>CM040754.1:17650330-19039705 GCA_022829145.1 Albula goreensis
GATGGTTCTTAGTGTTGTAGCAGATGTCATCTTTTGGGTAAAATGTTAAACTAAGAACCTGACTGACTGTACAGTAAACCTTCCTTGGCATTTTTCACAAAGAATAAGGGGGTGTCCTGGCACAATTCCCTACCTAGCTCTCTCAACCTGGACACCAATTCATCCCTCCCCCTTTACTGGCTCAATAATGCCCTGCATCTCCACTACTACTAATGTGTGGTAGCTGTTCTGGTTGCCCATAGGGGCGCTGTAAATTGGCAGCAGTTGAGATGCCCCCCCCCCACTGCAAAGCGGTTTGGAACTGAGAGAGGAAAGGTGTTATGTAAATATCATCAGTATAATAATACTTAGTAATGCTCACCTCTATTTAGGCCTTCAATTATTTGAACATTAACCACATTATTCCCAATTTGTGCGTCTAAAAGAATGAGCACTGTGGGTAAAAACAGTTCGTTAGTTACTTAGTTAAAAGTTAGTTTACTTCATGAAAGTATTGGATTTAAGGAACTGAGGAAAATGGACACAGCTTCTATTTGCATGACACTTATCCAGCACCTTGGCTGCATGAAAGTAAGGTTTTGAGCCTTGCTGAAATGACATACCATTTTCCTGAATAAAAATGTAATTGGGAGAATTCATCTTGGTGTTTTGTGGTCATAAAAACAAATATTTCTGTGATATTTGAACATTGTAGTTTTGTTTTTCTATTGTAATTTTTCCACATACACTTACAGAGAATGTTTTCATAATATGTCCACAGCTCATGGTATGGTCTTTATTGTTAGTTACTGCAAATTTGATATATGCTAATTCATACACAGAAAACATTTTACATCGTATGCAAAATTTTGTGATGGCAAAAATAATTGGCATACCTCATTTATAATATACAGATACACAAGATATTGATATAGTTTATTGATTTTGTAGAAAATCCATTTAAAACACAAGAATTTAGCTGAGTTTCAAAAATGAACTTTATTAAAGGGAAGGAACAAAGATACAGCATAAAATAAATATTCATTGGCCAAACCAGTGTCTATTTGTGTGCAGTATTTACAGTTTTAAGTTTTAAACAGTCTATATTCTCACTTAATTTAAACAAGAGTTATTGCAAAACAATAGGTACCAGTTAAAAGCAGAGTACACCTGATAACTGCTGTGTTCTACTCGCCTACATTTAAAGACCTGTGTATATGAGCCCTACTGTGCAACCGTATCGGACCAGAGGAGTTTCCAGGGATTTCTCATGCTAAGGGGATGCCCTAGCACGAACACAGACTTATATCTGTTCTTGTATCAAAAAAACATGGTGGTCTGTAATAATCACTTCTAAGTACAATGCTTTACTTCACAGGAGTGCTAATGAGAGCTAAGAAGCCAGAAGACCATGACAAGGAGCCACATACTCATCTCTTTCTGATACATTACCACACTTCTTGAAACATGACGGATGTCCTCGAAATCAAATAATCCCATGACTTGTCATACATTTATAATTTAATATTTAAATGACAAATGAATTTGGGAAAAGAGAGAAAAGATTTAAAAATAAAGTCTAGGGAAAGGTTTTAGAAGATGTACCATGCAGCAACAAGTAAGTGGCCCTTACTAGTTTGACTTCTATTATTTCGCACTGTCAAGCTGAAAACCTTCCCTCGTTTTTATTTTCACATAACTTCAGTAAGGGTGCCTTACAATAGAAGGGACATAAAACTGAACCTGTGTCTGAATATGGGCCACGACAACCGCTACAAGAGGAACTGGTTATGTAACCTCTTGAGAGTGAGCAACTGGTCTTCAAATTTGTAGCTCCCTGTAGACAAGCAAAGGTGGTCAGTTCAGGAAAAGCGAAATGAGATCACTGTCCTCATGCACAAAGTTAGACTTTCAGCACAGCACAGTTTCGAAAAAGTAACAGCAATTATACTATTTTTCTGTTCAAATTTCGGATGCATCATGCAAAAATGTGAGCAGAAAAAGGATGGCATTCAGATCTTGCCTTTTTTTGGTTCCATTAGCGCTCATGAAGGTTAGTCTTCTTAAACTGCTAGTGTGCAATGCAGATGCATTTTCATGGGGATCTCACTACTATCTGGGGTTAACATCAGATATCCAGGTTAACTTTCCCAGACTGAAGCTATATTTGTCTCGCCTTAATTAGGTTCCAATCCTATGTGACAAAAGAACTGAAATCACCTTCGACAATAGTTGGAGCAATGATTATTAGATTTTAAATTATTTCCATTTCAGCAATCAAAAAAGATCTATTTACATGAGACAACACTGCAACATGAAACAAACCACACTAAACTGGATAGAATTAAAGCCATACAAGTGACATGGAGGGGATTTTCTCCAAAAATCACATTTTTTGGCTAAAAACTGAAACATGGCATGAGTTACGAATCAGAGTAGCATGTTGCATGCTGTTGTACAAATGACAAATAAAGCTGCCACTAGACTAAAATAATTTCACATGCAAAAGATGACAAACCAGGGAGGGTTTGAACACTTGAAAACAGTGTGTAGATTCACAACAGTTCCAAATAATTTTGCAAGGATGCATGAATGAAGGACAACCCAAACAGGCATAGTACCAAAGCGAAACAAACACAGACAGAAGACAATTATCTTAACAATGCGTTATAGGAACATTTATATCCATTATTATGCTCATTGTAAAGATTGCATTTGCAGCTAGATTGAAGGCAAGATGCTAAATGTTATATGGATTTTGTCACAAAATGGATGAATTAAGTTAAAACTCTACTTCAACTCTAAATGTAAACATAGCAGCAGTTGTTATAAAGGGAATTGAAGAGGAGTAACTCAACAGCCTGGCCTCTAAAGCAGCAAAGCACTTTTGGTGCTCTAAAATGAAGAAAAAAAATATAAAATCTTAGAAACAACATAATAGTTGGCAGTCAACAGTGGTGTTGGAGGACTGGATCCAACAGGCTCCTGGTTCATGGTCAGCATTGCCAACAATACCCCCTTAAACCAAACCCCCATATGCAGTGCATTTAAGCAGACTCCTTCTACAAGTTCCACTGTCCAAGAGTCTTCCACATTCTCAAAGCAGACTTCAGTTTCCAGATGAGGGGACCTTACCTGCTGGAGTACCAAACTCTTAAGTGTTCAGACACCATTGTGGTGGTCTATTTGTTGGCCGTGATCTTGTCCAGGCCAGGCCAAGCGGGGATGTAGTGCCTGGGCAGGGTCCCTTCCATCAGTCGCTCCATCCAGAGACCAAGTCGGTCCAGTTTGTGGTGGATCTGGAGGGTGGAGGTGGAGCGGGGGTTGTGCTTGCGTGGTTGCTCCTCCCGGGAACCCGATCTTGATCTACTGCCACCCCCGGCCCCACCCTCATCAGAAGACCGGCCCCCAAGGTCGTCACCAGTATAGACAGGTTTGAAGAGACAGAAGTACTTCTTGTGGCCATTGAGGGCAAGCACATATCCCGTGTAGTCTACCTTGTGGTCAGCGTCTTCCTCGTCACTCTCAACCTGCATGGAGTCCTGGGCAAATTCCAGGACAGAGTCCATCCACTCCCTGTGCTTGTCCGCATTTAGGAAAGAGTAGTGCAGTGTTAGGCTTCTGTGGGGAAGAGAGAGAGACATGCACACAGGGTAAGGCCTACACTGGACTCCTACACCCTGCATGTATCAGACAGATCAAATCAAAGGTTGTTGAATATAACATAACATGTACATTTTAAGTATAATTACAGTACCCAATGATGGGAACATAGAAGATAGTGAGAAGTAACTGAACAGCCCCAATGGGACGACTGTTATTCTGGGGGAATCATGCAAGTTTTTTGATGTACTTCCGATCTTTTCATGAAGGTCATTATGGAATTCTTGTTGACATTTTTAAGCAACTTTCAAGCCACAGTCAGTGGTTCATGTAAAATTATGACTGTAAGATTATCTATAGAGTAGTGTCCTTGAAACACCTCCATGTGCCGCAATCATCAAAGTTATCATACAGGACACACTCACCCAGTGAAGGAGTACACTTCTTTGGCAAACTTGCTGAGCAGCACGTTCTTGGAGGCATCTGTGAGGACCAGCACCACGTTGATGTGCCCTGGCCTCAGCTTGACCAAGTTGCTTGTGTACGTAATGTCCGTCAGTTCTGTCACCTCCACAAAGTTCTTCTTCGGTGGACGGCTACCAAGGGTGGGGGAGGCAAGAATTACAGTCACGCTTAGATGGTTTTTAAGGCTTAAGTTGACCTCCATTCATTTGGATATGGACCTAATAGAGTTATATCTGGGACCAAGGGACTGTGAGAGCTGACATGCCATGTCAAATGAAAACCCTAAATGTAAGAAAGTAAATGTGAAAGTTCAATTTTGGGGTGAACTACCTCCTTAAAGCATTTAAACCTACAACTAATACAAAGGACTAGGTGCAGGAAGGTAATGCCTGGAAGGCCTGGATGCCCATTAAGTCATTATGACAGAGACGGCATCCTTGAGCCCTTATGACAGTGAAGAAATGTTTTGATGTTTCTTGCCTGGATGAGTTTGTGCTAGCTGACCCATTGTCTGTCTTTGGAACCTCCTTTGATTTCGGCTTTGGCTGTTTCTCTTCACCAGGGTCACTGAAATCAAATGTGAATTTGGTAGTACTCAGGAGTGAAAAATCAGCATTAGTCTCCTTAACAAACAATAACAGGAGCGGGAGGGTTCGCATTCTCACCTGAAGGCCTGGATGACAACTGTGCCGAACAGGATGAACAAGGCAGAAAAGATCAAAGACAGAAGGGGCATCATTTCACGCCTGAAAACAAGACATGCTATCAGGAAACTCATCAGTCCATACCGGGTTCAATAATACAGAGTCATAGATGTGATAATAAATAAGAACACAGACACAGATGTAAATCAGCCTGAACAATACAGCAAGTGCAAAACATCTTTAATTCTAAGCCCACACTGATATAATCATATGCACCTTACAATTACACATTGGCAATATGTCTAATACATTGCAGGGTATCCTTGAGAAGTCTAGACTCCCAAATGTAAATTAGCAATTAGATAATTGTTACACAAGAGTCTTCCATCATATTCTGAGTATGTATGTGTATATATTTGTGTGCATATGGGTGTGTGTTCGGTGGTTGATAGACATGTGAATGTCTTTGCCTCCTTGTATGACATCATCCTTATCCTGTTCTTATCCTGTTATCCTGAGAAGTTAGCATGTACATTGTGTCCCAGGTGAGGCTATTTTCTCCAGTGCACGACAATGAGATCAATTTACAATCCCTCTGAGACAAGAAACCTATGCAAATTTGCAGGAACACATCACATTTGTCTTACTTCACAAATACACAGACAAGCTTTTCGTTTTGAGTTACCAAATCACATTAACATTTTAGGTTGTGTTTTAATGAGGTTACATAAGCCTGAAAACACAATTGAAGAAAAACAGAAGGCACACTCAGACCTAAACCATGCAAATGCATGGCAGATAACTGTGGCACTGTCTCAGTTTCTTCATCCCAAGACACTTCCAGCAAGCAAAGGTACTGCATCAGACCCTCAAAAGCTCTTTATGCTGAATATGAATTTATATGGACCTTGTGTTCACAATCCACAAGATGCCATTTTTTAACAACATATATAAATAAAATGCTGTAATTTCACAACCTGGTAAGTGCCCTAAACAATACTCCATGTCACATACAGGCTATCTTAAGCAAAACAAGGAATTAAGCCAAACCTACCAGTTGCTGTGAAGAATATCCTCAATAATTTGAGTGAGGTAGTCATAAGCCGAATAAATCCACTGAATGAGAAACATCTAGGATTCAAAGAGGAAAAATGTATAAAAAAAAAAAAAAAAAAAGAGAGAGAGAGAAAACATTTCCCAAATACATAAAATTTCACAACACAGTATGACTGTGGTTTATTTGCTTGATTATTGTGTTGCACTTGATTCCACTGAAGTACAGGTGAAGAGGCAGGGGCTGAGGACTCACAGAGGCAAACTCGTTGTTGAGCTCTGGCAGCATGGCATCATAGTTGAGGAATGAGGGGTCCTTCTGCAGGAGGTCCAGCTGCTCCTGAAGACGGTACTTGTCCTCCTCACTGCCATTCCAGCCCCCTGTAACAGCTCTGTACAGGACCTTTCCCGCTGCATTTCGCCTCTCCAGGATCACCACCTGCCAAACACAGAACTTACATGCACACACTCTTCTCTTCATCTCAAAAAAATTCTTCATCCTTCACATCCCTCCAGAAAGTTACTGAGTAAAGAAAAAATATGAGCAGATAACATACATCTCATACAATTCATGCTCCCAAAATGAGCATACTCTGCCTGGTAACATTTCAATCCACCAGAGACCATAATCACAAAAGTCTGATTCATTTAGGGTGCCAACAATGCAATGTCGCATGGTAAACATCAGCAACAGACATCTGTCTGCATTCAGCATGTTTTAACAGGAGGGTTTAGTTTAAACTGTTTAAACATTAGATTAATTTTGCAGAGTCAAGTATCCATGAAAAAGGATCAAGGATCCATGAAAAAGGTATAAATTATATATCGTTGGCAAAATGAAAAGAAAATGCCATTGTATTTAAAATGAATACATTTAGTAATGGCCATATGCCATAGTGAAGGGGATGAACCAATACAAGCCAATAACTAAGCACTACTGAACTGATCCTAACAGTGCAGTGCGTGTGGCCAGTGCTCGCAGGCAGACCTGAGGTGGCATGCTGTCCTTGTTCTTTAGCAGAGCATCGCACAGGGGCTGCTGCTGTTTCTGGTAGACATAGGCGAACCTTAGGATCTCTTTGGAGTTGAAGGAGGCAAAGGCAAGGAAGGCATCATTCCCTGGGGTAAAGGACTCATCTGCGCCGGTGATCAGGAGGATGCAGTACCTATGTATCAGACATTACAGGTGTCAGCTGTACTACTGAAGCAGAGCCTTGACACTGCAAATGGCATAGGAGGGCTGATTCCTTACGAAGATATTCATTTTCCCAGGCAAGCCAGCTTCCCATAGAACGTACTAAATGATGTCTTCTGCATAGTCAGGAAAATTTCTACGAAAGGGGTCAGTGTTTGTTCTCGAAGGTACAATTGCTGTTAATGTACCCTCAATGAGACAATGTTGTACCTAACACTACCAATCTGTACCTTATACGGACTGAAGAAGTGCATACAAATTCCTGGCCAAAAAAAATATACAAGTCTTTACCATTTTCCAGCATTCAGATGTACAATGAAAGTAATGGGTACAAGAGGGTGAACCTTTGATGGTACTGCTCTAGTGACAAGCCATTGTACTTACGGAACAATTTTTGTACATTTTTTAGGGAGCAAGGCTTTGTTTGACATTGTGCAAATTTCGTATCGGCCAGATTAAGCTGAGACAAGGCAGTCAGGTTCCCATTGTAGATTCCAATGCCCAATTAGTACACCTTCAGTCTAATACAACTCTACCTATTGACCTGCTTGTGCATTAGCCAAGGAGCCAAAGTATGGTGTCGGGGGCCTTACTTCCTACGCCGGTGAAACTGTTTCACAGGGCACAATTCATCAAAAAGCTTCTGGTTCACTAGTCGTGGCACAATGAGGAACCTGTTGGTGGAGATGAACTCATCCACAATTTGCTTCTTCATTCCTTTTGCCTGAGAAAGAACAAGAGTGGGGAAACTCAGGGACCTGCGCTACTACAAGAAAGGGATGAGTAACTATGGAGATTACAGGGTAAAATCAAAGGCTTTGGTCTTGTGTGCAGTACTTCACTTGAGGCACTATGAAAAATAAACAGCTGGAATAATTCTGTACAGCTGTAATATTTTATTCAAATATAATTGCAGGCAACTTTGAATTAGAACTACACCTTAGAAATGAAAACAAGCTTTTTCTGTATGTCATATATTATATACGACACAGAATGCTAGCTGCAGCTGCAAAATACTTATTCATATTAATTACAAAACAGTACTATACCTGGCATATACAAGCTTAATGTTCAACAAATGACATTTAGTGAAATTGAATTCTACCAAGAGAGTGTAGTCAAATACAGTATAATATAATCAGGATTTTCCCTGCCTAAGCACTTATCCAGCAACAGAGAACAAAGATAATCCATCACTGGTTAAATCCACCTTGGATGTTTGAATGAGATAATAAAACCCAGGAACTAATATGTGAACACTTTTTTTTCCACTGAACAAATTTCTTTTTAAATACAGACATTAGATATAAATTCCAAGGCAACCTAATAGATCATTATCAGAGAGCAGCCAAATGAATGCTGTAAGCAGGCCTACCTGAATGATGTCAGCTGGCTTGTCTGTGTTCTCTTTGAAGAGGAGCATGGTGGGAGCATAGGTGTTGATGTTAAACTGCTGCAAGAGGTTCACTGTCTCTGTCAGGCCCTGGTCCACATAGCCAAATCTCACATAGTCTTTGTAAGTGAATGCAGCCAGCTGTAGAGTATGAGGGAACAATATTGGTAAGTGTGATATGCAGCAGATGTTCATTTTTCAATAAATTGTCAAAGTACTTAAAAGGCATACATGATTAGTTTCTCCTGACAAGGATAATTATGCAAATATCTAACTAACCACTTACGTTGCTGAAATTAGCTATTCCCAGATTTGTTTAGATAAAAGTTATTCTGCAAGTCAGTGATACAGGTTTGCATTATACCTTATAAAGGAGAGGGACCATAGGCACTTGGTCAAACAAGAGCACATGGGGTTTGTTCTCCTCATGCCAGCTGTTTAAGAAATCCTGGTAGTTTCTATCTGTGACCTACAACCAAAAAGCATAAAACATTACAACAACACAGAAGGGAGTTCTTTCTCTAGGACAGAAAAAAATGACATAAGACAAACAATGGCACCGGGTCTTGTCATTATTTTAAAAGTGCTGTTCATCTTGTGGCACATAACTAACTTGTGTCATTTTTAAAACAAGCATAAACATCCATAACCAACACCAAAATCTGAACATTGTCCCCAGCGTTTGTCTGATAATGTCTGACAATTTCTTTGAGCATTTCTTTTTATAAAGTACAAAAGTTCTCCTTTTCTAGCTTGAAGGCTCAGATTCTGATTTTCATCCCTCCATTGATTTATGTGCACCTACAGCACTGGGAGCTACTGTCATAATGGGAGAAAGGATTCACAGACTGGACAGATTTGATGTTTCAAATTCAAATTTCCACAAACACCAGAGGCCTGTTTCTTGTTAAACCTCAGTCACAGAAACTACAAAATACCTTTTCAACCAGTCTCTGCGGGAGCAAATCCTCCACAAACTGTCTCAAGTGTTCCTTGAGGATGGCATAGTGGAAGAAAGTGACTTTGCCATTGATCAGCCCCAGTATGGAAGGAGTACGGTGCGCCCCCAGCTGGTTGGCCAGTCGTCTCTCATAGCCGACATCCACCACACCAATCCCCACACCTTTAAGAAAGAGTCACAGCCCTGCTGTCTTACTCTGATGCACTCTGGTACATATTTTCTCATTATTTGGCCATCTTCTTCAGGAGTGAATAAACCCCTACTCTTTAGGAAAAATAATCTACCTCTTTCCACCCTGCTGTCAACCATTTTTTTTTAGTTTGACTGGAAATCAGTTCACATGGCATTCCTGGAGTAAATCAGCAGCCGACTGACTACAAATGCCCCAGACAGAAACATGCAATACTATTCTAGAGGTAGAACATACCACTTACAAGGTACAGTGGGGTTTGGTTGAAATGCTTGGACAAAAAACTATCTATAATTGACCACATCTATTGAAATCTTTGTCAAGTTTTATAGGAGATATCACAATTTTCATTAACACTGTGTTGTACCCAATCAGATGAATGATAAATAACTATCTCACCCAGAGCCTCCAGCTCCTGCACCACCTCCTTCCACACAGGCTCAATGTGGATACAGGTGAAGCACCAGTCGGATGTGATCTTGATCAGGTAGGGCCGCTTGAAGCTGTCTGGGATTATATCGTTCATGTACTGCGTGTAGTGCAGCATGTACTTGCTGTCAGCAAAGTCCCGGTTTGCCCGCGGGAATTGAAAGAAGGACTCATCAAAGTAGAAGCTGTCATGGAAATGGCGGAAACCCTGCTGTGCCTGCCCAGGGTGGCGGTTCTCGTCCATTTGTCCAAATCGGTCATAGTTTGATCTCTTCTCCTCATTGGACAAGATCTGGGAGGTTTACATGCCACAAAAGAATTATAGGCATGTAATATATCATGAAATCCCTACTCTAAATAAACAACAGAGCTTTCAAGGCTAATAGCAGAAATGTAAATTTGTTTAATCAGTAGGTTCATACCTATTTTCTTTAACAGGTTTACACATACATTCGAAAATAACATACCTCATAGGATTTTGAAATCTTAATAAACATATCCTCAGCCCCAGGGTCTTTGTTCTTGTCTGGGTGCCTTGGAAAACAGACAAATACAAAGAAAAACAAGAGACCAACTCAGATGATAAAAGAGCATTTCTGCAGGGACCAAACATACACACAAAACTGGGTTTGGTTAATCTGTACAGTTTTTTCATGCTATCCTATTTGCTAATCCAAAGCAGCAAAATTAAATGAAAAGGTCTGGAACTAACTGTCTGTAAGCACCCTGGGCACTGAATTAACTTTTTTTACTGTGGAAAAATTGTTCCTGTTTAGATAACCGAATTTCGGATGAAACAGATTCACCTTCTAATACAATGACTACGTATGTACATCGTTTATATCATAAACTCGACGAAGTCATGAATCTTGACAATTACATTTGTTTATAAATTGAAATGACTTGTTTAATGCATACAATTGGAAAGTTTGCTATAAATTTGGTCCACATTGTGATAAGAAGCACTTTATCTCACCATTCTCTGGCCAGTTGTTTGTATGCCTTCTTAATTTCGGTTTGACTTGCACTCTTGGAGACTCCAAGAACATTGTAAGGATTAAATTCGGAGGCAGTCTCCACGGAACTATCCAACAGAAGCAGGTAAAGCGACAGTATGACAGGCAACACCACGTCCACCCTTAGTATCCGTGTCATTTTCCTCTGCCAATTATGCCTAATAATAATGAGAAAAAAGAAACCAAAAAAAGTCAGTGAAGGCCTATTGTCATTTTCTTTCTGGTCTTTCCTCCTGAAGTAAACACAATGGTGGCTGCCAAGACCTCACGTGCAATAACCAACTAGCATTCATAGTCACAAATCGAAGCTTGGATTGAACCCCATACATTCTATACAGGTTCCATGAGCATGCCGTAACACACACTGCAGTAGCGTTAACTAACATTAGCTAAGGTTGGCTAGCTTGTGGTCAAAAAATCTAGGACTCAGAACGTTTAGGATTAGCTTGCAACAATATCGAGAAGCAATAATTTGATTCCCCAGCCCGTTAGCTAATGCTAATTAAGAAACATTTATGCCACAGTAAGAGACTTTGCTACCAACTGATGGCAACTACTTTATACATTTTTAAGACCAACGTATCCGAATTTATTCGACAAAACAAAAGTAAGCGTAGCTAGCTAGCCAACCAGCTGTGTGTCCTTCTGAGGGTGAATCAAAATGTATTTAAGCAATCGATGGGTCTTGTCGCCTAGCCTAACACAGCGCACAAAAATTCTTACGCTTGAGCTCTGTTTCGGCTATTTCATCTTAGTTGGATAATCCAATGTAGACAACTCGCACACCGCAAAAATTATTATTAGACACCGGGTTAACACTGTATTAGATACACTTCCGGTCCCAGCGTCATGACGTCGTACTAAGACGCATGCATCGAACAGAAGACAGGCCGCAGATGACACCAAACTCAAGCCGTTTTACTTACAGGAACTGGGGTCAGCAGTTGTAACTGAAGTCCTTGCCTCCTCAATTATTATTATTATTATTATTATTATTATTATTATTTGTTAATGTTATTGTTATTATTATAAACACATTTTGGGTGTGATCTGGCATAATGTTTCTTGGAATGTCTGCTTCATCCATTTATGTAATGGATAATAGAGATAATTCAATTATAAATCAAGTCAGTTACGGACGTTGTCTGAATTTTATCAGAATTTTTATCTGATGTCATTTTATCAGAATTTTTACATTCATCCTGTTTAAGGTTTAAGCTCCCTGTTACTATTACTATGTGATTGCTTTTTAATCACACCATGGATATTATGGTAAACTGGTTTAAATAACTAACTTAAATATGTGATCTGGGCGTTTTAATTTCATGTTTTAATTCTACATTTAAAGATTCAAACATAAAAAATATTCCATATCATTTGAAACATATTACTGGATTTTTTTCCTTAAACAAACAACTTCAGATTTTTTTAAACCGGGGCATAAGACTTCTTTTTCATTAGTCAGAAATCTCCTATATCTATCACATGACTCAATAGGCTACCCATAATCAAGTTAGATTCCTGCTAAATGACAGTAAGAGCCCAGATCAACCAATAATGGAAAGGTGCTATGCAATTGTAGAGGGGTTTTTATATTTTTAAAACCCAGGAACTTGCAGGGTTGTCTGTGGCATAGGCAAGACAGTGGCTAAAAGACTGAAAGCTGGCAAAGCTTACATTTCTGCCCCTGTCACTGTTCCATCCTTTAATCTGGCACATGTGTGTACTTCAGTGGCTTGCAAACCCAAAGCAGGAAAGGTTGCAGGAGAGGTTGCCAAGCTGTGAGACCCAGGAGAATGGATGCGGCCCTTGTCCCTTAGCAGAATGCCTACCTGTGCACAGCTGCAATATCCTGCCTTCTCCATATCATGTCCCCATATCATATCTGTAACATGCATGCTAGAGAACATAGTTCCCTCAAAGATCAACAGTCACATACGTAGTAGGTATTATGTGACTCAAGCAATTTGGTCTCTCTCTTAATGTGCTTATGTATGGCTTATGATAAAACATAATCACAGGATCTTCTGTGCATCAAATTAGAGGGGCATATCCCAGATAGTTTATTGTGAATACTAGTTTTCCATGAGGTGGGATGTATCTGGAAGTGTTCTCTACATATAGGAAATTTGATCCAGTTGTATTGTTTGCCGCCTAAAAAAGTTATCTATCCCCATGGTTGTGTTTGCATGTGTCAGGAGATTGCAACTATTGCAAAAACTTTACAAAACTTCATTTTGCATTAACAATTAAAAATCACAGTCTATGATAAATCAAACATAATTATATGTTATCATATCATTGTTCAACAGAAATATGTTGGTCTTTCTTATCATTGCATATGCATCTTTTCTCCCCTGAGTCAAGGGTGATTGCTTTAAGAGCATTTGTTTTGATGTCCCTTGTGTCAATTTAACTTTAGTTAGTCCTTCAGGTGAATGAGCACCCTGCAAATATGGGTTACATACCCTCTGTTCTGCGCCTTTTCCTGAGAGAGGCCATTTTAAGAGAATTACCATGTGGACAGCCATTTAACCCTTTCTCTAACCCTAAATATTTTTTCAGAATTCTTGAATTTTGAAGATGTGGTCAACTATGCATCACTCTGCTGGGCTGCTGGTCACAACAGGCCTTGGCACAGTCAGGATTCAATATTCAATTCACTGGGTGCATCACTACACTGATTCAGTGTTAGGGCCATTTGGCAGACATGAATATTTACTTTTTGTCTGGAAACGAAAATCAAAATAGCCCTGGGCTGTAAGAACAGAAGAGTGTGCTCTGTGAAAGCTGAGATCATATGCCTTTGCTAAACCGACAACAACTTGTAAAAAGAACAAAACTTACCACAGTGGCATTTATATTCAGAAATAACAGTTTTACATCTTTTAAAATTCAACATGATGAACAGGTTAGGCTGTCCATTTCACTGTGCAACTTCTGCACTCATGCTCTCATGTTTTGCCCTTACACATTATGAGAAATGTGTTTGTGTTTGTGACTGTGCAAACATTGAAATAAAAATATAGACACAACAGAATTACAAACACTGAAACATTGGAACCCTTAATATTTCCATTATCTTAAGACCAAGTATCCCCTATCTAATTTCAGTTATACTCATAAGTAGAATGAGTATAGCAATGCATGAAGAGAAAACAGTGCACCAACTAATATATCCCATTTTTTGTCTTATTTCCACAATACTCTTTTGGAGTACCCATGATGTGTGGAAAGTTCATGACAGTCCATGTAAGCATCATAATAGGAAGCAGCTGCCCTCTGATCTCTGTCCAAGAGGAAACCATTATTCTCCCCAATTATAGACCATTCATTTGTGTTTTGGCAGATGCTCTGATCAAGTGACTTACATAACCTTTATATGAATGATGACAAATGAGTTCCTGTAGAGACTAGAGACTTTTTGCTTTGCAAGTAATGTCCATTGATAATGAGATAATTTTCTGCTTGTGCACAGGTATCAGTTCAATGGGATGGATAAAGCCTATGTACCTGTTGGTTATCCAGTTTGTATTTATATTTTTAATGTAATGTATGTATCTGTTCATTTAATCATTGGTGTCTGCTATCAGCGGAGTCAGATAATGTTAAATTAGCAGTAATTTTTCTGAACCAATGCCTGTGAATAAACAGCCTGTCTTCAGCTGAATTGTAAAGTTGTGATGGCATATTTGTTACCCTCTAACCACATGGCTGATTTTGTTGTTTTCTGGGCATAGTGTTATTATGACTATCTGACAAATACGTAACTGACTGTCCAGATGATTATCTCTTGTTGGAAGGTTGTTTGAATTCGCCTTTCACTGATGAAAATGCATCTTCATCATTAATAGCAATAATGATTCAGTCTAACTCTTCGTATTTCAAATCACCTGAGAGAGACACAAGCAACAAATAATTGTCACAGAGAAAATAATTCTTAATGAGAAACAATCACATGCCCCATTAGGTCTTTACAACATTGCTTTAAATTGCAGTGATTTGCTAATATTGTTTAAAAACAAGCTAACAACATGCTATTGGACTTCAGACTCAAATGATTATTGCATACACTCTTTTACACAAACTATGTGAGGTATTATTTATAGATTCGGAGTAATTTTCGTATTCATGTAAATTTGAATTTTAAGAAAACAGTCGATAATGGTTTATATGTTGTGAATTAAACCATGTAATGTGCTGTACTGTAGTTCATACGATAGTGACATATTCTGAATAGACTCCCCCGAAGCTCTTTATAATGGCCAGCAGGTGGCAACATTGTCTCTTAATGATAATCTATTTAATTTTCAACTGAAAGGAAGTTTTCATTTACATATTTGCAGATTATATATAGCGTAGGCTATATTCTTTATATATAATGTTGGCTATATTCTATAGACATGCCCGGGTGAAAAGCGGAAATACTAATATATTACTACACAAACTACTATAAACTAGGGGAGGAGAGAAAGTCTTGATTTTTGTTTACAGAATTTGTTTGATAGAACTCATCTCAGCACTGAGTTTCTGCGCTGTATAATGCCCATGTTTGGCGCAGAACTACGTTTTAATCAATAAGCAAGCAGTATTCTTTGATCTTTTCCACAGAAGTTAATTACATTGTGATTTTTGGATTTGGTACCAAGTATAGTCTGCCACATCTTACATAACACGAGTTCACTCCTGGTGAAACACATGTAATGCTTTCATTAACGGTATTTTCAAATGTAAAACAAGACGTCAATAGACTAAAGGGAAATAATTTATCCTCCCCATAAATAGGGTTCTACACAGGTGCTTTGCTCATAATCATGGTGGAACTTTTTTAAGCACTATAGAATCATTATTGAACCATTTGGTTGGCCTACTATAGGATCGTTAACGGTACAGTTACAGTAGGCCTATCAAATGGTATTTTAAGGGTTTGCTAATGGTTCAGTGTAGTACCATAAAAACTCAGGTTTTGAGCTATGTATAACCCTTTTACTTAGAGTTCATGCTTCTGAATGATTTTTTTTTTTTTTTTTTTTTTTTAATATTCGACGTTGTAATGAAGTAACTAATATGCGATTACGAGGGATGTATGCAGTAGCCAACATAACATTTATATTTTTTTATTTATGTTTATACCAATCATATTTTATTTAGTGCTGTGTAAACAATGGAATCATCTTTTTCATGTCCAAGGCATACACACATATAGGCATACCCTTATATGACCAACACAAAGTAAATGTAAAAAAAAAAAAATATCTGTTTAACTTTCCATTTTCCCTTCCTGATTTTCTATAGAGAAAACTTCATTCGTTCGATTTTGTTTTTGGAGAGTGCGAGTTACTTAGTTATTCCGCCAAAAACTATGTAAGCTTTTTCTACAATTAAATCAAACAATGCCTATTTACAGTGTCGTTGTAGATAAGGGCTGTAAAACTATAATTTCTCAAGTTTAATATCAAAAGTACCATCATCATAAATCATTTTAACATCTGGAGTCGTATTGGGTGGCGTCTAGATTTCACCACTGAGGGGGTTTGAGGTCCCTGTAGAATGCACTACCCGAGATAACCGAATTCCATTCCGCTTTTTACTTTGGGCAGTGATTCGTGTATCCCTGTGGAATTAGAGTTTTCAGCGACTCTTACAATGTAGAGAAGTTAAGATGAAAGCGGGTGTACAGGACGCAAAGATTTCCTTTTAGCATTCTTTTATTTATACATTTATTTTCATTTAATTGCAAGGAGACCGGCTGAAGACGTTGATGAAGTCCCCGCCGGGTGTGGGGCGAAGTGACTTTTGCGGGCTTGTACGATAGAAAGTGCACCAAGTAATTCTGCCAAGTGATCAGAAGTGGCATTGATTTTTTATTGTTTTTTTTTTTCGCCACGCGTGTGAAGTTTGAGCAGGGTTGGGGAAAGAATGGAGAATCGGATAGTTCTCCATACGGTCACCGGATTTATCATCTTATGCATTTTAACATTGAACCTGATCAACGTAAGTGAACATTCGCTTAGTTCATTCTTCACTTAAGCTTTGACTGAAAGAGACAGACTGTCATTTTCTCAATGCATAGCATTGTCTTGAAAAGACTCGACTATTTGTTGCTCTCCGTTCCATGCAGAGGTGGTGTAAACAGAAAGATGCACCACCAGTTAACGTTCTTTCAAATTCAGGAGATGATCAGGTGTAACCGAGGTATAATTTTCGATGAAAAATCGATAACTTATTCCATACCAACTTCTCTGCTGTTAAAAGCGTTTCCTCCTTAAAGCCTTGGGAAATGAACAGTTGAAGTACACTTGATCTAATTTTATAAACACGCATAAAGAGTTAGCAGCTTGTATGATTTTTTAGTTTGTCGCACCTATTTTAAGTAAGGGTTTTTGCAGACAAATAGATGTATGTTGAACTTGAGCGTGCCCCTAAGTATTCCTATTTGTTTTATGTTATGCTCACCATATGAGGTGCATCAATAAATCAGGTTCACATAAGGGTTTACGAATCTTTGCTAGCCTTGGGTGCACTCCAGGCTCGCACGTTTGATAAATTGTGGTAGGCTACATGTTGCGCTATGTGTAGCTAATGAGAGGGATGTTAGCGTGTGCTTTTGGACTACTCACAATCGTGTTTAGAATGAAATAATGCATAAGACGATTACATTCTGAACCCAATTTGATTTTAAGCAGTCAGGGGAATGTAACTTTGAAATCAATCAGTGCTTGTCTTAAAGTTGTATCTACTGTCGTATGATTTCATTTATTATCATGACCCTGGGTATCGAAAAAAGTTAATGAATGGGAACAATGCGAGAAGTCCTGCATCTCGAAAAGATAAAGACTGACAACAGACGTTTAATTAGCAATGAAGAATTTATTCACCGATTCATGTTCTAACAAGTGTACCTGTAGGCTAAGAAAATAAAAAGAGTTTCAGTCGTAATGCCTCATTGCACCGTATGATTTTACATAGATAAGTTTAACTATGGTGCCTGGAAACTCTTGGTAATCGTTTTAAAACCATTAATCAAGCGTATGAATTTTCCATGCTGCCTCTGATATCTGCCACCGTTATTAAACTCTGCTGAACGTATGCACTGGTAGACTTGGTTGAGTTCGAATAAAGCTTGGTCACTGAGTGAAGCAAAATTTTTGCTTATGCTTTGCTTATGGTCTATCGCCTTACATTATGTTAACTAGTGCACCTTCAGCACCATGTTCTTGTTTTTATGAGACATCTTCATGTATAATTGGTGCTAAGGAATAATTTCAAATGTTTGGCCATAGAACTTCATTCACATAAGAATCTTGTAGCCTACTGCAAAAAAATGTTACATAAGGGTCATGATTTGGCATTATGTGAAATCTCAAAAATAGTTTTGAATGACACATTAAGCTTGCATGGGGTATCCAAGCCATAAATGCTAATTCCTCTATCCTCTGCAAGAAAGCCCTTGTATGACATTGTAGCTATTGTAATTCGAAATATGTGTGTGAATGGAAGAGCTGTATCAAAGAAAAAGAGTTTGATTACAGTATCTGCAAGTGCAGACTGAACTGCTGATCATAACTGTAATGTGCAGGTGGTTGAAAGATGTTTAAACTCACTTTCAGATTATGATACTAAAAAAACACATTTTTACATATTGTTTAAGTGTTTGTGCTTTCCTTCTTCCCGATTTTCATTATGTATACATATGTGATAACTAATATAAAGTATTAATAAAGTAAATAGAGTAAATCATAGCAATTACTAATATCTAATAACCAACTCCACAAAATACGGTTGTTGTGACTTCAAATCATTATTACTGAAAACCCACTTTGACCTTGAAAAATGTATTTAAAACCGAATATTTCAGTTACATTTCCTATTTTTTTTATTCCTGTTCAATAGTTTTTGATTTCTTGTCCAATTTACTCTGTATACTGTTTCTGTATATCTGTACATGTTAATTGCACAATTTAAATAGCTTTGTAAATATCATGTATGTATATTCTGTAGTGAGAGTATAGCAACTAACAACATTGTTTAAAAGTCATTGTATGTGCCATTTGTTTGTAACGAAGATGGTGTTTTGCAAACTTTTAACTTTTAGATATAAAGAAAATGTAAACAACACTGTGTCAGCAATCTGGGGACAGTTTTGTCAGCTGTGGTGGAATTATATGCGGTGGGCTAAAGTATGTTTCCTTTATGTGTATGGAACATCACTATAGTAGGAGCATATGTGCACATTTTGTAAAGCACATAGCTGAATATCTTGTGGCTGCTCTGTGCACTCATGTAGTACCTGACAGTAATACAGCTTTAAAGTTTGATGGTTTGAATTCGGGGCCTTAGACACTGTCCCAGCACCTGTAGGAACTAACTGTGAACAAACAACAACCAAAAAAATCTCAGCACAAAGCATTTGACCTCTCCATTAGTAGGACCCCTGCCCCTTATGCTTAAACTCTTTTGTTTACCTTTGTTTGCAAAGCCATCCACTCAGGGTTTTCACAGCTCATATATCATTAGTTGTGTAGCAGTGCTCTCCAAACTCAGTCCCTGGGGCCCATGTGTATTCTGGGTTTGCTCCAGCTAAAATACTTATTTCCAGCAATTGAGATGTGGTTTGTAAAAAGTTCTGCATTATGCACAGATGATTGATTGATTGATTGATTGATCGATCGATCAGTTTTTTGTTGATTCCGTGATTAATTCCTTGATTGACTCGTAAAATCACATTTGAATCTTGTACATGATTAATTCTCATTACTGAATCTACCGGTCTTAAAATGTCAAGGTGCCCTGTCTGAATTTTATGTTTATTTTATTTACAATGTCAACCCTGTAGCAAGACATCAATAGGGGCATGCTTGCTGTATTCATCATGTCCACGTGAGGGTTCCCAGATCTATATGTTTTTCCAGGAGTAGTTCAGGTGAATTAATAAATTCAATGTTGGATAGCGTGTTCACAATTGTAATCTGTGATTTCATGATTTTCATGATCAGAAGAGCCCCTCCAGTCATTTAGCAATATTGCATTTTACTTGCAAAGTTAATGGCAAATGTAAATCTTTTTGGTGTGTTCTTTTGGTGGTTTGAGTTGATGTCTTGGCCAGGTTTTATCAATCCTAAAGGTTTTTGTTTTGTGATAGTGTGAGGTTAAGTAAAACCTTTGTTTCTTGACTTAGACATGTCCAATCTGACACCTTTACCTAGAAGAATTGTTGGGCTGGTTGTAGAAAGTATACCTTGGCTTGTGGACTGGTGTGGCTAGCAGAATTGTTCCTGCACTCAGATTTATTTTGTTGCGGCTTTGAAATCGCACCTTATTTGTTTAATGAAACATAGCCTTGGTCATTCCCCATTGAGAAAGCTAACCCAATGCCTCAATTTAGGGTCCCTGTCCTGAATACTTAAAAAAGCCATTGTAGGTTATAAACTAAGCAATGAGGTCATTGTCTGAGTTATTCCGTGACACCATAGAGTCACAGAGTATGGTGTAGAAGTCAGGAGGCTGGCTTGTGCATGCTTATTTTGTTCTCATTTACATCCTTGTACAATGCTAACTATACAAGAGTTGTGGATAAAAACAAAAATTTTCACAGCTTTTTATGATACTTGAATATTTAATTTCTATGTATATGATGCACCAGTTCTACACCTTTCTAAACCTTGTCATGTGTGCCTAACTCTTTAAGTTACCAGCCAAGGCTTTTTTTAGAGCAAATGTGGACATTAAAACACAGATTAAAAAGTTATTCTTTGTACACCAAGCTCTTGGGACATTTTAAGATGCAGAGTTATTTGCAAAAACCCTTTTGTGCAAACAAAGCCCAACATTTGTCAGTGGGAAATGTATGCCTGCTGAGAGTCTCATTCCTTAGAATTTGAGTGAGAAGCAAGGCATACTCTTTCAGCAAACAATCCCCATTTTAAACTGTTTGGGGATGTCATCTGTAATATAACCTGTAGTATTAATTTTCATTTAGTGTTATTGTTTAGCTTTTCCCTCTCATAACAAGTTTCATATCTGCCATTTTATGGTGTATGTGTTAACCACCCCCCCACCCCAAAAAAAAAAAAAAAAAAAAAATTACTGTCTCAATAAATCAAGCCAACTGTTTGGGCTTTCATTGTCCAGGAAGCCAAATTTATAACTGGTCAGAGGAGTCTCGTAATGAATGAGAAAGGTGGCACAGGTCAAGTGCTGCTTGCTAGAGGGAGGGACAGAAAATAGGACTCCCTCTTGCTGTTGGATGTGGTTGGTCTGATCTGGAGTACTGTGAAACTCGGGGCCTTAAAAGTTTAACAACAGCCACCTGTATATGCCTTAAAGTCTCACATTGGGCCCACAGTCTTCTGTGATGCTGGAATTATGTACAGAGCTGTATAATGTAGATACAGCTTTACATATTGAAATTTAATTCAACATTTGTATGAATTTACTGTATGCATACTGTATGTTTTTAATTGTATAATTGTATTGAGAAAAACGCATACATCTTGCTTGCAAAATACCTTCATTCTTGTCATTGTAATTCACATGTCACACTTTTTTTTTTTCTGTGTAACTTCTTCAACACTTACATCCCTCCTATAGCTCATGATGAGAAAAGTAACTTGAACAACATGACAGGTTGCATGTCCACTGCTTACCTAAAAGGGAAGGCAACAATAAGCTTGTTAACAACTTTTAAAAGTGGTTCAGTTTATCTTTTTTATTTTAAGAGCCTGCTGAATTTTCAACAACTTTAGTTTAGTTCTATGGAATGTGTTCTTTCCATTCAACAATAGAATAGCATTTACAAAGACATAAGTCTGGTTTGGTTGAATTGCATATGCCCTTGAAGCGATTCAGTGCATTTGATTATTGATCTAGCCCAAAGCATTTAAGATTTTTTGCGATGCAATGGAGGCTGTGAATATGTGTGTGTGTGTGTGTGTGTGTGTGTGTGTGTGTGTGTGTGTGTGTGTGTGTGTGTGTGTGTGTGTGTGTGTGTGTGTGTGTGTGTGTGTTAAAACATGCACTAGCCATCTTTAGCTGGAAATAACACCCCATTCATCCTGTGACTCCATCCCATGTTTATTTAAGTGAAATGATGGCACCTGTTGTGATGTGACCTTAAGCAAAAATATAACCCACTTAAAAAGGCATGTGGTTTCGTCAATATTGTACTTATATTTCTGTTGTTTGCTAAGAATTGAAACAATAATTTGTATTCCTTGTCAGTGCTTATTACAGTTCATTTTTGCTGGTATATTAAACGAAGGGTTACCCTTTTCAGTCAGTGCCAGAGGAGAATAGGGTTGTAGCCCCCTGGCATGTCATGATCTATTGCTGCCAGTCTGCGCTTTCATCTGTGCAGCATCTGTGACGGATGGGCAAGAGCCTAAACACAGCTGCCCTTCTGCTGGCGGAACACTGTGCGTGTGCAGACATGATGTGCTACATTGCTACACCCACACAAAGCTCAGCTCCGTGTTTGTGATTCCCACTGCCTATCATGTCACCTGTCAGTGATCTACCCATAACAACGGGAGAATCAGTGCTTCGTCTTATTGCTTGGCACAACAGACAGCGGATCCACTCACTCTTGACAGGGAAAAGAATTTCACTCAAACCATTCTAAGATAGGTAATGCACAAATAAAACTAAATCAATCTCAATCGATCAATTCAGATTGAAACTAAATCAATCTTAATTTCATCTGGCCTACTGTGAAGAACATAGACACTTGATTGAAAAGGGTTTAATAACTGTGTTGGAGACTTTTTGTCTAACCATTTGAGCAATGATAAATCAAATACTAATCTAATCTAATGTATATTCATCACCAGGTCTGAATTGTTATGATCTTTTAACAGGCTGTTATTACCAATCTTGTGTCAAGTGTAAATTTAATCTATCTTAAGTTTGTTCTCAGGGCAGGATGGGTTTTCCATTGATCCCTCTAATGAAATAAAAGTCGGCAAGTTTTTTTTATTGCTTTGACCTTTGACCTTCGTTTTTGTAATGTGTCTTTATCTGGGTGTTAGGTATACAAAGCAGGTCACAGTGCTGTCACATGAGGTCATGGGGTTAAGATGGTGGAGAAATTGGCTCCAGCTGTCACTCCGGCCCAGCTAGGGTTCCACTGGTATGCTAAATCTGAGAATTTCTTTTCAGAGTGGCCCAACCGTTTCCACACAAACACAACAAACTGCATATACATGCACAGTTCAGTAAAAAAAGAGAAATGTCCTGCTGTTCTGTATGGTTGTACTCTTCTGAGCAGTGTAGACTTCATTTAGTCTTTGTGTAGGCAAAGTCAATTTGATGAAAATGTTCCACACCTCAACTTAATTTTAAAAATGACTGTATATAGCTTGCCCTCCCATTGTGTTTTAACCTGTAGGTTACTGTAGTTGTCTGTTGTGCCACATGTTTTACCTTGCTGTTACTCATAGTGTACAGTGCTGGACATGTCAGCTGAGTTTCCATGTGTTTTTGAGGAATGCCATAGTCTAAAGCAGCAGAGCCCCTGCTCTCTCTCTCTCCAGAGAGCTTACTTTGCTACAAAAAATGTGTCTCTAACTATGTTCTTTCCAGTCATTTGTGAGCTCTTTGGTCAGGTATTCATCTTTTTGTCTCCTACAGACCCAAGCCAGTGATGGCAAAGCCCCAAATTGATTCTTTGAGGCATATGCCCTTTTCCCCAAAGCTCCATTAGTCTCACGTGCGAGTTCCAGCCTGTATCCAGATAAAGAGTACCAATTTTTACCGAGTTTCACTCCCCCCTAATAAGCGGAGAACTCTTCTGGGCTGTTATTAAACCATTGACTTTCAGAAAGGCAGGCAGGAGAAAGGAATTCTGTCGCCTTTGGGTAATTGCTCTTCACTGCAAAAGGAGAGCCAGCAGCTTCTGCTAACACGTTTCTTTTTCTCAGCCACACGTGTTGGAATTACTCTTACCTGCTTATCTTGCTGATGTAAAACAAGATTGTAAATAAATCTTTAAGTGGTTCAACACAGACCTAAGATCTACCTTAAGAACACAGCTATTGACATCACATCAGGTCAGTCTTGTTCAAGCAGAGTGTTTTGCAGGATAAAAAATGAAGTTGCATCACAATGGTCCAGCTGGTGAATGGATTGCAGAGGTGTCATTTGTGAAACCACCCTGTAAAGCTAAATATCCTGCCTGGATATCTACCGTTCCATGCCAGAATAGTTTCCAAACCTCAAATCACCTCCTTCTCTTCCTTCCTTACTTTTCCTTCCACCCTTTCCTCCAACTTTTTTATTTCTTACATACTGTCTAATTCTGTTACTTTCTTTTTCTTTCTTCCTGATACTACCTGCTTACTACGTTTCTTCATTTTTTGTCAATTTATTTCTTACTTAAGCAGTTACGTTCTGAATGATTCTGTATGTATTTGGCAGACTAGGTCAGCTTATATCAGTAGTTGCAAGTGTCAAGTGCAGTGTCAAATACAAAATCTCCTCTAAACTCTGGAAGCAGTCCCTCCAGCCCTCCTTTTGGCAGGCCTCAGGGCAGGCAGAGATCCCTTAGATGCAGTGATAATTTCCTGTGAGGTCTCAGGAGTCTGTGCTGTGTTTGTGTGTGAACAGCTCCCTTCATTGTGTCTTGTTTGGGGCTCCAGATGAGGCAGATGGGGCTGTGATAGGGCATGTGACCTCCACTCACAATTCTTGCCAAGTTGTTATTTGAGCCTGAGTCTTATCTCACCTTGTTTGAACAAAAAATGGTCTCTTCAGATGGGGTGCACTGGGCTATACTCTTGTCATATCATTTCTTGTTTTCAAAGTTAGCTCAGTTTGTTTTCCTGTCTGGCCCATGGCCCCTGCAGGTGCAGATCAGTGCTTTGCATGTTAGATGGCATAGCAGTGTGAACTAGTGATCAGGGACCCAGACCTATGAGCAGCAGGTTCTAGATTTGATCCCAGTTGGAATACTTCTTGGATAATCTTGAATAAGTTTATAGTCCTGATTCGCTACATGAATAACAAGTTATATAAATAAATTATGCATCACAATACAGCCAAAGCAAGAAATCCTCCATATCACAAATACCACTATTTAGAATATTATTTTAGTATTTTAGACCAACAATTACAATATATACAATATAATATAACAATATAATGTTTTTTTTCACTCATGAGAAATGAGCCTATTGATTCATCATGGTGGGGCAAGTGAGTGATGGGGGCATTGTGCTTGGAAACCTGTTTCCTTAAAGTAAAGTTTAGTCAGCCTTCCTGTTCACATTGTCAAACATGTCCTGATTTGTACTTAGCTGCAGCAGGGGTCCATCTTAGTATCAGATTTTCTTTTCTAATTTATTATTTACGCACACACACACACACACACACACACACACACACACATTCTTTGAGTTACTTAAGGACCCCACATGATATATGAGTATAAATATGACTTCCTGAGGTTGCAGTAAAGGCTATAGATGTAAGCATTTTAGAAACAACAAGATGAAAACAGGCAAGACACTTTTTTGAGGATTCCTTGGTTATATCATTGGCAAGATATAAAAATAAAATACCCATACTGCTTTTTGATGAACAGCCTTTGAATGGTATTTGGTTGAATAAGTAACCAATAGTTTGCATCAAAAAGAGTTCCTATGACTTAGATTCAGGATGAACAGCTTTCAAGACATCTTAGTCATGTACCTTCTTGTGTTTCATTGATTCACTGTGAGTGGCATCTGATGAGTGACAGCCTATCAGTGTTGGCACATGACATAGCCAAAACTCAAATCACTATAACCCAGCTTACTATCATAGTGAGCACCCTTACTAACTTAGCCCTATGCTCACCCCTGCCAGGGAAGTCATTGCTGATTGAGTAATTACAGAGGCAATGCAATCACCATAATAGTGTTATTGTGAGAGTGATGAATAGTACAATGACATAACCATATTTCATCACCAAAAAAAGATCTGTGATAAACATTACTGTGCAAGGAAGCGTGAGAAAAGGCAGAATACAGGAGCAGGACTAATGGATGCTGGGATAGATGTTTAAAGTCAAAACCTGTCTTTGATAAGAAAATAATCTGGATCATGTCAATGGTGCAGCAGCTTTGATTAGAAATGGTATTCTATAGCCTATCGGCTATTAAGAATTTACATGCATTTATAAAATGGTTTCCAGACATCACTGCTACAGTGCCCATGGCCCTAAATCTGGCATGTTATTTACCTTATGTTAGGGAAGGTGAGGGGGGTGATGTGCCTGTAGTATGCGGTATCATGAAAATATACAGTAAATTAAAACAAATCAACCAAAGCTGTATGATGTAAGAACTACTTTTGATTGCTAATTGATAAGTGCTAGGTATATTGAACCAGATTCCATTTCCATGCCAATTAAGCAACTGTTTTCTTCTGAGACTTTTCATATCCACTATGGAAAGATCTCAAGAACATATGAAACCAGACACAGAATTAGGCCCATATTGCTAGAATGCTGCTTATAAGTATGCTGATAAGTACATGAATGTGTTCATGCTCGTCTGTAATTATGTAAAGTCTGAGGAGAAATGTCTGTACATTTCAAATATGACATGACAGTGTGTCAGGTTCTTTCCACCCTAACCTCTTAATGAGCACAGATGCTGACCTGGATACCTGCTCTGTGACTCTGTCCTGATTTTTCATCTCCAACTTTTACAGGAGGCGTATATTACATCTAAGTGCTGCCCAAAAATGCACATAAATGTATGCTGTTTAGAGGATTCATTTAGTCTGCTATTGTTTTGTTTGTATGTTGTGTTTCATAGTCTCATTTTTCAACTAGTTGATCATTTCTAATGTGAGAGAGAAAATGATTAAGAGAGGGAGACTTCTCCACACTACAGAAATATCTATGTTGTTACTTTTATAGCATGGGTAAGGTTATGAAGCTGATCTATATTGGCTCTGCATGCAGTGTCCTTAAAATAAAGCAGGATTATATGTTAGCCTGAATATCAATGATGTCATGTTTCCTTGAAAGGTCTTCTTTATCCTTTAAATGTAAAGGTCAAGCTCAGTTACACACAGTAAAACAGATGTTACAGATAGATACCAAATCCTCGTTTTGTAGCTGCCTTCTTTCAGAGGACCAATCACTGTGAGGATTGTTTATTTGGCTCCTGTACACATACACACCAAATGACATGCAAACACTTACATTGTTGCAGAACAAATCAGCCTTACTATATTTAAATTCAGTGATTACATGATAGCACAATTGAATGCTTGGAACAGTAGGTGTGGTTTTTAAAGAATGGGGGAGGTTCAGAAGCACAAGGTTTTTGTTATTTTTGCGGTTGGGCAGCCTGGACTGACTGATTACAGGTGACTGACTTGCTGGGTTACTGAAGTACTTAGAAATGGAAAGCCCCAGGACGTCAAAGTCATAACCACCTCTGTACTTTGTCTCTGGGTTTTCAACTGAAGCCATATAGTGCATGGCAGTATCCTGTAAATATGGTTTACTGTACTCATAAAACTAATGGCTGGAATGAAGTCTTTGGCCACAAAGCATACTACTTGCCTCTGCTGCGGTCAAGCCTGATTGCCAGTCATGTGTGACTCACTAACACTTTGAAATGTATGATTGCTTATTAAAGCCTTTTACCCTCAGCTTAAAGGAAGTTATGTCCTCTGTTCTGCAAGAGAAATGGAAAACATGGTGCCATGACTTTGCCTGCTGCAGGCCCACAGAAGGCACTTGAAAGGAGATGTATTCTTCAGGGTAGCTATGCATTAGCTGCTAAGGGCATGTGGCATCATGTCCTTGAAACTCTTAAGACTGAACAAAAGTGCCATTTGTACAGCTGAGGTGCTGGGCATGTCAATTACCTCATGACTCCTTTGAACCTTCTCAAACACTTTAGCATGCACACTGATTCAGACCTCTAATGAGACCTGTGAGAGTGAAACTACAAGTTTTTATGGACTTGAGCTTCAGCTTGTATTACATTTGAGAATTTTGTAAAGTCTATTTTGTGTGAATTGCATATGATGCCTCAAGTAAGTTAGATTAAAGTCCCCATCATGAGTCTTGTCCAGGTAGTGGTGGGACAATTTCATGTTTGCCAAAGGTCGCATCCAATTCATTGGCATGGGTTCAGGAGCCATTTTGGATGATGGTCTAAACTTCACTTTATTATTTCTGATGAAAGAATAATTGGAGGGCTGCCCTGATGAAAGAATAATGGAAGTGACTGCACAGATGGGATTTGTGTAGATAATAGGATGGTGGGTCCAGGGCTTTTGGTGCCTATTTTTTTAAAGGCAGGCTAGACTGTGAGGCTGTGAGTTTTCATAGTTGCATCAGCCCATGGTGCGATGTCTTTGCAAACTAGTCTGCATTATTCACCCTCTGCCACCCTCACCGCCCACAAAAAAAAAAAAAATAAATCTGGCTTAGTTTCAAGGAAGCATGCCAAGCATCATATACCAACAATTTGTAGGGAAAGAAGAGAGATCATTTTTTTAAAACTAAAAATGTATTATGTTCTGTTCAGGATGTGCAAGCTAAAAATCTTTCCACTGGACTTAAATTCTATGTTGGTGGTGATGGCAGATGATGATGATGATGATGATGATGATGTGGGTGCCAGTAACTGTGTGGGTGTCAGTACCTTTCTGATGCAAAAGCCACAATTGACATTTCTGTCTGCAATAAAAGGAAACATTAGACACTTCCTTCTTAAACTAATAGAGCTGCACATACTGGCTACAGTAATAAAGATGGATGTACACATGCTTCATTTGACCTCTGTCCTGATTAGTAGCTGAAAGCTTTGTGAGGGATGTCTGGTTAACAGGAGGATGCAGCTGGTCAGCATAACACATTTTCACACAGATGCATTGGTTACCTACCTGCCTGTAATTACCTCCCATTATTGTGAGAAAGGGCACTTTGGCATCTGCAACTAATGAACAATCTGAGTTAGGCCCCTTATTTCCTGTATTGGTGCACAGGTTCTTATTCTGGCAAACAGATGTTTATATCCATCAATTTCAAATGGCCTTTGATGATGATGATGGTGATGATTATTATTATTATCGTTGTTGTTGTTGTTGTTGTTGTTGTTGTTGTTAATATTATTATTATATGCGGACAATCTTTGAGGACCTTCTATAATGCAGTTTGCTGTTTTTGTTGGCCTTTAGTTTTTTAAGCAGAGACAGGCTATAGAATATAGGGTTCACATATTATCCATCAAACTGCTAGGGGACAACTGTTCAAAGAGAAACCAGAGAGGGCCTATTAAAAGTGTGAGGGAGGGAGTGTCGGCATTTAAAAAAGAGTATTGGGCTGAAGGAAGTCATTAACAAATAGCTTACTATCTTGACATGCAGGACTGCAGTCTGTGCTTGATTGACCTAACTCTCAGGTCAACCTCTCTCTTACCAGACCACCTCCCATCGGGGCCACCTAATTTTCAAAATGAGAAACTTTAAGAAGACAGAAATTGCTCTTGGAAGAGGTCATTTGCTGACTTAATGACTGGACTGAATGAAAATGGCAGAACCTTGCAGTAAACTTAATCAATTTCCTGATGCTTGGATAATAGTTCTTTAGTCATTTCAGATCAGAGTTTTTAATAGCACTTGAACAAAAATTTCTTTGAGAATAAGAAGGTTGTTCACCACTGTAAAATGTACAGTAAAAGACCATGACTGCTGTCAATCTAAAAATATTTTTTTTTGTAATATTTTACATTATGAGGAATTCTGATCATTAAGATCCATTAAACATCTGTCTCACTTTCAGGATTTTTCTTAATGCATTCAGTGTAAAAAATCTTTCCTATTTCATTGTATTATTGTCATATTTTGATGTTGTCTTTGGATTAGTGTACAGGATAATTTTGTGATATTTTGTAAACATTCTCTAATAGTGTCTGTATATGACCCCAAAGAGGTGTTGTTTACTTTTTGGTGTTCACTTTGTGTGGGCTTTCTTCTGTTCACCCAGTTCAGAGCAGTGAGATTGTTTTAAGAACTACAGGGATGCCTGTTGTAGCATTACTCTCAAAGCAGCCACCTAAAACAATGATTTCTTTGAAGAGTCATAATGATAATATCTCACTTTGGCCTCTTGACTTTTAGGCTTTTGCCATTAGGATGTTGGATGTTGGAATGATCTGAGTAGTCTCCATATCTCCACATGTGAAGCATCTATTAAGAGACACCTGTTTGAGTATTATTGACCCTCTATAACTCTCTGTATAAAGCCACTGGTGAAGCAGTTTGACCGGATTCAGTCCTTTAATTTCTTTTCATTAAAAATAAATGTGTAAATTATTTCTCCATAAAAACATTACTCATTAGGCAGTAGCGTGCCAAACCTGTGTGAAGAAAGTATGTAATTATTTTGCACCCTTTAATATTCTAAAGAATGAATTATTTGGGCCTATTCTGTCAGAAATTAGTTTTTCCTTTTTGCCATGGTAGATACTGAAATTATGAAGTAGATGGATCAATAAATCATTAAACAAATGAAATCAAAGACAAAACAAAAGCTATAATGAAAGTACTGTAATTAGACTCCTGTTGATCTTTAGTTGGCATGTGTTGTCATATTAATGTCATTGATTTATGGTTATGTGAAGGCCCTCCGTACATCCATCTTCATAAATGATGCATAATTTTACTGATGCTGACACTTGACAAATATGGAGTCCCAGATTGAGTGTAATGCAAAGATAGTTTTGTATGTGTGTCAGCTCATTGGAATTTTACCAGAGCAATTTTAAATAATGAATCTGTGTATTTCTGTGTTTTGACATGTTAAACATGTTCTGTGTAGCTGTATGTTTCAGTGTGTTCCAACTCATTTTAGCAATATACAGCATTAAGTAGCTTTGCCAGTTTAACATAATTAATTCACCCAATAAACTCAGATGAAGTGAAGATAGATTTGAAACCAGTGTCTATTCATTTGTTCATGTGCCATGTCATATTAAGTCCACATTCTTATTCAACCTGCCCTGGTCACTTCCTTATTCATCAATGGTATTTCTCTCCTAAGGTAGCTAAACTATTTCTGGAACTTCTGTTGGAGCTGGGGGGGGGCAGTGAGAGAGAGAGAGAATGTCCAACTGTAGGGCTGAAGTTTCAGTTGCAAATCAAGAGAGGAAGTAGCGAGGAAAAATGACACCGATGAGGAATGGCAATCATGTGTCACTCTCAAGCAAGCTAGAAACCTAGAAGTAGAAAAGCTCTGGCTATGGCAGGCTGTTGTATATTATGCAGGCAATGGAGGGGTGTTTACCGTACTGTTGATTCTTTATATCACTCAATATCACTCCAAACATAAGTAATGCAAAAGATGTTCACAGTTTAAGGCTTACTTTTATGAGAGAGTGGATATGCCAGTCTCCACCAATCCCCAATAACTTTACAAAACATCTTACTGTACATTTGGCTCACAGCCTACCAACACCTATCTGTCCTCGTATCGACCTTGCAGTGGACACTGACAATGATTGCAGACTGCTGTGAGATGATTCCACAGCTTGTGAAAGAAACAGACTTTTAAAATAAGATGTAGCAGGCCTCTAAATTCTTATTCTCTCTAATTCCCCTAAAGGATGGAGGGAATTTCTGTATGAATTTGAATCTCCACTATCCTCAAATAATATGGAAACATTTGAGCTTGTTTTTGTTATTAACTGATTTTTAACTAATGGGGTTGACCTAAAACCATCATATTTAAATGGCATTAGTCATTTGAAACATTCATATGTTTATTGCAATGTCAGTTAAGCAATGAAAATGTTCACAGCCACTAATAGGATGTGATTGCCTCCATGATGTCACAGGTCACCTGAGTGTTTAAAGATGCCCATTGAAGGCCCTGTGTGTATGCATTGCAGCTGTGTTTGGAGTGTTTTGCTTACATTTTTTTCCAGCTCTAGGTTTTCCTCTTATGTTTGCCAGAAGAGGCTGCGCTCTTGTGAATGATCTGGCTGACGACCTCTGCATGCTCTTGCTACTAACCGTTATAGAAGAATCTCAGCAACAGTACCCAGCCAAAGCAGCTTTAATTACACAACAGCTATGCTTAACAGATACCATAAACTACAGCATGACCATGAGAAAAGTGTGACAGTGGAAACAGATTGAGAACTGTAAAAAATTTAAACTCGGAAGGCCTTCAGTCATTGATGTTTCCTGTGAAATGTGTAGTTTATCTGGAGAACTCACAAGTTATTTGTTGTTGTTTGCATTTCTCATGAAAAGTATACTCAAGTGGCATTTATGAATAATGATAAAAACAATTTTATAATGAATAATATTTTGTACGTTATATTGAATAATTGTTCCGTATTTTTATTGGAAACCAAGTTTTGTGTGATATCTACAAGGGCAAAGTTAAATTTCTAATAGATAAGAATGTGACCACAACCAAGACATAACTGTCTACTTGTGAGGAATTGATGCCAAATTTTTAAAAACAAATATGGCTGTAATTACTCCATGAAATATGCTTGATGTTTGGGCCAATAAAATAGAGCCTGATTCCCTTTTGACTAATAATAACATAACATGCCATTCAGGCTCTGTACATTTGGATCTGTACATCAGTTCTTTCCGTGCAGTTTTGTGGGTAAAACTCAATGTTCAGATTTTCCTGAGGTTGGGCCAAACATCCTATACATAGCAAGGAGTTATGCACAATTAATTAAGAGAGTTTACTGAGAGCTGGGAAAAGGCCATTTTAGTCTTCATGTGCCTTGTTCTTTATTTTCAGGCAGTGTCGTCATTGCCTCATTGCTACACCAGAGATTTGGAGTGGACCCTTTTTCTATTTATAGGTCCTCATCACTGTTTGTTCTGGCTCAGAATCCCACCCTGTGCCCCAACACAATGAAAGCCGTGCAGAGGCAACAGGTGCTGCCAGATTAGGTGATTCTGGAGCGAGAATGTAAGCAAGGGCCCCGGCTCTACAGAGCATGTGGAGGTCAAAGATAATATTACTCTGGCCAGTGCTATGGTGAAACTGGAGCTTGACTGGCACAACTGCATAGCTACAGGCACTTCCTTCATCACAGTTGGCTTGTGTACCCTTAGCCCACTTAATCCTTTCATTTGGTGTACATGGAGGTCTCCCACTACACAGTGACAGTGTTTATTTCACTTACATTGTGAAGCACACAGCAGAAGGAAGCATATGTATGTCTTTCATTGCAACCACCTTAGAGGATGTGGAATATTTTCTCAAAATATAGTGCACACAGTCATATTTTAGGCATGTAAATTCCATATTTTCCCAAATACAATACTCCCATCCTTCTCAGATTTATTCCGTCAATGGTGTAAATTCCTCCCATTGTCCAGTCACACTCAACCGGTGTTGACCACATGCCATACAGAAACAGGGCATGGACTGAGAGATGGCCCCATTCCACAGGCTTTTCCTGCTGTTAATAAACACTGTGTACCACCCCCACCCTGCCCAGAGGTGGCACCAGTTTCAACACCTTGCCAGGATCTCCCAAAGGCCAGCCACTTTCAGAGTCATGTTGCCGGAAACTGGGTCTGGCTCTTCGTCAGATTCATTCAGCCTCTTTAAAGAAAAATATCATGTTCAAACCAAACTAAACCATGCCAGATTAATCCTGCACCTTTTTATCAATGATGTCTGTTTAAGATGCTGTAACTCTCTAAAGTGGGGGAAGTACAATAGACATGTTTTTCTTATTCATGTTCATAAACTAAAAGATAAGTCTTTGTTTTACTGAATAACACATGCCAATAAAGAGACAAAGAGGTTTTTTGAATGCCAGTCAGTGTGTCTAGTCCTCAAACAGCTAATCTAATAGCCAGGCCATCACCTTAGCAGTGTGCTGAGGTGGTTCCAGCAAAACAGTAGTGCCACATGCATTAACTTCAGTTTTGGCCTGTAAGTAAGCCTAAAACTGGGTATGTTTACAGCTTGCAAACATGCACTTAAATTAGAGGCTAACAAGGTGTTGTATACACATGAAAACAAGCCTCATAAGAATGGAATTTTTCCACTTGCTCCAGACTTGTTAACACTATATAAGGTTGCACATCAGTGGTATAAGGAGTTTAGCTCGGGGAAGTATTTTGAATGAGGGGAGAAAAAATTTTAGTTATGTTTCCCCATGAATGCTTTGAAAAGTGAAGGGCATTACTCTCTTTGTTCACTGTATATGCCACTTCCCGCTGGCTACACAGGTCTGTTTTGATTGTAACACAAATACTGTCTCTATCACTAAAAGCCCTTAATTCTGAAGCAAAAGAAATTCTGATCAATAAGGTTAACAGAGTCTTCAAGTGGTTTATTCTTTGTAAGGTGGACATAGTTACAAACTCACACTGACAGATAAATACTGAGAAAGAGAAAACACCAAATATCCTTCCCAAGTTTGCACTCTATAACTGCCTATTTTAGTCTCTGGTGAAATTAGTCACAAGTCTGATCTGCATTGCAATGTTGGCTCAGCTCTTATTTTTGCATTTCCAGTTGTGCATCCCACAGTATATTTTGGTTGGTCATTGTTATTGTGTGAAATACTATTTGTATGCACTTTTGCTGCATTTAAAGGGATTGAGACTGTTTTGTATTTATTAAACATCAAGTCAAAGAATACTGCATGCTAACAAATACCCTTGAATTGAATTATTGGCAAGTAGAGTGATTTAAATAAAAAAATTGAGGTTTACAAAACACAATGTTTAATTATGACTGAAATCCTTCCCCTGCTCCTCCTAGACCACCAAATGGTTTCCACGTTGTGCATTAAAGACCTGCCTTAGGCAGCTGCCTCAAGGACATGATGAGTTCACAGGGAAAGCCCTGGGCTGCAGCTTCCCTGGCCTTCAGCTTGATCCTATGATTTGGTGGTTTTCAAGGGTGTCAAAAACAGGAGTTTAGATGAAAGTCAAATTCTTGTCCAACCTTTGGTATAATAAATAATAAATAAAAAAATAATAAAACATCTTGGCTCACAAATACTTGATATCTCAGACTGCTCTGTAAAAAAGAATGAATATAGAATACTTTGGTATCCATGCAAGGTCCAGTGAGGCCTGTACATGTTAAATATAGCTTGTGCCCAGTCTGGTGTAGCCCAGAAATTAAGGTATGAATCTCACACATCCTTCCTCAGAGCCACACAGTTAAGCTTTCTGGTGCTGCTTCAGTCATGGAGATGAGACTGGCCATTATTTTGATTACTCAAAGTTTGCAAGGGCCTCTCAATGAACCTCTGACACCTGTTTCACAGCTTGTTGTACCTTTCTCACTTCAAAACTGCCACATCTCATCTGCCCCAGTGCCATGTCAAAGTGCAATGCAAAGTGCTCTCTGAGTTGAAATATGTGGCCATCAATCGGTCGCATATTTTTATCTAGAGTGACCCCCGTGTGGCTTGGGTGATGTTCCCATCCTCTGGAGGATATCTGCTGTCAGTCTCCCTGCTAGCACTGCGAGCAGCTGGCACAATATTGTTTTTCACAACTGCTCTCTGAATGCAGGCCTAGCGTTCCAAGACATCAGGTTTTAGCTGTCACAGGTGGGAAATGATTGATGTTTCCTGTTATCTTCAGAAAGGTTCCTAGCAATAGTTAATGCTTTCCTCAAGGGAAGAAATCCTGCAGGTTTTGGAAAACACCTCAGACCACTTGACCTGGAGATTTGAATACATGTATTCCCAAGAGATTTTGAATTGGAATGGAGCATTTTATTGTAATTAAAATGATTAACTATATCAATAAGCAGAAGGAGTATGACAGTTTTTCTAAGCCACAACAATTATTACAGACAATTGGTCATTTTTCCCCCTCTCCATATACTGTTAATTTTACACAATGTAATTTTGTATCACTTATTGTTAGGTATTGATATGATATGTTCACAAAAAGCCAAGCTGGACACAAGAGAGAGATTTGAGGTATGTTCTAAACCATACAAACAAGCTTAAATAGTTCAACGTTTTATATCAACTCGTAAATGGAGGATAGTTCCATTTTTTTTTGGTGACTCAGACTGCTGTATGCTCAATGGCAATAGTGCACAGGAGTAGCCATAGCCCAATTATATTTCCGTAACCTGAGATGCCTGATCTTGTTGCCTCGTAATTCTCCTGCCGCAAGTCAGGCTCAGCCAACTAAACTCCACATGCCATAGAAGGATTATATTTCAATTCACCTTCAATCCCCCTTGAGATAATGGCATCCCTTTATGGTCAGTATGTATGTTTGTGTTTGTTTGTGTGTGTAATTATTTTGTGTGTTAGCATTTGTTGTTTGATCTACATCTGTGCTGTGTTTGTTCATGCACATTTAAAGATGTTTTTTGTGTTTTGCTATGCGTGTATAGAGATACTGTATATCTCTATATCGAGTGCTGCAACATTCTTTGCCTTACCTCTTGTGTAATTCACTCTCTCAGCCCCTAGACCAGCCCCTTCCCCTCCCCAGTGTTTTATTTATTTTCTGCAGAGAAGAAGAAGCCAACACAAACCATCCTCCTCATTTTTCCCCTTTTTAATCTCAACCCCTGACAGGGTGTAATTAGAACCTCCCTTTTTCCCCCCACTGTGTTCACTGATGTAAGCTGCAAGCACACACTGGTGGGGTGGCTGTTTTGACACGTCCCTCGGAACAATGAGTGAGCGCGTCATGTAAATAAAAGCGGAAAGTGTGTGAGCCTGATCGCAGGGGCCTGTCCTGGCGAGAGCTCGTTCTGGCAGACACAGCAACACTGCACAGAAAAACTGAGCGTGCGCTGGCACTGGGGCGACCAAAGAAGGTTCAAAAAGGACAGCATGTGGTTTTTCCAAAGTATAAATGACTGTATAACATAAAGAAAAAATGTGTTAATATGCACTTCATACTGCTATGCCTTAAGAGCATGGTCTAAGGAAACAGCTGAAGGTCATGTGACAGACCAATTTAAAACTGTTGTCTCTGTTCATTGAATATTGTACTATGCTTGACCTGATTTGCTTGTGAGATGGAATGAATGACCTAAGGATGTGAGATTTAGACTCATAAAGTATGCCTCCAGATAGTCTCTGTTTACCATGCTCTTTCCAACTGCACATAAATAATGTTTAAAGCATTTTGATAGTTCCCTGCCAGGGTTCTGATGTGGTTTTCATTAGATTTGCATGTAAATAGAGAAAAATGAGAAAATCTAACATTGGCTGTGGGTCTGCATGCTGTGGTCTTTCCACTTCCCTTCCTGGAGTAACACATTGTAATAACCTGGACACCTTGCTTTCCAGAGTCTTTCCTGTCTTACACTTTTCCTCCACAAAAGACCTAGTCAAAGGTAACGCATCAAACGTAGTATGATCTGCTGTCATTTCCATCAGCGGTCGATAAAAGCCCCAGGAAGCATGCATTCACATCCTGTGGAGGAGCCCTTGATGTCAACCCTCAGGGCTAAGTTGCTCTAATTTCATGCCTTGCTCACAATCACTGTGAAATACACAGATTTCTTACTACTTCAGTTGCTCCTGGCCATTTGTCCTAAGCCCCAGCACATACCTGCTGTCAGCTTGTCTGTATGATATTGACAGAGCTTGAAAGTTACATTGTATACAAGCAAAATGTATAAGTTGAAGCTGTCTAGTGTTTTTAGAAGCATATTGTAGCTGCTCAACAGAGGAGGCCCACACTAGTGCTCAGCCCCGGGCAGACAGCGTCACTGCCACAGTGGAAAAAATCAGAGAATCACCCTTGTCAGGTCTTCATCCAGTATGACCCTACCCACCACATTCTGTTCCTTACCAACCTCACATCTCTACCAGACTTTAGGCAAGACAAGGTTAAGGTCAATGAAACACGTAATGAATGGGTCAGGTTTGAGCTATAGCCATGAGTGTTCCTGTGCTTTTAAACGTAGGCAGTCCAGAATGGACACAATAAGCATGAATATCCTTGATATAGTTTTTTGCTGCCACAGTCCCTGTGATCTTGTCCAAACTCAAGGCTATCCTTTATGTGTTTAAGATAAGTACTCTAAAAACATGTACAGCAGGGCATTCAAGGGCTGAGCACAGACAGATGAGAAACACTTAAACTTGGACACAAATCAGAGCAGCCCTATTTATGAGTGTCTTTGTTTTGAGAAGTGACAGGTCAAACATGAGTCATTTTTAACGGATTGTGCCGTAGTTTAAACTGGGATTTTGTGATGGAGTGGGCCATAGGAAACTCTCAATTGACAGCTGTGATACAGACAGGGGTTACCCACATGGTATTGGTATATATTCACAGGAGGACACCACATCAAAAATCTTTACACCTGTGTACATCTGTCTGGTATTGTTATCATAAGTCAGGGGGTACCTTCCTCTGTCTAGTCGTGCTCAGCAGATTGTTTTGGTATCTGTGCAGATTGCCACGCAGTTTTCCAGGATCCAAGGGCCTTTTATAAAAATCTTTCCACTCGTCACTGATTGCTCACAGAGAAGATGAGATACTGGAATTCCTGGCTGGAACAGTAAACAACAGCTGGTGGAACCTGAGGAGCAGAATGCATTCAGCAGACATTTAGAAAGTAGACAGATATAATCCTCTGTCACAAAATGCAATGTGTGCTGTTTTGTGAACATTTTGGAATAGAATTAAACAAGTGCAATTTAGTGAAAAAGGCACATGAATCCCTTGTGAGTGTTTCTGCATCTACTCACACCAGGTGAGCTATCCTCACCCCCAGCCTGCATGTTCAGGGGGTGAGCCAGGAGACAGGCAAGTTGCAGAGGAGGGTTGGTCTTGAGTAATTCAGGCTGCTTAATGGGAAATAACTTAAGATTTTCAGGTTCATAAGTTCAAGTTTAAGACCTTGTCCAAGATGAATGAACTATTCGCTGGGATGTGTCAACCACTAAATTTATACCATTGCTCCTGGACACAACTACAATTATGTTGTCAGCTGTGGTCAAAATGTCATTGCTTAGTATTTAGTGTGTATATTTGGCAATGCACTTTTTGTTTTGAATGTGTGCATTTGCATGCACACCAATTTTTTTGTTTCATTTGTTTTTGTTATGCAGTATGTGAGATCATGCACATTTTAGTGAGCGTACGTATGTGTTTATGTATGTATGTATGTATGTATGTATGTATGAAATAGAGAGCTTGCATGTGTGAGGCTGTGTGTAATCAGGCAAGGCAAGGGCCTGTAGATATGTTTTATTGTTTTTGGCTTCACTCCTTTTGCTTTTCAGTTGCTTTTTTATTTTTAATGATCATATACAACACATTTCTTTTGATATTTAGAGCATTGAATCTCCATGCAAAACAGTTTTACATGCTCTCATGATGAAGTGGAATAATTCTGCAGCTGTTTTTGATGATGCCTGTGGCAGTAATGATCAGCTTAATCTTAAAAGCATAACGCTTTCTATGCAGTTTTTAAACTATTAAATCATAGAGACCAAAGATCAGAAGACTGTGTAATTGATATATGGCTTCTTGAACTTTTATCTTTCTTGTGGAACATCTTCTTATGTTATGGTTCTTGTATAAGGGTTCAAACCTTAATGTAAACTGCATATTAACTAAGTTTAAGGTAACCTTGTCTACCAGAACTTTCAGAAAAAGACAGTGAACTCAACATGAAGTCTACTTCAGTTTCCATCTTGGACAGTTTGATAGGTGCTCCAGTACATGCTACAGGATCCTTGGCTGACAATTATGAAAGGATCCATGGCTGAAAGTCATGACAGTTATGTTGCCTGATAAATGTTACATCCTTCATTTACCCGATCTATAAAGTATGGACAAGTGAAATTGATATGGCAGAAACTCTACCCAGTCAATCAGCAGTCATTTTAGATCAGTGACATGGTAATAGAGGAAGGGGTGTGAGGGTGCGTCATTGAGGAATGGGGACCTCTTTGCCCAGTATGGCCTTTCAGCTGAGAATCACCTCCCTCTAACCTGTGTGAGGATGCTACCCCCAGAAGTTGGGCTGTGGGGGAGGGAGGCTCTGGGAGATGATCACATCAATGGTTCATTGGTCAGCTCCAGTCAAAAGAATTTGGCTGGTCAGCGCTTTCCTTTGAAAAAGGCCTAGGATTATTATTGCAGGCTGCTCATTCAGGGGAGAAAGGATTTCAGGGGAGAGATCAAGTTCTTTATTGGTTGGAGCCATTTAAATGGGAAACATGGCATGATGGAGTCCGGTGGAAATGGGAACTGTCATGCTGTACTAACTGGAAATGCCAAGCATGGCAGTCTGCCAAGGGGGGTTTCAAAAACACTGAGAAGTTTGTGTGTGGGGAGGGGTTAGTGACAGAGGGGAAAGAGGTTAACTGTTAGGCTGTTTTGGCTGAAGTAACAATGAATGAAAAACTAAGGCGGCACTCTTTTTGCCAGTGACTTTGTTGGCAGTTGTCATGACATATCAACTTACAGTTGTCTGAAATATAAATGCCAATTGAGATTGAGTTGGGTACATTAGGTTTTAGGCAGTGACAGTATCGGTACATTTTGTCATATTTAGGTTTCTTTATGTTGAATTAATAGCACCTCAGTTTTGGAGTTACCTCTGTGAACATGAAGGGAGGTTGGGTGGTGATTTTTTTTAATCAGAATTCTCTTTGTCATCATTTATAACTGAGTCTCATGTTGACTTTAAATTTGATTGCCAATGTAAAAGGATTAAATGAATGAAACATGTAGATTGAACTTTGGGTGGCTTACCAAGTAAAAAATGACCAGCCATGTCCACATTGGCAAGTTAACAGTTGACCTGAGCTTCTTGGGTAAGAACTGAGGTTCAGCTGGTTGAAATCTTCACTATCATCAGTTGCTAGTGGACTGGCCAGCTGAGCATCAGCTAGATTTGTGAACTGATTATATTTTGACTTAATATGCTTCCAACAGTATAGGCTGTGTGGGCGATATAGCGTCTGTGTGGAAAGAAGTAAAGGTTAATAATAATGGCAACGATGTGGACCTTTTTTCTGAGAAAGTCCTGCATTTCAGGATTTTTTTATAAAATTTGTATTGGCTCTTATTTTTTCCCCTTCTAGCTCTACAGTTTTGATGTATGGTGTTTGGAAGTTGAGAATTTGACCCCTGTAAAAGAGTGTTCATTTTTGTTTTATTGCAGTTAGCTCAGGGCTCCAAGGTGTGGGGTGATGTGGCTCTCCCAGAAGACCTAGAAGCTGGGCAAAAGGATCAGCGATGGAGACTGTACCTTGCAGAGTCTGATGATGAGGATTTTGCTGTGGAGGAGCCCTCAGGAGGTGGGTATGAGCTAAGGATATGCATCTTTCAGGCAATTCATACTGCAAATAAGGTATCACTCCTTGTGCAGTGTAACTTGGTAAGATCAAATGATACTACAAAAAAGCATATATGACTCTAAAGCTCTGGGTTTCAGTGTTAGGGATCAATCTAAATTCTGGAATCCTTATTGGGCCAGGCCTGATTGTGGCCACTAGTCCTGCCCAAGCGATAGGAGGGTCTATCCCTGTCTCCTCTACACAAGATGAAATTTTCCTCTCAATTGGGTGCCTGCTGCATGCCTACCCCATCTGTACTTTAAATATACTCCCCTCTCACCATGACTGCACAGATTACCTGATGGACTGCTGAGCAGTAAGAGGTAGTGACTGACAGTCATGAGAAGGACACTCCCCTCTGATGTACACGCTTACTACAATGCCATGAGGACATTTTGAAAACACTTTCTACTTAAAATTAGGGTATATTGTAGGGATCAGAGGATTGGCTGAATTTTCATCCCTGGCTTCCCCAGTAATGATTCTTTGATGGTAGAGTATCTGTGTTTCTTGAAGTTTCACCGTGCAGCACTGGTGTGAGACCACAGCAAGGCGTGTTCTAATGCTGCAGCTGTGTGTTTTCCACAGAGGGACCCAGCGGGGAGGAGGATGGGAGCACACCGGAGCCCCCTGAGGTCACACCCACACCCTTCTCAACCACAAGTAAGACCACTAGGTCTCAGATCTCCACTTTCTCCTCAGAGCCTGGAAAGTTCAGCGAAGTTTGTTTAAAAAATATATTTTTGACTGCAAAGGCCAAATCAGCACTCATTCTTCATTAGTACAGTTGACTCAGGGAAGCAAGAAAGGGAAGGGACTGTTTTGGTAAGTGGTTGTATGAGCTGCAAGGCTGTGTAATGGATGGCTGCCACCCGCAGACCTTGTGAAGTGTGCCTGGCAACCTTTAGTGGTTTCTGACTCAAAGAAAATCAACCCCACCCACAAAGCATCTCTAACATTGCATAGAGGTGTTTTTATTTTTATTCTTCATGTAGTGGTCCACTACTCTGCCAATGTTTCCTTGCTTTTAGGACCAACCTGGGATTTTCAGGTTATCTCCCTGCTTACACCACATGCCTTTATCATTTGGTGAGTTCAGGCTGCAGCATGGTATTGCTGTCGGCACAAATGTGGTTGAAATGCTCCTTTAGTTTGGGCAGTTTGCTTTCATCAAAATTAAAGCAGATTTAACAACAGGAACAAACTGTTCTAAGGTTCCAGTCACTGAAGCACAAACCAAAGTAAGACAAAAAATGGTTACTGTGTGGTGATATGGAATTGCATATGCAGTTTTTTTGGATGCTGCATACAAAAAATGTCTTTACAAAGTTTCAGGGGCCATATTTGTCCTATGGGTAGAATATATACGGATAATTTATGTATGGGTAGGATATGTACTAATAGTCATACATTCAGTATAAAAAGTACCCCTTTGTCAGACTCAAGAACCCTGTAAAGGAAGAAAGGAGGATATGTGATCGGTGCATTAACTTGAGAGTACCTTCAGATCTTTTCCCACTGAGATGGCGATCATGGAACCCAGCTTTAGATGTATTACAAACATATAAACAGCCTTTTGCTTGCCTTTTATCAGATTAAAAACAAAGGGAAACAAAAACAGATGAAAGAAAAGGTAAACAATAAGTACATCACAAACAGCAACAGCACCTGCTTTAATGACCCCCCCAACCCCCAACCCCCAACCCCCCACCCGACCAACCCCTCTACCCCTCTACCCCTCTGCCATCCCGTAGCATCTTCTTTTCAGGCAGCAGACACGGACTACATGCATCAAACGATTTCAATGGGATGCTTTTTACTGAGGGCAGCATAAAATGGCTGCAAAAAGTAAAAACATTAAATTAAATTAAACAATTAATTAAAGACTGGAATTACTAACTGGATAAGAACAAAAATAAAAAAATAAAATTTGCTCTGCTGTATTCTTTTAGATCTTCATACCTTAAGGCACAAGTGTGCCAGAAAATTGAATCTGTTAAATTAACAGTATTCTCCTGTATGTAATACTACAACATCTCTTCCCCACCCTCTTTCCACCTAATCATATTTAGTGTCAACACTTCTACAAAGCAGACTTTCCTTTTCTGTTTCTGAAAATGATATCAGACAAAGATTAACTCCAGGAGTATCGACGTGAAGGATGGCAATATATTCACAAGCACAGAGGATAACAGAAATTGTGTGTCACCACACAGTTTCTGCATTTGGTCTCAGAGGTTTAGGGTTCACTGTGCTATTGTTTGCCTCACTTTCCTTCTTTCCCAAGAAAATGGGATATTTCCAAAGACCAAATGTACTATTTCATCATTGGTATGCTCGTTATGTGTATGGTTTTAGCTGAGCTCTCTCATTTTCTTTTCACGGCATTAAATCACACATTCTGAAGTGAGCCTATTCCTGCATAACCATTATAGCACACACTATCCAAATATAGATGTAAAATGTAATCTTAAGACTTTAGCAGTTAAGATGACTGGATATAAAAACCTGACATGCTTTTCAACTCTTAGAAGGCCAGTTCTTCCAGTAAAAAGTGTTCAGTTCTCTTTGGAATGACAGCTGCTTTCATATCCTGCCGTGTCCTTGGCATTAGGCTAAATCTACATCACATTACTTGTCCATTTCTGAATGTAAAATCCTTTTATACTGTGCTGTATACACAGTATACTTGTGTTACATGTGAATTTTGTGATGATTGGGACACATTTAAATACTTTCCCCCACCATGAAAAGCAAACTATAACAACACACTTTCAGCATCATTTGTAGTACAATCATAGGGTTAATTTCCAGTCAGACCAGCAAGAATTAGGGAGAGATTCTCTAACTATATTCTCCTTCACTGTCTCTGGCTGAGCTGTGTAGATGTATGGCTTGTGTGGCCTTGTGCTTTCACAGTGAACAATTATAGTATCCTTTGTAAGACATGGATTCCATTTTAGATGGTATCTGGTGGCTGCAACTTGTATTGTATGTAAATATAAACAAAGCCTCCAATGCCTGAGTAAAGCTGACAGGTTTGAGCAAAAATGTTGAGAAATCCGTGAGTGAACTCCTGTTTTGCTCATTATATTCCAACATCTTTTGTATACAGTTTAAAAAATATCTCAATACTTTGTGTGATAGAAAAAACACTGTCTTTAAAAGCATACACATTGTGATCCATAGTGCTATTCAGATGCATTTCTTGTTAATATTTTTAAGCCGTATCACCACCCTTACATGCCAGCCTTGCCTGTTACATCAGGTTGAAGTAATTGTTTTTGATAGGAATACCATGGGGTGACATCAGTGTCTGGGTAGAGTGACCGGTATGTGGCCTTGCCCGCCAAAATAGCCCTGTAGTGGACCCTTGCCTGGCTGCATTACCTCATCACCTCTGTACAATTCTCCCAGAATAGTGGCAGAATACTGTTCAAGGGAGATTTGCACCTGTGGTCAGATGGTTATCATATGTCTAAAATGTTGCAGTTGTCCCCTTGAGCAAATGTGAAGCAGTGGAATGGTTTAAGCTGCTCAGTTTGCTACCACCGTTGTTAATCACAAAGACAGCAGGGCAATCTATGTAATAAACACAATAATTTGTGGTTCTTTCAGAACACTTGGAGTAAAGTACATCAATAATCCTTTCAGAGAAACAAGGCACAAACTGTCATAGAATGTAGAACAGATTTTTAGTCTATGACACACAGAACATATGCATAACCATTTTACGTCAAGATTGATTTCAGGATATTGTCTTGAATGAGGTGAATTTTTCATCATAATTTGATTCAAGTTTGGATCTATTTCTGTAGGTTTTTGTCCAGTAAAGTGCAGTGGCTGTAGCACATTGTCTGTAATCACTGTCTCTATGGCAACATCCTGGCTGTAACTGTGGATGTCTGAAGGGCTTGTGAAATGTAATAGCTGATCACTGTGACATCTTCATGAGAGCATACAGTACTCCACAAGAACTCCTCTGTCCAGAAGTCAGTTCATACCTTCACATTTGATGTATGCCCTGCATCACATGATTATCTGCCACATCACATGTTGAGATCTTGGCTCTTTGGTGGTGTTTCTTTTATTAGTACCTCTTGATCTTCTTAGCAGTGTTGTCTGAACTAGGGGGTTGTTATCTTATTGTAGAAAGAATTTTGTTCCCAATCAAATATTTCCCAGAGGGTACTGTGGGGCCTATAATATTTGCTTCAATCTGGGGTGGGTAGTAAGATGTTACATGTGCTGCTAATGAATAAATATGTACATATTTAAGGAATGCATAATATGATATATGATATTATTTTTCACATAATATTTTAAGGGCTGTACTTTTTACTCAAATATCTTTTCAAAATGAACTTTTCAAGCACTGTCTGAATGTACAGTTTGTAGCAGTATCAGCTCCTCAGTATCAAGGAACCAATATTGTGATCTGTCTGTCATACTCTTGAGCTATGCAATCAACCTAAATCAACCTTCAGCCTGTAACCAGCTATATAGACACCATAGCTAACATATAAGTAAGGCTCATTAAATGACTAAAAATAGCTAAATATTTGTAATATTTCTAAATAATTATTCATTTTCTTTATCATTTTCTTTAAGGTAAAGAGGGAAATATTGATTTTACTAACTTTGTATTTTTGCTGTTAATTGTTGTGGCATTTTTGTTGGTGTATTTGTTGCATTTCACCATGGGTACAACTAAGGTCACACCTTAAGCTCTATACTTTCCTTGTCTCTGGTGTGTCATTTTTTAATCACTCCATGGACCAATTTGGCAACATTTTACTAGTGCAGGAGTAGACTCTAAAATAAGTATTTTTTAAATTAGAACTGACATGCAAAATTATATCTTTAGTGTAGTAGCAATGGATATCACTACAGTCAGTTGTCCTTATAAGTCGGCTGAAGTGTTGCTTTGGACAATTGGGCTTTCATAGTCCTGTCGTAAGGAAACTTTCCTTTTCCTGAGTATTCCCCTGTGGAAAAAACACAATTTGCTTATAAAAGGAACCTTCTGCTTCCTGGAAAAACTGTGACTAAACTATTTTTCCTAATAATTTTTGATTAAGCATCTATTTAAATATGTCTTTATTGGACGTACAATATGAAAGTATAAATAAAAATTCAACCAATGAATCTGAGATGAGTCTATTGGAAAGGAATAATACAATCACATTTGCTTTTTCAGGATATTTCAGTTCTTTGCTCAGCACATTCAGTACACAGGAGTCCCTACAAGAGACCCAATTGTTTGTTTTGGGAGCAGATTACACCGTTGTCATGGTTTCCTGCAGAAGTCCTGGGAGTGTCCACAATAACTGTGATAACCTCTTACTGCTTTTGTTCCGGTAGCTTAAACAAACAAATACCTATCCCGTATAGATTTTTATCAGAATGAGGTACAAAAATGAAGTACAAAAATAAGATAATATTTTTGTTGTATTTTAGCTTAAAATGAATTGTATGCAGAGAAAGTCATTGCTTTGTCTTTATGTGAAGATGTTTCTACAGTAGTAAAGAATATTAGACTGTTTTTAACAGTTTGATTTTGGCAAGGATAACTACATTTCAGTGTCCTTTGAAGTCTTATACTGTTCATTAGAATGTCTGAATACTGAACAGACCACCATGGTTCTCTCCACACTTGTCTTTCCGGCAGAGAGAAAAGTCATGCATTCATGTTGTAGTGTATCTGCAGTGTGATCTTGGTCTTTACGTAAGATTGTTATTAAAGCTTATATTAGAGTTTTTTTAAATGTTGTGTCAGTTTCATTTCCTTAAATGGTACACCCTGCAGCTAAGTGCAGAGGGCATCCTGTACACATGGTGGCCCCAGGTTTTCTCTCCCCCATGAACAATAACCTTCTGAATAAAAAGCTTTACTGCTCAGACAGATTCTCAAGATTATAGTTAATTTATGTGTCAGAGATTGTTGAAAAGATACAGGGTGTGTATCTGGTGGGAATCCTGAGAAGAGTGTTCAGTTGTAAAAAAAAAAAAATGAAGGAATAATGTCACGGAATAAAACGGTAATGTCATACCCTGGTGAGCTGCGCACGGATGGCTGTCATTGCTCTGGTGACAGAGCCTATTGTCCATGCCACCTTTTCCATTCTCTTCCACAGAAAACAGGAAAGCCTCTTTCCTTACACTGAAAGAGGTTTGAGTTTTCCTCTTGGGGAATTTCAGTTAAATCCTGAAAACCTGCAAAGCAGAAATTGAATAAGTGTTGAGTTGAAAAGATATTCTCTATACTGTTTAAACGTTGATAACTGGACAGACAGCTATGCCCGATCATACCTTCACAAAGCACACACTCATTAAGTGTGGCAGTGTACTGGCATGTGCATGTCTGCACATTGTTGTTTTGCCCATTTATGCCCTAAAAGCATCTGTCTGATTTGTGAAAAGTTGTAATAGACTCCACTCCATTGGCAGTTAGTTTATTCAAAATCTGTAAAACTTGTCATACTCACCTGTCTCAGCTTCACAAGAATGGCTGGAGTGGACAAACCAGCAGAAAGACATGTTCACTGGAAGTATACTGAGTCACTGAGGTATTTTCCTCCAAGCTGCGAGGACTGTGTACTGCCTCACCTCTTTGCTGTTAACCTCAAGTCTGTATGGCAGTTCATCTGCTCTGGCCATCAGGATGATAGTACATTTTTTCAGGTTTCCTTTCTGAATTTCGTTCCCTTTTTACCATTACTTAAAATAGTCATGACACATGCAACATTGTGTGGTGTATGTAACTGCCCCTGTGTCATACTGTGCATACCTGTCCTACTATTACAACTGTTCCTACTTTTTATACTATTGTGTATCCTGTGGTGTTATAAGGAGCTACTGTAATATCATTCACTTTAGCACTCCCTTAGGCTCTTCTCAATGTGTTGGTAAATGGCAAATGATAACATAGTATTATTTTTCTTTGTGACAGATGTGGATTATTTTAATGGCAGCATGTAACTGCTAAAATGTTTTTTTAAATTAACCAGTATATAGGGAGAGTTTATAACATAAAATGGCGTATGATTATGATTTCAAACTTCCTCCACAATACAACAGATGTTATTTTCACATGCAGAAAAATACAGACATGATGCATTTTTTAAATAAAATTTGTAATTGTTATTGTTTGTGTTTAAGTTGCAGCTTTTTGTACAATATCATACCATATCTGGACCATATCTACGATGTATCTGGCTACTGCTTTACATTACATTGGACACTTACTGGATGCATTCATCTGGTAGGGGTGTTGGTACAGGGAGTTCTTGTCTGGGGGAAATGCTGACAGTGGTAGCGGAGGGGGGAATTGCTGGTTCCTGCTAACACCCTACCATAAGGCCCTGTTTTCCCCTGTAGCACTTTAATGCTCAGTTGTAGCAGTCTCAGGTTGACAAGAATGGGTTTTGTATAATGGAAAAAGCATGCAGAGGCCTGGAGAATTTGCCTAAGACCATGGAGCCCTCATTAGTAAGAGGGAGAGGTGGAGTGGAACCCTGTAATCTCAGGCACAAGCCTGAACCATGACAAAAAATGTTGCTCCTCCAGCTCCATGTACAGTCAATCAGACAGCTTCCACTACTTCAGGGCACAATACAAAAAGATCCAACTGTCCTAGATTTTGGGAGACCACTAAAATGCACTTTGATGTCTCAGTTCCATTCATATACCTGCCATTACATAAGCCATTAGACCTGGTGTAATTCGGCTGACTGTGTGGCTGGTGCAGCTTTGATTTCTGTTTAAAACACAAATGTTAGATTGGGATAGTTTTTAGAGAATTGACAAATGTTCTCAAGAGACTTTAGACAGTGATCTTTGCTCAAAAATATTACATTACGTCACGGTCAGGAGAGAAGAGAATGCACTGTACTTACAGTATATTATGTACATGTGCAGTATATATGTATGTACTGTATATGAGGGAGAGTATACTGTATGATTAATAATCCTCTCCTGCCCACCCCAGTACAATTTAACTCAGAATTTAACATCCATAAAGTGCCATGGTAGGTAGCAGTCGACTGTAAGAAACAGCACAAATATTGACTTCCTCCCTGACCTGGACTGACAAATTGAAATCAGAAGTTGGCAAACCCACCTGGTGTTAGCAAGGGAGCGAGAAAGGGGCACCCGAGGGATTTGGCTTTTTGAAGTTTACAACAGAAGATGTCAGAATTCAATAGATATGCAAAGTGGGGGGTTTTTAATCACTTGTTTGATATTTAGAGCCTGATTTAGCATTACCAAAACCTTTTTTATGTTCAATTTACTATGATTCATGAAAAGGTAGCATTTGCATTGTGGTATAAATTCCTCAATAAAAAGTTGACAAATAAAAGACCAGAAAGAGCAAGACTAATCTCAGGACTGCTGTTGAGTAGTTTACTCATTTAAAAGGCAGGTCATGTTATTCCATAAAAACAAACAAGTCTGGGAAAAGTAATTGAATTGCTTGCATAAAATATTAATGTTGAGTATGTCTCTTACTCAGCATATGCCAGCCTCTGTTCTGTGGAGAACACTTTGTGATCTCATTTATTATTTCCCAAAATTTCAAAGTCAGATGAGATAGATATATGTATTGAAGGGTAATAGTAAGGTCAACAAGCAGTGCATGTTTTTTTCCTCAGTGAACAGCCCCAGGTGTCCTGTAAGATGGGCCCCTTTGGCTTACATTCAACACACAGACATGTTGCCCTCCAGGGCTGATGTGTTTGACTTCGAAGGGAAGGGGGGAATGCCGTGGTCCCCAATCATTCAGGGCCTTGTTCTCTAGGCTCTTGGCATACCCATGCCGGAGGCTCACCTTTTTCAGCTTTAATTTTTTTTTTTCTTTTTTTTTTTTTGGTCTTGTAAAGACTTGCAACTAGGCTGCCTGCTTTGGGGTGACAGAGGCCAGGATGTGAGTGCAGAATATGTGTGTGTGTGTGTGTGTGTGTGTGTGTGTGTGTGTGTGTGTGTGTGTGTGTGTGTGTGTGTGTGTGTGTGTGTGTGTGTGTGTGCGTGTGCGTGTGTGTGTGTATTTGATCTCTCTTCCAGTTTCTTTTTTTTTCTTCCAATATGCATTTAAGGGGAAATTGACTGAAATTTGAGGAAATCACTGAACAGCTGGCTCACCACTTTTGACATGAATTTGGTAGATTAGCACAATGTTCTGGCAATTGGTTTGCAGATGAAAGTTTAAATGGGATGTGAAGTATTGTGATCTCCATTTTATGTTATAATAAGACAGTTCTTGTTATTGTGACTATGCTTTTTCCCTCTTGAATCAGGAATAAACTAAGTCTGATAGATAGCACTGTGAAGTGACTGGTCTAATTCATCAAGTTAACAACTGTCAGGCAAGGCATATGTCATTTTCATTTTGAATCAATTTAATAAAATTAAATATAGTATAGACTGTAATAGTAGCTAAAAGACAAAATGTCCAAGTAAAATTAAGATAATTTATTTTACTTGCATCTCAAATGATTTGGCCTGCTGTGAACTTGCTATGTGCTTTCACTTGGGTTCATGAAACACACAAACAAGAACATATTAAATGTTGTTAAGCGCCAATATGTCATATAGAGTATATTAAATGACAGCTGTAAGGTAAGCTGACCATTTGCTGAAGGATAGTCTTAATCAGTGCCCATTTTTCTGACAGTAATAAATTTAACCCAAGTCTGTAATTTGCTATGAGAACATTAGTGTAGAAAAAGGACATTTTAACAAAAATTCTGTGTCTTTTCTCATCTCTTTGATAATTTTACAGTGCATTACACCCGGCACAGCAAGATGCTCTGTCCAAAGTGACATACACATCTTTTTTAAGTATGACTTTAGAAAAATCATTTCAGTTGGCTGAAGTACACAGTTGCAGTGTCCCTGTCTGAATCTAAACCAGAGCCACAACCTTTTGTTATCACCAGCTACCTCTCATTGTTGTATCTGGGTGTGATTACCACTGGGGGCACATGCTGCAGCCTATGAAATCGTGACAGAATCTGATGCATCTCTTTTCTCCATTTCTCCACAGTCTACTACCGTGCTCTGGTCAACTTCACAAACTCCTTTGTGTACACGCCAGAGCTGGAGGACATCTACTCTGATGCCTTCCAGAAAATCTCAGATATCATCATGGATGTGGTACGTTAAATCATGGAATACTGGATATAAGAGCATGTGTGTATGTTTGTGTGTACATGTGGGTGTGCATGCATGTACGTTTGTGTCCGTGTCTGTATTTGTGTTTGGGATCTTGTACAACAATAATGCTAATTTTTAATAGCATTTTAAGACATTTTTACTTCAATATAAATCAGTTTTTTGGCAATATTACATATGGGGCATTAATAATGTTTTGTTTTTAATTCTCAATTCATCAAAATACATTTCTGGCACTAAGGCCATACCTTTCTGTTGTTACAAGGTAATATTAAATTCATGATATTAAACTTGAGTCAAGAGTTTGATCTCTACCGTACTACTTCAAGCATAATGACACAGTAGTTACAGGTGTATAATAACCTCATATTCTCTCATCCAACAGCTGGAGGCTCAGTACAATAACATTATGGGAGTCCAGACTGTCAGTGTGGTTCTTATCAAGTAAGAGTCACTTCATTTCTTTCTTCTGTGACATGTTCAGTGATTTAACTGCACCTGCTGTTTACATAGAGCAGCTCACAGATGCAGTAAGGTAGTGTATGGGATAAGGCTAGCTCCTCTCCAAAGGGAGCAAATAAACCTCCAAAGGGAGCAAATAAACCTCTAAAGGGAGCAAATAAACCTCCAAGCAATTCCAAAGCTGGCCTCTTAGCACTTTGACCTGTGTATTATTGTATGCTTACATGAAATAAAAATAACAAAATTATAGTTGTTTCAGAACCAAATATATTTTTACCCTTTTTCAACAAACAGTGCACCCTAGTCACCCACTGGGTGCATTCAGTTTTTGGATGTACACAGCCTCTCAAAGCCAACATCACAACTGGCTGATAGAGCTTCCAGCAGTATATCACACCTCTGAAAGGGCAGGTCTCATAGGAAAAGAGAGGAGATATTCGTGAAATTGGTCCCAAATACAGGACATCAATTGAATCTCATCCTCAATGCTTGTTGGTAAAATTAATGAATTTCTTGAAGAATAAATCTCTTTTAGGACACATAAATGATTAACCATCCAGCTCTGGAGCTGCTTGAGGGTGACCCACCCACCCAGGCAAAAGTTAGTGGGTGTCTCTCATTACATATAGGACAAAAGGGAAATGGGCAACAGTTGTCCCTGCAATGAACAACCCAGCTATGTAAGTGATAAATTGTCACACTGTAGCCACTGCCAGTCACCTTGGACCTAAAAGAGTGAAGAAATTATAGTTGGCTGTTGACATCAAGTTTCACCAGCTGCATGTGTCAAGTCAAGCTGGAGAGTTTGACTAAATCATGAAACTGACTTTTCCTTTCCAAGGTGGCTGGAGTCATAAAGATGAAATGGTATTCTGGAATGCCCATGACAGCAGCCCCTCTAATGATTTGCATGCTGTTTCAAGTATCTAAACTTGCTGAAACGTGTATGAAGACGATAGCGTGTGTGTTCTCCAGGCACCCCCAGCAAAAATTAATCTTTCAGGTTGAGGTTTTGTGGAATTCCAATGTCTGCCCATTTTTGCTCATTCGTGCACATTCTGTTTTCAGACTTTTCCGCTCAGAAAGTGAAATGCTCCGGTTGCAATACCTGTGGTGGAGCTTAGGCTCAGTTTTTCTTGCAGTTTCTTTATTTATTATTTTTTATTTTCCGCTTTCTACCGATGAAGTGACCTGTAGCAGTATACAGCATATTCTGCCTCTGTCCCTGTGCAGGAAACTGGGTGCTGATGTGTTTGTGGAGATGGATGTTGGTTCGGAGTTAAATTCTAATGACAAGGAGATCCGCAATGTCCTCTACTCTGTCGTGAAGAAGGGAACTGTTGCGTCTTACACCACCTCTGTGCAGGGATTCCAGTTCCGACGCCTTGGGGCAGGTAAGCAGCCAAGGGCGGGGTTTGGGGGTGGAGAATAAGCCCGTAAGTCACTGCCACGTAGTCATGACAGTTTAACTAATGAGAGAACTTACAATCAACTAAAGCTGGCCAGCCAACCAGGTTTAAAAGTACTATGAGCTTGCAATGTGATTCTGTAGAAAACTGCTGCCAAAGAAGAGGATTTAGGTATTGTGTGTGTGCGAATTACCCCCCACTGGCTTACGCTCAGTGTTTCATAGTGGAACATTTCTTACAATCTAGAAAGCTCAACCTATGAACAGTTTGTCAGATAAAACAGCTTCAGTCCAGACTCAGAAGGAATATAGCATACAGAAGAAAATTCTTGTGCTCACCACTATATGTTGATATCTGCCACTTTTTATATACCTGCTTGTTGTGTTTGTTCATTTATTGAATGTATGTGAATTTTTTGAAATGTTTGTGTGGCACTTGTTTCCACTTCATGCTTTCTTGTTGCTTGAGTGTGTGTCTTGGAATGAGAGTGTGTGCAACAATGAAACTGACAGAGGTTTGGTCATTGGTCTTTTTAAAATACAGGCTCAGGTCCCCATACCAGCTGCTGGTCCTTTTCTAAGGATAACTCTTCTGGGCTATCCTTAATGTGCACTTTCAAATACCATTAGAGCTGCTCACTCCAAACCCTCCCACAAATCAAATCGTTGAGCTTTCCTTGTTTGGATAAATCACTGCATCCATGTATCCCGCGATGGAGTGAGGTGGAATCGGACATACACACACACCCTGCAGTGCACGCTCAGGCTCGCATGCAGAGGTTCAAGTGTGGAGGAGGGATCTGACTTAGCAACAACAGGCACATACACGTTTCTCTTTTATTCCGTTTGAGGCCCCCAGAGTGAGCTGTGCCCTTTTCAATTGAAGCAAAATCCACCACTGGTAATGAGACCACCTACTCTACCTCACCACAGAGCTGAGCGTCAATAGCAGGGAAATTACCTGCTGTTAGTATGGCATAGGGAAATCAGGAGCTTTCATAATCACTGCATGTATGCATGAATCATCTTACTTAAGGCACCAATCTAAGGTACAAAGAAGCAATGAACAATGAGTACATAAGTTTACACAGTTTCACCCCTTTTATGTTAAGATTTAGAGTGCAGCCTGTTGTCAATCCAGGAAGGCACAGACACACATACGCACTCCATCCAGACATGTGAATTTAAGTTTTACTTCTTCTTTCCACATTGACGTCTACAAGCTGAGCTTGCTCAGACATGATTGAGGAAAGCACTTGATGTGCTGCTTTGTGCAGGCAGACTGTGGGCAGCCGAATCATCAGCAGAGGTCGCTGATGAAAGATGAGATGATGAGATAAGCTGTCCTTTCTGTGGGGCGCCACTCCCAGTAATGCATCATCTGCAGGGGTCCTGGCCACAGTCAGCACTGGCACGGTCCAGGTGTGACATCAGACCTGGAACAGTGCCCAAGTATGATGAGCATGCAAGTGTCATATCCATGATGAGAAATTATGTTTTCCATGTATCTGCAAATGCATAAAGTACTATCATACTCTGTGTGGTGGTCAACAACTTATAAAAGTAAAAAAACTGTTCCTTTGGACTTCAGAATGTTCTCTTGAAAGGTACACACATATGCACAAACATGTACATACAAACACACACATTTACCCACAAGCATTAGTTCAACCAAAAATTTCAATAAGAATTTCCATAGAAATTGCTTTATAAATTACATGTCATAGGTGTCATGGGTAATAGTTTTGTGACATCTTTTTCATGCCTTTAGCTCAAACGCCATCACCCCTGGAAGCTGGGGTTTTCCCAGGTTGGTAAGGTGTGTTGCATGGCACTACATCTCACATTAAAGTAAGATGCATCACATGCACTAAATCAAATTTAGTGCTAAACACATTGTTGCAAGGTGTCAGACTCAAGTTAATGTCCTTAGCAGACATGTTTGTATAGACTCTGCACCTTCAATCATGCACTTCATCATTGGTTTCAGCTTTTCATGATATCATCACAGGTGCTCTTTGACACTCACAGTGCCTCTTGGTTAATTCTGTTTGCAAATTATGTGTGCATGTTTGCAGTTTTCTTGGTTGAATAGAACTGAAGGATAACTGACTGTTGCCTGTTGCTTTTTATATCTGATATATCCAAATATTTTTTTTGCATTAAAGTCTAATCCTGGATGTACTCTTTGACAATATGAAGATCATTTATACCTTGATGAGGTACTCCTTTTTTGATGTGTCATATGTGAAGAGCTATACCATCACTCTCTGCTTTGTGGCCATTTTATATATTTCTTTGAGCAACATCAGGAAACAAGGTTGTCTTGAATTGGTCTTTAATTCCAGTTTACAATATTGGCTTATCCCCCTGGAGTTATACAGAAGAGAAAACTTTGAGCATGTGTTTTAGGAAATAGCAACTTTAATTGCTGTGATATTTAGTGTAGTCTGCATGCATAATTGCAAAGAGTTGTTTGGTGTGTAATCTTGCACAAAGAAACTTTTCAAATCAGGGTCTTTTTTTAACAGGATCTGTTTTAACATGGTTACACAGACCACTTTAATTCTATTAACTGCTGTGCCCTTGTATGTGTCACACTACTATGGGAAAGGAAGTGTTTGCACACAAAAGCCACATGGTCCTTATTCTGAAACTGCGTAATTACTCTTACGTAACTTCAAAAACAGTTACAGAGCACGGTGCCTTTGCAGAGGCCCATCTCAACTGTTTTTGAGTCAAGGCCTAGTCCATTACAAGCACATCTCCCTTGACCTAGATTCTGTGGCTCTTGTCTCTTGACAGTCATACTTTGACTCCCATCCATTGACCCTTGACCTTTGACTTCCATACCTTGACCCTTGTACTTTGACATTCATCTATTGGCCCTCGACCTTTGACTGTCATCATGTACCCCCCATCGTTTGACTCTCATTCATTGACCCTTGACTTTTGACCTTTGTCCATTGACACTTGGGTCCTGGTGCTCCTGTCCTTCAGTGGTGCCCAGTCGCCGGGCCTGCATGGAGGATGAGTTCATGTGCCTGGATGGGGACTGTATCCTGCTGGAGTACCTGTGTGACAAGAGGCCTGACTGCCTGGATATGAGCGACGAATTAGACTGCGGTGAGTGGGCAGGGTTAACCACTCCCTTTATTCCATGAAGAAGGCCCGAGACCAATCAAAACAAACACTTTGAATGACTGCCCCTACTTCTTTCCCTTATATGCCTTTAGTAAGATGGCTAAAGTAAATATATATGGCTTGAATCAGCTAAATGGAGATACTTATTGCAGAAAATGGTTGTTATTATTATTATCATTATTATTAGCAGTAGTAGTAGCAGTAGTAGTAGTATTAAATTACATTAATTAATAGTTTTTTCTCATAGTATTCTCTGCCTAACTGCAACTTTCTATATTTCCTGTTGCTGCTATGTCCTCAGGAGGGAGCACATTAGCATGCTTATCTTCTAAAGCATTTGTAAGCTTTGGCCACCTCTTTTTGCTTCTGCATCCACCAGCTGAGCTGTGCAGGAACTGAGGACTACACACCTGACACATCTGCTACTGACTGAAACCTTCCTTTTTTCTGTGCTGCAATGGACCATTCCACAGAGCTTCTGGCCAAAGTCAGCACTATCATAGTCAGCACTAGCCTGGAATGCGCTTCAGGGCTATGGCACTCTTGTCACTGCAGTAAGCGATAGTGCTTACACTGTGTATGCCAAGTGAATTCATTCCCAGGTCATATGCTGGTGCATGGGGCAGGTGCAGCTGTATATGGTTGTCATGTGCCGTGTCTGCAAACATATGTGAATGAAACCAATTATGCTGATCTGTTTGGCCATGGGGGTTTTCCCTACAACTTCCTGCTTAATGTTGAAGAATGCGTTTATTAAAACCATTTTTCAAAACCTTCACTGTGCACAGTTTCAGGGTACCAGCAAAATCTTTCAGTTGCAAATTTTGCCGACATTGTGTAATATGTTTCAATATGTATTTGTGTCTTCTCAATGTGCAACTCAGTTTTCAGTTTTTGCAGTCCATATTTGTAGAATGCATCCCATTTCATCAGTATCCATCACTGTCTTCTTATATAATTAAATGTATGAACAAACTCTTCTCCTGGGGTTTATCTTTCCTCCAACAAAAAGACTTTTTATGTCCATATCAGAGTGTGCTTTCTTTTTTTAGACCATATTACTCATCCCGATGCTCTTCCAACTCCTACCATTACCACCCCTGATCGTACACCCCCGTCGCCCCCCATGCCCGGACCATGTCGGGTGGACCAGGCCAAGTGCCCGAGTGGAGAGTGCATCCCCCGGGACTATCTCTGCGATGGAGAGAAGGACTGTCCCGATGGCAGCGATGAGATCAAGTGTGGTGAGATACAACACTCACACATAAACACACCTCTTGGCCTTGTGGGTTGTGAGTTTCACTAAAATAAATACATTTGTGTTATTACAGTGTTCATATCTTTCCTGACATTTTTCATGCATGTGTATAACAAGAATAATACCCACCCATCATACAAGTTGAGTTGAGTTGTGCATCTACCTTTGAAAGGTCACAGATAAATGATAATTTTCTGGTTTCTTTTCAACAGGAACTCCCTCCCCCTGTGAACCTAATGAGTTCAAGTGCCAGAATGGGCGCTGCGCCCTGAAGCTTTGGCGATGCGATGGGGATAATGACTGCGGGGACAACTCCGATGAAAGCTACTGCCGTAAGTCCCCCTAACCTCCTGTTTCAGCATGGCAGGTCTCCTCCGGCCAGGACAACATAAAGTATAGTGGGTACAGCAGGGCATAGTAGATAAGATGACCATTCACCACATATCACCACATATCACCAAAATTGCAGTGCAAGCAGTATGTAGACACTATGTTAAGTCATGTAGGCTCTGATTCAAAATAATATTTTATACCAGGAAACTAGATATAAACAAAGCTTTCTATTCTCAAACATTATTTATTCTATGACTATGATTAGAAACACTCTATATGTAATGTGGATGTACAGAATAATAGGAATGCTTTAAGTGTAGCTGAAATGCAGGTGGTGTTTGTGAAAGTACATTTAATCGTGCTGTGTGATTTGTATTTCTACAGCCACCAAAGGTCCAGGTGACACCTGCGCCCCAGAGCAGTTTGTGTGCTTGGGTGACCGCACCTGTATCCCAGCCAGCTACCAGTGTGATGAGGAGCCAGACTGTGCAGACCGCTCAGACGAGGTTGGCTGCGGTAAGTCTCTGGCCACACCCTGGCTGACCTCTCACCCCTCCGTGCACAGAAGTAAATATACCACATTCACAACCCAGGTATTTCCATTAGTACAGTCAATAAAGTATTTGATCATCTGTGTATTATGGCAAACAATTCTATACTCACTGCATCCCTAGCACCCCCAGTGGTGACCAGCCCCCCAGAAGAGCTGATCACAGTGCCACGTGGGGAAACAATAACATTCACCTGCACAGCTGTGGGTGTCCCCACCCCTATCATCACCTGGAGGCTGAACTGGGGACACATCCCCACCAGTAGCAGGTAAGTGGGGGGTTGGGGGGCATGGTTACAATCCAATGCATAAGCTAAATGCATGCTAGACCAATGCAGAAGGGGAGAACCAAGAAATGTATGGTTCCCGTGTGCCCAGGATCACTATGACCAGTGACAATGGACAAGGCACCTTGATTATCCGGGATGTGAAGGAGGCAGACCAGGGAGCCTACACCTGTGAGGCCATCAATGCCAAGGGCATGGTGTTCGGGATCCCGGATGGTGTGCTGAGCCTCAACCAGAAAGCAGGTGGGTATACCTGGTGCTTCCCCAAACCCAAACTTTCCCCCTTCCTTCATGTGCCTCTAAATCTTCTCTGAAGTGTCACTGTTTGATTAAGCCTTCACTCCCTGAGAGGAAGATTGTACTGATACTACAACCCTAATTGCTCCTGTGTTTTATGATATTATTTACAATATTATTGTCATCTTGCATCACTTACTTTTTGTGTAATGATTGTACATTATCATATTGTAAGCAAATTCACATGATGTCCCAACATTTGTAGTGCACCATGATCACAATGCTTGGCAAGAATGGTCTCATCACTTTGAACAGTGGTGTAACTGTTGTATGCAATGTATCATATGATACAGTCTTATTGTAAAATGCAGTATTACTACCAACCGTAGTTTTCAAGCTAGATCAAGCTAGTTATCTCTCACAATGAACCAGTCAAAATTCCCATGACTGTAATTGCCTGGTCTAGACAAAAATGTGTTGTGTTTGTCAAAATGACCACAATTTTGTGCTGTATTTATATTTTGCAGAACCACACATATACCAACTTATAATAATAATAATAATATTCAGGCTGCACTCTTTACAGTAATCTGCTCCCTGCCACTCAGGTAACTGTGATGATGGACAATTCAGCGTGGCTAGAAACTCACGCTGCATCTCTTGCTTCTGCTTTGGCATCACAAAGACCTGCCAGAGCACCAGCCGCCACCGCAGCCAAATCCAAGTGCGCTTCACAGAAGAAGGAGATTTCAAAGGTAAGGAACCCCACAAAAGGAGATATATCTTTATGATCTTAATATAATCTTTCATGATATTATTCACCAGGGTAATTAACAGGTAATAATAAAAATCTTTATCCATCCCCCGACTGACTTCTAGGAGTCAATGTATCATTCCCAACCCGGCCAGCCACCATGCCTATCTCCAGGAACCAGTTCCAGATCGACACTGAAGCTGAGGAACTTCAGCTGGTGGATCTGTCGCGCCGTTTCCTAAGCTTGGAATCCCATTGGACACTGCCTCGCCAGTTCCTGGGAAACAAGGTGGGGTTGAGGCCATACCATCTGCCATGCTCAGAAGCTGCAGAATGGGTTTACAATATTATTTAATATTTCATTTCAAGCTCTTACACCTTAAGATACTGCGTAGCATATCAAGTTGTCTTGTGTCAGTCTTAATATTAATAAAATGTAGTGTTCTTGTTTGAAAGCTAATCTTTAAAAATGATTTGATTTGCTGCAGAAGAATTTGGATTTCCAAATGACAGAGTGTAGAGGAGAAGCTATGCAGTGCACAGTTGAGGATGGATCAGAAATAAATGACACCACATCTTCAGTTCTATATATGTGCAATGTGTCATATGGAGTTTTTGGCTCTCAATAACATTGTAGAGGAATATTAACACACTTTTCTGGTGGTTGTACTGATCTGTGACATACCAGTTTTGACACTGATCTCTTTTCAGATTGACTCCTATGGGGGATTCCTGAGGTATAAGGTGCGCTACACACTGGCACGGGGGGAGACAGAACCCCAAGAGAAGCCTGAGGTTATCCTGGTGGGGAATGGGCAAAGGCTTGTCTATCGCCGGGGCAACCCCACACCCCCTCGTGCCATCAACCAGAAAGCCATCAAGTTCACAGAGGTGCAGTTCCATCACCCACAGGGGCTACAGAATGGATTAGTTATGGATGATTCAGTTACAGAGAATTGATCAATACTTGAATTGTTTGCACGCTGATAGGACAGCACTGTCCTGTCCTCAATTTTACAATGGAATAATAATGTTAAGCCACTGAATCCCAGCTACAGAAATTGTTACCTTAACTGAACAGCAATGAGCTAAAGACACACAAAAATGGCGATATATTTTATTTTTCTAATAAAATTGTTGTATTTCAATATAATTTGTTATTGACTGGAATAGTATAGTATATTTAAATCATTAATTGTAAAATATTATGCAATGAATGATAATATACATTTTTTTAATTTTACTTCACTGTTTTATTTCCTCAGGAGTCAAATGCAAGGTTTTGTCTTCATCGAGATACAAATTATTACTACTTGTAAACAAATTGAGTGCATACAGGGATGCCTTGCAAATAAGAGCTGAATCAGTAGAAAAGACCCACCAGCAACATGCATAGGGATTTCTATGAGTCCAGTGCATGTGGTATCATTTTCCTGTATACAGTATGATAATGTAATAGATAGTTAAGTACAGTTCTGAAACACCGCTGCAGGGAATATTAATGGAAATAGTAATAAAATCAGTTTCTTCAAAGAATGCTCCCCCAGATCAATGCAGATAGCATACGTATGTATCTTCATTAATCACATTATGCCACAACTGTAGATTAAATTAAAAAAAGGTTTTTGACTAAAAATAATCTTGGAATTGTACTTGGCCTTGTTTAAATTTCTAAAAGCCAAAAAGCAGAGCATGAGTCATTGAAATACTTACAGTCCTGAGACGGGCATGCATGATCTAAAAATACACCATGGACTCCAAAAACGGCATTGTTTTCTTGGTTGCCATGGCTAATATTTCAAATATGACTCATGTATTTAGCATATTACTAGATTCTCTATTTTTGCTTGTTGAAAGTCATCACGAGGTTGTCCCTGTGATCTGTTGTTTGACCCATAAGGAGACAAACTCTTTCTATGCCTCTTGGGTTTTGAGCCCTTTGTAATGAAGTAAATAAAGTCATATTACAGGCTTTTCTAGGTCTTTGCAATCAGTCCCTTTCTAGTGTGAAAATGTTCAGATTAAGAATCTGTTTGAGTTGGACATATTTGTGTAATATTACAATGTTGAAGAATTTTGCTGATAACATGACTAAGCCTGGTATTCATAGTCTGCAGTATTCAAAGTAAATAATGAATGAGCATTGACAGTTTGCTGTTGCTGAGGGCTGCTACTTTGCGTGTCGTTTCTAGGAACACTGGCAGCATTCATCTGGTCGGCCAGTGACCCGTGAAGACTTGATGATGACCTTAGTCAAACTGGACAGCATCAACATCCGGACCATGTATGACAAGCGCATGGTCACCTTGGCCCTGAGTGAAATTTCTTTGGACACAACCAGCAAGGAGACCACTAGTCGAGGCCCCGCCTATGAGGTGGAGGAGTGCAGGTGAGTACCAGACATCCCCTGACTGGAGGGGGCGTGGGGGGTCACTATTTCAAACTATGTTACAGATTTCTTCAAGAGAAAGGGAGGGATGGCTACACAGCCTTTTCTCCTTATTCATTTCCTACTTAAGGTATGTCACTAAATGTTTTTGAGGAATGGGAAAAATATAAATATCATTCAACAAATCTCCATAAAAACAAACTGATACCAGCACTCATTTCTGCAGCAGTAATGACTGTAATTCTGACCACAGTGTCTTTATTGACATACAGTGTCTGGTATGGCACTAAACCATGTTTTTAGATGAATGGGAACAGTATAAATATCATGAAATAAATCTCGGTAAAAACAAACTGATACCAGCAGTCATTTTTGGAGCAGTAATGACTGTAATTCTGACCACAGTGTCTGCTGACTTTTCTGAAAAACTGATACAGTTAGGAAGGGTAGATGTCAGGTTAGATTGGATAGTCAACTCAGCTGCTGCTCTTTGGTTTTCCAAGATTAAGATTTATTTTGGATGGGTTTAAATTCCAAAAATACCCCCATCCTATGTGTTTTGCTTGTCAAAACAAGAAATTAGCACAGCAAGAGGACGGTTTGATTCCAACCCTGTCCAAGCCCTTTCTGTGTGGAATCTGCATGTTCTCCCAGTGTTCATGGGTTTTCTCCAGGTTCTCAGGTTCTCCACCCTCCCTACAGCCCAGATTGATGACATGAAGGGTTATGGCTATTATTCCACAGGTGTCCCAAGGGTTACTCTGGCCTGTCATGTGAGGTGTGCTCACCTGGGTTTGAGCGAGAGTACGGTGGGTCTTACCTGGGGACCTGCACCGGCTGCAACTGCAACGGTCATGCAAGTTCCTGTGATCCCATCAGCGGGCATTGTCTGGTGAGAATAGTTGAAACACTGGTGAACGTATCATCAAGTCTCGCATGTTGCTTTACTTTCTTTCCCCATATCAAGTATCCAAAATTACTGAGGTGTGCTGAGTGATGGCGCACTGTTTCAGAATCAGCTAACCCATCTGTAATCTTGAATATGCCATATTTCAGCTTCAGTCAGATACAGATCGTGGATCAGCAGATTAAATTATTTGCTAGAATCTATCACATACCTTTTATAACCTTGATTGGTAATTGCATGAGTACCTTTATCTACTCCTTATTGTTAAAAGGGTGACCAAAACACATGCAAAGATAAACTGAACATATAACCTGAGTTTAGAGCTTAATTACAATGTATTGCATGGATTTACTCGTACATTACAGTCCATGTGTACATTGTAATTAAGTACTAAGTTTATATTATGTAATTAAGGTACTCAGCTTTCAAGAATACAAAAATGTATACAAGTTTACAGTATAATAACATCTAATTATCCAAATTACAGAAATATCAAAGTGAAGTATTTTGAGGAAACCTTAAAGCAAAGTAGACTATTTCTCCATGATCTTCTTTCTAATAAGGTATATAGTAGGATCTTAAAAGATTTTTGCCAGAGTACACAAGCGTGATGTACTTCCCATGGTGCTTTGCTGCTTAGCTTTTTGGCAACAGCAGTTTTAGATTGTTTGAAAGAAGAAAATCTCATTTCAATAAGCAAGAAATCTAAATCTTTTACTCAGAGTTGCCGCCACAACACAGAGGGGCCAGCATGTGATAAGTGCCGACCAGGCTTCTTCGGAAACCCCCGACGAGGCCGACCAGACGACTGCAAGCCCTGCCCATGCCCCTACACAGAGGCATCCCGCCGGTAAGTTACTATGCAGTGGTGATTCAAAACAAACACAGTACAAAACAAGCAGGGTAAAATGCTGGTGTCACTCTTTTAATGTGGCGTATAAGATGATGCATCTGCATTCAGTTACTGGGAGTTTATTGGCTTTGTGAATTTTAGGTAATCCTGTATATATTGACAGTCACCTGCTACTTCACTTTGGTGACTGAAATTATGTTTTGTGGAGTTCCTGTTCCATTTCATTATTTTAACTGTGTAATTACATTGAGAGAAAGGGTAGCAGTTAAGTTTAGTTAAGACTGCAGTTAAGTTTAGTGTTTTAACATAATTATAATTTTGGTTGAGTTACACTTGTGCCAGACTTCTACAGTGCCTCTCTAACGTGAGCATGGAAAGAGGAGTGCAGGGCAAAGTTGTAAACCTGCCCACTTTGGGATCCACTATTTTTTAAATACATTAGAATGAAATGCTGACTGCTTTTTCTATACGGGTAAATAGGCTATTCTCATTTTGTAGCAGCCATTAAGCGAAAATTAGGATTTCCTTTTCTGTTTACTAATGTATTCACATGCATTTAGCTCAAAACACAAAATGCTGTCATTCTTTCAATCAATGAGTAAAGGGTTGAGAGCAAGAGAAAGTATTGCACTCAGATAAATTCAGTTTAAAGCTTTTTTTACCATTTCAGCTACATGATAATGTGGAAAAGATAAATGCTATCCATCTGGCAGTTAGCATGGAAACACTGATGCACTGCTGATGTTGTGCTGTGTCTGTGTGTCTGTGTGTCTCTGTGTGAAGGTTCTCTGCCACCTGCTTCCTAGACCATGACTCCCAGGCCACATGTGATGCCTGCAGACCTGGCTACACCGGACGCCGGTGTGAGCGGTGAGGAAGTGACAGGATGCCAGCTCCCACAGCAGAGGGGACAGTAGATAGTTTGCAATATGTACATTTGTAAACTGACCTGCTCCATAAAAGATGTTTAAATGTAAATGGTCTTCTAGGAACCTTAAGTCAATTAGTGAAACGTTAATTGTGTTTTATCAAAAGGTTGCATAATGACATTTAAACAATGTCTCACTGCCTTGTTTTTTCTGCTGATTATAGTACCTAATTTCTTGCTTTATGTCAATGCACATATAATTTAGTTTATTCTCCTGGTGAAATGTACAATAATTGAATATATTATTTTTATTGAATTGTCTTGAGTGTAAAAATGATCATATTATGATTTGAAACTGTTGTCGAAAGCTTTATGTGTTTATGTGTGTTCCTCCATTACGCGTCTGTCAGGTGTGCGCCTGGCTACCAGGGGAACCCCCTCCAACCTAATGGCAAGTGTGCTCCAGTTGGTAAGTGTTGTTTTTGCTGTCTTGTTTGTGTACGTAGTGTGCTGTTCTCCAAAATATCAGAGGTGCCACTGGGACTCAAACCCCCTCAAAATCCAGCCACCTAAAGCCCCCTGTTTTACTATGAACTCAATTGTAATGGAGAAAATTTTGTTTTTATTGTAATATTGACAGAGTGTAGAAAGAAGCCATTTTTATTTGGATATCCCATCTATTATTAAGCACAGTTGTCTAAATATACCCCCACATACAAGAGGTTGGAAACTGTAACAGATGTAACAGTCTGAAGCTCCTGAAAGTAACCATTCACGGTTTTTCTCCCATATACAGCAAGCTCTGTGGTGCTAAACTCCAAGTGTGATAGCAGAGGGGTGGTGAACTCAAACAGTAGGCCATGCAGTTGTAAGGTAATGCAATGTCCCCAGTCTCTGAGTCTCAGAAATGTATTTATTATAGGATTTCTGGTATACTCTGCACTTTAGAAATATCCAGAGCCTCATGGTGGCAGATTTCTGACATTACATTTTGGCAGCCAGTGATGAACATAAAGATAAATTTACAACAAAATAAATTTTTATTGAATGCAGATCAGTGGGTCTGTGTTTGTTCATTTAAAACAATAGAGCCTGGCCCAAAAATGGTTTTATCACATGCCATGTCTTTTTGTAAATATAGATTTCTCAAATTTGATCAAAAGGTTTATAGGCTGGTTTGCTGTCTATAAGCAATTACAACTGAAAAATCATTGCTTTTTCATTCTTTCTACAGTCCAATGTTGGGGGGGCACTGTGCAATGAGTGCAAAGCAGGGTTCTTCCACCTAACAGAGGACAACCCTGATGGCTGCTTACAGTGCTTCTGCATGGGAGTGACCAAGACATGTACCAGCTCCTCCTGGAACAGAAACCAGGTGAGTACCCTCATGCAGATTTGACTCAATAGGCCTTCATGTCAACCAATGAAATAGCAACTAGAGATGGGATCCCCAGGACTCCTCAGAGCAGCTGAAATGTCTCAAAGGCGGTTGTTAGATGGGTATCTGAAAATAGATTCTACCAAGCATTTATGGATCAGTTCTGTAAAGGTTATTTATTTTTTATGGGCTCATAGCAAAACAAAGTACATTTCCCCTTCTTTCTGAAGCTCTGACTTCTGTTCTCAGGTAATTCATTATAACAGTTGAGGGTAGCTGTAAGTAATGTATCATTTGTCTGAATAAACTTACTGTTTTCTGCATATAAAAAGATACAAGGAGGAACCAATGGGCAGATCTTTGCCCTCTCCAATGGGGCCAACTCCAGGACCATCACAAAGGGCATTATCCAAAAGGCTACCTCCGAGGTGGCTTTCCGATCCTTCTCCAGTATCCCCACTGATGTCTACTACTGGGTTCTGCCTGAGAGCTTCCGTGGCGACAAGGTCAATTTGCATATATTTTATTGGCCACTGGCACCCTAGGGCTGCTGACCTCAATTAGCCCAGATATGAACTAATCTATAATCAAGATATAATATACATCTCGCATGGCCAGGTATAATTTACTCATCCATTGTGGCTAATTATACTTTGTGACCCACAGTCTCTTATACCTATTAATATGTCAGACAGGATTTAGACTCTTGGTGTCCAGTTGCTGAGCTGATGATTTGTTCTGATATAGATTGTTGGGGCTGTTTTGTTATGGTTTGTTGTATAATGATTTGTAACCATTAAATAAGCAAGAAAGCTCACATTTAAAGACTGCTGTGGTTAATTTCTAATCATTTTAATTGTCAGACCCCAAAAACATGCAAAACATCCAATCTGAAACGACATAATTTTATAATCATGATACTATGGTTTTACCATGTATTTCCCTATTGCTAGGTTACGGCCTATGGAGGAGAGCTGCGCTACACAGTACGTTATGAACCCCGTCAGCGCTTTGTGGTGACCACTGGCCAGCCGGATGTGGTCCTCCAGGGCAACGGAATTTTCCTGGAGCACTATTCTAAGACCCGACCCATTGCCCGTGTCCCAACAACCATCTCTGTGCGCTTCAGGGAGGTATGTGTGCTGAGCACATGAACACAGCCCAAACCCTGACACATCACCTTAAATGGAGGTAATGCTTTCCATAAATACATGGTTAAAGAAAAGTATATGATGGCCTTTCCCATACTGTACTGCAATAATTCACATGTGCTGCAATTATGTATTCCGTCTCCTTAAATGCATATGTGCTGCCACAGAGCCAAAGGGTACCTGCTCTGGTGAGCTGTTTTATGAATGCGGTGCACACACAGACCCATTCCCAAACATTTACATGGGAACTGACAAAGACAAATACATTCTCACTTATCCTCCATTTTCTAGTCTGCATGGAAGCGAGCAGATGGACAGCCCTGCACTCGGGAGCACCTCCTCATGGCCCTCACTGAAACTGCAGTATTCATGATCAGAGCCACCTATGCTGACAGCATGTCTGAGACCAGGTATGGACAGAGGACTGCATACTAAATGGATGACCAATGAGAGTGAATTCACATTGATGTGGATGATTGAAAAGAGTCTTCTTTCCTTCAGTGTTTCAAACAGGCCATATTATTTGTGTTTGATTGGCAAGTTAGATATTTACACTTAAAATGCTATATAATAAAAATATTCCTGCAGCCCTAAGAAGAATAGGGAGAATAGGAACTCTGTCTCACCCATTTTCTTATCTGTTCTGCAGTATCTCGGACATCCAAATGGACGTAGCGGTACCTCACTCCACAGGCAAGGAGCAGGCCCTGGAGGTGGAGGAGTGTGCATGTCCTCCGGGCTACAAAGGGCCCTCCTGTCAGGTAGATTCATCTGTACCCTCTGCCCCAGGATGAGAAAACTCAAGGCTTGATTCTGTATTTGATTTCCTATTGGCACCTTGCACCCTGCAGTGCCCTTTATATGCTTATGCATTTCCCTCTATCTGAAGCGGTAAATATTTTTCAGGGTTGAGTTCTGTCAGGAGAACATAAGGGCACAGATGGAAATCAAAGGTGCAAATGTCAGGAAATGGGTTTTTAACTCTTAAGAGTACATGGGGCAGCTTGCCTGTGTATGTCATAGAGCCATAGACCATTGAGTTGTTAATGTGCAGGCTTTACACAGTGTAGGATACTCTCTTAACTGTTGAGCCATTAGTGGGCTGCATGGACATCATTATGTATTCATATATTCTTATTTTCAAAGATACCTACATTCATTTCGTACAAAAACACGTAATCAGAAATACTGTAACAGACAGAAATAAGCAGGCCAGCAATCCCTCAGGGTGATGCATTGGCAACAGTGGAGGGAAAGTAGGATATAGTAAGTATTCATGTTGCACATGAAGTGACTCCTTCATACTCAAAACTGCAGTAGACCTAAGGATAAAGTACATTATTGAGCCTACATTTTGGGGCTGCAGTTTCTGAGGCACTGTTTCAATGTACGGATGGGCTTCATGGTCAGGTATCTGATCTAGACCATGTTAGTGCTAACTGTGTGTAGCAACTCTTCAGTGTGATTCATAATTGGCCAGTGGTATGAAATGATGTATCGGCTTTTACAACTCATTTTCCAGGGGGAAATGTGTGTTGCCAGTACTCTCTGAGACTGACATCAGGGGTGTGATTTGTGGATAATTGCAATGTTCCAGTGGATCTGAAATTTCATTTTTTATTTTTAAAATGCATAACATTTGATCAATGACTGGTTTTACTGACATCTCTGTTGGTGATGACTTTTGTTGTAGCAATGTGAGCAGGGGTACAGTCGCACCGGATCAGGACTTTACCTGGGCACATGTGAGAGGTGTAACTGCAACGGGCATGCCAGCCGCTGTGACCCAGACTCTGGGGAGTGTCTGGTTAGTCCTCCTTGTGTCCTTAACAGGGAGAGCATTTTCCCTGTGTCTGCAGTCACATAACTGGATCACTCTCTGACACATTCTTAGAAATGTATGAAGGCATTTTTACTCACATGCATCATCGTCATTCTCTGCCTCTGTGCCTGTCTGTATTTTCCCCAGCAATGCCTCCACAACACAGTTGGGCCAAACTGTGAGCAGTGTATGCCTGGTTTCTATGGTGACCCCAAGGCTGGCAGCTCATCGACCTGCCAGCCTTGCCCCTGTCCTGGCATCTCCCCGAACAACCAGTGAGTGTGCCCTTTCTATATAATTGTGAGTCAGTCAGAATCATTTCAATAGCAATAGTTTGTACTGGAAAATAAACCAGATGATGACATTTGGTACAGTATCTGTTTTAATCTAAAGCAGCAATGTATTACATTCATGCTGTAGTAGTTAAGGTATCAGATCAAATATTCACATTGCAATTTCTTTAACTACTGTACTGTAACAAAGATGGGCATTGGCTGTGAAATTTAATGAAATGAAATTAAAACATAAACCCTCTATGTCTGACTCAAGATGGAAGTCTTAGGTAATCAAAGGCATGACAGAAGCTGCAAATGTATACCAAAATAAGAAATATTTTACAATATTCTGATCCAACCCCGCAGGTACTCCCGGCAATGTTATTTGGACTCAGACAATCAGCCCACATGTGACAGTTGTCCTCCTGGTTTTACTGGCCGACGCTGTGAAAGGTAAGACTGGCTCCCTCTCTTTGTTCTCAGGGTTGATTACTGTAGAAGTGTTTTCTCTGGGGCAGCTCTGTCGTGTGGCGATGTCCATGTTCTTCTTTGGTTGGTGGGTAAAATGGTGGATAAAAGCATGTATGTATGTGTCCCATCACTATCTTCTCCCGTCATGATTGAGCGGTCTTGGGAGTCTGGTATGGGAGAAGCAATCCTCAATCAATGCCACCCATTCCATGCCATGCAAAATCTTGATGTGTCATGCTCCCTTCTCTGCAGAAACTGCAAAAAGAATCCTAACAATACTTCAAAAAATTCTCTATAAAAGGGCTGCTTTGTGGTGCATCCAGTTGCTTCAGGCTGGGCAGGTTTCTCATTTTCAATAAAGGGAAATAAAAGATGGTGCTTTTCTGCAAGATGTAGCCAAAACAGTCTTTTTTGCAACATTTATTTGCTTCTGTGAACTGTGTGATCAAATAAATCTTCATAATATTTCTGTCATTTGATGGTGACAGCAATATATTGGTGATTTCTATAAATATTACCTCACAAAATAATTATGTCATTCGAATTATTAGTTTGGTCATGCACAACTTATAATTACAATATTTCCTTTGCCTGTACTGCTTGAGTTTCAGGGCTTTTCTAAAAAGTTATACTCTTGGTAATCATTTCTCCCCTGGCATCTCTTCACTAGGCCACAGCAAAAAGTCATGATCTTATGCAACAAAAATCTATATATGTTTACATGTGACAATATAAGTTTAACTTACCCCAAAGTGATTTGTATAATACATACAAAATACTTATTCGCCAATAAACGTAATTATGTGGCTTCAAAATGTAAAAATAAATAATTTCTTTTATGTTTCCATTCTAATGTATTCAATTTAAAATAATATAATTACAGCATTTTACAGTGTGGGTCTTATATTTTCATCATTTATAATACAGTTAAATGTAGTAAAACGTTGTTGCATTTGAACATGATACATTTTCAGAATTAAATCTTTCGGATGCAGTTGGGATTCAAGAGTTGCATTTATGCCTGTGATGCGAAAACTTTTGTTTTCGGGCATAAACGCAGTCGTGCTTTTTTCTGTAAATCAAGCTTTGTTTTGTATACTCTTTTTATCTCTTGGGGAGTGAGGTTGGGTTACTCACTGGTGAATTGACAAGGAATATTTTCATAACTCAAAAATGTGTTACGAAAAATTTGTGCTGACTTGTGTATTTCTCGCCATGATTTGTTTAATCAAAATTAAAAAATGAAGAAACGTGACCTCAATCAAGTGCCAGGACCTGCTGTTGCATGGAAAACATGAAGGCTTCTTACCAGTCGGATGTAGTGCAGCAGTGTACAACTTCAGTGTTGAGAAGAGAGTTGTGTCAGACAGCAGTGGAGAAGGGAGCTCTGACGAGAACGGCGATTACCATGTCAATACAGTCGGCCCCATTGATCTTGGGGTTCTTAAAGTCCCCTCTCGGAACTTGCTGTCTACGACTATGCACAGCTTACTGCCCACCAGACTGCACACTACCCCTACGGCCCGTATGGCGGGCATTAGCTTGAACCGGACCGCCCCAAATCTCTTGAATCGGAATGTCCCACGTGTCCCATCCCGCTACACGCCAAGCCCACAGGCCCGCCAGCACAGCTTCCAGTTCCTGCTGAGGTCATCTATGAATAGCTTCAACCGCCGGATGAGCATGTTGGAGAGCAACAGCTTTGACGTGAAGGACAGCCTCCACCAAATGAGCATACAGCAGCATCAGCTGAGCTCACAGCTGGAAAAGCTGGCCAAGATGCTGTCCAACACTGAGAAAGGTGAGAAGATCTCTCAGCTGGAGAAGAACTACACTGATATGGAAGGCAGGCTGAGCCGGCTGGAGGGGAAGTTGGAGATCCTCATTGATGGCTTCACTGCCTTGGCACAGGAAATAAACAAGCTTAAACGGTCCAAACACTTCTCACGATCACCACAGGAACATTATAGTTCACCCCTACTTACCGCCGTCCCTCCACCTGCCCTTGCTCCAACAAGTCCTGCCCAAAAGACACCACTGACCACAGTTACACCAACAAAAAAGCAGAGGGTTATCAGGATTTCACCGACACCGCATATCCCAACACCACAGACGGTAGCTACCCGCCGTCCTGTTAAAAAACACAATACACCAGTCACCTCAAAGACAACTTCACAACCAAAAACCATCGAACCAAGCAAAAAACGCAAGCCAGTGATAACAACCACGAAACCTCCAGCCACTGCAAAGTTACCCTTGCCAAAACTGAGAGGTAATCCAAATAGGAATAAGAACAGAAACAAAAACAACGATGAGTCAGTTAAAAAGACTTCAAAAGTGTCAAAAAGACCTACTGTTAGTCCAACCAAGCCCATTCCAGTGCCACCCCAAAAATCAAATCGAACTAGATCAGTGCAGAGGGGGAGGAGTGTGCCAACCACTGCATACCAGCTGGTGCCACCATCCCATAATGTACAGCCCCCAGCATCAGGCTCAAAATCTGCCTCCAGATCCAAGCCAACTTCAACAACCACCACCAAGAAAAAGCTTCATAATGGTTTAAAGAGTACTGTTAAGCCCAGAACAGGGTCGAGACCAGGCAAAGTCCAAACTACAACAGCAGTCACCCATGTGAAACCCCCTCGGTCAAAAGGTCAGAAAACAAGGCATAGTGACAGAGAGCCACCTCCCACTTCATTTCAGCTTGTCACACCATCACATACAGTGAAAACTGTTTCAGAACTTGTTACAAAGGCCTTGAAACAAACATACACATCTGCACCAAGCTTTGCTAAATCTTCTACCTCAGCTCAACCAACCAAGAACCCACCTAAAAGAAAACCGAAAACCAGTACAACTAAAAGTCCTAATACACCAAAGAAAAAGAGGCGCCAGTCAAAAGTCCAGGACCTCCTCCAGCTACTAAAAGGGGACCAGAAACCCAAGAAGAAACAGAAACAGGACCACTCTATGCACATTGTTCTCGGAAAGCTTGCTATTCCTATTAAAATTATCCCAGATTATTGACCAGTGTAGTCGGATTTTCATTTGCTGTCAGTTGAGTGAAACTTAAAACATTTATCAATCAAATGAGACCAAAGCTCAGTTTTTTTCTGATATTCTGAAAGAACTGGCTTTTATATTATTCTCATGGATTATGAAAGACCTTTCAAGGGTCAGTAGGAATGTAATGTTTCTCTCCTGTGCTTGTTTTTAATATGCAGTAAATGTTATTGTCACCTTTATCATCAGGAATGTTAAAGGTAGATTGAATTATTATGGGCTGATTTATGCAAAAGCACATGCAATCAAATACAGATGAAATTATTTTTGCTTGAACTAACAGCTCTGAAATGGCAAACTGAATCCATTGTGGCTGGATTAACAGGCTATATATTTGGCTTCTATAACTTGATTGTCATGCACCCTGTTTAAAGATATTATGACAACTCTGATTACTTAGTACTCTCAGGACCTTTGACAGAAATTAAACCAAAAACAGATAGATAATCTTTAGTATAGTAATTTATTAATGCAGTTACTCCAAAACCATGTTATACCTAAATTACTAGAGGATTTTATTATTGCTTTCCTCTTTATGTATATTAATAACATTTCATATGAAAGTGTTGTCAGGTTCCTCAGGAATTCAGTCACTGAATTGTTGATCCTACAGCCCTAACATTGTACATATCTGTGTTTACCACCATGAGACATCATTTTGAACCATGCAAATTATGTGTGTTTTATGTGCTGGTCAGACTACCTCAGAATTTAAAACTGTTATATAAAGTTGTAAGCAAATTTTGGACTTTGCAAGAAAAAAACACATGATTTAAAGGCCCACTCCAGCTAAATTTACTTCCAGATTTTACTGTGAACACTCAGAGAGTAGTGATGTAGGAGTTCATGGAACTATCTTGAAAAGTAATGCCCCCTCAGTATCTTCACCAAAAGTATAGTTATGTCATATCTGTAATATAAGCGAGAGCATATGTCACAGCACATTGTATGGGAAATCGTCGTAGGAGATTGTGATATGTTCATTCCCAGACTTGGATCTTTGTGCAATAATATTCTCAAACCGCAGGATGTGATGTACTGAATGAGTCAATCCAGGTCAGGAGCATCAAGTGGGCCTTTAAACCATCACTGTGTCACTGCATTCAGGGATGCCTAAAAGTTTGGGTGACTTGTGTGGGCACCTCACATGTATTTACACATCTCCATTTCTTCATCTTCTGGAGATACCTTGTATGTGGGATGATATGCATACATACATAACTGTATATACACACATAGTGTACATTTTCAGGTCTAATTTAAGGTCACTGTAGACCTGTGTTGAATATGAATATGTCTTTGTAAACAAGGCAGTCAGGACTGTCTTCCTGGTGCTATGTAAATTCAGTTATGAGTTGCTTAAATTAATGCATATTATATATTTTGTATGTTGTGCTTGAGGACCCTAAATTGTATCTTTTTTAATAAAAAATGATTCATCTGGGTTCGAGAAGTGATCATGGTTTTCTATGGATGGCAAGATAAACATTCCACTGTGAGTCAACATTAACATCCACTTAAAAAAAATAAAATATATCATTGTGGAGAACAGATGTCATTTTCATGCGCCATCAAGAAACATATTTCCTAAATCCTAAGTAAAAATCTATGGTTATTTCATATTAGAGTTAGAAGTGAGTATTATCTTGTCTCACTTGAAAGATGTTGAACTTGAGAAGATACCAAACCTGTGAAAGCTTTTGGTTAATGTCAGGGTGGGTCACCCCTTCTTGCACAAAACACAGTTCATGGTGTAACATTTAAGTTCCATCAAAGTCGAGCTTGGGTTCTCAGCTCAGTTGACAGAAGGGCTTCCACTGAAAGAGGTAAGACCCCCCCTCCCCTCAAATGGGCCTTGGCTTGGGGACACTGAGGAATAAATGCTTGCTTGAGTAGCCATCTCTGTGCTACTCTGTTCTATGTTTCCCTGGTATTAGTATATGAGGGGTTTCTGACTAATATCCTCTGAAACAAGCCTGTCCATTCTTTCAGTTTATGGTTCTCCTCGCAGAGCTGCTTATGCTTCTGACATTCAGGGCTGTTTATCAAATCATACTGTTTGCAAACCAGTTTTTACAGCAAATAACTAGCTGAAAAGACTTGGCCCATAACCCCATCTGCCTCCTCTCTGTTTTTCCCTGCCTCTGTCATTCATTCTATTTTCTGTCACCTTTTACAGGGTAATCTCAGCATTCAGTGGATGTTTTTTGTCAAGCTGCATTTGTTACCCTCTAAACAGATATACGTTTGTAGCTGCAAACTTTTAAGAGGCTGGTACCCATGCACTTTTAATTCAAAGAGAAAATATTTCTCTATATGTGACTATCTGGGTATAATTGGGGTCCTTCTGGTTCATCTGATATCCTTTCCAAGGGTGTTGCCTCTCTGGAGCTTATAATAAGAAGCTTGATCTGATCTCCTTTCTCTCCTCCCTCTTGGCCTTGAGTACGAAGTCTTGTGTTGACTTAGTCCTTCCTGTGTTTGAGGATCAAAGTGTGTGCGGTATTACATGGCTTAGAGACACAAAGGAGATGTCAGCCATCTCCAGACATGTGGCTACACCCTCGTGCCTTTGTGTTGGATAAGGCTTGTGATTTCATTTGTGGTTTCATTGTACAGATGAAAAGTATAACTGAGTTTACTGTTTGAGGGCAGATTAAGGTTAGAGCATGTGCTTTAATTTGGATTTGTGAGATCCCAGGACAAATCTGGCCAATGCTCAGCTGGCTAAAAGGGTTTTAAAGGCTACTAAGATCTGTACCACAAAATGCTTATTTACAGCATTTACATACTAGATGTAGGTTACAAAGAAACATGCTTCACTTTAAAAATAGGTTTTTGTCATACATAAATTCAATCTGGAACAAAGCTGGTAGGTTCTGTGACACAGCTCCACCAATACTTACTTTGTAGCAAATTAGTGAAATTATCCAATCAACTAATTAGCATAGCCTGTGTCATGAGACACCAAACACTACATTAGTCTTGTCACTACATTATTATTTTGTACACTAAAATGTTTGTTTTGGCTGAATACAGACAGGTATGCTTAAAAATTTGAGTGGCACACTGATATCACAGAAGTGTGTATTATGACCTAAAATGACAAAAGCAGACAACCCTTGCAGGTCCTGATCAATCATTCTGATAAACACTATAATTCTAATTTCCAGTAATATGAAGGGGATATGGGCTTTTGACTTAAAGCAATCAAGTTCATAATCCAACCAAAATAAATGTGAACAACCTTTATTTCTATGATTGATTTATAAAGGTGGGATGTTTTGTCCATTTCATTACGAGTTCTCATTTTGACGTTGAATAGTTGCCCATGTCTTTTTCCTGCCGCAGTACATGGAGACAAGCCTCATAACAGTTCTTGTGAATAATTTTTGTATGAAACAAAAAAACTTTCGGAAGTTCAATATTCATAGCACTGGATTAAACACTCTGTATTGTGGTCAGGTTGAATGAAGACTTGTTGAGGCTTATCTGTTTGATAATATCCTGACCTTCTATTTATTTTTTTATTTCAGATGTGCCACAGAATATACAGGGAATCCACTTCTGGGACTGCCCTGTGTGATTGGCAATGGTACCCTTGTTACTGTTGTTTCCATGACAGTGATTGTTTACATTCGGCTGAAAAAACATGCCACCTCTGTAGATAAGCATATTTTTGTTTCAGACACAGTTTAATTTATCACTCGGTCACTTGCATACTAAAAGAAAACAAACATTATCAATCAGAGACCGAAATAAAGACACTGAGTTGACCTTTACAGTGATCTGTCTTTGTTACTCTAATGTCATCATAAAAAAGATTGTACCTTCAGATAGTCACTAAGATAATGTTTTCAATGGTTAATGCCAAGCATGTACCTTTAGCTGCTCCATATCTGAATGATCAGCCAAAAGATTCTTCTCATGTTCAGGGTCACTCCAACCCATTACCTCATTTTGCCTCTCTCTTTGCTTTACTCATTGAGAAAAGATGAACTCACATGTTGACATGTTTTTTTTTCAGTGAGGGGGTCAGTATGTGTAGTGTAAAATTTCCTTCAATGGAGTTAATTGGGGCAAAATGTATTACAGGATTTATGCTTGTTAGGAACCACCAAAGGAAAGTTGCTGCTACATGGATAGGTTGCATGACAGAGTGCAATACTTGACAGATATTTATTATGGTTCTATGGCCAGACAGGTATCTGTCCTTAACCATCTAAACTCCCTAAATGTAATCTGGTTGGCCTTTATCTACAGGAAACTGTAATAGCTGTGACCAGAGGGGAAGCAATGGGTGTGACGCAAATGGTGTCTGTCACTGCAAGGTAAACAAGCGAGAACATTTATCTAGTTATGCAAATTTGATGCAATCAGATCACCATTTTATATGACAGTGATTAAGTTTTACTGTCATATACAATATGTTACTGTTACAGTAAATTACCTTAGATATTTGTTATCAGGCAAATGGCATATGAGAATGGGGTTCTTTAATGGTGTTCTTAATTACTGTTTGTAGAACTCCTAATTTGTTGTAACATTTGGAGAGAGACAAGGGAAGTGCAAAACTATTTATTTTGATCTTTTTTGTGTACATATGAATTTGTTTCTTAACATAACTCTCCTCTGAGACCTGCATAGCATATGTTGTACCATATATCTCACCATTCCTATATTCAGAGAGATAGTTTGTATTAAATTTACAAACGATAATATAAATAATATCAACAAATATTAATTTACCTTTGCTAGTGCCAGCTCTCTGTACTGTGAGGATATGTGAGGATTGGTAAAAAAAAAACAATATTAAGTTGTATCAACTAAATAATTTAAATAACCATTGGTTAATTTCAAACTGGATGCCCCTCCACCTGTGTATCAGTTGCCTTAGTCAGCATCTGATCATTTTCAGAGACGTCTCATAACAATAGTGTCATAGTGCCCCAGTCTGGGCAGGGCCAGCTGACTTACACCCCTCAGGGACCATTATTGTAAGTGGACCTCAAACTGTGTAAGGGCTGACTCCACTCTATTGTCTGGAGAATTTTTTTATTCCACCTTTCTTCCCACGGGCAGCTGTGAAAAAACTTTTCTTGTCCTCTGTTACCAGCATCATGTATATCTATTCATGAATGTAGGAATTATTTTGCTTAATCATATTTGGAGTCACCAGAATCTGCAGGTTTTTGAGCAGTTGATGTGACTGAGGATCTGTGCTTTTGCAGGCAAACACAGAGGGACTGTCTTGCAACACATGCAAGCAGGGTCATTTTGACCTGAATGCCAACCACAAGGATGGCTGTCTCACATGCTTCTGTATGGGAGTCACCCAGCAGTGCTCAAGCTCCTCATACTACAGAGACCTGGTGAGTCATGTGCCTAATTGACCTACAGGTTACTGTTCATTGGTGTTCCCAGAGAAGTGTAATTGTTTGCAAAATTCCTCATAAAAGGTCAAGACACTGCGAAACAAAATATAAATAACTAAATCTATATGTAAAGAATGAGACAGATAATTCAGCGCTTACTGGATAAATGTTTTGCCATGAACAATGCTCTTATGCTTTTTGTCCATCTCACCTGTAAAGTAAAAATGTAATCTCATTCTGGTATGTGTCTAGATGAATGATTTGGAAGCCAAACATAAAGCACTAACACCTGACTTAGGCACATTTGCATATAAAAATTTTCTTTAATGGTTGCACAATCACCTGTTATCAGCCATGTAACTGATCCATAGCTACATTTTTATTGTGTGTCCATTTTGGTTCTATTTTGAGCTGTGTCCTTTACACCTCAGGTGTCTTCCAGCTTTGCCCCGGGTAACTTCCAGGGCTTTGCACTGGTGAATCGGCAGCGCACTGACCGCATCGCCACTGGTTTCACAGTAGAGGTGGCCACTGATGGTACCCAGCTGTCTTTCACCAATTTTGGCAACCTACCCCAGGACTCGGACTCGTACTACTGGCAGCTTCCTGAGGCATACCAAGGGGACAAGGTACAGTGTGGAGCAAAGATGGAACCCCCATCTTTATTTTTAAATAACTAAATCCATGATCTGTGTCACATGACACACTGTGGCTAGCCCTTGTCACATGCTTTTGCTTCTAGTGCTCATGACATATCTTCCTACCACTTTCATTTTCCTCATGTTGATCTTTGCTCCCTTCACCTTGAATTTGACAGTGTCTGCTTTGACTGACTCATACAATAAAGGGTTCACTTTCGGTGTTAAATTTTTTAGAACTGTAGATTTCATTAAGTATGTCTGGTATGTTGCTTTCAGTTTTCTACCTAAAGATCTCACTTGTTTTTCTTCCTCATCCATCTTGATTCTGGCATCGTCAGAGGAAACACTTTCTATGAATCAGAATTACAAATAGAGAAAGAACTGTTTGCAGAACCACAGAATGCATTTATAGTATTACATAGCTCTGTCAAAGGTCTACATATGCATTCATTAACATTTATGTCAGCTGGCATGATGCGTTATATTGTGTGTCAAGCAGCCATCCATGCTTTACAATGACATGTTGAGTCAGAATGTTATGGGGAAATTGTTTACCACATTTAATGATGATGATGATGATTTCTCTTGAGTAGCTAATGTATTGGCTTTCCACCAGGCACAATCTGGCCTCATGCCACCTAGGGTAGATTGCCAGGTATCCTTACACTACTGCTACATTAGCTGATTCTGAATACGTGCCAGGCACCCACCATAGATTACCACCTGCCATCAGTGAGATGTTAGCTCATCTTGAATCAGCACTACCTTTGTACTTAGTGACAATGCTCTCTCCTCAACTGCCATGGTGGGTGATGAGCTGAATGACACAAAAAATGGGAAAATAAAGTGATATGGTAGCCGTTATCCAGTCCCTATGTCTTTGTTAGGAGTTCTTATGTAGAAAACTTAATTTAAAGTGTCATTGCGGTTTTTTTCTCATATTCACTTTTAGAGGGAAGCGGTCTATGCTCGTATGAGGCAGGCACACAAGGTAAATTGTGCATTGGCTTGTCTTAGTTGTGTGGGTGAAGTGGTGCTTACTCCATTAATCAGACTTTTAGTTTGGGATACATACCTGTTCGTAACATTTTGTTTCTCTTTCAGTCAGAACATCAGAACATCAATGTAAAATCTGTCTTTAGGTTCTAATATAATCTCTTATGTAATTTTACACACAGATAAAAGAAATTCCTAGAATTTATAATTCTCTGCTATCTACTATTTATATCTAAATCATTCTTAACCTCCTGTGAGTACCTGGCTTATCTCTTGTGGGCCCTGCTCATAAGAGGGTTGTGGCTTTTCCTGCAATGGCAGTCACCCCAAAGCATGTTCATTAAAAACCTGCTTTGGCTATGCAGGTTGCCTCTGAAGGAGGCCTCCTTGTCACTGGAGGAGGAGTCTTAACATATCATAGGGTTCAGCATGAGGGTTATAGGCATAAAATGCACACTGCAGACCATCCTATGCATTTAGAGCCTTCAGCCAGTGATATAGTTATTTACATACTCTTGTTACATCTTGGTTCCTTCTTCAGAGAACCCAGCTTCAATCTAGAACCTTAAGATTTTTCTGTAATATGAGCTCATGACATTTAATACTGAAGTCAACACCCATTTTTACAAAAGTAAAAATTAGCTAAAGCACTAAACCATCATCCATGTCTAGACATCATAGGGTGAACCCAATATTGCCAGTACCAGCTGGTGCCAACCCTACTCAATGATGTATAATTGCCCAAGGCCATTCTGAGCAAGGGTGGGTATTGTTTTATTCAGTGTCCATTTCTCATAGCACAAAAGTGACACATAACTCAAAAGCTGAAATTTTAGCTATTTAGAGCGAAGTTAAACCAAAAGGCAAAACCTCAGTAGCATGGATTTAAATGCATGACCATTATTATATCTAATAATGTACCCAAGCAATGAGAGTAATTTGCTCTTTTGATTGTGTACACATGTAGCTTCTTTTTAGTAATGCAGTATCTTGACAGAGATAAAAAAGAGTAAATATGCTTGATATGGGAAAATGAGTTGTGAAAAGTGATTTCCCCTGCTCAGAAGAGGTTTTACATGACATGTAAATGTCTTGGCACCATATTCACTATAAAAGTTGGCTCAGACACCAATCTGACATTCAAACAGACCATCATTACTGTTAATGTTTTCCTTCAAAATGCAAACAGTATTTAACTGTCCTCAGATTACAATTCACAGTCAACATTTTGAATTAACTACTGTCATGGTTTGATTTGCATGGTACAAGATTAGAATATGAATTTGTTTAAAACATGTTTAGATTCAGTTTGGTTCATCTCTCCTTTAGAAAAGGTAAGCAAGATGAGATAAGTTTTTCTGTGGTTTTGCTATTCTCTGAAATAGGATCAATTTTCACTACAAAATCTTTATTTTATGATTAATACTAGTTACTGCTATTGTACAATACTCATTCATGCATGTGTCAGTGGAAAGAAGTATAGAGCGAATTAAAGAGGTTTTCATCCACATGATTAGAAAGACCTCCCATGGACTGAGGAGCAGTTAAGGAAAGACAAGTCACTATGGAAGATTTTGGATTCTGTGGGGCAAGTTGCTTATCGGGGTAAACAATACAGCAAGGTACCTGAATGTTCTGCATATTGTCTTGCAATTTTACTTAACATGTTCAGAGTTTGCTGTGATATTTCATCTCCACACCTAATGAAATTATGAATAAGGTTGTGTTTTTGTAGTGGTAAACAGTAAGCAGTTTTTAAAATTTGATTAAAAAAATCATAGAAACCTGAAAAATATATATGTTATATATGAAATAATCATGCAAATTATTCAAGTTATATGATATCTGCAGACATGGTGGTGTAATTTGTGTGTAATACGAATATGTTACACTGAGAATAGGTACCTTAAACAGCCAATATCTATGAATGTAAAACTATCTGTTCAAGATCAGTCTTAACAGACAGTTATGCACAGGCAACACTGACACTTAACAATCTAACAGTAGGGATAATGAGAAGGCTGAATGCTCTGAATGGTATGTTATCTTCATCAAACATCCTTATGTTCTTGTGTGTTTGTTGCCGAGCTACAACATAAAAACTGCCAAAGTTTGTTTCAGTTTGTTTGCGTGTTGGATTGGAACATAATTTCATTACATTGTTTTGTAAGCAGATTTTGATTCAGAAATGTGGCTTTAGGTTTTCATGATTATGTAAGCCTTACAACTACAGAGCATCAAGATCATGAGTTGTCGTAAGTGTGTAACTGACTTTCTGATCTGCTGGCTCTGACTGGACTGTGATGCCAGTTTATTTTGAAGTGGCATTGTCTTGCATAACACCAGACTGGAGGACTGAAGGCAGTTCCCAAAATTAATGGCATATACTTGCATGCCTCCTTTTCCACTATTGTTCCAGGTGGCATGCCTCTGAAGTCCACTCTGAATGTCTGGCCATTATATCACTTTCTCTCCTCCTCCTCTCCTCAGTCTTCAACTGATGAGCAACTTGCAGAGGAAGTCTCAGTTCATATATCCAACACCTCCAATCAGCCTGGTGGCCCCTTGACCCTCCACTCTGCCCCCTCCTCCCCCTCAGGTCGCCCCTTCTCCCCTTTTCCTTCAGCTCTGCGTGCCCCTGCCCCACCATTTCATTCACCTACATTGTCTTCCCTTTCACATTCTTCATCCCGTTCTCACCTCCTTGGTCCCCCATCCCCTTCTGGACAGCACTCTCTTGCCCCACCCCTCACTTCTCTCCACTCTTCTTCTTCTTCCTCTTCCACTGCCTCTTTATCCCATTCTCGCTATCTTGGCCCTCCATCTCCCCCACGTCTCCACCCCCTTACTTCACCCCACTCTCCACCCTCTCCCTCTTTATCCCTTTCTGGGAACCTTGCCCCCCCATCTCCCCCATGTCGGCACCCTTCAGCTCTCTCTCCCCCCTTCCGCCTCTCCTCTGGGCATAGCTCAGCAGTCCCAGACTCCTTCAGTAGGTACTCAAGACTGCAGGTACTGTATCCGCATCTTACCAGGCCCATGCACAAATTCACTGAACAGAAAAATCATGGTCCTACTCTAGAGCTTGGCATGTGATTGTTCCCTTGTGTTTATTGGCCAGCCGGTGTTACAGACTCAGCACCAGGTTCAGCTGGGTGTGAATGTCGTGGAGTCGTATGGCACCAGGTCTGACACCTTGGGCAAGGTAGTCATGAGATTGCATGTCTGCTGTTGAGCGGCAATAGAAAAATGCTACCTTCAAGCGTCTCTTTTTCAGCCAATCACCCTCACATGTAGGATTGTCATGTACTTATAGAAATAATAAAACTGGATAAATAGACAAAAAATGGTAATAAATAAATTGAGTCAAGTCGGTCAAATGACAGAAAAAAGTAGTCAATTTTGAATCTCAGCATTGCTGTGTCTTGTCACATTGAATTTCCAGTTTCTTTTCTGCATCTATGTGCTCTGTGCCTAAATACACTCTATGTCTCCATTATTTTAAATGGCCCTTTTCTTTAATATATTAAGATCATGACAATGATCATTCAAAACTATATATTAATGTGTTTTCTACTTGAATTTAAATTTCAAACCTTAAACCTGCCCCATGGGAGGCATCTTTCATAGAGTGCTCTTTGGGAATGAGCTGCATCTCATCATTTTTGCATGTAGACAACCCCCTTTACATTTTAATGAACCATAAGACTCAGTCTGGTTTACAATAAAGGTGTCCGTTCTGTTTTTTGACTAATGTGAGGTACAGTTTCATTTCAGAAATATTACTTAGAAAAGTAATAAAAAGTCAAGGGAGCCAACATTTACTGAAACCTCATCAGGGCATTTGGCAAAATGAATGAAATTGCACATGTGTTTTTTTATCCCTTGAGTGCCACCTTAGTTCAAAGTCATAACAATTCCAATTATATAATTTTAGAATGAACACATTTGCCATGAAACATACACAGGCCACGCTATTTGTTTTGATTCTGTGAATACATGAATTGTGGAATTAAAAATATAATCACAAGATGTGAAATTGTGGCTTCTCTTGATGTATTTTCCTCAGGAGAGACTTACTAATAATTAAAGTTAATACAAATGGAATATTTTTGATTTGTGGTATGATTTGTGTTGGTTTGATAGGTTATGACAGTGTGAACCCTTTCTGTTATGAGAGGCTCTGCATTTGTGCTTCTTTACTTTCTGCCTGTCTGTATGTACCCTGCTGTCTCTTGTTCTCTCGCTCCCTTTCTGTCTTTGTCTCTCTCGCATTCTCTCACTGCTTTTCCCTGCTCTGCCACAGTTTGCTTTGGTCTACAAAGGGTTCAGCTTGCATCCTGAGGAGGTCCTCTTCTGGCAGCTCCCTTCCTCATTCAAAGGGGATAAGGTAACCTCTAAAATATGGCAGAGCCCAGCCTCGGGGTGTTTGATCTCTTTTTACGCTATGGTAACCCAATCCCACTGACATTACCACATGTCGTTGGAGAAAAGAGAAGAAGGGAAGGGCATTGCCATGCGCCATGGTCGCTTCTCTTATCCTTCTTTGCACAGATCCTGCACTCCTTCACCTTTTAGTGTGGGACGAGCACCAACATGAAGGGCAGAGTTATCCAAGGAGACATAACTGTGCTCGCACTTTGGAATATCACATTCCATCTGTGCTGCTGAGATCTTTCCAGGGCAGTCAAGGGGAAGAGCTTCTCTCCACTCGTGATTCACCCCCTCCATGACCTGCAGGTCACAGCTGAAAATGACCTGGGAAAAAGCCTAACCTGAAAACACTTCACTTGAAAAAGTATTTCATGTAGTCATTGTAAGCTATATTGGCCATAATATTTCACATAAACATACATAATCATGATGGCCAGTTTATAAAAACTTTCAACAGACCCAAATGCAAATGTTAGATGGAGGGTAAATCATAAGAAAGAAGACCAAGTCTGTACACTGCTTATTGCTCCCCAAAATTTAATTTAAATACCTGACAAGGCACAGGGCAACATGTCCTCAAAGGTCTGCTGGTTTGGGACGGATCCCAACTGGGTGTAAATGCTTTCCTGTTTTTGTCATGTGTTTAAATTCAATGGGAGCATTAAGCAGTGTGTGGACTTTATCATCTTTCATACAGGTTATAAAAACTAACATAGTATGAAGACTATAATAATAAGCATAATGATAATAGTGACATAGCATTGTATTTCACTTTTTCAATCAAAGCAACATTTCTATAAACTGATTACATTATGTATATACAATAGTTTGACAGTATGTAGTATATAGTTAATATTCATTATGAGCCACTTTTGAATGCAAAGAACATTTTTTTTCTTTAGCGGGTATTATCACCGAAACTGATTTTAAAGGAAGTGATAATTATGTAATTGTCTGGTAGCATTTTTAGAAGTAGAGTTATCTGATTTTATATTAAAATAATGTTTTTATTATTTTTCATAGGTGGGCTCTTATGGTGGACTTCTAAAATACACACTCAGCTACGTCGCCAGTCCCAGAGGAACAGGCATTGAAGATGCTGACATCCAGATCATTGTGAGCACAGCTATGACAAAACACTTTTTCCAATCAATGGCTTCTTTGTAGATTTCAAATTACACCCAATTCACACACAGGTTATTAAAGAGCTTCAGTGTGTGCTGTATCATTTCAAATTAATGATGGTTTGTTGCTCAGGGCAATGACATCACACTGGTGGCTCGCCAGCCCTGGCAGAGGACACAGGGTACACGAGAGTCCCGTAACTTTGAGATTGCCTTTAAAGAGGTGAGGCTATCCCTTTCACACAACTCCACATGTAGGTATGAGTGACGATGTAGGGAATTGTTGAATGCAGCACTCGCAGCATTCCTTTATTGCTGTTTTTTTCCTTTGAGGGACATGTGCTGTCATAATATTGAATGTGTATGGAATTTGGTGCTATGGCCTATTCTTGTCTCATTTCTCAAACCAGTTTTCTCAAATTAAGCATTATTTGTTATTTCAAAGCTTGTAATTTCATATGGAAGGGTAGAAGTCCAAACAGTACCATAAGGTAACAATTCTTTCTCTGTCATTTACCCTGTAGGAGAACTGGTGCCGCCCAGATGGGATGCCCGCCACCCGCGAGCACCTGATGATGGTCCTGGCTGACCTGGACGAAGTTCTGATCCGGGCCTCCTACTACACCAACATGGTGTCAGCCAGCATCTCGGGGATCAGCATGGAGGTGGCAGTGCCCAGCTACAGTGGCAGGCCCCCCGCTCTGGAGGTGGAGCAATGCCGCTGCCCTCTGGGGTACCAGGGACTGTCATGCCAGGTGAGACCAGCCAGGCACCAAGGCAGCCAACTTTAACCCCAGCCTCGAGCAGAATTAGTAGCGGCAGAAGTACCAGTTGTATTAGCAGTACCACCAATTTGCGTGGCTACTTGTAGAACCAGGACTGTGGCATAAAGGATGTAGGCATTGTTTTTATAGTGATGACAGAATCTAATACTTTTTTAAAGTCAGTTCAGTCCTGTACACTTCCCATTTTAATCCAACGTAATGAAGGTAGAAGCAGATGAAATGTTAAGAGGAGGGAGTGTTCAAACATGTCATAAAAATCAGTACAAAAAATATAATCAGCATTATATGGCATTCAGTTTCCTCTTCAACATAATGAAAATCCTGGGCTTTGAACCCCATGGCTATTTTTTCTTTTGGTGTTTGACCTCTGACCTCTGTGCGGTGCCTTCAGGATTGTGCTGCTGGATACACACGGACAGGAACTGGCCTCTACTTGGGTCATTGTGAACTATGTGAGTGCAATGGACACTCTGACTCCTGCCACCCAGAAACAGGAATCTGCACGGTATGCGCCCCACCCACAGATAACACTTTCCTGAAATACCTCTAGGCTGGCATAGGAAAAATCAGGACCTTTTGTGTAACTTGAATCCACCAAGTGTAGATAATTCCCTTGAGAATTTCACTCAAGAGTTTAAATTAATCCGAGTGTTTTCTCTGAAAAGGTAATATTACCTGGACTTTAGATTTTTTTCTAGTTGCTGTAAAATGTAGACTGATCTATCTATAGATAGACATTCATTGGAAGACATTGGAAAAATCTCAATTAAATTTAATAGCTATATCACTAATATTTTTATTACTCTTTGTAAGCATACTTGTGGAAGCCACCCTGTTTACTTGTTTTGATTGCATTTTCATATAGACAATGGCATTTCCTATTGGTTTTTCAGTCAAATTAAAGTGACAATTAGAAACATATGTTCAGAAAATCTGGGTGTTTGTGTTCATTTCATGACTCAACTCCACATTCTGAAAAAGAGGAAAGTGGAATGAAACAGTGTGTTTAAATTCTGGCGTGACATGTGATGTTACAGTTAATATCTCCTCCCTGTGTATTCACTTCTGCAGAGCTGTCTCCATAATACCATGGGGGAGCTATGTGAACAGTGTGCCCCAGGTTTCTATGGAGATGCAGCCACTGGAACCCCTGAAGACTGTCAGCCTTGCGCCTGTCCACACGCTGATCCTGACAACCAGTGAGTCCAGCGTCAGTGGCATACACACACACACACACACACACACACACACACACACACACACACACACACACACACACACACACACACAGTAAAATGTTATGTACATGTACACACACACACACATTAACATTTTAGATATATGTACACATATTTATGTATATGCTAGTATATACTTGCACACAAGATAGAAATGTATAACTTTTGCAGCCAGCAAAACTGTGTGACTTATTTTTCATCAGATGTTCAAATGTAAGTTCTACATCATATTGTTTTGTGGCTCAGATAGCCAGCAGTATTAAAAGCTAGGCCATAAAACCTCAGACTAATTTCATAAACTGTCTCATAAAACAAAACAATGTTGGTGTGGCAAGTTTGTGTCAGTTCCCCAGTCTCTTTTTTTTGTACTGTATGCACAATAAACTGTATACACAACAAAGAGGCATGATTTCAATCGAAACATTTTCACAATAAAGAAGTTTAGTTACCTAAAGAAAGCATATATACTCTACATATTGTGTCACAGGGGCAGGGTTGGCCACTATGGCAGGGTGAGTACATGGGAAGAATATAGAGAACTGAATAAACCAAACAAAAACAGACCAAAGGCCTATCTATTTTTTCTTTTTGGCATAGAAGGAAGACAACCAAAATGTCTTATATTTGTAAGAATCAAGAGAAAGCCTTTTCAAGCCAAATAGAACAACTCTAAATGACACTCAAAACAAAAAACTACCTCCATTCAGTTTAGCAGGATGAGCTTTAAAGATAATACAGGCAATGGCTGACACCTGGGCTGATGCAAAGCCATCAGGCTCCCCAGGCTGTGGGATAGAACAAGACAATGACAGCAGTCAAATGGAATAAGATGGCCTTCCTCCACCTCTCCAAGGAACACAAAACAAATTGTCAAATATCTCTTCATGCCGAACTATTGATATCAAAAAGTATCCTATAAACGTTCATTTACATGGTAGACCGACATTTATAAACATTATTCTACAACATTGCTCTCAATTTTTTTATTTTGATATCTATATTGACAGATTGTACAGATTAGAATTGTGTAGAGATTATATGTGTCTATATATGTAGGCAGCTGTTTTAAATGTAATATGTTTTGGTTAATATTTACACATTACTGGTATAATAAAAATAAAAAAAACAATTAAAACATGTGTCCGTGAGCATATTAGTTGTTCGGCATTTAACTTACCTGCAAGAAATACACATGTTCTGGTCTACCCCTGCCAGGTTTTCACCCACCTGTGAGGGCCTGAGTGCTGGAGGGTATCAATGTACTGCTTGCCAACCTGGGTACATCGGCCAGTACTGTGAGCGGTAAGACCTCCAACTTCACCTGTAATCACCTCTCCCTCTCACACCTCTGTCCTCTCCCCATTGGCATGTCTTCTCTCATCCTCAACAGCTGTGCTCCAGGATACGTGGGTAACCCCCAGGAGAGGGTCAAGTGTCGCCCATACAACGGTAAGTACATAAATCTTTGGACAAAGAAATATGGACAAGGCACAGGCCAACCCAAGATATATGACCCAAATGTGACCCAATTTTTGCATATTTTATCAAAGGGCTAACATTGTCAGCAACTCAAAGAGCCAATATAAATAATTTCAACATTGGCCAGCAGTGATGGACCACCAATAATCATCCAAGTTGGCCCTGGCTTGGCAGCATTTACTTTTTGCTCAGCTAATGCCAGAATCTCCCTAATGAAAGCTAAATAAATGTAGTTACAAGTTAGAAAAGCTTTATGGCTATATCTGTGCACTTAAGCTGATAGGGCCGAGCCTGCCATAGGTCAGTTACTCCAGGTGGAAACATTTTTTTGTACAAATTCATTTGGTTCCTCAGAATGCCAATATTGACCTCTTAAAGGTTAGATACTGTGGTGAAAATGTAGTGTGTCATTGCTGGATTTCCTGTGATCAACCAACCATTGCTCAGGAATAAGCAGTCAGTAATGTTTCAGATTTGCTACTATAATTTCAAGTTTATAAACCGTTTTGTGTTTGCTTTCACTACACTGTATGGCAGATTGGAAAGATGACAAAGATTATTCAGGCTGGTCCCATAGGTCATGTGTCTCATGTCAAAGCAGTGTTCATACATGTGTATATGTGTGTGTGTGTGTGTGTGTGTGTGTGTGAGAGAGATTTTGTATGTGTGTGTGTGTGTGTGTGTGTGAGTGTGCATGTGTGTGTGTGAGAGAGGAGAGAGAGAGAGAGAGAGTGTGTGTGTGTGTGTGTGTAAGAGAGAGGGAGAGAGAAAGAGTATGTGTGTGTGTGTGTGTGTGTGTGTAAGAGAGAGGGAGAGAGAGTGTGTGTGTGTCTGTGTGTATGAGAGAGAGAGAGAGAGGGAGTGAGAGAGAGTGTATGTGTGTATGTGTGTATGAGAGAGAGAGGGAGAGAGAGTGCATGTGTGTGTGTGTGTGTATTGGGCTCTTGGAGCCATTACATTACATTACATTACATTACGGGCATTTGTTAGACGCTCTTATCCAGAGCGACTTACAAGGCCTTACCTTTTCCAGATGTGATGTCAAAGCATTGTGTGTTTGACATTTGGAGGCTTGCCTGCCCTGTGCCTGTCCCATTGCAGGTGCAGCTTCCCTGGTGGTGAGGGTGTACCCAGAGAGGGTGCTTGTGTCCCAGGGCAACCCTGTGACTCTCAGGTGTCAGGTGACCACATCCCCACCTCACCATTATTATTGGTCACGGGAGGATGGTCGCCCACTGTCCAGCAACGCAGAGAGACGCAGCGCTCAGCAAAGTGAATATCTCACAGTACAGCACAGCTCTAAGCATTTTGCCATGGAGCACATGGTCTGCAGTACATTATAATACCTGAGAATGTTGTAGCCAGTGTCTATAGTTTTTTGATTTGACATTTTCATGTAGTGTTTCCAGTCTCACAAGAACAGCCCACTCAGAGATACCTACTGTGTGCATTCACCCTACACTTCCTGGCTGTCCATCAGGTGAGGAGCTGCATTTCTCCAGCATCCAGCCCAGTGACGCAGGTGTCTATATTTGCACCGGTCATAACCACCACGGTACTAACAAGAGCCGGGCCGAGGTTGTGGTCACCAGTAAGTTTTGTTTGAATTTTCAATGTGTTCAATGAACAAACATCAGCGTTAACATTCCTGTTCAAGGTCTTCAAAATTGACGTTTTAAAGTACATCACTTGTTGCTGCGGAAAAGTGTTTGGGTTGGTGCACCAGGCCTTAATGAGTCATTTAAGATTACTAGCTTCATCTGCAATTTCTTTCACCTATCTATATAGCCCCTGGTAATTATTTCAATGAGATGATTATATCTGTAAATGTTAAATGCAATTCACATTTCTGTGGGTTTTGCAGCTGGTTTGTCAAAACCAATTGAAGTGATTATCGAGGAACCCAAAGCACAGAGTGTGACTGTTGGCTCAACGGTCATCTTCATCTGCACAGCCAAGAGCACGGTAAAGTCTGATCTGCACATGTCACAAATCCTCAGGGTCATGATGTATTTCATCCTTAAGGTTCCACTGGTTAACAGTCATAGTGAAAGTCTCAATCAATAATTATCATTGTAAATCCTAAGGCGCTGCAGAGCAAACTCTGTTATGGATCACACACCCTGACATCCTGGCCTTGTCTGTGTTTCCGCAGTCACCAGCATACACCCTGGTCTGGACTCGTCGTAACAATGGCAAACTTCCAAACCGGGCCATGGACTTTAATGGCATCCTCACCATCCAGAACGTCCAGCCAGAAGATGCCGGGATGTACGTCTGCACCGGTTCCAACATGTTTGCTATGGATGAGGGCACTGCCATCCTCTATGTGCCAGGTTTGTGATTGTATTTAACAGTGTATCTCTCTACTCCTTCTCTCAACCCACACAATCTGATGTATGGTACTCTTGCCTGCTGGACTCCCATCCCCTCCATAGACATCCTCCTTCCACCCCCTCCCCCATGTCTATATTTTTCACTCCCTGCCCCTACTGCTGACAGTAGCACCTTGTTGATTGCACTTCTTGTGGTTAACTGATCCAAGATCAGCTTTCTCCCTGCTCCTAATCTCAAAATTAACATAAAGAATTGCTGAAGTTGATCTCCAGTCAGTGCTTGACAGTGATCTACAGCTCATCATAACACTTTTTGCTTTTGGCATGAGCTCTATGGATCTCCTCTTTGGCACCCTGTTGTCTTTGTTCATCTCTTCTGGTACTGTTCGTTTTTGTTTCCTCCTTGTTCTAACCCGTTTCTGTGAAACCTTTACTTTAGCATGTACATTAGGGACAGAAACAAGCAGTATAGTTTGCATTGTGAGTAAATTAACAAGAAAATAAAATCCGTAAACTTAATATATAGGGGTGATTAGTCCAATTGACCACCATACTATTGACCACAGTCTCTCCTGTATCCTCAGTGGTGAAATGTGCAACAGCTTTTGCATCAGGTTTTTGTATACTTTCACTGGGTTAATCACTACTCTGGTTTTATTTACTGTTTTTATTTGAAAAATAATTCTAAAATAGAAACAGGAGAGTAGTTACAGAGGAGATGCAGTTTGTACTTATTTAAAGTGATTTTTGATATTATGTGACAAAATGATTTTTTCACATAATTCTTTCTGTAGAGCATAGAAGCCCTTTCTGTAGAGCATAGAAGTGACACAAAACTCCTATCAAGTGCGCTATTAACATGTTCTTTGACATTAATTTCACAGCATTCATTACCAGACCACAAACTTAACCAAATAAATTAATCAATTCATACACTCATATTGTGAGGAAAATAAACTATTTGTGAATAAGTCACACCTGTTTTGTATGTGCCTCAGAAGAACAGACTTCACATATGCTGTAATACCCACTAATCTGCATGTCTATCTTGTGAGGCCTTTTGTTGTCTTCCCTTTGTCTGTCTTTTTGTGCTTTTGTATGATGACTTCTTATACCTCTGCTCAACTTTAATGGTGCTATTCAAATATCTGTATGGTTAAATAAGACCTGACTGATATTTGACTTTAAAAGACAAGTAAACATTTTAAAGAATATTGTCTCATTTATTTGTTGTTATATTTCTTATTTCAGAATGGTGGATTTAGTGTCTCTCATTGTTAAATGAATGGCCATTGATGTTTGAGTAATACTATTCACACACTGAGATTTTAAATACTTAACAATTGTGAATAGTGTGAATCTCTACATTTAAAAAACAAGTTTGGTGCAAGTTAAGCAATTCTTAAAAACCAGATTCAATATCATTTAAAAATGATTTTGCTGTATGGGCTGTATGGGATGGGTCTGTCACTGCATGATTATTGCTTTTTATGTGAAAACTCCCAGCAAAAATATTTGCTGCTGTCAACAAATGCTTAAAATTCAATCACTTAAGGACACATCTGATCAAAAGAGATCTCTCTGTTCACATATGCCTGGCATCCCAAGCTAAGCTACTGTTCCCTCTTACCCTTATTGTGTGTAATAAAATCAGACTGGTGTATCAAGTTTTGTCCACCACAGAAAGCGTCAATGGTACTCTGAAACCAAGGACACTAGTATTGCAGGAAATATTTTCAAACAATGCCCCAGTGTCTCTGGGTTGGCCAATTGTAACCGGCCCATAAATTAAAAGCATTATATAAACTGAAGTGGTTAACATTTGTATAACTAAGCTATGCCCTGAATGCAAGCCACTGAGGGTAGACCCAAGTTGGAATGATCCAGTTCTTCCTAATTTTACTGTGCTGTAAAAGCATGGCGCCTCAAACCACAAATTATGTTCCAATGCAGGACTCATTTCCCCACGGTCTAATTAACATTACAATGTTTTTACTGGTGCCCTTGACTGTGCATACCATCTTTCAAATTACAGTTACCAAGTTATAATGTCATACATATGGCAATTTCAGTGATTAAGGGGAGAGACTGATCCTTGTTTTGTAAGTCCCTATAGATAAAACACCAGAATATAAATTAGAATATTCAATAATTTTGGCAGTTTCTATTATTATATTTTCAGATATGTAGTTCTCTGGTATAACAGAAACCCAAACATCATTTTGGACTTCAGTGTCTTTACAGCATGGAATAAAGTGGATCTCCCAGTTACCAACGCCAGAAAATGCCAGTGCCTATTTCATGACCCCATAATGGGTAGAGCTGCAGTATTCCGTCAGTCATCAGTTGATCTGAACCAATCAAAATGCAATAGCTGAAATGCTTTTGATTGGATTGCAGTCCACTGTAGCTTACACCTGTTATGATGTTCATGAGGCCTCGCCCCCTGCCCCCAGCTCTCAGTGGTGGGGAGCTCTGTCACGTCTGACCTGTCAGTCTCTACCTGTCCCCGTCCACAGAGGCCTCTCAGGCTCAGATGTTTTACACAGCCTATGAAATGTTTGAAGGACATAGATCGCGTAAGTCCACACACCTTCTGCCAGTGCCCCTCCCCTCTTTCATGCATGCACTCTGCACCAGTCACCTCCATCCTGTCACCTTGCAGCTTTCAGCATGGGTTCCAAAGGGTTGCTGCTGCTCATGCACAGTGAAACAAGCACAGTACACACCCTTGCAGCAACAAGCAAATTCCATACTCAGCTTTAGTGCTTAGCATTGTCCTTCCAACACAAACTGCATTGACTTTCCATTCAATCACCAAGTCATTGCATTGTAGACAAAAATAACCATTGTTCTGGAGTTCCAGTTAGGAGCATTAAATCTATGGTGGTGTTCCAAAGAAGTTCATATGTTCACTTTTTGCAGATTTCCATATACATATTTATAGTGTTGGTCATAGACTGTGCATGAGCAGTGCTGGACCCTGCTTGGTTCCTCTACCTTAAAGGTCTGTTGAGATGGTTGCAAGTAGCTCATCCAATATTTGGAGTCTCCTGTCTGTGCGGTTTCAGGGTGGTGTTGCAATTTTTACACATCCCTTCACGCGTCCCACACAGAAAGGTTCTGTATGATATTTTTATCTGTATTTATTTTATTTGTTTATTTGATAAGGACAACACTCAAGAAATATATTGTGCCAGATATAGGTATAAGCACATTTTCATCTGTGGTCCATGGGCAGACAGACACAATTCACATTTTGGAAGCAGTATGGATTAAATGTTCAACCAATTAAAACACAGAGCGAGATTACTCTCACCTACATCAAAATAAAGAATAAAAAAATGTTTTATATATTTTTTACATATATATTAAACCATACTTCTTCCAAAATGTACAAATGTGCAGACATATAAATGCTAAAACACAAACATATTTATATGTATATGCACACATACACTAATACAAATATGTCTCTTATGCTTTTTACAAGACCCTTGTCTGACACACATTTGTGGTTTATGATACTTCATGGTTTATTATTTGACACAGTTGGACAAGAGAAATCTAATATATGGCACATATAAGGTCCTTACCAGCAAGAAATATAACATTCCTACTTAGTAATAGGCTGTTTTCTCATCTGATGTGAATATGAACATTACAAGACACCTAGAAATATCATATATATCTTTTCTGTTTGGGATCCTAGCCTACCATGCATGCAATGCAGCCACCAGATCTTTCAGTGCCATGGTTACTTTTAGTATTGATTTTAATCAACAGTTAATCAGTTATGTTAGTAACCGGTAGTTTCCACTGTCAAGTTGTCACTGGAAGAACTGTTGTTTGCCGTATGCCTGACTCATGCACAGCAAGAGGAGGTCCCCCTAACTCCTGCAAACACACTACGTCAGCCTGAGGTGTCTTTGGAGTTCTCTGTAAGTTCATTGCTTTGGATAATCCATTGGGCTTCAAACATCATGCTGTGCCATTCATGTGTGCCTCATACCCCTTACAGCAGGGGTGTCTTACTCAGCTAATGGAGGCCCTTGTGTGTGTGCTTTTTTATTATTAAATTTGGTCTAATTGATTGGTTGAATTGGTAATTGGTATTGGACTGAGCTGTAATGCATCAATATATTCCATGGAAAAAAATCTTAGACCAATTCAATTATTGAGACAGTCAAGAAATGAACTAGTTGGAGGCTTGATTAAAAATGTAACACACACACAGCCCCTACTATGATTTTTACACCCCTGCTTCATATCCACTGAGACTGCACGTCAATCCAGCACACAGCAGATAGTGACTTAGGCTGGGACATCACATTATACCTGCATTCATGTCTTCAGGTTGCCCAGGGAACAATCAGGCCTTACAGGCCAAAATGAAGGTGAAGAGTTGTTTTTGAATGGTATCTTTGCTGTGGTGCACTGTTCTCTATTGGCAATGCAATGTGACATAGATAAATAATGAATTGGCAGATTTATAAAATTCCCCTCTCATTTACTTTTGAGTGTGATGGCTATCAAAGTACTGACTCAAAAAGTTTAGTTTGGTTTGTCATCATGGTCAGTGTTGATGAGCAAGCTGCGTCAGGTGTGAAAATACATCCTCTGAATGATTTGCAGGTAAGTGTTTCATCACCTGTAAATGTATAGCATGAGACTTTTGCTCAATCATTCTGAGATTAAATAATTATCAAACACTTGTTAATTGTGATTGTAACTTCAGGGTCACTCTAAGAAAATATCCAGCAAGTTCCCAGCTTGAATAAAGCCTTTGGCATAATACATTGTACATGTAATGCAAAATTTCAGCATATCCATCTTCCTGTGTGCATGGGTGTGCATGCATGATCTCTTTCACCGTAATCCCAGTGCTGACATGTTCTTTCTTTGCTGCTGCAGCTGCTGAAGGGTCCCAGCCTGTGGCCACCATCAGCCCCCCTGTTGTGACCATACAGCAAGGCCAGCGGGCTGAGTTCCGCTGCACTGTGACCGGGAACCCCACACCAGCCATTGAGTGGACAGGTGTGAGCTCCTCCTCGATTCTGAAAAGTCTAAAAGTTGCACATGGTCATCGGGTTATTTATACTTAATAAGAAAGTTTGCTTATTCATAGTCATTACAAATATACTATACTTTGTTTTAAAACTCTATTTAACCTAATTATGGCCTTCGAAATTGTAATGACTTCAAACATCTTTTGTGAATTGTATTTTAAAGTTTGATAAATTTGTTGTGTTTTAAGTGGTATATGACATACCCCTAACTTTCTCTGTCTCTCTGCAGGTGGGCAGGGCAACCGTATCACTCCCAGCGCTATCATCCGGGGCGGAGTCCTCACTATCCCTGCGGTGGAGCGCTCAGACGAGGCCGAATACTTCTGCAAGGCTCTCAACACCCATGGGGAACACACAGCTCGGGCGGTGCTCTACGTCCACAGTATGTGCAGCAGTGGACCATCTGAGGAGTCATTCATGGCTCATCCAGCCTTCATACTGAGATTCTGACAGGCCCGTGTGTGTGTGTGTGTACAGGTGCCAGCCTCCCCCATGTTCAGGTCAGCCCCCAATACTTGGAGATCCGTGAGGGGGAGACAATGAGACTGTATTGTAGAGCTGGGGGAACACCCAGCCCTGACCTCACCTGGAAGAAGAAAGGAGGACAGCTCCCCCCTCAGGTGGGCATCCGCTATTTTTCCTGCAGAAATGCCAGTCTGAATGTGCGGACCTGACTCAAATGTATGGATGTTAATCTTTTATGGATCCCCTTTAGTCACTATTTAATAGGACAGTCTGAATGATTAAAGGGCTCCAGATATTGGATTTTATTCCAAACAAGTTTAGTTTAAACACTTTTAAAACTATACTTGATTAATTGGTTATTAATTTATCAGTTCCTGTTATGCCGGCATAAATGGATACTTACAGTAATATTGCAATTCAGGAATAATCCTTTGCTTAATGGTATAACTTGGGATCCTGCGGACTTGCTGCATGTTTATGTACTATGCTAAATGAGTCCCAAAAATGCACACTATCGCATTTACCATTATTAGAATACTGGATGTATTAGACATCTGTCCTACTCTTTCATTCCTGCCCCTCTATGTGTTGTGTTCTTGGTTCAGGCCATTTCTTCTTATGGTTTCCATCAGTTTCAAACCAACAGTCTCGATGTGTTGCAGAGACGCATTGAGGAACTGCAGGTCTGTCTGTCTTTCTCCCATGTCTGCTGTCTGTCTGGTCCCACCTGTATGCTAACCAGTCCTGGCTTTTCCACCAACTAAATGCATGAATCTAGTAAATTCGTTAAACCAAAACAGTCAGGAATTTATCCAGAGTGGCTTAAAAAAGTACATCCAGTAGGTATGGATAAGAATAGATTTGATACAATTCTATTCATGTTCACTACATCAGTGAACATATCTGTACATGTTGTTGATATGTTTATCAATATTAAGGGTATTCATATTGCTATTTGTACTATTAATTATAATTGATGCCAATATCAATAGTCATTTCCATCCAGTACAACACAATGTTGCTTCAATGTTATTTCAGTTGATCAAATACATATTTTTGTAATCCGTGGCATTGTGAATGCAGCCATGAGTTCTGAAGGTCTTGTCATTTTACAAAACGACTAATATATGTACTATATAAATGTGTTCAGCCTGGTAAGGGATGTTTTTTACAGTTCTCCAAGATAAACATATTCTGAAAGATTAGAAGTACCAGTAAGCATGTCCTCTAGACCTCTCCCCTAAAAGGCCCAAAGCCAGTGGGGTTTTCTTCCTTTACACACTCAATCTCTATAATTGAAAAAACTGAAAGGATTCAGCTGATTAATTTGTGTTTCAATTGTACATATTTTTGTGTCATACAGGAAAATGTTGATTGAAACATAATCAATGTTCCAGGTGGTTATTTGCTGAAATGGAGCAAAAACCTCCTTGATGTATACTGTGGATACTCAGAGCTGATAATTGTGTGTCCCTGCCCTTCATTCAAGAGTGTCTCTCTGTCCCCTCACTGACTGTGTCTGACTCTCCACAGGCCCGCGTAGAGCGCACTGACATAGGCACCCTGCTCATTCCGAACATCCAGGCCTCAGATACAGGCACCTACCTGTGTGTGGGCACAAATTCAATTGGCTCCTCTGAAGCACGGGTGGAGGTGACTGTAGCCCGAGGTGAGAGGTTGAGTCACACCAAGAGAGCCATGTTTGGCATTGCAGCATGCCTACACCAAAATGATTGGCACTGATCATAAAGAAACATTGTTTTATTTAATTATCCCATCAATCTGAAAATGTATTATAATGAGGAGCTATTGCAGAATATAACCTTGTATGATCTTTTGCCTCCAGGGGACTCCATCTCCTCAGCAATTAGGATCCAGCCTTCCATAGCCTCTGTACAGGAAGGACAGACATTGGACCTCAGCTGCATTGTTCCTGGAAACCCACCGCCCTCTGTTACCTGGCAACGAGTCGGCAGACCCCTCTCTTTTAATCACAAGGTGCATAAACACCAATCCTTGTGTTGTCTCTTGTGTTGTGATGGTTTGAGTCTCTCACCCCGATCCGTACATTAGCCAACTCTCCAAGATTGTTACCTGATGCTGCAATGCTGTATATTAAGGATGGAATTTTATGGATTTAAATGAAAGTAAGGCAGAGGTAGAAAGATTTCATTCAGATATTGACCATGAAGCACAAAACCATCCACTATTTATGCCTAATTTGGATGGCTGAATCCAGTATGTGTTTGAAATCCTCAGAGTATTGACCCAAGGTCTGTGCATTTCTGTCTCTCAGGTGCTGGGGAGCCAGCTGCGGATTCTCCAGGCCTCTGAAGATGATTCTGGGGAGTATATCTGCCAGGTCGAAGGCGGCCCCAACCTGAAACAGGCTTCAGTGTCTGTGTCTGTAACATCCAGCTCCTCCCGTAAGCGTGGTTTTTATTACCGCAGCACATTAAGGTGGCTCCCTGTTCTGCATTTGTAATCTGTATTGCACCATGTTAGCTTTTAAACATTGTAGCTGTGGGGTAAACCATTATCATAACACAGTAGTACTGACAGCAATTCTGTATAATGTGTCAAATGCACTGGGCTACTTTTAACATATTTTACCTGATTATTCCCTTTTACACACATTTTTTACTTACATCCTTTTTCAAAGCTCGGTAAGTCAGTAATTCAATATTGAATCCCACATTCATTTTTAAGCCCAAACTGTTAACTACACTGCACTACAGTAGGAGATAATGGGTGTCAGGGGAAATACTGAGAATGGAGCCCATGGGCAGATTCTTGCATGTGGCTACCCCTAGGAAGAGCTGAGGTCTGAATGTGTATGTGTTTCTCTTGGCAGGCCTGCAGACTCCTATTATCTCCATCGAACCTCACAGCACTTCAGTGCGCCTGGGCGAGTCCACCAGTTTCCGCTGCCGCATTTACAGCGGGGTGCAGCCTGTGCGCCTTGAGTGGAAGATGGCTAATGGCCGGCCTCTGCCAGGTGGAGCCAGATCACTGTTATTTGTCATTTCCCGCTTTTCCTAAATCATCATCATCATCATCATCCTCATCATTATCACACCCCATCAGTTCATCTCATTACACAAAAGTAGCCTCAAGGAGAACACTGACAACTCCCAACTCTCAAATGTATGATACCCCATGGGGAACTCTCTGTGCCTAGTGTTCACACATGAAAACATAAAACACCAACACATGAAGCACAATGTAAATGGCAGAAGAAACATCAACATTATTATTATCAAGAACTTACTATAAATATCCCAATTTCAGTCATGTTCTCATGATCATTATATAGTAGGTTTCATCCTATCCCCTCCCATCATATCAATAGCACTGGCTCAAATAACATCAGCTCTAAATGTGAATCAGTGACGTTTACAATGCACAACAACTATGACCTATGAAAAGTACATACATGCATACATACATATACACACACATACATACATACATACATACATACATACATACATACATACATACATACATACATACATTTTTTGTAGCAATCTAGCTGAGCTATTGTTAAAAAAGTATATGGGCCTGTGCTCTTTCTTTGTGTTGCAGATAATGTGAAAATAGGACCGGATGGTTCTGTCCTCACCATTGCCAGGAGTCACTCCAGGAACCAGGGGACCTACCGCTGTGTGGCCAGCAACCCATTTGGAATAACTCAAAGTCTAGCATCTCTCATTGTAAGAGGTAAAGTTGCACTCATGTTTTTTTCAGTAGAACCTGAACCATATTCATTTGAATTAGATGCCATTATAAGAGTATTAAAGGTCAAGTAAATTGTAGCACACTTCATAGCAGAATCATTTCTATATAATATCTGTGTGGTGAAACCATACTTTAATTGATAGGCTGCTCAAAGAATCTCAGTATCTTCCACTTCATAACCCCATCCACAGAGGCTCCCAAAGTTACTGTGACACCAAGGGGGATGGTAGTGGTGAAGATAGGTGAGCCCTTTAACCTGGAGTGTCAGGCAACTGGTCAGCCACGCCCATCTGTAAGCTGGCACAGAATTGACAATGCCCGCAAGACTGTGCTCAACAGCCCTCTGCCCATGGAGTCCAATGCAGTGATGCAGGTCATAAAACTTTGCTTTATAGACTAGAAAGTTAATCTCTTTGCTGTCACTTAAACTTGTGGCCACAGAGCCTGAGTAGAAAACTAGCTGCCTACTATTACTTTTATTTGCTTGTTTGTTTGGTAATTTGTGTATTAATTGGTTGTTTATTTGTGAATTATGTAGTAGATGCTCATATCCACAGCAACATATAAGGTCTCAATGACAACAAATGTAAGGTATTGACTCTGTAAAGGTGCTGACTTGAGGCTGATGGTTGATGAAATGAATCCCTTTTCCCAGGTGTTGGTGGCTCGCCCAGAGGACTCTGGAACATACAGCTGTACTGCTGAAAACAGTGAGGGCTCTGCAGAGATGAGGGCGGAGGTGATCGTGCAGGGTGGGCCACTGGTCCGCTCTGCTCCCCGCGCCTCGGTACCTGAGCCCTTAATGGTGGTAGTAGAGGGGCAGACCACCACACTTCACTGTGATGCCCATGGTAATTTAATCCTCGCAACTCCCCTAAGAAGCTAAATAAATATTTTATGTTATAATCATATACCTTGGTTGTTTTCTTGTCTGATAACTAAATAATTCCTTGCAATTGGTTATTATGTCAGTGGCCTACATTCACTCAGAATAATTTTGTCCTTTACTGTGATGTCATGCTTGTTTTTGTCACTATGGTGAACTTTACAAAGAAAGATTATACTAAACTACAGCTGTGTTCTGATACGTATTGAATAGTGTAGATCCTGAGCTTGAATGAGCAGTATGCATTTTTCTCTTTCTTGATTCCAGGTCATCCCACTCCAACTATTACTTGGTCGAAACTCCGTGCCCCTCTCCCCTGGAAGCATAAAGTGGTCAATAACAGCCTGGTGCTGCCCAACATTGGGCGCCAGGATTCTGGGCAGTACATCTGCAATGCCACCAACAGCATGGGCACCACTGAAGCCACCATAATGTTGGATGTGGAGAGTGAGTTCCATTGATGCTTCTCTTGTAAACTTATAGCATCTGCTTCAATGTTTTAATCCAGATCAGAAAAACACTGATTGGATCACATCTCTTTGGATCCCACCATGACTGTCAACCCTTTTATATTCTACAGTCAGTCATATTGACAATAAAGTATAGACCCTTGACTCTGTGGTTTACCAGTCTGTGACTCTCTCCCTCCATCTTGGTCCAGCACCCCCCTATGCCACTTGTCTGCCAGATGACCTCTCAGTGCGGTTGGGTGAGGTGATCCGGCTACAGTGCCTGGCACACGGGACACCACCACTGCGATTTGACTGGATCAAGGTGGATGGCATTATGCCAAGGAAGGCAGAGATACGGGATGGCAACCTTCAGATAAACCTGGCCACCGAGGCAGATGCAGGCACCTATAAGTGCAAGGCCACCAACAAAGTGGGCTCCAGTGAGGCTGTGGCCAAAGTAACAGTCACATGTGAGTACATCCACTCTAGGTCACTCTTTGAGATGACTGTTCTTCCTTTGTGTTTTAATTTTCAGTTTTTATATTTAGATTATATTTACTTTATACAACTTTCAATTGATTAAGATAAAAAGACAGGGTTTTGCTGAGATTTCTATGTGCAGAAGAAAGTTGGGGGTGTTAAAATATGTTATGTACAATATATAAAATTGTATATAACAGCCTCTGCAGAAGCTATCTCCTTGAGCTGTACTGTACATGTGTACAAGTACTGTACAAGTGTTTTTTGATGGATCCTCCCTCCAGCACCCCTGGCAGTGCGGGTTTCCCCCCTGGTGGAGGTGAAGACACTGGGCAGCTCGGTGGAATTCACTTGCTCTGTCAACGGGGACCCCCAGACTACCATCATGTGGCTGAAGGAGGGTGGCTCCTTGCCCCCCAAACACAAAATCAGGGGCGGGGTACTGAGGTGAGCAACCACCACCCACTGCTTCTGACCAGGACCAAGCTGTGGATGGTTTTTCTGATGTTTATAATTATTTTAATGGTCTGTTGGTTATAATTGGCTCATTAGAATCGAGAACTTGGAGCAGAGTGACGCAGGTTTCTACATCTGCCGTGCCACCAGCATCTACGGGCAGGCCCAGGATACTGCCAGGCTCGCCATCCAAGGTCTACTCCACACTGTTTTATAAGCTTGATAGTGCTCCTGGTTATAGGTCAGTGTGTCACACTTATTTGCAGGCCTCCTTCCACAGGTGCCTGTTTCAGATCAAACAGAAAAAAGGTAACAGGAAAATTTGTTGAAAATGGCCTGGTCTTATGACAGCTGGAAAGACATTCAGTAAAGCATATACAGTAATCTTGTCAAATTTTTTCTTCCTCAGCTTAAGCCAAGTGTGATGACATTTTCATCTAGATCTGACTACTGTATTCCAGATATCCTGTTTATAATCAGACAGATGAAGGGATGGGCAGACAGACAGATGTTAGGATCTTGACATTCTGCATACTTCTTACACAGCTTTGCCCAAAGTGATGATCAACATCCGCACTTCAGTGCAGACAGTGATGTTGGGAAACTCAGTCGAGTTTGACTGCCAAGCCCTAGGGGACCCCAAACCTACTGTGAGATGGAGCAAGGTTGGCGGCTCACTGCCTGCCCATGTGGTGGTGCAGGGGGGCATGCTAAAGATCATGCAGGTGACAGAGGCCGACGCAGGCCACTACCGCTGCACTGCTACCAATGACGTGGGTTCTGTACAGTCCCAGGTGGTCCTCAATGTCCAGTGTGAGTATACTGACCAACAAATACATCTGCTAGATGAGCAATTGTCCTATTAAAAATAATTGGCAGGGCACCCATTTAGTCTTGTTTTTATAATGAACTAAAGACAAAGTGCTTGACTGGGAAGACAGGTATCACTTACTATAAAGGGTCCTCACTGTATAGATTTGTCACACTTCGGTTTGTCCAACCAAATCCTTCCAGGTACTTTGTATCTTTCCTAGTGTTTTACAGTAATGACACTTGCAATATGGTTGCTGTAAATGATAGCAGATTCTCATTGTCTTACTCACCCATAATGTTTTTTTCATTGGTTATGTTTTTAAAGCCCTGCCTCAAATCACTGCCCAGCCCACAATAAAGGATGTGACAGTGGGCTCCACTGCTGTCTTCCCTTGCATGGCCACAGGATATCCTACGCCAGAGATCCAATGGTCCAAGGTAAATCACCTGTCTTAAATGCTTTAAAGCACAAGTGTGAAGGTTTTCACATTAAGCAAGCTGTCTAGTCACGGATTGTGAATGTGTTGTACTGGAATTCTGTTCAGCTTTGTACCACTTTTATCAGCTTCTATGTGCATGCATTTAAAATGCCATGGGCCATTTGTGAATGAGAAAGAAATCCAGAGGAAGTTTTTTGTTGGATGAGGAAAAATGGAGAGCAGTTTGTCACCAGTGCTCATCTTCTTATGTTCACTTCACAGTCCAAAAACTGAGCTATGCAGTGTTGGAGGATATTTAATGCACAGTTAAAATAGGCAGAATGGGTCATACTAGAGTTCTATTATTCTTTTTTATTCTTGGAGAGTGAAATATTATTTAAATGTATGGATGTGTTTTCTGTCATGTGTTATTATAGTTCATATAACTGGGATGTACTGGAGCAGGTCTCATAAAGCAATTCTTCCCCAGCAGTCATGAACAGGTCCAGAGCCCAGTGATAACACCTGCTCCAGCCATTGACTCACATTTGCACGTGAATAAGTGTGTTGTTTTCACAGATGGATGAAGAGCTCCCACCCAAGGCTGTGGAGGAGGCCAATATCTTGACCATTCCAGATGTTACGCCGGAGGACACGGGAACATACGTGTGCACAGCCTCCAACAAACAGGGCAAGGTTCAGGCCTTCTCCACTCTCAAAGTCCATGGTATGAACTAGAAATATGTTGTAATGTGTCTTCACTCTTAGGTTTTTGAAAAATAATTAAACTTTTTTGTGTAAATGATTCAAATGTCAAATTAAATATTAATAAACATATAAATTTAGAAACAGTTAACTGTTAACAGCAATATGCAAGTGTAAGTAAACCACTCTGGTAGTTTTTCTCAGTTTTTATGTTTATTTTTCATATTATTTTCCTAATTACAACCTTTAAAACAAAAATAAAATAAAATGTTGTCTATAATGTAATATTTTCTGTTTGAGTTGTTACTCTTTCTGCATTGTGGTTTCATGGGGATACTGTTTATTAACGTCATGCTGTTTCTTACAGAAGTAAACATACTTTCGTGTTTCTGGTCCTTTCAGAGAGAGTGGTGCCTTACTTTACCCAGACGCCTCTGTCATATCTTACACTGCCCACTATTAAGAATTCTTACAAGGCCTTCAATATCAAAATCATCTTCAGGCCTGACAATGCTGATGGTAAGATAAAATTGACTTTGCCTTGTTTTCTATATCAGACTTTGCTCTGCTGCTTTATTGTCATAGACAGTCCAGTTTTGTTATTTTCATTTTTCTATTGCTTCTATAAATACAGTGTTTTCCACTGTGCTTTTATTTAAGCTATTGCTTCCCCCTAGGCATGATCATCTACAATGGGCAGAGAAAAACCACAGGCGCAGACTTCATCTCTTTGGGTCTTGTGGGTGGTCGGCCAGAGTTCAGGTGAGGGGAGCATTACTGTGCAACACAAAGATGTTGACCATGATAAATCAGTGTTTTGGAAAACACAAAGAGCTGCAATAATTTTCAGCTAATGTTCATGTTATCACTGAAAACAGAAGATATCCAGTTCTCCTAATACTGTGTTGCTCTCTCTGTCTCTCTCTGTATCTCTCTCTCTCCTTCTCTTTCTTTCTTTTAATATTTGAGTTGTTTTCAATATTTTTGTCTTTTTTATTGTGCATACACTAGTGCATCTTATACTTCTTACAAATCGAACCTTATAATCAAACTATCATTGGAAGAAAAATGTAAATGCCTGTGGAGTCAGGATCTTGTTCTTCATCTGATATCCCTGTGCTCTCTCCTGGTTGCAGGTTCGACGTTGGCTCAGGCATGGCCACCATTCGCTACCCGACCCCTATCAAACTGGGTGAGTTTCACACAGTGGACGTCTACCGTAACCAGACTCAGGGATCCATTGTGGTGGATGGGGAGCCCCCTATCAATGGCAGCTCACAGGTAAGATTAGGGGTACCATCAAGCTCCTTACAGTCTGTCCAAAGCACAATTTTTATACTTTTATACTCAGGATGAAATTCATGCATTTGAGTTTTTGATACGTGCAAAGGTTTTTCTCAGTTCTCAGCAATGAACTCAAGGTGCTGGCGTGGAAAAAAGCAATCTTTGCATTTGCATCCCTCTCGGATTGAAGTACTAAGCATATGTCCATTAGCATGGATAGATCTCAGATTTCTTTAATGAAACCAATGGAATACTGCTGTATATACTCCATATTGCCCACAAGCCAAAATGAGTGCCTCAGGAAACTCCTCATTATTGCTGTTAAAAGTATTCTTATGTCTGTATTAGTATATTTGTTTTATACACTTTTGACATTGTTTCCCCGAAAATATTTGCTTTTGGTCAATTTTTTAAGAAATGTCGAAAAAAAACAAGTGGTAATCTTGTTTAACTAACACTTGAATGAGTGGTGTTTGCAATTACACTGACCTTAAACACATGATGCACAGGGTAAATTCCAAGGCTTGGATCTCAACGAGGAGCTTCACGTGGGCGGATACCCAAATTACAGCCTCATCTCCAAAACTACAGGCCTAAAAAGAGGCTTTGTGGGTGAGTTTCTGGAATGATTTCTTAGTGGGTAAATGAGGCTCTGAATCATTTCATTTGTAGGTTTTACCAGCTGCACTGTGCAAACCTGCTGGTGTCACACATGAATTAATTTGATTGCTCCTAATTAGTGTGCCACTGATTGCACATTACAACTCCTCAAATAAGTGGCCCATGTAAACATACTCATCCATATTTATGTTTTTACAAACACTGCTCCGAAATAAAATCCAGATAAATGAAAATATGGTTTCAAGTATTGACATTTACTATTGTAGAATAGTATTAATTTATGTGCATGGTTTGTGGTCTCTTCAAGGTTGTATCCGTCAACTGATCATCCAGGGGGACGAGGTCATATTTAAAGTACTGGACCGCAGCTCTACAGGGGTTTCCAATTGTCCCACTTGCAAAGATCGTCCTTGTCAGGTGACCACAGCTGTGAATTTTCACGCTTAGGAAAAACAACAGCCTCAGGGCTGGGATATACAGCTCTTAAAAAACAGTTTCTATGGTGACCACTAGCGTTGTTTTCTGCTGCAGAATGGGGGTGTTTGTCAGGACTCAGAGACAAGCAGCTACAAGTGTGTCTGTGCAAGAGGATTTACTGGGAGCAACTGTGAACACCACTCTGCCCTGCACTGCCACCCAGGTACCACCCCCATTCAAACTTTAGCACCTGGATAACATTGTGTGTGTGTGTGTATGTGTGTGTGTGTGTCAGTATGTATTGATCAGTATTTGTGAGGGTGTAGCCTGTCATAAGTCACTCATATTGTTTATTCTTCACACTGGTTTGTATATGACAACACAATGATTATTTTTTTAAGAATTACGTTTGAGCAAAGTTTTCATAGGAAACCCTTTTTTCCCTTTATAACCTTTGCAGAGGCCTGTGGGCCAGATGCTACGTGCATCAACCGACAAAATGGGTTGGGCTACGACTGCCGCTGCCACCTGGGCAAGTCTGGGGACAAGTGCATGAAGGGTGAGAGCACTGCTTCAGCTCTGCAGCTCTGAGTGCTGTACACCTCCACAGCGTGTACAGCACTCCACACCACCACTGTACTGTCACACACATCCATGTGATGAGGAAGAGGTTTTACAGATTACAATGATTTTTGCACCAGAGCCTGTAAGTCTTGACCTTGCAGTATGAAAACCATTCCTGTAGGGCTGCTTTGTGTATAGCAATGATTTAAATTACAATGTTAATGCATAATACATGGTGTAGAAATTGCCTTTTGGTGGTTCATTAACTTTCTGTTGGTGAGGCCTGGAATGGCAGGTTTGATTTCCAACAGGAGTTCCAGAGTTATCATGCTGGATCCATAGCATAAGCAAGTGGACTCTCAATCACAATCAGTGTAAAAGAAATATAGTTAATGTCTTAATGGAAATAGTGTGGCCCCCTTTCCAGAGCAGAAAGCATTAATGGGATTAAGAGAGGATTAAGGATTAAGGATGTTGGACATCCATTGCTTTAATTTGGTATACAGTACCTTCCTCAAATACTTAACACATCTCAGCTCTTCCCATTTTCACCTCAATCTTCTGTTGAGAAAATAATATGCCACAGGTTCAGCTGTATAACACCATCTCCAATCTGTGGCAGGCACTTTGGTGACAACACCCCAGTTTGATGGCGATGATTCATTCATTGCCTACCCACCCCTCACCAATATCCACAATGACCTGCGGGTGGAGCTGGAATTCAAGCCCCTAGACCAGGATGGCCTGATGTTCTTCAGTGGGGGAAAGAAGACAAAGGTGGAGGACTTTGTGTCTCTGTCCCTTGTTGATGGTCATGTGGAATTCCGATATGAGCTTGGAACAGGTGAGGACATTGGAAAACACAGTTGCTGTGTAAAAGTGTTGAATGTACCAAGCCTGAACCAGGTCAATCGTGTATGTAATAAAGATGTATAAAGTGATATAAATATGTACAAAGCATATTGTCCCTTTATCTATTTTTTCAGAGAACCAAAATGAATTGTTCTAATTTATAATCACTTTAATTTGAGTCCTGTGAACGTTACTCCATTTATTTACAAGCTTATTATCATGTAATATCATTTATTTTGCATTGTATTGATATTTTATGACAAAAGGAGCACATAACCTTTGACCTCTGTGCTGTGGCAGGCATGGCTGTCCTACGCAGCCAGGACCCTGTGCCCCTGGAGCAGTGGCACCGTGTCACTGCCGAGCGTCTGAACAAAGATGGCCTCCTGAAAGTGGACCAGGCTCTGGAGGTCAGGAGGTCGTCTCCTGGGAAGGCCCAGGGTCTGAACATCCACACCCCCATGTATCTGGGTGGAGTTCCCAGCATGGACATATTGCCGAAAGCAGCCAATATTAGCATGCTGTTTGAGGGCTGCATAGGAGAGGTGAGCTCAGAGGCAGGCTTTTATGGTTTTACCAGTGCCATAGGAATCTCAAAACATTACAGCAGCATTGTCAATAACAATGTAATGTGAGCCCAAAGGGAGTTGGGCTGGAATTCTGGATGCTTAATGGACATCTTTTCACACAGAAGGCTTAAGCACCAAGCAGAGCCAAACAAATTCAGTGTAAGATTCCATTGCCTTAAAATATTATGTCGTGTGTACATTATGTAATATGATGTGATTACAGCAGAGAAATATGTCGCACCTGCTTACAATTTCTCAGAAAACTAATCATGCTGTAGGTTAGATTGAACAGCCCCACTTTCCCTACCCCTATAAAATGGTACAAAAATAAAAACCTATAAGAAGTGGTTGATATTCTGTCCCAGGTGTCAGTCAATGGGAAGAAGGTGGACCTGTCCTACAGTTTCCTGGAGAGCAGAGCCATTGGGGAGTGTGCTGACAGCAGCCCTTGTCAGCGTCGGCCCTGCCAGCATGGGGGTACCTGCCTGTCCCGCTCAGAGTATGAGTACCAGTGCCTCTGTCCGGAAGGGTTTGAGGGTAAGCCTCCGCAAAATAGAGTGAAGGCCACATCACAACTTTTGGAAACTACTGTGACCTGGAGTGAATAATACTGATTAATTTTGAGGATTTAAATCCTCAGTGAGACAACACTTGTAGCAAGAAACGTAACATTAACTGCTCAGATTAAGATTGAATTTAAAGAAATGGGAAAATGTGCTGATGGGCGAATGAATTATGTCTTGGTGTATCCCACCTCTCTGTGGTCACACAGGTGAGCGCTGTGAGGTGGTGAAGGATACATGCCAGCGCAATGCCCAGTGTCTGAACGGGGGCAGCTGCACCAACCACCACTGTGTGTGTGCTGCCGGGTACACTGGCCTCTTCTGTGAGAGCAGTAAGTGAACCAGCCAATCCCTCCCTTTAAATGAGTTCACACGTAATCATTATGTTGTTGTAGCAGCTTGCACCATGTCTCTAAGTGTTCAGCATTCCTCATGTCATTGTATAACCCCAGCATTGTTTATACAGGGGTATATCTGCACAGGCAGCTTGTAGTAAAATGACATTTCCACCATACACTGTAGTACATACATTTTTTCATAGTTGTACTGTCGATAAAGGAACAAGTATCCAGCCACTTACAATATATCCTGCCAAACATGCTTTATTAGCTTACCTTTAAATGTGGCACAGGTGATAGTATATTTATGAAAGAACAGTATATATAAACAAATATCCCCAAAAATGTGTTTTAGTCAGTGATCCTGAACATAAGCCTCTAAAATTTATCAAAAAAATTAAGTGCAGTGAGGAGGCTAAGGGTGTAAAACAAACATTCTACTTTTAAAGTTGGATGGAACACTGCCCTTGATCCCCTTTCAGCTGGATCAGCATATAGCCAGCTGTATAAATGGAAAATACATAAAATGCCAGCCATTTTCTGTCAGTTGCCAAGGACAAACACTCAGTGGAATTAGTACAGAATGAGGCATTTACCGGACTCGGGGCACTTGCTGTAAGGGGAGGGTGGGGCCCTCCTCCTGCACCGTAACAGCCTATTCCACTCACACAGGGCAGTCTCCCAGCTTCTCACAGCTCCTGTGGGATATGGAGGGCAGTGGGGGTAACGGTACAGTATGCTGTCAGTCTGTCTGAAACCCATGACTAACTGGGTGGAATTGGAGAATTAGGCCTGATCCCCCCAGGCCTGCCTAACACCAAATAAACAAGTTATGTGTGTGTTAATAACAGTTTTGTATTGAAAAATGTTTGTGTTTATAGAAAAGGGGAACTCTTTATTGAAGGTGAAATGTCAGCATTTGTTTGTGGAAATATTTGGTTGGTCAGACAGGTGGAGCACAAAACCCTGAGGCCTGTGAGATTATAGTTGTCTTTCTTTGGAATTGCAAGTAACGTAGATTTCCCCTTTCACTGTGCCTGTCTGGTGTGTGATGCCATTGCTCACTACTGCATTAATGTGCCTGTATTGTGTTTAGAATTATCTGCCTGAAAAAACATTTGTTCAAAACTTTTGCATTTGTGACTGCAAACAAAACTCCATGTCATCTCGTAACTTCCAAAGGTAGTTGAAGGTTAATTTTAAGAAAAATGTGTTTTGTTCAACAACCATTTATTCATCAGGAACTGTGAACTGTCAAAAGATAAGGGGTTGTTTGTCCTTTAATTTTCCATTTTAATCTACTAGTCTTGACACTTCACCTGACAAGTAAGGTTTCCCTCATTAGCAAGATCAAGTCAAGGCAGTTCCACAATGACACTGCAGTCTCAAATGTAGGCAGTAGAGGGCAGAATTGTGCAACGGGTCAGTGATGACTAAAGCTAAAAATGGAGCAATCCTATGTATTGTACATGTACTCTTCTCTTTTCAGATTCACCCATTCAGCATGCTGCGTATTTCCACGATGATGGGTACCTGACTCTGCCTAAGCCAATCTTTCCCAGAGGGTGAGTCATTTTATATTAAAAAAGTAAATTCTGTTTCCTGTCTCATCTCAGAGATAATTTTAGAGAAGATGACAAAACAACAAGGATCATTCACAAAAGATATTTGTATCAGCATTTTTGTTGTTAACTGTTAATAATAATTCAGTGGATGTGTAAAATTTCTGATATCTTGACAGGCTGACTTTACACAATGCTTTTGAGAGGCAATATAAAAATAAAAGGATATATTTTAATTGTGTTCAACAGGTATGTGAGATTTCAATGGATCTTCACCATGTGCTTTTGGATTGGATATTTTACCATATTCCTTTTCAAACCACTGAGCTCCTTATTTGAGACATTTGAATGGTTTTCTTAGCCCTTTACAGTTAACAAAGGATCTGGCTCTGTTTCAGCTCCCCAGACACGGCGGAGACCATTGAGCTGGAGATTCGCACTACCTCACCTGAGGGCCTGATCCTGTGGCAGGGCGTGGTAGGAATGCTTTCTTATAGGTCTCTACGTGCACTGTATCCCTAAAGCTCCCTCAAAGATTGTGTACATTGGAAAGAGGCAAGACAATTTAATTCCAAAACAAGCACACATTACTCATTTTCTTTTTACCATTTTTTAATTGATGACAAATAGTAAGCCTATTCTTTTCCTAGCATAAGAAGCTGATGGTGTTCTGTCATAGTAGACTCCCAGGAATAGTCATATGATGATGTAGCTGGGGTTCATACCTGAGACGCCTCAATGTTAAGGCCTGACCTATATGCTTACCTTTCCTAACTGCGGCACCAGCCACTCCATTTACTCTGTGCATCTTTGAGCCCTAAGCCATTGGGCAAATTAGGAGCTCCCATCCTTTGTTATGCATTGCTCTATATGTTTCATCAAGCCAAACCTACAATGGGCTGACATGAGAATAAAATGCCATGAAGCTCAGATCATAGATTCAGGCATAAGCAAGAGATGGAAAAATATATGTTTTTATCATATCAGAGAATGCATGTACATGGAGTTAAATATCACGTATCTAAGGTCAGTTAAGAAAGCCTGAAGTGAGCCACCTACACAAGATTTAGTATCTTTTTGCAACTGAATAATCAGTACTTGCTTATGCAATGTGAGCTATATAACTGTTGCTGATCAAATTAGCAGCACTATTATTTTGGATTCTATTCACATGCAGATTTTTCTGAGGGATTAAAACAAGTTTTTAACTTGTTTATAAATTATCAAGAATACATCTCATATAACCACTGAGTAATGTTGCAAAGGAAACATTACTCAGTGGTTATTATAAAAGTCACAATTTGCACAATTTAACATACCTAAAAATTATCAAAATCCATTGTAAAATGTTTCCCCTTGTAAAAAAAGCTACCTGACTAGATTATATTTTGGCATAGATTCATTTAACTGTCAACCAAGTGTGTTTTTAAGCAATATGAATGCATACAGAAGGAGTTTATTATGAAGTAATGAATGTTAGAGACATGAGCATTTGATCTTGGGCTTGGAGTCATAAGGGGCAGATTTGTGCCTGGCCAACCTGACCCTCCTCCCACCCCGGTTACACCACTTAAAGGAAGGAGAATAAAAGGTGATAGGGATATGTGGAGATACAGGAGTGGGGGGATACCGGAAGTAAAGAGCACAAAGGGAACTTAGGTACGTGGAATTTTTGTACCTGTATGAAAAACAGGTTTGTCAGATATTTGAGTAAGAGATTGTCTGAAAGTACTTCTCCTGAATTTTTGTTTTATCAAATTCCAAGTTGTAATTCCTGCCATGTAATGTATGTGAAATGCCTAATTGACTGATACAGTCAGTGATTCAAGAGCTGATCATTTCAGTTGTTAACTGTCTTTTTTATTTCATTTTGATTTTGACACACATAATAGTTATTTGAGTTGCCTGCACTGCATGCCAGAGGTGACAGGGAGCGTGTGGCCAAAAAACTACACGTTTTCCCAGTTTGCTTTACTACACTAACCCCACCTCCATTTCCCCCAGGAGCCGATCCGTGCTTTCCGCAAGCTGCATGCTAGACACAAGGTACTCACTCCCAGCTCATTACCAGTGAGATAACAGGCCCCGCCATTCATGTGGTAGAATTGGGAACGCTGCGTATCTGTCACCATTCTTGCCTCACAGTCCCAGAACTCCTTTACAGGAAGCAAAAGAGAGGGGTCACCCACTCTCTCTAGCCCCACCTCCCATTACTGTGTTTGAGCATTATCTGAACTCATCCTAGCCGGTCACCCCACACATTTGAGGAATGCCTTCTTTTAACTTTCCCACCAATGCTACATGCTATCGCCCTGGTACGCAATTTAGGAAAATGGCTCGTCTAGAGCTCTCCCTGATGTGTCACCAATAGATCTTGGTTGGGCGCTTTCAAATGAGACGGGCCATTGTGCAGTACTGACGAATGTGTGCATGTGTACCTCATAGATCTTTGCTGAACTCTTTTTGAGTGAGTTTGAGCATTGTGAAATGTTCCTACCAGCATTCTAATGATCTTTGCTTCTCTTTGAGGAGCGCTGTCCTCTAATTTGTTACCCTCCAGGCTGAAATTGCATGTCTTTGCTCTCAGCTGCTTAACATCCACAGTTGATAGAATGTTTCATATGCATGCACACTGAAGTAATAGCTTTTTTCCACAAATATGAATAAATATAATAGATAGGTGATTGTTGGTGGTACTGAAAAGGACCCCATACATAATGACATCTTTTCCAGTATGTTTATATTTACACTATATTTCCAGGAGCTAGGTGATCAAGGAAAAGGTAAAGACTTCATAAGCCTTGGCATACAAAATGGACATCTTGTTTTTAGGTAAGTCTTGAACAATAGATCCTTTTTATGTGTTTTCAGGATTAGCTCTTTTATCAAGTATGATTTGCTCAAGTAGATCATAGGTAGGTTCATGTGCTACATATGGTAGTAGTAAAATCTCTGATATGTAGATGGCTTATACAAGCAAATAAACAAATGTTTGTTAAGTTATTGTCTTATATACAATTTCTAAGTGTTTGTAAATGCCACTGTGAAGCTAAAGTGAGTACCTGTCTGAGTCTGTGGCTTATGTGTCAACAGCTATCAACTGGGCAGTGGAGAAGCAAAGATTATCTCCAAAGAGCCAATTAATGATGGCAACTGGCACAAGCTTACAGCAGTGAGGTATGATTCTGATTTGGTAACATTTGTTAAAATATGCATGTATGTATTGCAGAGCTATATCTCAGGACTAGGTCAATTGATTAAATCTATTAATCTAACTACCTAAATGTAGAACATTTATTTAAGTTAGTTCAGTTTGCACTGGTTGTGAAAGTATAACAAGTTACAGTGTATAATTGGGCTGAAGGAGGGTAAGGTATGAATAAGATCAACAACACACTTGAGAATAAACCGAAGATTTATATTTGAGTGTCCCACGTGTCACTTTTGAAAATGAAATGACAGAAGTAGCATCATTTAAATAAAGTCATGCACTTCTGCTTCTGTGTCTGGACAGGACTGGTAAACAAGGCTACCTCCAGATTGATGGAGGCACCCCACAAAAAGGACAGTCACAGGGAAGAATGATCATGGTGGACACTAAAGGCAACATATTCCTGGGTGAGTCCACTACAGGGTTGCTGGCCCTTGGCATAATGGATGTTGTTCTGGTGTTCTCTGATGTTGCTGGCTATGAAAGCAGTTAGCACCACATTGGTGCCATGAGTAACAGTTGCATGTATGACTGCACGTTGGTCTGACTGAATGTTAATGTCTCTCAATATAATCACTTTAAGTTATACTGACCAGCCAGGAATATTTAGTTCAGCACTAAGTAAAGCTGCAGGTACTGTAAACCATCCTGTCTGCGTCTTAACAACCGAAGGTTTTGCAGGGTAACAGAGGTATTTGGTGTCATCACAGAATGGAATGTCCATTGTCTATTTTACTTGATAACATAACTTAATGAATTTTCTGAAGATGCATTAAATTAGCATATTTCACCTTCAAACATAGAGAGACAGACCTTTCAATGTAAAGAATACAGAACTGAGTATCTGGTGGCTCTGTGGTAGAATCTGTTGTAAAAAGATACAATCCACGAGTTAAAGCCATAGTAAATTAATTGTTCTGTGTTGTCGTTTCCAAATGGAAGGTGGAGCACCAGACATGATGGCACTTACTGGCGGGAAGTTTTCCTCAGGGATCACAGGCTGCATAAAGAACCTGTCACTGATGAACACACGACCCGGCAATCAGCCTCTCAGACCCATTGACCTGCGAGTCCATGCAGAGAATGGCATCAATGTGAAGCGATGTTTGTCATAGACCGAAATCACAGAGGAAACCTAGAGACTTAAATGTAAAACAAACTCATTTACACATACAGATACACATTCATTCATCCATACACACAATAATACACACAACAGGATAATGGTGCTCAGCTATTACCAAAATAAAAATGTTTTCTCTGCCAGGTACTGCATAAACCAAACAGCAGAAAAAAGCAATAGTAGCCATTTGTCAAGGACTTTTCTTCATTTTCGTATTTTTAATGAAGGACTCTTACTACAGGACATCTATTGTAGTGTACAGTAGCATTTAACCATGAAGAAAATTGAACAGTAGGCCTTTTTCAATGGGGCAGATCTTCTGTTTAAAATGTTTTAGAGCACTGAATTACATATATATGTTTGTGAGGGAGTGATGGAAAGAATACTAACTAACCATAAGTTGCTCTTCTTTTTCCTAGAGCTGGGCTATAATACTGTGTGTCCATATGGCTTTGTGGCCTAGTTGTGTTAATACTTGAAGATTTTTAGGCCTTTTCTCGTTTCTATTAATTTTTACTTTACCAATAATATTTCAACGAGCATGCTCAGTCAGGTTAGTAGAGTCATGGCACAGGTAGTATCAGGTTACCAGATCTCAGGTGAAGAGCAAACAGAAGCAGTGATTCTTTTTGTCCTCCCAAAAGAGTTTTGTTTTGTTTTTGGTCATTATTGTGTTAAGATTCCTTATAAACTCAATCCAAGTGAGATAATGTCAGGAAAAGTATCACTTCTCAGTTTCTATTGTATTACTTTGTCTGCTGTAAATTCCTTTCCTTCTGTCCTCCTCCACCTTGAATGCTAAAGTCAGATGTGATTTTATTACCTTTGCCAAAAAGTCATGTGACTTGTTAAACTTAACTCATACAGTTGTGATCCTCATAGAGTGATCAAGGTTGTCATTATTATAACTACTGTATTGGAAAAGCCTGTATCTTCCCTGTAAGAAGTTCATATTATTATATTATACAAATCTCAACAGCGGATCAAAGATGTAAAATATGTTGTTTTTAAATACAAAGTTTGAAGCTATTTCTTACAAAATTCCTTATCAAAAATAACTTATTTCATTTGTTCGTTCATATTCATTACAGTATCTCTTATGTCAAACAATGTGTTTGGACATGTCTTTTATATGTTTAATTTTATATGTTATAGAAGTGCCTTCTTTGGTCAGGCTACTTTTTCCTCTCTCCCTTAAAAGGCAACATGTTAGCCTCATTGACTGAGCATGTTTGTGTCTTTTCATCCAGAGTCTACCCATCCCTGCCTTAGAAGGCACTTAATCTCATTCAGGTCACTTGCCTCACCTCTTAGATTCAGCTGCTGAATAGGACAGGTCCTAATTCACAGACAGCGTAGTTGCTTTAGCTGGGTAAAAGCAAATGTGCATGCACACTTTCAACAAGCATCCATGCATTGGACAGATGGTCGGTGTAAATGTTGAGTGTAGATGCCTTTCCAAATGAGCCATGACCTGCGACAAAACATGCTCGCCCACATCGACTGACCTCAATAGCATAGCAGTTCACTTGGGGTTCACTTAGTTTTACAAGCATTAGGACTATTCAACCTAACTGGTTTTTCCTATTTTAGTAATGAGTATTGTGGTCACTGTATAGGAGTTGCTAATCATATTTCAGAAATATGTTGCTTCATTTTGTATTTATTTGGATTTTATTCTTGTTTGTTGCTTACAGGTGTGATTCTGCTACTGTAGAGCTATTTAAAAAGCTTACCCTTTTAATAGTATTTCTATATAGAGAGCTCCACACAACCTCCACCCTGTATGGATTCCTCATGATTGACTTGAGTGGAATTTGTGTACTTAGGAGCAAGTTAATATAATTTCTCTGTTTCTGATATGAAGGGGGTCAGTCTTAAAAGTCAAGATACTTTCCTAGAGTGGCTGTAGCCCATTTGAAGACTGAGAATGCTGATTTTTTAAATCACAGGATAAACCATCTTGGATTTTGTTCTTGTTTGTTTTTAGTCATGTTCTTTTCTTTGAATTCTGAGTAAAATATTCTACAGAAGATCCTACTTATCAGATATTACATTTCATTTCATTTTTGGGCAGTATGTCCTCACTGTGAACTTAATTGGAACACTGGGTAAATAATTAATAATGCTAAATAAGGAAAATTCCACCAGGCTTTCTGAATGGGAGTTCATAGTCATTTAAATATATGTCTAGGACACAAACCCAGTGCTATATTCTGACCTGCCTTTAAGTTCATTTCCTTCATAAGTGTCTCACTCTGTCTCTTAAGTGCAGGTCCAGATTTAGCCTTTAGTCTCTGTGAATGGAATCCTTATTGTATTACAGGTATATGCCATAGTTTATTGGTCCAGACAATATGTACAGATTCATATTCATACAACCAAGACCATAAAACTGCAAAAAAATCCCATAAACATTCCTTAATATGTTATACAATTGGACCCCCTATGAAGGATCATGGTTGTGCCAATCATGTCAATAAGAAGATAAAGATCAAGGTGCAAATGTATTGATTGAAAAATGATATGAATTTATAATAGACCTTTTGATCTTCCCATATGAGTTCAAATATTTCAATTGTATTCGTTTTTTTTTTTATCAAGAATAGCTGGAAAATCTACCATTTAGGATTCATGGGAGTGAATACATGTTGTGTAAAAGTACTTCCACTTGATAAATGCTAGTTCTCATTCCTGTACCAGTTTTTCCTATAATTCTAAAGGACTTACCCCCTGTGTCTCTTAATTAAACCATTCATGTGCTATTTATAATCTTGTTGGCGATTTTTTTCTGAACTACAGCAACATTTTGGGACCACAGTGTTGCCTTCATAAAAAGGCCTTTGTTGTTAATTTCACAGTTTACACAGAAGGGGGGCAAACATTGAGTGAAAATTATGTTATATCCACAGAGCTACAAATCTCATTCTGTTTCAAACAAAATTAGATCCAGCATGTTTCTTCCACAAACCTAATACCTGAATTCAATATTAAGACCTGGTTGTTTTTCTGATGCGGATTCAGTTTAATTTAAGAGGAGCTAGGGTAATTTGGAATGGGATAAGTACTACCTCTTGCCCAAACATACAGACAGATAAAGTGATTGACATGCCCATGTCCATATGCAAGCAACCATAGCAGGGTTTAAATGGAGTGCGCCTAGTACAGCACATCCGTCTACACCCCTCTCTCGGTTTGATTTCAGCAGCATACTGTCTGTTTATGTAATCTGCAGCTTTAATATTCTCAGAGAATGACCCTGGGTGCAATGTATTTCATAACTGTCTATAAGAAGGACATGGGTGAGAATTATCAAAAATATGTAAACATGATTTAGAACATGCTAAAGCATTATACAGTTCAATTATCTGTTTTGTTTGAAATGTTTATAATAACAAATAATTTAATATTGAAAAAAAGAGCGTTTGTAATTGGATCCTGATGGCCAGTAAAAATAGCCCACCCTTAGAAATGATGCAATCCCTATTCATTTAAGTTTATGACCCCCTCAATACAAAACATGCATTTCTAAAGTGCTTTATATATGTTTCCAGAATTTCTGTAGAATTAAGAAAAATAAATTCATTTTTGAAGAATACAGCTGACATATTTTTCTTGAAGATGATTTATAAATTCAGTTTTGTCAGTCTGAATCCTGAAACTGGCCAACAATATCCTGACAACACACTGTCAAAAGTCAATTGCAAACATTTTTCAACGCAGTGTTTACTTAGATTTTCCTTAAACCAAAACAGAATAATCAAAGGTAGTAATAAAATCACAGTTCTAGTCTGGAAATCAAATCCTTACAACCACATAAGAGCTCTTAGTGCCACAGAAATTCATGAGGAAATGCAAACAATCAGTCATGTCTATCATCTTGGATGCAATAATGTATTTACAAATAGTAATAAAAAAAAAAACAACAATGGAAAAATACAAAAACATTTTGATGACTAAAAATGGAAACAAAATCAACAATGTCCTTGATAATGTAAAGGAACATTAGATATTTTATAGATACATATGAGGTTTTAAGACCTTTTGTGGCAAAGGGGTCTATTCAAATCAGCATGAACAGAAATAGTAACCTATTTCTCACAGAAATCATATGTTAAGAAGATAAACATGCGAATGATATATGTCTAATATACATACTGATTTGTTGTTGGGTTCAAACAGGTACAGAATGATGAACAGTCTTGATGTAAGTGAGATAAGAGAGTAAAATCATCCATAGTGTAACACCTTCCTGACAGGCATATTAGGTAGTATAGAAATAGGACGATCTGTTTTTCTCTTTATATGAGAAGCATTAGCAACAACAAAACATAATTGAACTTATATATTTATCTGATACACAATGCAGGAATGTTGTTTTTAAACTGCCAAGAAAATTGACAGAATAGATCCCCAGGACAAAAAAAGCCTTATTCTCTTAGTTGTAATGCCTCAAATAGATTGATGGCAGCTTTATAGATATAACAGATTTTTTTTTTGTTTCAAAACATCTAATTTCTACCAATTATCAAGGACTGTGCTATAATTTATCAAGACACTAAGTTTTACTTTCCAGCAAAAGACTTTGGATGCTGCTCTTGTGTTCAACTTTCGACTTGTGGAACCACTGTTACCCATTGTATGGATGAATAAAAAGGTAGCAGCTAAACAGAATATAAAGCAATATTAAATTATCATTACAAGATTGCCCATCATCCATTTTAACACCTCTGAAGTGATATTTTAAGAACCTTGCAGATCAGGCAGATCAGATTCCTTCAATCATGAGGAATGGGAATAAGTTCTTCTCTGTCTTTCCATTGAGTTTTGACTGCGCTAATTTAAGTGCACATTGCAGAAGCCAGGCCTCTGAAACCACCACAGTAGGAACTCTCTTGGCTAATATTGTCCATTCTTGCTGCTGACCCTGTTCCGACAAAGGTCAAATGTTAGGCATATTTGCATATGTGTGTGCACAAATGCCTGTGTGTATGCATTAGATAAGGAGCATATTTATTGTTACATGGCAACACTGAAGAAAAAATGTAGCTTTTTACCCAAAAGAAGTTCATTATTGCAAGATTACTCACAAGCTGGTGCAGGGTAGATCTCACTAGGTGATCACATGACTCAAGCGGGGACAAAGGGGTAGATGTAAGTAGTGTTTCTTTCCAAGGCTCATGTAATTATTTCTGTAATGACCTTCCACTGTGCATTATCTAAGTGGAAGAAAATGGATATTGCTCCTGGTGTCTGCTCCTGATATGACGGCACACCTTCTCCCTGCTCAGCCTAATCCTCTGTGGATCTGAATCTGAACAGTCTGTTGCCCAAACTAACCTAAGCATTAACATTTAAGATGTTTTCCATCCTTGTACATACCAGTACCAGTCTGTCAACCAATGTCCCTACCTAACTATTTTATTTTCCCAATGGTTTCTGTTTATTACTACATATATGATGAAACCATGCAACACATTATGGTCCTGGTATGTTATGATTTTGATTATCAAAGTTTGTACTGCAAATATTATGTGTGTGTGTATATATACATATTTGAACAGTTATGAAACCCGTTACTCTGGTTTCATACATTGAAAAGATGGTTGCATAGATAGTTTATTCATTTACGTCAACCCTTTTTTAGTACTGAAAGTTTTATGGCTTTATGGGTAATTCCATATGTCCAACAGCTCATCAGCCCCATCAAAAGTGGTTATAAATTTCACTGACTAAATGAAGGGCCAAAATGAAGGTGCCTCCCATGGGTTCAGAGACACATAATTCAAAAGATGTTAATGGTAGGACCATAATGTTTTGTATCGCGGCATCATATATGTAGTAAAAACTGTTCAAAAAATTTGGGAAAATTGGAGAGGGTCATTGTCATAGTAACTGAAGTGGAGAAATTAGCTGATTCCTAATGGAATGACCCATCAACATTCCTCAGGTTCAATAAGGTAGTATAAAATAAAAAAAGCATGAAAGTGAGTCATGTTTGGAAAAGAGCATGCAGCCTGACTCAAGAGTTCTACCCAGGGTGGCATCTTGTGGGAAGGAGTAATACCTTCTCCCATTGCAGGGGTCCATTGGACTACATGGCCACAGTTGTGGCTGTGGCAGTGCCCTGGGGTGTGACCTTTCCCAAGCGGAGCTCTTTACGGGACCGGGAGCAGCTACGGGTGCAAAGCTGGCAGGAGGCGCAGGCCGAGTTACAGCAGGGCAGGAAGCGGCAGACACTGACTCTCCACAGAAACCAGCCTGGAGACCAGCAGCACCAGCACAGTAGCACCATACCTGCCAGCACACCCAGTGCAATGTACAGAGCCAGCAGGGAAACATACGTCTGGGAGTCTGGGAAAACACAAGCGGCCATGGTCAGCCACCGAACATACTCCTCATCATCAAGTACAAAGTATGTCCAAAATTTCCAGTCAATTGTACTTTTTATATTTGATATCCAACAAAAGTCCTTTAGCATAATTTCTTGTAGCACAGCTTGACAGGGTCTAGGCTTCTCAAACATTGCAACAACAATTGGAACAACACCTGGTACATAGTGCATTGACTATGGTTGACATAGTTTGTATTTTTAAAATGTAGCAGAGTAACATTAAAATGTGTTTTGTTAAAGAGGAAGTACTTATGGAGGTATCAAGGGCCTTGATACATAGCATTGTAAATCTGATATCTGACTGGTACCTACTTGTCCTAAATAAACCTTGTTTTTGTACAAAATTGTACTTGGAGTAATGATGATAAAAAGTACAGTAAGTTATCTCTAAAGCTTGCATCCTACCCATACACTAAGAAAGCAAAACTAAAGCCTTTTGTTTACCAAACACCAGAGAAATACAGAAGTTTCCTTGTACTTGAGCAATTACACCTTCAGCATGTTTTTAAAATTCATTTGTATTGGTATGACTAAAATGTGAGAAACACTCACTTTAAACTAGAATACTTTGCAGCCTTTCGTATTGAACTGAATTGAACTTGAGTTTTTTTTTTTGTCTCCGTGGGGCGTTTATGGACTTGGCACAGGCAAAATATCCATCTACGGCTATCTGCCAACCACAGTGTCCATTTGCACTGTCTCTAGAGACAAACAACAGAGCAGGGTCATCTTTTCCCCTGACCATCAATTACGTTCTAATGGCAAGCAGCCCAGCTGTTGGAAGTTATTGTATTTGCTCTGTCATTCATTTTATGTGCATCCTTTCTTTATCATTTGCATTTGTACTTTTGATTCATGTTTTAGTTGCTTTCTGCATGCATTGCCTTTGATGTAGATGTTTGCAAAAAAAAAAAAAAACAATTGGGTCTATCAGGTGACAACAGCACCTAATTAAAATAAAATACCTGAACCAGTCAGAACTGTGGTGAGCAAGAAGAAGAAGATGAGGAAAATGAAGAGGAAAAAATTGCACTCATCAAATGGTAGACCACTGAAAGTTTTTACCAAATTGGTAGACGATGTTGCAGTATTGGCAGCAGATTTTTTTAATAAATAAAAAAACAAAAGGCATCCATTTTTGAGCTTGGAAACTGAGAATCACCTGATACGGAGTCCGGCTTCACTGGAGTACCACAGCTCTTATTGGTAAACAGACCTACAGTAGGAGGGTTTAAGATAGGGGAAGGTGGAGTGGCTCCTGGTTGCCTGGTCCTTGCTGTAGAGCGCTGGCCTTAAACAGAAAATTTAAGTGTGTTAAGAACTCTGTTTAAATTGACAGCACTATTTTCACAAAATGAAACCATCTTTTAAAGATATTTCCATTGCATGCAATACAAAATACTATGAGTATTGCATTTAAACTGCATTTTTCAGTGGAGATGTTGTTCAATTAAACAAGAGATTTATTTCCTCCAATGTCAAATCATTATGATTGCATATTTTGCCATATTGTGATAATGTTATGAATTAATATAGTGTGCAACCATAAAGGTATGGTCCTGAATAACCTTTGCAATCAGCAGGTGGCTGGTCTGACTGGTCACTGCCATCACCACAGTTATCTATGTCTTTGTCATCACACACCAAACTTGTAGGAATGCACTTCCCATTTCTGCAAGTAAAATATGGTTCACTGCTGCATTCTGATTGGTTGAACCCTGTAGTGGGGAAAAACATATCATAAATGTATTCAGTAGCCAAAACACAGTGATCATAATTATAATTTTACATGACAATTACATTACATTCATAACCAGATGCTCTGAAATAGAACGGCTTACACAGCCAAACCAATGAATAACACTGCAATGGATACATTTATAGCCGAGTCATTACATTATTATTAAATTACTTTATATGCTCTACACCATGAAAAATAGACCTATTATGCTGATCTTATAACAAATAAGCACATCATTGTGGATACTGTGAGTCAAAATAGTTATTGATAAGATTCATTTCTTTATAATATGTATACAAGAATATACTTCAATTTTACAGTGAAATTACTCATTAAATGGGCACTTCACTTAGGAAACACCTTAGCTCTATGCTATATAATATGTATTTTGGTAAAGGATATGTGGTTGTGAAAATTTTCACGTTTTTGCATATTTCCAGTTATTGATAAGGGAAACATTTTATTCTTTGTGTGTCAGCCACCTCCTGGTTGATTACAGTCTTAGTGACAAATCGGCAGGGGGAGATGGGGGAGGTAGGGACAATCTCAGTAACGTCACCACGGCCCTATATTATAGTGGACCGACCTGGAAACACCTCACTGATGCAAGAGTACACTGCAAATAGGAATTTCACAGTGAGCAATGAAAAGAGCAGATTGCCTTACATTTAAAATATATATTAAATAAAAATTATTTTATTTTTTGCATGAAAACTTACAAGATAAGTTCCATATTATCAGTTTCCATGGCAGAATGAGACCTGAATGAACTGACACAGACTTGGTTTGCTCAGAAGACAGAGTGAACAGAAACTGATTCTACCACAAACCAAAGGTAAAGATATTACATAGCTAAGGTTTTACTAAAGTCAAATCCCCCTTTAAATATTAAAACCAACAGCTATACAATGTGTAAAAATTACAAACCCCTCACCTAGCCTGAATGATGTGAAATCGCCCACAAAATCTACCCTGGGCTGTGTTCCCCTAGTCATCAGTCGCAGGGTCAGATAGTTGCCTGTGGACAGGACAGGCCTAGGAAGGGTCTTCCCACACAGAGGAGGTCCAATGGGAGGTGATGTCTTGTCCTTTCCATCATAGAATTGAATGTAAGACCCAGCATGGCAGGGGTCCCCTGACCCATCCCCAGGTGTTGGTTCCAGGCGAAGGCCATGGTTGGGAGGCCCTGACATGGAGAGGCTCCGTGAGGCCTCTGGGAGCAGAGGGGTGGGGCTCAGGAAGGGCTGGTTGAGGGGGGACACTCGCAGTAGGCTGTAGACCAGGAAGAAGCGAAAGTGGAACTGCACCTTGTCCTTGGGGGAAATGGCCTGCATTGTCAAATGGCAGTCTGTCCCCATGGTTACAAAGTAGTACTTCCGGGACTCCTGGTGGGAGTTGACAATCATACCATCTCCTCGAATGGTTTGGCCACAGAAGTCCACAAGGTTTACTGAGAGGATACAGGTTCAGATCAAGTCATTAAAAACTATTTTGTGTGTGGGTGCATCTTTGAGTACATCTGCACAACTGCATGTATCCTTTTTTTTTAGCATTGTTAGTGCACGTCATTTTATGAACAACTAATTCAATTAAAGGCTTTTCTACAAAATGAGAATCAGTCATTGCTATTGAGACAACATACATTCATCTGTACAATAAGATGTTACATAACATATGCAATTTTAGATATATGCAATAATTTTGTTAAGGTATATAACGTGTTAACATAATCTTGCAGCTTTTTTCCACCACACACCGTTTGGGCTTCAACCACCTAATAGGAAGATTTATATCGCCTTGAACATTTATTAGCTCCGTTTCCAAGGGTGACGAGCAAATCCCTCACAAGAGCCCTGTTGGTGTATCCAAAGAGAACCTGAATTCGGTGGAAACCGTAGTTTAACCATCATTCAAAACTTCAGTAAACATGTTTCCTTATCAAGGCTTTCTAAAATTCGGACAGCGACGGGACAGTGAGTCCCCCAATAAACGGTTTACTGGTCAAAACAGCACGGTGCCGAATCATGTAGTGAATCCGGAGTCCAATAAAAACAGAAGCCGAGTCAGAGAGGAGGACTACAGTTGAAAAGGAAAAGAATGCGCCTTTGAAGAGCAAACAAGCTTCGCATAGATCATCGTGTTGTGTTGTTGTCAATGAGTCACTCTGAGCCAACATCCAATCCGTGCCACGGCAAGTACCTTTGAAGAATCCATGGGAACACGATTGGAAGTAACATTAAACACCAGCGCTTTTTCTGCAAACATGGCGCACGTTCTGTAAATTGCATGAATAAACCTCAGACAAAATGATTGTTTTTAAGTGTAAGAGAACTGAATGAAAATACATTTTGAATGTGAAATAGTAACTAAAATGAATTACATTTACCCGAACAGACTGCATATTCCAGTGAATATGTAAATATGAAGACATTTGAATCAAAGGCATTATTCCACTATAGACGTTCAATTTAGATGCACCTTATGAAAAATGCTTGGTGAACATTGAGACTGACACTGACAAAAGATTTTATTGCATTATTTATAAGAATTACTAACCTATGCAGAGTGTTGTGAGTATTGAATATGTTTCGTTTTGAGGATCGCATAAATCAAACGAGTAGTCTTGATTACTTCCCATGGGGTAAATACAGACCCGCATTTTCCGCCAAATTTTCTCTTCTAGCTATGATGAGTTACACGAACAACGCACTGAAGTGCAGGTCTGAAGTCAGCACTTTGCCCCTAATGCTGACGAAAAAAAATGCGTAAAGACAACTAACACTAGAGTGTCTACATCTCGAGGAAGGAAAAATACCATTATTATTAGTCTAATAATAATAATAATAATAATAATAATAATATATTTACGTATCATTACATAAACCATTTGATTTTGTAATTTGGTAGCTACCCTCCTCTTTAATGTTAAAGAACAGCTATATTAGTGTCTGGCTTTTTAATCAAAGTTTGCGTTGAGATATTTAATTTTCACAAGGTAATTACCATCTTCTTTTCTCTCAGGAAAAAAAACCTTGTTTTTGCTGCAAGTTTGTACTCTGTTTCAATACCAATTTATTTCAAGAGGAAAAAAGTAATTAAGTTCAGTGGAAGAAGATTCTAAACCATTTATAACGGTGAAGTAAAGACAGATTATTGTATAAACAAAAGCATTGAGACGCTGTCAGGATCACCAAGAGCAATAAATAAATTAGGCGCACAAGGCGCAACGTCAAGCTAATTGCAACAAGTGGCACGGGGATGTTTAAGCGATGGAGTAAATCTTAAAAACCGAACTTCCATCTTACCTGTCTCAATGGCATTGACCTTCAGTGTCATGAAGTGAAGCAGAATAAACAGTTTTGACAGTTTCTGTAGACGGTTCTCCAGGTTTGCCATCTCTGCATTCCAAAAGGCGTTTCAACTAGTCCGGACGAGCGCTCTGTACCTCAACTTCGAGATTACTTCCCCAAAGTCTTAGGTCAGTAGTGGCTGCGTCTTTTCGATGCTTAAGTCCTGCTCAATGGACAGTGTAATCATTTCGCACATTTACCAAGAAGTCACTTTGAAACCGCTATGCCCTCAGAAAGGCGCACTTTTATATGAAGGTCGCTTGAGGAAAATTTCCCTTTAATGTTTCCGATGTTTTTTTGAGAATCACTCTCCATCATCGTGGCTTTTGTGCCCCTGAAGCATCTCTTTGTTAAATCAATGTGTATCCTAGGATTTCCATGACAACGACTCCAATTTAATGGGTCAAAAGGAGCTACCGGGTTGGAGCCCTGTCCAAAATACGCCCCTATCCTTTTTGTCCAGCATAAAGCGGGAAAGGGACATGGAAAGTGACGACGAATGGCAGACACAATTGACCAGGATTACAGATTCTTAATGAAAAAACAACCAGGATTGTTATAAGACGGTAATTAAGGTGGTGTAAAGCTCTTAGAGTATAATTAATAAAATGTATGGGCTATTTAAAAGTGCGGAGTCTTATGTTTTCTCTAGTTTTTTTTCTTGTAACAATCCTTAATACTTTTCTGGATAAAGGGCAAATATGGTCATGAAAAGTTTACCTTTTTGCAAAAGAATACAGCTGGCTGGTGAAGGTGGAAGTGGTGGAGTCCCAACAGTGCATTTATCAGAGAGGCAGACTTTAAATGCATACAAGATGTTTCAGCATAAAAGCATCAATAACATGAATGGTTTAACAGTTATTGGTGTAGTCTTGTAGCTTTTTGAAAATGGATGTATCCAAAATGTTTTGTTTTCTCACCAATGCAGAATTCATCATTGAAACTGTGAGCTATATCCTTGATCAATTTGGGACAGTTTTGAGGGGTTTCATTTCAGTCCATAAGAATAATCAACCCTTAAACAGGGGTTCCAAATTTCTTTAATAAAGGGCCAAAAAGAAAAATGTGTTCACTGCCAGGGGACAAACCCATCTAGGCCACATCCATTTTAAGCACATATGTATCACTCTGTTATTTTGATGCTCAAGCACTTTAAATTATAAATATTGTTCATTAATTTCATTTGGCATGTACTTGTGGGATGGTCCAAAATGATCAAAGGGGTGAATTTGGCCCATAGGCCATAATTTTGGGAACCTAATCCTCGAGAGAAATGTAAACAATTAAAATAATGGTTAACTAGTAAAATTAATATGGGGAAATTAAATGTTTAGACATACAGTACATATAACTATAGGGTTAGACAATCATTGAAACATATAAAGGACCACAGAGACTAGAGTATGAGAGACAGAGAGTATGTTCCCATGCCTCTGGCGCTGATGCTACCTGCAGCTGAGAAACGTGATTCTACTCAATAAACTGGAAGAGATCCAGAGGACACCACCGATTTATGAGGAGTACTTGTTAAATGAGTGAGACTGGTTCAGGTACACTAGGAATAAAGTTAAGGAGGAACATTGAACATTGCATAGAGCTGACCAACATGACAAAAACAACATGGACAAGAAACAATTTAGCCAAGAATGATTACTTGATAAGTATTGAAGTTGTTGAAGTAAATTGCTGAATCAAAGATACAGGGATTTACAGGTATGAATGTCTCCAAAAGGGACTGGAAGTAGTAGTTAAAAACCTGGGGAAATATTGGATGAGGTGAAATCAGTTCAAGAAGTGTGAGATCATTGTTTCTTCTCAGGAGCTGCAAATGTTTAGCTGATTCTCATGAAATAGAAGCAGTCAGTGTGGGGAATATATATGAAAAAGCTCTCGTTCATTCACAAATAACTTTCTGAATTTACTGGGGTACTTTGATGCTAAATGTTATGATATCATGTGTGTCTTATTTAATCAAAGGAACAGGAGCTAGTACATATTAGTCACAACTTATTTGTCAGATATTTATATGTGACCATTTATCTATTTGACTTTTCTTTACAGCAGAAATTTCAGAGGAAAACAAAAGTCCATATAAACCTAAAAGAAGTAATAACAGTAAAAAAAAAAAAAAAAAAAAACAATATACAATTTGCCCACAGATTATGAAGATCCCATTTTAGACGCAGGTAACTGAATAAAAGCTTAAAGTTGTTTAACACAGATACAAGTTAGCATATATCTTATCTTGCTTAACTCTATTATGGGTTTGCAAACAAAAACGTCACCAATTATTGAATATGCAGATCACTTTATTTCGTACACCATGCATTTTCCTGTTAAGTTCCATCATTTGATTCAAGTTACTAACTTCAAACAAAAGCTGACGAATCTCACGTCCACAACGAATTACGTCACTGGCAGCGTGCGCCGTACGTAAGTATTTCGGTCCCCCAAACAAGTTTGAAAGTGAAGGAGGAAAATATATACCGATTTGAAAAAAAAAAACCTGACGTACGAGCGCAAAATAAAAAATTGTGAATATTATGGGAACATTTATGTATGCCAAAACCGCCTAATCAGAAGTTTATGGTAATCTCACACAAGGTTCGAGAGACCATGTTTTATTTTTTTAAAAAATAGGGAAATAGCAAGATAGCTAGCTCGATAGCCGAGAGGTAATCTAAAATTTGAAATTGAAAGCCTTCAGTGGATAGATAATAGTTGTTGCTACATGTCATAATGTGCAAGTAGCTGGCATGTTAAAACCAGCAGTGTGCTAAGTTATATTTATTCTGATTGATTTGTGTGTCCGGCTAGCTAAACTGTACTTGTAAATAATTTTCACTATTTAAGTCTGTGGTGCTATATGCAGGTATATTGGCTAACGTTAGCTTGCTAGCTAACATTAGCTTCCTATGTACTACAGCCAGCCAGTGAAGGCGCTGGCTAACTAGCTATCCTATTGCGTTGTACGTATTGACAAGATCGTTCTCTTCAGCAAGCTGTCAATGTGATCGCCGTTTCTTTAGTTAGAACTCTGACAAATGGTAAAAAATATAGTGAATGTTTTTTTTTACAGTTTAGCTTGTTTGTGAACTACCATACCACCAAATCAATGTATTGACTAGCGAGGCTACCAGCAACGCTAGGATAGATGCCTATTAGCTAGCGCAGTCTTGTGTGGTACCGATAGCATTGGCTACGCTTTCAGAAAATAGCAACTACTTGCTAGCTAGTCTTAACTGGCTACATTAACCAAATATCTAGCTATCGCAGAATAGGAAGATCTAAGGTACCAAACTGACCAGCTAAGCAGCATTTTCAATTATATTCTCAATGATATCACGCTATCTAAAAGAGATAACCGAAATTGTTTTTGTGTGTGTGTGCGTTTTTTTTTTTTTTTTTTTTTTTTGAAAGCTAGCTTGTATTAGCAATCTAGCTAACTATAAGTAGCTTTTACAGAAGCTAGCTAACCTTAGGTACATGGCTAGTGTATAACAGTACTGTAGAGACTAGGCCGGTAAATCCGCGGTCTGTACGCTATGTATTTCAAGGTGAGTGTGGTGTTGCTTCCGTAGAATGGCCCCTCGACTGCAGCTTGAGAGAGCCGCCTGGCGCTGGGTCGAGTTGGTGAAACCGGAGGATGTCAAAGACGAGCATATAGAGACGGCATACCGCATCAGAGTACCGGCATGTAAGAGAGGAGCATGCAGGTAAAATACCTATATTGGTTGCGCGACTATTTACAGCCAGCCAGCCAGCAAGTTATGTCACATTAGCTATGAGGCAAAGTTGCCGCACTGTTGTATACAGCACAGGATATGTTGTTGGTTTCATAGATATATAGCACTGTCATCAGCAATTACTTGCAGGATTCAGTGTACCAAGTTCATGTATTTGTTTTTAATTACCGCTTTCTATGCCAATAAACTAATTGGGATAAAAGAAAACAAGCATGATTTGGACTTTTTGCTGTCATTTAGTTCATAATGTATTGAGATAAGCAAATAATTTATGTGTAGTCAGACATTCAGTATATCCTGGCTGTCCTACTGTTTGCATACTGAGCTGGAAGAAGAGTTGTCTAAGAACTTATGTCGTCTTCAAATTCTCCTTCAAAGATTTTTCCTGCTATTATCATTTGAATGTACTAACAGTAAGACTTGATCATGTAGAATAATAAATGGTGTGGAAGAGAATGTGTAAGTATGCTTTAGTGAAAACACTATTAACTTTCTGTAATATGCAATTTTATCAATTTTTTTTTCAGACGGAATTGTAAAGGAAACCCCAACTGTCTCGTTGGCATTGGGGAGCATGTCTGGTTGGGAGAAATAGACGAAAATGCCTTCCACAACATTGATGACCCAAATTCTGAAAGGCGAGACAAGGTGCATCATCCCACTCACGTTACAGTTATGGGTGTGGTTTTTGGAGGTATATGTACATATGTAGCTAAGGTAACATTTAATTTTTGTGCAGCATGTGTTTATGGTTCAGATTTTTGCTCTATATTTACTCCTGAGGTACTAAGCCAGTGTCTTTGGAATTGTAAAAATGTTTGTCAGACTTAACCCAGATGTTAAGGAATGTCTTTTTCTCCAGAACACATTTGTCGGTCTGACAAACCTGGGAGCTACTTGCTACGTGAACACATTCCTGCAGGTGTGGTTTCACAACCTGGAGCTGCGACAGACCCTGTACCTTTGTCAGAATTCTCGAGCAGAGGAGCACAACCTGGACTCAGGTCAGCATCACTGCTCACATTCAAGCACTGTGTTAAACTCAGTCTTTTCTGAATAACTGCATTTCTTTCTCACCTATAAAAAACAAGGTCTCACTCATTTTGTAAGAAGCAGTTCTTTCAACAGGGCATTTTTTAATGTTGGCATTAATAAAGTTACATTGAAGTACAGAGAGGGGTTCAACCTTTTTTCAAGTAATTACAGACTTCAAATACATCAGTATTCTCTCTTACATTCAGGCAGAAAAGGAATACATAAGAATCTTAAAGATATGGAACTGCGAGTTAACAAAACACCTCTCATGTGTACCATAATTTTGGATGTATCATTCGAATTACACCTTTCCAGAAAGTAAGCATTAAACTGATAGGCTGTCATATGCTCATATTTATAGGAAAACCCACACATTTAGACAAAGCTGTTAAAACTGACCAAAAGTAGTCATACCTTCCATTGATAAAAGAAGTTCAACATATATCTCCTTCTTCCATAACCAGTGTGTCTAGAGGAAGTTTGAAAAGCAGTGAGTTGTCAAAGGATAAGCATAATGCAACAAAAACAACAATACATACCTGTGTACAATAAAACACATTTTTAATGCACTGTTCAGATTTTATAAATTACATTACTACCTATATAAAAATATTGCATTGCATATATGTTATATATTATATTATATATAATACCATGTACTGTCTTTAATTTCTGTTGTCACTTTTCCGATAAGATTTATAGGTGCTCCAGGGATGTGTCATTAGATGTGTGTATATAACCAGTATTATTCTGCCTGCAGACTATGAACCCCAGACCATATGTGAACACCTGCAGTACCTGTTTGCATTGCTACAGAACAGCAATAGACGGTACATCGACCCCTCAGGCCTTGTGAAGGCTTTGGGGCTAGATACGGGACAGCAACAGGTATGATGCCATTTCAATCAGTCAGCACTGTTTTTGAAAACAGTTCACTTGCCAAGAATCTCAAGTCGCACTCTGTATTGTATGTATGTAAAGCTTAATAAAGCCTTCAGTGCTAATAACATTGCAAGCATTTATAAATTCTTGCAGTGCTTTATGTGTGATCCTTGGTATATTTAATATCATTATAGCTGGCTTAAAGTACAACACTTTGCCTAGTATAACTCCACATATTCTAGTGTATTTGAAACAGAGGTATATCAGACATACAAGAACTCAGATAATTGAGTATGTTGAAAAATAAGCATATGAGCCAAAGTGGTTTGCAATATCAAATTAATAATTTTTTACATAAAGTAAACCATTTTGAAAAGCTGGCCAAGTCATTAAAACTAAGTGATAAAAATACAGTATCATAAATCACTTTCATTCAGTTTTCTAATTATAACTGCATCTGGCATATTAAATCAGTACAGTATTTCAGAGGTCTGCCATTTATTTTATCCTTCAACATTCAGCAACTCAAGGCTATATTTCTTCTCTTTCCTTGAAAAGTCACTGTAACCACCTCATTGGGAAATATAATAAGTTGGTTAGTCTCTTCACTCTGTCTAGCGGTCCCTGGTCAGTCGGGTCTAATCAACTGTATGCTGCCTTTGCCATCCTCTGATGACATGGCAGTTTTAGTGGTGCACATGCAGTTTGGGAAAAAGTGAGGACTCATTGTCTCTTAAATCAAAAGAGTCATTCGTTCAAGTGAAACATCTCTAAAAATGATAAAGAAATCATAAAGAAAAACATGAGTTAAATTCTTCGGAAGTTAATGATTAACATGGAAATCTTCACAGTTCAGTTTTCATTTTTGTCCCACTTACAGTTTTCAGTTTTCACTGTACTGTACCCATGGGAAAAGGGAATTTGAAGGTAAATTCCTCAAGCAGCAAACTTTATCAATCAGAAAAATAAATTATCATGGATAATCTGGAATGCAGTACGTATATAAGTCAGTCATACTGTATTACCCACTCATAACTAATATCACATGTAGCCAGATTTAATTGTATTATGTTGAAAAGACTGTTGAGGAGTGATTGATGCTTTATCAACCTTCTTGTGAGCCCACAGATAGAACACATTCGCAGTGATAATGATTATTTTTATGCTTTTACACAAATATCAAAAAAGAAGCTCATATTCAGAATTTTATTTTCTCAACATAAAATACAACACCGCTCAAAGTCCCAATAAAGACTGCTTCCTTTTCTCATGTTCACCTGGCAGTTTGCCTCTGTTTATCTTGGTTTATTCCAATAGGATGCGCAGGAATTCTCCAAACTTTTCCTGTCCCTGTTGGAAGACACACTTTCCAAACAGAAGAACCCAAACCTGCACAATGTCATACAGCAGCAGTTCTGTGGGCAGTGTGCATACGTCACTGTGTAAGTCTTATGTTCTGTGGAACTGAACTGTTGGTTGAATCTGACCATAGCGTCTCAACACAGTTTCTCCACTTTTTAAACTGAAAATCATTTGTTAAAATGTTATAGTTTCTGTGTTAATCTGGGATTATGTCTTATAAATTTATTAATAAATTTATTCACTTTAAGTTGATTGATTTTTTCTGATTTTATATTCTGATGTTTACATTTTACACAAGATAAGAAATGCAGTACGATTTCTCTGGTTGCTAAAAGTTGCCACTCAAACAGGACAGCTTTCCTTTTGAAAAATAAAGGGTACTGCATGCTTCAGGTTAAATTTAGTAGAAGTATAAAAAGATGCAACTGTCCCCAAGAGAAAGGCATTTGTCATGGGACTGATGTAAAATATGCCCCAATAAAGAGCCATTGATGTTATGGTTTTGTTCAGAAGGATGATAAACCCACACGTTGCCCACAGCAACGTCCTTGCCTTCAGTTTATTGGTAGGTTTTATAAAGCCAAGTGTCTGAATTATATGGTCTTTGATAACATTGCTAAAGGAATGCAAAAATAAAACTCAATTTTATCAGGTTATTTGTCTTTGGAAGTAAAAAAAAAAATGTGTGTGGGCATTTTATATGACAAGCCATGTAGGATTTGATGAAGTGTCTGTCTAGATTTGGTTTTGTTGTAGTAAAGGTTACCAGGTTTTTTAATCAGGGCAGTATTTTTGCCATTTTTGATGTAAAAATCAGGCACCATTTAAATAAATGATGGTTTATTTAAAACCCTTTCTTTTGAATTTCAAAAGCCCATAATATATCACCCCAACATACAACAGTAACATCTTTGCAGGACCAGTTGGTATATTGCATGTGGTGACATCTTAACTGCTGAAATATATTAAAAAAGAGTTTCCAAATTGAGCCCTTAGCATATGGATTGATTTAGTTTTGAAATAGTAATGTGAATGCCTGGTGGCTTAATCTCTTAAGGTTACCGTTTGTTCCTGGATGTAGATGGGCTCCACAGTTGCAAATTCAGGCTGTGCCAGAGCTGTAGCATTACCTAAGGAGGGAGATGAATAGCGGGGATGTCTGTGTGTCATCACTGTCCAGCAACCCACAGTTCTGTCAGTTGCCCACTGTCTCCCTCAGCTGTAGATGAATTGTCTTCCTCAGACTCATGTCTGTGCAAGTTCACTGTGTGTAGAGTGGTGTGACAAGAGTCATATATGTACATCTTTAGAGGATGTAGAAATGAGTATAACTGTAAATGTTTTTAGACAATCTATATTTTCAAGGGGAAAAAAACCTTTTTAAAAAAGAAGTAACTACTCATTCAAGTTGCCTTCATTGGTGTTTAAGTTTATACAGAATAACAAAGACATAATTTTTTTTTAGCAGCAAGGATCTTGCATGCCTGTACTGTATTAATATGCAGCTAATGGCAGCAAAATGATCTTAAAAAATAAATTATTAGTCATTCCTTAAATTTCTTTTTAAAGGAAATCTTCAGCAGTAATTATAAGCTTTCTTTCTCAGTATGATTTATTCACAACACTTAATTTATAGTTCTGGGAGATGTCATGAGCAGTCAGTTACTCACATTGAATCAACCATGCTGTCCAGGGCAAAGCACAATGATTGACTCAAGTCAGCAAGCCATTGATAGCACTACCTATTCTGGATTTCAAGAAAAGTCGCCCCAGCACCACTGAACTGAACGGATTTTTCCCTGATGCAATGCAGATGTAACCAGTGCGGCCGCTCATCATCACTTCCATCCCGCTTCTACGAGCTAGAGCTCAACATCCAGGGCCACAAGCAGCTGACGGACTGTGTCACTGAGTTCCTTAAGGTGACCTCACTCCTTTCAGTCCTCATTCTCCTCAGACAGCATCTTAATTCATTCAGTCTGAAGTGTTTCAGATCTCTTGTGTCTGGTCACTGTATTGTCAGTGTGTCATGCTCATTTATATCTGGATGTCACTGTAGGAGGAGAAGCTGGAAGGGGACAATCGTTACTTCTGCGAGAGCTGCCAGAGTAAGCAGAATGCCACCCGAAGAATCAAGCTCAAAAGTCTCCCTCGCACGCTCAACCTACAACTCATGCGCTTTGTTTTTGACCGGTGAGAGTCCACTTTAGGCCTGCAGCCACTCTGGCTTGTAGGAATCAATTCAGCTTTTATCAGTACCCATTTAAAAGGCCGGCATTCCAACACACTTTTCGTAGAACAAATTTACATCTGACACTAATTATTTGCAAAGCTGGTAGTTCCATAATGAATGTTTATGTTGTTTATTTTTTTGTTTTATGTCAACCAGGCAAACTGGCCACAAGAAGAAACTGAACACATTTATAAGCTTCCCAGAGGTCCTGGATATGGGTCCCTTTTTGGAACAGAAAGGTAGTCTTCATTCTGTATCATGCTTCTTTGTTTCTTTGTTAGATCATGTTCTTAGAGCCTATACAGCATTCTTGCATGTTTGTACAACATTCAAGTAAGACAGTGCATCACTGTGCATTGGGTGTAAAATCAGCTGCACCTTGCTGGGGGCGGTTGGTGATGGGCTCTGTGCCTTCATGTCGTTCCAGAGGAGACGTGTGTGTACGAGCTGAATGCTGTCCTGATTCACCGGGGTGTCAGCGCCTACTCTGGCCACTACATCGCCCACGTGCGTGATGCTCGCACCAGTGACTGGTACAAGTTCAATGATGAGGAGATTGAGAAAATGGAGGGCAAGAAGCTTCAACTGGGAATAGAGGAAGACATTGGTGAGTATTTGTCTAGTTTTTACAGGCCTGCATCAACGTTTGCTACTCTATACCACATAATGGTATACCTTTGTAATGGTACTTCCTACATTATAGTGCTGTGATGTAGTGTATATGATGCCTTTTTAAGTTCTATTCCACACATACACACATTGCAGACTAAGTTAAGCTTTACTTCGAACATTTTCAGATTTACTTGCCTGCCATTCTACTTTACAGTGACAACAGTTACATCTTCCACTCTGGTTCAATTCTGGTTCTAGCTGAAACTGTCAAGTCACAGACTCGCAAGCCTAAGTGCAGCAAGGGGTACCACTGCTCACGGAATGCGTACATGCTGGTTTACAAGCGGCAGATGGAAGACAGTACCAATGAAACAGAAGTTAACGTTGAGGTACCAGGTGAGAGCTATCTTCAGGAGAGAATTGGAACAATTTAAAAAACACAAAGCATGGTTTTCCAAAAAATTGACTGATGTTTCATCAGTTATTTTCAGAATCATCAGAATCAAGTTTCAAATTCCTGTTACAAATGCATACATATGTTATATAAAAGTCCTGCCAATGTTCACCCTTAAGATAATTCATGGGTAACATTCCATAACAGAAAGCACATGAAAAAGCAGGAAGATGAAGTATGATTCAGCATGATTCAGTTGGAACCTCATGTTTCTTTCATGTTTGAAGTTGTTTTGAACCCACAGCATTGTCCAATGATTCTGTCTTTGACACTGTTTGTTGAATCTCTTCCCCTTCCAGCCTTCCTACAGAGGCTGGTAGAGAGGGACAACAGGAAGTTTGAGGAGTGGTGTATGGAAATGGCCGACATGCGGAAACAGAGTGTAGACAAGGGCAAAGCCAAACACGAAGAGGTGAAGGAGCTCTACGAATTGTTACCTGCGGAAGACGGTCTGTAAAAACATTCCCACTCAGTATTGCAATCTTAAGAAAAACCTATAAATGAAAGGAAAGACCATTCAATTTGTCTTCAGTGACACAGTTATTCCATCTCTGTCCTCAGAGCTTATACAGTTGATCTTTTATTCATTTCTATTCTCTGATGAGCATTGATGTATATACTGTAAAGAAGATTTCTAGCATGATGATGGGCCTTTTATGATTGTCTCATTGAAGATAAAGGAATGTGTGCAAATATGACTAGCCTTTGTCTTTCCTCATTGTATTGTGTTTGGAGCTCAGTTATAACAATAAGCTGATTTACTTTGGTTAACTGTTTTAGCAATATCCTTATATGTTTCTACGGCTGTGTATGTTTACTTCTTTATAATGTACATACATTTATATATGTATTATCCAATAACGTTTGTAAGAAATGACCACATATTGTGCAAAGACCACTGTAATATTGTACATGAGGTGATACTGCATAACGGTTGCATCAGCTGATTTGTGGTGAGCTTGAGTGTTTTTCTGCTAACTAATTTTAGATTGGCATTGTCTGTGTATTCAACCCATGTCTCTTTTTTATAGGGCAGCTCTTTGAATTTGTACCACTGGAATGGCTAAAAAAGTGGCTGGATGATTCCACCGTTACCAAGTCTATCGACAACTCTAAGTTCCTCTGTTCCCATGGGAAGCTACACCCAGACAAGATCGGAGACGTGAAACGCATTTCCATAAAGGCCGCAGAACACTTTTTCAACCGATACGGAGGAAGTCCCAGACTAAACCGTGAGAGTTTAAACTTATCACAAAATACAATAATACAAGTGCTAGCTTACATATGAGGTCAGTGTTAATGCTTAGTTAACGGCTTTTGGGAAGATCCAATGAATCTCAAGCTGTTGGCAACAGATTCACATGCAATATTTACATGTGGGTATTCATTTTGTGGAGAATAAATATTTCATACTCTGTTCAGAATTTTCTAATTACTCATATTTATGTTTTCATTTTCTGTTATGTGTTGTGAGGTGATATTTTAGTTGAATAATTAGTAGAAAGACAGGTGAAATCAATTTGAGATCCTAAAAATCCTTAAAAATCAGTAAGAACAGAAGTATAGAAGAAAAAGTATTTTCAGACACCAAAAGAAAAATTATGAAAACAGATGAACACATTTATAGTGACCTTAATTAATTAAGACACTTTCAAGAACAAAAGCCAGCTTATACAGGAAGGCCCCAGGCCTGTGGTATATTTCAGTCATGTTCCAGTTCCAGAGTGAAGCACACGTTCACGTCAGACCAGTGTGATAACATGCTGTCATTGTTTCCCTCATTGCTTTGTGAGTCATCTTTTGTTAAACTGTCCTGTTATTAGGTGGTGTATGTGGTGGGGTTTGAGACATGATATCTGTGTACTCCCCTGCCCAGGCTCGTCCCTCTGCCAGGACTGTGTGGTACAGCGATGCCGAGTTCTGCGACTCAAGAATCAGCTAAACGAAGACTACAAAGAAGTTTCCAACCTCGTCAAAGTCCCCCTAAAAAGGTGATCCTTGTTGAATGATTTATAATTGGCCAGAGTATTCACTGAAAATCAGTGTCAACAGTATAAGAAAAACTGGCAAATTTACATCTGCCTGCAAGTGTGATTGCTAGTTAATTTTGAAGGCTTTGCTATTTTGCAGTAATGAGGGTTTCTGGATTGGGAAAGCTTCCTTGCGGAGCTGGAGACAGCTGGCCCTGGAACAGCTCGAGGAAGATGAAGAAGAGACCAAACACACCAATGGAAAAGCCAATGGGGAAGGGCTAGATATTTCAGCAGCAAAAGGTATGCTGGTCCTGGGAGCCACCATTTTGACAAAGAGGAATATGTTTATACATATGTCCAAGGATAATTGTCTGTGTCCATGACTCTTGTCATGGTATTGCATGTAGAATAACACTGAAACCCTTTGAAGCCCTTAGTAAGTCATGCATCGACTCTTTGGATCATAATTGTAGGTAAATGATGAGTCTAGTTTGGCTAGATGGTCTGTTTTCTAGTTCGTGAAATAATAACATTCTTGTAAATTGAAAATTTTGATTTTTCTTCCGACACCCAATATCCAGAAGTTCCAGAGGTGAAAGAAGAGGGAGATGAGGAAATGAAGACTTTCAATGAGGATATTCTCTGTCCTCATGGTGCGTACCACTCTAATTAGTCCCATGGTTTTCCACAATTCTACAACCACAGAATTAATTGCTGAAAATGACCTCATCCCAGGAATCTGGCTGTCCCATGGAATATGGAATTTGTGACAGAACTGTATAACTGCATGGAATTTCTGACAGAACTGTAAAACTGCTCTTTGAAAAACTCTGGGTTTAGTCAGGTTATTTTGCTTATATTATGATATACGTTCCAGAAGATATTGTGTATTACACACAGCATGGCTACTGCCTCTCCTCCATTTCCTGAAAGACCTTTAACCTTTTCTCCTCTTCATCTCCTATATTCTTAATATATTTGTAAGACTCTGGGTGTGTGGTCTGTTTGAATGAAGAAGGGTACATGGGCCACAGTATTGTCTGATGTAGACAGTTCAGCATCTAGACAGTTTGTAGCATTTCTGTTATTAATTTCTTTTTTTTTTTTTTTTTTTTGCTTGACTGAGCACCCAATTCTTAGTGGACAGGGTGGATACTTCAATTACAAGGCCGCTGATGAGCTAAAACGCAAACTAAGATGTGACCTGATTGTTTGTTTCCTTCAGGCGGCCTGAGCATATCAGAGAGCGAGAGAAAGCTGATCTCTGCGGAGGTGTGGAACAGACTGAGGGTGTACTTCCCCAAGGCCCCTCAGTTCACCCACCAGCAGGACCCTTGCCAGCAGTGCCTGGTGAGAGAGGAGGCTCTTTGTATTAAAGGTTGCTGTAATTTTCACATCTAAAAAGACTGATGTTGTCACTTAGTATATGTGGTCACTGTGTAAATCCCTCCTCAGAGGCTGGACAGGGAGGGCAAGGAAAATGAAGCCCTGAACAAGATGATGGCCAATGAGCAGAAGACATCTCTGCTCAACCTCTTCCAGGAGAAAAACAGACCCACACTGCAGAAATGGCCTCAGGTATCATCTCATAGCACAGTTGGTTTCAGTAATAATATCAAGACATGGTAGTCACAGTAGAATATCACAACACTGTGTTTCTGTACTTGTCCAGTGTATACACTAACTAATACTAATATCCTAACAGTCTGTATCGCTGCTTCTGTTTTGGGTCCAGTGTACTGACATGCATGTATCTTCTGAACAAGGTCAACAGATAATATGAGGGTTATTACAGTAATAATGTCAGTGCATAGTTTCCATCAGCTTTTGAGCCAGGCCAGCATAATAGTACCTAGGTAATCCTAGTAATGAGTACAATGTGTCTTAGAAGGATAAATTACTATTCTTCTGATGAGTGTTTGCATTTAGATTATATTACCATTCTGATACATTTATTCCATCACTCATTTTTTGTTTGTCACATGTTCTTGTTGCAGGATACAGACGTTCTTTATATTGTTTCCCTGTTTTTTGTGGAAGAGTGGAAAAAGTTTATCAGGTGATGTAACACTGGACATATTTTATGCAGCTCCTACACATGTAGTTGTCTTGTTGTACCAATATTCATTGCCAGAGTTGATTTCTTTCACTGCGTGAAGAAAATAGGGTGAACTGATCCATTCACAGCCCCCAGGTTTGAATTTTTCAGGGCTGTTTATGCAGTGCGTTAATGACTTTCGGAGTGCAGTAATGACTCCCAGCCACATGTTACTGATAAGAGCATTCATCAAATTGATTTAATAACATTCAGAAAACTATGGAATCAATCTCATATTTTAAGGGTAGATACTTTATATTCTGTGTTTACATATTGTTGTCGTTTTTGCCTTTCAGGCGACCTGCAAAGAGTACCCCTGTATCCAGTGTGGGAAACAGTGTCTTACTGTGTCCACATGGTGGCTTCATGTTCACCTATGACTCCATGGTCAAAGGGGATGCCCAACAGTGAGTATAGCCTGTCCTTCACCATGAGAGTGTACTATGGAGAACACTCACTGTAGTGCTATGAGTGGCACAAAACATTGCCTTTGTATATCTTTATCTTTCCTACTTAAATGCTCTTATGGAAGACAAACTTTAAGGGATATTTGTGATAATGAATCTCTTTTATCTGCTTACCTATTTCTTCACATTTGAGAGAAGCTGTGCAGCTATTCCCCAGCCTCCTTTGTTAACCTCATTGTGTTAAATGCATGATTCAGTGCATTGGTTACAGAGATATCTCTGCACTGCACACACAGAAATTAAAACTGTACTGGTGGGTTTCTTTACTCTTGGCAAGAGGACAGAAGAGCTTAACCGCCAAAATGTTATTGTTGAGTATTCTTTTAAGTGCACAGTTTATGATAATGTGTGATTAAACCAGAAATTACATTTGTCATTTTGAGGTAATATTTGAATTGAAAATTATTTATTTACAGATGAGTCAGATGGTGTCCATGTGTCCTTATCATAATCTCATATGGTCTTTTTAATCTTTGCACAGTATAGCTCTGCTCTGGCCGAATGAATGGGAAGTCATAAGCAGACTGTTTTTGGTAGATCAGCCCATTTCCATCTGCAAAATAAGTGAAAAAACACAAAATGCCACTGTGAACATAGAATACCGAACACAGCCAGGTAAGCATTTTTTTGTTCCTCTTTGTTTTTGGGGTTTAGACTAGTTTATATTTTTAGGGGTAAAGTTCATCAACAAAGTTTGAAATTTGTTGCTAAATTTCCTTTTGGTTTTCTGAAAATGGGGCATTAATTTTTCAAGGTTAACTGTCAGCCTAAATAACACACTGCATGTGCTTGAATGTAACTTGGCAGTCGTGAAATGGTATGAGAGCATTGCCTTTCAGACTCAAACAGATAAGGAGATTACAGCAGGAATACAGATGTGTTTTGCAGATGCAGTGAGGGGTCAGAGCAGGCTGCAGGCCTCATTGTAAAGCCAGTAATGAGTGCAGTGTGAGTGTGGCTGCTTTCAGAGCTGTGCCTGGACTGCAGAGAGGGTCTGATCTTCCAGCAGCAGAGGGACATGAGGGAGTATGCCCAGGCCACCGTCTACATCCGCAAGGTTGTGGACAACAAGAAAGTAAGTCAGCCAGCACAATCTCCAACTCCGCAGCAAACAGGCACTTCCAGACTCAACCAATGAACATTTTCTCTGTCTGCTTCCCTCTCTGCCTCCATCTCCTTGCCACCACAACTCCTCTCCACAGATAATGAAGGAGGCTGCACCTGAGCTGAACATGAGCGGCTCGGAGGCCGAGGAAGACAGGGAAGATAATAAAGGGGATGGGGAGAATGACCCTGACTTCAATCAGGTGAATTCCCATGTCCACACACAGCAGCAAAACTGTTTGGTTTACTTCAGTTAAATGAGGTGAAGTATTAGTCATCAAAGATCCAGTCATAATCCACTTTCAGAGGAGGTATTACACCCTTAAATTTGTCATTGTTCAGTTGTTGTAAACATTTATATTTCTGCATATATGTCTAGCTACATGAACATCTAGCTAGTGTCACATAATGTGTTGTTTTAGCTTCTGTACTCCAGTACATTGGTTTTCAAGTGACTACAAGGTTAAGGAGCCAACTTTCAGCTTTTATTATGAAGGTGTACACATCCATATCAGACCAAAACCATGTAGTAATTGTAGCACCATGGTCTCCCAATTTCAGGGGTCTGAAAGCAGTTGGGCAATTTAATATGAAGTCATCATACTTCGTATATTGACACTTGATAGTCAATAGCTGCCTGAAGTCCTCAAGACCCTTGGTATCTTCCCAGGTGATTCTTCACCAGGCCTGCAGCCATCGTCATTTCTTTCTTGTTTTGATGGCTTTTTGCCTTCCGGCTGCTATTCAGAAAGTGAGAATTATGCCCAATTGGATTTATATCAGATAAATGACTTGGCCAGTCAGGACATTACACTTTTTGGCCCAAAAACACTTTGGTTGCCTTTTTGAAATTATTTATCTGCAGTTTATCCAGTCTGCTGGAGTACAGAGCCAAAAGTACAAAATATGATACAGTACCATATTACAGTGTGGATCACTGTATATATCAGTCATTCTCTTTAATATTGCGTTAACCTCAGAATGTGTATTTTCCCTCTAAATCATGGTTAATGCAGTATTGTTGTTGTGATGTTATGATTGTGTCACTATGTAAGTACATATTTAGCCAAAGTCAAAACCACTTGAGTGGTGGGTCATTCCGTGTCAGATCAAATGAGATTGTTGCAGCACTGTCTCAAATTTTGTTCAGACCTTGTCTATATCATGAATGGGTCCCAAAATCAAGGCCTGTAAATGTTTCTGTTCAAATCCTATATTTTCAAATTTTTTCAGCCCTTTATATTATTTTTATAGCCTCAGAAATGCCTTATCTGGAAAGCCATGTTTAGGCATTGATATCATGACAAGTATTGTTCCTAGCCTCCCCAGACTTTGTCAGATGGAAGACAAACGTGTTAAAGATATAAAATGGCATGGAGCACAAACTTTTAATAGTTCAGTCATACTGAGAACGTGTTTGTCTTCCATCCTACAACATTTGGTGAGACTAGGAATAATACTTTTCAAATTATTCATGCCCAAACATGGCTTCCCAGATATTGCATTTTTGGGAGTGTAAAAATGAAAAAATATCAAGGGCCAAAAAAATATGAAAACATTGGAATTGAACAAAAATATTTTAGTTTTGGGACCCAAACATTATATAGACAAACTCTGAACAAAATCTGAGATGGTACTGCAACCACTTTCCTAGATTTCGTCTGATTTGACACGGAATGACCCTGGTATATGTCACTGTTTTTTCTCTGTCCAGTCAGAAGATGGTGCCAAACGTCAGAAACTCAGTAACTCCAGTGCCTGCCCTAGCACCAACCCAGCTACCAATGCCCACAAAGCAGGCATCCGGAGGAGCACACGCCACCGCAAGTTGCGCGGAGAGAAAGCACTCATCGTCTCGGCTAATCAGACTCTCAAAGAGCTTAAGATTCAGGTGCAGTTCATGATTCATGTCTGCAAGTCTTTTGAGGAGTTTATTTCTGCCTGTGAGCGAAACGTGACATATCCAATGGAAATTTAGCTTTCTGAGCATAAGGCACAATATGCCACCCCTCTGGCCAAATCTTATCTATCATTACTAGATGTTACAAATCACCTAAGGATCCAAAATTAGTTATGGTGTCTAGAATGTTTAGAGATGCCAGGAGTCTTTGGAAGTGCTTGAATTTGAACATGGAAAAATTAAGTGTTGTTGATTGCTCTGATTTTGCCAGAAAGTGTATTGTTATAAGGTTCCTCAGTTTTACTGAACTCTGCTTGTTTACAAATATGGTCCATAACAAATCTGAGAAGAGATATTTTACCAGCCACTGTATGTGAAAAAAATTGATGAATTGAATGTTGCTATATGCTTTATCAACAGATCATGCACGCGTTCTCCGTGGCCCCATTCGACCAGAACCTCTCTATAGATGGGCGCTGTTTGACAGACGATTCCGCCACCTTGGGTAGCCTTGGAGTCATCCCAGAAAGTGTCATTTGTTTAAAGGTACATGCATTAGTCCACCTACACAATCCCCATTACTTTCCCCTTTATCAGCCTTTAAGTGAGTTTATCACTAACCAATCTATGTGTTTGTTAGGCCGATGAACCCATAGCAGATTATGCAGCAATGGATGATGTATACCAGGGTAAGTTTTCCTCACACAGTTCAGATACTGGTCCAGTAGAAATACAGCAAGAAATTAATGCCATGACATAAATATTTCTGATTACTGTTCCCATGAAACACAAGTAAGATTAAATTGTGTGATAGAATGGTCATACATTTTTCTTTAAATACTGTATTGTGCTGTAAATATAATGCTGTATGATTCATTTATTCGCTTGTCGAAGTGATGCAGGTGCTATGATGTCATATATGCAACTTAGATTCATGGTTTTAATTATGATCTTTGGTAATTTGGTATTTTTGCAGTCTGTATGCCTGAAGAGGGATTTAAAGGTAAGAGTTACTTTTATCATTTTGGCATAGTAGTAATACAGTGTTAAGAAAATGGGTGTTAGTGTCAAAATGCTTGCTCCGTCAGGATTTGATATTCTCCCCAATTTAACCTGTGATAATATCAGATAGGCAAGTTTTGTGCTTTGTCTGCCAAATATCTGGTAGTCTTGATTATTGTCTTACTGTCATTTAAAGCCTAAGCATTATGCACACACATCCTGATTGATACGCAAGATAAATTGTTTGTTTTCAAATATGTAATTTTATTGTTTAGGCACTGGGCTTCTTGGACACTGAAGAAAACATTTCATCGTGACAGACATTGGCAATATCAGACCAAAAAGCTTGACATAGTTGAAGATGGCAGCTGGTGAAAAGTGCTTTGGTTTATTTACATTGTGACTGTATTTTGCAATTCCTCTCTAAATGTTTTGTTTTTCTACATTGCTCGCTTTTAATATTTAAAGACGTTTATGCATTCTATAAAACTTTCCGGGTTGCAATCACTACTACTACCATGCAAGCAAAAGTTGGGGAAAAAGCTCTTCAGAGTGAACTCATTCATAGAAAATGCAGTCTCATTTGGATTGTTGAAGAGAATATTGAGCTAAATCAGACAGGAGAAATGTTTGGTTCTACTTGTCATATTACTAATATATTGTTAAAATGTTTAAGAATGCATGAGCAATTTTTAAATATTGAAAATATAACTGTTCTCGGGTTTAAGATTAAGTACCTCAGCAACAAAATAATATTCCCCCATGACATTTAGGAACATCAAAGGCCAAGGAAAGAAGACAAATTTACTTTGCCTTTTTTCTTTCAGATAGCAGATTTGCAAACATAGCATAGATGTGCACTGCAGTCTATAATAGGATTCAGGCATTTATGTGATCTGTTCCTTTCTGTATGTTCTTTCATATGGGCAATAAAGTTTTTGTTTTTCTTCTATTTTAATTTTGCAGATGTCTTAATCCTCCTTTCTTACAAAGATGAGATTTAACCTTGTTTGAGTATTGGAAGATTCATGTTTTTATTAAGATGCTCTCCCTGTGCACTGTAATGTAACTGTGTGCATACCCTTTATACTAAAACAGTCACCCTGCCCTACTGTGTTCAACCAAGATTCTAACTGCCCTACTTTCACTTTGATTTGTGTGTGCTTATATGGTGTGTTGAAGACACCCACAAGGAAACCATAATCAGATGGGGCAACATTTCCTCTCAAGGTAAAGACTGTCAAATGGTGAATATTTATTCAGTCAGAGACATCGCACATCATTTTAATTTTGTTTTATAAAAATCAGTACAAATGGGTACCAGCACAAGTTCATCTTGTTACATGGGTCAGGACTCTTGTCTTTTCCATGGAATGCAGGACAGTGAAGACGACAACTTGTAAGAAAACTGAGGTTTATTATAATGCCCGAGGGAAAGATAAACTCTGAATATCTGGGCTATCTATGCTCAAATAGGAATATAGTTCAGAGTGAAGACAGTGAATGCAAGTGAATGGCTGGAGAAAACTAGTTTTAGCCCATGCATTGAGAAATGGGCCATCAGGTGGAACCATAGATGAGTACTGGCATGCAAAAGTTTGGCTGATTGTTTTAAGGCTAGAATGAAGCTGGGGAGACATATAGAAAGGCATTAGTTACAACATAGTCTGACCAGGTACATGAAATACAATATAATATTTAAGTGGTCATAACAACCAGGACCCTATTGCATTTATAATAAATAGATCGTGAGCAGTTCTAATCTACATCAGCTTCAGGTGACCTGACATCGGACAGGTTCATATATTGCATTCCCCCTTTGCAGAAGCCCTGTTAAGGACTGTTAAATACCAAACACATAGGCTGGTAGCCATGTGAGTGTGTTATTAACGTGAGAGTATTATCTTGCAGTGTCTTCTGAACCAAAATAAATTAATTCACTTTCCCTAGATTTTCAGATAATACAAGTGGAGTCTTTCATCGTATGGCATCATTTACCAATTCAACGTCGTATACATTATTCAGGGTCACGATTACTGTTGAATTAGCTCTGTTCCTAACTTCCTGCCTCTTAAATGATTAATTTGCTTACAAACATCCAAAACGGATAAGAAGCGTCAGATCTGTCCTGTCAGTGCAACGCCAGCTAAATTAAAATCTCGTCTTTACTACATCGGAAATGTACCCAACACCAACTGTGAGTCTGCGCACTGCACATTTTCGCGAAGCGAGAAGAACCATCGCCATGTTCAAAATACAGAATCTTTATTGCTCCTCCTAGCTGTGTCCTCCGATCGAGTTTAAATAAAGAGCTGGATTATTTGAATAAGAGTTAAGGTAAAGTGAAAAGTTCGAAATGTGTTTGGGAATGGGAACATGAATTATGCTGCCTTCAACTGAGTTTAGCTACCAGAATGTAGATCAATCCAGGGCCTTTGCCTTTAATGCCCACCAGTAGCCTGTAATGGCGTAGCTCATATTGGTTTGCTAACGTTAGAGAACTGTCTGCAGATTACTGTTTTATTTGATTTGCAACGAATTCAGATTTAGCTAACGTTAGCTAGGTTGGCATTGCACTTTGCCAAGTGTAGTAAGGTATGAGGAGGCCAGGTATCAGTTGCAACTGCGTGGTTGGTAATACGTTGAGAATTAGCTAGCTAGCTACACTTTTCTGTTTAGCATATTGTTCCTTTCCATCAGGTATACGTTTAAACTAGATGAAATTCGCTTGATATCTAGCAAGCTTGCGTAATGATTTAAAATTTACTCGCAGTATCCTAAAGTCTAAAGAATCCTGAAACAGACGAAACGTAATCATTAACGATGACCCATGCTGGTGTCTCATTTCATTTAAGAATATTTCTTTGTTTACTTCAGTGTCTCTTGAAGACCTACCTGAAACCTGCATTGGAGTCGGTGTTAACATTGATGAAGACAGTTATTCATGTCTTTGAGCAGGACAGTAGGGAAGTTCACAGAGCAATAAAATGTCATAGTCCTGAAATTTCCAGCCAAATATTAAACAAGATTTTCCTAATGTAAGACCACCAGTATCAGAAATCTTTGGCACCATATGTCATTTTTTTAATATACATTTCACAATGTGCAATATGATGCATCGGAGTGACCTACAAGTAGTTTCCATCTGCTCTTACTTGGCAGATCATAGCACAATACACTTCAGTGTTTGTCCCCAACAGTGTAAAAATTGAGTGAAAATATATATTAATGTAGAAGTAATATTTGAAAAGTACATCATTGATTAATAATGAACACTTAAAATAATTTACACTTTAAAATAAATGGGGCCTGTCCATCCAATTCCCAACAATGAAGGGAATTAAATATTTGTTTCTGTGTAAAATTCAACTGAAAGCCTGTCATTTCTCTCCCTTTGTGTCTCTCCCATTGTTGGTGTTGTCCATCTTATTTGTAGATATCCATGGAGCTCCCCAATTACAATCGGCAGCTCATGCAGCAGTTGCACACACTGCGTAAGGAGGGCCAGTTCTGTGACTGTACCATCTTGGTGGGTGAGGACCCCCACAGGGCCCACAAGCTTGTGCTGGCTGCCTCCAGCCTGCTCTTTAAGTCTGTTTTGGAGGGGTCAGATAGCATCTCCATCGACCCCGCTGTGGTCACTTCACAGGAATTCTCCAACCTGCTGGAGATTGTCTACACAGGTAAGCTCCCCCCAGGCAGACACAACCTCACCCGTGTCATTGCCACTGCCGACAGTCTGCAGATGTTTGATGTGGCTGTCAGCTGCAAGAATATCCTCACCAGCCTGATGAAGCAGTCGCCAGTGCAGTCCCCAATTAAAGACCCACAGAGCTCCGGTTTCAAGGATCAGGCAGCTGGCCCAGACACTGACATGCCAAGCTCAATTCAGGAGCCCTCACAGCCCAAACTGACTGGAGATATGGGGCAGACCAGGATGGAGGCAGTTGAGTCTGGGGGTCAAGAGGTTAACGAAAAATGTAGTGAGGATGGTACCAGCACAGCCCAGCTGGGTGAGCAGTCAGCTGTACATGATCTCCAGATGCCATGTTGTAAAAAAGCTTGTTTGGAATCTCCAGACATTGTAGGTGAGTTTCTTTGTTCATTCATCCCATTTCAGTTCACTTTGTCTGAAACAGTACTGTCTCTACCAGTAATATAGTATCTACTCTGCAGCCTCATAGTATTTCAAGTTACTAATGTTATGACTATATGATTTTTGCATAGCTTTCTATTCTGAATGTTTTTGGATCCACTATTGGTTGCCTAATTATTTCCTTTCCTGTTTTTCCCTGAGAAGATAATCGGGATTTGGAGTTCCTGTCACAGAGCAGGGATAAGATCACTGAAGTCATACAGGATGTCCAGCCCTGGGTAAAAGCACTGGAGACCTGGGAAGCTATTTCAAGTGATGAGAAACAGGTAAGAACAAAGCATTTTGGAGGAGTCAAAAACCCAGCCATACTTGATAGTTTTCTGTCTGATCCTCTGATTATGCTATGTATCTCTCTTTTTAAGGTCATTTTAGACTGCTGTAAAGGAGATGCAAAAGTATCCAGTGTTCTACACAAACTCTTAAACAAAGTGACAGAGCACGAAGGCCTCTCATCACACACTCTTCTTGCTCTGCTGGACGTCCTCAAGGAAGTAAACCCAGGTCTTGCTGCTTTGTTGCAGAAACGGACAGGAAATCAGGAAGAGGATGGAAAAGGAGCTGAAGGTAAAGGTATGGGATAGTATAGCACTTTAGCACTGCTGCAGGAATAACTTTAATTTTTACAAGTTTTTTACAATAATATATTTACTGTAATGTCTGAAATTCCACTCTAAGTGAAGAGCCATTACCAATTACTCTGTTACATCTTTATTTGAGTTCACAGCACATGATGGAATTGCATATAGATACCTGTCATTATGCTTGTCGAAACCCACAATTGCACTTTTTGCTTGACAGCACTTGTCAGTAGCTGTTAGCTTTTTGGAACATTTTAAGATCGTTTGAATTGACTGTAATGCTTCTGTCATAGACCAAGCCCTTGGGGAGAAACCTACATGTAGTACGCTGCTGGATCACACTACAGAACTGATAGAAATTCTGTCTGGCATTTATCCCATTGTTGAGATCATGACCACAACAGCAGAGAGCTGCTTGGATGAGCAGGAAAGGAAGGTAAGTTTGGAAGGTAGCTTTGACAAGAAACAATTTGGAGCCTGAATAAGCAGTGAGTAAATGAGATGAAATATGAATATGAATATGAATGCACAAACTCCATCATGATTGGCCCATTTCACCTTAAAAATGTACAATGAAATACAGGTGGCAGGATCTTTGTCCTTTTTAAGTAGGATTATACTACAGTCATGTTTTGTGAGTTAAAAACAATCCCTCTTAATTTATATGCATACTGTACTGGACCTTTTCTACATTAATTACAATCTGTGTAGCTGCTAAAGTAAAATGCTTCTATTTCATTGTTTTATCAAATAATTGCACTTTCCATACTTGTATTCAAAATAAATAATTTGTGAACACCACTAGTAGGAGTTTGGATACCTCGCCATTTTCCTCGACAGAATGTGTTTTGTTGGTTAAAACTTAACTGTATATGTAATTTTGCAGTGGATTTATATATGGCCCCATTTGAGGTATGCATTTGTAGACCATTTTAAGGTGAATTGTCTGTGCATATGTAACATTGTTCGGTGTAAAGTAAAGACATGAAAGGCTGTCAATTCATCATTGACCAGGAATTAGCTCTCAGTGTGGTTTGCAAAGTTAGAATGTGAAGGGCTTGTGTATAACTGGCTAAATATAAGCATTGTCTGCATTTTTTGCTGTGTAAAAGGGCATCATAAAATGGGAAGGGCTCATGCATCTTTGTCCTCTGCTCCTCAGGTTGTATTGGAGTGCTGCACAGGGAAGACACCCCAGGAGGCAGTTGAGTGCCTGATGATGAAGATTGTCGGAGAGGGTGAAGGGGGGTTGAGTGAGGAGGGCCTTCTGAAGCTGCTCCATGCCTTGAAACAGAACTCCCCCAGCCTGGAGCAGCTGCTAGCTAGGGTCCAGAGATACTGGGACAACAACAAAGATCATAAAGGTGAGATCACCATATGTTGGGTCAGTCCATTATGGTAGGTGTACTAAAGGAAGGGCTCAGCTTGAACTTGGTGGTGATTGTACACAAGATGACAAATTCTCAACATCACTTAGAACTTCAAAGTCTGTCTTTACAAAAAGTGTCATGTCAACCAGCTCTGTTTGTTTTAAGTTTGGAACCGATCATAGTAATGTATTCACAAGGATCAGAAACACCAGGGGGAACTGTGTGCAATTTTAAATTGGAGCTAGTCTCAGACACTTAAAGCATAATGATACAGTGAAATCACAGCATTTTGCAACTTTTTGTAAAGCTTATGCCTTCCCAAACAAATGGAATATGAATTAGATACAGTGATAAAAGTTAAAGTTTGTAATCCTGTAGTGTTTTTTATATTGTTGTTGTAAATCACTTACACCTTGCCTCTTTATGTCTACCTCCTGAAATTTCAGGTGAAAACCAGGATGAAGAGCTTGCAGCCAGTCTGTTGGCAAGGTACCGCTGCAGACTCTCGGAATCTGCCTTGGATCCTAAGATCCTCCTGCACAGCCTGGAGGCAGTGGATGGCATTGCAATAAAAGAGAAGGAGGTACTAGCCAAGAACTGCACTCTTCTTGTATACACAGGAAAAAGTATCGTAATAAGTTAGTGTCCTGTGTTCTCTCTGTGTACAAAAATGCACCAGTACAGTTGTTTTTTCCATATGGTGTTTATACTCTGGACACAATGTTACACGAAGTTTAAGTTATTATGTTCTCCAGGGCACAGTATTATAGTGCTGAGTGTACTGTATGTTCTCTCAGTGTATTCAGGCTCTGCTGAAAGAGGACAGTGGCACTCAGTGTGTGGATAGGATGCTGTCTTTAGTGCTGGAGGGAGGCTCCATTCCTGCCCTGACAGTTTGGAGGCTGCTCTTCCGGGCTGGTGCCAAGGATCAATCACTGGGGTCTTTCATCCAGGAGGTCAGGGAGGAGCCTGGAGCCCAGAGACTCCTCCACTCCGGTGAGAGACACCACATGACTCTGGGGGAGGGGGATGTGTATATGGGGACAGTGACGTTGGCACACACAATTCCATAACTGAAATCAGCCTATCATTAAAAATGTTATGTAAAAAATGTGTCTCACTTTTAAAAATGTGTCTCACTCAGACTTTTAAAAAGTTGAGATAATGATAAATAATTACACTACTTTGCATTAGACAAGTTGAAAACATGTATTGTGGTAGTGTGTTTGATACTGAATGTCTTAGTCTTTTTCTGTAGTTTATGAAATAACAGAAAGTTCCTTGTTATTTATATTCTTCCTGTCTTAGCAATGGACCCAGAGAGTCTACATCTGGATATCCTCTTAAAACACAGAGCGTTGATCCTTGAGCTAGTGGGCGATGTGGTTGGATTGGAAGATTTAGCAAAGGAAGTGGAGGACACACCAGAGGATGTCTCTGAGGTATAGTATGCCCCCGGTAATAAGGATTGGAATTTCGCCATCAGCATCATGGCAGCCAAGCAGAACTGTCTCAGCCAATCCTCCATTCTGTCCCACAGTTCATCAGAAGCTGCGGGACAGGGGACAAGAGAGAATCTGTTGAGGACATCCTGGGCCGTGTCTTAGACGAACAGTCGCTCCCTGCCCAGCCACTCTGCACCCTACTCACCCTGGTTCAGAAATCCTTCCCACAGCTTCTGCCTCTTAAAGAAGATCTGGAGAAGGCAGGTGAGGAAACACTGCTTTTGCTCTGCATTGTAGTGGCTTCTTGCAAATGAAACTGTACAATGCTAATACCATACAAAGTAGTTGTTTGGGCATATATATTAACAAAATGTGGGGACTATCTCCTCAGTTTAAAGCAGTTAATGTTTTTACTATGGTTTGTCTGTCGGACCCTGAAACTGTCTACCCTGGGGAAGCAGAGCTGAGGGGTGAGTCTTGGGCACCCAGCAGTGTACGGGGGAATGAGCAGGGCAAGGGGAAGAGGAAAGAGTGCTTCTGCCAGTGGTGCGGGAAGTCCTTTGCCTTCATGTGTCGAATGGAAGTGCACCGGAAGCGGTGTCGACTTTCTCAGGAGACGCGCCAACAATGCCCTCAGTGCCCCGAGGAGCTACCCACCCCACGGGCACTGAAGCAGCACCTGTCCCAGGCCCACCAAACCCCTGTTGCCAAGAAGAGGAAGAGGCAGGAGCAGGTGGCTTGTGACATCTGCGGGAAGACCTTTGCCCACCCATCAGGTGAGGGAAAACTCAACTGCTGTCCGTCATTGGAGTCAAGTACATTGGAGTTCTTAGAGTAGGGTTCATTATACAGACTGAGGAATTTCCACCTATTTGAGCGATGGATGAAAAGAAATATACAAGAAAATCATTTTCTGAATGATTTACTGAGAATTTTTCAGCCTTCCTCTTTCAGCCTATTTTGAATCAGGTTGAATAATGTAGATCACCAAGATCATAAAGTTATTGGTAACAGAGTTAATTGAAGTGTTGAAAATGCAGCTGTTGAAAGTGTTGAATTTCCACAGCTTCAGTAGCGGAAATCTCACATTATAGCTGTAAATTCTTGTACCCCAAGCTTAATGGATTTTTGTCACTCTGCACCAGTATTCATGCATATACGTACTTATATTTTACTTTTCCTTCACGTGTAGAAGCCAAACCAGAACTGATAACAGATCTGACAGATACACTCAATCCTTTGTTAAAACTGAAATGCAGAGATTACCCATGTCTTCTGTTCTGAAAGGTCTTTTCAAGATGTACCTTTTAGTTATTGAAAATCAATTTAGTTATTGGAAGCCTGAGCTGTCAGCATGGATGTCTTATCCAGATACCACTGCTCAGTTTCCTAAAACAGTAGATGCACAAGGTACACCTTGGTTGATGTGCTGCAGGTATGTTGTACCACAAACGCACTGAACACTTTGATGAGAAGCCCTACATGTGCAAGGAGTGTGGGGCCAAGTTTGCAGCCAACTCATCTCTGAAGAACCACATGCGTCTGCACACGGGAGAGAGGCCGTTCCTCTGCAAGCACTGTGACATGAGCTTCAGCCAAGCTGCCGCCCTCTCCTACCACACCAAGAAGAAGCATTCTGAAGGTACAGCCCTCAGGTGCCAGTAGGACAGAATAAGCACCTCTTATGGGTACTGATCAGCTGTTGCACTTTTTACAAGACTACATTTGTACTTTCAATTGCAAGTACTTTGACAAAAAGTCCTGAGTCCTCTTGGTGAAGTGAATGGTAATGGGAAAGAAATGCATAAGTTTGGTTCTTAGTGAGATTAGCACAGTATTTCTTGTTTTAGAGAGAACGCTATGTTGTTACTCTTCAATTTAGTCTTCTTTTCAATGTTTTATAGTGAGCCAAATCACTCCATCTGAATTGCGATTCCACTGTTCTCCCAGGAAAGATGTACGCCTGCCAGTACTGTGAGGCCCTCTTCGCCCAGTCCATTGAGCTGACACGTCACGTTCGCACACACACTGGAGACAAGCCCTATGTCTGCAGGGAGTGCGGGAAGGGGTTCAGCCAGGCAAATGGACTGTCAGTCCACCTGCAAACCTTCCACAGTGAGTAGGCTGCATCACTCATAAACATGTAGTACAGTGTGTTCCTGCGTGTACTCAGCCCATTTGTCTCTCTGTTCTTTCTTAAATCCATACGTTGTCTGTCATTGATAAAAAAATAAAAAATAAGGTGATTAGGTAAGGTGATTCTGTAGTTTGGTTGAACATGCCAAGGATTTGTAAGTGAACCTTGCAGGAGCCATACTGCCTTGGTGTTTGGCACGAGAAAATACATGCTTTATGAAACATATTTTCAAGAAGGCAGGGTGTGTAAACAGCTTTATCTACCTGGCCACGCCATCTCTCCTCTCAGATATAATGAACCCCCACGACTGCCAGAAGTGCCGGATGAGTTTCGCCTCAGTGGAGGAGCACAGGAAGCACATTCAGGAGTGCCACCCCAAGGAGTACCACCAGTGTGACGTGTGCAACAAGGTCTTCAACACAGCCACCCTACTCATGAAGCACATGGTCACCCACATTGGGAAAAAGCCATTCAGCTGCAAAATCTGCCACAAGGCCTACCAGGTATAGATCCTCCACAGAGCTCTGTTTAATTGATGCTGTGTTGAAAGGCCTGCCAGGTATAGATCCTCCACAGAGCTCTGTTGAATTGATGCTGTGTTGAAAGGCCTGCCAGGTATAGATCCTCCACAGAGCTCTGTCTCAGTCATGTTAATGTGTATGGCCTATGCTGCTGTGAACTGAATAAAGAAAGTATGTTATTTGTGTATGTTTACGCAGCAACTTTCTGGATTGTGGTATCACAACCGCACCACCCACCCTGAGGTGTTTGCTGGTCAGGGCCCCCGTGTTCTGAAGTCTGTGTTCCAGTGCACGAGTTGTGACAAGGCCTTCTGCACCAGTGCCAGTCTGGCCAAGCATGAAAAAGCTGAGCACCCAGGCAAGAGTATCCCCCAACTCACCGGCACCTCAATACACTGTTCACATCTGTGATGTTTAATGAGTCAGTGTCTTTCAATGTACTGTAAAACAGACATACAGAGCTGAGTCTGTCATACCTCTGTAACCTACTGTATTTATCACTCAACTGATGTGAAGCTTCCTGCTTATGGTCAAACAGGTGGTTTGGAGCAAACATTGCACAAACATTTGCACAAACATTCACTTTAATCAAACTCAATGTCAAACAGGAGGCCTTCATGGTGGCAAAGGTTGTATTAGAACCACTATTTTGTCATAAAATGTAAAAAGAATAAGGAGGGTATTTGCTGAAGTTTAATGCCAAAATTTTAATGAATATGCCCAACAAGATGTGTGATCAATGTCAAAGGAAAGGCTGCATAATATGGAGAAAACATGTGATATGCAATTAACTTATGGATTATCGCAATGGCAATATGCAGTGCAATAAACCAACAATTAATGTATTGAATCAGCTTTAATTATTTTTAACTATATTTAAAACCTGAAATAATGACATTTCCGCTATGCATGTTTCCTATTCTTTCTGGGTAAAGAAACATCAATTCCAACTTCTCACTAACCAGTAAGTCTATACTGCATATCACTTCTGATTGAGTGTGGTCGTTATGTGTAAAACCAAAATGCTACCACACAACCAAGGCGCTTGCCCCTCAGGCTGACTGATTTCAATGACAAGCCAGCTAGCATGCTAAGAGGTTCTTTACTAAACACTGGATCCACTGTTCCCAGCTCATCTTGCACATGACAACATTGGTGTTCACACATCTGTATCAAGAGCAAATTGTGCGCATGACTATTCACTGCTCTCTACGTTTCCAAACAGTTGTTGGCTTATTAACTTGAAATAATTAAATTATCACAATGCATTGCAATATGCTTATCACGATAAGATAGTGTGCAATATTTTTAAAAATGCTTTATATTGTGCAGCCCTAATCAAAGGGTGTGTGTCGGAAGGCATGAAAGCACATTCTTGACACTTCTGATGCTGGGACCAAATTACAGGTCTTCACACAACAGTGTAGCAGCAGAGTTTTTGCATAGTGGGTGCCATGGTGACAATAATAAAGATGTTTTTGAGGTCTGTAGGCTGGGTCTGTGTAAGGGCTTGCTGTTAGTTGGTTTTGTCACACATGTATCAGGGTTATTATATCATTTGCTTAATATCCACATATTTATTTTTAAGTATCTTATTTGACTATGTTTGGCTAAAATATATTCAGTCATTACTGGGTCGCAAATTTTAGGATCTTTGCTTGAGGGGTACAGGAGTGGGAATCCCTTCATGGAAGCTTCACTCATGATCCTTGCAGCTGCACTCATCCCACTTTCCCACATGTTACCTCAGCCTCTAAACCTCTGCATTTATCTGTTCCCTTTCCTCTCCTTCTCCCCTTTCTTCCTCCCCAACAGAGAAAAGGTACGAGTGTGAGGACTGCAAGCAGACCTTCACAGGTACTGATGAGCTGATGACTCACAGGAAGGAAAATCATCCAGGTAAATGCTCCATGTTGGAAGATAAAGAGCACAGCTTGTGAGGGCAGACTCACTGCAGTGAGCTAAGATGACTGCGGTCTCTTTTCAGCCAGTGATGACAGATCTTAATGAAGATTGAGTGTGTATTTATACAGTATAAATGCAGTAAATAATATCGAGAGTAGATTTATCCTTTCAGTAAGATATTACCATATTCATTATGAATAATGACAAAAATATTTTTGGTACTTAATTTATGTTGAATGGCTATCGTAAATTCAGCACTGTTTGTATTAATAAAGGTTTATGACAGATATCATTCATGCACTGTGCATGGCTGTGCATTCAGCTCTCAGAGCTGTAGTCATATTCTTATTCATTCATATTCAATTGTTTGTGTATGTTTAATTGTTTATGTCACCTTCATCACTTTTGTGCTGATGCTCTCCCTTGCTGTTAGCCCAGCTGCTGCCAGGCTTTGTCACCTGTGTGTGTGAGAGTATTTAGCAGTATTCTCTGTGCAGATTCTCAGGTGTTCAAGTGCCTGTATTGTTCGAACTCCTACAAGAGTGCTGCTGAAATGCAGCAGCACCTCTGCAGCCAGCACTTCAGCGAGGAGGGCGAGGCCTTTGGCTGCACCCACTGCAACCTGATCTTCCCCACCCAGCTAGAGGTGCAGGAGCACTTCCTGTCCCAACACCAGGAGGCTCTGGTGGAGGAACCCCAGGCCTCCACCTCCCAAATGGTAAGGATTTGGATGACAGTGGCATATGTATATCTTTTCACTTCAGTGTGGTATAATTATCCCCACATTCTTTGCTAAGAAAGCAGTGTCTAGTTATTACTTCTGACAAATACCACAGCAGGGTTGGAGCATCAAATGGTAAGCCACCTATGTGAGCCAGAATTATAATCAGGAATTAGCTGGTATCAGCCAGATTGTGCAAAGCCTGAGTAAGAAACGTTTCCAAGCAAAGCAAGCCACTATCAAAGACTGAGTGCACAGGGCCCCTCTGGTCTTAGAGCATGAGCACATCTCTCAGCTGTAAATACATTACAAAAGACTTAGAAGGACCATCCGGTATAGCAAAAGTTGTCTTATATTTTCGCCCTCAGAGGTAGACATGTTCTTTCTTTCAAACGCAGTTTAGGAAAATATGTTGAGATAAAATTAAAATTGTAATTCTGAACATTACAAACCTGGTCGGACTCTAGCACAAAGAAAAGTAAAGCCCTTTCAAATGTTAAAAAGGATTTTCTCTAAGTAAAACAATATAGAACACAGACACATTTTTTATTGGTTAGGCATAAGAGAGTAGAGTAACAATGCAGTGGAATAGACCTTAAGTTTGGATAAGTAGTGGAATTATCACATACTGTGTCACTGGAGCTTGCATTTAATCTGTGTAAACAGTGATACAGTGTGTTCCTGTGATTCACACAGGTGATTCAGACAGAGGAACCCTCGGAGGGGACGGAGCAAGTGATCGCCCTGCACCAATCCCAACTGGGTAGCTCACAGGTCTATGTGGCTCTGACGGACTCAGAGAATGCCCCGTCAGGCTCTGAGATAGTGGCAGTCAACATGGACGACCTGCTGGATGGCACCATCACCTTCATCTGCGGTGAGGGTCAATGAGACCGACTGAACCAAGAGCGGCACTGTGAATACATCTAATGTGGGGAAAGCACTGGACATGGCCAGAATTCATAAGTCGTCCTCATAACAGCCATTTAGTTACTGTGTGTTTGGTGTGTCCAAAAACAGAGCCCCAAGACTTCATTTTGATATATTTTCAAGAGAAGTTTAAATGTATGAATTGCAATCCTGACACTTGATTTTAAATGGTATCTTTAATATTTACATTACGTGCAAGTGCTGTCCTTGCTAACCCTCACAACTAATTGTACTTTGTGTTAAATTCCATGGATAAAAAAATGTATGTTTGTCTACCATATTTAAAAAAATATATATCTATTTATTTTTTACATTACACTCTAAAGAGCTGTAACTAGGGGACAAGATTGAATAAAATTGATTCATACATAATTGCACATATATTTCAATACATCTGGTTAGTCTTGTCCTTAATGAGTACATTATCAATTACATGTCACAATTGCTGTATCAAGTCAGACATTTAGGTAGGTCCTTCTCACAGTTGAGTGTAGCATATTTGTGAGAGACCATTCATTCAGCCTTGAGCTTTTCACTGAGACGCTGTTGTACCGCTCCCACCAATCCACTGGAAAAAGTATCCCCATCTTTTATTGATTTTACATTCTGACCACAAGATGGCATTCTTACAGTATTGAAGTTGCACAAATCCCAAGGCTTTAACAGAGCGGACCCTTTTCTCTGTAATGGTTTAGACAAAACATTTCAGTCCTGATTCACACAAATTAATTCTTCATGAATGAATTGCATAAAAAATGTTTTATTTGTTGTAACCAGGATCATTATCCTGATTTAAGCTGATAATGATGCAAATGTGCCATTCACTATGCTATCTATTATAGACGTATGTAGTTCACTTTTGTGCAACATAAAGTATTAACACTTTCCTCTATCATGTCAACATTACTGAAAGGATACTGCAAGCGATATGTATTATTGTATAAACAAAAATCAGCAGACAGAAAATTACATGTAGAAGTCAAATGTATTTAAGATCTTTATCATGATGTTCACAGCAATCAGACAGCTTTCTGTCAGTTATAAATACACAACCGTTTAAATAAACATCAGACATGTACATAAAGAACAGCAGAAACAACTCCCAGTTCACAACCCTGAGAAAGACTTCCCACTACCAGAAGGTGCTTAGGTCATCACAGAATCATCTGCCATAGTAGTTTAAAAGTAAAACATCATAGCCCAAGTGTCTTCAAACAAATTGATTCCTGAAGTTTGGGAGTGTCAAGCAGGAATAAATATGCAAAAAAGCAAGATGTTACTTTTGGTTTTGAAAGGCAACATGCTGTATTACTGGAAGACTACACATCATCTAAGGGTCTTCTGTAGGATAAATGATGTAGAAGAACATTTAAAAGAGAGTCCTACAGCAAGGGAACAATAGTTTGTTGTTATTGGTGGCCAAAGCATGGCCAAAAGCCTTTATCTTGTGCACAGACACAGCACACAAACACTTTGTTAGGCTTTTTGACAATCAGCACACAAAGGAAAAATTATACATTTTGTCAAACACCAAGAAATTAATGTTCAGATAGGCCCTTACTGTACTGAAAAAAAGAAAGGTAAACTCTGTTAGAAAGGCAGTCTCTGCCAGTTGAATCAATATGGTGTTCCAGTGTTTCACTCTCTACATGTATCACATAGCATTAAGAAGGTTCTGTAACAAATAAATAGTAATGAACAAAAATTTTAAACATCTGCAGTACCAGTTTCATTATTTCAGACATCATGCTATAGATCTTCAGTGCCTGTGAATTAATTTCAGTTTAAACACACTAAAGCAGTAAGCACATATTTTGAGATCATCATTCCATGTTGTAACAAAACTCAACTTCAAGACATTTTACTGTATAGACCTTACAGTCACAGTTTGACCTCTGAAGTTCCAGTGTTCAACTGACAAAGTGTTCAACTCAAAGTCTGCTTCACATCATGCAATTCATCTGCATGAAAATCACACTACACATACAATACGTGGCTTAATTTTCTCCACAACATTTCATGAAATAGTAGTGTAACTTGATATGATGTCTAATATTTTAACTTGATGACAGGATCATAATTCCAAAAAGCAGTCATCCCAAAGAAGAACTAAGGTGGTCAGTGCAGGGAAGCAAAAACATCATCTTAACGAAATACTTCTCATTCAGAATGTGCAAATTGTATGTACACACACTCAGATGAAATACATCCACTTCCTGATTAGTTCCTATTAAGAAACTGCACAGCAGCACCCAGAGAAAACTGGTGCCACCCTTCATTACCAGCTTCCTTCTACTGACTCAGCAGAAGCTCTGAGCTCCCATAGTTTAAATGACATCACCAACATGTGGAAAGGAATTTGCCTCTGGCCTGACTGGCCTTTGAAAGCAGTGTCATCACTCATCAAAGTAATGTGTTCCTTCATATTGGACACCATATCAAATGTTAGATTTTAATGAAAGTGCCTCATAGAGGACGTTTGAATTGTCATCCCACACAAACAGATTCTTGTAAACTTGGGTAAACTGGGTAAACAAAGATTTCAGAGCTCACAAACACCAAAAAAGCCATTCCAATTAATCATCATAAGCAAGTCAAAACCATTACAAAATGCATATTATATTCCCTGTATGTATTCAAGAAATGTCACTGCTTTTCACTAAAGTGATAAATCAGTTGTTTTCTGTTTGCAGTGTCTTTGTAGAGCTTAGGCATTTTTACTGCTACATTCAAGATGCCTTTGTGCGCAGGCGTTTGCCAGAAAAGCATTTAAAAATAGGCTTGGCTCAGAACACTTAAAGTCTCAGGGGAAGTCACTACCTCACTCTGCTATCTAAGCCTGCCTCTAGTCCCCATTTATTCATTTTGCAGAGTAGGTGCTCTAAAAGACACTAAAGAGGTAAAAAAGGACAATAGAGTTAAAATAGACCTTATTCATACAATAGAAATTACACTGGCCTGTAATAAAATACTGTTGTTGATGACAAATATTAGATCTTTTCCCAACGTTGTTCCATATGTTGTACTGTGCTGAAAGCAACCCTCAGTTTTTCAGGTTTTTTTCAAGGTACATGAAGATCATAGCATAATTTGCAAACTTTCCCCCAGAAAAAGGAGGATTAAAAGGAAAGGTCACATTGGATGTGGGTCCAAGTTAGATGGCACATTAGGCCACATATCCAGAGTGTCTCTCAAAGAGCAGGTGATACTCAGGTAACTCCCTGCCATATCAGTCATTTAGGTGGTGATCTTTTTCTTGGGTAGGTAGGCATTAGTAATCTGGTTCATTACCACTAGGGCAGGGAAAAGGGGCAGAAGCAGGAAGGCGTACCATAGTAGGCCCTTGACAGTGGCCTGGAACCAGTCGGTGAACATGGCTAGTATTACAGTAACAGTTGCCAGGAGATAGGCCACCAGTCCGCAGGTGGCATGGTACAGCCTGAGCCGGGCATGGGAGGAGACTGGCAGCAGCTTGGGGAAGAGCAGGCACAGGCCGCAGGCTGCCTGGAGCATGGTGGCCACCAACGTGCCCACTCCCAGCAGGCTGTGCCATGTGGCCAGGTGGGGGCGCTCTGAAACCCTCTTACTGGCAATCATGAAACCCAGGCCGGTGGCACCGCCCACCACCACCAGGGCCTGCAGGAACCAGTGCAGGCGTACCTTCCCTTTACGAGACTTGAAGCAGAAGGGAGAGCCCTCAGTGGAGAACAGCAGGATTCCTTCTGTCATACACAAACAGAACTGAGACAGAGAGAAAAAAAGAATATCAAATAGGGTGAAAAATAAAGAAAGGGAAGATTAGACCAAGAAAAGGAGGCAGTTTTATGCAGAACACATGAAAAAAGAGAAGACAGAAAGATTGAGGGAGGGAAGAACAGGGAAATACAGATGGAAATAAATGGAAAGGCAAGAAGTACAAAATGTGGGGTAGTAGTAGGGGATACAAAGTGAGAGAAAGAGAGATATTATGACAACTCCAATCATACTGATGTAAATAACACTAAAATATAATTACAGAGCAAAGTAACTTTTACAAATCTAGGTTTGACTACAAAGCCCAAAATATATAAAATAAAGCTATTTATTCAGTTAGTTTATAAGTAATACGTGTAACTCCAAGTGCTGCCCCTACTGATGACTTTAATCATGTTACCCTGATGAGTTTCCGGTCATGCATGGCCTGTGACATAGTCTGAGTGTTACAGCCATCCCTGGGTGAGCCAAAGCCATGCAGGAATGAATGGGCTTCAGTAGTGTCCTAAGTGTATACAGTAAGACATTGTACAATTCAGGCTTGAATACTGGAGACAGTGCCAGTGTGTGTCTTGATGACAATCACAGCACAATCACAAATGCAAAGGCATTTCTCTATGCATGAGAACAGGAGATGCCCTGCCACACAGCCTTGTCTGAACCCTCTGAGCAAAGTGAAATCAAATCCGTCTTGGTGTAACCAGCCCCCAATAAGGGTGAGGCTGCCTCCAGCCTTAGTTCCTGCTTGTCTAATTAATTATTCATGGAAGGAGATGCATAATTCATTCACTGCCTTCAAGCAGCACACCAGCAACATGCATCTGCACAAGTCTTCAGCACATCATAAACATGTGAGAGGGGGTTAAGATTCTGACAGGAGTCAAAAAGACAGACTGGGAGGCTGGTAAACTTTTATGTGAATAAGAAGACAATAATGCTGTCAGGATATTAGTATTTTGCCGTTCATACTACACTAGCATTTTCTCCGTTAAACTAGGAATTTGAGGATCTGCGTTCATGAAATGTATGCCATTTCAGCTCCCTGTTGACCTTTTTCTTTTTTTTTTTTGAGAGAGAGAGAGAGAGAGAGAGAGAGAGAGAGAGAGAGAGAGAGAATGACCCACCAGTTCAAGTATTGTGTTTTGGACAGGACTGCATATCTCAAACTGTGACAGCTTAATTTTGAGAGTCGTGTTTGTGTTTAATCAAATACTTACGGCAATTGACATGCATACAGGGTGCCATGAGAAGAGACCTGGTAGACAAAAACATTTCATTATTAAGAAAACGTTCTAAAGCTGATGTAAGCCATACAACTGCATTGAATCAACTGTCAACTTTGCTGTATATCTTTAGCGCATGAAATTAGCTTGGTGGGCTTCATGTGTTGTCAAATGCCAAAAAATTCAAATGTCAAACCAAGACAGCATCGGTGGGGAGTATGAATAATCCATGAACTCTCTAAACTGAGCCTTTGTTAACGAGCGGTGTTGTCAGTCTCCGTTGACGTCTAGCTTTGTAGTTTCTTTCCAGCATTGTGTTGTATTTTCTTTTATGGAAATAATTTTTTGAAGTCTTCCTCCCACCGAAATTTGAATGGGAGGCTGTTAATACAATAATGAAACAACACGCACATCTGTTCGGCAAAAAAGTGCACATGAAACGTTTTCTAAACAGTTCTGTTAAAAGAAACAGACATGTAGCTATATGGCCTGTTACTTCTATATACTGCAACTGGCCATTTTACCAATACCCCAAGTGCAGAAGTAAAGGAAGCAAAGGTGTCTTGTAGTTGATATTGAAAATGATGCTTGTTGTTAAAAAGCTTTCTCTAAAGAATCAGGCCGATATATTCTTCAAAGGTAAAAGTACAAATCATTATCTGTTGCCACTATAACTACTACGCAAGAGGAAACAATAACATCAATAATAATAATAATAACAATCATAATGAATGTTTTATGTACTGCACTGTTTTGTTACATGTTTATAAAGAAACGACTTACTTGTTCCCGGTCGGGACAACAGACACATTAATATAGTAAATCCCAGAGCAGTGATGTGTGCAGCGATTACCGCCACTCTTCGCATCCACACATAGAGCCAGAACTCGCTCATCCCCAGTCCTTCGCCGACCGGACTGTACTCCACGTCTGTCCGCATTGTTTACTCTAGATGCACTGTTGTTACTTTAAGCGAAGGATAAAATGTATCGTACGAGCGGCCGGTACGAGCGAAGATACAGAAAATGCTGTATTGCATGTCGCATGTTTCACAAAACCTCAAAAATCACTGCTGTTTATAGTTCCCTTGCAGAATTTGCCAATAGTCGGAAAATGTGACAGCCCGTACATGTACTAAAAGCTTGGCTAAATTCACCAGATTAAATATTTAGCGTTGTACCTGAAACTAAAGAAGGTTGAGTAGTCCGAATCGCCAAGAATTTATATTTATGTGGTTGTGCTGCGGCATATCGTTTGATAATACTGCACCTAAAGAGGTAAGGTGTATCGACGAGTCATTGAGAAACACAGTGTATCCTGAAACGACTTGGCTTCTGCAAGCTTCGTGAGCGGATTTGTTGAAATGTTCAAATCCCTCAGCAAGGATTAGTGTTTTTCCCCGGCACCGAGTGTTTGGATATCTATACATTAGTTCTATCCCTAAGCTTTTAGGACATTCCGGTAGTCAAGTATCACCGCACAGTTTAGCGATACTTTCTGTCTTCTCTTGGCTACCTGAAACATTATACGACTTCAGGTGGCTCTTTAAAAAATCCACTTCCTGGATACGATTGGGGGTGGGGGTGATATTTCAGTTGCTTGAAAAAAATAGACCAACGTCATCAACTACAGATCGCCCTTGATGAGAGGGACATCTATTGGTGACTTTATCAGGCGTGTACACGGCATTCGTGCGTTATTGGTGTTCATGTAACTACTGGAAAGTTTTAAACGCATTGCCATTCCCATTGTCCGTTTTCTTAGTTGGTATTTGTGAATTTTCACAAAAAGGTAGACAAGTGGTTATAAACCGCGGTTTCTGAAAGGAATGCTGAGTATTGCGTGAGCGCACATACATACTACGTGTCACAGCAGCTATAGAGAGATGTTTTTATTAACAATTCAGACAAAGAAAATCCACCCCGTTAAAGTTGAATACCCAGTATAAAGCCTGGGAGATGATGTATTTTGGACTCCAGAAAAAAACATAAATTGCAAGTTTGTCCCAGTGGTTGCTTTATGTAGTATTAACATATTCGCATTAACATAAAATCAACTGTTACATTTATTGTAGATATTGAGTGACGTAATGACAGACTAATCTTACAGGCATGTTGTCAAACAAGCTATAGGGGTGTAAATAAGTGCCTCCAATATATTTTTTAAAGTAGGCTAGAGTTCTGAGTTTCCTGGGGGAATTGCTCATGTACCCTAGCCAATGATTTTTATTTGAATTTGGTGTGAATTCATAATCTCTTCCCAGCATCTGAATCCACATGTGTACTCCATCCACACTAGAGTATACATAATAAAAGAATATGTAGCTAAGCAGAAGAGTTAGGGAGCGACAGGGTGAGTCTTCAGTCTGCACCCATAGGAAGTCAGTCTATGCTGTTATGACCTCTCATTCCACCACTGGGGCAGCAGAAGAGACGGCAGATGTGACTGGTAAGTGCATACATGAAAGGGAGGCAACCCTAAGCATCCCATGGAAGCAAAGCAGAAAGGACAGGCTGGCATGCCAGGTCTGGTGATCATTTGGAGGTATGCTGGAGCTGTTCTGTTAACAGCCTGGTAGGTTAGCAAAGTTTTTAATCTGATGTGAGCCATAACAGGTGGCCAGTGGAGGGCAGTGTACAAGGGGGTGACATGATAGTGTCTGGGTAGGTTGTAAAACCAAGAAGGACCAGCAGGAGGGATTCGCAGTGGTCCTGGTGAGAGCGCACCAGTGCTTGGGCTAGAAACTGGGTAGATAATGTGGTAAGAAAGGAGCAGATTTTCATGTAGTAGAGGCCACTGCTGCAATGTTCTCAGAAGGGATTAGTCTGTTATCAGTCACCACTTGAAGGTTCTGCACTAGTTTCCTTCCCTTCCCCTGCCTGGGGAGTCTGCAGGAGCTTGACATGACAGTGGCCTCACAAACAGTCAGGCTCCCCTGAGATGGATTCATTATCAGCACAGGTATCAGCCATTGTCTTTATTAGGATGTGTATATAAAACACAGCCTGCCAGGCTGAAAGGGATTGGTTATGGTTTCATTACTTGACTGTGTGATCTTTTGGATGCAACCTTTCCAGACTTAAAAAAAAATATATTTTTTCCTTCACCCTTGGAAAAGAGGAAAATAAAGTCACCACTGGCCAATTTCTAGTTTCCTGCATTCATTTTTCAGTGTCACACTTACCACTGTGCCACAGAAGACACTTCTGTTTGGTTAGTAATTAATTTTGACATATGACATAGCACAAGTAAGTAAAATGAAAAGATGGGCAAACAATTTAGCCATTAAGGATATTTTAATCCATTTTCATATATCAATTGATTTTTGTTTAGCAGCATCACAGGTAGGTCTTGAGGTATTTCTATTTTCAAACACCGGTGATCAGACATCCATTCTCTCAGTCACATACTGAAACAAGCTACCCAGCAAACACACATTCATAGGACTTCAGCATTCAGGCGTAAACACATTTCTGGCATCCTGGGCCACCACTCAGCAGCAAGACTGCTGCAGGCTTCTTCTCCTAGTGGCTAGTAAGGCAGGCACTCTCAGTGATGCAATTTTGGCTGTTAGAGGTGAAGAGAGAAAAACAAATTTAGTTTTGCAATCAGAAAGTTCACAAATTAATAAATACAAAGCAAAAGGCCAAGTTCTGAGGACATAATTACACATTTAAAAGCTTTAATGTGTTGCCACTAATCATATATACACATGGGTGAAGAAATAATTGAAACATCAAATGAAAAAGGACTTAATGTGGTTAAATAAACCATCAATCAAGTCAAACATCTTACATTGTCTCCCCAATTACTTCATCTAAATATCGCTGAACATTAATCAGAAGTTTGGAAGATAGGCTACAGAGTGGATTTCTCTGAGCAACAAAAGCAGTCTTCCATTAGGAACAACATGATATTAGCCATGCATACACAATATTATGCTACCTTTTTCTGTCCTTGCCTTTCCATCATTCATACTTCTCATTAGTAAACAACCACATTATGGTTATGTAAACAGAAGTGCAAGCCTTTTCTATTATCTGATTAATTACTGCAGTACTGGTGGTGGTGTGAAGTACTGACCTTGCTGTAAAGTGCTAAATTTCATGCCAGTGCTCCCTGCAAACCTACCTTCTGTGTGCTGAGCTTCTTCTCCAAGCCTGTGGACAGCCCTCCCCCCGTGCCGTCCTTCTTCCAGGAGAAGAAGCCAGAGTGGGAGGAGGAAGGCAGTCGGTGGATTTTGGGTAGCGAGGGGCCACTGCCTTTGCATTTCCTGCCCAGACCCTTGTGATCATAGCTGACCGCCTTGCTGTGCACCCCAGAGCTACCCCCTCTGCCTCGGGAGGAGGGGTCAGGAGATGGGTGACCCGGAAGGGGAGTACGCTTAAACAGCCCTGGAGAGGGTGACCGAGGCTCTGACTGGGGCCGTGGTTTGTGCCCAGGAGAGAGCGCGCCATTGATTTGTCTGTGAGGGGAAGGAGCAGTCCTGCCCGGAACGGGCAACTGTCCTTTTTCTGGCAGTACAGAGTTCCTGTCATGGCTGGGAGAGTCGTCCTCATGAGGGGACGCTCTCCTCTTGCGGGACGCAGCAGTAGCATGATCTGCCTGCCTCAGGCGCACCTGCTGTTTGCTGGGCCGGCCCACAGGATTGCGTGGGCGGCTGATGCCGGAGGGAGAGGGGGTATTTGCAGGCAGGGGCGACGTGATGGGCTGGCTGCCTCCTGTGCTTTCTGATGGGCTGCATGCTGTGCCAAGGCTCGGGGAGCAGTTCTGTGTCCGTATCTCCCTCCCTGCACCATTGGAGGATGTCCTGAGGGAGGAAGCACTGTGATTCCCTGCCCCCTTGGCAGTACTGACTGTGGAATGCTGGGAGCTGAAGCCAGTGGCAGTGACTGGGGCCTTGGTCAACGTGCGATGAGACTGGAGGTCTGTCACTTGAGGTATTTTTCTGCAAGGGAACAATTTTTCAGGGACATTACTCGTGTGTGCTACACTGAAGCTTAAGGATCAGATTTAATGTTAATAACACAGTTTCACACAAGAACACTAATATACAACACACATCACCGTAGCTAGCATAGCTTCAAAATGAGCATCCAAGTCCTGACCACATTGCCTCTAATCCATTCCATTACTTTTCTAGAAAATGGTAAACACGTTTTATTAGACCCATCTCCTTTCTGTACGGTATATCAAATCAGTAAACACACATCTTAGTCCCCTTGGGAAAAGTAAAAGTGTGACACCCCCCATTTTATCCCATTTTTATTTTTATAATCTTCAGTTATTCTCCAGCTGTTTCTGGTTAGATGAATGAAATGATTGACAAGTGGCTTTTCAAATGGTTTAGACATGAACATAGAAGCTCACAGATATAGCAGAATACAGTATAGCTGCAGAGGAGGAGAGAAGAAAGGTAGCTCACTTCCACAGGTGGGTGTTGAGGTGGTGCTCCACCATGGCACTTAGAGCAGACCGCAGGTGGTGCAAACGTCGGTCAAAGGTGAAGACACTTCGACCAAGAGCATGACTGCCAAATGAACAGAGCTGTAGGGAGAAAAGAATGTCATATGAACTCAAATGTTTTAGGAGAGCTTGTAAAATCCCATTTCTCATTTAAAATATGAATAGGGATGACAAATGCATCCATTTTACAATGATAGCATAGATAGAATTTTGGCTTAAACCTCACCCTTAGGCATTCATTTTTTTAAATAAGAGATAAATGAAACACAAATTCCAATTTTATAATGCATTCGGGAACCAGTATTTTGCGGTTTCTGAGTTCTGGATTTCTTAGGTTCTACTTACATGTACTACTGAGTATGGAACAATACATTTTACTAAAGGACAAGGACTCAAAATCACACAATTCTACAAGTCCCTGTAAGTTCTCCCTAATTGTGGTCTTATGTCAGCGCATAAACAGCCATGACTCCTGTAAATAACTGATTGTCAAAGTCAAAGATGGCAATGCGTGCTCTGTTAACTAAGGATGGAAGACTGTTGTACCGCAAGAGGTTTGGGGTGCCAAGGCCTCGAGTGCCAGTTGTGGGGCTCCTCCTGATCCTCCCCCTCGCTTTCTTCACTTGAAACTCGGGGGAGAGTGGGAGGTGAGAGGGGCTGGGCCTCCTGCTCCTCCATTCGAGTCCTCTCTTCCTCGGGCGTGCTCTCAGAGGACGTCCTGGACCTGCTGGCACAAATCAAGCCATCATTTCAAAGGAAGGTATTTTTAAAAGATTCAGAAGAGGGAATAGCTTCTGCTATTGGAATCCCTGTTGTATCTTATGCCAATTAAGAGAGTCTGACTACTCTCCTCCAGCAAGTACAACAAATGAGTAATGTCACCCCATACCTGAATACTGCGCTGGCACCGAGTTGCCTTCTGCAATGAGGTGCAGCAGTTTGGTCCCCAGAAGACTCTGGGCTTGGTAAGCACACTTCAGGCCCATCCCTGGAGAGGGCTGGCCGTTCTCGTGCCTTGGTCCCCGTCTTCAGCTCCGCCACCAGCTGGTCAAAATTCTTGCTTCTGCCCACAACCTTGCGTCGCTGGTGGATGGAGTGGATCTGAAGACAGAGAAAAGGCAACTGGCACTTGTGAAACATTTAAAGACCAACTACTCACAGCTCCACCATTTCATCCCACTAACTGTACATATTGAAAATGAGCTCAACATTTAAATGCATTTCAACTCTTTAAAACGTTAAAATAAAAAAAAAATTCAGTCAATGGTAACTACATTAAATTTCTTCTGTTTGCAATCACAAATACCTCATCAATTAACCTTAATTAGTGCTGAATTTATGTTCAAAGAATTCTGTTCCTGACTTGAGCTAAAACAAGGCTTATCTTAATAAGCTTTTGCATTCGTTTTTTTGCTTAAGGGAAAAGCAAACAAGACTGAAGTTCTCTCACCACAGGGGACTGTATTCATATCATTTCCCCCTATTGTTACAGCTTTTGGACTGCTGCACATAGCACATCTGAGAATAACAGATGATAATGGTGAAATAAGAGCCAATTAAAATGTATTACAGAATAAGAGTCATAGGTTCAGGGCACTTCTTTGCCCTTATTTTTTCCCTTTCCTATCATGTTTCCTGTATGTGAATGAAGGTCTTCCTTCCTGCTTGCTCACAACCCCAACCAAGAGATGAACATTCATCCAGGGAATCCCCAGGTCATGTGTAATTTGCAACATTTTTTTTCAATAACTTTAAGCTAATGGCATGTAAAGTTCACACCCTGACTAAGTTGCCTGGCAATTACAGGGCCACACTTCTAACATGCTCCATTTGTTCTCAGTATTTAATTCTATTTTGTTCAACTTGGCCCTGGACCGCATGAATCAAGCAATATGAAACATATGCAATTATCAAACTTCCCATTGAAGCCACCCTTAAAAGAAGAAAATGTGAGCAATGAACAGGAGTGAAGAAGGGTAATATTACATTGCAAGTCAGCAGCCTGGTGCACAGCTTTTTCTCTCTGGGTCTAGCACTCCACAGTGCTTGTCCAGGTCACATTCTTTCCCTGAAAAAAAAGAGAAGGTATGAATTTTAACAGTTTAATTGGTCATTAGCTATATGCACTAGCTAATGACACAGCTTCCATTTTACAAATTTTACAATCCTGACGCTGTAAAAAGCAGTTAAAAAAAAAAAAATCAGAGCTGAGAGAAAGCTCACAACAGAGTAGATGGCAACAACATGAGCTGCAGACTTACTGGACACCTTCTTGTAGGTCTTGGGTCCACGGAGTGGGGTGAGGAGGTTAGGGGAGCGGCCTGGTTCCCCTCTCCGCAGGGGAGCCTTCTCCGAAGGTGGTGTTGTGTTGGGTGCAGTAGTCCCATGTGGCCAGGGGGGGTCTCTGAGGAGGGGGGCTGGGGACTCCGGGGGAGAATTGGAAGGAGTGGGCTGCTTGAAGTTACAACTGCCAGGAGGGGTGGCCTGGAACACTTTGTCCAATGGTGTGAAGCTAAGCAGTGAGGAAGGGTTATACAATTAGACTATGAATGAGTTTCCTTAAAAGCCAACTCAGTTTTGAAGCCAAACCTAAAACCAGGCCCAAGGTAAAAGAAACAATTCTCATTCAGATCTCTCATGCACAGCCTATTTCAGAAAGAAATAAACAATGTATAATAAAACAGGTTTATTTTTTCAGGGCTGTTTTACCTGACAGGAAGACAATGTTGAGGGGTTTTTGACTTTTTGAACCTTTTTGCTCATTCACAAAGTCTGTAACCCATTCTCCTCACCTGGGTGACTCCTTCTGGGACTTGACATGCCTGTACTGGGGAGGGGTGGGAGGGGGCTGTGGCGGAGCCCTGGGGGGTCCTGCTCCCTGATGCCTACTGTCCCGTGCAGCATGGGAAGTCCCATGAATGGGCGTGCGGGGCCGCTGCAAGGATGCTGAGGGGGAGGAGTGAAGGCGGCCATAAAGTTTGCCGAGGGGTCCATGCCGTCTCTCACAGTGCTTCTCAAAAGCCTGGGGCTTCACCACCTGCCCGCAGTGGCTGCACACCACCAGGTAGAAGTCATCATGTGCTGGGCAGTGTCCAAACACAGACATATCTGCACAAGCACAAACAAGAAGTGAAAATATGTGATTAGCCAAGATATAGAATGTCCCTTCCACATTCCTGAGACAAAAGTATAAGCACATTGTAAGTACAAATACTCTTTTGTCATAGTCAAAAACTATTTTATCATATGGACAGCAAACACTCAAAACATCTTAAGACAGTAAACAATCTTCCTGTCAGCAGCAATTATTCTGTGCTCATGGCTGAAACAGCACAATTAGTGATCTGAATGTGTAAATGTATGACAAAAATGAAAAGACACTGCAGCAGAACCACAGCAGAGCTATTTTTACTGGAGGAGAAGGGCACTGAATGCAACACACATATCAACACTGATTTTATGAGGAAAGGGACATGAAAATGATTGCTTTTCAGGGTTCCCACCATCTCTGTTTCTCTTCTACAATGAACCTTCATATTATGTGGCTCTATAAGCTACTCTATGCACTGAGTGCTGATAATGTACACCTTCACATGATGAACAAGTAGGGCCAAAAGGACCCCCTCAGCCACCTTCTAACCAAAGGAGAGTAAGTTCAGAAATACATGAACACAGCAAAAACACACATTCTTCTCAAACACCGGAGGTAGAAGCAAGATTCTCATTTCAAGACAGCACACACCACATTCCTCCCCACACCTATCCAAAAGTCAATGACACACTCATCCTGATTGTGTAGTGATATTGGAGTGGTAACGTGTCTGAAAAAGGGGACCAGGGAAAAGATGCTAGTCAGAAAAGACTTGATGTATACCAAAGGATAACGGGTAGATGTAAAGATGCCTGCAAACATGCCGGAATATGCAGAAGGCCACTGTCTGTCACGCAGCTGCTCTGGCAGACAGAGCATGGCTCCCCACCGGCTGGCCGGGGGAGGGGAGGGAGTGGCACACAGGACTCACTGCCTAACCCCCCCCCCCATCTGCAGTAGCACCGCCTGATCTGTGGCCCATTCAATTCTCAAAATCCCTCGGGAGAGGGGACACAAAAGAGGAGGGACTGGGATTTGGGATTGGTGTAAACACAATTCCCCTGAACAATGCAGCAAACAAGGATCCCACATCTTGTCTGCATAGGAATCATAAGGTGTCTCTCATGTTTCCCCATCCAGTATTGGAGTTACCAGAAAGACCTCCATACGCTCACTGTTTCTTGATCATGAATATTCTTGCTTTAACTGAAGAAACAGGCTGCTCTTAACGATTGAAGTAAACTTAAACATGACGTAATAATATCAAAGCAATACATTCCATAAGCAACTTTAAGTTGCTTGTTGCAACTATGAACTTTGTATGTTGCTCTCCTTAGTACAAGAAATACAGTAAGATCTTACATTATGGTCAATAAAATAAAGAATCAGAATCAGCTAGGAGTCTGAACTAAGAGGATTAGGCATACTGGATCAGCATTCGATGTTGGGATATCAAATAGTACTGGAAGCTGATCCAGTACCAATGTACTTTTTCCTTCCATTTAAAATCTGCATAACTCATTGTGTGCAAATTTATTCTGTGTGTAAGGTAACATAAGGCTGTAACTACAATTGCTTCTTAACTGTAAAAAAGAGAAAAACAAAAATATATATGAAATGAATATTCCATATTATTCCATATTAAATTGTTGAAATTTGTATAACAACACAATTTCTATAACAACTGTGACTAAGAAACAGAATCTAATGACTAACAAGTAGTCAATACTGACAACAATACTGACATCAGCATTGTTGCCGATACCAATCCAGAGTATTGGATCGGTGCATCTCTACTATTAATATCCTAAATTAACTACATATCCAGCAAAGTTAAGTTCCCAAGGTTATATTCACTACAGAACTACCAGCCGTGACAACAAAAATGGAATGGTACATGGAAAGAATTTGTGGGCTGGGTTGCATTTTTAAAAGGACCATTTACAGCCTGAAAGGTCAACTGCAATGACACAATCAAGAAACCGCCAACTGAAGAAGATCGCCTCTTATTTCCCACTGCACTCACAACAACAAACTATTACCTAGTATCACAAGTAACAGTATTTACTTGTGGCTGCCAATGGTAGGAGACACAGCTGTCAAATTAAAGTATTGGCTGATATAATACTCTTTCAATGTATATTTTGTCATAGAGTTACACAGTATAGACTTCTACACATTGGGTTATACAACACATAATCCAAGGAATGTTGGTCAAAGTGAACACAGCACACACCCTCCTTCCGCAGGGTCATCGTTTCCACCTTTTTCTTCCCATTCTTGCTGCACTCCTCTGTGTCAGATCCTGCCGTAGGAAGAGTGAAAATGGATTAATAGTTGCAGAATTTTTCATGCTCATCTCACAATAAATCCATGGGTGTTAATCTCAAGCAAAACTAGCGAAACCATGCTGAGCTTCATTAAGAATACATTGTTGCTGTTCTTTTGGAGAGGCACACGCAGTTTTCTAAATGTAATTCAAACTTCTTGCTTTTTTCTCTCATGTGCCAAACCCCACTATTCAATTATATACAAGTGTCAGTAGACTGGCCTGGCTTATGTGTGTGAAACTATAAAAACCCAGGAAATGACTGAAACTATCTAGGTTAGCTATCTAATTGTACTCAAGTGTGCTGGCAGATTTAAAGAGCGCAGACGCTGTGCTGTAAGCAACACTGATCGAGGTAGCTAGTTATATTTCGAATACCAAGAACCATGGCACAAGGGTTATCTGCCTGTGAGACCGCCCTTAAATAACGTCAGCTAACTTAGTCCTGTGATTTTTGGTGAGTTACTGCTTTTTCATCAACAAATGCTATTCATCTACCTATCCAAGTTCTTTGATAACAAAATCGGAAACGAAAACTTGGGGTGCAATTCACTTTTGGGGGGATGCCAAACAATGAGACCGACTAGCACATTCCAGTCGGCATAAACATAAACCATCTTGGTCTTGACATCCAAGTGTGAGGCAAGGCTCGCGCGCGGTTCAAACCCCAAATATGATACTGATCACAGACGACTACAACGGATTTACATACACAGAAATCATAAAACACTGAAAGTGTCCCTCATCTAGCCACAGAAGCAAACTGGCTGGCATACAGATATCTTGTAAGGTACAGTAGCTAGCCTGCTACCTAATAGTGCTACAAATCGGACTCCTCCTCCGCCCGGCTTCTGCATTCTCCATCGTTAAATGCTAGTGATAGCTAGCGAGCTAGAAGTTCTTTGCTAGCTGGTTAGCGAGCAATTCACCCGCCTCTCTTCCACTTATTACACAGCGCTGTCATTTATATGATTACAAAATACTTGCACTCCAAGATATATATTTTAAAAATCTGTAAAGACATTTAGCAATCTTCGTTACTTTTAAAACGGACGCTTTATATGCGCTAGGACCCGGGAGAGTTCCTAAACTCATGTCTTCGTACACATCCAGCACTAGGACCCAGCGGGTCCTTTGTTTGTGTTACATGGTCAGGGTGCTGTGTGTTTCAACGAAAATAAATCATAGCTGAGCCCCTGTTCGGCTTGAAATAGTCCGATGTTGATGCCGAAGTAATCACTTACCATCCGATACGAAAACTTTCGCCCTTTCAACCCAGGAACTCCAGCTTTGTCCCACAAAATCATCGAGACTGGGGACCCGCCGATCTAGGGTAGCCATTACTGCTATTGCGCGTTCACGCACCGCCATCATCAGTGCGCGGGCACAAACCTTACGTCATCTGTCGCGTTCCCGCCAGTAAAGGATTACCTGCGTGCGCAGGCACAAGAAGAAGATGGGTGGGAGTCTTTTAGCGCTCTATGGCGGAAGCATGGATTTGAAACGTGCAGGGGTGCTTTCTAAAACTTTTCATTCCTCATCTTTTCCTCCACTTCCCCGCTATCGAGTACTCGTTCTCTCCTCTCTTCCAATCGTCTCCTCCTATCCTTTTTCTCGACATAGGAGACGAGTGGTAATGGGGGAATGGATGAAGGCAGGTGATAAGTGAAAAGTATTGGGACGCACGCCAGGTTGCAAGGCCTCCTTGCGACATAGACCCCTCCGCTCCTTGTTTTTAATTGGTGTTTTGTGTGCATACTGTGTTGTATTTTCGTCACTGATTGGTTTACGTCTGTGTCGCAGCCCGGGTATCACTGTGGTCCACAAATCTAGCATCAACATTAGCAAGTTTGATGGCAAGCCATCGCACACATGTAATATGCATACGGGAACAGCGATAAATAATAGTGTATTTCCAGGCAGTTGAACCAAAGGGAAATTTTAAATGTTCAGTTGGTCGAAAAGGGTATATGTAATGTACCCTTAATACAATGTAATGATTTCGTTTGTACAACTGCAGCTGTTCTGTCTTGATAAACGTGTACAGTGTAAATAAATCCCATCGATTTGGCCTTTATTTTTCTAAAATAAATATACGTCCGCATGCATTCTTTTGATTGGCTTGTTTTTATGTTTTTTCTTTGTGCTTGTTTTGTTTGTCTGGTGTGTATTGATGTAAAGAGTGGTCTCTGACAAACGTATTAAATGCACTGTAAACTGAATAAAGTGAAACAAACCAAGGCATCACTGGAAATAGGATATCTCAAGTGACACCTGCTATTGCCATATTTGTTGTTATTGTTTAATTGTTTAACTCATGTTAAATGGTGAATTTTGGAGAAAAAATTTTGATATGTTTTTAAGGAACATTTCCAGACAATTTTCCATATAGGCTGTGGACACCATGTAATAATGCTATGTAAGGCAATCAGTGGAATTATGAGCAGAAAGGTCACAGCTGTAATTTAGCGAGTTTTAATTCTCTTTGTTCAGGAGTCCACATACAGTATGTATGTGGAAACCATGCATGAAAGGGAAAATAGTTTTTCCATTTTACTGAGGAACCTCGTGGGACTCCTTCCCTGAACACCTGAATTGAGGTATAGTAATAGATTATAATTATTGACAGTTAATAGCAAAACTAAAGCACAAAAAAATGTAAAACATCGGTCATTATAGCCCACTTGCTAATACAAAAATGATACATACACCCAATTGAACAGATATAGCTAGGATATTGGGGCAGAGACAGATTTTCATCTCAATGAAGTCTTTCCAAATTCAAGTTTATGTCCCAACTATTGAGGACAATCTTAATTACTTGTAACTATAAAACATCAATTTCCGCAGAAAAATACATTGAAATAAAAGGAGACACATGATAAAGGGGGAATGTGTAGCAATATTTTGTGTGCTAAAACATGTGGGGACCACATCCAACATGATATGCTTATATGCAAAACCTTTATTTAAAACCTGATTCTGTCATTATACAACTGAACACTGTACCCATCATGCATTCCACCACTTCACTGGATATTTTTATTCAGCATCGGCACCATCTCTTACAATATTGCCATCTTGAGGATAATGCAGGGACTGCACAGTCTTCCTCATACAAAACCCACAATGGGGACTAGCAGCTTTCCATGAATATTTTACAGCACAGCATTTGAAGACTTAGTTAAGACTTGTTTTGCTCAGCATAGTACAGAGAAAAATTTAAGGGATTGCCACACTCTGCAAAGCTCCATTTGATCCAGAGGAATATCCTAATTTGATTTGCAATCCCATTCCCTGACTACATAAATATTGGAAAATGAATAAATTCAGGAACCTGCTGGCAAACAACATGATTCCACATTGACATGCAACATATTGACATATAATGTATCTCTTGCCTTCCCTTTAAGAGCAATAGCGGTAGCAGAGTAATACAGTCAATGACATCACCAGGACAAAACTCACTTTAAAATGATCAGAAGCTTGTTTCAGCATGTAATGCACAAAATGTTGACATTTAACTAAAAATAAAGGTGAAACAAACTACAAAATTCAGTAAATGAGATGGTTTATTAATTGTGAGCAAAATTAGCCATAGAAGTGGCATTTTCTTGCAGCATACAAGAGACATTCAACAATCTATTCCCAGGACTTTTTAAAAAAACTTGATTCTTCCACACAACTTACAATTGATTACAAAATTTAATGATCAATCAAAATTAAAAGAAAACGGCAAGACACATTACTTGACAACTTTCGTAGCACTACGTGCACAACCAGGCAAGTTACAGCAAGAAAAATAATTCTTAATCAGGAAGAAAAGAAAATACAAAATCACATTTGTTTTATACATCTGAGGAAAAACAGCAGTAAGGCACGTTATATTTAACAGCAATGCACATCATCTTTAAACTTGAATGCTTAAATAGGTATTCAGTTCATTACGTCTTCCAAACAACTCCCAGTATTTTCTAAAGCCCACAGAGGTCTATGTTGTGCAAGTATTGGAAAAAGTAGCACTTGTTTGAATAAAAAAAAATAGACTTATAGTGCATCACTTGATTTTTTTTAATTCAAAGCTAAGGAAGCAGTAGCATTAGCTTTTTTTATTCAATTAAGGAAAAGGTGCACTGTTAGAGATAGTCTTTTGGCATAATCAGTGTGTTCAACACATTGAGCTTGCCCTTTACCATTTTTGCTTCCTTATCTCCATATAACATTAAATCATTTGGTCTCCTTACACTTACACACAAACAATGAGCACAGAGAAGCACCGTCTAGTACAATCTAATTAAAGAACTGCAAAGAATCAAGCACAAATTAAAAAAAAAAACTCAAGCATGAACTCAAATTACATAAAAAAACAACTACATTAATGATACTACCCTAACAGATGCAACTCTGCCACTATCAGTCAAAATAGGATCGTAGTGTTATGGTAGAAGCAGCCAGTATTGAGTTTATTGTTACAAACCAAATGTTATATCAACCTAAAGTTCCAATTGTGATATCTCTACAATTATGCCACTAACATACTAGGGCAAGCAAGAAGAAACTATGTTGGATCAGTGCGCTGCAATTTAGCATTTAAATGACAAATATTTGGTTTGGGCATATTTTGTCCTTTACAAAGTCTGTTTCTTTTGAGCACATTCAATTTCTTGCCAAATTAATAACCACAGCTTGAAAGCAATGCCTTAATCACTGATTGAGCCACACTTCCAAAAAGCAAGCTTACATGCAATGTAACTTATTTACAGTGACAATATTTTCAGTGCACGAAAACAGCTTTTGCTAGAACATTTAACATAAGCATACTGTATGACACTAGGAGTTATATAGTTGCCAATAACCATATTTACACCTACTTTTTTGGTCTGAAAAGATTTAGAAAAACGTGATATTCAAGGATGAAACAAACAAATTGGGGGAGGGGATCTCATTAGGGCTGTGTTTCTCTAGTGGTTTTAAGCTAATGTCTTACTAAGTCTGTTCATGAAAATGACACCATTATGCACCCCCTTTCCTCTTCACCCACATTTGTTTGGACTAAGATTTGCTAAAGCATTGTGGCTTGAACTGGGACTCAACAACCTGAACTGCTATTGTACTAAAAATCTTTCACATTTTCATTTCTTTGACAATATGTTTCTGTGAAACTGAAAATCATGCTCAATTCTGGAGGCTTGCATGTGTGAATGTGTATGTTTGTGCATTTGAGTGTGATTGTGTGTGTAATCAAGAATGGATCCAACATCCAATTATGATTGTCCAGCACCATCATCTGCACTGACAGTGGGATTGGCCGGCTTGTGAAATGGGGTCTCTTTGTAAATGAACCAGCAGTTACCCCCCCACAAGATGAGGTTGAGAAATCCAAAAATCTGCAATAGAAAACAGGTTAAAATTAGAGCTACATGATTTTTGAAAAATGAATCATCCTGATACTCTGACCCTAAAACCACAAAAATGACAATGTAATGATAACTGACAAATTATGTACTATTTAGACATTCATAATTTGAAGAAATTACCACAAATATAGCATAATTCTGTCAAATTCATTTCCATGTGCAGTGTAAACAGCAATGCGCACATTGCTTCAAACATTTTGTATTTGCATAAAAGAAGGAAAAGAAAGTTAGGAGGAAATGTATCAGTTTCAAGTATAAAATATAAAAGAGTTAGGTAAACAAGGAAGAGTAACATTGTTTCATATGAGCAGTGAACAAAAGGTCGACAAAACATTTCAGTTTCACTCAAAGATTTATGGTTGTCATTCATTTTCTTTCAATAATTAGCCTCTTCGGGTAATTTCAATTCAATGACTTGAGCAGAAGGACCCACATTTTCAGTACCAATTTGAGCTAATAAGTAAAGGTATGATGTATGAAGAATGCATCTCTAATTGGTTGCTGCATGAATGTAAAGAAAACCAAGGTGCAATCCTGCTTGCCCTTGTTATTGTGGTCAATGATTACAGAGCAGAAGGAACATAATAACAATGTATTTACAAACATCACACTGGTAAAATAAATGAAATATTGATATTGGTTAAAATATTCACTGATCATCCAGCTCTAGTTAAAATAATTTGATCTTCTTCAACCTTTAAAAACATAAACCCTGCAATCCTGCCACTCAATCTCTAGTCTGTCAGGCAGTTCCATCTCAAATTATGTTTCCCTTTCTCACTAATTATGAATGTTTTGAATGCTTTCAGTGATCAGATTTCAAATTATAGTAATTTTCTTTGTTGTGATAGTCAAACTTCCATATTTTATGCGATACTGAGTGAAGATACACCCATTGCATGTGTCTGCAGAAAGAGTGCAACTGACAGTAAATATTGGTCTTCAATGATTTTTAGTTGTGGGCTGTACCAAACTGTTTTTTGAGAAAAGGTAAATGTCTGTAAATTATAAAATTGCAGCCTTTTTGGAACCACAACTGTCTGAAACCTTTCATGGGGAGCAGAATATGTTAACACTCCCATGTCTATTATATAGTTTTTCTGAATGAAACATGTGAAGATGCTCCTGTAGTTACGAATCTGACTAAATTTGTACAGTCCATATGTTCAGGTCTATGAGTCTAACTAGGCATGTGGAGAGTGTCTACCATACGATGATCTTACAACAGAAGCATTGAGGCGGCCCATGTTAGGGAATTGCACCGCTTTGCATAGTCCAGGTGTGCAAGCCCCAATGGTTTTCACCACGTTTTCAGGATTGGTCGACCATTTGACATCTGTTAGACCCTTGCCCCAGGCTGAAGAGGACACCAGCCACATGAAGGCAAAGATCCCAGTTATTACCAGGTCCTGTGGGAGAGAAAGAGTAAGAAACAGGTCTGGAGTGAGGGGACAGATATTTGAGAGCATCCTATATTATTCCTGCAAAGTCTTTGGATCGTGCCAGCCACTTGAATAACCAGATTCTTAAAATAAGGTGTTAATGTGATCAGTAAAGAGTCTTTTAATGTGACCAGATAAACCAGCCGAACTTGGTCTTCTCAAGGTAGGATTGTTGTACTCATGTTGGTTGTCAGTGTACCTGATTATAACTCTGGGATTTCAAGCATAATTCTGAATTTTAAGATGTACTACTTGTGTTTTCATTCCTCAGAAGGCTTACAAGATATCACAAGATCCACTTGTTTAATGTTAATCTTTCATAAAGTCATAATGTTTCAAGTTCTGTTGCTTATGGAGAGGTATGCTTTATCCCACTAAAACATGTGTCTGTGACAAAAGAAACACCTAATCATTTGATAATGATGATTTGGATTATACCAAAATATAAAATATTGCACCCCTGCATCCAAATTTCAAAAACCTTATTACTAGTTATGTGCCTTCACCAAAATTTATTATTTTGAAACCTCTTATTTCAACTATCTTAAAATGTAAATGAAATTCAAAATTAGCAATGGTATTGATCTTAGTTGTTGCTTATTTGCTGCAGAAGAAACATGATAAATCAAATACCATTACTTCAGTATAAAGTACAGTACTTGGACTGCAAATCAATCACCATGGTTACATGTTGATGGGTGTGGCTCCCCCCATGATTACCTTGCTGCATTGCAACATGCAATTTATCAAATGATTAACTGGAATGGTTTAAGTATTTTCATGTTACTAAGACTACACTTATCAAAACCCTATATGTTCAGTATGTCTGAAAAAAAAACTGTGAGCAATTAAGACAGATACTATATACTCACAATAACAGGACCCCGGGAAGTTTCTCGGTACAAGTGCTGGTAGCCTAGATAAAGCACCAGGGTGGCAGTGCAGTAGAGGAATCCAAAAACCCCAATGCAGACAAAGAACTCAGCTGAGGAAGAGTAGTCATTCACCAGGTACATCTTCGTTGAATGGTCGGGATTGGTACAGTTTGGGAACTCAAAAGGGTGGCTCGGCAGCCTAGGAAAGAAAAAACAACATCACCCTCCAAAATTATGCGGATACATTCTCACCCAGATTTAAAGTAGAGCAAGTCCTTAAAATATCAAAATGTATATAAACCAGTTCTGGTGAATGTAGAGAAGGCTACAAACATAAATATATTAGGATGAGAGGTTACGTTTGACAACTGAAGATTTAACTAGCAAAAAATAAAATACAAAAAGACTATAAAAATTTTCCATCAGCAATGCATTGAATCCAGTGAAGTGAATAATTGGTTTCAAAATTAGCACAAATGCATACCATTAATTTTTTAAAGTCCAGCATAATGGATTTTTTGTAATTAGCCAAGAACAAAAAACACTGTATTGTACATGACACTGGGGCTACCTGAAAGGGTATCCAAATTCAGCCTTCACCGGCTGGGCTTCCTGTTTTGGACATGTCACATTGAACTTGGTATCCCCAGAATACCCTCCAGTAGTGGCAAAGGCAAATATGGTAAAGACCTGCAGATAGACATGATATCCATGAATACAAAAATTTTAATGAAAAATAAATTTCAAAATCTTAACATATTTGTGTCATTTTTTTAATCCAAAGCATCATTAACTCCTGTGTAAATAATGCTTTCTATATTTATTGCTGCCATCCCATCCACTTGGAGTCACCTCTCAAGTGGTGGCTGGCTTTGCAGCTCTGATGGAAATGTGTATAGTGTTTTTTTCTGAGGGTGAATGGAAGAAAACCATGTGAAACTTTACAAGGCCTTCTGAAATGTCTGTATTTTTGCATCTCATCTGGACTTCCAATTTCACAGCAAATGTGTGCTATAGGTGCTCTGCTTTGCACCAGTGGTAACACACATCCTGACCAAGGTTTACGGTTTCTCACCCTAAACTGGCTCCATCCCCAGAGGAAGTTCTCTGTATGTAAGCTGCTTTTACAGCCAATTATTAATGTTAAGACTTTTTCACTGCAGTACCTAAAAGGGACAAGGTGTGCTCTACAGGGTTTTTGTTCCCTAATGTAATGTATATTTAGATACATATTGAGATGTTTGTGAGAACACTGTTTTTTCAGTTAAGATGACATGCATAAAATGTTATATAATTACACAGTCACAGAGCCAAGCAATTAACTACCTCGGCTCCTATTTTTATTTTTTCCCTCCCCAAACTGAGCCAAACTTGTTATCCTTCTGCAGTCACCTTCTCCCAACTACACAGGAGGAGGCTATGAACATGCAACTCCTCCAGCTGTATCATGATACATGCTTTTAAATAGCAAGGGAAAAAATAAAATAGGCGTGGTCATACATGAAAAGGTCGCCAAGCTTATTTTCTAGTTTTGTGCCTCCTATCCATGCGAGAAATTTTGATAAAAGGAACAACATTAACCTTTCTACCTTTCTCCTTTGCATAGGTCACCTCATCTCATTCGCATGCACCTCTACTGACACTCTGTGGAACCTGCCTGTTTAATATTATGATAGTCTTTAATATTATGATTGTCTGCAGACAGCATTATAAGTCTTTCGACAATATGACTGTGCTATGTCAAACAAACAATATGCTGATGTGCAAGAACTTGATGCCAAAGAGAAACAGTGTCATTTAGTTCAATCTGAAACTGGCTTTCAAATTATTTTGTGTATTTTATTAATGAATTTTTAGTGTATTTTTTGGAGGGGCCTCAGCCCCCATTCACTCTTAAGAACTTCAGGCATCAATCAAATCAATACTGTATTCAAAACTAGAGCATCACTCATGAAATCAGTGATATCAGATTTCAAACAATATCATTGGTAGAGCATTTATTTCCCCTGAGTATTTTTTTCCCATCACTTAACTTGTACTTACATAAAACAACTGAAGCTATAGTCACAATATATTTTAATATATTTTAACCTCAGTTCAAAACACATATAAATATGTTTCTGTAAAATTACAAAAGGAGTTGGGTTTTACATTTCATTTAATGCAGGGTTTATATTATTTTAGTTTTTGTGAGTGGTTCACAGGCAACATATACAAAATTGAATTTTAACAAAAATAGTTCAAATGAAAAATGGGAATATGCAATACACAGACACATTCAAAGCTATATCCCCTGAATATATTTGTTTAAACTTGCCAATAATCATCTGCCAACCATTTTATTGACAACAGAATGTTGCTAAACGTTTTTGTGAAACTGTTTCAATAAACCTTCCTCACTTTGTTGCTACCTCTCAGTTTAAAGTGTTGTTTACCACCAGCAAAATGATACAGCACAGAATGCTTTCAACTTATGCCTTTCTTGTTCTGTTGAAACCAAACTTCTATCACTTTTTTGGTACTTACCTCTTCTACATGGTGCCTGGCAGTGCTGGCACACCAAAACTGCACTTTATTTATTATGGGAGTCAATCCCTGTCAACTAACTAGTGTTACTCATGCTGGGGTATTCAAAGAGATCTGTGGCTTTACTTAGTGGCATGTGAACTCAGGCTGTTTCCACTGGCATGCAAGCTGAAACTGTGAGGATCTACACACAGAAGGGAGAGAAGACCATAACAGTAGCTTGAGGTTGGCAGACTATGGTGCATATTTTATGTAAGGTCAAACCTCAATTGCAACTTTGATTTGCAGATGAAGAACAGAGAGTTGTCCTGATCTGGACAGAATTCAGTGTGATGTTATACACTGCAGCACTAGCTGCAGGTAATGTAACAGCTGTACCAGGTCAGTCAGCTTTGGCTCCAACTGTGGAAAATGGGTGGGAAAAAATTACTTCAAATTCCCTCTCTTTCTAATCTGGCCAACACCCTCCATGCAAATAAACCATCAAGCCTGCACATTCCTGGAACATTTATCACCAGTAAGCATTCTACTTCCCACTGGCTCCAACACCTTCATCAACACAAAGTTCTGTGGGAACAAAACAGGAAGTGCATGTGGGTGTGTGTGTGTGTGGAGGGGAAATCAGCTGGTCAAAAAGTTTGCACTACCCTTTTTGCGGACTACTGGTGTATACCACTCTACTCCACCACCAGGGTAGCCCAGGCACTCAACACTTTTTAAGACTAAATGGAGCCCACCTGAGGAGACCAGCAAATCCAGTCCACCACCCTGAATTAAAGTTCAAAAACAAAAGGCAGGGATGTTCCCTTATTTACCCAAACCAATACCTGCATCAAGACCATACAGAGAACCACTTGAAGGCATTTTTTCTGTATGGAGGAAGGCATTTTTGTTTTTTTAGTAAAACAATTGGGCTTGTGTAGACCAGACTTTTTTGCTGGATTATATACATAACTGTATTCACTAGGCAGTACTATCACAGATATCATAGATGGGTACTATGATCAAAACCATACACAATTAACTAAAAATATCAAAATACAGTTCTTTGTGGTATTTTGCATTACAAAACACACAAAACAAAGGAAACTAGTTACACTACTTTTACAGCTCCTTTCCTTTTCCAAGTAATGAGTCACTCCCACTGATCAGAATCCTGTAGATGTGTAGTGTAGCTTTATCACTTCAGACTGTAAAATAAGCCCAGAAATTTCTCTGGGTCTGTTTGAAAGCTACTCCTTGTGTACACTCCTGCTGACGCTGAAAGTAGTCTGCTGAAGATAGGAACCATTCCCCATCATAAAGCCGAAACATCAAACCCCATAACACACAATGCCCATATTACACCAGGTAATAAACTGGTAGCTGATCCACTTAATAAATCGACTGTGCATAAGCTGTCTACAATGGTCAGTGGACTATCTGATGCGCATCTTATGGTAATGTAATTAATTTTTAACCTGCTTTGCAAAGACATTTGGAGTTAACATAAGAAAAATGTTTTTGGTTGACCAAGTGATAGAAGCCTTTCAATTACAAAACCATTGTGCAATACAAACAAAGCAAAGGGGACCTCAGAATTCACAGTTGGCAGCAGGAAATTACACAGTACTCCAGTCTCGCGCAATTTCAAGATGAATACATTTGAAAATTGTGGTAGATTACACAAGCGTACGAGACGGAAAGAGATCTTTCCTCGAGCAATTCAGAGATGTATAATTCTTGTTGGATTTTAATGCAGTAGCTCTGAACATTCAGACTGTAAGTCATCGTTCTATACTTAATCAACGAAAGTACTTGTGATATCGCATGTAGTCGTCAGTAATGCTAGTTACGGAGAATAAACAACATACTGTATCGGTTAGTTACTACAACAATGTCCTGTTATTTCGCTACAATTTCAGATAACATTGCCGCTATGATCGTTTTTCTGGATTTGACTAGCTGTTGTGTCTTTTGCACTATGACAAGTTATTCACATCATTACTAAATCGCTGGCATCTATCTGCTTCCCACTTCTCAAAAAGACGTGTTTCTCATTTGTGCGCAACGTAATTTAAGTCAGTTAATCTACAAATATGTATTCAAACGTAGCTCAACTTATTGTGTACATGAACTCATTCTGTTTTGTCACTTGCATTACTGCTCAATCGGCACAGGTGAATTCAAACCCCGATCACAGTTGCCCAGGTTACGTTCAGACTGGGCCAATGAAACAAGTTGTCAACCATCTCATTTCCTATCTAGCTAACGTGGGCTGCAAATAGGCGTGTACTGTCGGGAGAAGCTATTTAATGAGTAACTAACCATCGTAAAGTTACAAAATTTTTATAGCTATGGTTTACGGCAAGAACTCAAAGCATTTTACGTTGTACTACGTTTACTTTACCCAAAAGATGCGTGTTAGCCTGCTCGAAAAAAAATCACAAAAAAATAATTATTTCCGCTGTTAGTTGCCGATTAAGTTGCAACTATAGCTACCTTCTACCATGAGGCTAATAACAAAAAGCGAAACAATGTTCAGGTCGCCACTCGCCTAGCAACTACAATTGAACTAGGTCATAAAGGAGCCAATGAATGGGTGTTGCCCAAGGGACTAGTTACAAATCTAGCACACCAAGCTAATTAGTCCAACAAAAGTCAGCACCAGATTTATACATGGAGGAATTAACCGCAAGTTCGGATAAGCAAGATGGCTAGTTGAGTCTTTGAAACTTAAAAACCAGCTTTCCTCATCTGAACGAGCTGGTTTGCTAGAGAGCTTCTGTAATTTATCGAGACTCGTGAGCCTTTAATAATTTGCAAATCAAAAGGAAAAGTGTCACTGAATCACTTACCCATTCCAGAACTCGAATAAATCCTAAAGGTTCTTTCAAAGGTCCCAAGTCAAGACTGAAACCGAACATGATTTTCTAAAGTGGAAAACAGAAAATGTATGATTATAAGCTTTAAATGCACCATGTTATCCCAGCAACTCCAAGTTCTGATAAGCGCGCTATGATTAACTTCATGAAACTTTCACTTTATTGGTAGCCAGCAGTTTGTCACCTGCTGCGGTCCGGCCATATCGTTCTACAAGAATAATCTTCGTGGGAAAGTGTTGCCCTTTTTAAATCTTCAATTCAGCTGTTGAACGAAGCCTTACCAACCTTTTCTTACTTCAGTTTTGCTGGAAAAAAAACGTACATCCGTCTTTGGTCTGTGTTGAACTTCTGTTAAACTTTTTTGACCTGGTACTGCACACGTGATTCGCAACGAGCTGTAGATACAAGTCTTAAAGTGACATGCCCTTAGAGGTAATGACAAAAACCAAAACACCACAACCAATTACGATTTTAGGTATTACTTTGGTATCACGCCGTAAATGAAAGTGAATAACAATTAATTCCGCGATGCACAGAAACCTCCAGATTCTACAATATGCACGTCTCCTGAGATTCAGGTACGGATTCATCTTGCCAATTAAACTGGAGATTGACTGGGTGATCTGACTAGCTTGAAAGGATGTCATATTGGTTGAAATAATATCATCATCATGGTACAGGGACATTACTTTAACCCTCCAAACCATTTCTACTCAGAGTCGTTTTTCCAATGTCATATTTAAATTTACCATATTTAAAATAAATTCCTCTTTACAGCGCAGTACATTGTGGTTTGGCTGCAATTAAGGACGTTTTTTGTACATGAACACTTACAATACAGCACAAGAAAAAGAAGACAATAACACACATGAGTTTTGAAAATCATATGTATTTGTATTCGAGTCTTTCATTTTCCCCTGATTTTGAATCATTATTGTGAGCCCCATCCCACTGCTTTAACATCCTCACTTTTAAAAAGCAGGCAGGCATGTGTATTTGTCTTGCATTCAGCTTGTTCTTTTCCCTGTCCAGGCCTCAAGCTCACCTGGACAGCCATTGCTCTGGAGGACTACTCCTCTTGTGCAGATTGTGCAGGGAGACTCTAGGATGTCAATGGAACAGACAAGTTGCAAGGCAGGGAATATCCTGCTTGATGTACACAAAGCAGTGAAGATGAGATCTGGCTATAAATTGGCACTATTCTGTATAAGATGGCAAAATGGATGAATGCTCCAGCCCTGAGCATATTGTCATAGTTACATAATTAAAAATGTTCATTGGCTGTGCCAACCCTGGACTGCTAGTGAACTACATTTATTGATAGCTTGGTTACATACTTCAGAAATGTCTATTTTAATAATTAATATGTGTGAATAATGTGTGAATTCCTACCAAGCTTGTGTTCACTCTTCCGCAGTTTATATATACACCAGATGAAGGTTTATATAAAAAAAAACATATTAATACTGATATAAAATACATACAACTGACCACTGTACACATTTAGTTTTGAATCCGGTATTTCGTTTGAAGCTTTTCACGTCTGTACGTTCAAAATAATGACACCCCATTTCTATTGCTTCAGGCTATACAATAGGCACTACACAATTAAAATATTCACTTTAGGTTCACATCATTCCCATGACTGACAAATGTAGGCGGAACGAACATTTTCCGGGTTACGTTTTAACCTTCGGAAGATAATAATATATGCACTTCCTCTACTCACCCGCTCTCCTAGAAAACAAGCAAACTCATTCAGCACTGCAACCTGTGAGTAGACCTGCTTTGAAAATACATTGCTAGGAAAGTATAGAATGCACATTTCTGAAGAGTGATAAAAGTAACAATAAGTTGAATTGGTCGATGTTTCGTTTTGAAGGCACTTTCTGGGCATATCGATATATTGGGTGAGCTGACTAGCTGGTGTACTTTTGAAACGCCTTTTCAATAGAATGGCTGATGTGCCTTTGGGTAGCTAGTTAGCTGATGTTTTGTACAAAGGTAATTGTGTTTGTTTTTTTGTCAAAATTGCTGTTGTTGTTTAATTCGTTAACAGATTTTGTTTTTGATTTGGACAGAAATCATGCTGGGATACTAAATCTAGGTAGCTAACGTCAAGTTAAGGCACCGGCCTAGGCTACGCTACGATCTTGTCGTCATCATGATTTCTAATTGACTGTAGCATCGACCAATGACAGGGCCTCTATGGAGACAACCTTTACCCTTCGTTCAGATTTATCCAATGTGCTATCGGGATAGGCAGAAGTATGGTAGATTGATTTCTTACTTCCAGTTTCTCCACACTTGCCGACTTTGCTGACTTGGGAGTGCAACATTTTTCTTGTTTTATACACTAAGCGCGTTTTTTGCATAATAGTTATTTTGTTTTCTTCACAGATTGAAATCAACCAAAATGTTTTTGACAAGATCGGAGTATGACAGGTGAGCAGCCTTTTACATAGTATCTTTGCTTTGTCATGATAGAAACGACTGAAGGCCTTTTTAGCTATGTAGCTCGTAGCAAGCTGCCAGCCAAGGAGTTTGCTTGCTTTACATTTATTGTAAACCACAAGTTTATATGGAGCGTAACATTAGCTAGCTAGTTGGTCCATGTGCGTTTAGTACAAGTTAAAATAGCCAATGCTTGATACGTCAATAAAGCCTAGCGCGTAACATTGCTAACTAGAAAAGTGAACAGTGGCTAGCAGGCTACTTTCACTTTCTATCTGTAGCATTATGCTGTGTGTCTCGTTATATATACACGGGCGAAGGCGAAGTTTTACTGGAACATGAAGACCTTTAATCTAAAATAAAAAATGTAAAGATCGTGCCGATTATGGATTTACAATATTTGATTTTGTGATTTGCAGAGGAGTGAACACATTTTCACCAGAGGGAAGACTTTTTCAAGTGGAATATGCCATTGAGGCTATCAAGGTAGGTTCTTGGATAGAAATTCAAATTATACAGTACATTTTTGTCAGTGTCATGCAGTGTTAAAAAGGCAAAATACTCTGTGCCTCTTTGAAGCATTGCCAGGATTATGAGGACGAATTTATTGGAGCATATTTTAAAATATATTTATACTGTGGCAAAATGTGACTTTTAGTCAAAAGGTTCATCTTTAAGGTTTAGGGCCCAGTTAAGATATTGCTGCAGGATACTAGTTGTTTTAGTTAGCTTATGTCTTGCAGTTCAAATGAATGATATGTGAGAAGTGCATAAATCATAGATGTGTATAAACTGTGTATTGACAGTGTGAAAATATGTTTTCCCTTGGTCTGATGCTCTGTGTTTTTGCATATATTTGATATTCAGTGTTTTATCAGATCTTCAACCATCTCTAATGTTAGATAAAAGGTAACTTGAATAAAAAATTAACACAAATGTTTGGTGCATAGTAATTGAACAAAGTTATTCAGCACCTAGTCCACCATGTGGATATGCACATCTTAGACTCTTAAGTGGTTGTGCCACCTTCACCAGTAATGACTGCAACCAAAATCCTGTAGTTATTGATCAGTTTTTCATAGTACTGTGGAGGAATTTTTGCCTCCTATTCCTCCTCACAGAGTTTGAGTCAGGACTGTTCATTTGAGGTCCTGCCACAATGTGTCTCTATGATTTTATCCTGATCTTTGACCAGACTATTCCAATACTTTGGTTTTTTGTTTTTCAAGCATTCTGATATACTTACTGTTATGTTTTGCATCATTGTCTTGCTGCATTTCCCAGCATTTTTCAGCTTCACTTCATAGATTGATTGCCTGGCAGTCTCCGGTACAGTTCCCTGGTACACTGCAGACTTCATTATTCCTTTAATGATGGAAATGATGGCTATATTTTCTTGGTGTTAATGTTGCAAAGCTTCCCCAGATTGTGATACTGCCATTACTGTGCTACAAAAATTCCATCCAAACTCATTGCGAAAAATGCTTCTGTATTTGTATATGGTTTAATGCTCACCATTTGGTATCTCTGTATGAATGTAGTAACTAAAATAATAACTTCCTGTAAAGGTTCAGTTATGCTTAGACTAGGGGATTGTGAAAGCCATAGTAGGCGTTTGGTTTCATCATGGTGTTTGTCAGTGCGTATGAGTGATTATCTTGAAATGTGGAGACATCATAATGGAACACTTTATACCATAGGAAACGTACTAATCAAAGTGTTGATTGTCAGGTGTGTCTTATCACCAAAACACCCTGCCAAATGGCACTGAGTTTCTGCATGCTCAATTTGCCTCTGTTTTTTTTTTTTTTTTTTTTTTTTTCCCCCTCCAGCTTGGATCCACTGCGATTGGGATTCAGACGTCGGAAGGGGTGTGTCTTGCTGTGGAGAAAAGAATAACTTCCCCCTTGATGGAGCCCAGTAGCATTGAGAAAATTGTTGAGATTGATACGCACATAGGTAAGTATTAAATAAGCTTGCGTTAGTAATAGTGCTGTGCTAGAAGACTTTGGTGTTATGATCAGAACAACAAACTCACTCATTTTCAAGTGTGATAAAGTAAAGTCCATAATATTATAATACTCACATGTTACATTTTTTTTGCACTTATGGGCAATATTTCCAATGATTTTTCATTTGTTTTTACAGCAAACTTTAATAGTTTGATGATTAAAACCCCTCCAATTACAACCTTGGCTCTGACCATAGTCCAGTATAGTGGCTATGAATCCTAAATGTGGATGCAGATGTGACAGTGTTTTGTATTTTGCAATGACTGGAAATTTGAAAATTGTTTAAGTTTTCATTGTTGCTACTTGGATCAAGCCCTGTAGAGGAATCTTACTGGAAACTATATGCATGCTGCAATATGGTCAATAAAAATGTAGGGTAATATCATTTGTATTTTCCTTACTAAAAGGCAGAGTCTATTAACTGTTTAAGATTTCCATTTTCCACATAAATATCCTAAATTTGATGAAATATAAGCATTTTAAATATTCCTGGTTTGTGCAGGATTCTTTTCCAGATGGAAAATGAGCTGTGAGAGAAAAGCATCCTGTTTTTTTTTTTTTTTTTTTTTTTTTATAAATATGTTTGACAAACAATATTTTAGCAATAGTTTGGCAAAACATCCATAAAAGGCATTTCAGATTGAATGGAGATCTTATTATCATGGTGGTATTAAAATCTCCTGAACAATTCACCAGACTTCAGTTTAGTGGTCATCAGAGTGGATGTAAGTGTATGGGCTGCCACCCAAAATACAAGATAGATTTTATCAAAAGCTTCCAGCAAGACTGAACAGAAGTCTCACAGTTTCAGTGGCACTGGTGGGCTTCTCTGCTCTTGGTCAGTAAATGTGAGGGCTCAGTTGTCGCTATGTTGGAGTAATCTTTTAAGATTTTGCTTTCTTTTTTAAGGTTGTGCCATGAGTGGCTTGATTGCTGATGCCAAAACGCTAATTGACAAAGCACGAGTGGAAACACAGGTCAGTTCATGTTTTGTTTCAAATAATCTTCTCTTAATTTTAATTCTGAGCAAACATCGTTTGTTTAGTTGCAGGGTGTATGGATTGTCCATTCTAATGAAATTTGGTTCATGTTTGGCGGAGCTCGTTTGTTGGAATAGCTTGTTCTCTGCAAGTATTGGAGCCGTGAACTTTTTTTTTGTTTGGAACATATTTGGAATAGTATACAAATGGTCATTGCCAAGTTACTGTGTAGGACACTGATTTTGGACGCTTTTTTCTCAAATGTGGATGAAAAACTTCTGTGCCTTTCATAATTCATTCTTGACTGGCCATGTCATCAGGAAACACAGTGAGTGCACTGAAAATTCTTTGGCCACCATTTTGGTGCTCCTCAGCCCGAAGGATAGAGAACCATATAAAATTAGCTGATATAGTTCACAGAAAGTCTCTGAGAGATGTGTAATGTATTTTTACACATGTAGTTTGATGGCCTACAGAGACCAAGGTGATTGGTTGGTGAGTCCAAAATATGAATATTTTGTTTTAAAGTTATTATAATATAGTTTTCTTGTCTTGAAATTTGAAAGAGGACAAAAGTTTTAGAAACTATTCCATGTGTTTATTCCTTATATAACTCCTATTGAATAAATCAAGAAGGACACACAAGTATTTTGTCACTGATATTCAGGAAAACGCCTCTGAATTCTTTGGGTGGTGCAAACAATGTAACCTGAGTATCAACCCATGCATACTCATACTGGATCCAAAGAATTAAAATGTTACATTCTGTATTTGCCACCCACATTTGTCTTTTGATGACAAATGCAGGCAGCCGGTGTATAAAATCAGAATAGATCTTTTTACTTCACTGTTCTGGTACTGGAGGGCACTGCCAGTGTTCACACAGATGTTAGTTTCAGTACAAGTCCATTTGAGCAAATGCTGGGAAAAATCTGCTGTTTAGTGATGTGTTTGGAAAGTCTAGATCCTTGATCTTATACAAAAGGTTTAACTGTTGACAAGATGTGTTTTTTCCCCCTACTCTTTCAGAACCACTGGTTCACCTACAATGAGACAATGACAGTGGAGAGTGTCACCCAAGCTGTATCCAACCTTGCTCTGCAGTTCGGCGAGGAAGATGCAGACCCCGGCGCCATGGTAACCCTATAACTCTGCTTCCTTCCCGGCAGGGTGTGAAACTGTGTGTAAACCGCCATGAAGACACAGTGAATGTGCCTCTTTGAATTGGACAACTGTGTTGTCAGTATATAGAAAGAGGTAGACCTGTACCTATGCAGACATCATTTTTAAAGCACCAAAGTTTCCCTGATGGCAGATGTCATTGTGAATTCTGAGCACCTCTGTGCTACTGCTGGGCAATGGCACTTATTTATTTTTTATCTCTCTCCAGAGCCGTCCCTTTGGTGTTGCCCTTCTGTTTGGGGGACTGGATGAGAAGGGACCCCAGCTGTGAGTTTGCTTATGGTCATGAAAATACTTTAACCTGCTTCATTTGCATTGCATCATTTGATAGATTCTGTTATGCTTTTAAAATGTACAGGTATGTTGGGGTGTGGATTCAGTATAGTTGTAATGCACAATGCAGGCAATGTGAGTAAATGGTATCTCCCTAACCAACTAGGGGAGTCACTGAAATGCAGTAACATAGGGATTTCACCCTCCTGCTGATACTGACAGGATGGCAAATCATGCATTGCTCCATGAATGTTCCAGCACTGGAATGCTTCTAGACCACAGGGAAGAATCACTGCCCCTAGGGCTCGTGCTTTATCTCAACATGGCATCAGCGGGAGGACCCAAGTGACACCACTGCACATGAAAACCCACCAGAGAAAATCAGGGTTTCTGTCAGGGTTGAGCATAGATATGGATGCTTAATTATGTTGGCCTTACACAGAGAAAACTCCACCCTTGTCATTAATGCAGGTCTGCACCCACAATCATTCCCTGCACTTTTCAGACCTCAGGCCACATCCCATGGGGATGCGATCAAGCATTTTCTGCAGCCATTTTAAAATGGTACATAAATTATGTGGTTACAAGCTTCAGTGGAGAGCAAAGGCTTCCAGTTGGAACAAAAAAACCTGGATCAGACTCAAAACCTCTACTCGGCACATACTGAATTCTGGTTCCCTGAGCTGGAACTGACCAGCATCTGCGCTTGACAGTTCTTGGAATGTAATCAGCTCACAGCATGAAGACACATGTATACTCAGGTGCCAGGAAGATATGAAACCCCAAATTTACAGCAATAGTGACAAAGGCTTATGGGTTGTCTATGTTCATGTGTGTGCGTGCACATGCCTGCTTGCAGGTACCACATGGACCCATCAGGCACCTTTGTACAATGTGATGCCCGTGCCATTGGCTCTGCATCTGAGGGTGCCCAGAGTTCCCTGCAGGAGGTCTACCACAAGGTAAGGTTACCGAACACTCCCTCTTAAAATTTTACTTGTCTTCATATTTTGTGTTCCTATTGACATTAACGTAGTTCTGTTAACGTGTAAATATAATACATGCAAACAAATGTTATCTATTATTAAAATATAACTTTAGCAGTAACTTGTCAATAGCTTAACAAGATCTGTCTTTCAGTTATTTAGTCATCACTTAAACTCCTGGGTATCTGAATGACAGACTGCAGATTTATTCCTTAAATCAGCACCTAGATAATGATCTCATGTGTTTAGAACTTTTCCTGACTAAAGGAAAGGTCTTTAGAGATCACTTGGCTGGAACAAGCTGTACTGGCTAATGCATGCAAGCGCATCCCAACACAACAGTGTTATTCTCTTTTTGCCTCCCGCTGGAAGACAGGCTAGAGTGGCACAGCATCAGTCCCTTGGCAGAGCTTTACCCACAGCTATTGTTTCCCTCCCACCAGAATAGCCTCAGTGGCCAGATTGGGAACAGCCAATAATTTTATTGAGCCCTGAAAAGGCTCTTATCAGTGGCACATGGAGGGAAATGTCTCATTGTTTTGTTTATTTTTTAGGAGTGCACAAAATTCTGTTGATTTTGAGGGTGGGGGTTTTGACCCGGTGTTGATTTTACTTTGGAGTATTGGCCTTATTCTTGGCCTGAGTATCTCTTAAACAAGGTTATGGAGACAGGTGCGAGGACCATGTGTCTGCTATGCAGAGTAGGCTTGTGGTGTAGCATTCCTAGGTATTATTTTTTCCAAATACCTGAAATACAGGGCTATGACATCTCAACCACTACTACCACAATATCACAGGATCATTAGTGTAAAAGAAGGTGCATGTTCTGTCATACATTAGCTGAAGTATACTGTGATTATCTTACCTTCCAACAGTAAATGTCCCTCTGCTGTCATGCATTCTGTTACTCATTCAGTAAAATCTAAGGCCAGTAGTTTCACATAATTACTGTTGTATCATTGATAAAATATGGTGTAATACATGTCACTTATGTGTAATAACACTGAGACTGGAAGGCAGCTCAATTTTGATCAATGGTTGATCAATTCCAGTCTTAAAAATATTGTGTAAAGAGCACCTCAGCATTACAATTTGATGAATGCATATTCATCTTTAGAAGTTACTAACACACAGGTTCAGGTGCCTTTCCGTGGGTTAGGTATTTCCTTATGGGCTTGGCTGGTCTTGTATTCCATCCTCTTCACAGGAATTCCAACTAAAAAGCATTGCATGCACCTCTTTTTTTTGTTGGCCTTGAAAACATGAAAATAAGAACTAGAACAACCGTTCCAATTCTAGGATCCCATTTTCTGGCAGGATCTGAGGTGTTAATGTCCTGGCTGCTAAGATATGGGGGATTGGAGATGGGGTGATATACAGATTCAGAGTTACAGTTGGTCTTTTGAACAAGGCAGTACTGTTTCAATGGCAACAGATAAATGGAAATGTAAGATAATAGTTTTTGTTAGCTTCCCAGTTTGCTACAGCTGTGTTTTTGATCATGGCCATGTTGTCTGTGTCCCTCTCTCCAGTGTCTCTGCCAGGTACAGGTTATTTCAGTGAAGAACATTATCCAGTCAGTAATAGAGCATGGCCTTCTTAAAGCCAGCCTCTGGCTGTAAATGATGCCTTTGGGTTTTTTTTTGGGGGGGCTCTAATGTAAGAGCTGGACAGGGATTTCTTGTATTACAGAATTTACTGGCATGGCTCGCGCTTTGGGATGGGGACATAGTCACATGCAAACTAATTTTTGGAACATCATCTGACTCTGACAGCATGGACAATTGGCAAATTTCATTTGTGACTGTTGCAAAGAAAAGGCTCACTCCGAGTCAGTCGGTTTATCGCTCTCTTCCTTGCACTCAGTAGCTGCAAAAAGGTAAATAACAAAGGATGTTTAGCCCAGAGAAAAATGCATTTGTGACCTAATTTCTTTCCTTTTCCAGTCCATGACGTTAAAAGATGCCATCAAGTCCTCCCTCACCATCCTGAAGCAGGTTATGGAGGAAAAGCTGAACGCAACCAACATTGAGGTGACTGGCAGTTCTGTCTCAAGGGCCTTAAATCCCAGAATATCTTAAAAAGGCAAAGCTTGATCTGTGATATCAAAGCTCATCCAGAATCAAATGAATAGTGATTTTGGGGTATAGCTGCTCATTAAAATGGTTTGATTAATTTAAGTGAAATGCCAGTCCTATCTGTGGGTGATACAGTAGTCTTGTGCTAAAATAAAATGTTGTTCACAGTCTCTATTTTAGGCCATTTGGGTGTGGCATTGGTTTCACACCCTCATTTCACTGTGGTCTTCTCAGATAAAATGAACTTTCAGGCTGTGTGTGGAGTGTGGTGTCTATTCTTCCATAGCCGTAGTCTGGATAAGATTCGTTAAGAAATGTCAACTTTTTAAGGCTTCTGAGTGGCTTGAGGTTATAATGCTAGGGGGGAGGGATAAAAGAAGAAATATCTCACATTTAACTTGTGCTTTCTTTTTTGTTCTCTTTATCTGACCTGCAGCTTGCCACAATAGAACCTGGGAAGACGTTTCACATGTACACAAAGGAAGAGCTAGAAGATGTCATTAAAGACATTTAAAGCAGAACAAGGCTTTGAGCTGCACATTTTCTTGTGGCACTCTTGCAGAATATTGTGGTTTTGCTGTCCACACAGGAACCAGTTGTTAGTCATGTGTTTTTTTTTTCTTTTCGAATCTTGAAGATTTCTACAGGTCTGTATATACTACAGAACAGCAGCAGAACTGGGAATTAAGTCAGATAAAGGGTGGGGGGGGGAGGGTACTTTTTGTTACGACTCAATGCAACAATAAAACTGTCATGTTCAAAAAGCATAGCCTTCTGCGTGTATGTTCCAGTCTCCCAAAATGTGAAATAGATCAGAAAAGATGACACTGCAATTTGATAGAGTGCAGTGATTTTTTATTTCTTACCTTAGTAGTTGCTCAGAAGACGTGGTTTATTGTGACTTATTGTGCAGCCTCACAAGGGAACTCTCAAAGTTTATTTTCACCATAGTAAACGTATCTGGGGGAAAAATAGACTGATTTGCAGTTCCATTCAAATTATATTGATTTTCAAAGCACAATCTTTGTCATTGATTTTTATTGAATTATCAAACTCAAAATGCTTAAAAACAATAAATTAAGCACTGCAGGAGGTCAAGGATGAGAACTTTCTAAACAAAACTTTTTATTGTGAGTGTTTCAGTGCATGTGGATCTAAATCTGGTCTTGTGTTGAAACTTTCACAATTAAAGGTGGTTTTGGGATCAGTGATGGTGTGCAGCAGTTGTTCTTTTAATGTCATACCTCTCTGCTCTGCACTGTCAGAAGAGCTTTAGTCAGTAGTGAAAGTAAGGTGGCACAGTGCAGTATGCTGTACCACCAAAAGAAAACATGACAGCACACAGTCCCAGCAAATAAAACTGTCAAAGAGACCAAATAGAAGTAATTTAAATTCCGCCTAAAAAAAAATGTGTGTAAAAGTATGTTGTTATACTTGTAGTCATTAAATCCATGAAAATGAAAATGTACGTTTTTCAGTACTGTTAGAATCTCGGGAACCGTTTAGCATACTTCGTCACCATAAATTGCATAGGCATGTAGTAAATTACACTGAGACGTGGTACATTGTGACAAGAGAGTTCATAACTAGTAGAAAAAGTAGGACATAGATTACAGAAGTAATTCTATTGGTAAAATATAAATGTTTTTGTGAGAAAATATTATGTTGAAAATCTATCGATTATAAAATGATGACAGATTTCACTCAAAAGCATCTCAATTAGTGAGCATAATTGATAAAATTCTTGTAGTTTTGAAAATTAAATTTATGACATGACTACTCATATGAAAACATACTCTATGTCATGTTGATCATAAGACATGAAAATATATTCATCCAGTCTGTACCAAAGTAAAAAAAAAAAAAGATTTGGAGCCTTCAGCTGCTTCATTGGCAGATACTGAACTAGCAAGGAATCTTGTCTACTTTCACCACTGGTTTTATATTCTAACTGATTTAACAGAAAAGGCAGACTTCATGAAAATGTCTTCAACAGATGCACAACATGTCCATCCAACAATTCATTCTTTTTACTGTAGATTAAGTCATCAGCATTCCACTACTAATCAAATCAAACTCATAAGTGAACAAAATGGTTAGGGGAAGCATAGAATAGAAAGCACCTGATTGCTATAACATTGACAGAACCCCTTTGTTACATTTATGCAGAATATTTCAGGCCATCCCTGGCTTTTGAGTACAGTGTTATAACACTACAAAATAACTGAAACACCAATGCTGCTATACAGGTTTTTAACCAACTAACTCAATTAGAAGAGTTTCAAAAAGTCCAGTTTGAAAAAGTACATCCTCTCCAATCTTGACTCTAATACTTGCCATAAAGGATGAATGATTTTAATATAGTCAGCAAGGGGTTCATGGAACATATTTGAATTAATCCGGATGCTCATGAAACCACTCAAGTTATGTTGAAATGTGTGAAAATATTATGATTAACAGTGTTTGCTCTTTAGGGTACACCTTGCTATCTTAAACAGCATCATATTCCTTGGCCATAATTCTACCAGAGCAATAATCTGAACCAATAATTCAAGAGATGGCTGTCCATACCCAAACAGATCCACCACCATAGTTAACAGCTGGGAACTGGCAATGCGGGTTGAAAGCCTTCTTTGGATTTTTTTAAACATTAACTCATTTCAATATATGAAAAAGAGTAACCATCTACTCATCAGACCACAATAATGTCTTTTTTTTTAAAAGAAATCCAGGTTTTATGTTCATTACACCAGTGAATATGTTGTTGCACATTGCTCTTGGTAATAGGCAGTTTGAAAATTGGCAGCTGTACCATAAATATCAGGTTTGTGTAGCTCACAATGTACAGCTTTCTTGAGACTGGATCACAGAGTCATATATTTAGTTCCCTGGCATGTTTTGAGGCCAATTTGTGGCTCCATCTATCCCAGCTGGTGAACTTTGACTTGCAATCACTATACCTCTCCTGATGTTTTATGTGCTGATGATTTTCAACATTGTTTTCAGTAATTATGCCATTTTAAAGACTGATGAACCTGCAATTTGCAAATCAGCTATTTGACCTCTTTTAAAATCTTACATATCTGTTGCTTTATCAACTCACAAATTAAATTACTGAGTTAGTTTTATTGAACAACATCTACAACAGAAAAATTAGCTGTTAATATTAACATGACCATATAAAACTTGTGTAAAGTCGTTTTTAATTGTGATTTTGTAACTTTCCATGGCCCTTGTGCAGCTACATACATTTTAAATCTTTTAAAAGTAGATGATGGCAGCTGTGGTGTGTCTGTCTCCACTCTCCCATAGCTCATGGACCATTAGAGTTTCAAAACTTTCTTTTAGTAGATACAAGAACCTTCAACTACCACAATCAATTGTTGCTTGAAGAGGTGTTGGTGGGCCAGGAGGGGGCATTCTTTCATTTGCACAAAAGAGCACGGCATTGCACCAGCAGTGTTCTACAGAAGATGCCATCCTTTGGACGAGATGTTAAACCAAGATAGAGACTCATAGTCATCATTAAAGATCACATGCCACTTTTAAAAGAGTAGGGATGTTAACCCAGGTATTCCGGTCAAGCCTAGAACTTGGCTCTTTACATCAGGCAACCTAAACAAATTCATATCTGATTGACTGTATGATCCCTTGCCATCTCTCTCCATATGTATTCCCTGGGTCATCACTGAAAAGAGAATGAAGTTCTCATTTGACCTACCTGATTAAACAAAGTGTTTTAAAAACAGAGCGAGACAGAGACCAAGAAACAGAGGATCCCTTTTCAGCTGAGTTGAGTAGTACCAGTTAAGATTTTTGTTTTATTTAATAAGAATTTATTATACAGACTAAATACACACTGCCTCACTATTAAAGTTTAAAGGTCTATATAAGATCCAGTCTCCACAGTGATTATAATGGCTGTTTACACATTAAATACTGAGATCATATTCTGTGCTATCTTACATCCCCAGATTTAAGAATGAAAGAAATTAAACTCCTCAGACTTAAATGAAAACTAAAACTAGAAATAGTTTAAACATTTACTCAACAATTTATATTGCACATAAGAACTTTTTCATTTTACTGAAAGAATAAGACACACCTTAATAAGCAAACTTCTAGATTCCATTTTTACAAACATACAACAACCATAAGAGTAAAAGTGTGTAAAACTAGTTGAGGACCCATTTAACACCTCTGTCTTCTAAAACTCTCACCTGAGTAGGTCAATATTGCAAACAAATCACACCCACATTCAGGGACAAACAAAAACTGAGTATCCTGACTTATAACTCCAAACCACTGACATTACAACAGGGCAGCCTAGGCACCAGAACTGTGTTTGACACTTCTTTGTGACTAAATATATCTAGTACACCAACAATTGTTAGGGCAGGGATCTTTTCAGCATGTCCAAACAGTGGCCCTTGTACTGCAAGGCTAATCTGAGGACCGTAGGCTCCACTGTACCCTATGGTTTGCACAGCTGGGCATGATGATGGCAAAAGAAAAGAGAGGTCTATCATGGCGTTAGTTAATCCTTCATAGAAGTCTAGAAATATTGGCCAGCCCTCTGGATTATGAGGGCCCTTTGGTCTCATCCTCTCACACTGGAACCAATGGTACTGCAATAGAGGGAATCTGCAACTGATCTTGACTGTTAGGCACAACAAAAGACAGCTTGTTTGTTTGTCAGTGAGGGAGCCTGTTAACCTGCACTCACATGTCAGGGGACCTGAGGGGAAACTGCTGAATGAGAAAACCCCATGGGCTGTGCAGTACAGATTGTACAGCTGCAAGATGTTAGTGAGAGAATCAGAGGGTGCCTAGTGTTCACACTAAATGAGAGTGTTCATCCTTTGCTGCCTTGCTTTTGGCCTTTCAGTTTAAAGACACTCAAACCAGGTGGAATTCCTTTTCCAGGAAACATGCCTTTTCCCAGTCGACACATGACTTGATTCACTGTTATGTGCATTCATTCAGTTTGCTAGTTTTTTAGGGCAATAATGTGGCACAGTAGAATATCAGTGCTAAACAGAGCAATCCAGCAACTAAATGCTATGGGCTATTCAGAGAATATGGAGAAGACTTGGGCACATTCAGCCTTATGAAATGGGGTTTTGTCAGTTTAGTAAAATGACTCAACACAGTCTGAGCATTGTGGGTAAGTGGAAAAGCCTCGGAAGCATTTCAACCTGGCACATGAGGAGACTCCTGTTGGCTGAGGTCTGACAAGACAGAATGTTCTGTTAAAAAAAAATGAATTAGCATTCTAAACAGTAAAAAGCAGTTAACTAAATGTGTCACAGAAATGTGTAACAGAAGTAGTTAACAAGTAAGTCCGTCAGGAGATGTAAGATGCTGTGTTACCGTTACTAGAGGCTGTTAGGGGTGTTCCCATGACCCACTGTCCTACTCACTTCATATAGGAATCTGGGCATGCTATGAACTGTCGTAAAAAGGAGCGCCTCTTAAGTGGCTAGATTTGGTGGTATCTCTGATCACTGGTACAAAATCAATTTCAGCTTTTGAAGCAAATGAAGGGAGTTTAGGATTACGGCCAAATTATCTTATTCTATATATGCACTTGTGGCGCAGAATCTATCTGCAGCCTTACCTGACCGAACGAAGGTGCCCATCAAATCAGAAAAATTCGCGTCGACGCAACCAATCGCTACTTAGCGGGCAGCTTGCCAGAGGGCGTGGTTGTTCTAGAAACAACAACGACCATCCACAAATAAAATGAAGAACTAAATCCCACGGACCTTACTTGGCCACTGTAGGTGATTTGCATATGACTGGCGCTTCAATAAGCCAATTAAATAAATGCAAAACATGGCCGCAACCAATAGTTTTCCTGCGCAGAAAGCCAAGGCGGTTTGAAGAGACGCACCCCTTGTAAACCGGCTTTGCACTGCCTTTGGTGATCATTCTTGCACCGCGCAGTGATAGACGAGCGGAATGTATGCTTGCATCGGCTGGGGATCCGTTGTAGTTAGCAACAAAAAGGGAATCATTTATGGACATTTAGCACCACAAGTCGAGTGATCTCAAGACGCGCAGTAAAATGAGTCCCTTGCACTGCTGCACTGTAATTTTATTGCTCCATTTCGTACTTGGATTAGATTTTCAAGAAAGAGACAGTCTAACGGGCAATGCACGGCCAACGTTTGTGAAGAACCCAAAATTGGGTAGTGTTCATAAAATTAAACAGAGATCAACTGTGGAGTTGTCTGTCTCAGAAGGACATCACAAAGTTAAGAAGAGAAGCGAAGAGACGGGTGGAGACTCATGCAAAGCTCTTCAGGGTTATGAGTCGAGGTTAAACAACAATACACACACCGTAAGTATAACAAGTTGCGTTGTTGTCGTTGCACACCCGCTTTACACTGTCACGTAATTCCAAGGTACTGGTGTATAGTTTTAATTAATTGTATAAGCTTCTTGTTTCCTAAAATTATACTAAACCGATACTCTTTCCATAGATTAGTAGCAGTGGTGGAATTAAATCCTATGTTGTGCCAGAAATAATAATAAATCGGGATTTAGTGTTCATTCCAGATCATTTGCCATTAAAAGAACACTTTCAGTTTGACTTAAGTAGCATTATATTTATGGAGCGCTTAACGTTAGTTTAAATAAGTCATTCTTGGTCCCGTACCAATACCATCTTAGCACCCCCTACAAAGCCCAAGTTCTGCTTTGCGACTTTTTACTTCTTTTTATGCACCTCGTGAATCTATGAAACGTGTATTTAGACCGCTGAACTACGTTCAACTCCTCAGTAATACTTTACTCCACATTGTTATTGCGGTTCTCTTCGCTGTAGTACTTCTCCGACATTGAATTTGTTGCTCTGCCCATTTTGGTATGCATCACTGGCTGATTGCCTACGGATGCGAGCTTCTTTGCAAACAACCACGGCTGTTAAACAGGTAATTGAGCAAAAAGACCAACATGCATTGGTCTTCTGGTCAATTCAGTGCTAAAACAGTCATCCAACAACGTGCAGCTTTGTTTATGTTAAATTTGGACTGTGTTGCAACAAAATATATTACATTTACAAAACTTAATTTAAAATCCATGAATTCGTAACTACACTGATTTTCTTGCCACCTGGACTTCTCTTCCTAACTCATGGAGTACATTTTGTGTGGATGAGTGCCTCGAGTCTGTGATAACCTATCACCAGAAAGTTCATATTGTCTTTTTAGTCCACACAAGAAATCTGTGACTGATTAGTACTGTGGTCGTGTATGATTTAGTCGCAGGGATCATGAACATCCTATAACTCATCTGTAGTGTTTTACCGTTTTCTGTGTGTGTTAGATTTTCACAGCTCGTCTTTTACAGACTCTGCTAATTCATGATTGTGCTGTAAATTGCGTTGAAACGACAGAAGCTGAGAATCACTTCTCTTTAAATATTCTCAGCTCTGTTTTTTATGTAGAAAAATTAGGGTGACGGGCACATTTGTGTTGAGTCTGAACAGTATTGTCTTGTAAACCTGGAGGTCAGCTGCAGGGTCAGAATAGTACAGTAGCTGAGCTTTTTTTCCTGTGTCTCATGTCTGTGATTCTTGGATAGTTTGGGGGCCTTCTGTTTTGAATCCACATGCCTGGGGTGGGAAGTAGGTCAGCATTGCGCAAGGAGCGTGAAATATTGAGCACCTGGAGCAGGGTTCTTGTTATGAACAAGACAGTCTGTCCTATCCCTGTACCCATTTTGCCTGGTACTAAATGATGTCTTGGTGTTGTGAGGTTGGGCCTTAGTGTTGCTTTTTGGGTTCCTGCATTAGACAAAAAATGAAAAGTTGGAGCGCCTGGTATTTCAGGGGACAATTTGATGTTTGTCCCCAGTCTTGGTGCATTTCTTGAGAGGCTGTTAGCTAGTTGTGTCCCTTTATTCGGCTCAGTTTGGACCCTGTTTAGTCACATGATTTCCCTGACACTCCACATTCTCAAGGTAAAAACAAAGAGGTCACACAACTAAAGAATGAATTTTCTTTATGCTACTTTGAAAGTTGCCTTTGTGAAATTCGAAATGGAGCTGTGCTATGTACATAGTCCAATGCAGCAGCCTCCTCATGCACTATCCCAAAACCACAGCTTGCCTCCCACTCCCACTTTATAACTTTGATGTAAAGTATTGAAAGGGCTGTGCCCCAAAAAAGTTTAAAAACCACTGCTCTCTTTCCACAGGTGAATAAGGTACCTTTGGGCTTAATGACCTTTTCTCATCATAATTCATTTCTGTACTATGGTCGTATCTTGGAATAGCTTTTGGGGTATCAGGCAGTGTTGAGTACTGTTGAAGTGTTCTCGCTGGTCACCTCAAGAATTTGTCATTTTCTAAAACTGAAGGCTGAATTTTTATGCATGTGTGAAATAGGTCCACACCCAGGGCATGTCACACTGAGGGGAGAAGGGATATGCCCATCCCATTTAAAGAATAATATTGGAATGACTGCATTCCAGGGGCAGCTGAGAATTCGATTTTGAATGCTCTGACCAGAAATTGATCCATACAAAAGAAAGTAATGGGGGGCAGAGCAGGAAATGTCCTACGCTGATGCAACATATGGATAATTGCATTGGGCTGAATTACTCAAGTCAGATCTACAAACTGTGCCTCTGCCCATTCCTGAGTGTTCCTGTTCCTATCACAAATGCAACCCACAGAAGATAAAAGAGCAACTTTTTAATCTGTCATTCACTGTCAATTCCCATGTTCTGTGGCTGGGAGTATCATGGCTAACTACAATGAATCACATTTCCCTTATAATTTAGAGTGCTGAAAACCACACTTTGGTTTTACCAGTATATTCCATGAAAAACAAAATTAATGAAGTAACCCATGCACAAATTAAGTTACATCATGATGATGATTACTATGTGAAAAGATTTTTATAGTGATGGACCAAGTGCAGTTGCATTTGTGCTTTTTTCTGTTTTTTTTTTTTTTTGTCATTCTTGTGGGGGTGGATTTTAGAGTGCATACAGACATGGGTCATAAGGTGTTGTCTGAGTGTTTTGGGGTGGGCCCCTGGCTAATGCTTAGCCTAATGGGGCGTATAATTGCAGGAATGTCAGAAACTCCATTCAGTAGCACTCATAACCAGGATGGAATCCAACAGCACACTGGAACAAAACACTTTTAAGTTACTCATCTTTAGGGGGAGGAGTGTGGCTGATAATACACCTATTTTGTCCCCTTGTAAGATTTGTACTGTGTGCTTAAATGCAAGGTTTGTTTTTCTCATTCTTAGAGGAGGTATCCACATTATGAGGGGAAAAAATCCAATTAATTACAGGTAATGTGATATATATGTAATAATTAAAGAATGTAAAGGAAATGAATCCTAATGATTTCATGCTTTAAGAGCTCTCCTAAATAACAAAAACAGGTTCAGAAGTCTGTTGTTTTTGAACTTTGCTTCACACTTGGGAAGGAATTGTAAAAATGTTGTTTTATAAATTCAAAATTTTTATGCACTAATGGACCAATGAGCAACAGACTTTGTGGGTGCAATTACAATACCTGCATTTAGCTTATTCTTGTCAACCATGTTACTTTTGTATACTCCATTTCCATCCTCTTTATGCTTGTTTGGAAGAGGTTGCCCAAACATTGAAACATTTTTCCCAACGTCCTGGCAAACACACTTGTTATTTTTTCACAGCCATGAGTGATTACTCTTCAAAGGCAGGACAGCTGCTTTTAAATCCTTTTCAGTAGCTGTTATCTTGGAGAGCTTAATAGGTTTTTATTTTTCTTAAAATGAAAGTACTCTTGCATAACTACATTTGTCAAGGGCCGCTACCTGTTTTACATAAAATATTTAATATTTGTATTTACAGTATTTTTACTTTTTAGTAGTTATCATTGGCGGTATGATATGAAACTTTTGTTTATGCAAATATAAAATACTTGAAGTTTAGAAATCTGTAGGCTGTGCACAATCTATGATGTCCAGTGTTACACTGAGCATAATCTTTGCATCCATTCTGTCTGTCATAGGGGGAGGGGAGGGAGAGGCAGAGAGGGAAGAATAAAGAATGGAAGTCACAATAAAACCATCCCCATCTTCGTCTGACCCAACAAAGTCAGAAGTTGATTGATCATCATTGCAATCACTGTTGACATATTTGATTGTATTTCATTCAGATACAATTGATTATAGTCATCTAATCCAGACAGGATGTAGATAAAGGGTCAGAATGTCCCCACTAACAAGGACATTGAAACTTGTTTGAGCATTATAATGATCTTATCATCAGATAACCCCCTTTAGAACATTTTTGTCTGTATGCACTGCTGAATGCAAACAAGTCATTTTGCTAAAACATGGAAGCAACTCTGCAAAGCTGCTTTTTAATGGGGGCACTACATTCATGCCTGACAACAAAGCCGGAAGTAAGATTTTTGGTGGCTTGTTTGTTGATTTGGTAGCATGCTGTATTTTCATTTCCTTTTCTTTCTCAAATCAAGATACTATGGATGGATGTTATACTGTATGTCCAAATGTTTTGTTGAGTGAAGCCACCAAACCAATAAAAAACAAATTGAATTTAGATTTGAAAGCCATAAGCACCTTGGAGTACAGCAACAAAACAACTTGATAAATTCTCTTTTACACATTTACGTAATACATTTCTAAACACTGTTACACTTGCATCCCTATTATGTAGTTATACAAGATGACACATTATTCAGTGTAACCACTACATATTTGTGAAATTTTTTGATATTTCAAAACCTTATATTTCATGTTAATTAAAGGCATTTACAATTGGCATTCAAGGTCATTTAAATATTTTTGAAAGACTGGTGTTACCAGGTGGCTTATCCTTCTACTGTACTGATTTAGCATTTGGATGGGCCCTGAAGTTTGCCAGCTCAAATTTTACAGAAGTAGCTGACATTACATTTCGGGAAAGTGTGCAGATCTGTGTTCGAAAGGTTGCAAAACTACTCATTTTTTGTTGACTAATCTTTCCTTGTCTTATGAAACATACAAGATGGAACGTTTTTGGTTCTGTGCATCCATGGAAATTGTATTCAATTGATTTCATTGACAGATGAGTGTTTTCAAACGTTAAACAACATAAGCACCAATCTGTTGCAGTTACATAGTGTGTAATAATGGTACATTCATATTTTTGCAGATGTATCCTGTCATTTAAATTTAACTTGCATGCATTTTTCACTGTAATCATTTTTCAGATTTTGACCAATGACAAGATTTAATAATTATGGCAGTGGAGAATTTTTGATTATGTAATGAGTTGGATAATTAACACATTAACACAAAAAAGACATAAATAACACAGGTCTTAGGTTTGTGAGGTTTTCTGAATTCGGAGGGTACAAAGGTTCATGTTTGTGAGCACTGGGAGCCTGTGGCCCTTATGATGTTTTCTCTTGGAAATACTGAACAGAAATGCACTGGGCCCTGTGAAACCAAAACCTGGCTAAAAATGGCTTACTTGCCATTTCGATTCTCGGTAAGCAGCACACTGCTCAACTTGTGTCTCATGTTCTATAATGTGTGTTACATTGTTTATTTCCATTCAAATATGCCAGCCTATATTTGTACTGTAGTTAAGACAAAGCTGATGGAAATATGTGGACATTATACATTATTTCAGGAACAATGGAAGAGTGTGGTGTATGTGCTTTTAAATTCCTGTAGCTGAATTAAGACCATTTGTAACTGGAGATATTCCATTGCAGCAGCTTTTTGATCTGCTGAAGTAAATGCAGCTCACTCTCGTCTTGCAAAATAAGCACACAGTAAAGCAAGGTTCCACCTAGTGTTCTCTGGTGGCTTTCAAAAAGTGATGTCTGTCTGTGTGTATTTAATAGCACTTGCAAAGATTACAGTCTGGTCAGATCTAAACAGTTTAGCCTATGTGTATGAATATTCCCTGTTATTAATTTTCCTCATAGTTCAAAAACAGTGTCCAAGTGTTGTAAGATGTTTTAATCATCTCCCACAGACCATTCAGTCATTCTGTCCTGTCAACCATATGGTTATGAACGCACCTGTAACACCCCCCCGCCATTATTTGCAAAAGTGTATTCGACATTGGGATTGCATGTGTAAATTATGAACTGTTACAAAGAAAAATTCTCTGAGTAGTCCCCTGCCTGTTATGTATGCTTCCCTACAATCTGCTCACACAGCTCAGTGAATGTACATAGATATTTGTTGTGGAATAAGCCCAAGTAGATTTAATTTTTTGGATGGGTCACCGAAAATTTAGCCTTGTGGGATAAAAGTGATAACTTCGATCTGGAGAGTCACTTTGCTTTCCTGTGTTCTGGCCAGGCATTTTTGGTTAACAGTACAGTATATTTAGATGGCAGTTCAGTCTACTACAGATGGATTGTCCAGTAGCCATGTTTTGTCTTCAAATATGAGTGTTATGCAATCTAATATTGCTGTACTAAGCTCTCAAGTGAATTGTGGTCATTTTTTACTGACTGGGCTGGGCTTTGTGGACTGTGGTACTGGGAATTGCATTACTTACATTTTTATCCTTTTTGCTGAAAAAAAAAATACTGCAAAATTTTGATTTTTTTAGATATTTTCTTACTGTCTAGATGTTAGCTAGCCAAATTTGTATTTTCTTTAGCATTTTTGTGTCCTCACTTACGTTGTCCCCTTTTTATTTTTCGCAGTGGTGTTATATTTGGCCTATGTACAATTAATGCAAGACACTTTTTTGAGTTTTTCACTTTTGTTAGGTTTGTTGGCAAGGCTGTATCAAAGTAGAAAGTCTAGACTGCCAAATACTGGAGACTGATTTCTCTTGTTTTTCAACCCTTTATGTGAGCTGCAAGTAGTTTGCATTTACTTTCCAAGGAGCTGTGATATTTTTAGCCTGCTGGAATGTACCCATCATCCCCTATGCTATGTCTTGTTAAATATTCTGCTCATGTTTGGTTTGCCCTTCTCACAGATTTATTTATGTTTGTATACCCATTAAAATGACGAAAAAGTGAAATAATTGACCTTACTTCCCTGTCATCGCATGTGATTGCGGTCTGAGAAAGAACCTGATGACTTTGGTCAGATGACCTTTACACAACTCCTTAACATCTGTTCATTCAGTTGATTTTCCAAAACCTGTGCTCCTTATCTTTGCAAAACACACCACAGATTACTGAATTGAGTTCTGCTTGGGGACAGGCAGAATCCCCCCCCACCCCCCCCCACCCCCACCATGTGAACATTTCACAGCTATAGAAAATGTATTATTAGGTTTGACGCTTTTCAATATCACATCACAGGGTTAACACTGGCTGGTCATAAGGTTAATCTCCATTTTTGTGCCAGTTACATAAATATAATAATGTCACCTGACAAATAATTCAGAATAGATTCTAGTACAGAGGTAAAATGTGAGATGTGAGTCACCATGTGTTTTAGAAGGTTTGTGACATTATGTTCTCTGAATTGCTGGAAAAAAAACTTGCCTCATTTTCTCAAAGAACTTGGAAATCAAGATGGTCTGTTTACATTCTGGATTTCAAAATGTGTTTTATTCAAACATAGCAAATAGGACCAGCTGTGATCCCTCTATCAGGCTCCAAGAAAAATTGTACCTCTTTGTCCACTGAACTTCGAACTTGCTTCAAAGGATTGGTTCAAATGAAATTGTTGGGAACCTTTAAATTGTTTGTGAAATTTGAAAAAAAATATAAGAATTACTAAAATCGTGTTTGGTCTCAGAAGGAAAACTCATTAAGTACAAAAAGTTAATTTTAGGAACCTTACATTTAGAGAAAGCTATTTGTTTTTAAAGGAGTAATTTGTTGAATGGGGGTTGAAATGTGTTTTCATTGTCAGGATAGGGTAAGACACCATAGATTATGAATTCTGCCTTTGCTTGTGAAGGAGGTCTGCATTTTTTCCTGACTCCTCATCCAATATATACAGCAAAAACCTCTCAGATATGTTCCCTCACTTTCCTCCACTGCAGCTAAAATTTATTTAGAAAACATTTTCTGTTCTCTTCATGTGGTCCACCTCTGGAAGCATTCCAAGAAGGTATAACCAAGAAAGCCTCTCTAGTGATGCTTTTTCTTTCATTTTCTATGCTCAGTTCAAACTCCAGGAATTGGTTTACATTTCTGTTTTCCATGCTATCCGTCCTTGTTCTTTTTTTTTTTAGGGTGGTGGGGGTGGGGGGGGGGGGTGGCTGGGCGGGTGTTGATGTGTGTCAGCTCATTATGCTCTTGGGACAGTTGAATTCCAAAGAGCTAACAGTGTTTTTGATTGGGCATGTAAAAATAAAGGCTCTGTTGGCTCACAGTTCTTTGAGCCCTGAGTTCAGTGCAGCCTCTGATGTTATTCAGCTGACCACACAGGCCCAAACGTCTCCCTGATCACTCCTAGGCCTCATGGGATTTCCAATTGATCATATTTCACATGTGGAAGGGCTGAGTGGTCAGGACAGCATTGTTTATCTGACTTTATCCATGGTTATTACATTTCTTTAGTTATGAATGATGTACCATTTGATAGTTGATGTTTTGCAGGTAAGTGGGCAGCCAAATAAATATATTTTTGCTAATTTAAGTACTAAATGCACCTATCATGGGCTTTTGATAAAACTGGTTAAGTTACCAATGTAAGGCACCTTAATGAGTGCCTTAATGAACAGCTCTTAACCTTTTTATAAGCAGCGAGGTTGGGAGAAGGAGGATGAAAAGCTGTTATCTGATAGGGGCTTGCAATGAATATTTTAGACTTTGTGCAACTCATTGACACCCTCTAGCCTAGTGAAGCACAGCGAGCACAGAAGAGACCTCAGAGCTCATGACCACTGCTTAGAAATGATCTTTGGACAATGTTGCATTTTTCACAAATATAATTATGTAGTGATAATGCGAGTATAGTCCAGATATTATCTGCCCGCTTCATGAAAACACTACAGTAGTCTTTGAGAGCCAGTAAGGCCCAGCTGCAGAGTCAGTACTCTAATATATCCCCCATGTTTACTTCATCCTTGAGAAAGGGGTGGAGTCGGGCAGGGTTGGGTGTGTTTTTTTTTCCTCCTCTGTGCTTTGACATGGTGCAGTTTTTTGAGAAGGGGGTTCCTGTTCCATGTATCTTGGAAGTGCTTCTCTCCAGGCTGTGAGGTCATTTCCTGTGTGATTTCATGTCCATTTAGTATTGTGTACCTACGTGTTTCAGTTGCCAGACATAACATTTGGAGACACGAAAGGGTACCATGTGGGACGGGGGGTGGGGGAGGGCACTGTTGTGGCAGTACAAACTGTGCTGCTGCCTTAGCATTAGGCCAGGTGCAGAGATTCAATCACCCTGCACCCAACCCACCCCACACAACCCTGTTGTTACATGAACCATATTTGCAGGTTTTATGCAGCGTTATCTCTGTTTTCAGCATAAAGCAGAACCACAGAGTTTGATGGGGGCTGAGAAACAAAGTAAAACAAAGCCTGTAAGAGGGAAAAATGTACAAAGGCTTAACCGTGATGCTGCATGTCAGAATGCACCCAAATCCCCCCCCCCAACCCCCCATCCTGAACATTTTTCTTTCTGTCTCATCTGTTTTCATCTCCAGCCAAGATAAAACCTGCTCTGCCTGTGGCTGTGGTAATGACTGAGCTGGATTTTGCCAAGTGCCCAAGTGGGTGTCAGTGTAGATTAAAGTATGGGGCTTTAGCCTTCTTTTAAGCAGAACATAAGTAACAGGAAGTGGGGGTGGGGGTGATGAGTAAGTAGAGGACATGTAGTAGCAGGCAGAGAAGCAGTCTCTGTCCCCCTCATCCTGTATGACTCTGCAAAAAGCTGAAACTTGGGGGCAGCAAGTGGGTGTGGTTGGGCAGAGGCCTGAGGTCAGTCCTGTGGTCCTGCTGCATACCTCCTGATAAAGGCTTGGCCATTATCTTGGCTGCATGTTTTAAAAGAACCTCAAAGTTTGCACTCCATCCATTCAGCATCTGGAACAGAAATATCTTGGAAAAGAAGCAGTTTCCATAATTTAATACAGGTATCACAATGCAAAAAGAAGCTGAATCTGAGATCGCAAAGTGCAGGCCCTGTCTGAGTGAGTGATATTAGCTTCAGTATAGTCTATCACATGACAGGATAATCTTTGGAAGTATGGAAATTTCTGTTCTCACTTGGGACATGTAATTGGTAGGCACATAATGGATTGGCTTGTCAATATTATAACAAGAACAGCTATTTCCTTTCCATTTGTCTGGACAAAATCAGTCTTGCTTACAAGCTTGATTTTGCTTGTTGATTGGACGTTTTTTTTTCCAAGTTAAAAACAGAACATTAATTGACTGGCAGGCTCTTCTACTCTGTCACACCATAAAGAGCTGATGCTGACCTTCACTGTGTGCTTCCTGTGTTGGATGTGATGTATATTGCTGTGTAGCCATGCCATATGCTTCCTCATTCTCTGTTTCTGTATGCACAGCCAAATTCTGGTAGAAGTGGAGGCAGGAGATAGAGCTATAATCCTGGCCTGTCAAAGTTTAGAATCGGTGACTGTCCACGTAAACACTGTCTGCTCCCAAATTCAAGACCGAGCAGAAGAGAAGGGGGTTGTGGATGGAACAATTGTGTGAAAGGAGGGTAATCCATGAGGGGTCTTTTCATTTACCCCAGGGACACAAAAACTCTCTCCCTGTCTCCTAGCTCTGGTAATGTATCAGGCAGGCGAAAATGTGGGTCACGCACTGCACCCCCAAGTGGTGCCACATTCTCACAGCATTCTATGCTACAGAGCGAGAACCGAGGGACTCTGCACCCCGCAGGGAGTAAGTACTTTTCAGGCTTCAGTTATTCCTCTCTTATCCAACTCTCTCACCCCATCCCCCTTCCCATCAAAGCTGCTGGACTGTATCCTCGTCAGCGCTCTTTCTTCTTCTGGAGCTGGGCTTCCACTGGCTTGCCTTAGCTGTTGGTCAGCTACCTCAGGCAAGCCAGAAGTTGTTCCACAGCAAATTGAACTGGGCCAGCAGTATGTAAGCCAGGGGAATCTGGGCAGAGAGGCTGTTGAGGTATTGAGGAGAAGAAAGAAAAGGAAAAATGATCCTACAGAGAAATGAAAAGAAATCAAGTAACAGTCAACAAACTTTCACAATTACACTATGCATAAAAACCAATTGCCTTCTGCTTTTTTATATGTGAGTTTAAATGCTTTTCATTTGTTTGTAATCTCAAAAGAAAGCTTTCCATTATTTGCAAGATATTCTACAAAGTTCAGTTTTAGTACTTTTGTAACTTTGTATGACAGAGATACAAAAACAGTTAACAGGTTTAAAGAGATACTGTACTGTAGATTACATGCACCAAATTTTCTGAAATGCAGACATTTATTCCAAGTCCACACCCTCACAGAAACTGTATATACTTGCAGTATATTTTTATAAAACTGTGAATATGTCACACCATTTGTAATGCACTGCAATATATTTCTGTAAGGAAATGCTTTTCAAATAGTATAGCATTAAATTACATTTTCTTAGATAGCATATCATATTTCTTTCAAAAAATCTATGGCAAAGAATGTATCGCGATAATAATATCGCAAGGCGTTACGATGATTTAATTATTATTCTTTTTTTACTTAATACGCCGACAACTGTATGGAAATATAGAGAGCAGAGAATGCTCGCTCGCACAATTGGCTCTTGAATTGTTGCAGATGGGTGAACACCGATGACGTCATGCGCAAGACGAGCAGAGAGTAGTAAATCTGAAGTGAAGCAAATAACCTCTTAGCGGGCTTGTAGGTTTGTCTTCGAGATGCGTCGGACTATTGGTGATAGCGAGGCAGCCGCTGCAGAAAGTGATATTATTCCTAAACGAAGGAGAACTCGTTTGTGTGGCAGTATTTCGGTTTTACCCATGACGACCACACTCAATCAGAAGTGATATGCAGTAGAGATTTACTGGTCAGTGAGAAGTTGGGAATGAAGTTTTTTTTTTTTTTTTTACCCAGGAAGAATAGGAAACATGTGTATTGGAAATGTAATTTCAGGTTAACTGAAAGTGCATATCGCATATTTTCTCCATATCGTGCAGCCCTATGTGACCGTTGCATGCCAACTCACCTAGGACCCCAGTTCATGTCATGGATTTTCCCAAAAACAATCATGTAAAAACTTCCATTACATTCATGGGACCTTGCAAAATCGTATACCTCTACAAGAAAAACTTTTTTTTTAGTTAGGAATTATTTTTTTAATTAATAAGTTTTTTGGTGGATTGGGTTGAGATTTGTTCTGAACATCTAAGAAACCCTAAGGATTATTTGCAGCATGTTTTCATGTACATAGTTGTAGTTGAATGTTTTGCAGTGATCAAATTAATAAAACATACCTGAGCAAAGAAGCTTTCATTTTCAAAAATGAATATCTCCACTAGTTTTCACTTCCTTGCAACCAAAGTTCGATTCGGTGTACTATTAATATAGTTCTACCACATCTAGAAGTTATTTGGTCCTGAATAAAAAAAATGTGTGCCACAGATTTTGATAAATATAGCTTCAGAATTGGAAAAACCCACTTTTTAACTGTATATTTTCCCAAGAAGGCTTATTGTAATTTCCTTGAAACTTATTTATGGGAAAGTTGTACAATTCATTGCAGATATATAAAAAAATTAAAGATGTTTTATTACTCCTTCATCATTTAATATTTTTTTGAAAATAGCTGATTTTTCACACACTTCACTGGCTGTAATATTACATTCATTGGTTTTATTTCATAGGTAGATAGTTGTACTATATTGACTTCAAGGTTTTCTATCTCTGTGTGATACCTATTGAGCCTGTTTTTCATTGGGTTCAGGAAATTTGCAAGTTACAGCTTGTAATGGCTTGGCTTGGAAGTACAGAGGCATATTTTAGGGGCCTTTCCTGTTATGTGTATGTATAATTGGTTGTTTATTTTCTATTAATGTATAATCGTACGGCTAATACACAGTGCCACCTCTGCAACATGTTGTCATACTAATCATTTCTGATGTTTGTGAGTAGTTATATTTGGAGTTTATGGTTTCAGACAGGAATACGCTAAAGAGGTTTGTGTGTCCTTGGTCATACATAGTCATTTTTACCTGTTTAATCCAAGGTCAACCCAAGTGTTTTCCAAACTCCTGTTTCCCACCATTAGTGATTTTATAAACAGGTCTAAAACAGGTCCAGGTAAATCTTAATATGTTAAAATCTTAAAATCCTTTGGACGATGTGCAATGTGCACCTGTGAGTGAAACTGCACTTCTTGTTGATTCATTTTTATTGACATTTCTGTGCTAGACCAAAACCATCAGCAAATGCGAATTGATGCAGTGATTTTGCAGTGTATGCCACTGCTAAATACATTTTCACACTTATATACCAAGAATAATCTATCATGATGCACTGCATGGAGCATTTAGGAATGTACAGGTTAGTAGATGATGATAAAGATCGGATAGGTGTGTGGGAGGATGAAGGGGAACATTTTTACCCATGTCCCGCTGGCTCACAGCTTTTACTTGCCTGCTCTGTTTATGGAGGCAACACCACTCATGTAAGCCAACCCTAGATAGTAGCTTGGCCCAGAGCCCAGGCAAGAAGAGCTGTAGGTGCATTTCTCCTCTGTAAAATACCATAGTCAGAAAGTCATTTTTAATGATTACCCCTCGCAAAGTATGTAGGTTGTTTGATATTTCATGGTAGAATCTAAGTATTTTACCTCCAAAGCTGGATCAAATTATTATAAGCAAAATGTGCTGCAAATTGTTTGTTGTAGTCTCTCCAAAACATGTATAACGCATCCAGAATATAATGATCTCCCCACAGTAAGCTAATGTGGAGAGCAACTGTTGCAACAGCAAGGTTGCAAGGTGGTCTTGTGTAATTCATATCATAAATTTTTATCTCTCAAATGATAAGTTGTTGGGACTCTGTTTGCTAAACTGCAAAATCATTTTGCATTTCATTGTGGAAACCAGACTGAATTTGCTTAGACGGGGTCCCTGTGCAGACATGTAACACAAGCTGTCTGTAAACTAGGCATATGGAAACAATTCCTCAGAATGTATTGAAAGGTGGTTAAGGTCATGAAAGTTGTAGCTTTGTGTTTTTAAAAAATGTAGCTATCATTTGCATCATTTTGCACCATTCTCTAAAAGCAAAATTTCTCTTTTGTAAAACAACTTCAGACACACTTGGAAAGCTAACTGTGTTGAATAGTTCAATATATTCATGCAATTCTCTCGCTTGAAAAAAGTTACAGGAGGAAAATTGCAGGGTTTCTTTAAACACATTTATGTGTATATCAGGAGGTGCAGGAATGAGAGGAAGACAGACAGAGATATTGAGTGATTTGAGTCTTTGTGAAGACCCAAGCCCAGTGTGAGCCCAGTTAATTCACGCAAGCCCAATCCCATTTCTGTAATCTGAATGGAGAGGGCTCTGATGAATGTGTGACTATCCCTGGAGTGCAGGTTTAGGGGATCACTTTCCAGGCACTGAGTAATTTATGTTTCATATTAAAGTCCATGAAGGGCATTCCGTACAGGCTAAAAACATCCATTTAAAGGAGATTTTGTGCTTAATGATGTTAGAGATATTGTAGAGAGGGTGGTCAGACAACTCTATGTTCTTTTGGCATTATCAAAGGCATCATAAATTTGTATTTGCATGATCTATTAAGTTTCATTTCTGAAGAAATAGACGGCCATCAATATCTCTTAATTACAATTACAGCTATGATTGTGTTATTAGTTTACGTTACACTGCCTCTTTAAAATAAAGCTGAATTTTGTCTGAACTCTGTGCAAGTACTGCATTATTTCTCATAGCAGTCTCCACTTTTCTGTAGCTTTTTACACCCAATGTAATTTCAGAATTTTATGTCTCAAAACTGTGTGATGTGAATAGAGGGCCTCAGCCATTCTTCTCTAAAACTGTGTACAATTGGCCTGCCTTATTCGCATCCGTGGTTTTGACCAACCACGGTTCGAAAATATGTTTAAAAATCCAGAATATTCTCTGAAAAGAGCATTTGAAATTCCCTCACACAGCGTATACTGACATTCTGTAGTCAATATGATTTATGTTGGTTTTAGCAGTTCTAAGGAGTGCTTATAGATGGCGTTTCAAGTTATGAACGTGTATAGGGTAAAATTACAACATTTTATATTGGTGTCCTGATCGTTCGCTGTTTTTACACATCCGTGGGGGGTCCTGGAACCATATACCTGCGGATAAGGCAAACTTACTGTATGTGTATTATTTAAATAGAATGGTGACAACTAGACTATTGTGATACTTATCTCAGTCACATGTATTTTGGCTATTGCTTATCCTTGTCCATAGGATTTTATGTTGTCTCATTTTTTCCATTTTTTCCCTCTATGAAGAGACAGAATGTTTAGTATAGCTTTAACTGGGGCTTCTGTATTTGCTATCAGCGTCTGGGGTTCAGTAACTGTTGTCTGTTGAAACCAAATCTCTCAGGGTTTTAATAATAGATCCTGTCAACGGCTTGGTTTCCCAACGAAGAAGTTAGAAAAAAACAAGGCTTTGCTGGGAGCTGAAATGCAGGAGTGCAGGGTAGAGTGAGTCAGCATTTTTATCTGGGTTTGGCTTGTGGATGACTTTGACTGGGCAGGGTGCAGCTGCACATGCTGTTGGGACAGTTTTATTTCTGTTATGCATGACATACTGACCTAGTGCCTAACACCTGATCACTCTGTATAAACTGACACACTGACATATAAGGTGTTACTTTAATTCCAGTTATTATGATACAATTATATTGAACTGAGTATGTTACTTTGATGCAAGGTAATTACAATGTATAACTTTTTGTCTCTGTCATGCATATTAATAATGATTAATGCATATGATTTACTGATTTTCCTCATTTTAGGCATTGTTGTATATGCAAAGCTTTTTGATGGCCTTTCTCATGCTTTTGTTCATGTGGCTGCTCTGTTACTCTGTCTGTGACTGTTTTGCATGTGTGCTCTTGTGGGTCCTGTGATGTGGATCTTTCCATGACTCTGTTAGTTGCTTTGCATAGTCAAATCCACTAAATAAACAGAACTCATAAACTGAACACAATAATGATAATGAAATGACTGTGGGGGGGGATTTGAATTACTGTTCATTTGACATTCAGATATTCTGTAGTTCTCAAGAATTGAATAATTGAACATTCTTTCCCCTGACACTGTTTTAAACTCACTGTATCCTAACAATGGTTTCTGTATACTTGTTGTTAAAAAAGAACCACTCATTCTCTGTTTTTAGTTATTTTTTGGTGATTTATTTAGGATTTCTGAAATCTGAATTGCAGTGAATACGTTGCTATTTAATGCAATGCATTGTGGAGACACTGATGTTTGTCTCTGTCACTGTCTTCCTCTTGTTTGGTTTATAGACCTTTTTTCACAGTGTCCTTATCTTGACCACCCTCCTTCCACTCTACTTTTGATTAATTGTTTTTTGTGAAGAGGAGTAGAAAAAAGATTCTGCAGGGATTTCAGCTTCCCCAGAAATCATGCACTGTCCTGACCTCAATGGGCAGCACCATCAGTTTCTGAGGCTGGATCAGAGAGGGGCTTGAATTGAAAGTGTTTGCTTCCTGTATGACATGGGCTACCTGGAACAGTGTATGTGCTGTCAAGATGCGAGTGAAGGTCTTTAATCCTGAACTTGCTCTCTTTCATTTGCAGTATGTCTTCAATGACCTGAGTGGCTCAGTGTCACTTGCCTGGGTGGGGGACGGTACAGGGGTGAGTAAGAAGATTTATTTAATTTTTTGAATTTGATGTAGGGAGAACATCGCATTATGAAGCATTATTTCATTGTGTACTCATCATGTTTAAAAACCACATCCAAATATGTGTGTATTGAGATTTAACTTTCTGACAAGTTCAGGGTTACCTTGACTGGTTGTCTAAGTAAATAATTCAATGGCCAGTTCTTAAAAGATTAGTGTGATTGTCTGTCAATTGTGATCTGGTCTGCCTGAAGCTGCCATCTGCTGTTTCATTTGAAGGAGATTGCATTCTTTATGTCCTTTGTTTACAGTGTGTTTACAGTTGCTTTTGGCTGGCAGGAAACTGAAATTAAGGGTTCAACAAATTCTGGTGATGCACATCAGCCCAGTTATCATCCCAATACTACATGTGTTGCAAAGCCAATCAAACACATTTTGTCACCATTCCCTTTACCAGAGTTGTTAGATTTATATTAACTTTTCTGTTACCGCTTAGAAACACCCCATTGCCATTGCCTTTCAGTGACAAAGCCTACCACCATTTATCTATGACAGACATATAAATCTTCTTGGCAGTACAAATCCTTCCATGTTCCCGTGGAAATACACCAACTTCTCATCTATGGATTTCAAAGCTACATATATGTAAGGTTGTCACCCTTCTGCATCAGATTCCCATTGATTATGAGATTAAACAAAAGAATCTGAATACAAGCTCCCATTCAAATCTATGAAACACCGGTTTAAAAGGCCTGACTCATCCTGACATTTTTCAGTTGTATATCACATTTTGTGGTATGAAAATGGTGATGCATATTGATCCAAGCTTGAAAATTGATATTTTAACTGAAAGTATGAATACTTTGGCTTTAAACTTCTAAAAGTCAATTTTTACTTCCCCTGTTAAACGATTTTCTTTCATGCTGTGACATATGTATATGTTACAGATGTGAAAGGTAATGAGTAAATGAGGGGGCAGCACTTCTTCAGCTATGTCTTTGAAGACTTACATTACCTCTATCTCTATCTGCTTTATAAATATTACTTTTTAATTACTTTTTGGGATTGAATAACACATTTAGTAAGTTAACGTATTTAGCAATGATGACCATACGAGTGTGCCTGCTTACTTAGCATAGGTTCAGCTTGTTTGGACTGGATCACTATACATATAGGTCTAACTATTTTCTGAGAAAAATGTAATACATCACACTGCAGTAATTCAATTGTGGGACAAATTTCCTCATCAGGACTAGCATTGGTCAGTTGGGAGTCTGCCAGGATCACTTTGATTTACATCAAATAAGGTTCTGCCAACTTTACATCAGATACCCATGGTGAATGAGTTGTTATCAGTCAGAGATATACCTTTGATCAGTGCTAATGAGCCAGTAAGCTGTAAAATAGACCCATGTGGATGTGGGTGCCATAGTAAATCGCATGGCACAAGTAGAAATTCCAGATTGGGGAGCAAAAAAAGTGGGGATAGTTCTGTTTGGGCAACAGAGGGATTTATCCAGGTCAGATTCTGTTTCAAGAGTTTAGAGGTGGAGTTTACGATCTGATATGTAATCCAGTCCAAGTCAGTGAAAACTGCCTGAGAGCCCAAAGGGCAGGCCTTGATTGGCTGTAGCAGCACCAGAGAGGGAATCAGAGGTAGGAATGATCACTGGACCTCCTTGGTTGCAGAGTACCCACAGTCTGCTTATACCAGCCACAAATGAAGTATGCTCCTTTGATGAAAGAACTGTGTAAACTCAAGTGGCAGACTGGAGGGAAAAGAAGCGGTAGGCAACAGCAGGACATGTACCAGTTTGCACACCCTCAAGTTTCAGGAAGAGCTGGAAAATACATCCCAAACTGGGACAAAAATGAAAAATCTGTGTAAAAATTATGTGAACGAAATCTGTTTTAAATCTCTGCTGTTCTATGAACTGATCTTCAGTTTAGAGAGAATAGCCAAGGTGCACTTTCCATTAATATACATTTGGAGTCTATAAACTGGACACACAAAGCTCCTCCTGTTTAAAAATGTGCTTTCCCCTCTTCACTGCTGGAGGCCCCTCACCTTCTGCTCTCCCCTGGGGATGGTGCGGGGGGGGGGGGTGGATAACAGCAGCCCACAGACACTGTCATTCCAGGCCCAACCTCCATTCCTTCAATGATGGCTTTTATTCACTGTGGACTCCTTTTCCAATGTAGAGAAAAATAAATCCACTCCCCCCAGAAGAGAAACTCATCCCCCTTTCCTGCCAACAAGCTCTAGAGTTCCCAGGCTGTGTGTTTAACCCCTCATTTTGAGGTATTTGACCCCCCTCCAAACTTACTAAGTGCAGGCTGAGAGCTGAACACCATAGAGGTGTGACCCCAGTGCACTTCTCTATTGCTGGGAGTTGCTGAAGGGGAGGGTAATGAACACTTGGGCAGGAGAAGGAACATACTATGACTTGCACCAGCTGCATCTGAAATAGACAACTGAACAAATCCGTCCCTGGATTGCCTGTTGCACAGCCTTGCTGATAGCAAAGTAGAAGAACTATTTGCTTAAAATATGGCCATTGTTTTGTGAAGTTAAAATGTTTTTTAGACATAAAATACAAACTGAGTTCAGTAAGAAACAAGCTCTCAGGATACACAAATTGGCTTAAACTTGCATTCAGGTGCATGCAAGTAATTTGGGGATTGGTCCTGTTCTGGTAGCAGAGAAGGATTGTGGGAAATTCTTATGCCATAGGAGAATACTCCAAACATTGTTGTTTGTATAGTCATGTAGTGTGAAAAGAAATTAAGTCCAATGTGTTTTGGAAAGTGTATTTGCTGAAATGTACAACAGGCAGTTTTAGGCAGTTTGTGGCTCACTTCTGCATTAAAATTTCCACATTTTTTAGTTGTGTATTAAAATGCCACAGACTGGTTTGGACCAACAATTATGAGATTGAGGATTGTGCATCACATGATGACTCCAAGAAGTGTGTGCGTGTGTGTGTGTGTGTGTGTGTGTGTGTGTGTGTGTGTGTGTGTGTGTGTGTGTGTGTGTGAGACAGAGAAAGAGCATGAAAGTGTGTGTGTTTGCTCACTTACTCTCTTTGAAAGAGGGAGAGTGTGATGAAGAGGGAGGTGTAGTATTCCTCAGGCTCTGTGTGGTAGGAGAGCTCCAGCTCTGATTTGTGTGCAGCCTTCCCTGGCAGCGCTGCTGCATTTTGATCCTAATTAAATGGCACAATTTTCATCTGGTCGGGCCCTCTGCCAAAACCAGCCCTGCCTTGCTCTTCACACTCTCCTCTTTCTCTCTCTCATGCTCCTCTGCTCTCTTTCTCTCTGTCTCTGTCAAAGCAGTTCTGGACTCATTCCCCTCCCCCTCACAGCATCTTTCTTCAGCTCTGCACTCCTGCTGTTTCCTCCAGCAGGCAGATGGACAGGGCAGGAAGACAGCTGTTCTACCCTCCACCTACAGCACTGTCCTATCCTCATATACTCTTTGTGTGTGTGCGCGCATGTGTGTGTACACGAGTGTGAGCGCGAGTGTGTATGTGTGTATTTGCATAAATGTGTATGCATGCACATGTATGTGCATGTCTCTGTGTGTGTCCATAAGTTTGATTCATGCATGTGTGTCTGTTTGTTTCTGTTTGTGTGCTTGTGTATGTGAGTATTTGCTTTTGTGTAATTCACATGATATAGCTACATCATGAACTGTGTCTGTGAGTCTACGTACATATGTCCATGTGTTTGTGTGTACATGTCTATCCGATCAGGTTGCTCCAATAGGTTGCTTCAGAGTCTCACTGCAGAGGTTATGTGTAATGTGAACAGTGATGATAGGAGAACTTGCATAAATAGAACAGCAGTAGAGCAGCAGGATTTGCTCCCACTGTGACATTCTGTGTTTGCCCACGTGTCCCACAGTGCTCTGGGCCAGTGACCTCCTCCTGCTGACCTTTCTCTTATGCTCACATGGTCAGTGATGTCTTTTCTAGTAGAAAAAGGATTGATGATGCCCAAGGTGACAGATTGGCTTCAGTGTCACTGCTGCAGCCCTATCTGCTTGATCATGTTACTAAGAGCCCTTCCCTAGTAACAATTTGCTGTCCCAACAGGTGGTGCTGGCTTTGACAACTTTCCAGGTCCCCTTTTTTATGTTGAGGTTTGGCCAATCCAAACTGTACAGAAGGTGAGTGTCCCTTAAAAAGTGGAGAGTCAGTGATTTGCTCAGGAGAAGTGATAAATGTTTTTTTATTTTATAGTTGGAGCTTCTAATGGACAAACCCCTTTGGTATTTTGAAAGAAAAGACAGGTCAGGGAAAGTAGAAATAAGATTATTGATATAATTATCAAGTAACTTGAGATGCACTGCTGTTTGTGCATTCTGAGAGTATGATTGATTCAAGTATTTTTCAGTCTGAATCAGCATTCTGTAAATCCAGTATCCTCTCTCTCCCTCTCCCCCTCCCTCCTACCCTCCCTCCCACTCTGTCAGTGATAACTATGGAAAGTCTTTCCAAGACGTAACAAATCTCATCAACAACACATTCATCCGTACAGAATATGGCATCGCAATTGGTCCAGAGAATTCTGGGAAGGTTAGTGGAGGACTATTAATTTCTTTTCCTCTGCACCATCTGCACTGCATTCATGTCATCCTGCCCCAGAATATTACAGAGAGTCATGCTGAATTTGCTTTTCTACTTTGGTCAGCTGCAGGAAAATGTACCCACACATAATTTGGAGGCCTTGTTATGTTGGTTTTTTGGTGTGGAGTAGGAGCTCCCCAAACCCTCACAGCTTTTATGAAATGAGTAAAACCATACTTTTGTGACCAATACCACATGAATATTTAGCCTAACATAAGCTTTAATATGGAGTTAATATTTATGTAATTGCATGTACACTGGAATAAGTATTGTTTAGTTTGAAGAGTGTGAATGTCCGTGGAAAGGGTAAAATTCAGTGTTATTGTTTTCTACATGTTTCTCATGACCTTGAACATGTTCATGAACATAGTCACTTTTAAATGCAGAAATTATAGAAGCTCAATACTTCACAGCACAGCTATTTTTCAGAAGGATGTTTGTTACAAAGTAGCACTGTAGGCGCTGTTCATGTATTTACTTATGAATTTTATCCCCCTCTCCCCATCTACAGGTTATTCTAACAGGTGATGTTTCAGGCAACAAGGGGTCTAGGATCTTCTGTTCTGTGGATTTTGGAATCAGTTTTACTCACTCTGACCTGGCCTTCCACCCGCTGATGCAGATCAGCTACAACCCCCATGATGCCAATGTGCTCCTGGTCATCAGTATTACGGTGAATACTACTGCGTGCGAGACCCTACTGCACTACCTGTTATAGCATCACTGTGCATTATGGTGAATACTACTGCGTGCAAGACCACGTGCGAGACCCTACTGCACTACCTGTTATAGCATCACTGTGCATTATGGTGAATACTACTGCGTGCAAGACCACGTGCGAGACCCTACTGCACTACCTGTTACAGCATCACTGTCATGTACCAGGTGACATCCCTCAGCCCACTCTCCAGGACAGAGGCAGGCCTATGGAGCTCGGCTCGGCTCACACTGCCCCCCATAGCCTCTAAATGATTTCCGTAAATGAGATGGCTGGGCACGTGTCCTTGATCCGCGTCAGTGCACTCTGATGGATCTGAGAGAGTAAAATAGATTTTGTGTTTAAAATAACTCTGGTTGGCTGAACAGCAGTTTGCCTGCTGATATTCTGTTGCAGATTCACTCAGATAGGGCTTCTATACCTTTGTTTTTCAGTATGACCTGTGGGTGTCAGAGGACTTTGGAGAAAACTGGAAAAAGATCCATGACATGGTGTGTTTGGTGAAATGGTAAGACTTTTAAAACACTTTATGACTTTGGAAAGCAGAGCTTTGGGTCAGTTCTGGATCTCCCCTGGATCATTGGCTCTGTCAAACACTGACTTGGCTGCCACTCAGTACATAAATACTGTTATGTTGGTGTATAGTCCCCACTGGGAACGAAGCAGAAATTTTGTGGTTTGCTCATTTATCAAGGCCCATCTGTACACTTGGGATTGGTGTGATGGTGAAAGCTCCAATGGATGGGTTTTCATGTATTGTTTTTACTGGGCATGCCCCCTCCTGTGGTCAGCCTATCAGTGTTTATTTCATAGCCTTGACATTATTTGGAAACTTTTTTTTTGGAGGGTTTGACTTTAAAACTTCCATCATTTTCATGAAGATTTTAGATTTTAAATATGTTTCTTTCAGAAACACTTCTGGATGCACGTGTTATGAAAGACAAACAAGAGAGCCACTGTTGTTTATCCTATTAGAGTATATCGTGCTTGGTTCCAAACTGCTGCTCCTCAGCCTGCATGTTTACTTTGCTTGGTGTGTAATGAGTTAAGCCCATCCGCTGTGTACGTTTACTGTCACATGTTTGAATTCATGTAGGATGTGGTGATAAAAGCTACAGCTGTAGTACTCACCCAAAAGGCAAAGACTATGACCTGTAGCTGAATATTCAGGACATGTATGTCTGACAAAATGGTCAGGTTATGGATAGCACCTTTCATCATCTTCTTCTTTTGTACATTTTCTAGTAAATGTTTGGGGTCCCATTAATGTGCCTCTGGAACTCCCCACATGTGAATAACATTCATTCAAACAATGTCAAGGAAACATTCCTGAAAGGTCAGTTATAGGTTCTGTGCTATGGTCTAAAAAGGCCCTCCATTAAACAAAGTGTATTTATGTAAAAAAAAAAAAAAAAAAAAAAGACAACTCTATTGTTAGTTCACTGCAGCAATTGATCAATTATTCGAAAAAAAAAACACAGAAGAAGTGATGGGACAAATTAATCCAATTTTTATTTTATGGGCCTTAAAAACCAGGTAAAGCAGTTAATCTGGGTGCATTTTGTGTCCGAGAGAAATGTCAGATATATCTCTAATCCCTCCTTGTCAGACATGCAGTCTGCTTTCTGAAAGCCATCACATCTTTGTGAAGCTGAACAAAAGATTAAAGAGATGGGCAGATCAAAAGAGTCTGTGTTCAGCAGTGTCTCCTCTGAAACGCAGTTCCAGGAGATGTATCCCATTGTGTCTATTTTAAGCACCTAGATGACGGATGGAGACAGTCCAACTGTCCTGGAAGTTCCCAAAGTCTAGTGAATTTCAGAAATTGTTTGTTGTCATCAAACGCATGCACCTGTGTCCCCCGTTCAGTGAAAATGGTGTAATCAGTGCAGAGGATGTGTACTATGGCAGCTTTACTGATACTTGACTAACCGGTCGGGTAATAGTAGTATGACTCTGGGTTCACCCCAACACTGCTGACAAGTTCAGTAGAGCTCTGCCTACTGTACACCATCTGACAGAACCACTCAAGTGCCTCTTTAAATAAAGGACCACTGCAGTGTCCTACCCCGAAACTATAGATGGAAAAGTCTTTGATCTGACTCATCAGAATGGAGGGTCACGGAGATACTGATTAAATATCTCTGGGCACATTGACTTAATTAACGTCAGGCCTGCAGAGGCACTGAAACAGCAGTGACAAGCAGAGCTCTGTTATACTTGCTCTTAAGTGGCCTGGAATGACTCTTGCCGCTATGGAAGAGTTGGAGGATAATATTTGTGCTAACATGCAAGAGATGCAAAGTCTGTTGGCAGCGCTTGCTTTACACAGCAGGAATCCCCAGGAGTGTTTTTGTGTAATTCATATTTCATTTATGGGTAGTGAAACCTTTCATTGAACCCCAGAAAGCTGTAGGCTTAAATAAAATGTAAATTACAGTCATATTGGGAAAGCAGCATAGCATTATTTATTCAGGACATGGGTTTGTAAGAATGCAGGTAAAATCTCAGGCATTGTACTTGTACCCTTGGGCACCTAAATTACCGAATTGCATCAATAAGCACCTTGCTACATGTGTGGATATCATACTGAAATGTTAGCAATGTAAGTGGCCCTACAAAATAGCATCTGTCACAAATAAGTAGCAAAAAGGTCTAAAGCAAGTCAGTACTAATAAGTGATATCGAATTGAAATGTAACTGTGGAAAAACACACAGATTTAACTGTGGGTGAAAGGCAAAGGTCTTGTATATCATATTTGTGTGTTTCATTCCAGGGGGACAGACAGCACCATCTTCTTCACGACAAACCCCAACGGCTCCTGCAGTGAGTGACTCAAGAGCATACATTTATAAAGAATGCACTCACTGACCCTAGGAATGTGAACTTAAGTAACCCCCCTCCTGTTTCTGTGGTATTTGTCAGGTGACAGGGGCATGCTGGAGCTGAAGAAGACCTCCGATTATGGGCGCACATTTAAGACCATTGGCAGCAAGATCTACTCTTTTGGACTGGGTGGGCGCTTTGTCTTTGCCTCTGTCATGACTGGCACGGTAAGGACACATATTCTCTTGTGCATCTGTGTGTACTACATTTACATGTGTGTGGGGTCTGGTATCAATAGGACCTCTGTTATGGGGACTTAAGCAGGCTTGGATGTAATTGATTGCATGCTGAAATGAATGTGGTTCATGTATTTTTTGGCATCTTTTTTGTGCCTATACAGGATCACACCTTGGTATGGTCCATGATTTTATAGACAGTGGAGATGTGCGCACGTGCGTGTTTGTGTGTGTGGTTGGATAGTGTATGCATATTGGGTGCACGTATAAAAGCATGTGTGTGCCTGTTTGTCCATGTGCATGAGCATGTGCAACATGTAACGTTCAAAGAATGTGAAACAGAAATGTTGATTTCCAAAGGCTCTCGTGGGATCCATTGAGAGAGCACCATTTACTATGAAAAAACACTTCTATTTCTGTGTGTAATGGGCGTGTGAATCTCTTAGGGCACACTTCGTATGATCCACGTTTCAGTGGACCAGGGGGACACATGGAACATGGCTCAGCTGCCCCCTGTGGGACATGAACAGTTCTACTCCATCCTGGCCGCCAATGACGACATGGTCTTCATGCATGTGGATGAGCTAGGTGGTAAGTCCTCCCTGTAACCCATTTCACTTGTGTGCTTCCTTTTCCTGTACATCAGGGGTCTGTCCTTTCAAATGCCTTCTCTCAAAACACCAAACAAAATCAGACCAATTACCTGCTGTAATAGATAGAAGAATAGGCAGGATGGTTGAACTATGCAATGGTGAAATTGTTAATTACACTTTTATGTGATTGGAATTTTAATTAATATATTACATTTTTATTTTTTCTTCAATGACCTTGTGTATATAACAGTATTTCTCTGTTCAATAGACACAGGGTTTGGCACCATCTTGTGTCGGATGACCGTGGCATCGTTTATTCCAAGTCACTGGAGCGCCACCTGTATACCACCACGGGGAGTGACACAGACTTCACCAACGTCACCTCCCTTAGAGGGGTCTACATGACCAGCATCCTGGCTGAGGGTAGGAGAGCGAGGGAGAGTCACAGATGCACACAGCTGTGAAAGGGGCAGATGTAACCTGTGCTTTGATTGTTTGTTTCCATGTGTGGGTAACTGTAGCTTCATGTATCCTGACCTTCGGTCAATTTTTTCCTGTTCAAGCCTGAGCTTGATCCATCTGCTGTGTAATGCTGTCCTGAATGAACTCTGGATCTCTCTATCATGTTGGGCACAGAGACAAATGAGTAGACTCAGACTGACTGAGGCATCTGGGCTCCCCAATGGAGTTATAATCTGCCATCTGAATAATGTAGGATGCTGCTGAATGTGCCAAGCATCTGTGACGCCATGCCGGGGACTCCTGGCACGCGCAGGGCTGGCCGTGAATTGGCTGATCTCTCAGTGGAAGAACAGCACATGTTTTAATCCAACATGCTGGAGACCGATGGAGAGGCAAGCAAGATGCAGTGCAGAGTGGTTTCCTAACGTACTCATAGCATTGATAAACTGTAACACATATAAGAATTACAAGTGTCAAGGAAGGTTTTTTTATGCAAATAGATGTAAATTCTGTTGGGGTTATGCAGATTTGCACAGAAAACAATTTGTTCACTCCCTTGCAACTTTGTTCAACTTTTGCATTGAGAAGATGTATCCTGCTTTAAAAATGGGTCCTACAAAATTGTAGCTCTTGTTAACTCCTTCTGGTTTTTTGCTTGTGGGTTGCTTGTCTTGAGCTCAAACCACAAGTGTTCTATTGAATTGAGGTCTAGAGATTTTGATTGCCAGTCCAGAACATTGGTTTTGTGCTCCCTCAACCATCCCTCTGCAGATTTGGATGTGAGCTTTGGATCATGTTGGAATGCCAAACTTTTTTCCAGCTTGAGGTTCTTAGCTGAGGGAAGTGGATATTTAAACAAAATGTCCTGGCCTTATTGGAATTATTATTTCACGAAATCATAGCATGGCCACTAGCATCAGAAGACTAAAAATAGCAAAACAAAGCTGATTACTCTCCGTATATAGAGAAATCACAATGTTTTTTTCTCAGTGTGAGTATTCATTATCTTCTCGTCATCAGTTTCTTGGTACATTTGTTTTTATGTTAAAACATCATTTGCTACACTTGAATAATGTTGGATGTTCCTCTGTGTAGGGACAAAAATGGAAGCAGAGGGACAGAGATGCCCTCAGACACAGAGAATCTCTGGAGAAAAGAGGACCACTCGGTCTGATGCTGCAGATCTACTCGGGACAGGATCAGATTTGTGATAACCTGTGTTCTGTGTCTGCAGATGGCTCGGCACAGACGGTTGTAACGTTTGATCAGGGCGGGGAGTGGCGGCCACTGCAGAAGCCAAGGAATGGAAAGTGTGACTCAACAGCCAAAGACCCAGAGCTGGTGAGAAACTGCTGATGCACTCAATTACATCCATGCCGATGTAATAATCATAAATGCTGTGTGCTGCATACAGAAGACTTTTATGTTTAAAGTTACATAACCCTTAAGTTGTTGGACAGATATTTTCACTGACCTATTTACAGTTATGAAGAGAATAAGAGTAGAATATTTGCAATGCAACTACATGCTATTGATGTATTATTGATGAATGCTATTTTTATTGGCATTGTGCTCTGATACATTTTTATTGGCCTCACTGACCATTTTTTGGGCCTGCTGTGCATGTCTGTTTGGCACTGTGTTTCTGTGCATGTCTGGTCCTGTGCCGGTCTGTGTATGGAGGTATGTTTGGAAGTGTGTGCATCTCTGTGTTCCTTTGTCTGTGGCCGGGTGTCTGACTGCCTTTCTGCTTGTGTTACTGTGAGAATCTGACAGTAGTGTGTCTGCCTACTAGGTCTGCCTAGTGTGTCTCTGTGGCTAGCGTGGCAGCTGAATGTCCACCTGCCTGTAGGTCAGTGTGCATGCGCATCTGTGACTGCGTGAATCAGACAGTAATGTCCCTGTCTGCTCATCTCTACAGTGCAGCCTCCACATCCATGCCTCCTACAGCACTTCCATGAAGTTGAACGTGCCCATGCTGCCGCTGACAGAGCCCAATGCTGTGGGGCTCGTCCTGGCCCACGGTAACCAGCCAACGCCTCATACATGCTCCCACATATCCCTCTCATCCAATCCTAAGACAAAAGCTGCATCCCACTCAACTGTGCTTACCAACATCAGTTGCTATATCATATTAGGGACTTAGTTGCCTGAAAAAGTGATAGAACTAAATATCAGTAAGGTACATTGGAAGCAGGGTAGCAAGCTACATGACAAATGTCAGAAAACAGAAACAGTAAATTTTGCAAACAAAATACAGCTGTACATATTTCAAGCATACCTTCAGTAAATAAATTTAGAAATAATCTTGACTAACAATGTTAATTAGACTGTGCAGAAAGTTTGCAGAGAACAAAGAACAGTATTTGCATTGTGAGTCCAGATTTGTGTAGAGTCATTCCTTCAGGAAAAATTGAGGCTGCGGTGTCCATACTTCATCCATCTTATTAACAGATTGAATTCACTCAAAGATGTGGATGAGGGAACCTTCACTGTTCAAAAGAGATTGCAGTTTCCATGTACTGACCACTTGCAGCATCGAAATGTCAACATCTATGTGCAATAGAATCCACCTCCAGATGGTGCTAGTAAAGTACATTCCAAGTACATACTGGGCAAAAGTACCTTCAATCATTTGAACAGCATGGCCACACCAGGTCTCTGTAAGCAAGAGTGAATCTGTTCAGTGCAGATAAGTCCTATCATCCTACTGGGCTGTAAAGTCGTTTTCTGTCATCAGTGTTAGTCTGTCACTTGATCAGAAGCAGTGCTGTCTGTTTGTCAGAGTGGATACCCAGATTCTAACCTCTGATTGGTAACAGCCATGAATACAGTTTCAGCCCACCTGACTCCTCATGGCAAGTGTTGTCCAGTGGAGAGCAGAGTTCATTGGATGCAGCAATTTATTCTCACCGTTGACCTCCAACTCTCTCTTCAGGGAGTGTGGGCGATGCCGTCTCTGTGATGGCACCAGATGTGTATGTATCAGACGATGGGGGCTATTCCTGGCTGAGGGCACTCAAGGGCCCCCACCACTACGCCATCCTGGACTCTGGAGGGCTTCTAGTGGCTGTGGAGCACACACCCTCTCAGCCCATATCTCAGATCAAGTGAGTCCAACAGGTGCTACTTAGGGAGTGCACAGTGCTCCGTGTCCCAGCAAAAACCATAATGGTTACATCAAAAGAATTTGAGGGCCAAGTTTACCTATGGTCAAGAGAGCCAACTGGCTGTTCATGTATAATGATATTTTATCTGACTGGTCAGTGCCTGTTTGTCACCATACAAGTAAACAAAGAAGCATTTTTTGCTATTATAACTTAAACAATTTTTAAACTTAGTTTTTTTTAACCTTTTCTCTCACTTTGGAGTGCCCAAATGCATATGTAGGTCTGTCTCATTTCTGCAGTGTCCTCTGTCAGGTGTATTATTCTGCAGGCACACAATTCACCTGAGAAATCACTGAAATGGTGCGAGGACAAGCTGCCCCTCTCCAAGTGAAGCTACAGTCCATCACACACCATCCTGTCAGGCTGCCGAGCACAGTTGGCACTGGCACAGTCAGGATGTGAAGGCAGGCTGTGGAGCTCTTCAGTCCACTGCTTCTTCATAGCTTCCCACCATGATTAGCCAAAATATAATTTATCTATGTTTCACCTTGTGAGAGTGGTACATGACATCCTGTGGAAAATTCATTCATTTTTCACAGTAGAGTTAATTAAATCATTTATGTACCTGTGAGTAGTATTGGAGTTATGCTTTTTGTATCAGTATAAAAGTTCAGTGGATAGAAATGGGTAACAGTCTTTATACTGGTCTGCGTTACACACCAGGGACTTGGCACGTCTACAACACAGGAAAAAAAATATTTTTCATGTACACTTTCCAGATATTTAATAAGAAATATAGTTATAACCTCTAATGATATAGGGTAAAACTATAAATTTGCAAGGTAGACTGCATAGGTTTTCAATAGGTGAGATAGTATAAACGGTTTCAGTAAGAATTTGTTGACTGCTGAACCATAGCTGTGTTGTGCTCATCCTCCTGTGTGCAGGTGTGATGCCAGTCACATATTGCCAATGTTTTTTCAGTAACAAAGAGTCATATGTTTAGTTCACAAACTTGCATCTATTTGCATGCCATCCAGTGGAAGTGCTGGAGAGTGATGAGAAATGTTGGTTTTTTAGTAGCCTACCTACTTTTTCCCTGGCAAGACAGAGCAGATTATTCCATTGTGAAACTGTATCCATCACTGAAAGTCGTGTGGCTATGTTTCAGACATATGGCTGCAGGGTACACCACCACACATGTGCCTGTTCTGTGCTCACTTTCTCTCCCTCACTATGCCTCATTTCAGTGAGAAGACTCACTTGCATTGTGCATTGACTCTGCCTGACTGCAGGTTCTCCACAGATGAGGGACAGTGCTGGCACATCTTCAACTTCACTAGTGATCCACTTTTCTTCACGGGGCTGGCCTCTGAACCCGGGGCACGCTCCATGAACGTCAGCATCTGGGGCTACAGGGAGTCCCTCCTCAGCCAGTTCTGGGTGTCCATCACAATTGACTTCAAGCAACTGCTCACCCGCGACTGTGAGTTTTCAGGGTTTTTTCCAGTTTCAGGACTCAATTTGGAACTGAATAGAATGGACAATAGTATTTTCAAACCGGCAAAAGTGGTGAGATATAATGTATTTCTATATTTTGGCTCATTCATTTGGACTTTTGTCCTTTTAGTAATACTAGATCTATGTTCATTCTTCTTCTTCTTCTTATTATTATTATTATTAATATTGCTGTTGTCTCACATTGACTATAACAAATGTTGCATGGCTTTTCTCTTGGATATAAGCTGCCCACCTCTTTGTCTCCCCCTGTAGGTGGTGAGAAAGACTATGTGCAATGGCTGGCTCACTCAGATGACATCAGCGACCCCAGCGATGGATGTATGCTGGGGTATAAGGAGAGGTTCCTGAGAATGCGCAAGGACTCTGTGTGTTGGAATGGCCGTGACTATATCGTCACCAAGCAGCCCACACCTTGCCCCTGTACTCTGGATGACTTTCTATGGTACAGCTCAGCTCAGTCCACTTCATCCTTGTTACATCGCTGTGACAAATCTGTGTGCAGACCATGGCATCATTCTGATGTTCCTCCATCTGTTGCTTATTATTCACACAACTCTTATTTGGCCCCCTTGGGAGGCAGCCACACAGCAGGTGTCAGAGGGAACTCTTGGAACTAAAAGGGAGTGAGGCTTGAATAATGGATCAAATTTTAAAGATTGAAAATGCACTGGATTCCAGCTTATCTTGGTACATTTTTTTACATATAACTTTGAGATTTAGAGGTAGTTTTTTTAAATAGTGCTGTTCTATGAACAAAAAAGATGATCAGACTTTTTCATTAGACTTTTTCACCAAGCTGTGAAGCTTTTTAAAGAGGTTGACTAAAAATGATGTTTCTGTTTTCCTGTTTGCCGATTTTCAGGACCTCATGCTTTACACACACACACTTCATGTCATGCATTTTTATATATGCATGATGACAAAGAATAGAAAAAACATGTAAACAATAGCACACATCAAAACAATGTTTGATTCCCTAGCTTTTCTTCACAGTGGACACAACTGTTAATACTGCATATTGAGTCATAAAAAATCATGAAATACAGGAAAGCAAAATTTACCAATGATTTCATCACAGTTTACACAAATCATGTTGAAAATAGAAGTTAAGTTGACAGTTAACATTGCAAGTTTCAGTTGAGTATGAAGAAAAAAAAAGTTGAATGACTTTCAAAATATTGGCTTTGTTTGCTGCTCTTCTACTGACCAGGGTTAAACTGCTTTTAGTTTATGCGCTCCTTTGCCTTGGAATATCAAGGCAAATTGAAACTTGAATGCTCTTAGTAGAATGCTCAAACTGAAAATTGAGAACTTTGTGTCTTTGGGCAGTTATCCCCTCTTCACTCAGTTGATGAATCAGTTTAATTTGCTTCACACATTAAACACCATGCCAATCACAAGAGGTTACCATATTATTTTCAGGTGATTTAAGTCAGGTGCTTGACAGTTAGTTTTAAAACCTCCAGTACTAAGGCCCAAGTATACACATGAATGTTATTGTTTAGTGATGCAGGATGTACATGGGATTTTATGACTAGGTGGTGACCTTACATGACACTTACAGAGTCTTACCTCTATTCTCCCTGCTTCCTGTAGTGACTTTGGATACTACCGTGCAGAGAACAGCTCTGAGTGCCTGGAGCAGCCAGACCTCAAGGGCCACGCTCTGGAGTTCTGTCTTCATGGGAAGAAGGAGCAGCTGCAGACAAGCGGGTAAAGACCAAGTCTTTCCAATGGTCATGGCGTGCGACACTTCTGTCCCAGCAACACAAAAACATCCTGTATCAGCATATGTGTTGCTAATATACCTGTTCCTGTTAACTTAAGCAGTTGACAAAAAAACCAGATTTTAAGTTTTACATTCCGTGTTACACTTGAAGGCATTCCACTTTTATTCTGTGCACTAACTATAGATCATTTCTGTTCCTCTTCTGTTACAGCAAAGATGCCTAACACTGAAGCACTGCATGATTTAACTAGTAATTGCCATTACTTCATTTAGCTTCATATCCCTGTACTTTGAGAGTGAATAAGCTTTCAGGCATACTAGAAAAGCTTATGTGCTTACCCCTTGACCATCTTCTTCAGCAGGCTGCAGGGGATACACTGACCTTGTGGCTGTAATGATAAAGAAGTATAACAAATGACCACTCTGAGCCTTCCTCCCCTGTTGACATCTCTCAGGTATCGTAAGATCCCGGGAGACAAGTGTGAGGGTGGGAAAATGCCGGAGCGCAAGGAGATTGACCTCAGCAAGAAATGCGTCAGTAATCTGCTGGGGCCTGAGCTTCTGGTGAGTCCTTAGCCCTGAATTGCATGGGTTCAGTACCACATCATCACTCAGACACTGTATGTAGTACATCATGGGCTTCTACTCATTGTGTTATAAGTCTGAACTATGTTGTCAATAGGCTGTACTAGTGGCAATCCTATTATTTAACACACTGCAGTATAAATTATTATTTTTGGAAGTGTTACATTTTGTAGCTTTGTTTATTCTGTAATTCTGTATGCCTGTCTCACTAAATGTTCCACCCCCCTCTCTTCTCTTTTTGTATGTGTCCTTTCCTCCCTTTTTCTCTCTCTCCCTCAGAGGGATTCACACTTCAGTTCAGTGCCCATTGTTGCAGCAGTCATCGCCATCCTGCTGATCAGTGTGGTGGCTGGTGTTCTCTTTGTCAAGAAATATGTCTGTGGTGGGAGGTGAGATATCAAGCCATTTAATTTTTCTGATTTGTGCAATCTGGCCGTCTTCTGTCTGAGCCTTCTGGAAAGTCATGGGTCTGTAAGACCAACCAAATCAGCATAGATAAACCTCGCTCATTTCAAAGAACTAAAAATCTCTCATTTCCAATTTTTGTTCTAATTTGGACAAAATACTACTGATAATAACCCTTTATCAATACTTTAATATGTCAAAAAGCAGTTGCAATGATCAATGCTGTACTGCAGATCCACACAACTCAATGGAAGGGTGTTAATTATACACAACTTAATTTTGCTATCACATGTCACTGGAAGAATATATTCTTAAGCAAATGTTAAAGATAGTTTGATTAGTTCACAATAAAAACTGAATTTAAGTCATGATACATTGCTCACATTATCTACTTTATCTCAGCATACCATGTATTTTCAGATTCCAACATACATATTGGTTTATCTTTGAACAATATACATTGAGCAGCACATCATGGCTGCATACCAATACCATTTCACTGAAACTTTGTCTGACAGTACTTGGTCAGGTACTGTCAAAGACATAATTTCATGCTTTCTATTTGAATTGATGTATTTTTGTAGATATACCTGGGGAAACCTCAGATGAATTTGTTATGTAATGGCTTTCAGAATTTATAAAGCAGTATAGTCAGTCAGCATAACGTAAGAGTGTAAAAGGCCAGATGAGTTTTTCGAGACATTACATTTCCAGGAAATGTTTCATGCAAGTACAGAAATAAAGATTTAAATAAGTTTTTCCTTTACAGAAAGCATTCTATTTCTTTTGCATTGCTTAGCCAGGTGTGCCCTTGCCATTGTAAATGGAACTGTTCCAGCAACCGTTTGTATGTAAAACCACATACAGTAAATACACAAACATACAACTATACTGACTCAGCAATTACGAGAAAGATTCTGGGTCCGTTGTACCTGGTCCTGTTTTTGATGTAGCATTCTTAAAATCCACTAGCAACATGCTCCTGCTCAGATTCATAATTACTGAGAACAGTAGAGGTCAGCATACTCCACTTGCATGCAGTATATCATGACAATTAGTCAATAAAATATTTCCCTGAAACTTTCTGCAACTATTCTGTACAGTTCATGCAGAATTTTAAAATAAGCACATCTCAAGTCTGTCTTTTAAAAATATATTTATTTTTAATCATCACTTGAAAACTTGAATTGTTACCCTTTCCATAGACACACAGTGACACTGAGAATTAGTTTGTGGTGCTGCTTTACATTACAATTACAATTACAGCAATATCAATTTCAAGTGTACATATGAAAGTCAAATGAATTTCAGCAATCCTCTCTTCAAAAGAACCTTCTATGTATGAATGTCAGGAAACTCCCAAACAAAACTGACATTTTTGTACCATTTTCACACCAAATGACCCTTTATACATTTTGAGTTGTATGATATGTACAGTGGATAGAACTGTTAGAATTTCTAATGTGTGTTTAATAATACAGTGTTTTCCCCACTGCCCCCATTTTACAGGTTCCTGGTACACAGATACTCAGTGCTGCAACAGCACGCTGAGGCCAATGGAATTGAGGGAGTGGATGAGCTGGACAGCCATGCAGTGGAGTCAGGCAAGAGGGACTACCACGATGACTCGGATGAGGTAAGGGCAGAATCACAGACCCTTAAAGACCATGTTCAAACAGGATGTCAATTTACTACAAAATGAGAGAAGTAGAAGCACTGGCAAACTAACAGTTTTCCTTCTTCTAAATCCTTATATTGACCTTCATGTTAAAGTACTTGTGCTTATCACAGTCAAACAGTATGCACCCCAGGTTTGCACCCCTGGTCAAAGTGTATGTTAAAATTACAATGAATCTGGAAGTTAATGAGGGCTGAAACAACCTCTGCATGTTACAAAGTTAAACAGGACATATTTCCCGCTACTTTTGATGCATAATTACCATTTATTTGCATTCACAATAGATTCAAAATGTTAAACCATGTAGGAATTTAGCAAATGCTCTTATCCAGAGCAGTTTACAGTTTTTTTTTTTTTTATAATTTGATACCAATTAATTTGTATGATTAATTTGTTCTATTGTTTATCAAGGAGGATAAATGGGAACAGGCTGAACATAATGATAGGTATAGAGGTAAAGTTTGTTTCTTTTTGGGAAATTTTTAATTGACTATGGGGCTTCCAGAAGGGTTTTATAAGTAGAATAGCCTTTGTCCCATTCCCTAGTAGCAACTCCTTTGGTTAACGAGACACCTGTAATCTACCTGTGCCCACTGCATCAATTGTGCAGTCGTCTGGCACAATGACAGTGCAGCTCAGCTTTTGAAATGCTCACTGATGTGTTCACACATATTCAGACATTTCAGAAATGAAACTTGCCTGCAATCATGAGTTGGCATTTCAAATTTTTGGGTAATGTTGGGAATAAAAATGCTCAATAAAAATAAGATCATTTCAGGGGGTGCTCTATGTCTATATGTAAGCCTGAAGTGTCCTATGAACATATATCAGCTGACCCCCTGTGATTACCATATGCAGGACCTTCTGGATTGAGTGCAACAGAGCCAGAGAGACCAGTCACCACTTGGAGGGACCAGCTGGGAAAACCACCCACCTTCCTGCAACATCGCCCTACTCTCTTTGTCTGCCCCACCTGGTCACTAACTCTACTGCTGCTTCCTGTGCCTCCATCCTTCTCTCACCATGGAAACCTCTGGCAGCTTCACCTGTGGGGGTGAAGGACCATTCCTGCAGCTCTTATCATCATTTCTATAACTGGTGTTGGGAGAGAAAGACCCGACCAGAATGTAAGAGAGCTTGAAAACCCCAGGGCGGGGTTATGGACTTGGGCTGAGCTCAGCAGCTTATGGAAGGCTTTCAATGTCTGGAAGATTCTATGTTGAGGTTTTCTTAATCAGCTTCCCCTTTTGAGCAAATACAAAGAGATGGCCTTAGTCAAACTGCGTGGTTGTAAATATAAAGTGTGGTATCACAATAATTTTGACATTTTATCACATATACGCTGTTGGCTTGCTACTCTTTCCACCATTAAATTCCAATCCTACTTCAGCCTTGAAAAACAACATGAAGGCATGGAATTCAACAAAGTTCACCAGGACTTGACATGACTTTTCATTAAGACCAGGCATTATCTGCTGCAATGGGTACAATCATTGTTCTTTATTTAAAGGATAGAAAATATGAGAATCTAAATGGGTTTGTACTGCTGCACTACCTGTCTCCCCACCACCTACTAGAGATTTATTTGACAAAGTGATGCTGTGTCCTCTGATTTGGAAATGTAAAAGAGAATCTGGGATTGTACAAATGTTTTTTTTTTCTTTGCAATTCACCTTTCTGCATACCTAAGCCTGATTCACTGGAATCATGGGGCAGTGAGGTGAGAAATTGTAATACACAGATGTATGCCTAAATAATAAGTTGTTGAGAAAATCCATGTGTAGAATGTCATAAGCAATAAAATTCTCAGATTAAATATTTTATTTTTTCACATTCCACAAAATAAGATTAAGTTTTATCCTGTTAAGTTACAGCCTTATTGCAGAATTATAAAAAATAAATATATAAACATAAATCATTTTCTATTGTAGGTTCCACCTCCTGTCACATCTTTTTTTCACGGGAACCTGAAAAGAAAGTTGGGATTGCAGTAATTTAACTGAATCCATTTCCAGGTTTTTCCATGGGACATCTGATATACAGCTCAGATTTGTTTCAAATATCAAGACCTCTGTTGCAATACCTTACAATGAAACTTAATATTCTTCCTATCAAATGTCTTGTTTCTTGGCAGTAGCACAAGTTTAATGGTATGCAAATATGTTGATGTATAAAATTGCTGTCTGTTTTTTCTCTGCCCACTTAGTTACTGTACAGGCCTTGCAAAAAAAAGTTGATATTTTAGCTACAGCTACTGTCTACTGTGAAGACTTGAGGATCTTCTCCTAAAGCACAAACCATATCTCTTAATCCTAATCTCTTAAATCATCTACTAAATGGTTTCTATTCAATGAGACTTATTTTCTGTTGTTTTAGCTTTCCCCAAATGGAAGCATTTTTCATTTAGTTGAGACTGTGGGTATTTGGCTATCTGTTGTCTAGAAACCACAGCCCCCCTCTGAGGAAAAAAAAAATCTGTCATTGCAGGAAGGAATTCTTAAGCCATTGCACTTACATTACAGTACTTACATTTTACTTGTTGATTTTGCAACCACTGATCTACATTACTATTGTGGATAGAGAGGTAACATTTTAGCTTGTGAACAACATTGAAGGCACTCCAAAGTTTGTATGCCTATTGCATAAGTTATCAATGGACATGCATCAACATGCTTTGGGGATATTTGAAATTTGGTATTTATGTTGTACAGGGTTAATTTTATGGTATCATTGATATTGATGACAATGTTTAACCAATTGTGACAAAATATCCCAAATGATCAGCTAATGCAATTGGTAATAGTGAATAAAGGTAGTCTAAAGAGGTGCAGCAATGTGTCAATCTCATGGCCTCTATCCAGTAAGTAAATGGAGTATTTACAGCCAAGATAGTGATGAAAATGTGAAGGAAATACAGTATATGCCAAAATAAAGCCTCATATGCAGAACCAGTATCTGCTCTATGTATAATGAATTTAACTCAAATATAATATTCAAACAGTCTGGTCTCTAAAAGTAGTTTTGAATCATGGTTTATAGGCTACAAGTTTTGAGTTTAAGAGCTTTGAGGTTTCTTCTGTAAAGCATAAAGAGATATCTGATGACAAAAGCTACAAAAAAAAACCTTTTTGTCACACCTGCATACTATCTACATAGAGTATTATGAATAGCTGGCTCAGTTTCTATCTTAAAATAATAAAGTTAACAGGTAGAATTGCCCTTGGGTTAAAAGACACCCACATATGTGCTTTTTATCTTCTCTGGTATTTAATATACAAATAAATATTTGACACGCGGTATGCAAAATACCGAAGACAAATTCCTGTAGAAAGCACTTTATGAGATGTTTGCATTAAAGCTTCTTTCTGTTTGAGCCTCTCTTTCTACAAACTATTAAACCAGCATCATGTCCAAGTTCTTCAGAGGTTAAATGAAAATATCTAGTTGCAGTTATTTCTGATTCCATTGAAAATGCATGCCTTTGTACTGTTGTATCTTCCTTTATTAGACTTGTGAACATTTTCCTGTTCAAGCAGAAGTACTGAAGTGGGGCTGTGTGAAAATCTAAAAATCATTTGGGGAAAAAAAACTAACAGATGCAAGGAGACAAAATTCCTTTGGTTTCCATTAATGAAATGAGATGCTCTCTCAAAAATGCTAAATCTTAATATTGGTCTGGCATGATGGTTAGCATCTGGGAGTGGACATCATCTGTGAGTCAAGATGATCAACAAACTTTCATACATGGCACTTACTAAACAGACCAGAATATGGCCTGGTCTCTACCACTTTCTACCGATAAATCTACAGACAGCCAGCTTCCAAACCCCACTATCTTTTTAAATCAGGGGAATCAATATCAAGAATTGTTTTGTTATGCTTGTCTTTTGAGTTTTGATGACATGGATTGGTAGCCTTTTAAAAAAAAAAAAAAAAAAAAAAAAGAATTCATCTCTTAAAACCAAGGAGCAAGATGTAACATGATTGGTGACCAATTTAAGCTTTTGTTTTTTTTTTCCTTTCACATAAAATGGCTGTACATTGGTTGTGTGGTGGCTATAGGGTATATACATAAAAACCTCTAACTTTTCATGCTTTTATGTTTTTTTTTTTTTGTATATTTGATGAAAATACATGATTTACAAATCGACTTACTGGTATTTCCCCCTACACTTTTACAAAGCAGATTTTTCTTTCCTTCGAAATAAATATGGTAAAGTCAAAATGTATCTGATTTGTGTTTTTGGAAACATCAGCTGAGGAAGTAGTGTGTATAGTCATTTTAACTCCCAAGAGATTAGAAGGTGCACTGCACACAAATAGTGGATTAAAAGTATATAGTGGATATGTAGAATATCCCTCTTTAACACTCAGTTTTCAGCAAGGCACTGTGACAATATGAACATGCATGCAATTCATAATAATGTCTTTACTCAGTGTAGTTAAAACAGGTATATAATGTGGTGCAAACCATGTCAGATCTGCCATATGCTCATACCTTAATCTGGCGTACAGTGTAGAGAACAATATCTCTGTCTTTTATGTATCACTCATCTGACCTGCTTTGAATTTATTTCCCTCACAAGTTTAATTAGAAGCTGTTCTAAAGTTAGCTTCCTTTTACCTTCCTGACTAATATACATTTGTCACACCAAACGAATGGCCTCTTGTCCAGATAAAAAAGTACATGTTGGATAAGAGCCCAAGACAAGAATAAGAACCAGGAGACCATTTGGATCTTGAAGACTGGAACAGAACACTGCAGCACTTTCGTCCCATTCTGAAAGTCTTGTTAATGTTGCTACTCTGTTGCAAGGCTCTGATTTACCTTTGCATTCATGGCTTTATTGCTTGCAGGGAACCTGGAAGAGGTACTTCCTGGAGAGGAGGCTGTTTGGGTCCAGCTCTGTCCAGGGTTGACAATGTTTCCCAGAATCTTGTAGTCTTTCCACTCTTAAGACTTTATGGATAACATCTGCACTGACTAAACAGCCCCCCAACCTTTTGCTCTGCTGGTTCAGTCATAGGTCCATCTTGGGTAGACAGAGTGAGTAAATAAAACAGGGACTTTACTGTACACACCCACATGCATGTCATTGTTTATTTGAGTGTGTACCACAAGTAATTGTTGAGAGTACGAGAGGTGGGTTGATCCTTCCAATTTGGAGCTAGGAAAAGTAAGGAATAAGTACTATGTATGAATGCATACATTTACACTGAGGGGATCCTTATATCCAGAGCAATTTGTATAACTGCATTCACTGGGTTATGTAAGGAGCCTATCTGAAAGTTGGGTGTACAGTACTCTTAAGTGTTGTTCTGCACACTGTAGTTGACTTGCATTGATAATCTATAGAATTGCAGCGATGCTGTGTGCATTCATCATCTGTCTGAAACAGGGCGTACCTATACCCATTTCCACAGCTCATTTTTGTAGTGTTTTGTTAATTTAGGAAGCTGATTTCCAAATGCTTCCTATATAACAATGCCTAAAGAAGAAATGGACATCAGAGTCGATTTCCTGATGTGGGATTTGGTTGTTTACCCAGAAATGATAGTCTGACATTATCCCTTGCCACATCAAAGCCAAAATAAGCATGATGCCTTTATTATTACGTTTAATTAGCATTTTTAAATCAAAATTTAAATCATTTTGACAGAGCCACGAACCGAATTGTCACAACTACTATTTTACAACGTATTAATCCTTCAGAGTAGCTGTTCGCAGTCAAACTAAATGGGTAACATCACATTCAAGATTCGAACATTGCGTAGGCCTTTGAATTAGTTTGTCGTCAACACTACAATAACAGTAAGGTTGAGGTCAGAGGACAAGCTTTTGCGCCTGCGCAGTACTTACATGGGGGCGTGGGGAAACCTCTAGAGAAGACAAGGGGAAGGGAAACAATCGTCCTATTTGTTGGAGGTCTTCTTCCTGCGCCATTTTGTTCACACGGCTTGAGCTCAGTGATTGGGCTTTGTGGATCGGTACTGGAGCCAATCAGAGGGGAATCGGGCGGCGGAGAAACGGTGAGAGGGAGCGCGGCTTGGAGGGGAAGGGAGCCGACAGCAGGGGATTGGTGTGTCATTGACCAACCAAATTACTAACGCCACAAAATGCAGGAATTAACTGTATTTTACACATAGTAGATTCACGTTGAATGTAGCCGGTAGTTGGATTGTAGCTACTGTAGAGCCCATATGACTAAAATGGTTTTAAAACAACCAAAGGCCAACATTCTGCGGACAGCGTTTGCGCGTGTGTTGGGAAAAGGCCTTGAGTGTAGGGTGTTGTGCTGGCTGGCGAAAGAAATTACAACTCCTGGGTTGGCTGGCTAATCAGTATACCATGCCTTGCTAAGTAGCAGTACCACTAGATTTAAAGCTAAAGTCAGACAAGAAAACGATATAGCGACTGAACCATACCATGCATGTGTTAAATGTAAGCGTGATTCAATTATCCATAGCTAGCTAACTACGCAATGTTAGCTACATGGCGCACACACAGTATCTAACTGCAACGCTAACTGGCTACCGTTCGTTATCGAGCTAACAAAATTAACGACAGCACCCACATTTGTAAGTAGCTAGCTAGCAATAGCAAGATAGATGGAAACGTTAGACGGCATTAAGGAATAATCGATTCCCAGTTGTCCTAGATCTTGACCCACTGGTTTGCTTCTACACATGAATCGGATCAACAATCAAGCGACGTTGATATTTTTCGTCACTTACTGGCGGTTAGCTAGTTAAAATGTTATTCTAAACTAAACAAGGGGCAAACAATCTAGCTGTCGCTAGCTAACGGTAAAAACAAGCTCAATCCCTTTAGCACACAACGACTATCTAGCTGATAGATACGGAAAGCAAACGTCAGCTCACTATTGTTATGGCATTAGGTTTTTTTTTAAAAAAAAAAAAACATTTAAGTAGGAAATGTGCATATTTAGGTTCCCTTATGGTTAACAGAATCATAGCTCTTTTTTGACACACAAGTAGCAATTCACTACGGTAATGTTTAGCTAGCTAGTCGCTGCATGTTTACACATCTGTGGAAATGAAAGTTGAGATGCTATCGCTAATAATTTAATAAACATGACTTCAGCTAAACCATGTAATAGCTAACCGATTGTTGTTCGTAGAAATGAAAAAAAAATACCGAATGTTTAATTGTGGAACACAACCAAACAAGCTAGCTGGATAAGATAGCTATGATAGCTTGGGTGTTCAGACTGTCTTCAGTGAAGCCAGCGTCTTTGTCTGAATGCTTCTTTTGTGTTCCTCCAGTGTTTTCTGGGACAAGAAGACTTAACTTTTGGTTGTAACCAGCTAATGTTTTGGCGAACTTTAAGTGTTTAGCTTATTTTTACCTTACATATTGTTTCTAACATACGTTAGATACATTTTATCGCTAGCTAAATTATATTTGCGTTTTCTTCGTGTGTCGATGTGCCGTGTATGTTTGTCGCTATAGCTTCATTGCTGGCTCGTTAGCTAGTCTTAACAGAGCTGCCTGGTTAGGAGGTTATATGATATGTACTGATTTCAATATATAAAGTCGATCGGCTTCCTAGCGCTGGGCATAACATACCAGCCAAAGATTAGCGAATATAGCCAAGGGATATCGTCAAAAATCTGCTATCATATATTGCATGATTATGTTACTTAGCTATGCGGATTATTAACTGCGAAGTTGAAAATAAGTTGTGGAGAGTATGCAACGCAACAATATAAAAACTTCTTGGGGTTCCTGCCCGCAAACCTTCTGTAAACGTTAGCCAAGGGTAACACAGCTAGCAGTGCTACACAAAGTGATTCGATGGCTGCGCGCGATTTCTTTCTGCCGTGCGTCTGTGGTTGTACGGCCAGTTCAGAAAATGGCGACGGACTGTGATGATATGTAGCATTCAACGTATTATGAACGAAACACCAAACTGCTGGTAACGAATCAGACTGCCCAGCTTGTTTCTAGCGGGGGATACGATTCAACAAATCATGGGATTTGCGATCGTCCAATTTGCATGTAGCCTTGCTTTTAAAGCACCAGTTATCATTTTTTAGACCTGGCATTCCGTTCTTTGTTCATTTTTTACATTGTTGCGCAGCTATCTCAGTCAGCCATCGAGCTAGGGAGCGCAAGTCAGGTAGTGTTAATTGTTTCACAGAAAGTACACAACGTAGCTTTTAATGAAGGCACAAGCTAGTTCGGTTCTTACCTGGCTAATGGACACCAACGTGTTTTGTCAGTGAAAATATTTCACATTAGTTAGCAATAGGCATGCATCTGTACCATAGCTTTATCGCATTGTCTTCAGATCAGTGCTGGGCACCCCTTCTTTTAATTTCCTTCTAATATTTCAGTATTTGCAATACGTCACGTTTTGTGTATCAGTCCCCTAAGAAATTTGTTGTAGTCCACAATAATTAGAAATAATTTGTTTTCTGTGAAGACTACCAAAGTGCAAATTATTGAGTTGTCTCTTGAGATACGTCATGTATTTGTGGAAGACCCCCAAAACAGTGTGTGCTTCTGGTGTAATATTTATGGATAGCCAGTTTCTAATCACCTTCATTTTAAAAACAAATCATACACAGAAGAAGATTTAATCAAAATGTCATGCTGGGCCCTCCTTATGATGATATGTTTATTATCCAAGATAGGAGATGTCCATTTTGTTCCATCAGGGGAGGAGGGTTGCTGATTGACCAGGCCAGCTTGGTTAGTGACAGAAGTTTTGGTTTGCTCATTTGGCCTTTCCCACTTGTTCTCTCAGAACGGCATTGATCAGAACCAGACCACCATCATGGAACAATACACCACCACAACCACCACCAGCGGAGAGCAGATTGTGGTGCAGGCTGCTAGTGGGCAAATTCAGCAACAGGTAGGCCACAGTCCCAGGGGTAGCATGGTCAGAATTCTCAACATTAAGATTTATAATGTAATTTCATGTTTGATTGAACTACATTGGCCCTGGTATTCAATGAGAAAAACTTTTAAATGGAAGTTGCTTAAGCAATTTCTGAAGTGACTGGGGTGGGGAGGGGTTCCTTGTTATTCTGTGTGTGCACATATGTGAGTGTGTGTTTGTGCCCCGGGGAAGAGCCTTGCGGCAGTGGTGACATGGTAACGGTGGCTTGTCTCTGGACACAGGGCACCGTGACCGCGGTACAGCTGCAGACTGAGGCTCAGGTGGCCCCAGCCTCGGGCCAGCAGGTTCAGACGCTCCAGGTAGTGGTGTGACCCCCAGGCCTGTTCTGTTCCGCTTGCATGACCGTTCCCCTCCAAACCTATGCTTAACTGTGTGCAATCTTGGCATGCTTGCGAGAAGGGCTGTACCGTTTTCCCCCAGCTCTGTAGTAAACATAACCTCTAAATACATGGCTGTGAATGAAGAGAGGGATGGTGACAACATCAGTGGCTGTATATTGGCCTGCTTCATGCCATGCATGTCTGTTCACACTTTGTGTGTTGTGCCGAGTGATCTGTGTATAGCTTCTGATTAAATTCTCTTATAGTGGGGCTTGATTTGTCCCCATGTGGCATTACTATAATGTAACATCTTTCGAGTCCCATATAGACCCTGCTTGTGATTTTGGGCCCTCAGTTTAGGCCAGAGCCGCCCTAGGAACTTACTGAATATTTTCATTCTTAAGTGCTATTGCTTTGATAAATTTCTTTTATGTTGCTTAAAAAGAGAGTAGAAACAGCTACCCTATAATTTAGTAGGTTTATTGTACACCTTGTACCTTCTGATCTAGTTGCTCTTTATCACTGTTATTGTAATTGTCCAATTGTGAGCACACAGCACATTGCAGCCCTCATCCGTTACTGAAGTTTACATTACATTACAGGTATTTATATAGCAGATGCTTTTAGCCAGAGTGACTTAAAACCAAAATTATCATAATTTTGGGTATATGTGGTTTTAATTGGTTTAGGTTGGTTTTTTTAATTGGTTTAAGTGCAATTTTTTTGGTAATGTTATGTTTGTGCTTGTGGGTGTGAAATTTGTCATATTTGTTCAGCTACCAAAGTCAATAACATTGTTTGGAAAGCAAGTTTGTAGTGTTGCCCATTTGTGCAATGGATTTACAACCTTGCTGGTGGACCTTAAGTTGAAAAGAAATCTCAGCTGCTACTAGCTGCACAATTTTAGGACATGCATATTAGCCTGGTCTTTGCTTTCCTGACTTACAGAGGAGTTTTGCATCCTTTGGACAGGCCTAAAAAGAAGTGTGTGTTTGAACCTATAGAAAATAGATATACAAATGTGTGTTAAAAAACACAAAACGGCTGGTAAAGTGATGGTCTGTGCAATTTAGGGCATTACCTCCAAAGTCAGTCATTTGCAGTTTTGACACTTCATTCCATGAGTCATTGCATCTCCTGCAGAATCAAAGAGAGGTTGTCATTTGTCAGATTCATGGCTTCATAACATGCCTTCTGAAGGAGGCTGCATGAGGTTGGAATGTGACAACTTGTTCAGTGGGTTTTTTGCAAGCTCTCATTCATCACTGTCTTGTTTCTGACAGCCTGCACAAAGTTGGTGCATGAGGTTCTCTAATGTTACATGGTGACAGTTTTAAAATTTGTTATCCTGTGTTGCCTGTTTAGGTTTTCTGTTTTACTTTGCTGTCTCCATCTCCTGACTAGGGTGTTTGTGTCTGAGCATGGGCCCCAGTTTGTGTGGTGCCTTCACTATAGCACTTGGCTGTTTGCAAGGGCCTTGCTTCCATGTCTGTTGCCCTTTTTGGTACAAGGTAGGTCACAGAATTGCAACTCAGTTGAAGTTATTCACTTGGGTTAATCTGCCACCTCTTTTACCCCACCGCCATCACAGGTGCAAGGACAGCCCCTAATGGTTCAGGTTAGTGGCGGGCAGCTTATCACATCCTCCGGACAGCCAATCATGGTACAGGCCATGCCAGGCAGCCAGGGACAGACAATCATGCAAGTGCCAGTGTCTGGAGCACAGGGTTTGCAGCAGGTGAGGAAATTGTTCGAAAAATAGTTTGGTCTCCAATATCAGTAACTCAGTCAGTGACACTGAAAATCAATAGCATGTAAAACCCACTTGCAGCACATACGAGTTTTACAAGCACATATTATTAAAGGTCAAGTGAAGTGGCACTATGGAAAGTGTCCAAAAGTGATGTAGAGAAAATTCTGAATGTACCCATGTAACGAATTTGATGACAGTCAGATATACTGAGGACGCTAATGCATGTGCCACCTTCTCATTTCTGTCTGGGCTCCATGGCGAGCAGATCCAGCTGGTGCAGCCTGGGCAGATCCAGATCCAGGGAGGCCAGGCACTGCAAGTGCAGGGGCAGCAGGGCCAGACCCAACAGATCATCATCCAGCAGCCTCAAACTGCCGTCACAGCCGGTCAGAACCAGGTCAGCACCACCATGTCATTTTAGTCTGTAGCTTCTGTAACCATCTCAACTGTCCAGACTGTGAAAGTGGTTGTAGGGCTTAAGTGATAATTTTGAGTTGAACTGACTTCTATGATTTTGGAATATAGTTCACTTATCTTATAGACATTTTACAATTAATTGCTCATATTTTGGGGTTTTATTTGTCATATTAATTGGAACATTCATTTGTTTTATTACAAATGGGTTAATATCTAAAGAATATGGCATTGTATGTTGTAAAAATGCTTTGTAAAACTGGCAATGCACACTTTGTGTGGGGAAAACAGACTTGAACATTGTACATTTTACATTGATACAGAACATTTCAGGAAAGGAGTAAGTCCTTAGCCAAGGCTATCTTGTATTATGTCCTGTGACCTGCAAGTTTTCAAGTATAACAGTAATGTCATGCAAACTATCAGCATTTTTTCCATGCATGAAGTACATAAAAATCTGATTAAATGGTTTTAAACTGAATCCCTTTTAAAAAAAAAATCCAAAAAGATTTTGTAGAAAACTGAAAATGATGAATGTTACAAATGGCTGATGTGGAAATATAAGGAAAAGTAAATATATACAATATTCAATTAAAAAAGTCCAAAAGTAAATTCATATATGTAATTGTAGCTGTACTGAATCTGACTGTCTGAAACTGTTGTATCTCCAGGGTCAGCAGCAGATTACTGTTCAGGGCCAGCAGGTGGCTCAGACTGCGGAGGGGCAGACTATAGTGTACCAGCCTGTCAATGCTGATGGAACCATCCTACAGCAAGGTAGCTCTCTCTTTCTCACATGCACATTATAATGCCTGGCTTTGCAAGCACTGAGCAATCTACCCAGCCTCCACTGGTTCAGGACTTGTCCTGTAAGACCTAATGATAAATGACAACAGTGGATATCCAACAAACATCCAAAAAGTTAAGTTGTCAGTAGCCCTTTGTGTAAACTAGATAAATTAGCAAAACATTGATTAACCCAAGTAGAATGGGTTCTGTGCAGTTTGGATAATAAGCATTGTATACTTTTCATAACTGGAAGCTGGGAAGGTACCTAGCTGGGATGCCATCCCTGACAGACTCAAAAACAGTAATTTAGCTACACTGTTACCAAAAATATCCAATTTGACTTTTAAGTTTTACCAATCAGACTTAGTAGCTTATCCAGTTAACGGGTAACTGTTTTGCAGATTGTTTTTGCTTTCATACCAGACATTCATTCACTGGGAAAGCAACACAGTATTTATATGTTTTATGGTTTTTTTATGACAATAAGACTGGTGGAAAAACAGACACGCATATTTGAAGGTGGTTGCTTTTATGTTTTAAACATAATGGTAAAACAGGAATTTTACCATTTCCAATCAAACTGGAATTGCATTTACTTTTACTGTAACTAAATGTCAGTTTTTTTTGATTAGTATGAGCAGGTTTCCACCTGACAGATTGGCTTGGGGATTAACAATAGCATTTTTAGGGGGCATAACTCAGTCAGGCCTTACTTTGTATTTCTACACTGGAAGCAGTGTAGAAGTGTATTCTGCTTTTAATCATCCCCTAGATGAGACATTATGAATCAATTTTAAAAAATGTAATTTAAAAACTGGTCTTCAAAGGGAGCTTCTCCAAAAAATGTGCATACAGTTCCACACATTAGTGTCTCAAAAACCATCTCTTTTTTTTTTTTTTTTTTTTATTAATCTCTCAAAGTGGACATTACCTAGAGGAGAGAATTTGTTATGTATGGAAGGCCACATCCCTTCCTATGTTCTAAACCCCTCTCCTCTCTGCCCTTCTCAGGAATGATCACCATCCCAGCCGCCAGCCTGGCAGGGGCCCAGATCGTGCAGGCAGGCTCCAACACCAACACAACTAACAGCGGCCAGGGCACTGTGACCGTCACCCTGCCAGTGTCTGGCAACATGGTCAACGCTGGTGGGATGGTCATGGTAAGACCCCCCTACGAGGTACCACACGCCGTATCTTATCCCTGTCCCAGCATGCACTTGACCTTCACAAATAGTGTGGGACAGAGGTCTTGTAAATTGTGCACCTCTCAGTTAATCACCATGCAGTGTCCTGATTCTCTCACAATGCTACATCAGTACTGTGAGACAGCTACCATGTAACAAAAAGCATATTTGGAAAATAAAAAAGTTGGCACTGTAATATGGACAAATGACCAAAATCCAAGCACCTTTGACCATTTTAATCATCAGTCTAAACTTCTCTAGTTATGCTGAGACGCTGCAACATGAGAACTGACTCTTGGTGTGGAATTAAAATTTGGCACAGAGACCCTTGGTTTAAATTGAATGAAAACTGCCAGATGGTAGGTGGTGGTGGTAGTGGTTGAGTAATTCTTCAATGAATTCCCCAAATCTTTTAAACATGAGGGGAAACAAGGAAATTAGTTTATATTCTATAAAAATGCACAACAGGGAAGCACCAAATGTTTTGTCCAATTAAATTGGTTTGTAAATGAATTGAGTTGACATTGAAAGCAGGTGTTGGTACCTTTTATAGGCAGCATTTGTATTTGGTAGTTGGTGGGTCTCTGAGTGCTGTGTCTGTTGACCAGATGGTGCCAGGCAGCGGCACTGTGCCCACCATGCAGAGGATCCCACTGCCTGGGGCGGAGATGCTGGAGGAGGAGCCACTGTATGTCAATGCTAAACAGTATAACCGCATCCTGAAGAGACGGCAGGCCCGTGCCAAGCTTGAGGCTGAGGGCAAGATCCCCAAAGAGCGGAGGGTGAGTGGCTCCCCTGTGCTCCCCGGACTGGAAATGTAAAGGGTTATGCTACGGTCACACTTGGCTTCCAACGCGAAATATCCGTGCGGATTTCCATTCAAGTCAATGGAAGGTGGCGTCAACTGTCAACGCTTCCGGGAGCAGATCATCTGCTGTGCTCTTGACGCGGGGCGGGGCTTTGTTTTCCGCCCCGAGTTCAACTGTGGTGAACTTTGACCTCGCGAATATGCGAATCTGCCCCTGTCTGGCCAATCAGAGAGCTGCTGTTTGATCCCGAAGGGCGCATCAATTTGATTCTTGTAGTTCAAGTCAAACTGTAAAATTAAAATGGAGCTAACGTTGATAACCGTTATATCATTTCACCCCGTACTTTTTAATCCCTCATTAAGGGATTACAAAAACCTGAACAAGAGGGAGGTAGCTTGGCAGGACATCAGCGTAAAAACTGGAATAGATGGTGAATACTATACAAATGTGTGAAAATAGGCTGTTTGTTGCTACTACTCATTAGCTATCTTGCTAGCTATCTGATAGGTAAAAGGTAGCTGCCCGCTAGCTTCTACCTAGGTGTTTAGCTTGCTAGCTAGGTAGCTGTCTGTTATTAGCTACGCTGATGAAAACTACAATTGAACTGCACATGCCCGAATTAACGGCATTTACGGAATCCAGGTCTCCGCCCATAATTCGCGCCGCGAAGCGGATTTTAGAAGCCAAGTGTGACTGTAGCATTAGGCGGAGCATGTGATGCTTTTCATTTTTGGGAAACCGGTATTAAAAAAACTAAATGGGTGTGTTATTGAATAGGTCTCTGCACCAATGCCAGAAAGTTTGGCAGACACTGAAGGGTGTGTTGCTCCAAGGTGCAGGTTCTGAATCAGCTTTGTTTGCATTTTCAATGGTCAGTGTTAGAGTTGTGGGAGAATAGACTGACCTTAGATCAGTTTGTAGGAGCACAACACTGCATCATTGTTGCAGGTTTTGGCTGAAGTGTATTAGGAGTTTGTGTTTGACTAGCTCTCCATTAGTGGGCACTGTTGCTTAAGTCCTATGAACACAGGCCACACAATTTCAGAAGTGGATTCTTGCTTCTTTTAGTTTGCTTGTCTAGTTGTTGGAGTTATCAAAATAGCTTGTCAATATAATGACTGCAGCAGAACTTTCAAACCTGTCTACTGAGGCCCAGGCACGCCCTGCCCCCACCCCCAACTTTTGAAGACAATTGGGGGAAAAGTTTTTCTGGAAGATAATGATCAGTTGCATGGAACATCTTGAAAATGTTTAAGCCACCTTAAAACCAATTCTGTCAATGTGCACCTTCCTTGTGCCTCATTGTAATGCTTTCTGTCCCTGTTCACTGTCCACAGAAATACCTGCACGAGTCACGTCACCGCCATGCCATGCAGCGCAAGCGAGGAGATGGTGGTCGCTTCTTCTCACCCAAGGAGAAGGAAGAGATGCTGAGCATGCAGGTGAGGAGGCTGCAGGGGAACCTAAAGCAGGAGGAGGTTTTAAAGGGAGTGGACCTCAACTCTCATTGGCCACCCACATCTGCCCCACCCCTTGGGTAACCCAACAGCAGCTCTCCATCCCCATTCCATAGTGTGCTGCTGTGACCTTCAAATCCAAACTCTATTTTAGTACTTCTTAAGCACCCCCAGAGCTGTATTCCTACTAGCTACCTCTGCTCATTGTTAATGTTTATTTTCACATACTTTTTTTTTTTTTTTTGAAATTCTGTTGTCATGAGTTCTGTCATAAATATAAGAAAACGTTTAATTTGTGATAACCAGTGGTATAATTGCACTGGGGGCCAGTAAGGTTTTTGGATATGCTGATGAAATTCAGCCCTGGTTACCCAAACTGCTAGAAGACTTTAAATGTTCTCAATCAGAGAGATCTGAGCATGTAGATGTGTCAGTACTGAAGGATGGGGACTTGTTCTGGGCCACAATCCAGTGGTGCATTACATCAGCCTCAGTGTCTTTTGATTGGTCTGATAATTAATTGGCCACTTGTTTGAGCAATATCAGTGCAGAGCAAAGCAAATATTGGAGTGTTGTGTCCTGGACCTGTTTATTGAAATGTTGCAGTTATGCTGAATGGGAATTTGTTTTCCTACTACACTTTTCTGTTGATGCATTTAGTACTGACAAAGAATAGAAGTCAATTTGATGAAGCAACATTAAGCCAGTTGTTGTCCTCATTCTCTTTCAGGAATTGTAAAGGGAGACATTAGTTGCACCTAAGCAGTGTCAAGTTTTACTTACTAAAATTAAGTAAAATTTGTAAAAGATCTATGTTTCATTGATTTCATCACCCAGTATTAAAGATTAAGCAAATATCAACAGAACTTTGATTGTAGCCTTGTTACTCTTAGCTATGCTTCATCAAAGAGCCAGTGAAACTTAAATCAGCCAGTCATTCCCACCATTACCAGTCACTTTGTTTGTCTTGTGTCATATAATGTCTAACATGTGAGCAGCTCAGGAGCCCCTAGCCAGTGGTTGTGATTTAAAGGTCATTCTCCTGTTGCTAGCCCATGTACACTGTCTGATTTTTTTTTTTCTCTCCTATGTTGTGCTTACTGCTGCTGTTCTGTAACATGCTTTGCTGTAAACCTCTCTCCTAACCTGTGTTTATTAAACAGATGCAGGGCTAGGATAGAGGGGATGGTTTTAAAGGTATTGTATTCATTTTTCACTTCAAGTTCTTAAACGAATTGGAGCACTTCAGAATATTTGCCGCAAAAATGTGTGATTCAGCATAAGGTACACCTCCTAGCATTTGCTTAGCACTAATTGTAATAACTATATTGTGCAGTCATCCTTGAGCAAGCACAAGCAATACTGTTAATACAGCTCACACAAGCATTAGTAAATCTATTAATTATGCATTTGCGGCTATTATTGTAAAGTGTGACCACATTAATGCATTAGTGCTGAGGTGAGGGTTGGTAAAAGTGTTTATTGGTGGGTTAAATGAAACATGCACATAAGAGGGTATGGGCAACCCTTACTGGCCACATACACTAGGTAAAGAGAGAGAGAGGAGTGTGTTTTTTCTTTTTTTTTTACTCAGTATATGTTTCATGTTTCCATCTAAAATGTATGTGCTTGCATGCCTTTGCAATTTTATTTTGCTTTTTCTTGTCCATGACGTTGTTGTGTATGCTTGCCTTATGCCATAGATATTGGTCTTGTTTATTTTACACGTCAATGACCGAAAAGTATTTCATGTTTTGTTGCTGTTTTAAACTTGAATAAAAGGCTGATCCGTTCTTTTTTTTAAATACATTGAGTGTCTCAAAGACATTTGTGAATTTTTTTAAATTAATAATGGGGGATAAAACTCAGTTTTTTTTTTTTTTTTAAATGGAGCAATAGCTATGAGTGTAATGGAATCTAGTCTGACATTTTCCACTGAGCTTTGCCATGTTTGCATCCTCTTTCTACTGTTTCATCATACAGGTTTTCCTTAGCACATAGGCATTAAAAGAAGCATTTTGAGTTGATGAGGCTTTCAGTGTTTGCATGAAATTTCAGTTGCCTTGCATGAGTCAGAGTGAGCCAGGGGAATGTATATAATGTCTGTATGCACTCACCCCATGAATGTAGTATGTAAGGATGAAAGTAAACCGCTCCACTGTGTAAAATATGAATATACTCTGACACATAGAATTATAGAATCTTGAATCTAAACTTTATCCACATGCAGCTTTTGTCTGAGAAATCGGGCGTCTTACAAGCTAAAATGTTATGTACCGGAATCATTGTGCAACACTGCAATATATACCTTTTTGATAACACCATGATTCTTTGCTGTGCTATGCCAGCGCTTTGTGCATTTCTCTGGCATACTGATCACTGACCCCCACATCCTCCCTCTGCTCCTCCTCCTCCAGACCCAGGAGCAGACGCAGGCTGGAGAGGAGAACGTCGGCCAGATGATTCGCGTGTCGTAACAGCGGCCCACCCTTGTGTGCATGTGTGTGTGTTTGAGTGTGTTTTTCTGGGTGGCCTCACACCTGCGAGAGCGATGCCCCCTCAGCTCTGCATCTCAAATACTAGTCTTCAGTGGATCGATCCCTGCCTGATCCATTGTGACGTGCGCTCCTCACCTCTGTCTACCAGAATCCATGGTCTTGTCTGAGCAATGAAATGAAGCACAGAGAGTATATGTCCCATGACTCCCTCTGTTGCCATGGAAAGTAATTGGGCATGGTGGCAATACCAATTCTCAGTGAACCTCATAAGGGGAAAAATGAAAATGTGAAATATTTTTTGCAAAATTTCATATTTTAGAGACTTTTAAAAAAAAAAAAAAAAAAAAAAAAAAAAAAAAAAACCCTTTTTCTTCAGCTAACCAGTGGGCTTTCTAAATCTTCCTTTATTAAACATGAAGAAGCCTCAGGCCTTGTGTATATATATCGGTATTTAATTCTGCTTGTGTGCAAGGGTCAGGTCAAGCACTTAACCCAAATTCTGAACCCTAACACCCTGACACACTCAAATATTGTCAAAATCCTGATAGCTGAAGTGGCTTTAACATCTTTATTTGTGCAGGAAATGTTTGATATGTTTGGTTCTTCCTTAGTGTTTGTGTATTTGTAAACATCTGGATATAATTGCTTTGATTTGACCCCATGCAGATCTGTATATCCCCAGCAGTTAGCATCTTACTTAATTTTGTTGATAGAATGATTACTAGTGACAGGATAATCCCAAAATACACAAGTATTCTGTTCTTGTAACACTTTTCATTTAGCATACATTGCTACAAAAGATAACCATTGCACGTACATTTCTATGCAGTGATAAATAAGTTGTGGATTTATTTTCAGGGGTCTTGATGGAGTTCCAAACTGTTCCTTTAAAATCTCATGCTATTTGTAATATTGGGTAGATGTCAGATGATGCCAGTTTGTGTTAGAACATGGCTTTGATAATGGGTGAATTTCTTTGTAAACTGCTGCAGTTTGTTTTGTGTTTTATTCTGTTTCTTGCTTGGGAGTTTTTTTTTTTTTTTTTTTTTTTTAGAGATGTACATTTATATAATGATTTAGTGTCTATTTTAATTTTAGCATCACACAATGCAGTTTTGCATGTAGTCATTAGAGAAGGGCTGTAACAATTCTGAACCAATGTAAGACTGACTGACTGGAGCTACAACAGTGGATGGAATCTTGTTGGCTTTCACCATAAAGCCCCCCTCCACATGAAACCCATATTTTTCCCAAAAGGTAGGGTATCCATGAGGTTTCCATGAAAGTCTCTGTAGAGCCCTTCCTGTCAAATCTTTTTTCACCTAAAATAGTTAATTCTGAATTGCATATTTCACATGTAACTCTGCTGGCTTACACAGAGCCTTGCTTTATGTTACCTGCAGAAATATCAATGCTGAGGGTAATCAAGCCCAGTCCTCTTAGTCCAGTGAGGAGCAGCTGCCTGCAATGTCTTCATTTGTACCGTGCCCTTTGCCTGACTATTTTTAAGAAAACCGATAAACTGTAATTTTTTTTCTGTTTTTTTTTTTTATTCTGATAGACTTGGCTGGGCTTAAATAAATTGTGTTTTATTGATCACATGTGAATTTGTAATGGAATGTAATGAGTAGAGGAGATATTATACCTTTCTACTATACTCACCATTCCACCTGGAAACCTCACAACTTGGGATTTCCTCCAACCTCTTTTCTAAAACCCTGTTCCATTTGTAGGTTTCCATAATTTGTGTGAAATACACACTACTTTAGAGTCAGTTGGTTAAGGTGTTTACTGCAGTAGTGGTCATTGTATTCTGACTTAGATATTTGCAATACTTTAAGGGCTGTTGCATGTAGACATTTTTACATTTCTTGGGATGAGATGGCGTAGAGCAAGTCTTCGTTTGGGGGTTATGTACATATAAACTTTTTTTATATATTGTTTCTATTTCTTCATGCATGGACTAGTTTCAAAGTAGTTTAGGACTGTATTCAGCCATTTAACTGATAGCATTTTATTTTGTATGTGTTTTGTATGTTGTCACCGAAACACATTATGGGTAAACTTGTATCAATATACTCAAAGAAGTTGTCTGTACTTGTGTTAATAAAATTTGAATCATTGCAGTTGCCCTGATGTTATTATGACCAGGTGCATAACTGTCTTGGATGTGAGAAAACCTGTGACACTTTATTGTATAGGAGCCTAATTCAGTAATTTGTAGCTTCATTTAGAAGGGGTAGACTAAATTATGGAAATATCACATAAAAGGGGAGTTGTGTTTTTAAGTAACTCAATTGCAAGAAGGAATCCATGCCTTTCCAACTAATATCAGAACTAATTACAACTTAATTATAAAGATGTTTTAAAATCAGCACTGATGTTCTAAAGCAGCATTAAAGAGGTAAATGTTTCTAAATAATAGTTTGGGCCCTCAGTGCAGTTGCATCAATAAAAGAAATGGCAACATGGATTTAATTTGTCAAGGGGAGCAGTGATTGCAAGTTGAAGTTCACTGGCAGGGATAGCCAGATGCTTACCTGGATGGTTGCTATAAACCACAAAAAGTCCCTAAATAATAACTGCAGAATTTGTATGGTTGGGCTGCTGTTTGGAAACTGCTTTTAACCCAGACCAATCTGTGAAGATGTAACAAATAAGATCAGTGGAAAACCTGGACTGAGCAGAAAATTAGCTTGGTCTAATGAATCTTCTTGTAATATTTTACCCACAACAGGCAAGGTTAAAGAAATACAAAGAAAGCCTTTAATCCATATTGTCTGTTCCCAGTTTTAATCATGGTGGGAAATCTATTGTGGTGTGGATGCTCATCTTGTTGGAGTTATTGGACCAGATCAGACTATGTATGTGCTTAATTGATCTCTGAAGAGAATTTGTGGCAAATCAACAATAACTCAAACCATTGTTACAAGATACTCAAAATATACAAAAAAGGTGGAAAAGGTCAAATACATTTCAGCACCCCCCATGCTGACTCTGGACGCTGACACATGTATTTGAGAGGTCATATACAGCATATCTGAAGAATACAAATACTTACAACCCAAACACTGTCTCTCAACCTTTTCAATTGTATGGTGAATGTATTTGCCATGTATTATTGAACGTCCTTACAGAAGTTACACGAAATAGCCCCAGATAAGATAAACTAATCTAATGGTTAAATTGTGTAAAATATGGAGCACATTCAAATCGCAGACTACAGAGGCTTATGCAATACAGTATTGCATTTTATTCAACATGGTCAGTTAATGAATTTGATTTCTCTTGAAGGTCGCTTGTTTCCACCAGCTGACAGACACCGCCCACTCTCCGCCCACAACTTCAGGTGACAGCCAAAGCAAACAAATCGCCCGCAGCTCGCTGCTTCAGGGGAACTGCGCAGTTTACGTGGAGGAAGCGGGGACGGTTCTTGTCAAGGCAGCAAGTGGCATTTGGTTCCCATATTAAAAAGAATACAGTGCATGAAAGCAGTAACGTTACAACCTTACCGCCACAAACCGGTGTTATCATTGCATGTGTTCTACAGAAAAGTACGAAACCTTATTAGATAGAGAGAAGTAGACGCCTCGCCCCAAAGGTAATCGAACAGGAAGAAGTGACATCCATAGATACAGTGGTTATTAGCTTGCTTGCTAGTTGTAAAGCAACTAACGTTACACAAGTTTACTGCAATGTCGGACTCTGCGGGGGACGGGAAGCTGGAAATGAAGCAGGCGAGTAAAGAAGTCAAGGAGAGCGAGAATGTGGCGGAAAAATACTCGGCAATGACAGTGAGCAAGAACAGCGACATGAACATGGGAGATCTTTCCTCCGCTTTCACCGCTGTCACCACTCACAAACCTGTCAAGAAGGTAGGAAGTGATTAACATACACGCCTGTCATTAGAGTGGCTAAAACCACGCCAGCCACATTAACTTCAGCGTTAACGTAGGCGCACTTAACTAGTTACTTCATATTGAAAACCGAATGTTAGATAAAATAGTGATAGCTAACGTCAGTTACAACTCTGTGCAAGAAGAGCGTGACAGAAGCATGGCATCTGAAGACTTTGCTGTGCTAATTCAGACGCTCTCTTAGCCAGCTAGCTAATCATATCGTTATGAACTCAAGGTAACAAAAATATCCAGTGGAATTTCACAGGTAGATGGGTTGCTTGTTAGATTGTAGCCTGGCATCTTTGAAAATAATAGCTAGCTATGTAGCTAAAATTAATACTTCTATCCAATTCATTACGTTCTGTAGATTTTGACCTTGGGTATTAAATGTTGCTAACTAGCTACTAACGTGGGCTAAGTGAGGCAGAGATTAATCACAACCCAATCTGTAAACGAGCGTGAACGAATGATTTATCTTCCATCAAGCTATACTTAGGGGAAATTTGCTGACATAGCTGGCTAGCTGTCTACCTGTATTGATAAGTTTTGCCGGAGAATTCCCGAACATGAATTGGCTTGTTAAAATTGCTTATTAGCTTGCTAATAAACATCAGCAACCAATGAAGAACTATAGTTCACTGGTATACTATATTTATCGTATTACTTAAATGTTATCTTATGTTTTATCATTTTAAATACGCGATGTAAGGTGCATAGCTGGCAAGTAACTGGAAAGCATAACGACAGCAGTAACATATTAACAATCGTAGCATTGCTTTGCAGTTAAACGCTTCCTAGCAATTTAGGTAAATGTTATGATGTTCTGAACGTCCTTATCATCTAGTTTTAAAGATAACACCCTTTACCATTTCGGACAGAGATTTGTTTTGAACAGGTAGTTTGTAGTTGGATCCGGTCACATGTACCGTTGTTACTACCTTTTACACGTTACATGTTTTGCACATTTCCAATAATTTAAAAAATAATGTAATATTTCACACCACAGTTTTTCCTATTATTGAATGAGGTTTGACACAACAAAAATTACAAATTATTGCAATTACCAATCGTGTTATGGGTTAAGCGTTTCGTATTTAGTATATATAAAGAATGTACACGTTTCATACATGTAACATATATTTCATTTAATTATTAAACGTGCTGTTTTATCATGTTATTTTTTAAATAAATATTTAAAAATATAGCTAAATCCTCAATTTGCTTGAAAATGTTTCATACATTTACTATCTACTTAGTCATAGATATGTCAAATAAAATCAGTGTTCCTATCCACATATTGGTATTTCTGAGAGCAGAGTTGTCATAAGACAATTTGACCTCGTAGCAGAAAGTTCCTAAAGGCAGCAAAGAAAAGGAGCATTTTGATATGTTAATTTTAATGGCATTTTGACTAGAACGGCAGTACGTTATCTGTTAACAACAAAAGCAAATTGACAGCCAGTGCAGTTTGAAAGGTTGTTAAAATGTATGTATTTCATGCCATATTTGGCACCCCATAGTATGTTTATGCTCCACTAAGATTAATATCCATGGCTAGCATCTGTAAAACTGGCTCATGATGCTTAGAGCTAGATTGGAGCTTGGTGAACAGATCCTTTGTCTCTTTAGCATACAACTCTGGATTGTAAGGTACTATAACTTAATGAGCAACAACTGCAGCCTAACAGACAGAGAAGTTTGACAAAGAACCCTTTAACTTGAAATCTTAGCCCATACAGCAGCACATGCAATACGTCAGATGCTGCATTCTTTATTTCCTCAAAGACCAGTTCTTTGTTATCTGAGCTCAAGGCTCAAATGGTGTGCCAAATTTCTGTGAGTGGCTGTCTACCAATGATGGGGATATTGTGACAGCTGTCTTTATAGTGGATTTAGTGTGGGGTAACTCTCTCTGGATGCTGAGTCACAAGACATCTCTTCCAAAGAGACCATTTTGCTTCCTGAGAGTACACCAAGCTCATCCCTAGCATTCTTAAAGCATAGCCTATGATGCAACTATGAGTCCAGGAAGATACATATTCAGAGCACCTTGTACCAGGAGGGAAGGTAAAAACCAAAGAACAGTGAAAGCATGACTGAAATACATTTACATTGCTCTGCATTTTGACTGCAGAAGTCAAAACTGCTACTTGCTGTAGTCATGTTGGGCTGTTCCATGTTTTGGGCTGTTTTGGGCCTTACTCTTCCCTTGAGCGAGCAGAGTTTCATGTTCAGTATTATTTAATGTCACTGATTTGTTCTGTGTAAAAATGTCTAATTAGTAAACGGGGAATCTGTTGTAAGAGCTGTCTTGATAATATTTGTATACCATCCTACTTCTTTTCAGTATTCCGGAGAGTACTCATTTGAATTATGTTCAAAACAGAAAAAGGGCCATGTTTATGAATCATCATGCATTTTTCTTGGGTTTCCTTATACCATTAAACATTATTTCAAAACCATAAGAGGTTTATATTAACACCTTTGTGAATGAATTAAGGCAATCGACTATATGGTGTCTTGAGAGCCATGATTGCGGTAGAAATGTTTTGCATGGCAGTTTTTCAAACTTGCTCCTGTCTTTATTTATTATATCACTATTATTGAATTTAGTAAGTTACAGAGGTGTTTTCCATCCACATTCAAGAAAATGGCTCCATAATAATTGAGCAGTGTTTTACAATGCAACAAGATAATGCCCTTAAACGTACTGCCACTGAATCAGTTGAGTTCTAGAAAATATTGAAGTGGGAAATGTTTCAAGTGATTGCATAATCTTGACAATAGAATCACACAGACAATGTATTTTATTTGCTGAAGACAAGGGGGGAGTCTTTATTGCTACAAACATTGCATAATACAATGTGGATGTAACAAAGGCATTGCAAACATTCAGTGAAATAAACCAATAATCTCAGTGAGTAAAAGCCTTGACAAAGATATTGTTTAGGAATACACAATAAAATATGACTTTAATAAATGATAACTGAACTTGGATTAATGTGATGTCCCAATATTTATACTGACCTAAAATTGGGTGGTGAAAATACAACTGACCTTATTCTTCAAAGAATAATATGAAAGACATAGTATGAATATCCAGACATAGAATATGATATTTGGCTTCACTGTCCCATTACTTAGGCAGGAAAATGTATATTGCATTTACTTTTCGGTATTCAGCTGGCAGTATTATCCAGAAAAGCATACATAGCTGCACCTGCATTAGCAAATGCATTTAAACATACATAAATTGCACATACATAGGTACACTGTACTCAGAGATTGGCATGTGAAGTCACACAAAGTGGTACATTGCGTTCCCTTCACCCGCACAGCATGAGGAAATGGAGATGGCTTATTTCAATGGCTCTCATTGTACTTCCCTGTAAAGAGATACCAGATCACCAGGTTACTGGATACTTTCATTGGTCTGCGGGCAACTCTGAAATTTTAACTTTTGTCTTTATGTTTTCTCAGTTTTTTTCTCTCTCTTTCGTCTTTTGACACTGTTGTTAATTCTGCATAAAGAAAGCACTCTCAATGTCATTACAAGGTGTTTGCACTTGTTTTTGTACCATCCACCCATCTCTTTCTCAATCCTGTCTCTATTTTTATTCTCATTCTGTCATATGAAGCAGTAAGCAGCCTGTTTCATTTTTAGTTTTGCAGCTTTGCTGTTTAGATTTTCTTTTATTTATTATTCTCTTTCTCCTTTCTGCCATTCTATCTGTCTTTATTATTGACACAAAAACAAAGTTGTCTTCAGAAATACTAAATGTATCCCAGTCTATTTAGCCATGAATTAGGACCACTAACTTTGTATTTAATGTGATGCAATATGTTCATTGAATTATTGTTTAATCAGTTATATAGCTAATTGATACCGTATGGCTATAATTACAGAAAGAGTGAAAAGGGGTCATGTGCTTTTTGAACATGGAAGGGTGATTCTAAGGCCCCTGGTGAACCAGCACGATAGAACCAATCCAAACAAGCTGACCAGCAGAAGACTCAGTCCTGGGTTGCTCTGAGCATGCCCAGTGTTCTCCAGTGGAGTTGTCACAGTGCCTAGTTTCTTGGCAACTGCTGAAGGGCTCTCTAGGAAACAACATGAGTAAATCTGCTCTGACAGAGTAAGGGAGGCAAAGAGGTTGTGCTCAACATGTAAGCTGTACAATTTTCACCAGTATGGAATGTGAGCTCAGACGTTTTGGATTAAAATCCAAAGTCAAGGACATTTGATTTTTTTCTCCCACTCCCACTTATACAAGGCCAACAAATAAGTAAATCCTCACATGCATTGGATAAGGGTTTTCTGTATCTGAGTAAGTAGATTCCTAAAACTCTGTACTTAAAGCTAACTGTATACCACAACAGATAAGCGTCTGTCTAGCCTGAGAAATACCTGCTGGAGATATCTGAGCTGTCTAATGCTGTGAGTTTCTCTGTGTCATGGACAGGTTCTGTAGACCAGGGAAGTCTAATCTTGATTCTAAGTCAATTTTAATTTCTTTGCAAATTTCAAAGACATACGATCCAGTAAGTAAGGTTCAAAGTAGCTTTTACTTTATTGTGCCGTACAGAGTAACAATTCTGATTACTAATTACAATTTCTCTGTAAGGCGGAGGTCTGAAATCTCCCTTTGCAGGAACAGAGTGCCTGGTCTGACTCACCAATGGTCACCTGTGCTTGATGGTGTATCCTCTCCACGAAACCCACTTTCCAAGTGCCGAGTGCCACGTGCTTCCAGTGACATCCTCTGGTCATTGCTGGTTGAAGAGACAAAGAATGAACAGATTTGTCTAATGTCAGCCTATTTAGATCCCTGCTCTGATGCACATCGGTGCAGGTGGTTTGTTACCCAGCGGTCCATGAGCTGACCCACTTTCCAGTCTGGTAACATCAGGAAGTGATGTAATAGAGAGACATACAGGAGGCACTGTGTATGTAGTTATACAGACGAGTGACATTATCTATTCAGTAGTAAAGCACTTAACCTAATTAATATGTCAATACAGTAATGAATGTGTCCTCTGACAACTATTGCGTTATGTTTGACTTTAATTAATGTTATTTAATAACTTAAATAATTATGTTGAGATCCAGTAATTACATTCTAATTTTCATTTGCTTCACAGATGTGCTATGCCATATGTATGCATGCATGTATGTATGTATTTGTGCATTTATGTGTGTGTGTGTGTGTGTGTGTGTGTGAGAGAGAGAGAGAGAGAGAGACTGTGATTGTGATTGTTATATAAAGAATCTGACAAAATCTATGGTGACAGGACTGGGCACCCTGACCTGTGGATCTGAGTAATAGCTGTTGACGGATCCTGTGCCATTTTGTTTGCTTTGTAAATAAGGGGAGTGGGGGTATTGATAGCTAGCATGGCCAGAAGCCAAGCACGACTTGTGACAGCCTCTTACAGACCAGCTTCAGAAGAGAAGTAGAAAGGATTGGTAATAATAGAACATTTTGAAAGTGTCTGCATATTTGAGAATGTGACTCTCAGGACCACCTGCCTGTTTCTCTGAAATTTTCACTCAGTACTCAGGACATTGTAGGCATTCCACCCATTTTAATGTACATATTTCTTTGTGCTTCAAAATTGATACATAACATCAGGGTGACTCCCTCTGAAACTAATGAGACACTTCTTCCTCTCATAGTTCCCTTTTTTAGCCTTTCAACAAAGGGGTGATAATGCTGCGGTAATTTAAAAAAGAAACACAAATTGCTTAGATATAACCATCAGCTCTTCAATCTTCCTCCACTAGAGATTACTGTTAGGACAGATATCTAGTTTCTTCCTTATATTTAGGAAATACAGTGGCAAAATTACAGTTAGATGGAGCACAACAGATGTTACTCCTCCCCAGAAGTGCCTTTGTAAGTAATGTATTTCATTTGTAGCACATACCTAACATTATTCTTCACCATATGTTTAGGACTGTACTGTATATGACACTGATAAAGGTTCTTATTTTGACATATTTTTTCCACTGAATGTACACCATTTCTTCCATTTTTGATTTTATATTTTTCTGGCTGGGAAGTCTCATCCAGAAAAGCAGTGTAATGTAAAAAAAAACAACAATGTAAATGTAATTAAAAAATGTACAGTGGCCATTTATTAAATATGTGAATAACAATTACTATTACTGTTGCTGTTAGTAACTGCCCATACTCACTGACTCACAAATCTAATGCAAATCTGATCTGTAAGTCTACAAATAACACAAATCTCTTTAAATTCTTTATAACAGCACAGACAAATACTGGCTAAAATGGCTATACCTACTCAAGCAAAACTTACATCTTATATTTTAAAGTACATAATAAATATCAGAATACTCTACTTTCATCTGAGGGTTTACATGACTTCAGTAATCAGGGCTGTGGCCTTATTCATTCACATTCCCAGTGACTGCTTCTTTTGATGAAAGTGATTCATCTTCTTTGATGGTAAAACCAAGGCTGTAATTTGTGATTAGTGGATGGTGGGGATTGGATCTTGCCTTTGTACTCTGGTGGGAAAGGTTCTTGGCTAACCTGGGTATACAGAGCTCTGTTGCTATGCTTTTAGTCCGGAATGAGGCCTCATACTTTCCAGGGGAGAAATTGTTTTTTCCTTTGGGGTGGGACTGGTAAGAATGGTACTTTGCTGCTTGATTCATGGGGGAGTTTAGAAGAGGAGAGCAAACAGGGAATAAAAAGTAGACTTTCAGCACCTGACCCCCCTCCCTCCTCCTCACCACCACCATTTGTTTTCCAGGTCTTAAGGACTGAAGAAGCCTTTCACCACAGGATTGGTCAGAGTGTGCTGTCACACCTTGTTGTTTTGATGATGAATTAGGATAATTTAGTCCATTCTGGTGCCACAATCCACTTCTACTGGATCTAGCAGGCCTTGATTGGGAGAGGTTTGGTAATAACTTATGGAATTAAACTGTTTTAGTGAATGACCTCTAAATGTCATGTCACAACCCGTTTCACCTAACACACAGGCTTTCTAATGAAATAAAGGGTTATTTGTTATCCAGGATGGAATCTGGGGGAAACTCTCCCACTAAAACAGCGGGAGCAGATTGGCATGTTATGCAAGCTGTGGGTGTCATGTTACTGAGTATCAGGTAATTATGCAATCATAGCTATTCCAACAGAACCCATGAACTCCAGAACCCATCTCAGACCCCTGCAGCTGAAGTGGGTAAATGAGTATGGTGGGAGCTGACCCTGTCAGTTTGTGTAGGTGTACCACTGTCACTCCACAACCTACTCATACTTTTCATTGCATTATATAATTAGTCTGTGGGGAGACTGACTTCCTTCTCGTCTCCAATTTTATTTTTTCAAAGCAGGCAAGCACATGTTGGTTAAAATCCTTTTCCATTGATCAGACTAGTCTTTCAGTAAAAGCTGTAAAAACAGGTGCAATTTAAAGTTTAGTTATTGCTTAACTGAGGAGCTGAACAAAGGGTTACCTTGCAAAAGTTCTCATTAAGCATGTCTCTCATACTGGAGCACAGAACAAATTTTGGTCCCTGGAGAAAGAAAGTATGTGAATTCATCTGGGAGAACTTGTTTTGCAGGCTGCACTAACAAAGGAGTTTTTATATCCCATCTCTGTTCTTGATGCTTTTTTCTCTGAACACCCAAACCCAAGGAAAATGCCCCCCACTTATTTTGCTACCTGCGTTATCATCTGTTCCGCTATTGCTTTCTACCACATCAATGTCTCACGTTCTCATTCTCTACATCTGGAAGCCTTTCTTTCCTTTCCAGTACATATTCTTCCGTATTCCTCCACCTCCCTTGTTCCTGCTCTCTCCTCTGTGTTAGCTCAGGCTCTGTTGAATGTCCTGGATTCCTGACTGAGGAACTCCATACAATCACTGTTTTCTCAGAACCCCACCTTCAGGAATGTCAGCGACTCATTTTGATTCCTGCTGAGATGGGACGGAAGGAGACAGCAGGAAATCTGAACAGACCTGGCTCGAATGTCTGCTTTCCCTCCCGAAAGTGCCAATCAATGGCCTTGAGCTTGTGTAAATAGGCTTAGTCTCTATTTTGACACACTGCAGGCAAGGATTTGTGTTTTAACACAATGTTTATAAAATCAGATGTCAAAAGTCCATCAGAGAGGCCTTGCAAAGGTTGACTGTTAGTTTTTAATTGTCAGTAAGTCTATCTTTGCAGCTGTTGTATTTTGACTTTTGTTAGAAGAATGTGTTATTGTAGCCAGTCCATCCACAACGTTAATTTGAAAATGTAAACTGGATTTCGAATGTTACATGAACATGGCCTTAAATAATAGATTAATATCTGATCCAGGTTGACCCTGTTCAGAAAGCAACGTCTCGCCCAGGTAAAGAACACATTTTCAGGAGAAATATAATCTCATTGTGAATGAACCAGCAAGCTCATAAGGGCTCTTATGTGTGGGGCGTTGAAGCAGAAAGGCCCCATGGTTTTATTGAGCCTAAGTGCCTGCTTTTACCCCCAGATCCACTCATTACATTAATAAATGTAATCAATATTTTTATTGAACTACTCATAAGGGCAACACACTCAAGATGCATAGTGCCTATTGATCTCAGTTGCACCTTTTCTCATCTTTTTCTATGGATACTTTTGACTCTAACAAAAACTAATCTTTAATAAAAAATGTATATATTTCTGATATATTTTACATTCTCTCTGTATTTTATTAATGCAGCACACAAAACACATATAATGTACAGTAAATACAATTTTAATTTTCATGGGGTAAACATACATCATGCGTAAACAGAAGTTTAAAAATAATTCAAGATAATTGAGTTGCTTTTGTGGTTTTCAAAAACAAAAGAATCACTTCAGAATTTTTGAAAATGTGAAAGTGAAGGAGTTAACTTATACCGCTAGTCAGTATTTGAAAAGGCTTTTATCATAACAGCAAGCATGGTGTTTATGCAGTCTGGCATTTGGAGTAACAGTAGAGAGTAACTCTGCAAATCATACCATTGATCGTCTTTGGCGTGTATGTACCAGTGGTGTATGTAACTCTTTTATGAAAGCTTGCAATCTTTAGAATCGTACACTGATGATAAAAATTGTATGCAAAATATCACAGATGTACTTAGATCTATTTATTTTTCTAAAATTACTGTGCTAAAATTAGGGTTCCTGTGGGAGGCCAGTAATGTGTCTGTCAGTGCAGGTGTTTATCCTGGTGATAAATAATTTAGTGCTTATTAATTATCTCACATAGTCTCCTAATAATAAGCAAGCAAAAAACATTTCCCATTCGGCTGCTATAATACTATTTTATTTTGGAGGAGGTTATGCTGTGCATGTTCAACTTTTTTTTATTTTAGTTAGAATCCAGCTTTACTAATAAACCAAGGTCAAGTGTAGTTTAGAAAACTACCCATTAAAACAATAATTAGATTTTTATGTGTTAATGTGTATTAAAATGTTTTAAATTATTTTAAGATATCCTTGTAATGTTAACCTCATAAGATTACAAATTAGATTAAAAATATGGTTTACATGACTTCAGTAATCAGGGCTGTGGCCTCAGTACTTCCCAATGTGGAAACCCATCCTTATTATATTTAATGCAGAGACCAGATATGTTTCTCTCCAGGAACATGTTTCAGTTTCCCTCAGAATGTTGAAAATGTTGCAAATTGCCTCATGTTTACATAACAGAATTCACTTTTTAATTGATACAATATAACATGAAGATAGAAGGAAACAGCTTCCAAAATAATTGGTATTGAACAACCCATTTATGCAGTGGAATTTGTATTATATAGTTTCAAAATACCTCTCTCAGGGACACAGTATTGAAACACCCACATCCTTTTGTTACAGCCCAGAGCTATATCCATCACAGCGTCTACACAACAGTTGCAAAATGGTATGCAGATGTCCTTTATGGAAGAATATAGTAGTTAGGTTATTCTTATGGCTATTTTATTGCACACTAGAGGAATTTGACCAACAAAGGGTGCTAGTCATCTTGACGCCTACTATAGTCATATATCAAACATACTAGCTGAAAATGAAACATTCTAAACATATTCATTTTCATAAGCAAATATGTTTTTTTTTTTTTTTTTTTAGTGCATAGAATTTGCTCATCTTTAGCAATGGTGCCAGTCTTTCTGGAAATTACTGGATCACACAACGGATGAGTTATAACATCTTCTGACATTACTTCTGACATCCATTTTCTAATGACAATTACCCACTCGTGCCATTGAAAAAGAAGTTGGAAATGTTAGTCCACAGATTCTTGCAATTATCAGAAGCATCTTTCCACTGTTACACCTGAAATAACTGGACATGACCTGTTACGTGTGTGATCAGAAACTGTTCTCTGTTCTATTCAAAAATGAGTATAGCACACCCATGGTTTAAGTATATGTGCACAAACACACTCTCGAAGTTAAACATAAAATGAAAGGAAAGAGTTTATTCGAGGTTATGAGTGTCCTGCATGAATTCTCTTTGATGGCTAACTGCTGTCAGAAAGTCCCCAATTTCTGCTGGGTGTGTAGTTTGTTTTTTTACTCCTTGTTTTTGGCTAAATGTGTCACGTTTCTCAAGTGTTTGAACTCAAGTGTCATTTTGATAATGCATAGCAAAAAATGGCAGAAGTCTGTGAAATGTAACATATCCCCTTTGACTGTCATGGAATTTTCCCCCTCCTTCACAGTTGTCTAGCTATCCTATAACCTTTTCACTAGGTATGTTGGTATACAAAATAATTTCCACTGTACCCATGGTTAAACTGACAATCTGATGGGCTCCCTGGTCATTATCTCCAGTGGAAGCCGGGTTGTTGTCGTTGTGAAATTCAGAATGTCTTATTAATGGCATTATCCAGGAGTTGCTACATTCACTCTGAATGAGAGTGAGTGGTGTTTGATATCTGCCGTTTTTGTACAGAGGGAGGGGGAGGTTCTGTAGGGTGTGCTTAAGTGCATAGGGAGTATGTGCCAGGTTCGTGAGAATAGGATCAGCCCCTACTACTCTTGTTTTCCACAACATCTGCGTGACGGATTTTCTGATTTAAGGATTAATTTACCGTCATGGAAAGTGTCATGGTTGACCCTTCCTGTATTCCTGTAGAGGGTGATTGGCTGTGTTTGAAAGCCTTTGTCATCTGGAGGAACCCTGGTGCTCAAACCCTCAATTCTGTTCATCATTGGAAAGCAGAAAAATTACTTCATCAATTAAAAGACATCTCAGAGAGTCTCTTCAATTCTGGAAGTGTTCCAATTTGATCATAGCTCTCTTAGGTCAATGGACCGCACATCTCCCTTCTAGCATATATAGTAAAGCAAGGTTGATGAGTATTTAAACTACACAAGCTGATACGATTGTCATGCTTTAATCCACAGAGGAAAGCTTTGTATTTTATCACTTGCACAGATGATAATGTGGTTAAAACATGTGAATTTTGGCATAAGATCTGACACCGTGAAAATATCTAGCATGGCCATTTTTGGCATGTGTTTTTGTGACATCACAAATCTGTCACTAAATACCCTCTGCTTTCTTCCAACTGCTTCTAACTGGTAGTCGCAGGATTATCTGAAGAACGGTTTTATTTTTGGAGCTTTCATTCAATAATGAGCTGTAGAAATCACATGGGCATTTTTGATCTTTAATCCAGCTTTGTGAATAAAAGAAAAGCAGTAAAGTGACATTTTTCACAGAATTTGCACTTTAATTCACCCTATTCCATGGTGTAAAGAAATCAATGATGAGCACAACTCATGTTAGGAAATTGGCTGGCAGGTGCAGGTATTAGTGGTGTTGGATTAAGTGGTTAATGGCTGTGTGTTCAGCTCAAAAGAGCAGGGTATTTCCCTGTTGTCCCATGTCCACCTTCATTGACCCTATTAGGCCTTTGAAGTGATGGACGGGTCAGGCACAGTACATGTGAAGGGTACAGGTTTTGCATAGGAGGGATAGGGTAGGATGTATTTTTAGACTGGTTGTTGATTTGTTGATTGGAGGGGGATGGTAGCGGAAGAACTCTGATGCTTTTAGGCTTAACGGGAAACGATTTAATTCCCTTTCAGTCCTTTTCTGCCAGCACACCGGCCCCAGGCTCACAACCAGCAGGTGGGGGCTTCCAGAGTGGTCAGATTAAAAGGGACAGGCAAGAGCTAAGGGCACACGAGCATCCCAAATCAGCACGAGAGAGCTCTCTATCCCAGAGAGCCAGAGAGAGGGAGAGAGAGGGAGGGCAGGAGAAAGGGAGGGGAAGCGAGGGAGGGAGTGTTAAAAGAAAAAGGGGGCAGAAAGGGGCTGGTCAGGTGGCTTCTCTTGGAAGCAGTGGCACAGCCCTTTTCCCCCCTGTCCGCAGATTACCATGATAACGCCTGTTGGATGTAAAAACACGCAGGAGAGTCGCTTGACGGCTGGAGAGGCGCAGACCCGCACCAGGGAACCATGGCGCAGAGGCAGGGCCGGGTGAGTGAACTGAGCTGCTGGGGGGCCTCTACAGGCGCACCTTGGGGGCAGACGAGCTCACCCGTGGGGGTTTTTGGCTGCGTGGCTTTGCTTTAGAAATGCAGACCTACAGGAGGTTTGTGTGCCCTTTGTGTGGTTTGATGTTTTAGTGAGGCAAAGTTCTATCAGACAAAGAGCTTTAGGCACCACTTTGTAGGCAGGGTGTGGAGGAATGTTCAGTTGCTCTCTTTATGTTATGTCTACGCAGGGAGTTGAATGACAAGTCGTAGTGCTGATGAACTGGGAATATTTCAGTTTTTCAGTTTATTTATTGACAGTGAATGGGATTCTGTTCATGTGCTATCAAGGTGGGGGATTCTTCACAGTTATGTAAACATGCTCTCCAATTATTTTCATTTTCTTCTGTTGTCAGAATTTCCAGCATGCAGTCTTTTGGATTGACATGTCAGTATCTCTCACAGTAATATCGCTCCTAATCCACTGTTTATCTTTGGTGTATACAGAAAGGCATGGCATGGTTTGAACTTCAGCTTCTAGGTTTTTTCTATGGTGCTGTTGGTTCAACTTTATGGATAATACTTGAGATGGGGCAATTTACCTGGGCCTAAGGCAATGTCAAAAGCTGAGCAGTCATGTTCCGGAACACTGGCTGCTTAGAATTCCCTGTCGTTAGATTTTTGTCCTAACAGTTTAAAAAAGGTGATTTTGGTGGGTTCTTGCCCTGTCAGTCACATGTTAATGAAGCCAAGCAATTTCTTGCAATGTCTTGATATGTACACTTGAGTGTGAGATATTATAATATGTAATAATATATAATACTTGTACATATCTGTTGTTAATCTCATAACTTTCTCAGGCTTAGTGTGAATCCATGGATGACTAACTGCTGGAGACAGGCTGAGTTTGCTCTCCTTTTTTTAAAGCTGTAATGAGATATCTCATTCTCATGCATGGCGTGAAGGAGAGGAAGCCGGCCGCTTGAGATTCAGAGAGAAAGAGAGGTACTCAGAGAAATGAGAGAGAGAGAGAGAGAGAAAGAGAGAGAGAGTAAAGGGATATTAGGGAAGTGATATAAGATTGCCTGCAGTGTGCCCAGAATCCAGTGGTAGGACTCAAATGAGGCCCTGATGCAAAATTGTCTCCTGGTGCCATCTGAAAGCTCTGGGGTTCATGTACATGCCAGACTGCCAAAGCACTTTCAGGCACAGTGCCTTTTTTTCAGACTGCAGCATTCACATGCAGATGCCCCAAGAGCTGTATACCAGAACAAGCTGTGGAAAAAAGAACACAAGCTCAAACTATTGCCTTTTCTCACCCCTGTACGTGCACATGATAAGCCAGGGCTTCCAAACTGTGAAATGTGTGTCTTGTGAAAAATAGTATACAGTTCTTGACTGCATTCATTTTTTAATGGCTTGTTAGTGAGCACTAAAGCATAAGGGGAATGGTGTGAATTCATGGTTGGGGGAAAGGACCTGCTACTAGAGAATAATGCTGGATTATACAAGGCTGATGTTTCATATTAATGTCCAAAGCCTTCACAACAGGCAACATATATAATACTTTCTTGGTATTATAATATATAATTTCTTGGTAATTTGGTATGCTGTAATAAATATTCAAAAATGAATTTGGCTTCTCAGTTTTGTGCTGGAGAGCAAACTAAATGGATGCAATTTCAAAATGAATTTATTTTCAAAAATGAAATCTCGTTAATGATAACTTTTTACAAGCTATAGTAGTGTAGTGTACATTTCCATGGTGAATATCAGTATCTTCAGCAGCTTACACATGCAAACAAAGATGTGTATCTGCAGAGCAAACGTATTCTTTATCTGTGATTTACCAGTGACTTCAGTTGCTCCTCATACACCAAGTTAAAGTACATTTACTGCTTCTCAGAAAGAGTGCATAGCTTACAAAGAATGTACAGTCTTCTGTGAATAATAATATATTAAGGATCTGTTAGGTTTTGCGTAGGCTTTTTAGTTATCCTGTAGTAGAAGAGTTTGTTGTAAGTACGGAGGGCAGGAATGGTGTGAATATCCACATATATGGTTAACCATTAACAGCTCCTTAACTGATAACCCTTAAGGGTTTAATGAATCATTCAAAGAAAGAGAATGTACATTTTTCAAATTTCCAGTTTCCAATTTTTCACCAACAAAATTCATAATCACAGCAATGAGTAATTCACTTGGTTTCTGAATTCGTGGTTAATTCCCATCAAATTAATTTGCTCTGGTCATGGCACGAGTTGTTTGGTGGAATCTGTGGGAGGAGGCTGGGGCAGAGTTACTCTAGGAGCATTCACTTGGTTGACTGTGATAGGGAAACTTAGGCTTCAGAGCAAATAATCCTGAACATCTGAAGTACTTTATCAGAAAACATTGTTAGGCATTATTTCTTGATATTATGATTTGACTGGCAGGATCTATGTGTTTGTCATGTAGCTGTTTTGTGTTTGTCTCCATCCTGCCCCCACCTGATTTTTCACAGCCACGGCCTTTAGTTGACATTTCACTTGAATCAGGACTAAACCCTAGATTATGGTGGAGCCTCCAGCTAATTGCGCTCTTGCGAGCATGAATGGTGAGGTCCTGCTGGGGTGGCGCTGTGAGTCTTTTGACATTTCTTTTACCAGGGGTCAGTTCTTATTCAACCCCAACCAACCCTGTTTTAATATGGGAATGATTTTTAACTTCTCCCTCATACAAATAATATGTGTAATGATATTTTTGAAAATATATTGTTATTGTTGTTCTTATAATAGCAATTGCTTGAAGTATTTGTAGTGCTGATGTATCCATAATGACTTGTATACCTCACCTATCATATATTACCCTTCTTATCATAATAGCACTTAAAAGTCCCTTTAGTTGTGTAGGCTCTTGACCTAACACTGTCCAATGTTTTGTATGTTCAGCTTTCATTTCTGCTAGTGTGTAAGTGTGTGTTTTGTGTCAATGGCTAGTAGAATTCGCCACAGCTTTTTTTCAGTAAACACATTAAATTTGCGTCATGAGGTCATTTGCTACCTCATCTAAACTTTGGGCCTGTGGTGCTCTGGGCTAGGCTTACATTGTGTAAGGAAATGAAAACAGCAGAATTCCAAGTCTTCTTCAAGCAGGAACTTAATATCCGAATCTCACTGTTTACAGATCTAACAGGATACAGCCATCGTGTTTAAGTTTACCATTATAGCTTCATTCAGAAGTATTAAAAAAAAAGAATTAAGAAAAAACATTTTTTTAAATGAAATCTTCAGGACCTCTATAAAAATGTCATGCTTCACTACCAAAATGCCATAGCATCTTGTATGTAACTGACTTGTGCATTGGTTCCTTTTCATGTGTAAAATACATTTGTTGGGGCATGGACTCTTTTTGAACAGGTGTAGTCTGAGTTAAACTGAGTTAAGAAACATATCTGGAAATGTAGGTTGAGAACACAAATGCCTGTAATCAGATTAACAATAGTACACTTTGAATTTCACTTCCATACATAAGTGTAAGCATGTTTTTTCACTGTATTTTCTCACAAAAAAGAGCTGTATTAGACATGTATGTTTTTTCTGAGTTTTTCCATTTGTTTATCAAGGTTAAAGATAGAGATTTACAATGGCTCAAATGAAAAATCCAGCAATGTCCACATGTTCATTATTGGTCATTATTAGTATTTTGTCACTGTTTCCCCATGCCAGTAAAGATCTGTGTATAATAAACATTGATATTCAGACCCATGTGAAACCCATTGTGATCCTGGAATAAGACATTTAAGGTCTATATGGGAATAGGTGCTGCCTCAAAACTATTTCCAATGACTGCTTGCATTAGAAACCATTAATAAATAAATAAATTAATTAATTAGTTAAAGCGATTAATTTCTGAAAGATTCGTATTACTACTTGCAACTGTATTTTCTGCTTATTGCCACAATCATCAACAACTTTTTCATCACCACCTTTCCTTGTGGTGGATGTCCTTATTCAATGTGCCTTACAATGTGTTAGACAATTACATCAGAACAATGAACAAAAATACAATAATTGATATTCATTAGCACAGTACAGTATATAAAAGACACATTACACAAGTCATGTTAAATTTGAAACAAAATTAATATGCAGTAAATAAGAAGTCATTTTGTATTTACTTACGAATTTCATTATTCAAAAACATTTCCTGGCTTTAAATAAAACATGAGAAAATGAATAGCAGGAAAAATGTAGACTGTAGTGTGGTTCAGAAGTTGTGTCAATGCCGACTGTAAAGAAGGAACAGGTTGATCCTGAACTTCTAGGCCACCATTGTCAAAAGTGAGACATAGAAAACTGAACATAGAGACTGTTTATCAGGGAGAAGATGCACTCTTCTTGTGTCAGGTAAGAAACTCCTGAGGTATGGAAGTTTTAGCTCAACAGTGCAGTGGAGGGATTGTCAATGTGAAAAATAGTCTTTTGTCTTGATTTGAAAAAATATTATTGTACACTATTTTCCCAATCTGCATGGAAATGAATCAATGTAAATTAATGTTTAATTAATTTTCAGTTAAACAGTTAATTCATAATTGAGACTTTTGGTGATTTGTGATTGCATAGGCTGCTAAAAACTCTGTTTTAATTATTTTAATTGAATATTTTTAAAAAAATGTTTCTTTTTCTGCTGCTCAGAAATGACAGCCTTTTCTCAAGACACAGCATTACATTGTATGAATTATACCAGTTGATAAAGGCCATCTCATGTTTTCATCAAGTTGAAAAAACAGAAAGCTGCATAATTTTAATAGCATTATTTTTGCCTATAAATATCTGTAAAGTTGTTTGAACATGTTGCTTTTCAAAATCAAAGATTTTGAAGATTGTATTGGGAAACACAAACCTGGGGTGGTTTGGACAATAAAGTTTTGATTATTTTCTGGATCAGTCCACACAAACGCCCTCATTTGTGGCCTCCCCAGACCAGTATAGGCAATATACAGCAGCAAGGCAACAAATGCCTGGGCAGACAGCACAGAGGGTTAAAGTTGCATAATACCTTGGATAGCTAATCAGCTTATGGGGAGCAGTTAATATTTTTAGGGATGCGAACATAAGCGGGTGTTAAGTGAGGCGGTAATACCAACAACAACAGCTCAACTATATCCCACCGTCAGTCTTTTTTTTATTCATTTGTGTCTTTGGTGTTCCTCTTTGCAAAGGGTAAAAAGGCCATCTCAGGTATCAGATGAAAAATTCAGTTCAAGAAAAAAAAAATGCAGATTGCTGAGGTGATATAAGTGATCTCACATTCCCTATGGGAACTACTGACTGAGCTGGGGGGTGTTTGGTTAAAAGTGATCTCTATCTGATGGACATAATCAAATCAGTGTAGTTTAAACCCAAAAACTTTGTTATAATTTACATTTCATTTACATCCTCAAAACATACAAAAATACTATAACATAGACCATAACAATTAGGCTTAAACGAGTCTGTTGTTGATGGGTGATCCACTCAGTGATAATTTTAAAATCAGAGACCAAGCTGTGAATTTGAAAGTGAGTGCTGTGAGTCCCCTGTATCTTACTGTCAGGCTACTGTTATATATCCTGGTTAATATCGTCCATCTGTTGTATATTTTTGCTCTTGAGGAATTAGATTTAATATTTTTATGCATTTTTAGTTTTGATTTGCTCACATCATATAGAGAATTGCATTTGGTATGCTTATACTGAGCAGTGGCAGCTTGCAAAACTGCAGTTTCTACCCAAGCATTTCAATAATTCATGGCAAGAGAAAGAGTGAGTATTATAAATAGAATGTAGCAAACTGAGTCCATAATTCATTTAAGGATGCACAGTTTTGAAGAACAACTGGAGGATAACTTACCATCTCTACATCTGAATGAGAATATAAAAAACAGGATGTATTTAAATAAGCAATTTTGACAGAAACGTCTGCCTACCCACAGGGCACAAAGCTTGAGAGCTAGAAATAAACTCCAGTGACAATGTTCACATCATTCACTTAAAGAGGAAAGCCAGTCTTCAGCCCCTGTAGACAAGATAAGCTGTCTCAGCAGATGCAGAAATGAATAATCATGCCTTTTTCAGAAAGGAAACTCTGTAACATATGATGTGTATGAAAGCCTCAAATCCATTTTGAATTGGGTAGCTGTCCACACCAAGTACAATAATCCCTGTTTTTTCCTTTCTGCTGCTCTTGACCTCACTTTTGAGGGCAAAGGGTTTTTTTTCAACAAAGAACAGCTGTCTCATGGGTAGCTGTTACTATTTTGCATCCTTTTTTAACAACCTTTTTTGGGCTGGATATATCAAGCAGCCAAGCTGTAAGTTCATAACATGTTATTGTACTTCTCACTTTGTTTCCTGTACACTTCAGTGAAGGCAGTACACAAAATAAAAGCTATCAGACCTTGAAAAACAGCGAGAATGCAACACATAAATGAATGAAGCAGTTAAGGTTAAGGTTAAAATGCACATAAAAACTGTATTCTGTTGCATTACATTGAATCCATACATACTTTATGGGCATATGATACACAAATTAAATATTTGCTGACATGTGAATTCACCATTTTTTTACTTTTAAATCTGAGCTGTATTTATTTTTGTAAGCTGCATTGCTTTTACTTGTCCCAATGTATTTTACCCAGAATCGGTTAAATTCATTTTCATTACTGTTTTTAGCTCATCAGATTGGACCATCATTACTTTTTTTGGTGGGGGTTGTTATAGGCAAGGCGTGAATTCCATTCTACTATGTCCTGTAATCTCACTGCAGGCATGTCCTTCATTTGTCAACAGCAAATCCAGTTTGTGGAGGACAAGCAGGAATTCAGCAGGTTCCCTACCAAGGCTGGGCGGCGTTCTCTGTCCCGCTCCATCTCCCAATCCTCTACTGACAGTTACAGCTCAGGTACATATCCTCCCCCTGTCCCTTTACCTTTGCCCAGTCTTGTGAGAATTCCTGTTCATTTAGGTCACTGTTTCTACACAGTATTTTCTGTGTGCACCTATCTTTCCTTATCATTCCATGAGATTACATGACAACTCAGAGAATGTAAAACACCTTTATTGGTGGGCCTCAGGGTAATTTTCATGCTAATAAAGTTCTGTATTTTGAATGACGGGATTGCATTTGTCAAATTCTGTGAACATATTCATAACCTGAAATTAGCCAATGTAACACATAGGCACCTGCAATTTTTATGCAGCTATTTGACTCTTCAAGGTAAAAGTCACATTGATTTAGCAGGAACTTTCAGGAGAAGGCCAGTGTTTAACCTCCAGTTCATACAGGAAGAAAATTTGTTGTAGTGAAGACTGTAGCATTATCTCATTCAATGACTCATAGACACATCAGATAAGGTGGTCACAAAGCAATGTGTTTCCAGGAGCATTTATTCATAATGCTAATGCATTCACAATGTAGGCACTTACTCATAACTCTCTGTAACACATCTGTTTCAATCTAAACATAAATGTGTTGCTCATCATGATTTTTTGGTGTTATCACCTATTTTCGATTGTCGTTTCAAAAACACACAGCACTGGGGAATTGTGTCTGGACTGCATCAACTTCCTGTAGAAGGACCAGTTGGCTGAGAGGTTTATGGGAATTTGCTTGCATTCAACTACTGCTTGCGTTCAAGAAGCACTGCTGGTTTTCTTCAGCAATGAAAAGCATACATAACGAATCCTTTAAATGTAGATTTATCAATATTGAATGAGTGTGTCGCTGAAATACATGATTGCTCTTAATTGACCATATTTTTGTTATATTTTGTATTGTTGTTTTGTGCTTTGTTAAATCAGTGTACTGTACCTTATTTCATGCTGAATATTGTGCATCCACATCTTGTATGGTACATTTTATAATACACAATAATCAGTTTGTTGTTTCTATTTCTACTTCTGTAGGTCTACCTGGCTTTGGAATAAATTAAAATATTATCCACTCTACACAGCTTGACATCATGTTGTTTGACTCTAATGTCCTAAATAATTAGAGTAGTGACCCTATTCACTTTCTCCTCTAGCTGCCTCCTATACGGACAGCTCAGATGATGAGACTTCACCCAGGGACAAGACGCAGGTCAACTCCAAGGGCAACAGTGACTTCTGTGTGAAGAACATTAAGCAGGCAGAATTTGGGCGCCGTGAGATTGAAATCGCTGAACAAGGTAGGGGAAGACTGTGGACATATGCGTATTTATGTTTGTGAATTTGACAGAATGCATATGTGAGTATGTGAGTAAATACAAACGTGCATGCTTGTTTTTGTGAGTATTTCAGTATATTAGTATGTTTGGGTATGGGCATTTTTCTGTGCTCCTGTCCCTATCATGCAGTTGTAAATGTAGTGTCTTACCCTGATAGCTAAACAGTAAGATCAACACTTCAGACAATCTGAGATGTAACTCAGTTTAATCAACAAAATTGTTCATGAAATAGCAAAAAAAAAAAAAAAAAAAATGTGGTTGGATATAACGTCAGGCTTATAAAGGTCAATGCTATTTTCTATGGTTATTGATCATTTAACAGAAGATTAATGGTCTGGTTAGATATGCATGTTTAAAGATCGTTTTAATGCTTGGTGTTTATCAACGAACATAATACAACAAGTTGTCTCAGCAATCCCTGCAATCTACAGTGTGTGGAATTTTGATCATATATGAACCCTCTGACTCGTCTTCAGGGACAGCAATCTGTGTTCCATTATTGAGGCCCATAAATTAGCACTGTATCTAATTGACGCTTTCCCTCTGATGTTCCTGCTTCATGGTAATCAGCATTAAAGGTTTGAATCTGTCAGTTTGTAGACAAAATGACACATGGTACCAGCTGATACCTAAGGAGATATCCTTGGGTTTGCTGGGGTTTCTTGTGCTGCAGAGAAAATAGGCATTCTCACCACATTCTCATCAAATTAGGTAATGGGTACAAAAATTCAGTTTACCTCTTATCACTACTAGACTTACAGTCAAAAAATTTAAAATCACTAGAACAGTGCTTAACTTGCCAGGGAGAGGATATAAGTGCATCTTGTCCTATCACATTGTGAGAAGATAGTGAAAGAGGCAAATAAAGAACCCAAGAGTCACAGCTCGAGAACTGCAAAGTACACTGGGCTTACCAAGTCTCCAAATCAACAGTTAGACACCAAATCCATGCCAACAGGCTGTTTGCATGTTTTACTTGAAGAACACCCTCTTTGAATGTCATAAACAAATTTCAGCACTTGGAGTTTGCCAAACTTCATTTGCACTTTGTTTGGAACCAGATCCTCAGTTCATATTAGAGTGAAATTGAACTCTTCAGGCATGCACACCATCATAACTTTTCATCAGAATAGAGCTGCATACAAAGAGCATATCCTCACACCTAACATTAAATACGATTGTTTCATTTATGGCGGGTTTATGGGGAGTTACTGTCACTGGTTCTGGGGGCGTTGTGAAGGTCATTAGCATTACAGTATTGATCATCTATTTAAAGAATACTGCATCTAGCTGATGCGTATGGCTGATGTCCCACTACACTGTTACCGCAGTATTTGCCTCCAAATACGCTGGACTCTTATGTGGTGCATTTCATCATGAAACAATGTTTCACCATTCCCAAGGTGACTTGAGGACGAAGAAGACTAAAAGTATAACTGTTGGCCTTGACCAGCGCCAGTTTGATTGGGTCAAAAACAAAGCCTCAGTCTATAAGCCGGGAGATAAAGTGCTACAGAACACAGCATGATGTTGACAACAAACACATAACGCACTCTTGCCCCACTCCTGAACCCACTGTGAGTAACAACTCCATCGTAATCAGCTATAGCTTTGATAACTTAGTCGTGACTCCCACCCCAGGACAAGAATTCAATTTGAAGCACATGTGCAACGTTATTTTTAGCTTACTTCCTGTGTGTGTACTGCCAAAGACTCCACTGACTGCAATACAGTTGCACATCTTTTTCAGTTTATGCTTGTAGCAGAGGTCTTAAAATCTGTGTGCCTTAGAAGTGAGAAGGAAGCGGGTGATGGCAGTGGCATATTTTTCATTGTGGTCTAGTTAGCCTGTAAGTGCTCTTTGTTCTTTTATGTTGTGTCGGTGTAACACAACAGCACATAATTTTGCGGCTATTGAGTTGTCCATCTAACTTGTCATATATTAAAGCCATATGGTTACACTACACAAGAACACTGGACTTGCAATTCCAAAACTGCTATGGTCTATATCTTTAGCTGGATGTGACTGGGTCTGTGTAGCAGCATAATGTGTCTTCATCTCATTACAATTGAGTGGTCTTAGGTCTGAAATTAAGCATTTAAATGACAATAAATAAATGTGTTTTAAACAGATGCATTTAAGATAATGGAAAAAAAATATCAACTAAATGAAACTGAACAGAGCTAGCTGTCCATTTTCTGTACCTCAGAATATGGTGCATTGCTACATACTGGGCAGTCAGTGGTCCTGTCTGTATGCCAGGCTTTTTCTTCCTCATATCCCCTGATTCTTGACAATGTAGCTAAAATGTGTTAGCAGTCCCACAATGGCCACAATTCCTGGCTTCTATCTGACAGCATGGGCTTTTTTAATGGCCAGGTAGCAGTTATTTAACCTTTATTTCTTGGTCAAGTGCTGTCTTTATTTTGTATCTTTGATTTTGTATCTTTGATTTTTCAGATACAGGATTTGGTGTAGTTACTTTCTAGGCCATAGGTGCAGGCAAGCTAGCTTTGTGCTTATATTTAATTATAACAGTACTCTATAAAATATTTTATAGGTTTATTGATCTGAATGTGGTTTATTCTCATTGTGTTGTTGGAGCAGCTGTCCTGAGCCTGTATGTATGTTATTATCAAATACTTTGTTTGACAGCCTCAAGAGCTAGCTGGGTGAGACTGTTTTAAGTTCTGATTCTCTGTCTCTGTTCTTCCCACAGACATGTCTGCTCTGATCTCGCTGAGGAAGAGAGCACAGGGGGAGAAACCGTTAGCTGGGGCCAAAATCGTGGGCTGCACTCACATCACTGCCCAGACTGCAGTAAGTCCACACAGGGGTGTTATTCATATCCATGCTGCTACTGTACTGCTGTTTCATTTGTCCAAATATGTATGTGACTGTTAGCATGAAACTGTGATTAATATGTCTTAACATCTTTTTTTTAACTAGGACTAATTTGCACCAAACACACTATTCCTTTGTAGGCAAGAGTTTTGCTCTAAACACACTTGATGCATGAATTCTTGGGACAGCTGGATTTAGGCCTAGTTTTTCTGAACTTAGTTTTCACCCCAGATGGTGGTTCATTTGTGTACTTATTTGACATCTGTGAGTTTGTGTGAAAACAAGATTATGGTGTTGATATATCTGATTATCTCTCTACGGGTGCTGTTGAATCTAATCTCACAGTACTTCTTGATGAGTGAAAAATTTAAGAAAATGCATTTTTTTCACTCCTTACTCAAGTTCCAACATTAAGATTAATAAAAATGTATGTTAAATGAATCAATGTAACAGGTGTCCATATACATCACTAAAGTTAACTTTAATGTGCATTAATTTTAGATTGAACTGGTTTTCTTTGTGTATTTGTTCATCTGTCTGACTGCTCCCAGGTCCTGATTGAGACATTGGTAGCCCTTGGCGCTCAGTGTCGCTGGACAGCCTGCAACATCTACTCCACTCAAAATGAGGTGGCAGCTGCCCTGTCAGAAATGGGTAAAGAAAAACTATCAACATAGTGCCTGATTAGTTCTGATACTCAATGCTGTACACCATGGAAAAAGCTGAATGACAAAAGGCAGCAGCTCTGTACCAGGGCAACATGATACAAACCACATCATCTTTTATGTAACTGAGCTTTTTGAATCCATTTTGTCCTCTTTGAAAATTCCAAAATGCCCATAGATGGCTGGAAGTTCACTTATTGTAAAGCCACAGTTTTTTTTTTTTTATATGAGAGGTCAGTAATTATAGCACACGATTTGAATACCACATTCCATGGCTGTTCCAGGCTATGCTTTTCTTGTCCAGTTAAATCTGTATTGCTCAGCCCTCTTGGATTTTCTATAAAAAAATGTGACATTATAAAAACACCACAAATTGATTTAGCATCATTTTTTATGGCTTTTCACAATTTAACATTGATATTAAGTAGAGTCATTTAGAATTTAAGTAACAAATGCAGCAGAACATTGTTTCCTTTGTTTATGTTGTCTTATGCAATCAGCAAAGTTTGGTCCAGTTGTGTCATTCATATGCTACCTTAAAATAATGCTATGTGAAAAACACATACCACAGTTAGGCAGAAATGCATCTTGCATTTTTCCATTAATTTAATCCTTTCCCAGGCTCCCACTGTGAATTATGCCATTGATGTACCATAGAGGTCAGATGAGTGCCTTTCACACTGCAGCAGAGGGCTCTGCAGCTTTATGCTAATGTAATAAGAGCTGTCCTCTGGGGCTCTAGCACAATGTGATGATACAACAGGGACAGCAGAGGAGTAAATGCTTATGAAACTATCACCCTCATGGTCACACGCCATTGTACAGCTATTTCTACTAATATAATAATAATAAGAATAAGAGTTCCCATGCATTAGTTTACAAAGCCCCATCATTCCTTCTGACAATATCTAATAAAAAATGTTTTGGTTAGGTCGATATTCAAAGTGATCTCCTGCTTTCAGATGAAAGAGAGGGGGAGGTCCCCTACGGGCAAGTGAGCGCATCTTTCCTGCCTCTGATCTCTGGCAAAGCAGGGAGGACTTTGCTGACTTTCTAGGGAGCCGAGCGCAGCATATCACCTAACGCCCGATCCTAAATTCAAACAAAAAGAAAAAAGGCGGTCCACCCCCACTGTGCGAAGCGCAGGGTGTATTTCCCCCTCATGCTGATACTGAAACTCTGTTGCATAACTGTAATACCTGAAGGCACAGATGAGGGTTTATTCACCCTGGCATGATTTGTTTGGACAGTTGCATGAGCCCAGATGTCTGGTCTTAAACCGCTAGTCATGATATTAATATGGATTAAATCAGATTAAATCGGCATGGAGCACATTGTGTTCAATTGAAAAACTGAGGTAGAATATAGTATCTCTACAAATGAGGTGCTTGTAATATGGCATCTTCATAGATTAAGGATCAGGTCTGAGAGTTCTTAATAAGATTTTCCACACAGTTGTAATCGCTCAGTGATCTCTTCCTCGCTTTAAAGGCTTAGGGCCAAATCTTGTTTGCTTTTGAGAGAGTCATTTTTATTTGGTTGGTAAAATGTATTTGCCCAACCAATGACAAATTCTCTGCATTCTCTGGAATTAGTTTATTGTATCTGAATTGTGCTTCTTGTGTATGAGTCTTGTGTGATGCACTTGTTTAAACTTAAGTGGACCGTAAGAGAGAAAAAATTATAAATCAGATTTTTCAAAATCCAGCCAGAATAACAAAAGGTGGGTCGATTGCCATGACAGAACATTCATTTCTTCACTTACCCTGAAATGTTGCAAATTCTAATTGGTGCAGTGTTGGATACTGGCACACATGTTGGCTTACAGTTACTTGCAGATGCTTTTTCACATTGCTGGCTGTATATGATCAACTATTTGTGCAAATTCAGAAAGTGAAGGTCCAGCAATCAGCCGATGTTGGCAATCCCAATCACTTTCCCCCAGCAGATGTCTTTGCATCCCGAGCGAGGCACTGTATTAAATACCTGCATTAGCTCACAGTGGCTCAACATTAGGAGCATAACTGTAAACTTAACATTGGCCCTTTTGTTAAAAATGACATAATGACAAGACTGGGCCAAACAGGTCATAGTCGATTGGCTAATTTATCCAGTAAAGATTCAGAAAGTGAAAAATATTACAAATCAGTAATCAGGTATTTTTTTCAGACATGAACATTAATGAGTTAAAACCCCAAATATGATACCTAACATATAGAAAAAACCCAGTTTGCAACTGCTTTGAAAAACGTAGGCTTATGGTATGGAGTGTGTGATAGCCAGGGTAACATGCTGTGTGCTGGTGGTGTTGCAGGCGTGTCTGTTTTTGCGTGGAAGGGGGAGTCAGAGGACGACTTCTGGTGGTGCATTGACCGCTGTGTCAATATGGAGGGTTGGCAGCCTAACATGGTATGATTTACATTGTCTCTTTCTGACAGTCACTCTCCATTTTTTCTGCACAACCAATCTGCTTACATTGCTGTTGGTATACATTATATGTCTACATAGCTTTTGCTTTGTGAATTGTTTTTATAAATCCACATTTGTGATTTGCCTACAACAATACAGAGCCAAGGCTAAAACACTGATTGCGCTAATAAGTTACAAAATTACTGCCACAATTATGTGGTTATTTTCAAGACAGGTTTTCATACAAATTTTAGGGAAAATTGACACTTAGGCTTGATAGCAGTGCTCCCAATAATTGAACCTATAAGCACTGCAGTACCTCACCACTTAACCTTTGGGTTATGGTACTTTCATCAGATCCTGGATGACGGTGGGGACCTGACTCACTGGGTATATAAGAAGTATCCCAGCGTCTTTAAGAAGATCCGTGGCATTGTAGAGGAGAGTGTCACTGGAGTGCACAGGTAACTTCTCTCTTATGAGTTTCTGACTGCACTGCAGAAACCATCATTAAGCATATTTTCTGAAACATGCCATGCACATACGATTTAACGAATGCTAGCTGAAGGCCCTGTTCTCTGTGTTATGTTAAATACTGTATGACTGCTCTGTGATTTCGGTCCACATTTACCATTACAACATTTTTTTACCATTACACATTTACCATTACTGCACAGCCATAGTCATGGGCTGTAATTGTGTGTAAACTATTTGTTGTGGCCTCTGTGCCCTGACACATCCTGCCAGGCCCATTATTTCACTGATGAGCTTCGAAGGGTTCACATATGTTACTTTTGTTCACGGTGTCTACATGTGTGTGAAATACCTTTCATTGCCTAGGACCAAAATATGGCTTAAAAATCAAGTGCATAGCTTATCAGCAGTTCATTCAACTAAAATGTGTCAAATATGTCAAACAATGTCTCTAGATAAACTCCTGACCATTTTCATATAAACCACTTAGCTTCAGTGTTTTAAGACAGGTTGTCAAACATCTGGTTTCTATTACTGAGACATACGTATTATTTAAATTATTTTTTTCTTTTGAACATGAACCTCAGGCAACTTATTTTTTTGAGACATAGGAAAGACTGATTAGTCCTTAAAAGGCCAATATATTTTTATTTTTGTGGTGTGTCTAACTACTTTACTTGGTTTTTATGTTGTCACCAAAGCACCACTGTTGCTTATCGTTGTGCAACTTGTAAATGGCTGGTTAGGTTCTGTAAGCTGTACCTCACTCTGTACTGTGCTTTTATGTGCATTCTCAGGTTGTACCAGCTGTCCAAAGCAGGGAAGCTGTGTGTGCCAGCCATGAACGTCAATGACTCAGTCACCAAACAAAAGTTTGACAACCTCTACTGCTGCAGAGAGTCCATCCTGGATGGGTGAGTTAGCACAGTGTCTCAAGTATACAAAGCAGTATTTAAAAATAGCAAATACTTAACAAGCAGTATTAAAAAGGAAGATGATCATTTTTTAGGTTGACAGTTTCATATAACTTATAATAATGTAGTTTTGCGTACACAAACCTTTTGATATTCGTTGAGTGAATCATAGCTTAGCTAGTACAGCAGCCCTACTGCTTATTTTTCTCTGTCTGCTTTTTCCTCTGTTAGTAATATGCAATAGAATACCTCTCAAGAATATATGAAACATTTTTTATGTCCATCTTCAGATCATTTCTGTTTTAAAATCATTTTTTAAATATAGGGTGCTGTGTTTAATTACCCATTTCAAAGATTTCACTCCATCTGTCAAATTATACAGAACAATTGTTAGCTCTATTAGCGTATTAGTCATTGCCTATGTTATTGTGGTGATGATGGGACATTAATTCATAGGGCTGAATTGTTTGTGGCAGTTTTCTTTAGATGTCTGCTTTCTGTGCCTGTTTTAGGTTAAAAAGGACCACGGATGTGATGTTTGGAGGAAAACAAGTGGTAGTTTGTGGTTATGGAGAGGTGAGGGATTTTTGAGACTCATGCCAATTGCTTTTTGAATATGGAAAAATCATTGCTGTTGAACCTCTGTAATGGCACCCTCTTAAAACAAATCTGTAGCGGTGTTGAGTGAGAGATGATTGTCCTCCAGGTTGCAGTCATGTTAAAATACACATAATTTGTGGATTCCATGAAAATCTGTATTGATAGTTGAATCCTCTCTGGTTGTTGCTGCAGGTAGGGAAAGGTTGCTGTGCTGCTCTGAAAGCCCTGGGGGCCATTGTCTACATTACAGAGATTGATCCCATCTGCGCTCTACAGGCCTGGTAAGAAACAGGAAGCAGGAAGTGCTCCCTCAGACACTCAGAATGGGGAAGCTCCTCTCTCTGAATCAGACGACTTCACCTCTCTTTTGAGAATGTTCAGATCCCTTCCTTCCTTGTTGGGTTTATTCTTAACAGAAGAAATTTATGTCTTTTATTGTTCAGTCCAGCTTTGAGTCAGTGTGCCATGTGTCATATGAATGTTCAGTGTGCAGGATGTAATTGTTGTATTCAGCTAATTTCATTGGATTTTCATCTTAAATAATTTTTTGTAATTCTGTGTAAAATGATGGTGGTTATTTCCTTATTAATATTTAAAAAGTAAGAAACCATACAACAATCAAATAGCTGACTTCCCTCTTCCTGTCTGTTAAATGACCTGAAGATTTCTTAAAACTGTAGCAAGATCATGTCCAAGGGAAACAATGTCTTTCACATTGTGAGTCCTGTTTGGACCATGTCTCATGATCTTGTGCCCAGCCATGATAATCTTGCTTCTCTGAAACTGGATTGGTTTCTGTTATAGCCCATGTTTATAGTAAAGTAAATTTGGATCTCAAGTACTGTACTCCAACCTGTCAGGCATAAGAGCACCATTAATCAGAGACCCAGTGAATTTATTGAGGGATTGTGGGAAAACAGCAGACATTTGTATTTCAAACCACTTTTAGGCTCTACTGATACTGTGTAGGTGACCTTTAAGAATACCAATGTTGAAAGAATCATTGTGAATTAGAATTAAATGGAAATTGTCCCTGTAGTGTGCCCCTTAGTGCTCTGGCTGTTAACTATCTTTTGCCTTCACACAGCATGGATGGTTTCAGAGTTGTCAAACTCAATGAGGTCATCCGTCAGGTTGACGTCATCATCACTTGCACAGGTAATCTCACCACTCTGAAACCACTGCACATTTTTGTAATCCTCTCTAGCATTTTAAAGCAGCATGCCTGATCCAACCTGTGTCACCAATCTCAATGGATGTGTGCCTTTGAGGTCCCTCGTCGAACAGCAGGCAGAATCAATACTGGGATTAAATGGACTGTCGAATTACTCTTAAAAGGGCATCATGCTTGTTTGTTTTCAGTTAGGAGTCCTTTGTAGGCTTGCCCATGTTTATTTGAGGGCGTTGTGTAAGAAGCTTAAAGTTTACCCTTGGACAAGTATATGACTCTGGGTGAAACAAGGATTGACCAGAGGTTTTCTGTTGTTGCTCTGCAGGGAATAAAAATGTGGTCACCAGAGACCAGCTGGACCGGATGAAGAATGGCTGCATAGTGTGCAATATGGGACACTCCAACACTGAAATTGATGTGGTGAGGGGAACTGGCCTGAATAGATGTCACCTTTAGCATAATGGAAAAAATCCTGTTTCTAATGAGAGATTCATTTTCAGAAGGGTGGCTTGTGTATGCTGGCAGCATTTGGCTAGTGTGATTTAAGGAACTTAGATGTATTTGTTCATGAGAGGTCTTTTTCAGCCCTTTCCTGGTGTGTGCTGGTTTATGGGAGTATGTGCATGTGTTTGTGTGTCTGTGAATTGTTTTTCAAGTAGATACATACATTATGTGTGGTTTTTTATGTGTGTGCATTTGTTGTTTGTGTCTGTGATCGTATGTACTGTATGTTGTTTGTGTTAGTGTGCATGTGTGTGTTTGTACTGACTCCCCTAATCCTCCTCCAGGCTAGCCTGCGGACTCCAGAGCTCACTTGGGAGAGGGTGCGCTCACAGGTAGACCATGTTATCTGGCCAGATGGCAAAAGGGTCGTCCTCCTGGCTGAGGTACTCCATCCAAATAAGTGTCATTTACTTACTAAACAGTGGAACCCAATCAATGAATGCAGTTTAAGTCACTGCCTCCCAAACATTTAATTGTATTGTGCATACCAGTATACAGTGGAGTTCTCTATGTTTTTGTATCCCTTTTTGAACATTTTATTTTATAGATTAAAACAGCTCCCAAATTAATATGTGTATTTAAGTACATTAACTTGTGGCTGTAGGGATTGTTCCAAAACTGTGAATTGCATTCGAAAAAAATTAATTGCAGATGGATAAAAGTATATATTACCACGATAGTGAATATAATCTGTCATTACACAATTTTCACAAGCATCCCAAGATATCTTCAGTGTACTTCTGTATATTTTTATCCCATGTAAGGTAATTTGAGCTTTAACTATTAAAGAAGTGGCTTGACTGTACAGGTCACAAGACAGTTACTATAGGTTGCATTTCTGTTGTGTTGGTAAATCTCAACATGCTAGATTTCCTTCCACAGGGTCGACTTTTGAACTTGAGTTGTTCCACTGTGCCCACATTTGTCCTGTCAATCACAGCCACAACTCAAGTAAGCTGACCCCTCTCCCCATATGATTACCTGAAGCAGGTAAAATGATATCTGATTGGTCCAGGCTAAGTCTCCTCTCAAGGTCTCAGTGAATCTTTATCATTAACTGACAGAAGATGTCCTTGACCTGAAAATGGGCTGGGTTCTAATAATAAAATGCCAGGGGAAAAGGATATCGAGAGCTTGTCAGAAACGGTCATTTCTTGCTGGGATAAGAGGTGGACAGATCACACTGGAAATAGCTGGAACAGGAATCTTCTGCATATACATCCCCCAGTCATTTGAAAGGTCTCAGTCTTAGCCCTAGAATATGTTATTCACACAGTGCAGCAGCGGTGCAATGCAGTGGAAATGTGAGAACTGGGCTGTTGGTCATGGGCTGGGGTGTAGATGCAAATCTGGGGTGGGACTTTGCCTTTGTTCTGTTGAGCAAGGTATTTACACTGAAATACCCAGCTCTCTAAAAGGATGATGTGTAAAAACTGACCTGTTTGTCTGCTAAGTAAGATTGCAGTATTAACAAGGGCTACTTGTTAAAAACAAGGAATTTTAAAGTAGGGGCTGCTCATTTTGTTTAAATAATGACAGTGCTTTTTGAGAGGGTAACTGTGGTGTCCTGCATTTTGGAACATATGTTTTTGTCACTTGGTGGAGTGTGTTTATATCCAGCCAGCACTTCATAGTGAAGTAGCTGACAAGTGTTTGGCAGAGAGGTACATGGGCCCGAATTGGGTCTCTTTTGGCCTCTTGCACTGGAGAGTGCTGTTTAAGGTTTAGCTGTACCCATGTCTTTGTCATGAAATGTTACTCTGTACCTCATGCAAGTTTCATTTATAAATCACCATTGCCTTGTAATGGCATTGCTGATTTCAAATACTCACTAACTCTGAAGGATAAAGATTTGGGTCCTTTCAAATGTGAGTTCACAGCTAATCCTATGCTGCTTATTCTTATGAGTTTTCTATTAAAAAAAGTCACAGTAGTGACACTTTTTATTGGACTTTAAAATGCATTGTTGCTAAGTAGAACCTTAAAACAGTGATTTGTAGTTTGTCATAATGTAATGTCTGTGTATTTGTGATATGTTATCACCATTTTGCTAAACAATTAATGGAATATCCCTCTATTTACTGTGTCAACTGATGTTCACACTCAGTGAAAAGAAAAGCTAATAATTGGTCACTGATAGAAGCTGAACTTTTTTTCAATGTCTGTGAAATGGTGCAGTTACTCTGGATTCTAACACTGTGTTTGTGTAGGCTCTTGCTCTTATTGAGCTCTACAATGCTCCTGAGGGCCGCTATAAGCAAGATGTCTACCTGCTTCCCAAAAAGATGGGTAAGACCTGGACACTGTAGATTCTATAGATTTTCCTCCTTACATTCTCTGAATTCTTTCTAATTGCAAACATCTAGAAACAACAAAAATAACCTTCTGCAGAGCTTCTCCTGGCATGTATTTTAACAGCCCTCTTATTACACATTGTATTGTAGTAGAATTTGGAAAGTGTTACCGATGACTGAAATGGACAAATCAATGACTGCCATCTAGTGTTCTTTACTCAGTGTAGGATATTGAGCACGTCATACAATTTCAAACTGACTAGTTGTTTTGTATTTAAAGGTTTAATATGCCTTATTTTTGTGAACAAGTAAACATTAAAAAATGTCACTAATTTTACTTTTAAACAAACTAAGCTTCATTAAATGCTCCACTTTATATTTTTTGTCTCTGTCCATTATGTGTGTGTGTGTGCTGTAGATGAATATGTCGCAAGTTTGCACCTGCCCACCTTTGATGCCCACCTGACTGAGCTGTCGGATGAACAGGCCAAATACCTGGGGCTGAACAAGAACGGGCCTTTCAAGCCCAACTACTACAGGTACAGACGCAACACTGCCACGGTGTAATAGCTTGTTGCCTTTACAGTACAAATTCAAACAATAATAAGTCAAATAGCATCTTTTATATCAGGGTTGTAGGGAGAAGAGCAATGTTTTCACATTCACAACATACAATTGTGTAACGATTTTTTATTTCATTTTCACAGATACTAACTTCTTGGGGTGGACCAAAAGGCAATGCCAGACTCCAGACACCTTGAACTACTCTGAGGGAGAAGTGAATTTTTATATTTCCTCATAGAAATATTAATTTTAGAAAAAGCTAATTCCGTAGAGCTAAATATTTTATCTGTTTCACTAGCGCTTTTGTAAATGAAGTAAATGGCCTTCGGTGCATCAGTCAGATTTTCTGGTGTACATTCAGACTTCTGCAAAAACATCAGCATGTACATCCACCTTGAAGACCGATTGTCAGTCCTGTGTTAAACCTCAGCCACCACCTCTTCTTCTCCTTTAGATTTCTGTTTTCACACTCATTGCTGTTTGGATGAAAGCTTAAATGATACAATTTAATTATTAGCTTGAATGCTAAAATGGTGCCAAATGAATGTTGGGAAGAGGGTTACGTGATTCTGAACTATTTGCTTAATGCTTTCATCTTCACCTCCAAAATACATTCCTCGGGTACAGATACAGTGTTTATGTGGAAATAGGTAATTTTCAATATAGAGTCTCAAATCTTTTCATTTGTGAACTTCTAATCTAAATGAAAATTTTCTATGGACTACTATGGGTGACTAAAATGCTTGTCTGGAATGCAGAAGGAGCACACCTTTTTTGTGATTGAACCATTTTACGTGCTTAAGAACATATTATGGTTTGGCATCTAAATACATTTAAATATGCGGTATCCAATGTGTGTCTCCTTTTCTGCAATCCCAACTCCTGTTGTTACTAGTGCTGCACATTTAAGTACGCACTCATTATGAATCTTATATGTTGTCATTGCATTGTATTTTGAACCATTCCAGATTTTACTATTGCTGGCTCTAAAACTAATGTCAACACATAAACCAGGCATGTGAACAGTTATACCGTCAGGTCTAATAGCTTCATGTAAGGCAATAAATATGACAAACACCAGCATCTGATGGTGGTTCTTGCATTGTATCTCATAATGGAATGGGTCAGATTCCTGTGCAATGAGTCTTGTAGTCTAATGTTTCTGATTGGAAAAACAAAAACGAAGATGCTGTTTCCCAACCCCCTTCCCTTGCACACCTCTAATCAGTAGTGCTGTCTGTTTGAGGTTGATAAACCAAATGTGTTATGATTAATTTTTTTTTTTTCAAATCCAGGCTCATCTGTGTCCTTTTGATCATGTAGCTGTGGAAGAGAATGTTTTTTTATGTTTAATCCTTTTTGCCCTTAATGTTCTGAGTCACCATGCTGTCCTTCAGTCTTGTGAATCTAAACATGTGAATCTAAACATGCCTGTGTTTCTCTGTCACACAATCTCAGACATATACACTCACACATACACATGTATGCTTGTTTTGAATATTTCTATGTCATATAAAAGATACTATATATACACACACATATTTTAGTCAGTTTAAGTATATTTTCAATTAAAAGATTTAGAAGAATCTTCAGACGCTGTTCATGCAGCTTCTGTATTGAATTGAAAGTAAGCAGGAAATAAATGTTATTGAACGGTTTTATATAGGCTTTTCTCTGTGTGCTGGGCCCCCAACACTTTATTGGGGCAAGCCCATGGTTTGGTTGTTGGTATTAAATAATATCACTTTGCAATGATCTTTACACATATGTATCTGTTTGATGCATGAATTTCATCTTCTAAACAAAAAGACAGCAATATGTTAATGTGTTAATGTAAGCTTGAGACTAGTGTTTGTTGGGAAAAACACAATGGAAGTGAAATATGGTGGATGTTTCAAGATGTATCTCTGGTCCCATTTTTACTCAGGGTCTGGTTACCCCTGCAGAGCCATACCCAGCAGCATATCTTGTAATAGTACATAATGTTGGGATTGACTGCTTGGAATGCCCTCAGCATACCCAACCAAAAAGTAAACCTGAATTATGTTTTACGTACTTGTACAATGATATGTTGTTTTTATTTGAAGCACCAGCTGGATATACCCTAATCCTTGTTCTCTAATGAAGATGCACACAGCATTTTCTCTCACTGCCTGTCACTTCAGTGTGGCTGTATAAAGCAGAAACTGTGGAGATGTTACTTGCTGACTTCCATATTTAAAAAAAAATAAAAATAAATTCAATAAATAGATCATCAGCTCAGTTTCCATGGATGAGTCAGGTAGACATAATCAATGTACTGGGGTGATGTCACCAAAGGTCAGGAGTCAGTATGACCATGCCTTCTGAGTAGCCCATTGTCAGCTTATTCTCATGGTTTCATTAAACAGTATTGCTTGCTTTTTTCTGAAAGCAAACTTGCCTGTGCTTTGGTCTAGTGACAGCATTGTTATAACTTTTACTACACCTATTTCTGAGACTGCTTTTGTGACCCTTGATGACACACGACCTGCTGTACCCTACACAAAATGTAATATTCTCCCTTGCAATGCAACTCAAAAGCCATGCTTTGTAGATATATTCGGGGGGAGGCTTTTTGTTGGTCTAACCCTACACAATATGCCACTGATTTACTCAAAGTTGGCTATGCTTCATTATTTTCTTGCTGTTTAGAAATATTTCTAAAACATGCCATTAAGTGATTCACAATCTTCCTTCTTGCCTTCAGTTGCACTTACTGGATGGGAATTATCAGTCTTTGAAATGATGCTATGTGTGGTTTTGCTGATAGATTGTATAATCATTCAAACAAGAACAGAAAATTTGGAGGGCAGAAAATGTCAGATTTTTACAGATCTACAATAATAATTGAGCAGTCTTAATCAGGTAGGATTAGTCAAGTCAAAGACTGTCCAATGCCTATCCAGGATGTGCACCACTATTGCAAAGGAGATCTGATGAAAATATTACCCTTTACTTACCTAAGCAACTATCACTGTGACATATGACAAGGGGTTTCCTTGTGATATCCTTTTACTGAACTTCCTTTTTACCTGGGGGTTTTCATACAAATTAGTGGAGTCTACCTTACAAAATAACTGCTATTATGTCAATACTTTCTTTAAATATCTACAGAATATATAATTTCAACAATACAGACCTAAAAAAAGCACACACTGCACATAGCTAAATGAATAAATATCACATATGAGCCATTTTGTAATTATAGCTTTTATTGTTATTCTTTTGCTTTCTGTTGTTTGATTGCTGCTGTCTGGGATCACTGAAACAATAAAAAATAATCTTTGTGTTTGAAATTGTTGCGTGTTCTTTTCTATGAAAATGATCAAACACCAGATATTTGAGGAGGTTTGAATTTCAAACTTGTAGACAACTGTTTGTTGCATATAATGGGATTTGACATCACCTTCCTGCTTTGAAGGATTATAATAAAAAAAGCTATAGGAATCTTCACTGTTTTACCAGTCTTGCCACAAATATTACATTTATCTCACATCAGTGTAAACTAGCCAGGCTCACACTATTGTCATGACACTGTAACACAGGCATTTGGCAATGTTTTATATCAAACATGATGAAGTCACTGCATGTAGGTGCTAAGTGTTACATGTAAGTATATGACACCTTACTGATAGTTGACACTAACAGTGAATCAAATTGTCCTGCATAACATATGCAATAGAAACATTTTCGACTGAGTCGAAATTTTACAGTAATCCAATCAGTTAGGACTGATGTTTGGTCCAAAGCCTGAGTATGATTTAAAATTTCTCAGTCATCGCATGTTCATGAAACAGCTACCTAATGCTAAGAATGTTTTTGTTGAACAAGACCGAGTAAAAATAGAACGTGTATTAAGTGTTTAAGCGCACTGCATTGGGTTTATAAACAGACAAGAGAAAATATGGGAATTACAGAGACAAACTGATCACAATTATTTGTAAGGCTTATTTGCTGAACACATTTTAATGCCTTTATAGGTAATAATGTACTTTTTTTTGTACATTAACGAAGATTTGGACCGATAAACAACCTTCAGGAACGCTTACCATGACATTTTGCCATCTCATATTTCACTGTACCAACTGTAGAGGGTGTAAATCTCGCGAGAATTTAGGAGCGACCGTGTAGGTGTGAATCAAAGATGGAGGTTGGTGGTGGAGGAGGGTTGATCATCAATAATAAACAGAGAGCGATGTTACCCAATAAAAGAGGCGAATTCATCCGTAATCAGAGGAAAGACTCGGAGGTACGTGAGGAATTTCAGTTTTAATGAAACTCACCGGATTGATATAAAAAACATCTCACATAAAGTGTCATTTAAGAATGAACTAACGTGAAGTCATTTATCTGAAGCTGTGTTAGCTTGTCCAGCTAGCGCCGGTGTAGCTAGCTACTTAGGCCAATGCTATCATGTATGAACAGGCGAATCTTTGCTAGCCAGCCAACGTTAGTCTAACACTAGAATGGATTATTAGCCAGACAGACGTTAGGGTTTGATGTGTAACCTATTAAAGTTAGTCTAGCATAACTAACTGGGACATTGGAAATGGCTAACCAGCTCACAGTTGCGATACCACATTAGCAAGCTTTCGACATAGTCACTCAATCACAATACCGTGATGACGTTATTTATCTACTACACTACTTTGACTGTTGGTTACTTTCAGTAACGTAAGTGATAAATTGACGGCCTAGGCGCTATGCTCTGTAGTTAACCCTGGAGACCTAAGCAATTTTTATGTAATTACCCAGTTTCTTACCGAATTATGCAACATTTTAGCCTTACTGAACCTAACAGAGTGCGGCTGTGTCACCGTGGGTCAAACCGGATACCTTGCTGTCATGCTGAATGACACCAAGTGAACGAAGAGAAACTAAAACAAGATGAACTTTTATAAGTGATCGTTTCATCACAGCAACATGTTAGGCACTTAGGGTAGGAGTGGTAGCAGATTCTATTTACGTTGTTTGTTGGAACATAAATTCGTGTGTTACGGGCAGAGATAGAAGTGGCAGCATATTTTACCGTAGTTTCCACCATTAATTGGAGATTATTGTAAAAGATGTGTTACACTGAAATATGACACTTCTGTCACCACGTCACCCCAGCAAACCCAGTCCATATGCGTCAGACCTATCTTTCAGCAAGAGGTCTATCTGTTGTCCCATAGGGCTTCTCGGAATCACCTGATCTGGAGTTTGAATATGCAGACACAGACAAATGGGCCGCTGAGCTGTCAGGTGAGAAATCACAAATCTGTAAAAAAAAAAAAAAAAAAAAAAAAAAGCCTGTTGTTTTTGGTTAAAGCCTTCCAAATAGTTTGTTTTACCAGTTTAAATCTGGCATGCTAGCCATTTGTCAAAAAGATTTCCCATGGGAATTATTGTTTGTGCTTCCTTCTCAGAGTTGTACAGTTATACTGAGGGACCAGAGTTTCTGCTCAACAGAAAGTGCTTTGCTGAAGACTTCAGAACTCATGGTATGTGCCTGAATCCATGTGCCTTTCTAAATTTTTTGAACAGATTCCAGTAGCCACTAAAACAAGCCTCATTTCGAAATGAATGGAAATGTTATATCATAGGTTGCATTTCCCCAACTTAATGGATCTTATTGTAATTTTGAAATGTGACCATTGTTAAGCCTGTTGCATGGACTGCTTGAATGTTGGCTGCGTAGAGAGATAACATTATGTCATAAAATTTTCATCAATGTATGATTAACATTAATAACATTATTAATAACCTGCATTCTTGGGTTAACTATCTTTTCGTAATTCTGGTGTATTGCTATATTGAAACCCTTTACATTTAGTGACCTGTGCTTATTATCAATCCATAATCTTGTAGTGTCATAGATGAAATAACATTTATTTGAATAATAATAAAAAAATGTAAGATGAATCAAGTTTTCAGTTAAATGCCAAGTGCGAATAACATATTTTTATATTTCCATAAGTGTGCAAGTGTAATCAGACAATGCATTCCAAATGATGATACTGAGCTAACACAGTAGGTCCTCAGGACTGAATTTGAAAGTAGCCTTATCAGGCTAATTTATTCTGTATTAACAATCATTGCTGTTCTCTCACTGCACAATGGCAATTATGTCTAAACCACCAACTAGTGATGCAAGGGTTTGTTAAAGCAGAGTTGAAGTGTGGATGTTGAGCGTGTATGAATGTGTGTATATCTTTGTGTGTTTTCATGGCTCGTGGGTTCTCACAGTCACAGATAAGAAGTGGACGGAACTGGATGCAGCCCAGCACCGGGCCCATGCCATGCGGCTGCTGGATGGACTGGAGGTGACAGCACGGGAGAAGAGGCTGAAGGTGGCACGGGCCATCCTCTACATGGCACAGGGTACAATGGGGAGGTGTAGTGTTTTTGGGTCCTGCTTCCGTACACTGAAGGCCTTTCAAAATCATCCAATGGTATCTAGAAGCTGTGTCTTTCTATCCCTGTAGTAGCCTGGACAATGGCAGATCAGCAAGTTGTACTGTGTGAGGGAAATCCAGAATATCATCGTATGAATTTGTATTGCAGCTTAAAACAGATGGCAAATTGGGCACATTAAGTTGTAATGAATATGTTTTTTCATGATTTAAAAGTGGTTTTGAAGAATTTATGTCCTAGGGTTTCTACCTATAAATAACATACTTTGTGTGAAAAGTCCAGAAAATTTCTTTAATTGGGAGGGTGGAGTGTAAATTTCTGTTTTTTTTATGCAGAAGTTCAGTTATCACATGACATACAATACCATGAAACTACTGCTATTCACTTGGAATTGAAATAGTTATATTAAAAAATAATTTCATTGATGTGCATCAACCATACTCTACATGTAGTTACAGACAGATTTAATTTTTAATTGTTTTTGAACCAAAACCACTTGTTTTGTTTTGAAACTCTGCCCATTTAATTATTGTACACAATTTGTACAGCCAAGACACATTCCCTCTAGGCAGTAGAATTAGTTGTAAATGTTCACAGCATTTTTGAATACTTTTTTTGAATACATTCTCTGGTTTCACTGCAGTTTGTTAGAATTGGTTTTAGGTTGCTGTAATGTGAAGAGAGTGTAAAATGCAGGCCATTATGGTAACTCAATAAATGTAGAATTGATTGAATATAGCTGTGCTTTAACTTGCATTTGATCTTTTCTGTTTTTATAAGTGAACTTCCATGCTGATGTCATGTGTAACTATTATGACTGTTTCCCATCTTGCCTGTTCAGGCACGTTTGGTGAGTGTGCTACGGAGGCCGAGGTGCAGCACTGGATGCGGTACAACATCTTCCTGCTGCTGGAGGTGGGAACATTCTCAGCCTTGGTGGAGCTCCTCAACATGGAGATTGAGTAAGAGAAGAAATCCTTTGCAAAATGAGTACAAATGTGGGGTGTGATGGAGGTGCCTAACATGATGAAAAGAAAGAAGTGGCGCATTTCATGTTTGTTTGTGCCTGTGTTTACAAGGACATAGCTTGGCCAGAACCTGGAATTCACTGAATTCTTTAATGCCTATATTGGCTGATACTGGCCTTAGGTGGTGGGATTCAATGTAATCAATTTATAGCCGTGAATCTGTACAGGGCTGACAGAATCTGTCAATCTGAAAGTTGGCTCTGTATAGGGAGATTACTGGGATTTTTTCAGCATATATTAGCAGTTATTTTTATTGGTCATTGCAGTGGAAATAGTAAGTCCAGTGAAGTTATTGAACCTGCTTAAGTGCAGACAGAAAGCTAATCTCTGGAATTTTGATGATTCTCAGTATAATAATTTTGTCTATTGCTCTCTTCCACAATCATTTTCATCTCTCTTTTTCTTTCCTCAATCCATTTTCCTCCTTCCTCCCACAGTAATAGTGCTGCTTGCAGTAGTGCTGTGAGAAAGCCAGCCATCTCTCTAGCTGACAGCACAGACCTCAGGTAAGAGCCTCAGGAAGTGACTGCATTAAAGATTTCAGATAGTGAAGGTAATTTGTAAGTAATTTGGAGATTATCAGACATTAGGTAGGTAGGTGACCTAGCTTTCAAACTTAGAGTAACCTTAGCTAGGTTACTCTAACATTCTTTGGATAACATTCTCTCTTACATTGTCACTCTTCATAAACGTAATGCACATGCTAAGTGAGAGCTTCCTTCCACATGCACATACAAAAACACATTTCTCATTGTTTTCCCTGGCCCTCATTTATCTTTGGTGGTTCCTGCAATGGTCTAACCAACCAAGATAGAGCATAAGTAAATTGAATTATCTCATGGGATTATTATGATAAGATGAGCACCTTATGTCATGTATATCATGCTCGTAGTTGCTTCTTCTGACTAAACAAAGTCTTGTGTTGGTGGGATTCCAAGCATCTGTTCAGAGATTCACAGTTCAGTGGTGGTTCATCTGTGCTAATTGTAGGTGTTGGCAACCTTGTCTGAGCCACCCAAACCCACAATTAGAAATTTGACGGGCACCAGCAAGCTTGTGCCAAAATGAGTTTATTTTTTCATAGATTAAGTATTTAGAGTTAAGACTACAACGTAAATGGCTTGTTTCTTGGTGGTTGAATGTACTGAGTAATACATTTTAATTAATTTTTGCATAGGTCTATCCTTTTGAATGGTTTCACTCAATTTACAGACTCATTTAAATGAGTAATAAACTGCAGTGGTAGTTGCAGCATATCTCTCACAAATTGTCTCTCGGATCCTAATCTGCATTATAAAAAGTAACCATTATTCCTGGTGCTGGGAGACAGAGTGCTGCTGAACATCATGTACCTGATGGTGGAGACCATTCAGCAGGAGGACCCTGCTGACACTGTGGAGTGGAGGGCTGCCCGGGAGACGTTTAAGACGGAGCTGGGTATGTGTGACTGCCGTGATAATGGACCTGTGATTGGACTCGCTGTATTTGGTGTAATGTACACAAGAATCTCTTTCTTGGAATCCAAACCTATTATGTTAGAAATGATTATTAAGCAGTGATGTGTGTGATATTATGTACGTTTTCCTGTTTTTCATTATGTACAATATGTTGGTTTTTGGTGTGTGAAGACATTGGCTGCTGTTTTATTAGTTGATTTTACAGCTGTGGCGTATGTACACAGGGTCTCCTCTGTACAACAATGAGCCCATCTCTGTCATGCTTTTTGGCATGGTGACTAAGTTCTGCAGTGGCCATGCCCCTCACTTCCCCATGAAGAAGGTCCTGCTGTTGCTGTGGAAGAGCATTCTGGTGAGGGAAGAATAGAAGAGTAGTTGCAATCTAACCTTTTAAAATCATCTCTGTAATAACTTTTCAAGAGACCACATGAACAGAGCCTGTACAGACTGTGTCACTTTGTGCATGTAGCACAGCAGGTCAACATGCTTTTCCTTGTTGCTTGTCAGTTCACTCTTGGTGGGTTTGAGCAGCTCCAGCACATCAAGGTGCGGAAGCGAGAGGAACTGGGCCTGCCCCCGCTGCCGGAGGACAGCATCCGGGTGATCCGGAGTATGAGGGCAGCCTCACCCCCAGCCTCTGCCTCTGACCTCATCGAGCAGCAGCAGAAGCGCGCACGCCGAGAGCATAAGGTACCATCTCATGCCCTGTCTCTTCAGTACTGGGTCAACGTAGGACTCGGGGACGTTCCTCCTGTTACCACCACAATAACCTTAGATTTACAGCAATAACCACACTTTGAAGTGGAATGGGAAAACATTATTCTGAGCCATTGTCAGTGAGATAAGAAATGTCATGTGCCCTGTCCTGGCTTCCACAGGCCCTGATTAAGCAGGACAACCTAGATGCCTTCAATGAGAAAGACCCCTACAAGACTGATGACCCCCGTGAAGATGAGGATGACAATGATGATAATGATAACAGCCTGGAGGCTGAGACCTTCCCCCTGGAGCGAGATGAGGTTATGCCCCCACCTATCCCACACCCTCCCTCTGAGAGGGTGTCTTTCCCCAAGGGCCTGCCCTGGGCCCCCAAAGTCAGGTGAGGAAAGCAAATTCATTGCTCACAGCTACCACATGCTGAAAATTGTCATTTATTATTCTTTCAATTTGCAGAATGATGACTGACATAAATAAGCACTTCAGTGTTATTCCAACATTGCACACTCTACCTAATTGCACAGTGCCTCAGAGGTCCTTATTTTGACTTCACGTTACGTATTGCTTTTAATCTCTTATTCTTTGCTTGATCATTTGAGGACGGTTTTTGTTATTGTGTACAATAATTGATTGACAATCACATGTTTGTATTTTTCAAAATGTTTTCCTTTTTCCACAGGGAGAAGGACATAGAGAATTTCCTGGAATCAAGCAGAAGCAAATTCATTGGCTATACACTAGGAAAGTGAGTCTGGATTAATTAACAAGTATACTCAATGCTGGAGGGGGAAAAAGATTTACATCAGGTTTTACACTCAGTCATATATTCTTGCCCAAGTATTTGTGTCTCTTGGTTAACAAACACAGCACAAGCAGTATATTATTAGGAAAAGGGTTGTTTTGAGGTTTTTTTAAATAACCAAACTATTATACAAAATGTATGCATCATCAAAAAATGTAAAATTTGCTATATGTGTTGTTGAAGAATATAGATGTTTTGAATTGAGGAAACCATTTTACTAATTTACTGGGTGGCTTTGAGAGAACAGAGTAGCTGAGATGAACACTATCGTCAGTTGGCTGCAGTGAAAATGCTGTGTGTCTCGGGAACATTGATTCTATTTGAAGAGCACTGGCCTAGATTTACCAGCTACTGTTTCTGTATTGCAGTGACACAGATACAGTTGTGGGCTTGCCCAGACCAATCCACGAAAGCATCAAAACCCTGAAACAGGTACACAACAACGCCTACATGTTCATTTAACTCATCCTGAATCATCCTGAATATCTCATCCTGAATGTCCACTCATGTTATTCAAATTGTATGTCTAAAATGGTGTTTTTCATCCTCTTGCTGTAGACTAACAATGTGTTTGTGTGGTTTTAGCATAAGTACATATCCATTGCTGAAATTCAGATTGCAAAGGAGGAAGAATTTCAAAAGACACCATTGTCAGGGGTGAGTGATATCAAATACTGAAATCAAAAATCTGCACTTGTGTGTCAACACGTGACATGAATTATATGTGTGCACTTCTCTGTCAACAGGGGGATGAGGAGGTGGAGATGTGCTCCACAGAGCTACTTTACCAGGGTATCCTTCCCAGCCTGCCTCAGTACATGGTCAGTGTCAACACCCTTCACACAAGTAACTAGACACCAGACTAGTTTAAACTTGAAATCTCTATATTGTCATAGAGCATAATGGTCTTATAGCATTCCAAATGAATTGTAGTTCATTTCAGTGTTTATTCAAGGAAAGTACCATTGGATTCAAAACTGGTAGTGATCTTGGACAAACCTAGAGATCTGTTAAGTAATGAAGCCTCTGGTATTACCTGTTGGTTTTTCAAATATTCATCAAGGCCACTATACAGTTACTTTAGTCAGAGTTGAATGTTATAAGAAATATGAGTTTATTTTTTAATGCAGAAGATCTGAGTATGAAATGTCTCTAAATCAGCAACCCAACTTTCTCCCTCATTGCTCTAGATTGCCCTTTTGAAGATCCTGCTGGCCGCAGCCCCCACTTCTAAGGCCAAGACTGACTCCATCAACATTCTGGCGGATGTCCTACCTGAGGAAATGCCGTGAGTGTCAGATGAACCGCTCAGGATGTACTGTGAGCTAGAATGCCTTGATACAGTGGTGCACATGTGGTGGTATTGCTGACATCTGCCATGTCTCTCCAGCACCACTGTGCTACAGAGCATGAAGCTGGGAGTGGATGTAAACCGCCACAAGGAGATCATTGTGAAGGCCATCTCTGCCATCCTGCTGCTGCTTCTCAAACATTTCAAACTGAACCATGTCTATCAGGTATGGCCAAGAGGACAAACACACAAGCATCATTACAGACCAGCCACATCAAGCACCATTTATGGACAAGGAGGGGTATTTACATTAAATGTATAAATGGCTAAATTCACTTGCTTTTTGTGAATGCCTTCCTCAGTTTGAGTACATGGCCCAACACCTGGTGTTTGCCAACTGCATCCCCCTGATTCTTAAGTTCTTCAACCAAAACATCATGTCCTACATCACAGCAAAGAACAGGTAAGTTAAATAGTACCCCATGCATTCACAGTTACTTATTGGGTAAACTCTTAAGGTGTGAGTGCTTCTCTTACAGACTAGTCTATAGTGATTTATGTCTGCCTTCTTTCAGCATCTCTGTACTGGATTTCCCTTACTGTGTGGTGCATGAGCTCCCAGAACTGACTGCTGAGAGCCTGGTAAGATACAGAGACACAGGTGGCACTCAGTCTGACCTTTTGTGTTTTATGTTTAACCTGTTAGAACAACAACATCTAATAGAAATTTTGAATGGCCACAGTGTCTGTATACAACAACAAAGCAGCATCCAGTTTAGGCCTTGAAAACTAGGTGAGTGGGCTATTTAGTCTCTTAAAAATGTCTTAACGCTAAAAACCTGGGTCGTTGAATCTGTAGAACCTGAGTATTATACATATCTATTGGACTTTAAATGGTACTTTTAGATAAGTGGTCTCCCTTGAAAATAAAAAAATGTATGAATTCGTACTAGACTTGATTTGGTACAAAAGGGAAATTTTTCTGTGTGTTTTAATAGGAGGCCGGTGACACCAACCAGTTCTGCTGGAGGAATCTCTTCTCCTGCATCAACCTGCTGAGGATTCTCAACAAGCTGACCAAGTGGAAACATTCTAGAACTATGGTGAGAGATTACACTGGCTAATACTGAATTAAACAATTTTCTTTGTCCCTTTGTTTGTATACATCCTCTTCACAAAGTGTCTGTGGTACAACAAAAAGCCAAGTGCCATGTCTCACCTCTCCTTTGTCAGATGCTGGTGGTTTTCAAGTCTGCTCCCATCCTAAAGAGGGCACTAAAAGTCAAACAGGCCATGATGCAACTCTATGTTCTGAAGCTGCTCAAAGTGCAGACTAAGTATCTTGGTCGACAGTGGAGGAAGAGCAATATGAAAACCATGTCTGCCATCTACCAGAAGGTGCGGCATCGGCTAAATGACGACTGGGCCTATGGGAACGGTGAGTCACCAGAAATGGCCAGCATACCCAGGGCTGTCTGTCACATGCATTAATCAACCACTCAAGGTTTCATTAAGGCATTTCATTTTGTGTAGTTGGTCCTTGTGGTAATTGAAGAATCCACTGCATGTATCCATAACTGTGAAGATGTGTATCTCGGTTACAGTCCCAACCTGACGTTTTTAGTCTTCCTCTCTAATCATCCCTATTTGACTAATTAATCATAGCCTCTCAACTGCAGCTGGCAATCAGGCTCAGTGTAGTAGCTGTGGTCCAGAGGGGTGCCACACTATTTTGGTGGCTCTTGTGAATGATTTCTTTTGGTCCTTGAAATAAAAGTGTTTGTAAAAATGAAATGCTTGAAAGGCCAGGGTTTGCACTACGATGCTGTGTTATATATATTGCTGTGTATTAAATAAGACTGCTCAGGTGATGGTTTATAGAGTCTGTTAACAGAGGAGTGAGACATCCTCAACAGTAACAGTCTATGCTCCCTGGCAGCAGACCTGGACGCTCGGCCTTGGGACTTCCAGGCGGAGGAGTGTGCTCTCCGGGCTAACATTGAGCGCTTCAACAGCCGCCGCTATGACAAGAGCCAGGGAAATCCGGACTTCCTCCCAGTGGACAACTGCCTCCAAAGTGTCCTGGGCCAGCGGGTAGAGCTGCCAGAGGACTTCCAGATGAACTATGACCTCTGGCTAGAGCGCGAGGTCTTTTCCAAGCCCATCTCCTGGGAGGAACTGCTGCAGTGAGGGAGGAGAGCTGCCCCATGCCTAACCCAACCCAACCCAACTATGTGCACCAAACTTTATTCTCATCCATTTGTGGACCAGCATCCCATTAAACCTGTATCCTCCTTTCTCATCGTCTCCCATAGATTGACCCAGGATTTGCCTTCGCCATCCTCCAAGTAACTTTGTACTTCCCCATCTATGAATCTGGGGTCTCAACAACAAACCACATCTCTATAGAGCATTACTCTCACCCATCTGTGAATCATCTGTGAACCAGGTCCAAGCATTCTCTTCAAATCCTTTCCCAGTCTATAACAATAACCATTCCCCTTCACTATTAAGCTGGAGCAGTCTCTACTGCTCCTCTTTATTTAGGCCCAAACGCTAAACACTTCAAACCCCTGTCCGCTATATGGTTCATTGAATTTTGCAGCTACAGGGGGTTGGACCACTGCCCCATAGCCACAGGATAGGCATGTCAGCTATCATTCTGGACCAGCACATAGCCAAATAAATACTGCAGACCATTAATCTGTCTTCAAGGGACTGCTTCAAATTCAGTCATGTTTTTTTGTCTAAAACATGCATAGAACCACATTCATTCAGTTAATTTAGTGGTTTAGCTGGCAAGGATAATTGGTACAGCTCTTGAATCCATTTAACCAAATACTGGTTTGTTCATGTCATGCATAGCTTTGAATATGAGAGAAAGAGGACTCCTGATTGAACAAATGTGGCATGGTTGTTGGGAGTTTATCATGAATGTTCTTTGTAAAATGAAATGCATAATGTTTAATTGCTGGTGTCATCAAGTCTTCTCAGAACATTTGACAAAAGAGTTTGAAAACCCTGTTTATTTTTTCTCTGGCTGGAGGTTCTACTCCTGAGGCCATGGGACTGTACCTCAGTGAACTGCTGGCTGTCCCTCGCTAAGAAAATGTCATTTTATGGTCACTGACAGATTTGTCAGAAAAGGATAGTAACATTACCTCTATATTAGTTGACATTTTGAAGAACCCAGAACTATAGATTTAAAGTTAACATGACTGCTTGAGGTGTGGACAAATGTCCACATGGCTGTATTGGCCAGGATGTTTGTATTATGTGTACATCTACAAAGTGTTTTTAATTTTCCGTCAAGAATCTTATTCTCAGTTTACTTTCACACAAATTTCAGACATGAATTCCTCCTGAATGGCCAGTTACGTTACAGCAGAGGGAGCTGTCACAAACATGAGATGGTTCAGAATTCAGTGTATTTGCAAAGTGTATTTTTTCATTTGATTTTTTTAGATTGACTTTATTTGAAAGGTAAAAAAATACACAGCATCTCAAGCAAGGATGCACTGCACCTTTAAAACAAATCAAGGATAATACAGACGAGTTCATCTTTGAAGAGTTATTTCCAGTGTGTTTCTCAGATGTAACAACTTTTCATATATTACTTGCTATTAAATGTATGGTTTTATCAATTTGACATGTCTGTTGCACAGTGGTATGGCATTTTATTATCTTTCACTCTGTTCACTTAGCGATTTTTAGTTAAGATGCACCCCTGAGTGAACATTTAGGACCCCAGTAGGTGCTTTGATACAGTGGTAGCATAGCATTTGTCTTGGCGCTCAAGTTTCAGTTGTACATCATAGAGAAGTCAAGTATATGAAGATTAGCCACACATGAACAGGGTAAAAAACAAAGAGTAGACCCAAAATAATTATAACCTGAACAAAGCACCAGACCAGACATGTTTCAACTCTTGCCATGACAGAATAACTGGCTAGGTTTGCTAATGGCTTGGAGTACTTGTGTGGTTGTGAGACCCCTATACAATTTTATGGAATGAAATTATGCATCTGAAAAAACCCTACAGTTGCTCCTTTTTTAATGACTTTCCTTTTGTCTGTATCATTTGGCATTCTCTATTTATGCTTTCAAAGAGGATCTCCTTGGTCAGTGCACTGAGGAGGGGGGGAACAAGTGTCTTATTTATCATGGCTTATGTCAGTCTGTTTTTCTTTGTTTCTCTTTATATATAAACATCTTATTAAACAAAAATTTTGTCTTGTATATGTTGATGAGTATGTTGTCTTAATGGCGTTGGTCAGAACCACAGTGATCCACTGTTTGTGTATAAATGAACTGAAAATATTCACCATCTGAACCATTATGGTTGTCACTTGAGCCCAAACTTTTATGTTCAGTTGAAGAAGTGGTTAAGCAAATGGTTGGACACTAGAAATTCAGGAAAGACTCTGGCATATAGGTTCATATACAGTGACAGCAAATTCATTATAAATGTAACAAGGCCATTTCAAAACCAAGACTGCCTGGTGTCTGGATACCAAGGTGTCTGATCGGCCTGCACCTTATTTAAAGCACATTTGATGCAAATGAAAAAATGGCATCACCTCTATATGATATTTATCTTAATTATGTAAAATATGTCTGTTATTTATGACTTTATTAAATACTACTGGCTAAACTATCCCACACCAGACTTTGGGTGATACAGCATTACAGAGACTGTATTGGAGAAAAGTGAATTGTACAGGTGACCTATTTGATGAACAATCTTGCGGAATTCATTATGTGTCATGACATTGTATTTGTAAATTAAAGTCAATTCATATGAATGTGGTTTTAAGGTTGTGTAAGTAGTGCAAAATGGTCGATAAAAGGTGTTCCAAATTTCGTATATACTATTGTATAAATTGTCTAAGTTATATAACAGGAAATCTTGTTCAAAATAGCTTCTTTCTGCTTCTGGCAAACTGGCACGGTTCCAATGCCACTCCTTCTACTGCTTTCAGTACAAACCAGGAAGCCACACTGCCCCCTCCCAGTTTCAGGGAAACGAAACTACTCAAAGAGGTAAAAGAATCGAACATTGAAAAAGCTAGCAAGTCCCTGGCTGTGATGGTAGGATGACAGAATCTAGCATCCCCATGGATCGGCATAAACTCTGTTGTTCAGTACTTCAGCAGGAGATGGTTTGCTTACGACACAAGGAACCAATGAAAGTTTACTGCCGAACTGACCAGCAGTGCATCTGTCTGCTGTGTCTGGTGGATGAACACAAAGGTCATGACACCGTTTCTGCTGTAACACAACGGGCAGAGATACAGGTCAGAATGTTAGACTACAGACGGTTCCTGAGTTACGATGGTCCGATGTACGATTTTTCGACTTTACAATAGCGTCACTTTCAGCACAGTATTTAATAAATTACACGAGATATTCAACACTTTTGTTATAAAATAGTCTTTGTGTCAATGCCCAACTGTATTCTAGTGTCACTGTTCTAAACACGTTTAAGATGGGCTAGGCGAGGCTATGATGGTCGGTAGGTTAAGTGTATTTAATGCATTTTCGACTTACTTATTTTCCACTTATGATGGGTTTATCGGAACGTCAGACTGCCTTCAACTTGAATGACAGGAAACAGATTCGAGCCTTGTGATTTTTTGAAGCTGTGATTGACTATCATATGTGGTGTATCATGTACTCTACTTTTCAAACAGATCTTTTATTAAAATCTTGACGAAAATAACGACTTGTAAACAACACAATTTGTTGTTTGTCATCACCTATCTTATTCTGAAACTGCTCAGCAAGTAGTGCATAAACATTGTTTAAAAGCCGTTGTCATGTAATCAGTGCGCATTTAATTATTAAACATGTGCCTGCCTTAAATAATTGCTCAGTTTTAATTTGATAATGATGTAGTTAGTTGGAATATATCCTCAACATCTTGTATTTTTCATCAGAAATCGCTGGGCACAGCACAAGCAAATTCTCGAAAAACAATCCAAGACAGAGTGAAGAAGCTGCATGATGTCAGACAGGCAGTGGAGTCACTCAAAGTGAGTACAAGCAAAACAAGGCTGATTTATGGCTATGCGACGTTTCAGATACAAACTAGAAGTTTGTTCCTTGTTAGCCTGAGAGGATCCCGGTGTTTGGCAATTTTCTGGTTCTGTAGAGGGCTTATAACTTCACTGTGGTTTATCAATAAACTATCATCTGGTAACCTCTCCTGATTTTGCGTTCCCAAACAGCGCACTGCAAAAGAAGCAGTGGAGGAAAACGAGAGGATCTTCACTGATTTTATCCAGTCCTTTGAGAGGCGGTGCTTAGAGGTGAAAGAGCTGATCCAAGATCAGGGGAAAGCTGCACTGGGCCATGCTGAAGGCCTCCAGAAGAGACTGGAGCAGGAGATTAGTGACCTGAGGAGGAGAGATGCTGAGATTGAGCAGATATCAAATACTGAGAATGACAGCCATTTTCTCCAGGTAACAACGCTGGCTAAGGAGAGGGAGGGCAACAGAGATTATAATCCTGTCCCAATGGAAGCAGTGTGTGCTAGAACCCCATTTTTTACATTTGCAAACATTTGTCATTCTTTTAAATTTTTTCTTTCTAGTGCTGGAAGATTCTTAGTACCACTTCTGATTTACGTGGTGTATCATATGAAATTCCTCCCCTGTCCTTTGAGCCTGTGAGCAGAGCCATTTCTGAGCTGAGAGATGAATTGGAAATGATCTGCCAGAGGAGATTTGGCAGAATCTCAGAAACAGGTTTGGAGTGACAGCTTGTAGTCATAAAATGTAAAAGAAAAAGGAGTAGCAACTTTAACTCGTTTTGAGAATTATTTTTACATTTGAGCACAACTGCTCTATAGCCTTGACTGTAAGTATAAATGTGGCAATTCATGCTCAAGAAGACTCCATCTTCATTTACTCCAAATTTATGTTTTTTTTTTTTTTTTTTTTTTACAGTTGACATAATTATAGGGAAAATTAGTTAATTCCAGTTGGTTTTCAATTCCATAAGTCAGTGTTTAAACTACAGAATGAATGTCGTTAATTTGAATAAAAAGTAAGACCTGTAAGCACTGGCCTTAGCCTGCTTCTTTCCTTTTCAGTAGTTGTCTTGATTCTCCAGCAGACTTGTGTTCTGAATTACAGTCTCCAAGCTGGATGAAGCGGCTGCCACACCATCTAAAAAGCACAAGGCCAGGGCAGAGGCATCACCATGTAAGCCCTTTCACCCTGACCTCACTTTTGCTTCCATATAGGGATGGCATGCACAGAAACTATCCCCACATGGCTGTGTAACTTAGAAATACATAAATCTATGAGAAGAAGGCTTCAAAATAGTTTTTTACTTTTTGGAATTTTTTGATTACAATAACCAAATATTTGCATAAAATATTTACAGTATGTTTCTGAGTTTTGTTACTCTTTTGCACCAAACCACTCCAAACACATACTAATCTTAAACAGTAAAGTACCTTACACTTAATCCATTTATATATGTGAATATCCATGGATTCTGCATTCATCTCAGGTACCTGACGTAAGGGTATAGCAGCACTTCCCAACTCACTTTGCAACATTTCTCTATGAGCCTAGGACCTTCACATCTATACTTTAGTATCTGAAATAGTAAAATACAGAGGAAAATGGAAAAAGATAATTGCCTTGCTCTTCCATGCCATTGCCTCTTTGTTTTGCTACCTCCCCATGAGCAGAAGTTTTGTTTTTGAGCAGCAGTATGTGCCCACACCTGCGTATTGTATTGTCCTTGATCACTTGAGCTGGTTACATTCAGTGTATCTTTCTTTGCATGCACCACAGATGCACAGGAGCTCAAAGATTGGCAGACAGGAAGGGGTCTCGGACCACCAAGTGAGTCATGCTCTGGGTCTGTCGGGAAACTAAATCCGGTGTAAGATGGTGGTGGGTATAGCCTGCAACAGTCTCAGCTGGAGTGGGGTATTGCTATATTAAGGTGAATTTGTATTCATTCTGACGAAGTTTCATGTATTACCTCCAAAGTAGAAGGACCTATTTCTGGTTGCCAAGTGGTTTTTCCTTCTAATGCATTTAGTTTGGCTGTAGTGATGAACCCTGTTGTATAGTACAGAATTCTGCGCATGCCAGGGGGTGGCGTTTGCAGGGCGTTGTACAGTTTTTGCGTGCTGGGTAGTACCTATCTCACGAGGCAAAAACACTTATGTTTGATCTGGTACTTCAAGTATGCAACTTCATCTATTTGTGTGTTCATTTATATCGTTTAAGTACCTAATTAAAGGGATCGGCAGAGGGTCTCGTCTTGGAAATCAACCCTGCAGCCCTTTGATTACAAGCCCAGTTGCATCACGCCCACAATATACTTCTATCCAAAATATTAAAATACAGAGGAAAATGGAAAAAACTATGTTACCTTGCTCTTCCATGCTACATACTCCCTAATACATTTTGTAGAAACCAACATGGGCATAAACCATTTTTGTACTGTCATTACTTTTTTCTTAAGCGTTTTGATTGTGATAAGACTTTATATGAATACATATATCATTGTTATCATAATTATTATGCAGTCTTTGAATGGCATCTTTGACTTCTCCCCATATCTCCCTTTACTATCTGTGTCTCACTTTCTACAGTGTCTAAAGTCCAAATTGTGGCGAGTTCTGCATTGCCCCCACCTCCACCTCCACAGTTTGAGCCAGAGCAGGAGCCCAGGACAAGGGCAGAGTTCCTGAGATGTGAGTCTGAAAGCTATGGAAGTCTACACTGCACTGTCTCTACACTATAGATGCACTGACAACATACACCATCTCACACACACTGATTAACACAAACACACACTCAGCACACTGATACCCTCTCATTCTGTCCTCAGATGCCTGTGGGCTCACGCTGGACCCAAACACAGCACACAAGAACCTGCACCTGTCTCCAGGAGACAGACAGGTTACACGGTTATGTGAGAGGCAAAGATATCCTGATAACTCGGAGAGATTTGACTTCAAATGTCAAGTGCTCTGCAGAGAGGCCCTGCGCAGGCGCTGTTACTGGGAGGTGGAAGTGCACGGACGTAAAGCAGAAATAGCAGTCACATATAAAGGGATTATGAGGAAAGGTAAGAAGCGGGAATCATCGTTTGGAGGGAATGAAAAGTCCTGGAGCTTGGAATGCATTAATGAAGAGTTCTCCTTTTCTCACAATGACTGTGCTTTCAAACTACCAGCTCCTTACAACCACAAAGTAGGGGTGTACATAGATCACCTGGCTGGCACACTGTCATTTTATAGCATCTCTGACACAATGACCCTCATCCATAAGGTGGACACTGTGTTCACTGAACCTGTATATCCTGGATTTTGGGTTGGAGAGCAGTGTACTGTGAAACTGGTAACGCCATTGTTGGGTGCTTCAGCTCAGACTGTGAAAACAGAGTTAGTGCAGAAAAATAAAAATGAAAGCAAATAACACAAAAGTGATGGAACATCTGCCATTGTCATCTGTGATTGACATAAACTCTATAATACCATTTTCACTCCATTTCAGCACTAACAATACATGGCAAGATTATGAGCAGAATGAAAAGAAAATTAAAACATCTCACACAATGTTAGGTAAGACAGCTTGGTGCTCTCTAATCCATAATGAAAGGGCAGCTTGAACAATCTTGTTCTGGGCATACGTGTGTTTTTCCCTTATGCTATATTGTTAAATCAGCTACATATTAGGTGTATGATTATTTTTGTTTTTGTACATTTAGCGTTGCTCATTTTAAAATTGTATAATAAACAGCGTGGGCTTAAATGGGTCACTGCACACATTTTCAATACAATAATTCTGATACAAGAACGTAGATGTAAGAAACTTGAAAATGGGTCTAAATATTCAAGCTATATTTTTGCCAGTCCTTAAATGTACTTGTTAGTCGTATCTAAGTGGGAAAAAACAGGTTCATTATACCTACAGGTTGAGCGTTAGGTTCTTGGCTTCTCTCAAGCTCATTTGTGACAGCTGTTAAAGAGGGACTTTCAATGACAGACAAGAAAATAACAAAAAAGATTACTTACATCGACTTATAGTTTAACATGAGTTTCCCTAAAGACTGAAATATAATAATTCATCATCAAGGATCATTCAACAGATTCACAAATAAGACTGTAAAATTGAACTGCAATGTATCATAACCATGAGCCTGACAACTTGGATATGTTCTTTGTTATATAAACTATTGATTATTTACTACTTCTGACTAATCATTATGTTGTATAAGCAGGACTCAAATTATAAGTGGCTATTCAGAGCTTGAAAATTCTCTGGTGTTTCTTTTGTAATAAATGGGGTGGCTAATTTTCCTGGGCCAAGCAAAACCTCCATGAGAAGTCTACCAGTACCAGTAAGCTTGCAAGCAGCCATGCAAAAAATGAATAAATGTATTCCAGATGCTTTGTCAAAGATTGAGACCACACTTCAACATAATATTCAATGTCTTTGTTACTCTTTATGCTGCTTTCCAGCAAATTGTTGAGCAACTGCAATCCACAAGATGGCGATGCATTGAAAGGAATTTTTCAGTATCGGGTTCTATGCTGATGTCATGGAAACACACATGGAGGTGGATCATATGTGGTATGTCCCTATACTTGAAAAATGTATCCTACCCTCTTGTTTCCTCCCTCCCCCTAATACTGGGACATTGAAGGGAGGGTGGAGACAAGCTTGCAATGGAAAAGAAGACGATACATTTTTTGAGTATTGGGATGCACCCATGATGATCATGTCTGTCATGGCTGCTCTGCGTCTATTCCAGCAACCAAGGCATACAAATAAAATGTAGGGCATATTAGATAGCCTAGAAAATTATTTACAGGATATGTAAACCTATTTACACCTTTTACAGGACAACAAACACAACTGATTTACAGCAGTTAAAGTGCCCTCCCCAAACATTGGCACCCCTGGTAAACATAAGTAAAACGGGCAGTAAAAAAAAATCTTTATTGTTTACCTTTTTGATCTTTCATTCAAAATATTCACAAAAATCTAACCTTTATTTGAAGTAAAATTATTGAAAAGAAAAACTAAATCTTATAATGACATAAATATTTTTCTCTAAAATATGTGTGCCACAATTATTGGCAACCCTTCATTTAATACTTTGTGCAGCCTCCCTTTGCCAAGTTATGCAAACTGTATGGGGTTATGCAAGCTCCACAGGGCAGAGATCAGTGTTCAGATTCAGGATCTTGTGGTGTGCGTGGCCGTCTGCTGTGTCAATGCCCAGTATGCTCTCTGCCCTAAAATCGGCTCCATCAGCTCACCCTCCCCCCAAGTCAAACTAACCATGACCACTTTGTGTACACTAGCAAATCTAGTGTAAGGGCTATTACAAAGGGAAAAATGCACCAAAGATGTCTACATTTTGTCAAATTACTTATCGGTAAAGGAATTCCATAATGATGAACCTGATATAAAAACACAAAGAGGATATATTAAAACTGAAAAATCCTGAATAGAAAACATGTTCACAAACTATTAATAAACAAGTTTGAATCAAATTCTGTACAAAAACAGTAAATCAAAAGAGGCTGACATTATTGCTAGGATGTGCATAATGTAAAAGTGTGCACCTAAGCCCATGCTTATGCACAATTTCAAGTTTGAGTCATATTACAAGCAATTGACACACATATTACAGTTTTATGATGTTACATAAGAATACTTGCATAGTAGTTATTGAAATGACATTGTTGCACCAGTTTGTTTCAAGAAGGGGCAATACAATTGCTATCAATCAGCCATCACTAGGTTGGGTGTTACACAGTCACCACACTGAATAATTAGTTACAGAAGGCTTCATCAGTAAAAATTCACAGTTTCAAAGAATGGTGTATACAATGGCAACTTACAGACCTGAACTAGTTATTCTTTGCCCAAGAATTTATCTTCATTTCTGAAGTTATTCCAGGAAACATCCTGAAATGTCACATTTTGGTGTTTGAATCTGAACTGGCAAAATCTTTAAGACACTCATTCTGAGTATTTATTGTGTGTATGAGTTCAATTCAGAGATACAAGGTGCTGATAGGGTCAGTGATTAAAATATAATGAGCAATATACAACACAAAAGTTAGTGGAGAATTACTGAAATGCCAAGTCATTGTGTTTTTCCCTTGATTGTATAATACTCATCTCATTCTTAATGTTGTGGAGCAGATCTAGGTCTCACTGTTTTTATTCTTTCATGTGAATGGACCTTGAGACTCTCCTTACTTTCATGTTAGTTTGTGATATTTACAGAAGGCTGAACGTCAACCCATCCATAACAGCATGTGTATTTCCATATGTAAATATGGTCTTCCTTTCTACACAGGAATATATGCATCCATGCTACATGCATATACATGTCCTCACATGCAAGTTGATTCAAATTATCAAACGTAGTATGCAGAGGGAAACATTTTAGTCATCCCACATAAGGCCACAGAATGTAAGGGTTCACAGAATTTGGTTTCCATTTCTAAGATGTTACATATTTAAAATTTTCAGAAAAGATTAATCAGTGGTAACACTATGATCATTGACATAGTTTAATATGTACATGTATTGTTATACTTACTATAGAAGACAGCATAATATATCATACAATAACATAACAATTCAGAATATTTATCTTGGCTCTCATGTGGTAGAAGCCTCCGTGCTAAATGTATTTCCTATTTTGGAAAAAATACTCCCTGAAACAGAAGTGATTTGATAAAGCAATTAAACATTGATCATTTTTGGGGGACCAGCAGGGAGTACAGTATGTTATAAATATAAATATAAATATAAATATAAAAATATATATATATATATACACTCACACACATATTTCTTAATTGGTGTACCAAATTTCTTGGATAAAAGTACAGCATTACTACTGTGGATGTGGCTAATCTAATGTCTGTGTATGTATGATGTATGATGACCACCATTCTTGCCTCTCATGATGAATTGGATCTATAGTCCGAAACAAGCAGTGAGAGAACTTGTCTCCTGTCTCCATTCAGCACAAAAACAATACCTGGGCAAAAAAAAGCATGTGCATAACTTACATGGACATGATGCAGAGTGCACATGCACAGTGTCAGCAGAGTTGAGCATTAATGGCCATGTATTATTCCTTGTATTTCCCCAGTTCAGACAGACACTGATCAGAGCTCTAGTACAATATAGTCATCAACATCTAATCATACAATACAACTGCTTTATCTAGTCCTGTTTAGTACAACGAACGATTAAAGTACACCAGCACCTGACATATACAGCAATCATTCATTTCATGAATTATGTGTTTAACGAAACGTTTACATGCTTTTGACACGCAAAACCATAAGAGTATCGAAGCTGCCTACCAATTATAGTTAGGTCCATCTCCCATGATATGTTTCAAAGAACATGTGGGTTTTGAAATTACGCATACTGTCATTTACTACTTCGTGCTCAGGCCGTTCTTTCCCTGTTTCAATACTAAATATTTACGTAGAACTTGCCCAAACGCCTAAATACAAGATTAGGCAATTCCAATCGCAGTGGGGAAAGAAACATATCATGAGTTCTTGCCACTTTGAGAGCTTCTGCCAGCTGATACTCTACGATGAACGATTCGTCATCATAACATATGTCACTGTTCTCAGGCATGTCGAAACTCTGGGGATTCCATACTTGCGGATTAGATCATTCGCAGACTCAAGGGCTATTTTGGCACGAGTCGCGTCGTCGGATGTTCGCCTGGGGCAGTTTCAGGGCGTGGATGTGGATAAATAACTACTTCAGAATAATGATAAAACACTGGAAGTGCTTAATAAAGAACGTAATTAAATGACACGTGCTTCAAGATATGCATGTTCTCTTCAGAAGTATCAAGGTTTGTCAAAATGTGACATGTTAAACTATAACGAACAACAATAATTACAGTAATAACCAGGCCTTTCCACAATTCCAAAAAAAATCCAGGTAAGTATGTTGTTATCATCCTGCTGTTATCTTATCTGTTACAAGCGTTGCAGCATCCAGAACAAACGATTTGTTAACTAGGTATATAATTGGTATTTCGTTAATTACAATTTATTTCAAATTATAATTACACGTTTTATTTTATAATGAATATCTGAATTATTGGGTTTTGGGGTTCCCTAAGCAGATATGATGGCATGCTCGTTTGAATCAATGTACGTTCTTCAATAACCAAATGAGCATCAGATCAAATGACCAAATCGAAAGTTTATGGCTGGAAAGGTGTGTCAGACTGAAACGCGGGTGACGTCACTGGCATACCTGAGTTTCGAGATGGGGAGGGTCTAGTGTATCCTTGTAGTTTAGAAAGTTATGAGGACGAAAACCGTTTTCGACTCAATGGTTTGCATTGAACGCGGGAAATAAGTGTTGACTATGTAGTACTGTATGGTGCGTGTATTTTATAGGCTGTACCAAATTTGCATTGAAGTTCAGAAACAACATTTGTTAAGACTGGGACGTGGCCCTGGCTTTCGGGTCGTAAAGGTAGCTACTTCCTGGTAGACTATACTGTGAGTGCAGGTAAGTTGAACAACAGCAAGCTCTTATGCTAAAAAAAAAAAAAAAAAAAAAAAAAAGCAGTCTTAGGACACTGCAAGCATTTGTCTTTTGAATCTCTAAAAGCTGAAATGCGGTAGGCTACTTACCAATGGTACTTTTCTCTCGATATTTTTCTATTTGTACCAGCGAATGGCGCAGGTAGTCCGAAGTAGGCAAATGCATACTCAAATAAAGCTAACGTTACAGTAGTTTATGTTCTGTGACATAGGACACTTACATAAAAAACTATTGGGCCCATGGACGGGATTTATTCAAACTTGTAGACTGTGATCGAAACTGCGGCCCCCTCGGGACAAGGGTCGACTAATCTCTAAATGGTTTGTGAAAAATTTCAAAATGATCTCTTTTTTTTTTTTACCGGTAATTTGGAAGATGTCTCAAATTGGCGCACAAGACAAACACCCAACAAATGTTTTAAAACCAGGGTGGTGGAGGATCAACTTTTCTTTAAACGCACCATAGTTCAGAAAATCAGGAAACATGTCTTTCTACGTATACTAACATTTTAACATACCTACTGTGACTTCTCACCGCCAGGCATTTTTTTTGGAAAACTGCGTCTCGCACCGAAGAACTGTAACCAAGTAATACATGTTGCCAGTGTGAAGTGTTAACAATATGCTTTCATGTAAACTTAACTTTGTTCTTACTTAAGGCTGCGCGTGGCTGTAAATGTTATAGATTTAGGCTATAGTGTAGGCCACACAAGCGCGGCTGGAATTGCATTTAATTTGGGTGACCGTGACATTTTCATGCAGAACTCGTAATGTTTACCTTCTTCATCTAGGGTTGGAGTTCCGCTGTTTAGATGGGGTAATGTCATTAGTTTCGGTACTTGAGGGAAGCCACAACAACCCAGTTGGTTGAAAATGGCCATCGATTGAATATGGATGCCAATTATATGTAAGCGTAGTATTTATTGATGATGGCCTAATTCATATCAAGTGGACGCTAACGTACAGTATCAGAAATGGCTCATTCTTACCAATTAAGTGTAAGTAAATTGTTTATATTTATGAATGACGTGGAAAAAGTAGTAGGACAGTATTTCTCACAATTCAAACATTTCTCATTTTCCCTGTAGTGGACTCAAAACTATTGTAACATATATGCTACGTTTTTGAATTTAAAGAATTGTCTATATTCTTTCAAAATGTGGACGATAAATGTAACTTCTGTATGGAAAAGGAAAAAGAACATGCAGTTGGAACACCTACAAACATTGTTTTAGATTAAAAAAAAAAGACTTACTCTGACAATGATGAAGAAATACTGTAGGTAGGGATAGAAATAACTACAAAACCATTTGGTTTGTCATACAGAACTCCCTTTTGTTATATCCCATGCTGAATTACAGTAAAAAAAAAAAAAAAAAACAAGACATTTTAACAGTTAGAAGCTCTGCTAAATTAGGACAAATGAAAAAACTGTTAAATCATGGCTGCCCCAACATGGTCCAGGCCAGAATGGGAATTGGTCAGAAACACATTGCCACCTTAAAGCATTCAATGCTGATGACTTTCCAGGGGATGCTAAATCTAGATAAAAAGACAGTCTTGTTCTGTTTCCTGCAGCATATAGCTGATGGCAGTTCACCCAAGGCGTGTTCGGCTCAAGCCCTGGTTGGTGGCCCAGGTGGACAGTGGGCTTCACCCGGGCCTTGTGTGGCTTGACCGTGAGGCCAAACGCTTCCAAATCCCCTGGAAACATGCCACCCGTCACACACCCCAGCATGAGGAGGAGAACACCATCTTTAAGGTCAGCACAGTTCTGCAGACTGTGTAACTGAAGCCAGTGCAAAGTGGAATTGCTTAACCTCCAAATAACTCTGCTATGTTCTGCCCACAGGCCTGGGCAGTGGAGACTGGGAAATTTCAGGAGGGTGTAGATGAACCTGATCCAGCTAAGTGGAAGGCCCAGCTACGCTGTGCCCTGAACAAGAGCCGAGAGTTCAACCTCATCTACGATGGCACCAAGGTGGTGCCCATGAACCCTCTCAAGATTTATGAAGTCTGTGACATTCCACAGCCTCTCAGCAACCCAGGTTTTATTTTTCAATGTCTCCTCCCCATTAGAATGTAAAAGAATAGAAGTTATGGGATTTCTGTTTTTCTTAACTCCATTAGTTTTAATCTCTTGTGGATCACAATGGCACCAGCAGTCAACAGTAACAAGTACTGGTAACTGTGATGTAATTGCTCTTTTATAATTTATTTGCTGAATCATAACAGGAAAGGGCCTGGTGAGTGCTAGGATAGAAAATTTCCATAAAATCAAGTCAGCTGGAGGAAATGTTTGGCACAACACCTGTGCAGTGAAAGCTATTAAGCTGGAGGTGAAATACTTGGGATAAGCCTAGAATTCATAAATTTACTTTTCTAAACAAGATCTAATTTCACGTTTGGTGTAATGAATACAAGAAACAAGAAAGAGACTGAGGGGATTATATTGCTAATAAACTAGGAGTGATTGCAAAATCTCATGATGGAGATTGCTGGAGCAGAGTGCCTTGGAGATCTGGCATACCAGCACTAGCTATATATTGGTGAAGGATTGTGCTTTAAAACCCAGGAGCAGTACCCTCTGATGTTCAGCTCCTGTATGAAAACTACTCTTCTTAACAAAATCTCTCCCTCTCATTCCACTCAGGATCCACTGGCTCTGTACCATGGGAGGACAATGATGCAGACCTGGAGGATGAGGAGGAGCCTCTCGAGCCACTCCCCCCATACCCGCCCAAAGGTAGGTGAGATGGCCGTCTTAATGTACCTTAAAAATACAGCTACACAGTATGCAGCAGGTTACACAAATTCTTTATTAGGGGTCCAAGCATGGCAGGAGCTGTAGAACTAGTTTTTTTGTTTCTTTCATGCCAGGCCTGCCAAACTTTGTAGGCTTGTTTGTTTTATCCCTTAAAATTTTGCCTGGATTGGTTGCCTGATGGTACTGTAAATTTGGTATACTGGTCTGTCTTGTGTTTTGGATATTTCCTCCAAATCAGATTGTGTAACAAAGAGTAGATCTCTGATCACTGTGAATATAAATAGCCATTGTGGAGTATTGGGCCTAAGCGAGCAGGTAAAGAAGAACCCAGTGCTGTGTGTCCCCAGGTCCAGAGGCTTCTCCACTTACAGCTGTATGGTCCCCCGCGGGCTCGGTCTCCCCCATCCAGCCGGCTAGCTGCCCCCCAGCCGAGGTGTGGCCTAAAGAGGAGCCCCTTGATGTTGAAATGCACCCACCTGGTCTTCCGGATTCCATGCTGTCCACCCCTGAGATGTGGATCAGTTCCCTCCCCAGTTAGTACCACACCGATTTTAAAAGTAACAAACTGCATCTGGAGCTGAACTAGTTGTTGCTGTACACAGGAATCCAGAGATACAAACTTGATTGAGTTGAAACTGATCTCAAAAAAGTGTGCAGGACTTTGACCCTCTGATTCAGCTGTGTCTTCTTGCAATATACCATTTTCACTGTACTCCTTTGGTTTGGACAGAAAGACACAATTGCATAAGTACAGTAATCTCTTGGTATGATTAAAGATCCATTTGGTATTTGGAGATGTAGATCTCAAGGTGACAGTAACAGGGTGAGACTCAATTCTGGAAAAGCTGCACTGAACTGGAGGAAGTCCAATGCGCATATTTATTTCATAAAAATTGTAATATGTAATACCATTATTAATGATTTTGCCGGACCTTTTGTCTTTCTAAGGATCACTGGGCTCAATCTACTCATCTTTAGTTCATTCTGCTTTTTTCCTTTCCTTCACTGTTTTTAAGGTTATGTGCATTAAAGCGCCTTACTACAGTTCATGTTAAGTTGGGTATTCGGCTTCAGTTTGTGTTGTTTAAGTGTGTATGTCTCCATTTGCCTGCATTTTCTCATCTGTGTCCTCCTGGGCTTTCAGTGACAGACCTGGAGGTGCTGTTCCAGTACAGGGGGAAGGAGGTGTGCCCAACCATGACGGTTAGCAATCCACTAGGCTGCCGGCTGTTCTACGGGGACCTGGGCCCTATGGTCAACCAGGAGGAGCTGTTTGGGCCTGTCACACTTGAGCAGCTGCGCTTCCCCACCACAGAGCACATCACCAACGAGAAACAGCGGCTGTTCACCAACCGGCTGCTGGATGTGATGGACCGCGGCCTCATTCTGGAAGTCAGTGGTCACGACATCTATGCCGTCCGCCTCTGCCAGTGCAAGGTGTACTGGTCTGGGCCCTGTGCCCCCAACACCAATGCCCCCAACCTCATCGAGCGCCAGAGGAAGGTCAAACTCTTCTCACTGGAGTCCTTTCTGAGTGGTGAGTGCTTTACAGTCTGCTCCCCCAAGACAGGCTTGTACATACTTCAGGCTATCTGTTCCTACCCATGTAATCTGTACATTCTGGGGCCTCAAAGTATCTGAGCTTTTTATTGTGTCACTGTAAGCCCACATTGTGTCTGCAGGTGTGATTGCCTATCAGAAAGGCCAGTCAGAACGCCCTCCACAGTTTGAGATCCACCTGTGCTTTGGGGAGGAGTGGCCTGATGGCCGGCCCCTGGAGCGGAAGCTCATCATGGTGCAGGTGGGCAGAGTCCTCAGTGTTGTATTGTAATGTGGCTGTTTGCTTTGAAGTGAGCCCTTATCATGAATGTGTTGTCATGTGTCGTGTTATTTGTACATGTGCACTGCTAGATGTGAGAAAAGAAATTTAAATGTCATGCGCTCAACCTTATGCATCCATGTGGGTCATTCCTCCTGTGCTCACTTCCATTGTAGCTATGCATCTGCTCAGTGACTCTGAAGGACTGTGGCTATACTCAGTAACCAAGACTGGTGTGCATTTTGATTGTGGCAGCCAACTATGTGACAGCACCTGCCCCTTGTGATCCGTAGGTCATACCAGTGGTGGCCAGGATGATCACTGAGATGTTCTCGGGTGACTGCATGCGCTCCTTTGACAGCAGCAGTGTTCGGCTGCAGATCTCCATCCCTGACATCAAAGACAACATCGTCACTCACCTCAAACAATTGTACCGCCTCCTGCAGACCCACCAGGGCCAGGAAGGCTGGCCTCAGGGCATGGGCCCAGGGGCAAACATGCACCTGCCCCCTGCCTTACACGCACAGTGACCATGCCTGATGATCACTCGCCATATCAGCAACAGTGCTGGAGCACCTGGTAGGGAATGAAAGTCCACAGGAGGGGAGCAGAGAGGGAGTTCAGCAGGTTTGGTTGCAGGGCCTACACTGTTCCTGGAGAGCATACTTTCTAGTGTACTCACAGCCCTTTGCTTCGTCATTGAGATCTGTCATAACAAACATTACTGTAGGTTTCCTAGCCTTTTGTCCCACCCTTTCCATTTAATCTTTCAGTAGAGTGTGGATGACTGGACCATCTCAGCTGGACTGTACTGACTTTAACATCCACAGGTCTGAAATCCATCCTAATGAGAAATGGCTGCAGGAAAGTCTGAGGTGGTACCCTGCATACACTTCATTCTCTTAAAGATGATTTGACTAACATCCGTAATAATCAGATTTTTTTCCAATATCATTCATTCTGTCAAACTAATACAGCTTAAGTAATAAGCATCCCTATTCTTATGTAAAATAGTAGTTGGAGAGTGGAGAATTTATTTTCTGAATTGTGGCAGCATTGTTTAGTCTGTGCTTTAGTCAGGCAAAAGTGAACTGTTGCCCTTTTGAGCATTTTATTGATATGAAGTACATTTTTAATGCTGTAAAAGTACATATCTTTTAAAATGTAGCATATGTGACTTCACAGTGGGTTGAGCAAGGTCACCTCCATATAGCTGGAAAATGGGTCTGTTTATAGATTGCAGATATACTGGTATGTCCATTGACAGACACTGCTATAGTCAGGAAATGTCTGTGTGCTTTTCCAAATGCATTCTTTTTTTCTGTGCATGAAAATGTGCTTTGTCATGTGTAGAAAAGTTAGGATACAAACTACATGGGGAAGAGTCCTAGAGGGACTTGTGCTGTAGGTTTTGGGTTAGTATTTATGTAGACTCTGGGTTATACTTTGAACAAAAATAAATATATTGGAACATTACTGAAACATTTGGTAGTAATTATGACCAGCAGGTGTTGAAGTGTCCCTATGGGCTGAACTTGTCATTCCCCTAAGTAGATGTTACAATCAGTAAGTGCTGTATAGTGTATTGGTAATTTAAGTATGTATTTTCAATGAATATGTATTGAGCACTGCACATCCCTTACCATAGTGGTAGTGGTAGACCATTTAATGGTTAGTCAATATTTTTATAGTAATTTACAAACATGTATCAATCTTTATTGCATATTCTACTAGGGTTATGTATATGGATTCTGTCTTGGTAGATGGCTATGCATAAATGTGTATTTTTCAGCCCCAAAAACAGAATATACTTTTATCTTTATATTGGGTGTATGAACTGGTCCCTCTGTCCTTTTTGTATATTGCAGTTTATAAAAGTCGACGTTCTCAGGTTGTATGCTCAATACTTAATGTGTTGGTGTATTTTAGGCCTGCCTCTGTCTTGGATGAAAATTCATTACGTGGACAAAATGTTGATGTGTGGATGAAATTAAAATTTCAGGTTGAATCTCAACATATGATGCTCCATTAATTTTCTCACAAAATAGAAAAATCTTTACAAATGCAAAACTGAACCACAATATGGAGAAATAACTTAAGAGGCAGAGTGAGTAATGTTTTGTTAGCATGGAGGAAAGGCAAGGGGAAAACCTTTTGGGATTTGACCTGTGAATTACTATGGATTGCCATAGTGATTCATACACCGAGATTGTTTAGAAGTGAAACCTCACATCTCACTAATAGTTTAGCTCTTCTATTCAGGACAAGTTATTTTATCCATTGATGGGTCCCCTCCAAGGTCACAGAGGAGGGTAGCAGCTAGGGGTTACCGTTATGGATTGAAGTTCAGTCTGTTTGGCAGAATAAACACTTCTCACTTTCCATTCAGCACTGCATGAATCTTGTACCCTGAAACAGCCGTGTTCACCATGAATTTTCTTCTATTATAGATCAGCAAGACTAGTCTTCATAAATATGCATCTCATTTCTGATGATTCTGAACAATTATTTTTGTGACATGAAGAAAACCATGAGCCTGAAGTGCATGAAGTAGAAAAAGCTGTTTATTATACAACTGAATGACAAATTCTCTCACTCTGTGCTGGGAAAAGCAATAGAACACACTTAAGGCAAAATAACAGTGCCCTTCAACCACTAGGGTATTCCCTGGCTAACTTGTCTTTATGGTTTTACCCTGAGAAACACCACTACAACCTAAAAAATACTAGAGATTGTTTGCTTACTGAATTCAGAGGTGGGGTCAGAAAACTATACAGCAACAGTGAGGTATGTAAATGCTAATGTCAGTATGGTCAGAATTCAACCTGAAAAAGAACATAATCCATAAAATAAAAACCTTAATGTAGCATATCCTTTGCATTTGCTGTTACCTGTTTTTGTCAAATTGATATAAATACAATAAATATATAAGAAATATATATCAGAATTTTGCATTTTCATTATCCCAAGTAGCTCTTGTCTTATAAAAATAGGAATTTTTATTTTATTGTTTCCATTTATGAAATAAATCAAGGAGGGGTGTTGTCAGCAATTCAGAATGAAGCAAGCTATGGATTTAGATAAGAGTCCATTACATGGCTTCTCTTTGGTGACAGGAATAGCTTTGGGTAGCTGGATGTTGTAAAGTGTAGGTTTTATATATCATATGCATTACTGGGCACCCTCATTTGATAACTTCTCTTTAATAGAGTACTTGCTAAAATATTTCCAAATGTGCGAGGCCATGCTTATAGATCTGCTGATAAAGATCACAATTGCACTCACTCCTCACAAACCAAATGTTTGTGTCATATTTGCTTTAGGCTGTAAACATATGTGGAACAATTTGCTTCTAGCTCACTTTGTCCTCATTCTTATTTTTATAGTGGGTGACCAGCAACCCCACACTTCAGGCATGAAAGGTTGAATGCAAAATGTACAGATGTTCTGTGTCCCTGAGTAACCTGTAAACAGTAACACTTTCCAGCTCTACCCACATCAGCCTTCAAGAAAACAATATGGGTGGAAGTACTTGGACAAAACCTATATTTGCAGAATAACACTTTCCTCCTCTTGATTTCTTCATATTGGTCTATAGCATTGGGAATGTTTAGACAGTGCCATTTGTTGTAAGTACCATTCCATGTGCTGCTTTAAAGTCCTACAGATGTCCTGCAGCTGGCTGCCAAAGATGGGATGAAAACAGACCAACACCAGGATCATCGCTGCCATGATGATGAGCAGGGGCATTAAGAAGTCTAGCCAGGAGCAGCAGTGCTTCTGGGAGGAGAGAGGAGGGAGATGGGGATTGTAATCCAGTGAAACAGAAGATCCAAGAGAAATTTAGGAGACAGAAAGGTGTTGGACAGACATTAACGAGCTTCTTAATGGGCCTTACGAAACATTTATAAAAGGGGACTTGTATGATTCTGCAGTGAAATTGCCTGGATTATCTGATAATGTTGTGAAGGCCATAGGAGAGGGTGGAGAACAGATTACATTTAATTTGATGGGAAAGTAGTTGTAAATGAGGAGATAAGATTACTTATGTTTTCTTACACTGTTAGTTTCTCTAGATAAGGGCGTTTGCCAAATGACTGCAAAGATGGAAGATGTTAGTAAAATCATTGGGAAATTTACATGCCAGAAATTTTAAGGCAAGAAGACACTTTGGCAGTAACAGGACGAAGATGCCTTAGAGCAGCGAGATGGCAGTGATTTAGGAAGGAATGGCATAGAGGGGGTTGGGGGTGGGGCCTGACCTTTTTCCTGCGAGTGCTCTGGAGCTTCAGCTCCTCCCTACACTGTGCGAGGCGAGCCTGACTGGTCTGACACTCGAGTTCCATGGCCTCCAGGTCCGCCCGCAGTTCCTCACACTGAGAAGAAATGCCATCATGACAATGTGTAACTCAGAAATCAGGCTCTGCCTCTACAAAAAGCAAATGAAAACTTTGCACTTATGATAACCAAGGAAGACTCAGAGCAACATGGCAGGGTTCACATATCCCTGATGTTGGGATCATAACTGCTGGCCAAGATCTCCCAAGCAAAAATACATAGTACAGAGTGGCTTGCATGCTTATTTCAGAGCTAGATTTCTCAGGTCAGTTATTGTTTACCCATCTCCATTCTGTCAGATTATTTCCCTGAATTAAATTTATTCTGCTTAAATGTTCTTAACATTTGAGGTAAGTAATTGCTTTAGAAAGAGGTTACAATGCAAATAAATTATAGGCTTACTGGTGAATTAGTAGGGTCCTAACTGATGTCAGAAAGGACATCTAGTTAACTGAAATTAAGCCATTTATTAGATAAACAGGAAATCAATGGCTGGCAAATGTGCCAAACCTGCATTGTGTTGATCGGTATAAATTGAAAAATATGAAATAACTCAAACATGGCCTTAACTGATCAACAGTTTGGCTGTAACATATCCCAGCATATACAGGTGTCCCTCAGGATAACCTTGAGAACCACTGCTATAAAGAAATAGCATGTGCGCTGTTCGGTGGGATGCACTGAAGCACCACAGAATGGGGACTAAGGACATGTGAAGTCTTGGTTCTACCTTCTTGTGTAGCCTAGGAACCACTATCTGATTCAGGATTTAAATTTGTCAAAATATAAAAAGGTAAAAAAACAAGACTTTGAATATACCCTCCATGTATACAATAGCTTAGTTAGGTCTGTTCACTTTCATACTTTGAACATCAAACTTATTTTACCTATTTCATTTGTTAAAGTGAACTTTAAGTCCCAATTTAATTTTTGCAATGTAGGCAACTGGTCATGTTTCAGAAATGTGTTTTTAGTAAAGTCCAACATAACTTTATACACATCATTTTAGAAAAGTCACAATTGTCCTGATTTAGTTTTATTTTATGCAAGTTCTTCCTTGTCCAAGCGTCTTAAATTGTCTTTTCCATTCCATTGAACTTCCAAAAAATCTAAATTACTTACATTCTGATTCATGGGAGGGTCTTTTAATTCTCAAATAGCATACTGTAATTATATTTTCATAACATTTAATAAATCAAATGCAGACATAGCAGATAAAAGCAATAACTGTGATGTTTCTCTCCAAAAAAGACAAAAATCACAAGCATTTAATTAATTTAGTACTTTAATAACAGATCCAGTTCCAAAGTAACAACAACCTTTTTCATCACATAAGGATCTGCCAAAAAGAGGCTAAAGGAAATTAGCTCCTCAAAAGGAGTTCCTTACTTCTTTCTCCTTAACTCTGAGTTTTTGCTGAGTGTCCTGAAGTTGGGCCTTGGACTGAGAGTCTCCCCAGGAGAGTGGGCTGGTGGCTGGGCTCCCCTCTGAAACACAAAGCTGTGCAATGGAGCCCCACATTTCTTGACTTGGATCTGTAAATTAAAAATCCATTAACATGAGGTTTAAACATACATTAAAATAGGCGATAGAATGTAATCTTAATTAGTTTATAATGTTACATTGCTAAGCAAGATACAATTCATTGTGAATGACATATAAAAGGTTTGAATAATTTCATCTACACGTTGATCAAAAATACCCATAGCAAAAGAGGAAATTAATGACATACCCATTTTTGATATGGAATGTTTAATTTCCATATCAAATGTCTACTTTTTCTTTCAATGTGATGGCAGTGAGTGGAGTAAGGTGTTAGTATGCTACTTATGGAATTGCATTTTTCTGTACAACATTAATTACACCTGTACAATGTAACATGAAATCAACATTCAATGAGACCTCAAACATTCTCTAAAATAACAAATACATCGTTTTTCCATTTGCCCTTGGTTTCATTCTTGCAGCCATTGCTGCAGTCTCTGGACTGTAAGCTCTTTGTTTTACACTTTAATAGCCCTCAATTAAAACATAAAACCGTTACTGGGTGTCTACATGTTGTGGCGACTAATATACTCTGATGTGCTAAAGCATTGTCATCAGTTTTTAAAATTCTCAGCCTACAGCTGCAACTTGTCCATGATGTGCTTACTTTGAAAGAAGTGTCCTCTCAGACTGGGGTCCTCATACTGCCAGAGTTTTGCTGAAACAGAAGTAAAGCAGTGTGTCACATTCAGCCCCTAGAGCACATTTACTACCTTATGTCTGATATTGTGTGGTTTCTTATTAAATTTGCACAAAGTCAAAAACAGAATCAATAGTGATGTTCAGAAGTAAACACTTCATCTTAATGGCTGGTTTGCACTTTCTCTAAATCTAGATCTCCTGTAAATGCAAAAATGACAATTAAAATAGTGGTTTCAATTGCATAGTGCACCATATTTTTATGTTTTAATTAACATGTGGATCAAAACATTTTGGTCTGGTTCACTTACATAGACACTAAGTAATTGAAGCCATTTTATGCTGCATCTGTGAAATCAAACCACGTCAATTATTGTGGGGTGTGCCCCCTTTGGGATTTTGTAATGGATCCTGATCAGTGTTCTCCTCATGATGGTTGAAATTAAGAGTGTGCAGCCCCTAGTGGCCATGTGTCGATTGACAGTAGGAGTTTGCTCCCCCTATTGGCTGTCTGCTGTACCTCTAATTTCCTTCAGTTGCTCCCTCATGGCCTGGTTGTCCTCCTCCAGGAGGGTAATTTGGGAGCGCCACTCCTTCCCATCTCTCTGCAGCATCCCAAGCTGGTCTTGCAGGTCTGCTTCCTGTCCACTGGCTCTCTATGTATTGGACACAATCAGAGAGGACACCACAAGTCTGGAATTATCCTAGCACAACATGCTCATTACATTTCTGTTAATGTACAGAAATGTCATAAAACAAAAAGGACGGGCAATTCAATCCCTGTTTCCATTCTTTATACATTACCGGGGTATCAACACATTGTCTTGGTCAACCATATGAAGACTGTCTTTGCAGTAGGGTCAAAACAGGGGTGCAACTTATGACATTAATGAGGAGCTGAAATCCCCCCAAAACACCCACCTCCCACTTTTTATTTTGTGTTCATAATGCAAAACACAGTCTTTGTTTTGGCACACAGTCATGGAACACTACAGAAGAATATATCCCTCACTCTTTCTTTAATTACCAAACCAGAATTTGAAAATACAAATAATTCTTTATGACGAAATATATGCCCACTCTTACCTCCAGCTGGCTCTGCAGCAGGTGCAGCTGGTTCGTGCTCTGTTCCACTGACCTCCTCTGCTGGTCACAGATCTCTTTTAGCTCCACATACATGCCCTGCCATTGTACTAGATCTGACCGGGCTGCCTGCAGTGCCTCCTGGTGTTGAAAAAGAGAAAACACACAAGTATGTCCTTTGCAGCAGAGACCAAATGATTTTAAGGTCACCTCTGGTCAAATGCATGCTTTCCAGTATTTTGTATTTTCAAATGGGGGTATCAAATCATAACAGCTGAAGACCGAGGCCTGAAATAAGCATGGTTTTAGAAGATTTTAAAATTCTGGGTTTTTTAACAAGCAGCTTGACACTTACTCCAGCTGCGATATCACATCATTAATTAATGTAGTAATCCTGGTCAGCTTGCATGAAATTTGTATGTTGTGGCTGTTCTGTTCTGCACTCTTGGAATGGGATACATTTTTAAAACTTACAATAATGGTACAATAATATAAATGAATGAATGTGTCACACCCAGTCAAATGGCTTTTTAATTTCAAGGGGAGAAATAACTGAAGGGAAATAAATGAAATTATACTGATATTTTTCATTCCAAAGGACTTTGCATGTTTTATTTGTAGTTGCCAAAGAATGACATGACATTGAAACTGAAATTACCACATTTCAGCATTTTATTTTCTCACACTAATTAAAAGAAGTGTGAACCTCAGCTTCCCTCCACTGGACAAAAATAAAAGATTTTAGCACATTTAAATTAAAATATATACATTTACAGGTAGCTAAAGACAAGAATTTTAAAAGTATGTTGATTGAAATAACAATATCTGACTACGATACTGTTGGAGAATAATTCCACATCTGTAGTGTAAAAATGGCTTTCCATATTTTAAAGGCAGTAATCTGACTTCATTGAGAAAAAATATTCATTACCAAATAATTTATAACATTGGATCAACAGACTCCAAAAAGAAGTGACTGTGACTAATTGGACAGCATGAATGTGCTTAAAGGGTTCAGAAATGCATCTCTGAGCTCTTTTTGAAGCTTCAGTGTGTCATCATTTCCCTCACCTCCAGGCCCTCTGCCTTCTTCTCAGCCTCAGCTGTCTTCATGGCAGCCTTCTGTAGAGCCAGCAGAGCCTTCTTCTCATAGGTGTGCCTTCTCTCCTCTGTCTGCAGCATTGCTTTCTTCACCTCATCCCGGGAGAACTTCTGAAGAACATGGATTGACTTGGATTATGTAGAATTTGATTTATAATGTGGAGGGTTACTGAGTCTTTACCGTATTTGTGTGCTTTCAATGTACATTCAGGTTTGATGCTAATACTAACAGACATTCTTGCCCATTGGATGGCTGTTTGAAGGCTGCCCCTTTGATACAATGAGATGTTTGAACAGCCTTCAAATGGGCAAGAATGTCTGTTAGCACCAAACCTGAATGTATATTGCAAGCACACATATTAAATATGCATTTGACTGTTTCTCACAGAATTATCAAATTGTATTTGCACCATGAAATTATGATTTATATAAAGAAAAAATCATAAAGTATATGGGGAAGAACAAAAATGAAAAGTATTACATTTCTCAGTTTTTACATTTATCACAGAGCCATAATTGGTTCATTTTAAAGGCCTGATTGAACCTTTTGGATGATTTTTAGCTGACAAATCATAACCTGTAGTTTGACAATACATTTCCAGACTGACAATAATTCAGGTCAAAATTGACATCTAAGTAAAACTATGAGTACTTTCTGTGAAAAATACAGTGAGAATAATGTGAAAACTTAATTTACTTCCTGAAGCCATTGCCACATGCCACATGCTCCATGATGCATGATGCATGTTCCTGCATATCTTACAGATGTAACAGCTATCCTGTTCACTCAGTTATTAGGAAAGTGAAGGGGCATTATTCTCCCAACTTGTCCTACTATGCTACCTTTCTCTTTTTCTTTTTTTTTGATTCTTTGAAAACAAAACCAGGACATAAAATAGGGTGGAGAGGTCCAGTAAAGATGGTGTCGCTCACCTGTGCAGACATTTGAAGTTGGGCCTCTAAGGCTGCTATTCTGCTCTTCAACAGATCCTCATTGCAGTGTGTCTGTGAGGAGATAAAGGGGACATCCCATCATATCAAAGGGGCAGAGGTCAAGCACACAACTCAGAACCTGCACAGATTCAGTCATCCTTACGAGGATGCCTGACGGCCCAATGAAAAAGGTCACAAATCCAGGAAATATAACGATCAGAGAACTGAATGCAAGCTACTCATAAAGCCACTTATGAAACTGCAATGGGCACCACTCAGTTTCCTGAGCCTGTGTTGATCCCATTGTCTTACATAAGCATCATGGAGGGACTTGGGGGAGTGCAAAGATCGACACAAACTGCACTCTGCAGACCAGCCCATCCTGTGTGAGTCCTCCACCCTGCAGACTTTTGACTTGTTATCAGGAGATGGAGAGGGAGTAGAAAATGAAATGACCACACTTCCCTCTATTTCTTTATTTTCTGTTTCAGCTAACATGTTTTTGCTGTTTTGGAAAGATGTACTGCTGAGAGTATACAGAGTATTTACTTTGCTTTTTAATAATCTGTTTTCTTATTTTCCCTCAATACTAAAAATGACAGGGTCAGACTAGACAACACTGACTATTGTTGACAAGGAGCAAGGATGCAGTGAACCATCTCTGAAACCACAGCCCTGCTAATACAAAAGAAAAAAAACTGGCCTACTGAATACTGGAAGATGACACTCATTTAAAAAAAGTGAAATAACTTATAACAGCCAGAGGACAACTGACACTTTGTGAAACTTTCTGTTTCCCATGATAACGGAAAACATTTTTCAGATATTTCAAATCAATACACATGACGCATAGTGTCAGTACATGTCAGCACTGACAATGGCCAGGAACCCTGAAAAAAAAGCACCTGAGCTCCACCTGTGACAGCTGGGCTCCTGCATGTAAGTAAGGTGTTTCTGCATTTTGACTGAAATGAAATACATTTTTGATTCGGCAGGGGAATTGTGGATAAGAAATTTGACTCTTTATCACATTGTCACTGGCAACGATTCAGTTGGACTTGGATGTCCCCTTTCATGCCTTGACTACTGGAACTATTCAACAATTCCACACATCTAATTCTCCAAATCCTTGTGCAATGAATAATTATTAAAACAGCTGTCAGGTTAAAAAAACTTTAGTTCTTAATTTCTCTTTCCACAATATGTAAGCAAAACCTGAATAATGGTGATGGAGCAAAGCAGAAATGTCCCTGGGTGAGTCAATGGGTTCTGCCCAAAGGCCAGATGTATTGCTCTGATCTATATCTTTTTTTGGGGCACTAATGTAAACAAAATTGCTTATGGGTGGCTGATGATAGCTGTCTGCAGAGATTGTGATTGCTGGTTATAAAAATACTGCTGGGTGCCGTCAGCGATTGATGGACTGATGATGAAGATGTTCAGGGGGTGTGGCTTACCGTCCACAGCTCATCATAGGAGTCCAGGAGGGCGGAGGCACTATGCTGTAGTAGGACCAGTTTTTGTTTCAGGGTCTCCTCTCTCCAGAGGGCCTCCTGCACAGGGACCAAGCACAGGTAAGAGCTGATCACTGCCTTTACTCTAACAACACTGAATCTATGGATAATCCATGATGCACTGGCATCAGTGATTAGTAACTTTGCTTAATATGATTGTTAAATACTCTTATAGTTAGTGTTTCAAACTGGTAATAAAAAATGGCTAAAAATGCTCAGTCATAAAGGCCTTCCCATCCCTTTTAATATGACACGAGACATGCCAATTCATATTAAAACACGATCATCTTTCATTTTTTCCTACAAGGGCATCTTAATGTACCTGCAAGTAATCCGCCAGTTGGAGTAGGTCCTAAAATGAAAGAAGAGGAGGAAGAGTGAGAATGAGAAAATGTTTTGATGTTTTGACACCAAAAGGTTTGTACCTGATTCCATTTTACAGTGCTTTTACAGAGCTGACTCAAGAACACATAAGAACTGCAGCTAGTCCTCTCTTCCTTTCAGTTCATTATGAACCATAAACCATAAACCTCTTTGTTCCAAACTATGTCAGAAAATATATTGACTGTTTTATATACTGGATTAAATCAGAACAGATTAAATCAGAATCACAATAAGTGAAATGTTTGATTATTGAACCTTATTTTTAAGGTCTAATGTTTTCATCACTTGTGCTAATAGCAGAGCGCAAGAGGAATTCTGCTTTTGGAGCAAAATTTCTAAAATTTCTAATATTCAGAAGAACATAATTGGAGGCAGGTCTTACCATGTTAATGCCACAGAAGGATAGTTATGGACTTTTGAGGTAATGGATGTTATTTCTAATAAGTGAGACCATGCAAACTATGTATATTTATTTTTTGTGTGAACTAATAAATGAGGTGTCCTCGTAAAATGTAAAAAAAAAATGTGCATTTAAAATAAAGAAAGGCTGTCATATGACAGAATTACTTACCGACTCCCTCACAGTCACAAAACCGCATCTGTAATTTAAAGGAACACAGGGTTACTGATTGGTCTCAAATTTACAGCCAGAAATAAATTCATAAGTAGATGGAAATGCCACATGTTGAAAAACCAAGGAGTTCCTTAAGTGAGCTTCACTTTGAATATACAAGAAAGAAAATTCCTAATAGCAAAAATGAGACTATTGTTCCTTCCACATACTACAAATAGAGACTACTCCCACAGCTGCAGATAAAATTGAATAAATACAGCAGACTCACTCTGTCTGTGCACTGGAGTCCCGCTGTTGTCCATTCAGGTCTGTCTGAACCCCTGAAACATTTCAACAGCAATGTAAAATTGTCAAGCATCACTGACCCACCAAGATCACTTACCATCATGACAACAGTGACAGAAAACTTACTGCAACAACAAATATTGATTAAAGTAATTACCAGTATCACCTCTCCAAACGCTTTTTTAAATTGCAGAATGTATGAAAAAGTTATAAACATGTGATAGTGCTGAATGGTGCACATGGAGAAAAAAATAGCATGAGAGATTCACTGAATTTACATTGGGAAAAAATCATATGGTTACATGCAGAGTAAAAAACAATCCTGTCTGGATCCTATCCTGGAGCCTAATTTAGGCCCACATCAGGAATGCCTCCTTGGGTAGTGCCTGTATCATAAACGGACATCAAATAATCCAAGATAGCCCTCTCAAATACATTCTTACCCCTAACTTTAAGGATTTTATTTTTATGCTACATTAAATTACTTTATATTTCACACACATTCACAAGAGAAATCCAGTATGTTTTTGTCAGTTCCTGGTTTAACTTAAACATGTATCTGTATATACTATTTAGTATGAACAGTTACTTATGTTCTTGGTAGTCCAACAATCACAAATGTTGTGATTACTTAGCAAAATAAAATAAAACAAATATTTTAAGAAGTAGTATGTTAAAAGCATTGAAACCCGGGGTACCATTTAAAGCAAATTAAACAGTCATATTAATTGGTAACTGCACAGACCACATCCTATGTCTCCCCATACATCAGGGGTGTCAAACTCCAGTCCTGGAGGGCCGCAGTGTCTGCGGGTTTTTGTTCTTTCCTTTCGATTGGCAGCCATTTTAGGCCTTGGAAACCAGGTGTGTGGACTCTTTAGCCAACCAGTGATTTTAATTAATCAATTAAGTGCTAAAACACACCAAAAACCAGCTACCACTGCGGCCCTCCAGGACTGCAGTTTGACACCCCTGCCATACATAGTACTGTAGACCAGACAAAACATTAGCGCAGCTTCCCTACCTCTCTCTCTCCTGTCAATGACTCTCCCCAGCCTCAGGCCTGCATCCATGCCCCTCCCTTGCTGTGGAACACCCTCTTTATTCTGCAGTGAGCTGAAGGCATCTCTCATTGACACCTGTCGGTTCTCATTTCTGTGCAGTGCTGGTGGTTTCAACCACTGGACCTATGGAGAGAAAATGTTAATAAGGTTAATTTTAGGCATTGTATTCTACCACCTAGTCTCTAATACCTCCAAACATTGGGTGAAATCTGAAATAGTATCGTGTTACTTTTTTTGAGATATTTCTTTTTCCAGCACCATGAATATATTAGGATGATACATGGTAATGTTGATCTCGTCATCAGTCATTGTTTGGAACTACTGATTCATTTGTATCAAGTTTGCTGTTTTGGGGATAGTTGATTCATAATATATGTATGCAAGGTAGTGGATGTTACTAAATAAAGGCAATTTAAATAAAAGTATATGTAACCTTTTGCCAATGACAGAAGAAAATATTAAATTTAAGCATATGTAGTGTATACTATGTACAAATAGTAAGACAAGTGATATAGCTAACCACAATATATTCCATCTAGAATGAAACTGCCTTGTTGCAACACATTCAAGTTTACAAGAGTCGCTCTTACCTCCTCAAGAGAACTGATGTCTGGCCAAGTGATTCCTAGGTCTTGTGCCATTACCAGTGAGCGTCTGTTAAGTGGAGGTGCTTTATGCCTCTTTACCCTTAGAACTACTTTTATATCCTTGCTAGTCTCCTCCTGGGTTGTTGATGGTGGGGCAGTGTGGCTGATTTGTCTCCGTTTCAGGAACTCCTGCTGTCTTTTCCTTTGCAATTCCCTCTTCCAGTCCAGGTCTAACTGCTTCCCGGGACTCCGACAGGTTGTTACATTGTTCCGGTCTCGCAGGCACTCATGCTTTGTTGCCCTTTGCTCAAACTTCTGGTCGTAACTGCCTGCTTGATGCCTGTGCAGTATAGTGGTTTTCTGGGTTGCCATCGTGCCAGATGTTGAATTCTACTTTGACTATATTTGACTGACTGTAGTAGAAAAAGAATAATATAAAACAAATTCAGAATGGTACACTTAACCCATGTACATTTAAAATGATCTGCTCATAAGGAAGTAACAACTTCATATGAACAATGGTTCAAGAAAATTCAATTAATCACAAAAATACATAAATAAAATGGTAGACTTGTGGCCCCTGGCTACTTTCTGCCATTTCTATAGCAGAACAATATGATTGTTATGTAGTCTTCCATTACATTTAATGTACAGGTACCACACAGTCCTAGAGAGAATGGCCTAAAGCATATAATTCTGGCCACAATTTAACAAAGATGCCTTTGAGGAAGGGTTCCATGGGTCCATCTCCCTTTTCAATAACTATTATTAACTTTTGCTTTAAAAACATTAAAGCAATGTTATTAATAAATGTTAAAGTAATTTGTATTTGTCCTGAAACTTGTACTGTAACCTCAAGACAGTGCACATTGAGGCCAATTCAATTAAAATCAAATGTTACAGAATAACAACCTTACAAGAGCAGGTGGTGAATGGTGGAAGGAGAATAATTTAGTTTGTAAAATTGCAACATAGTAACCACTGTAAATGTTCGGAATTACTTCAGATGAAGCACATGACTTTGTTAACTAAACCATTTAAAATGCATATGAATGTTTGTTATAAGCAAATGATAAAGGTATGGACCAACAATGTAAGAAAAACAAAAAGCTATTCTAAACAGCTGAAGGCAGCAGGAAATAACATACAACACCAAGAATTTGCAAGACGAGAATAGTAAATTTGCAAAACAACAAGTTACCTTGTGTCACATAGGTATTGCTGAGGTGTAGGGGCAAGGGGTTGTGAACCATCCAAACCGATGAAAATGGACAGCGCCCATGCAAACGCTTAATTCTGGGTGACCGGATACTTCATTTACCGCTCAGTCTACAGCAGCAACCTCCTCTCTGCTTCTCTTTCTTTTTTCAACAGGAAATGAGAGAAACCGCAACGTTTGAGCTTGTGTTCCTCTATCTCATCTTCCACTTGCTTCTGAACGGTCGTCACACACGGATGGGCCTGTAGATAAGTGCTTCTGCGTCACACTCCTGCGCTGCCTTTTTCAGATGTGAAGTCAAGGAAGTTCACACATTATTTTAGTTTCCCTAGCGACCAGGTTTTTCTTTTAAAAAGAGGATAGAAACAGTAAAGTGCAAGCACAGGCTTCCTTTGTAACTAGTGAATGTACAATAATAATGCAACAAATCTCCCCTGATATAAAAATTCTAGCAGCATCAGAAATACTGTATGAGTATGAATTTCACCATGCATACACTTCTACTTTTGTAGTATTTCTTACATTCAGTTAATTGTATGTTTTTATGCCTAATTTTTAGCATTAGTCACTCAGGACCAGCCATTATTAGGTGTTTAACCCTTAAAATGAATTACACAGTTAACCAAAGACCAAGAGATTTTACTCATGCTCAGTATCAGATTTATTATATTAACTGTGCAATTGAGAATATTGCTGCAAAGAATTGTGGGTTGTACATGACATATAACAAAAACAGTAGTTAAAATTCAAACCAGAAGATTACTGAATTCTTGTGAAACATTTATATAGGTAAGTCAATAACACATAAAGAAAAAGGTAAAGAAAATAATTATTATAGAGCGTAGAGCGGGCAGTTGTTCAACACATTCAGAACAAATTACAGTGCAATTGATTTAGAAAGGACCTTCTGAAAACTGTTTTAAATAAAGTACATAGGTAATATGGGAATTTCATATACGTAATATTTGTTCTCAACCTGGATCTTGTACAACCCTGGGTGAGAAGCTCATACAATCCCTGGCTGCAACTGAATCGAGACAAGGCCATGGCAAAATGACAGACATATGACTTTCTTGCAATATGGCCACACAAATTAGAGGAAGGCCAACAGCAAGGCTCGATAAGGGATACTTCAAATTCAGTACGTTCAACCCCACTTCTGAACTTCCCGTGACGTAACTATTTAAGACTGAAAACACGCGAGAGTACTGGTGAGGTATCTCTGCTGCACTACGTAAGGGCACGCAGGGGAGGCCGAAAGAAGTGTGCAGGAAGGCAGCGGTGAAACAAATTGGATCCCGGCCTAACCGACAAATAACTAGACATGCTGTCTAGATTGGTATTGGTTTCAGGTAAATTCTGAGAGATATGCGCGACTGTAGTTGTTTTACCAACATCAAGGTTAAATTTCTTGTTTGCAAGAAAACGCCTGCTGTCAGCTAGCTAGCCCATTGATGCTACGTTGAAGGTTACAGGTTTGTAGGCCTTGCGGCTAGACAGCTTGCTGAATAGCTAGTTAACATGAAAAGGAATTCTTGCAAAATACATTGTTTGCTATCTACAAGTTATGGCCGTGCACAAGAAAAAGAAAATATCGTATTTTTGTGTATTTAAATGGAGAAGTGTCATTGTATACGTATCCATTGAAAGATGTGTTTGTACTTGTTAATGCTGGTTTCCAGCTAATGCTCATGTTTAGCGATTTCTGAGCGAAAGCTAGCTAGCTAGCTCGCGAAAGTCATTGAATTAGCGATATTGTCATTGTGAGAGTTGGCCATCGATAACGGTAATCCAAGCTGGCCCAGAAACCAGATACCGCCATTGCAAATTGTATAACCTGCTATTTGTATGTGGTGAGCTACAGGCCAAAAAGTCATAAGGAAGCGTAAGGCTGATTTAGTTATATTATTGTTAGCGGTTAGCTAACTAGTATTAGCCAGCTGGTGGACAAAGTAGCATTCGAATGTCAAGTTTGAAGGTGAAAGAATTCTGAAGCTAAATAGCGGCATTTCTAGCTAAAGATCTACATCGTACGTTTAAGCACTCACAGAATTACATAACTTTGCATTTATCTGAGATTGCATTGCGTGAAATCTTGGTGTATTGTGCGTAATATGTGTGAGGAGAGGCTGTCAGTTTTAGTCTTTCGGTACAGTTCAGACCTAGCTAAAGAGTGTGAAGCATGCTTTCTCCCGCTGTTGTACCTTGGGTCACTGTATCGTATGAAAGTGGCCAGCATGGTAAGTTTTGTGTGGAACCCAGAAATCTCGACTTGGTTATCCATACCGTAACATGGTGGGAACATGTAGATACTATGCATACTTTCTTCAGTCTCATTGTTTAGGGGGAGCATTGCATGCTGTAGTTGCCACTGGACAAAACATGCGTAAACACACCCATCTTTAATTCTCTCTTCCCTAGCCTCTGCCCTCAAAAGCAGTCGGCCCCTTGGAGCAGGGTGAGTACACCAATCATGGCCAGATCAGTAACCTTTTCATAGTTTAGTGTGACATGTTCATCTTGAGCAGTGTCTTAAAGTTCTCAGTCTATCTGGGAATGTCACTGTTTATCTGTGCTTGGATGGAGGAGAAGTCAGGAATTGCTTTGTTGCGTTTTGTTCAGGACTCTATCTCTGTTCACACAGATTCAGTAGTGGGGCACAATTATCAAGATGACAGTTTTCAAGGTGCACAATAAGCAGAGAGGACAGCACATCACATTTTAATACGTTCCCAGACAGCCTGTCCTCTTTCGTTTGGCCTGTTTAACATTTCCTTATTTTCTTCAGCTTGGTGCAGGCATCCCGCTCCTTCAACACATCTCCCCAGACCCTGGCACCTGTGCCCCCACTGCCTGAGAAGGGAGGCAAAGTGCGCCATGGCCTCATTCCAGAGGAGTTCTTCCAGCTCTTGTACCCGAAGACTGGAGTCACAGGTCAGTGGCAGCCCTGAAATCCAATTGTTCCAAGGTCTCAGACCTTTTTGTAAATGTCAAGGAATGGGTCTACAGGGCTCAATATGAGATTAGTAGTCAGATTGCAGAGGATATAGCAGAATGAGGTGCGTACAAATATAATGTCTTGCACTTGATATGTGTAACTAGGATGTGTGCATGTCCCTAAATTCAGTCTCTGATTTGTAATATCAGCTATATAGCTATGTAGCTAGCAGGTTAAAATGAATAGTGTCAGTGTCATTATTCCTTTAATGTTATTTGTGGAAACTGTAAAATTATCATTCAAATATTTACTGGTGTAATCTTTTAAATGCTGTCTTCTGTTTAAACATGTCAACCTTTCCAGCTCCCTGCCAACTTCCTTTATTTGGGATAGATATTAGTTGCTAGCTAACATTAGCTAATAGCAACAGTCTCTTCAGAAGTTGTAATTTTATTTGGTCCAGAGTTCAAATAACTATTGCTTAGTAAAATAGTTAACAGCAGAATCACAGAATGAGTTTTCTTCCATAACACATGAAAACTTTGAGCAATAAAGCTAACAAACTTGTATTTAACCAAGACTTCTTAAAACGCTTGAATTATGCCATTTGTGAAGCAGAAATAAACACAAACTGTAACTGCACTGTATGTGTACCCACGCCAACCCTGCAAATCATGGGCCCCCAAGATTACAGCCAGTTTAACCCTGATGACGAGGTAGCATGCTGTATGTACAGTGTCTATGTACATCCACACCTTAGTAGCTGAGGTAGAGAAGGAAAAACAAAGACTAGACGTTCTTAAAACTAGAAGTTTTAAGGGGAAAAAAAAAGTCTGACTCTTTCGACAAAACTAATGTAGCCTGTGCAGTTAGCAACTGAGCGAGTGCTCCCGTTTTGTTCACAATTAAAAACATAATATTTAAATTTTCATTTCCATGATTTTCAAATATCTTTACTGGAAATTGTATTTGAACATTTTTATTTGAACATGTTTGTATGATATTTTATTAAGTAAAAAGTGTGATCAGTAACAGTGAATTACGGTAAACCATGTCGCTAATTAGTAATTGTTTTGAAAAATTGATTGAAAGCCCTAGAAGAGATACTTTATGCACAGTCAGACTTGTCATATCCATTACCATCCACTGCTTGACTGTTGTCCCATTGTCTGTTTCTCCTTGCTGTATTGTAAATTTCACTTGTACTCTAGCATATGCAGCTGTATCCTTGTTTACAGTAGAAATTTCAGATAATCCAGAGCAGGAAGTCTACAGTCGACAGCAGGAAATGCCCCCTTTTCATAAAAAAATCTAGTGTCTGCAGGCGGGTGAACCTGAGGGCTTGAAAGCATAGTTTCTCATCCCAGTTCTCATTGCCATGTATTTTATCCCCAAATAAATGAGAATAAATTTTACGATTGTTGTTGTCCTCAAAAACTATTGACATATTTGTTTACCAAATGAAATATTATGGAATTTCTGGGAACTGTAGTGGCTACTTTTCTTACATTTTCAGGTCTTGAATGATTTGTTTTGTAGTTTTAATCTGCAGTCTTTGTTAATTTGAGCAGAAATTGAAGTACTGGTAACTAATTTGTAATGTTATGCTGGGGGTGAGTTGGAAGAAAATTGGAAAAAAATTGAACCTGGCTCTGACGATACCTTGCTTAAAATGGAGCATCCTGTGTGCTGAAGTGAATTGTGGGAATCCAGATATGACTGTTACAGCTGGCTTTCTTTCCTTAGGCCCCTACATGCTAGGCACAGGCCTACTGCTTTACCTGCTGTCCAAGGAGATTTACGTCATTAACCATGAGACCATTGCTGGTGCCTGCATTGGTATTGTCATTGTGTATGGCATCAAGAAGTTTGGCCCCAGCGTGGCAGCTTTTGCTGACAAACTGAATGAGGTGAGACATGACATGTATGTAGTTTCAACAGTCTCCTGAATGTTTTTTTTTAACAATCATTTAGCACAATTTCTTTTGACATCTGAAGTTTGTAGCATTGTGTAATTTGTTTGATCTATTTCACATTGTGCATTTACCTCTCAACATTTTTTTGAGAACCCTTTGATTAAATGAGACTAAACTAATAGGTTTTGTAGTCTGTTAGGCTAAATTTCCCAATTTATTTGTGTCATTAAATGAAAAAATATTAAACTATTAAGGCTGCAGTACCCTGTTAGTAATACAGTTTGAGTGTGATAGTATCTATCCTGACCCTCTTCTGTCTGCTGTGACTGCAGGAGAAAGTGGCCAAGGCCCAGGAAGCTAAGGATTTGGCTCTTAACAATCTGACCCAGGCCATCGAGGATGAGAAGAAGGAGCAGTGGAGGGCAGAGGGGCGCCAGATGCTCTTTGATGCCAAGAGGGTAATGAGGAGGAGGAAGAACTGTATCTTGTAGTTCTGTCTGCTTGAAATCTCTCAAATGTGGTTTTTGTGGCTCTTTCCTCTTGATGTAGGCTAACCATTCTGAGTCTGGCTGGCTAGCCTGCTTGGTTTACACTACATTGTACAGACTTGAAAATTTTACACATAAGCCTTCAAAATGTTATCACAATAACTTTAGACATTTTGGTGATTATAATAACGTATCCCAATAAAATTTGCAGTCTCAGGTCTGAATGACACGCGGCTGACTTTCAGTCGGTATACCAACTGATATGTTTACTGAATGCAACTTTCTTTTTGCGATTAACTCATTAACATTGCCATCTTCAGCTTCCATGCTGGGCGCAGACTCTGTCTACGCAGTTCTCGTGAGGCAATAGACTAGATCTTGTGAAGTAGGCTACAAAGCACATTTAAAGACGCATCAAACTAAATGCATATTTATCGTGGTTAAATTATGTATCGTGAAAATGAAAATGAATCACAGGGTATACATCTGTATGGGCCAAATGTTCATGTGAGTGAACATTTCTTTGCCATGGCAATGCTGACCGTACAGTGCCTTCAGTGCTGAAATCCTCCTATTCTTCCCTCGCCCCAGAACAACGTGAACATGCTGCTGGAGATCAATAGCAGGGAGCGCCATCACATGGTGACCAACGAGGTGAAGAAGCGCCTGGACTACCAAATCGACCTGCAGAACCTTCACCGGCGCATGCAGCAGGAGCACATGGTGAACTGGGTGGAGAAGAGCGTCATTGGGAGCATCACCCCCAGCAAGTAAGCAGTCTGCACAGTTAAGCACACAATGTTATGTGGTAAATAATTTGACACCATATAAAAGCGATAAAAACTTGGACTTGGTAACAGCACTACTACACATAATGTTGGCTATACTGTGGTACAATCTCCTTTGTACTGCTGCTTATATTTACATTTAGGCTTTCAGTAGATGTGCTTATCCAGAGTGACCATTTATGTCCCTGTTCATTATCCATTTATACAGCTAGGCAAAGTACCAGGTAAAGATTCAGGTTAAGTACCTTACTCAATGATACATCAGCAGTGCCCTAACTGGGAATCAAACCCACCAGATCCCTAACCATTATACTACATTGCTGCCCTAATCTGCTTCAAAACATCACCTCATTCTTTCAAATTTGTGTTTAAAATCAAGACTCTGATGCGGTCCTTCAATGTACTTTATTCATAAACAATCCAATGCAAATAAAATTTATTTATTTTGGTCCCTGTGCTTATTGTAGTTTGTGTCTGTTGTACCAGTACTTTAGTGTAATAAATACAAAAACATAAAAACAGACCCTTGCTTAGGTCTGGTGCCAAAATATGTTGCTTATGCATAAAAAACACTCAGACTGAATGCAAGACTTCAGGTATTCCTGAAATACATACTTTTTCTTTGTTCTACAGGAGAAGGAAAGCATTGCCAAGTGCATCAGTGACCTGAAAAAGCTTGCCCAGGCCAGGGCTGCTGTCTAATGCACTTCAGTCCGCAGAGACGATGCCCCACTCTGTGGTGTCTGTACCACCAGTCACTAATAAAAATATCCTTACAGAGGCATACTTTGTCATGGTTTAATCGTTCATTTAAATAAAAAATAGTTGTACATGTACTGTCTATGATGTCATTATTGTGTCCATAAAGTTAACCTTGGAAAGCTTCAAGCTTATATCTTGGAATGTAGTAAGACTGCATATATCTCATAAAAGGAGTAAAAAAAAAAAAAACATTGATACTATTCCTTATCCGTGAGAGAAATTTAAGGCACAAAATATAAGAAAAAAATCATTTTAAAATAATTTCAGTTCTTTTAAGATATTAAGTAACTTATGTATAATACAAAGTGACCATTTCACTTGAACCAGCAGTAATTCAAGGTGTATTTGTTGGGCCTTAAGAACATCATCTTGACAGCAGTGTTAATAGAATCCCTTAATTCCCACCTGTTGTGGTTATAATATAACTTTAGGTCAGGAAGCAGGACTGGGTTTGTGTTCCTCCCTTTGAGTCAGGGACCTTTGATCAGCTCGATAAATATCCGGCGCACTTGGAGCCTTCCATGGAGAATCCTAGGCTTGGTTTACAGCAAACTTTACAGCACTCAGGAATACGTCTTCAAGGGGCTGGCCTTCGTTGCCATTGATCATTGAGCTCATGGACTTTATCCCCTGGCTCAAATGAGCAGGAAGTGTCTAGATATTTGTGCTCCATTACATGTGAAAGATGGATGTCTAGAACGGGGACAGAGGAAAGCTTCAGAGCTGAAACACGGAGGAAAAATAGCAGACCACTGACAGGTAATGTTTTGATGAGTGAAGTATTGAAGTTTTGGTTTTGGAATGGTTCAAGGAATGATTGTAAGACATAAATGATTCTAATGTTGAACGGAACTGGCTCAAGGCTACAGAACTGTATTTGCAGATGATATGGCCACTTTTGATGTCTATATTATATATATTAGATGTTTGGATTTTCATGACTGAGCTTATTTGCTGATGGCTGATTTCTTTTTGGGTAAATCCTGATAGCAATGTTATGCTGACATGCTGTATGTCCTTTAGCTTTGTAGCTCAAATAGAAATAGAGGGCTGGGAGATGTGGCCTGCTTTTTCACCAGTCTATTAAATGTTGGTAGCAGGTTGGTTTTTCTTGTCTCACCAGAAATTGCCAAGAAACAATATTTTACCCATCATTTGGCACTGAAAAAAGTAAAATATATATTTTAATATGTTTTATATGTACAACCATTTCATGCTATTTTTATCGTAGCCAATAAGATCTGTTTTTTATGACATTGTAAAAGTTGATCAGGAATCTCACAGCAGTGATTAGCGATCTTATTTGTTGCCAGGTGGTGCTCACCAGGTCTAAAAATAACCTAGCATGTTGTTACTGGTTTTTAAACCTGGCATTTTCTAAATTTATGAAATTTAAATTATCACTTCTTATCATGAATGCCTAACTGAAATGTAAATGTTATGTACAGTTCTATAACTCAGTTTTGAAAAATGCAAAGAATTTTATAGAAATCTCTTTGCTATCAGTAAATACATTGAAATGACACACTCTAGGTGTCCATGTATCAGACACAGCAACAGCAGAGCAGAACTGTTTATGCATTCCAAGCCAAACATCATCTCTGGTAAATATATCTGATTATTTGGTGTGTTATAACTATTGCTGCTGGTTTTTTAATTTTCTGACATCTATAAACCTGATAAAACAAATTTCTGAGGTACCTTTATGGACAGTCACTTGCATTTCAGCTTTGATGGCTGTGATAAGACATTTCATGTATAGCTTTTATCACATGTTTAATTTGAAGCCAGTTAAATACTAATATTGACTGGCAAACGTATGGACAGAGCACTGGCTGCTCCATTATACTACTAGCTCAGTCTCATTTAGTATGGTAGAGGGACAAGAGTGAAGTCTTATTTAATATATGTTTTGAAAACCATGGTTGTACATATATATATATATATATATCCAATGTTTGTATTACATCTTAAAAACTAAATCAAGTAAAACAACATTAATCATTAACCACAATGTGACGAAGGTGTAACGGGTAAAGGTCTCTGCCAGTGAGGACTTCTACCTGTTGCTGGAATGTGCATTGCAATTATGAAATGATAAATCAGGTAACAACAACAACAATGGAAGTATCTGAATAACAGAACATTATCCTAATATGAATGTTTCAGACAATGGTTTATTGGCTGAATCGCTTGGGGTGGGGAAATTCTAAGATCCTATATGGCTCAGGGTCTTTTGCACCAAATTCAAAATAAACAGTTTTACAAAATGAGATAAAAAGCAGCTATTTATTTATCTAATTTCTTTATTTCCTGAAAGTGCTATTAAAAATAATAAAAACATAAATCTGGGCAGCTACAATTCAGAAGAATGCTGCAGCACTTTCACCCTTGATCATAACACATTCATGAAGTAATGAACATAAGGTGCCGTTTATGACTTTTTTAGTCATGTCTTATTGACATGATTTGAACCCAACTGTAGAGAGTGCAGTTCATTCATTAATGGTCAATATTGACTGAACTGCACAAGCCTGAATTCATGTCATGCCATTCCTTTGGACTGATGCTGAAAATATTTTGAATAAAAGTGACAAGGAGTATGAAGTGAAAGCTACCAAGGTGCAGGGAATTCCTGTAGTTATATTTGAGTGTACATATTTTGTCAGGATAATAAATGACTTTAGGTGCAAGTTTAAATATGATACACTTGCAGAAAGTACAGTGGACCAAACAACTATTAGAACATGTAATCAAAATCACGAATCTTAAAAAGTAAAAATGCAATATTATACAACATACATGTAGAAATTAAATATTGGATATTGATATAAAGTTCAGCAAAATGTAGTGTATCAAAATATCAAATAATACATTAATGCAAAATCTTTTTTACTATTACTGTATGGAAAGTTGTGACCATCAGTGGACCCAAATTTAAGAGAATTCTCTCTTTACTCTCAATTTAATATGCATATTTACTATCTGAAGAAATGTAGTGCAAAAATTATGCTAAAATAGTTGTATACACACTAGAAAAGACTTCTAGACTACATTCCTATGAACTTGGTGTGTCTCAAAGCCAATTGGCCAAATATTTTTTTTTAAATGATATCCAAGTTACTGTGACACTAATTACTTCACTGTATAATGCAGGTTAGGTCAATAGTCCAAGATGTATGGCAACAATGGTGGCTATCCCTATGACCCAAGTGATGATGGAGGCTCTATTCGGTCCAGGTGGGTCTTGTATTAACAATAATTAAGGTATTGGTATACAGATATACCTTGCTGTTTGCACTGTACATTCTACTGTAAAATATACATTTTATAGTGTGTTTTTTTTAGTTCAGTGCATTTCTGCAACTTTTTTTTTTATTATTAATTTCCTTTCAGTCAGTTTTGTTGTTGCATTGAAATGTCTTTATGACATGTACAGTCGTACAGGCAGAAAAAACCACAGTGAGACTCATAACCAGTTTGGCACTGCAGTTACTGACAATGATACTGGAATGTGGGACCAACTGAATTACCCCAATCAAGGAGATAGTGTTCCTTGTACCCATAATCAAAGTGTACACCCTATTGCTCCAGCTACAGTCTGGTTTACCTAACCTTTACCTAATCAACCCAAGATACCAGCAAGTATCTTGCAATGGGAAGAATAGTAGGGATTAATGCAGACGTGAAAGCAATAATTGCTAGGCTCTCTTGTTTATGTGTATTTCAGTGGCTTCTCACTGGATGAACCATCTTCAGTAAGGTCTAGTTTATCTAGACCCACTGGCAAGGCTATATACTGTGAGTATACTGTATCTTTCCAGGTCAATAAAATTAGTACCAAAAACCAAAGCATAAATAGAGGGCAATATGTGTTATACTGACCTTATACACAATGAGTAATAATTCTATCCAGGTCATACAAAGTGAGTTTTGCCTACTCACTTGCAAGTGTTTCTTTAGATTGGCTGACTATCAAATATGGAGGGCTATCGTACTGTATAAGCAAACAAACCTTGTAGTATTGGCCACTATGATACATTACACTGATAAAAGATTTGTAGCCAAGATATCTTTGTATTATTGTTTAACTTAAAATTAAAAGTAATAGTATGAAAAATAATCATCCCTATACCATTTTAGTAGCTGAGTTCATACCTATCTGTAGTAAAAGTGTATATGATGGAAAATACATCATCTCTCAGATACATGCTTATCTTTTGATTGAGTGTCCCCAGTAATAATTGTAATGTTGGGTGTGATTGCTCCATTCAGTGCAGAGAAAGGGATTCGCAGAGTCTATAATTAAGCATCCAGGGAATTTCCAGTACAGAGTGGAGGTAAGTCCTGCTGCTGACTAGCATCATGCAATATGATTGTGCTTCCATACTGTCATACATGTGTAATCCAGAGGAAAGTGTTAGATAACATTTAACTTTGCTCCCTTTCTCTTCAATACAAATGAAAGATACAAATGAAACTGCTCAATGAAGAACTATCAGAAACACATAATTTCCAAATTTTTCACATTCCTGAATGTTCTTGAGGAATATCATGTTATCTCTTCATCTCTCTGCAAACCTCAACTAATCCAACCAACCAACCAACCAACCAACCAACCAACCAACCAACCAACCAACCAACCAACCAACGCCCCCTCTTGCTCTCCACCTGCAGCACCTTTTCACCTGTGAGATCGATGGCAGGAATATCCGTGATCTGGATGAATGTGTAGCACAGCTGAAAGTTCTGGATGCCAGTGGCAAGGTGTGGGGACAGGACATGATGCTGGAGGTGCGGGATGGCAGCCTGTGGCTGATTGACATTGAAACTAAGGTGAGCAGTGAAACAAAGCTAAAAGTATCTATGAAATTCAACTGGAGAGGCATTTTGTACTCTTGTGCTTTGTACATGTAGAAAAACTAAAAACATTTGGCTTTTCATTTCATTTAACCAAATTGTTGGTGTTGAAAGTCAGTTAGAAAGATGGATACAGGTTGTGAGGATTCAAATTTCTGAATATTCAAAATGACAAAAAAATTTTAGTCCAGAGTATAGAACATCATTATTGTTTCAAAGAATGCTTCCTCTTCCAACATTTGCTCCTCTCTTTGTCCTCCATTTCCCTTTGGCACCCCCATGCTCTCTTTAGGAAGAACTTGAGTCCCTGACTCTGGCCAGCATCAAAGAGACGAAGGCACTGCTGGACACATGCATCTATAACTCCATGCTGACAATAACCGTACAGGAGAGTGCCAGAAGGATGACCAGCATTTTCATATTCCAGTGTGAGGAAATCAGGGTGAGGATGCTGTCATTCACTTGGCTGTGTCAGTCTTCAACCAAGCAATGTTAAACCTCTCTAACCAGCCAATTAGTGACTTAAGCTTATGGCAAGAGTATCTATAAACGGGAGATTAATCTTCCAGGTCATGTACTGGATAATTTAATTTGATCAGTGTGCAATTTGAAAGCATTTCTAGAGACATGAAACTGGGATGAGCATTGTTCTCTCTTACTTGCTATGTTGCAGGCAGACCACATCAAAACTGATCTGGACAGAACCATTCGACTCCAAACGATGGATGCACAGGACATTGGGTACAGTCAATTACAGTCACAGTAATCTGGGTATTAATGAAACCCTTTGAACTCTGTGTGGGTTTCAGAAGTTGGGCAGCTTTTTTGTGGAGAAGCATGAAGGTGACTTGGATGGGATTGGGTTCCAACTCTGACTGAAGGCATTCAATACTGTCTTAACCCCACCAAAAATATTCCTCATACAGCATTCTTAGGTGGCAACCTGAGATAATAATATCCCTTGAAAATAATATATTTTCCAACTCTTCTTTTACAGGAACAATTTGGAAAACATTATTGACCAGCATGATTCATTAAGTTTACAGAGCTCTGAAACACACTCAATGGACAGAAGGTCTCCCCCTGGTCCAATAATGGCACAGTGGAGTGACCCAGATTATGGTGAGTTAATGGCACAGGCCTCGTGTTTTCCTTCTGTGAGTATCTACAACAGCAAAAACATTAACAGATGTCAAAAAGTTAATGTTAGTTCTATTATTTCTCTTTTGAATTTTAGCTAAATTAGCTATGTTATGTTGATGGAGGTGTGTTCAGTTGAATGGTCAATTTCTGTACTGTATGGGATATATATGTAATATACAAACATACTTATGTATCTGTATGAAATTCTGTTTAACAGTTCACTGGATAAAAATAAACCTCTTCAGTTTTAAAAATAGGCAAATGAAATACCTCTCATGCACATCATAATTAACTCTTTGCAGGAAACTAAATAGTACTGTGTATCCTGTTGACGCTATTAAATCAGTGATAAAAATGAGTGTGGGAAGAAGACTGGCATACAAGTAGTAGAACTAAGTAAATTCATTGAAAGACATTGCGTGAACCAAAGGTTAGGGATGTGTTAATGTTTGAAAATGTAATATGTGATAAGCAATTGCAATGTTATGTGAATGTGTGTGTGTGTGTCACAGAGGAAGCAAGTGTCTCTCTCGCTTTGGAGGAGCCAGAACCTGAACCTGAACCTGAGCCAGAGCCCCAGGAGGAGGTCCCCCTACGGGAGTACACAGAGATCGACAGGAATGTGGTCAGTGCTCCCATCAGTTACAGCCCAACCTCATCACATTCATTCACACCCAATATTTTTACTAAAAAAATATTGCAGATCTGGGAATATGGCTGGAGCTACTGGATGTAATTAGGTCACTGAGCCCTAACTACACAGGGTGTTGGTAATGGGTGAGCAGTTGGCTGAGTGACAGTTTTTTTAACTCGTTATATTTATGTGTGGCTCTGCAGGACATCTTGAATCATGTGCTGAATGATGTGGAGGTCTTCATGGGCAGAGTGGCAGCACTGGTAGCAAAAGAAGAAAAGAAGAAGAAAAAGCTGTTAATGATTAAGAAGAACAAGAAGAAAAAAGGTGATGATTAATTCAAAGAACCTTATCCCTATTTTCTTCTACCTCAAGTTTCCCAAATGTAGTTGTAAGCCTTTCCTCTTAATGGACATATTCCATCAAGAGGAAAAGAGCAAACTAGCATGCATATCCTGTTTAGAGTTTGGGACTGTGAGGCACATCACTGCCCTAAGAACTACTGCTGTAACTGGGTATTCCACCTGGAATCATTTCTCATTCACTATCACAAGCTGAAGAGACCAGAATAAAGAGACTGAGGTTCTTTCTGATTTAATATTTATTACAGGGGAAGATTAAAGCAGTCTGGAAATGGCATGACAACATGAAAATACTAGGGAAATGGGAGGTCCTCATCAAAATAGGACCCATCTCAAAATATGCTTCCTTCCAAAGCCCCAACCAAACTTTGGTGCAGAGGGAGGAAAACCTTCCTTGGGGTCCTCTCTGACAGCAGCTATGCTTCCCTCTGAGGCTTTCCTTTTGCAGTTTATTAATGGCTGTGGCTACTAGCTGTTATAATTAACCAGGATCTGTATACTGTTCTCAAGACGGTTTAGATTTGTGACACTATTTTTATGTCTTGTTCCTGTCAAGAAATTGAAGGTATGCCATCCCCAGAGGAATTTGAGTCCTGTCTGCAAAAAATCAAATATGGTTTCAACCTCCTAGTAAGTGTTACAAATAAAAAATGCACATGAAAGACAGCAGGTTCAGTACTTCAGTAGCCATATGGTATACTCATTGTTCTTTCACTATTTAACCAATTATATTGACAGTTTTATCAGTAGATTTTATGTGAGACAGATTCACATACAACAAGTACTTTGAACTGTTCAATAAAGAATACACAGCATGTCATAACATCAAAGAAAGTGTAACAATGGAATAACATGCCAGAATGTACATCTTGTCCCTGACTGCACTCTATCCCAGTTAAGAACAAGTAACTGGTTCAAATTCATGTGAATAAAGAACATGAAGGTTGATATTCAGTAATCATGTACATTTATACACCTTCAGTTCATATATTTTGAATGGAACATGTATATAGTTTATGAATGTGAATGCACATACATCCGATATAGAAAGCTAGATAGAGCAGAGAATAATTGTGCAATGAAGTGGAATTAATACTGTAAAAAATGCTCTAGTGCTTTTCCGTCTAAATATACATGGGTACACAAACACAGTAAATGCAGAATATATTATATATTATGTATTAATTATATACAACACATTAATACAATTCATACATAAAAAGCAATTATACTAAGCCCCGATGCAGAACAAACCTATCCAACATAACAACAAAAGTTGGCAGGATTGAGAACCATGAGAGGATGAATTGAGACACAGACTCAGTTTTTGCCATAGAAAACCTCTAGATTCTGTAGTCTGTGAAATTAACATATTCATGCCCATCTCTCTGCTGGGATAGGGGGAGCTGAAAGGTGAAATCAGTAACCCCACAGCTCCTGAATTCGTCCACTGCTTCTTCTCCATCCTGGAGTTTGTAAGTTCTTATTCTATCTCACTGCACTCATCTGCACTGTCACCTCTGTCTACTTGGTTGCTTTACATTTAAAACATGTCAGACTCCTATGTTATCCACAGAAGCAATTAATACATCAGAGTATTGTGTCACCAAGTCAAACAATCCAACTTTGCAAATATCATACACTGGAGTTATCATGGAACAATCATGTTAACTGTGGTCCAGGAGATCTTAATGATTTTAGCCTGTCAACCCATGCCTGATTAACACCAGAAATTACACTTGATTCAAGGAATGAATAACATAATATAATAAAGATAAGGTGACAACTCTGGGGTGCCAAACAACCATAGGTAGTGGTAAGTGGTACAGTAGAATGACAGTAAAGTTCATTCCAACTCTTGCCCTGATATTTAAAGGTCTCTCCAGCCTCACTCCTCTCTCCTCCTTCTCCCAGCTGGTACCACATTGCCCCCCTGACCTGCCCCCCACCATAGTCTCCCCTCTGCTGACAGATGAGTGCATAAAGCTTCTCAGCGAGGAGGCCACCCAAGAGGAAGACCAGCTGTGGCAGTCCCTGGGGGATGCCTGGAACATTCCCAGGTGACACGTCCCAGAACATTACTTCAGTCTACTTCAATGTATAATGCAATGAAATGTTGAGGCAGGAGTGCTGGGCCCAGTCCTGACATAGGTGATGGTAGGTGGACATCAGTCAATGGCATGTCCTGTATGTACATGCAGCTACCATGATATATGAAAAACAGCCATGCAAATTAAATTAATACAGAAGTGAATCTGGAGTTCATAACAAATAAAGACCCTCACATCCCAACTGGTCTTATGCACTTCTCACATATATATTCTGCTCACATCTTCTGACCGTTTTGGCCAAAGCAACAGAGGATGCAAACTGAAAAATTGTATCTCAGGAAAACATTAAGGAGAGATAAATATGTCAATATGTAAAAAAATATTTTAATTGTGCATCTGCATGGCAGTCCTGAGCACTTGTGTTGATATGATAAAAACACTGCCCAAACTTCAGTTGGTCCAAAGCTACAAGATTAATTGTTTTTATCAGTTTAATGAATGAATGAATGAATGAATTGGTTTATATCAGTTTAATTTTATGCAGAGCATTTGTGTCAAGCATCCCCTGTCAAGAGAAAACCGACTGAAATTCAGATAAGCAGATAACCATGCTGTCTGCAAGAACAGTAAAGGAATATTCAGGTCATACATATTTACTTTAAAAAATGACAATAATGTCACGTTCAGTGTAATGTTCTGATCTGTGCAGATAAGTAACACATCAGACTCAAAGATTAACACGTGTCTAACAGTCACATAGTTCCATTCAGTTTTTTTGGTATGACATATATCAAATGCAAAGCCTCATTCACATTCTCAGGTCTAAATGGCCAGATGATGAAGAGGACATTCCTGCCTATGTCGCAGTGTTCTCAGATGGTTGGGAGCCACCCATGGTGGTTAAGGCTGCCCCAAAGAAGAGTCCAACCCCCAAAACCAAAAGCCCAGCTCCAAAGGCCAAGGGCCCAACCCTCAACACTGAGAGAGAACCGCAGAGAACCCAGCGTTTACAGGTATGCATTCAAGAACACACAGGAGAGATCTAAGGGCCAGAGTTCTTGTCAAGAACATGTGTTTCACTGTATGGTTTGCAAGCTTAAAGGAGGAAGAGATACAAGAGTTCCTTGACACAAATGATGTCCAACAAAATTATCACTTTACTATGTGTGTATATATGTGTGTGTTTATAAAATATTTACACTTTCATGGTATATATTTATTTCTATTGTGTACAATTATTTCAGTTGTGTCTGAAATATTTAACTGTGATGCGTAATGTCAAGTTACGAATTTAAATGATGTTATATAACTGAAGAACAACATCATCAATCTCAATCATTGTATGAACAAACATCACATTGTTTTTTCCTTTCCTTAAGCCCTCCAGTATGCCGAAACCTCCAAAAACACGGTATGCTACAGTAAACTTCTCGCCTTTCAGCTGTTCAATAGTTTTCAGTTGCACAGGGGCCTCTTTTCTTATGCATGGACAATTGTGCTTAGATAATACCTATCTAAGAATTCATGTCTCTCATGGAAAATTAACTAAATATGTGTGTGTGTGTGTGTGTGTGTGTGTGTGTGTGTGTGTGTGTGTGTGTGTGTGTGTGTATGTCTGTTTGTGCTTTGTAGTGCTGATGATCTGCCACCCAATTACATGCGGGTGATGTATGACTTCACAGCAAGGAACCAAAGGGAGCTGAGCATCATGAGGGGTGATGTGGTGCAGGTGAGCTGTGAGAGCATTCACATGTTACCCACATATCAGTGAGGTGGTGTCACCTCAGCTGCGCTCAGACGTTTAGACAAGACCAAAGTGTTTCCACTCTCCTCTTGGGTTCTTGTCTTCACCATTACTGTAAATAACAATTTATGGGGGAGCGGTAAGTACAATGTTTACAAAAACCTTCATACTTTACCACAGTATTCTATAAGTCCTAATGCTCACAGTCAAGCAAACTTTAATACCAGGGATATTCCCTTTTGAAAGGTTAAATGTCTCTTGAATGATAACTGGGAAAAGTGCAGTCTGGAGTGAGGATTAAGATGCTTTATGCCCTTCAGTAGCGCTCCTTTTCTGGGAGTGTTCGTAGCAGTCATGGACAGAGCTCTTTCAGTGTTGAAGAGGGTGAGCAGGCTCAGGTACATGACACATTGTTTGTGTTCACAGGTCTTGGATAAGTCCAAGCAGTGGTGGGAAGTGCGTAATGATGAAGGTGTTGAAGGCTATGTGCCCCACAATGTACTCGTATCCATGGAGGAGAAGCACGTAGAGAAGGAGCCCCAGGTAAAAGTAGTAACCATTCAAATTGCAATCCTAACACTCAATAGGGAGAATTGCGATGACATCCATTGAAGAGTCAGAGGGATACATAACGATAAGCACAAATAAAAAGGCACACTGCTGATGGAACATTTCTGCCTTTTTCTTTCCCTGTTCAATTAGCATATTTGATTGTCTTCATTTGTTGGGATTATGATGTGATGGGGTCTTCTTTGACTCTACCATCCATGTGGGTGTGGGCACCCTTTTCAGTCTACTTTTCTTTCCAAAATGAATTATTTTTTCTGTGCTTTGTGGCCCTGTGAATCTGGGGTACCTGACATCTCAACCTTCTTTCAGGAGGTGAACTCACCACCAAGCCTGAACAAGAGATCTAAACCAGAGGATGTGAAGGCCTGGCTGGAATACAAAGAGTTTTCTAAAATGTAAGATATAAAGAAACATTTTAAATACTACAGACATAACCTGAAGGTAAGGTTAGGTAAGGTTAGTCATAATTATGATATGTAATGTTTGTAGCAATACAGTTGTGATATGTAATGTTGTGTATTGCTATTGCTATTCAAATTGATTGTATTATGTAAGCTAGTTGTATTATATAAGATATAAATATTGTACTTCTATTCATTGTTTCTCTTTGAATTAAATAAGATATTGTAAATGTGCACACAAATCACAAATCACCCTGTATATCACTGTCCATTGTTGTTTGAACCTCTCTGAGATTATGTGCATGTCCATTTCATTTCTATGTTTGTACGTTTATGCCTGTATTTATCCATGCCATTTGTGTGTGTGTGTGCGCAGTACGGTGCGCTGTTTGGGTGTACTCAGTGGCTCCCTGCTCTTGGGAATGACGCGTGAGGAGCTGAAGGAGGTGTGTCCAGAGGAAGGAGGAAGGGTCTTTTTCCAGCTGCAGACCGTGAAGAATGCCCTAGCGGTAAGTCTAAGATGCCAAAATAGCAGGACTGAGGGCTAGAAAGTACATGGACCAATCATAGACAGCAATCTCTCTCTCTTTGCTAAGGAGTCTGTGGTACCTGACCCTATTGTTTCCTGTTTTTTCCTCCATAGCTTGCCAATGAACGTGGGAACAAGTAACAAATTTAAAGCAGCTACATATGGGAGGCAGAATGAAAGAATGAGAGAATGGATCAGGCCAGCATCCCTAGCATGCAAAGGAAGAAAGAGGATAAATTGGTGGTGAATTTTGCTTCAGCCTTCATGACATATCACATGCTCAGAGATGGCTTAAGTTTATTTTGCACAATGTGTGGAAATGCCACATTTGACCAACTCTGTATGCTAAGTTTTAATATAAAAGGACGACTATTAATTAGCATTTTATATTATACAATTCATAGTCATTAGAAGAGTGTTGTCACATGACTGTTCCTGTGGACTATACTGATGACTTGATAATGATACAGTATATTATCATCTCAACACGCAATTATAGGAAGATATATGCAAGCTAGCTTTTTGGAAACATAGTCAAGAACACAGATGGACATGAGCCGTTTCTCTTCATTCAATTCCATTAATTCACAGTTGTAATTTATTTCTGCTACATATATGTTATGTTACCACCTGTTCCATAAAAAACTGTATATACACATATGATTGATTGGCTATGTGTATTTTGATAATAATAAACCTGGTTAAGTGCATAATTTTTTGTCATATTGCTGTTCACAGTGTCTGAAAAAATGACTGCAATTGAAGCAGAGCACCAATATACCTCGACATATATGTATACAGTCTATTACTAAAGAATAAAACAATTGCACATTGATGCCAAGCAATTACGTTAAGTACCATGTTATTCAATTGAAAATATGTTATATGTATGTTCGCTCTAGAAACGGGAAATAAATAGTGCAGAATTCTGAACAATGTATCCTCCATGGTGTATGCAGAAACTTGCAGCAATGCCACTGTCCATCTTGAGCACCATGGGCAGCTGATGTCAGTGACTTCATGTCCTTGAAAATTGTAGGAATTATGATCATTATGTGAAAATAAATTAAAGCTTAGCCTCTGCTATAATTGCGTTTTTGACAATTTTGCTAACTCAGGTCTTCGTTGAAAGATAGCTTATTGACTTGGACAGACACTAATACTTTTTCATTAGAGCCTTCTGCCAACCAGTCTGACGAGGTAGAATTATGTTTTGCCTTGTTCTGTATCCAGCTTGTCAGATCATAGTAGCCTCAGCTGAACAATCAATACCCAGCTCTTTCATCTGAAATGACCATCAACGTTCAGGAATCACTGTTCAGATTGCCACTGTGATTTTGTATTTCAAATGATGTTAAAAGTGCACATTTTCTGACAGTAACTGACAATAAAATCTGAATTATTATAGAGAATCCCTAATTACAACTCAATATTACATACTCATTTTGCTGAGGACAATCATTTTAAGTGGCAAAAGTTGTACTAAAAGAATAAGAAACACTGTCTAGATGAATAAACATGCTTTATTTGTTTTCTTTATTAAACATTACACATACTAGCTCAGATGCATTTGACAGTCTGTAATCCACTGGCATTCAATTAAAGCTGGTGACTGGAGACTACAGTACAGCAAAGAAAAAAAAAATCAAATGTAAGTCAGAGATACAGAACTAAAGCACTGAGCAAATGAAAAATAACATAAATTGTAATGACTTATGTGCGTCATGAAATATTGGGAATGAGGACACCTTATGATTCAAATCATTGACTATTGTGGTGGAAGTGCATCCCAATTTACTGTATCAGTAAAAGACCTTTCTTATTTTAATAATGAAATACATTATATCAGAGTTTTACACATTTCATCATGATGCCCTCATGAGTGATACTGTGTTTACAGTGTTGATTGCTTGTAGAGGTATGGCCTCAAATGTCTCCAGAGTCAAGAGTTGTATGTATAACACTTATAGTGCTCTTCAGAATGGTACAGGGACAAACCAAATTGTGCATCGCAAAGGCAGCATAAGAGAAGTAGGCCAGATTGTTTGGCCCACTTTTGATGGACTTAGCATCAAGGGGATCCCTATTTATAATGTTACTTGACCACCGTAATGTCTAGTTGTACTAGGATCATTTGACCTGCACCTCTTCTTCATCGGCGGAATCATATTTAATCATATTTCATATTCACACCTTTATTTCATCATTTGCTGCTCCCATTTTCTTCCTGATTTTCAAGTTTGGCAGCAAAGTATTACATGGTCTTAATTTATTATACTTCATTCAATGGTAAAGATGTCACTGTCTATATACCTTCAACTCTAGTCGATGATGAACATTTTATTGATGTTATATAGATTATAGTAAGAAGCAAGTTCTTCCATGCATGCTATTATATTTTAAACTGTTTGCTGTAAGCCTATGGCCTATCCATCCTACTCCAAATTATGACTCTTGCTGGACTAATAATCAGACAGTGCTTTTCATTGTGAGTAGAGAAGCACAACAGCCTGCAGAATAAATCTAATATTCAAGTCACTGATCCCGTTTCAACATGTCATGGTTAAAATGACCATGAACATGTACAGCCTGTGCATGGTGAGGATTTAATTATTCAAATAACAGAGGACAACTGTTTCCAAAATTTGTGATGTTGAAACAAAGGATGTTTTTATGTAACAAAGAGACCAATTCCTTTAAAATCAACAGAATCTAAGTTATTAGCAAGCAATTTGGGGGAAATTCTGTTTATTGAAAGACTTTTTATGTTTTCTCATGTAAACATTCTGTTTCTTAATCTCTCCTCATGTGGTAATCCTAATGTTACTCTCACACAGCTGAACAATTTATTGGGACAAGTCTATTAGTCTTTCCTCCTCATGGTTATGGAAATATATCCATACTTTCTGTTACAGAATCAACAACAGATGACTCAACAGTCATACAGTACCTGTTTACAAACTCTAAAGCAATGGTAAATTTTTGTAGTGAAACGAAAACCCACAACAATGCACAATTGCAAACCTTCTGAGCGTCAATGAATTCTAAAGTGATTAAATGATAATGAAAAAAAAGAATGAACTGAATATAAAAACAAAGCCTTAAGTATGACACCAGCTCGAGATACTTCAGCAAGACATATCTGGGACAGAGGATTTTCATACTGAGATTCCATTTGATCTGCTGTCCAGCTCAAACTGCAATCACTAACAAGGAAAACCATAGCTGAATCCTTCTGAACATGAATAAAAATGACACAACAGGTAAAGAAAGCATCATTATTCAAATACAACTAAATCAAAAAAGCTTGCTCACAGTGTAGTATTTTAATATTTTGTGGAGGGCTTCAGTCTAGTTACTGTATGGGTTCACTTTTAAATCTGTGAAGGAGACACAATCAAGGTGCTTAGGAAGAAGTTGTGTTTTGTCATCAAATTTTACACAAATAGCTGTATGCTACTCAATAGTGCAGTGGTGCAGGTGTGCTTGCCCAAGTGCAGAGGGGAGGTGCATTCAATAACAGCATGTCACACTAAATGGAAGCTAACACCATATGGTCTAGCCCTGGCCAATCAATCCCACAAGCCCCCTTATACATAAAGATGCAATGTGGTACCAAAGAAACATCGCCCTTTCACTTGGACTGCATCACCATTGAACGAAACTTGTGTTTGGGAAGGTTGTATTCTCTGGGGTGCAAAATGGGTGACTCATGGGAAATGTTCAGCAAAGTATCCAAATAGGACAGCTAGTGATGTTCCACTCAAAGAACAAACATAAAATGGAAACATTTTACCCTTAATAGATTATTAAAAATATTCAAAACCAAGAAGGAAATAATAAAACACTAAAACAATACAAAAGTTTAAAACATTCAATCCCCTTTAAAAGTCTATCTAATTTACACAAACAAAGGGGCAATGATGATGATGATAATAATAATAAAATAATAATAATAATAATAATAATAATAGCACTGTGGCCAAAGGGGAAGCCCAAGTACCTTTGTTTATACTATGCATAAATGCAAATTAGATCTATTGATTGATAACAAAATCCATTTTCAAATATAATATAGACATTGTTATAGCTTTATAAATCTCTTATCTCTATACGTTTTAAAAAAATACACTTTTGAAGTTATGCAAACTAAAGAAAATCTCTGAAGGCTCAATGCTCAGAGCTATAGAGCTACTTGATGCCATTGGAGTAAAGTACCCCTAATGCATTCATATTTCTTCTGTTATCCATTTTCTTGTGTGTTTATGTACAATTGGACTTTTTTCAGCCAAAAGGAATATCTGCTGCTCCTCATTTATGGAGTAATAATTCTGACAGTACTGCCTCCCTTAATGTGATTGCTAGCTTTTTAACAGTGATTTAGTAACACTTGAAATGAAAGTTTTTCATTTAAAATGTATCAGTTGTTGGCTTTTAGATAACATTATCTGCCAAGATTACTGCAATGTTTGCTCTTATGAACAGTGTACTAGAATGGAACTCCCCAGCTAAGGACAACAGAAGCACTGCAGAAGCAATGATTTATAGCTGTGGATACTTCTGCTCTGTAAAATATATCTTAAGGGGAGGTAGTTCAACATAAAACATCCATCAAAACCGTGGAGCACTATGGATAATTTCCACCACAAAATAAGTAGGCAGATATGATATGACCTAAAAAATAACAAGCGAATAATAATTCTGTGTTTATCTAACTGTATGAAGAAATCAGATATAAAACAATGAATTCTAAACATTTACAAATTGAACAATACAAAATGGAGGTCTGCAGAAAGAACAGTACTCTGGATATTAGTGGCAGGGACAAACAGAGGAAGATCACTAGTTTCACATTGAGAAAGGCTGTCCGTCGAATGTGAGCTGAGGCAAGGAAGAGGCTCTTACTGTTCCTCTGACTCCCCCTGAGGAGTGGGGTGCAAACAGTCAACCTGATGGGTGCTTTTGGGCTCAACCGGATCTGCTTTGTGATACGAAGCTAGAGACAAACCGCGGCAGCTTCCCTTAGCCTCCCCTGAGTGTCTCTGCATGGCAGGACTGGGCGCAGCCCCCAGTGTGTTCACAGCTCTGTTTGCGCACCCTCAGACCTAATACAGTATCAGTAGAGTGTAGCAAAGCACATGCAAAGGCTTCAGCCAGCAGCTTACAGCAAAATTCCCCAACTCTCATTGCTTCTTCATGTTGTTTTTGTAAACAGTGTTTTGTCCTTCTGTTGTCAAAGTTTTCACCATGAAAGTGAGGAAATGCTGCCATGCAGGTGTGCAGAGCAGATGGATTTTAAAACCATAGCAAAAGCCAAGCGGCAGATTGGAGGGTGTTTGTTTTGCCTGAAAGACTTAAAAGCCCATTGTTTTCTTTGCTCACTGCCCATGCAGAGAGAGCAGATTCAGTTCTGTTTCTGATCGGTTTTGTTGATGCAGTGGACAAGCACAAATATATAACTTGGCCATGTGGCAATGTATGTATCACATTATATACATTGTATCACAAGTTAAATTTATATGTTTTTCACCCAGTGTGCGTGGGCCATCAAATCCTATGTTTTCCTTATTTGGAGAATGAATTGTAGGGCTACTACAAAGCCTACAATACATAAACTAAGGAGCAAACATGCTTACGGATCCTTGAAACTTTGGTGCATCTCCCCGATAATTAAACAGGATGTCAAAGGGTGGGATTGAAGCTCATGCTGTAATTTTGAAAAGTTTTAAAGTTTTTTTATGATGTGGCCAAGCTTAATGTCTATTAGAGGAATAGTCCCACCTGAAGAGCGAAGGTAAAAAAATAAAACAAAAAGGCACACGTGACCTTGGCTGGTGCGTGGACTGTACAGTGCATGCAACACCAATCAGATTTACTGACAGGAGGTCCATGGTGCTCCTGCGCTGTCACACGAAGACATCAATCACACGCTCACAAAGGGGGAACACGGTTACATGCAGGGCAAGACTATGCCATTTTCTAAGCTACACTGACATATCCAGTGGACATGGTGACATTTGAGGTAATGGTAGTGGGGTGGACTCATGGCTAGGATGACTCAATGTTTACTGAACTGATGGTTTGCCTCATGCTATGACTGTGGCTGTAGCAGCTCCTGAATGACTGTTGCTGTTGGCCTCTTCATTTACACTCTCACTGGAAAACTCAGCCACAGAACAATTCTACCACATGACTACCAAATCAACATTTAAATACATTAATAGACATAAACACTTTTACATATACTATCCCAAATCAGTTTCCCATTGCATCTGCTCATCTCATGGAATGTAGGCCCCTCTGGCTTAGTCCCACAGTCTCTGTGATCCTACTGAACATAAAACATTTGCAGGCACTCTTACAGCTAACATTCTTCAACCGTTATGTCCAAAGTGGAACGATAAAGACAGACTCTTTGAGGTGCATTAATTTTTGTTTCCCTGACATTTACAGAAGCTAACTGCTGAATAATGCTCTCACAGTGCTGCAATAACGAGGTATTGACATTGCTAGAACCTAAGTTATGAGTAGGCTGTACACCAGCTGGGGAGGCACAGAGCTTGTCCTTTCTCCTTTCCTGTGAGTCAGAGCCTGTGAACTGAGGAGTGCTGAGGCAAACAGAGAGCCCATATTCACTGCAGGATGAGGAAAACAAAGGAGGGCTAGATAAAATTAAAAGGGAGGTGAGAAGGGGCTACCATCATCATCACCAGCCCTTTTCTTACATGTATTTGAAAATACATTGAGTATGGAAGCTTTGCTTCACTACCACCTAGCCAAGAGATTTACCCAAAATCACGGGGAGGGGAAAAGGAAAGGGGGAAAACAATGTAAAAAATGCAGGCAAACAGAATGAGATGGGTGAAAGAGGCAACTGCAATAATCTCCTTTCCCGACAGAAGGAAAGGGACCAAAGGAATGGGTGGATTTAAAATCAACATAGACACACATACACATCAACAGAAACCACCCCGGTCCATGCTGACCCACTGGTGTGCAGGTCTGTGGAGAAGGTTCCTTGGCTTTAGGGGAGGTAAATGGCAGGAGTGCAGCAGAGTTGTGTGGGTGGGGCAGGGGCAGGCAGGGGCTCTCCTCTCCCTTCTCTCTGTGCTGTTCTGGGACTGGGGGGGTGGTGGAGATTTATCGCCCTCCAGGGACTGGGGCCATGGAGAGGCTGTCCTCCTCCTCAATGGTCTCCAGCTCCTCCGAGCGCACGGCCTGGGTGATCAGGTTGAGCTCCTCGCACAACGTCTCGTAGCGGTATCCAACGCGGATGTCTGGCACGTTCGTGCGGCGGATGTCGTTGCCCTCTGGGCCCTCCTTGATGTAGTTAGGCCCCAGCCAGTAGCTCTTTGCCTGCAGGTCGTGGAGAGGAAAGAGATACATTTGTTCAGCTGGACAAGCTGAATGGCTGGGGACAAAACATGCACAACGAGGGGAGTGCAACAAGAGTGAGAGAGGAAGTAGAGACAGGAGAGTGGTGTGAGTGAGGGGGAATGAAGAAAGGAAATAAAGGAATAAAAAATGAAAGCAGGTAGATAGGGAAGAGTGGAGGATATGATAGGAGAGGATAGATGGGAAGAGTGAGGAGGTAGAGAGCAGGGAGGAAAAAGAGTTTGTTGTTCCTGTACCTTGTGGGAAAAGCCACTCATCAGCACACTGTTCCTGGCCAGTTCACACATGTCACAGGAGCTGAGCTTCCACACCTGAGCAGCAATGCTATACTCCTCCATTAGGGGTTCCTGAGCAAGGATGGAAAAAAAACATGCACAAACACACAAACACAAACATGCATATACATGCATGCACACAGAAAGAAAGACAGTTGAGTCAGTTATTATAGAAATTTTTGCCCCAATAGTCACAGCAAACACCCTTAAAAAGACCTTGGGAATTTAGTGACATATCAGTATATACACAATTTCCTTGAATCCTCAATTGTGCCTCAGGAGTGTTGACATGAAGGGCACTGACCTTGGTGAAGTGGAACTGCAGGGGGTCGTCTGTGGACAGTGAGACTATGAGGCCACGGGACAGGTATTCGGGAAGAGGGTTGCGGTGATAGCTGAGGAACAGGCTATTGTTGCTAAGGGGTGACATGGCGATCCCAATCTGGGCCAGGTAGTACAAGTACTGCAACACAGGAGCCTGGGCAGAAAGGCAGAGAGACAAAGAGTTAGGTAGACTGTTATATAAAGAGAGAGAGAGAGACAGAAAACACAAGAAAGAGAAATGGGACAGTGTAATGTTCGAGAGAGATGGTAGGGAGGTCACATAGAGGGGAAAGAAAGAGACAGAATGAGTGAAAGAGATGACTACACTATTATATTTTAAGTTCCACCTGTGACTCTTGAGAGAGATAGAAATCCAAAGTCCTTTCTCAGAGGACCACCCCACTGCGGAAATGTGACATGAGGATGAGGCCTTACCTTCCTCAGCAGCAGCCCATGGGAGATGTTCTCTGACAGCATGAAGCCAGACACCAGGTGATGGATAGGCCCTGCCTCTCCGCAGTGAGGGCGGAGAACAAAGGTGGAAAAGCCCCGCCTCCTGCACAAAGAAACCAATAGACATTCACTCTCTCATTCAAAACATTTCACAAATTTTTGATTAAAACATACATTCATTAAAACCCCCAATGGTATTCCACTACAGCACAATTGCAATTTTTTTTTCTTCAAGTTAAGTGTGGCATATATTGCATGCTGCTGTGATGTGTGAATATCTATTCTGATTCATTGTTTGTGTGGGTGTTGTTTGCATGGGCTATCCCTGCGTGGTGTGCATATGTGGAACCCACCCACTGATGTGTAGTGTACATATGTCCTGGAGATGTGTTGAGTATTGGTTGTGTGTAGGTATAACTTCCTGCAATTCCCTACCTGCGCAGGTGGTTCAGCACAGCCATGTTGGCATACATATAGTACAGGTAGTAGGAGTATGGAGGGTTTTCCTCCTCGGTCCAATTCGCTGGAAGTGGGCTGTCCAGGTTGAAGATGTGCTGCTCAGGTTTGGATTCATCATCAACGCTGTCAAAGCCCACAACCTAAACATATCCACACAACCACGCAAACACAAATTTGACAAAGATCAAATCATATCACAGAAGTATTTTAGTGACTTAGAATTTTAGTGACTAGCATGAGCAACAAAATGCTTACACACAGTTCTATTTACAGAGGGATTTCCACCACAGTAATTTTAGGTTGAGAATGATGCCCCAGATTCTGTAGTGGCCCGTCTGGGACAGGAATCCCCAGTGGTTTTACATGTACAGCTCAAATATGGATATATAACATGGGAGGTCACTGGAAAAACTTTGTGTGTTTTGCACTGGTGTTGCGGTTTTTCATACACTGTGTGCTGTTGGAAGTCATATCTGTTTATTGTAAGAACTGAATTACTCACATGCTGAAGAAAGAGGTGAAGCTCTGGGTGGCTGCGGGGGTTGATTGTGACCTCAAATAAGGGCCGGAAGATGTTCTCCAGCATTTCCTCAAAGTTTGCCAGCTGCTTCTTGGTATGGTAGACATCACTGTGGGAAGAGCATGTTGAAAGAAATGATTTCTTCAGTGACATGAGGATATACACTTAATATTCTCTTAATAGGAGATTCTCTCAAAAAAATTGTTCAAACTGTCAACTAAAATGGCAAAAAAAGGTTGTGCATTCCACTTAAAAAATATATATTTTTTTACAAGAAATGCTAAATCCACACACCAGTGGTGAGCATCTGCTATTTCTGATCATGCACAATTGGAACAGGTTGCATTTGCAGAAATGTTCCTACTGCCTCTGGGTAAATGGCCGTCCTCAATCATAGGAGCAAACCCTGTCAGTGGGGTTGAGTGCACTCACAAGAGGCGCGGCACCTGGACGAGCCAGCGCACATTGTCCGAGTACACGCCATGCTTCACGGCCCACTGCGCCAGCTTGTCCCACTCATCCCGGGACCGGCCGTAGATGGACAGGCGAAGTTCCACGTTCTGATACTTGCTTTCTTCTAGGTCTTCCATCACCTCCTAAATCAACAGTTGGGCATTCAGATCAGGGGTACATCCAGCAGGTCAGGCATTACACAATAAAGTAACTGTTGCACCATTACATGGGCCATTTTCCTTAGACTATTCCCAATAAGTCTTTAAATGGAGGCTACTTGATGGATGTGTAGAAATGGTGAGGGGGATGGGGAATATTGAACTGCTGTCGCACCTTAATGATGTGGCCAAAGTACTTTCCTTCGATGTAGTTGTCGGTCTTGATGAATATCTCTCTCAGGATTGACTCTCCTATGGGGTTGTATTTGGCGTTGAACTTGTCAAAGCGGTGGAAAGTATTGCGGTCCTGAGAAGGAAGTTCTAGAGTCATCATCTATACCTGCTGGCTGTTCATTGAACTACTACAGACAGATTGTGATATGCTGCATATAGAGTTACATCCAGGGTATAGGACACTAGAGACAGTTGCCGTGTACTGCGGTGTACTTGTTGTAGGATACAAAAGCACATTCTATGCAGCATAAAAATTAAAATGAATAACAAACACAAGGACATTTGTGCAGCCATATCCTGTTCTCCTGACCACTGAGAGTCAAATTTTGTGCTTTTCTTCTTGTTTTTTACTACTCAATGAAAAAAGCAGCCCTTTGGGATTTGCAAACAGTGTGCTGACAAAGTGCTGTATATTATCTGTGAAATTAGTGGAGGAGTGTTTGTAGTTTGTTGGACACAGTCATATTAGGACTTTGAAGATATAGATGGTCCCCAGTAGTGAATGTACAATGGTTACACAGTGCATGATCGCATGACAACCCCGCCATCTATCAGGCTGTCTGCAACAGAATTAGGTTTGAGAATTTCTTTCAAATGGCTGGACAAAGACATATCCATAACTTCAACAATCTCTCCAACCCTGCCTTCCTGCCCACTATTCCTCCCTTTCCCAGGACTCACAGCATGCATGTCCAAGGTGTCCACACTCAGATCAAAGGCCGTCAGATTCATGCTCTCGAAAACCTCCATGAGGGTCTGGCCTTTGCCTTTTTCTATGTGCACGATCTCACCGGGGTACTTCTTCATTGCCCGCTTGATGAAGCGAAGCAGGTGCTTTTGGTTCATGCAAGAAGAGGCATGGATGTGTGTGTCCACCTACAGGGGGAGCCAGAGAGTCACACCCATACTTTTATAATGGCTCACTTTGCAAAAAAAACACCCCATTTCTCAATTATACTCAACTATACTGTTCTACTTCTGCCACAGAATGATATGCCATTTATACAGATTTCCTTATGTTTGTCATTATATTTTATAAAGGTAAATAATGTGTTTATCCCAACATTCTTTAGGTGACAGCATTCTAATTATCAACAGTGGATATTGAGTTAATTATCAACAGTCTAATTATTGAGTTCAGCATATCCCATGTAACTGACAACCTCACTCCAGTCAAACATACAGAACTTCAGAGACGAGCCAAGCTGTGGGGGTGTCTGCAAAAGGGCTAACCTTGCGGATGTTGTAGAAATCCCGATGTGGAACCTTCTTCTGTGCTGCCAGCTCCTTCATCTCATTCAGCAGGATATGCATCTGGAACTTTGAGCTCAGGTACTGCAGCCGCCGATAGCAGAAGGACTTCCTGTCCACAGATGCACAGACAGGAAGTCAGCAGAACAAGTAACGGACTAACCTGGGATGGACAGTATTCCAGCCATAAAAGTTGTTAAATGTAACTGCTTTGGGATGCAGTGTCCTGGAGCTCTGTCAATAAAAGCTTTGCTTCCTTGGTTAATCTGGAAGGGACCTAACAAACAGACCTTGTTTTGTGGTGGTATAATTCTTACAACTACAACAAAGTAAATCCTACAGGGAGGATTGAATATGTTTAATAAGTTAAAGTTGACAGTGGCTTTTCCATGATACTCACACTGGCCCATTAATAATAAGAGCCATCATGACGTTCATATCGGCAATGTACTCCTGCAGGTCGGGGTAAGGCAGGTCCAGTTCTGTGCTCCTGGGAATGAGGATAGAGCCTTTAACACACACTTCTGATTGTCTCGATATCTCTCAATATCTCTGCTTTCTTAGTGTTCTTCCCACCAGTACAAAGGCACTTTAAAGTCTGTTCTTAACACACTTATAGGTCTGTTTCCATTTTTGTTGCACAAACACAAGACCATAAGATGTCCATTTATGCTCTCAGTAAGCTTTAATGTTAAATAAGCTTAAGTGCTTTGTCACATATCTAAACATATCTGGAAACTACTTTTGTCATGGATGCAGTACCGATTGGTTAAAAAGTCTAAATTTTTCAGTAACAATCAAAGCATTTCTATGAAATATTAGAGCCTATACACTTTACATAAAAAGCGTGCCCTTGCTAAACAAGGCAGTTTGGTTCTTAAAAACCGTTACCTCCCCTACAATTAACCCATCTGCAACCCATCTGAAACAGTCTGGAACGCAATGCATAGTCATCTTTCTGATCAAGAGTCTCAGGTCTCACTACCTGTGTTCACTAGCACCATTACATTTTGTACCATAGGGCTAGTACATATGAAACACAGTTAGACTACTTTTGCATGTTTTTGTAGACACTGAATGCCATGTGTCGGCATTACTTTTCCATGGTGCTCCTCTTGGTGTAGACATGCATGACACCATCCACCATCTTGCAACCGTAGCCCATGTCTGGAGGCATGTTTTTAGGGTCCTGGCCCTCGTAGGGATGTGTCTCCGAAACTGGTGGATGCACAGGGGCATCTGTGGGACAGGAAGCCATAAATTTCGTTGTTGTTTCTTTAAATGACCAAAACCTCTATTCAAGAATAATTACTTTAAAAGTGACAATATATTATTATATACAACAGAATAACAGAACAGCTGCTGAACTACAATCATTTTTTGGTATTAAATCTGTAACTTAACAATACTTTACATCCATACTGTACTCCTGCTTTAGTTACAGATGTGACTATCTGTAATCACAACTGTTGGTCCTGTCACTTCCATAACTAAAAGGAACTAAATGCATCTCTCGTCAAATGAACAGCCACACAGTACTGCTTTCCATTAACTCCTCTCCTCCCACCACCACTAAGCACAGACACACGCAGAGGCTTCTGGCTCTCTCTAACCACTCCAACTATCAGGAATCAATGTGGATCTGATGCTAAAAGCACAACAGTACAGGTGAGTCACTAAGCCCATAAAAGACTCACCTCATTAAGGAACAACAACTATTAATGCTTTTTCATCTCTGACAGCCTCCCTCAGAATGTGACTGCAATAATTCCATAGAATCAACAGAGATTCATTATGTTAAAAATACTTCAGTTGTTTGCAATCTTTCAAGGCAAATTTATATCAGAGAGTTGGGTCCTTCATACTTGCCCACTGCATCAGTCTTTGCAACCCTCCCCTCCTGTTGCTCCTGAAGTACCTGCAGCCACTGGTGTTTCGGGGATCTCTTCATAGACACGGAGCTCCAGAGGCTTCTCCCCCAGCTCCTGCAGGTAGCGGGCGGTGGTCTTGCTGAAGCTCTGCATGGACAGGGCGATGTACTTCTCCCGGATGAACAGGGCCTTCACCACACACTTAGCAGCATCCAGCAGATCAGTGAAAGGAACCTGAGAGGAGGACAGGAGAATCTGACCTGCAGTTTCCTGACTCTTCCTGAAACAGTCTACACAGGCTAACAATGGAGTTAAACATCAGTTAAGCTTCGAAGCCATGAATCCTCTGCCAGTTTCTCTGATGAGATTACAGGAGGAAAAATGCACTGTTTAAATATAGAGTTATTTTAAAATCAGGTATTTTTTATCCAAGATGTTTAGAGCTTGAAAACATTATTACGCAAGGAAAGGACCTGTGCATTTGATAGACAGGTCTCTAGAACCTGCTTCGCTAAAGGAAGGTGAAAACATGTTTATATATTATATAAATTTACATGCCTCTGGATGGACCTAAATTAGCTCAGCCTCCTCACCAAACTGTCCTCTTATTATCAATATACATTTGAACACTGGGGACAAACAGCTCTATCCCTCACACAATGTTCTCTCTGACTGTTATAGCCATAGACAGTTACACCTCACACCAAGTGATGCCCACCCATCCTTACCCCACACTTTTCCTCTCCTGAGATAGACACACGTTGGTATTCCCTCTCCAAAACCATCTCTCTCTCCTTAGGAAAGTGGTCCATGGTTACTTCATTCTGTTCTTTCATGAATCTGATGGGTGAGAGAGAGAGAGAGCGAGAGAGAGAGAGAGAGAGAGACAGACAAAGAAGGAAATAGAGACAGTTGACAAAACAGTCACAGAGAGAAGAGAGAGTAAAAATAATAACTGCATTTGTCCCTTGTCATCCCATGTATTTACACAGAGATAGCATTACTTGAGAAGCTGCGGCAGCAGACCTCATGATGAATAGTCCCCGAATGTCATAAACCAATTGTAGCTCCCAGCATTCTCCAGGCTCACATGCATTGCTCAGCGACACAAACTTCCCTGATGCTCTTTACAAACTGCAGTTATTAGTGCCTTTCCATGGTGGAACTCAGATAAAATAGTGATTAATCACTAGGCTTCTACTGTGCTCAGAAAATAAATGTAACACCCCACATCCATCGATGAGGCCATTTGTTGCAGGGCTGAATACAAATGAACAGCCAAATGGATGGCTTCTGCATTACCTTAAGATTTTGAAACTGGGGTATACTTCCAGTTCACATTATCATAACTATTTAACATTAATACACTGGTATGCAGTATTCAAAATCAAACTGAAATGAAAATGCATGCATTAAGGAGATGACCCAAAAGCTCTTGATTCATTTTGTATCAACTTTAAATGATGTTATGGTTTCTGAATGGTGTCTGTTGTCTTCAAACACAATGGTTGATTTGGTTGGTTTTGGTCACTGATTCTCTGTTTCGCACAGCATAGAAATGTTGACCTGTAAAAATTACAGGCTTTAGGGATGAACAGAGCATGTGCAGTGTCACGGAACCTTGTTTGCAGAGTCTATATCAAATCTACTCTGTCAACACCTAGCCAACAGGCTTTTCAGATCTTTCTAAACACCACCTGATGAACATGTGTAGTCATGTGCCATTAACAGAACTGCCACTCCTCCAAAATTCTGAAAAGTGTCACCCAGATATAAAGCTTCAAAGCATCATTAAATATACAATAAAATGCACACAGTATGAATACTGTACTAAATATAAACTTGATTATGTAGGTATATGGAATAATACATCATATTTTATGGTACTTCATGACAGGAGCTGTAAGATTTTGCTTATTATACTTTTCCCCCTGAATCCATGGAGAATTAAGATTTTCACTTGTGTTCCAAAGTTTCGGTATGAAGACAGATGAACTACGTGAATTCAAAATCACGTTTTCCAGTTTCTTATTTAAGTTAGATCTGCACTCTTGAATGATCTGTTGGCTTAGGAAGACCAGAGTGTTTTAGAAACATAACCGGTGCAGTGCAGTGTATTTGTGTAAAGTCTGACTGATCATCAGTGACCCTTGTGATGAAAAAATGTTAACATTAATTCAAATGATAGATACCTGTCTAACAATATTGACACTATGAATGAGGATAAAATGCAATCTGTGGAGGTTTTAGTCTTTTCCTCTCATTCCTTTTATTCTCAGTTATGTGTGTTATTATCAGTAGATGGCCACAACTTAGCCGACATTTTTCTCTTTTACACAGAGAACAATAGCAAAGAATTCCAACAGTGCTGTACAAACCACACAGCAGAATGAAGCTCAGATCTTTGATACTCAGTGAGCTGATTCACACAAAACTGTAGTTACGATGTGCACATTCCTCAAACACAACTTACTGACATTGTAAAAATAACGCTATTATGATGAAGAATTTAGTCAGAAGAGCCTGTGCCTTTTCAGCACTTTGTTAAGAACAAAGTGCAGGTAAATAAGCTACCTTCCGTAGCACTCCGTACTGCTATGATTTGCTTAAAGAAGGGGAGACAGTTTTATTGGCTCAATGTGCCTTTTCTCTTAAGGTCACTTGTTAAGATGCATTCTTGGTGGGTAGTTCATGGTAGGTGGACCTGATCTTATGAAGCAGTGGTACTCAGCAATGTAGAATTTCTCTCAGCTGATCATTCATAAAGAACACCGACTGAAGAAATAATTTTGCTTAGTTTTTAGCTGTTATATAATATCTTTGTTTTTATCTACTTCAGATTCATTTCTGGGTAAAAGATTATGAGAATGTGCTTTGGTTCAGGATCTCCTTGGTTTTGATTTAAAACTTGGCAGATGGTAATAACCTGTTTGGGTAACATATTTACTGTTTATGTAGAGCAAGAGCTTGCGAGCAGTATTGCTCTCAATTATTTCAAAGACAATTGCATGAGATTAATTGAGAAATGTGTGTGACTACTGGACAACCATGATGGAATACTGTTGTGTTCCCACCAAAATGTCAGCCATCTATTTAAAGCTCAGCTTACACGCATAATAATGAGCTAACAAAGCAAAACAATTTCCACAGGCTAAGATAAGGTCACATATTGAGAGGTTCAGTTTCATTGTCTTGCCTCAGTGCCCTCTGAAGTGTTCCTGGTTCAGGAGAGCTTCAGGCGATGGGCAGTGCGGATGAGATTCCAGTCTACTATTTCACCAATTCCTCAGTAAGCATCTCCATATTTACATCATGTGGCTGAAATCCCTCTCATATATACTGGATATACTAGGTCTGTGATTGGTGTACAGCCATAAGGAGATTAGTTTGATCATGGTGTAATGTGTCCATTTAATTTAATGGCTTGATTTTCATCTAAAGATCAAAGGCTGGCAGGTTTCGCTGGAGAAGCAGAAACAACTAACAGCTAACAGCTTCAAATATAGATGCCAATTAGCCTGGTGAAAAGGTCACTGATTCTGATTGGGCCGACATTTGGTGAAAGCTTGACACTTCAAAGCCTTTGAAAGGTCTGGGTGTTTTTCTGATGGAAGCAAGTATTCTGCCTACACTAACCACAGACCACTGGTCTGAGACAGAGAGGCCTTTGCCCTGCTCCTTTCCAGAAAGCTCTCAGCTAAGTGGCAATTCAATGCACTGCTGCCCTCCCCAGCATGTAAAAAAAACTAAACTAACTAAAAAAGTACAATATTGCCTACAGGATGCCAGATTCAGTGTGGAGGTTGTTGGGGAACATGTTGCTGAAAAGGCAGATAATTACATATCAAACTGTTATTATTTCTTCTGATGGTGTTTGGCTTTAAAGAGAGCTGGTAATTCTCCCAGCCAGAGTTAGACATGGTAAAGGCAGAATAGCATAATTTCTGTTTTGGTACTTCCAAGTTTTTGACTGAAAAAACTGCTGTAAATAAGCAGCAGCATTCTAGTAATTGTAGGTCCAAAGTCATTGTATGCTACGTAAGTGTGCTTATTTTAACCCCTATGTTGATGTTGTTGGGGGGCAAATGCTACAAGGAAAGGCAAAAAGAAGCAGCTCACTCACTCCAGGTCTGCAGCGCTGTCGATTTTCATGAAGTCTTGCTTGGCTCGAAGCAGGATCTCGGGCTCCAGTCTGTGGAGGACGAGGTAGGCGGGGCAGGCGAGGGCGTGCAAGACAGGCGAAGCAGCATGGAGGGTTGGAAAGAGAGAGGGACCCAACACACAAACACAAGGCCCAAAGATAGAAAGGGAGGAAACAGAAAACAAAAGGAGAAACACAATCAAATGGTGGTGGTTAATCCCGATTGGTATGGCGGCATAGCAAGGAGGCGAAGCCACTGAGCTTTGCCAGACAGGCATTGGTCACGCTTGTATGAGTAGTGCAGGCCACACCAAATTCCCACCGAATACCTCTCTCACACACAGGTAATCCACCTATTGGGCCATCAGTCCATTTCACATTCCTATTTCAGAATGTGAAAAGATCAAAACAACATGGGCTAGTGCTTTACCTGGATCTATCTCCCAGCAAGCCCCACATTACTCTTTAACATTGATATCACCTCTGTCCTGCAGGGATGCTTTAATTGTTGGACAATGTAATTTATTACTTCTAAACCATCATTAAATAAAAAAGTGTTCTAAATATACAATTTTAATTAGAAATTATGAAAACAGAGGTTGATTAAGTGGGAAATCAACTTGAGAAAGAATTATCAGTGCTTTGACACGGGCAGGTGTCTATCCTGTGTGTTTCAGAGGGAGGTGTTCTATCCTGCGTCTCTCACTTGACATCCTGGCTGATCTGTCTCTCCAGGCGGTGGCGCCGTTCCTCAAGCTGCTCGATGGGGCTGTCTTCAGGGAACTCGTAGGGGGCGCTACGCATCTCACTCTCCGCCAGGCTGCGTGTGAACAGCTCCTATTGGGGTGCAGAGAACGAGCAGAGTGAGCCGGAGCAAAGCTCACACAACTAACAGAGAGACAGACACAGAGCGAAAAGTTGATATGGATGAAGTGGTACAGAGGAGTGCTACAAAGCAGCTTTGTGCTTAGTCTCTTTTTGATCTGCAACAGTGCTAGGCCACAGGTTCACTTCCCACTCAACACTTCATAAAGAAGTGAGCCCAATGTCACACGTCTTAGTGCTTTCTGCTACAGTAAAACAGGATACACTTGTGACCCCTGGTCTTCAGACAACAATGCTAATCTAAACCATTGCCATCCTATCTGTCTCATGATGGTTGACTAGTTATACATACATCAAAGGGCTTTAGTGCATTAATGGAACTGAGATCGTTTACAGTGTCTGGACAAGGCCCAAACACTAACTGGCTGCTTGGAACATGGCAGAGCTGAATTCATTGGCGCTGCCTGGCTGACAGCACTATTTAAACAGCTAAGGAATTGCGGCATCTTCACAATGATTATTTCCCCTGTGCCAGGCCAACACTCAAACCCATCAGAAGCTCTATTAATAGACATCAGAGGGCCAGCGAGAAACTGTGACTGTGACCGGGACACTGGGAAATTCAGTAAAAGCCTGCAGCAATTAAAAAATATTAGCAATGAAAAACAGATGCTTTGACTATTCTAAAAATTATTTTACTTGTCAAATAGATTATAATGTATTTTAAAAAACAATTCTCCTGCACAAACACAGGATATTAGATTTATTTTCTACATACACAGTAATTGTAGTGTTTTACTAAAAATTTTCGATTCTCATTTTTATTCCGTAATTTTACATGTGTAATCCTCACTGGGCAGTTTCTGTACAGGACAGGCAAACCTGGCACTTGATTGACCACAGGACTTACTACTGTACAATAAGATGGAAAATGTAACCTATTAAGGCTAATTATGCAACAACCTGCCACATGAACTACTGACATTGTCAGGCTTTCATTTCAGAACATTACAGCTACTTAAAGCTAGGGGTTTGGCTGGATGTGACACCTGGAAGCCCTGATGGACAGTATTTGTGTTTAATGGGATAACTGTTATAGACAGGATTCTGTCTCATAATTCCCTGAAGCAGTTTGATCTGAATCATACAACATAAGCCTGTATATAGCCAGGAGATGCCTCACATGTGATTATAGGTGTGAATGAGTCACGCACTCCATGGCACCTCTAAAACAGGTCTGTGAGGATCCAGACTTTCCTGCAGATGCATGGAGGGGAGGAGGACATGGAGGGTGTAAAGGGGGTGGGGTGGCCTCACCTCGGCGATTTCCTTGTACTTCCCATCCATTGATGTGCGCAGGTCGGGGAAGTGTTTGAGGGAGACAGGGATCCCAGGAAGGGAGCGCTGGGAGGTGAGGGGCTTGGGGCCTGAGACACCACGGAGATCTGCAGAGACGGGTGAGGAGGTTCATTGAAGCAAGGACAGACAAGGACAGGGAATCAAAAGAAGGATGAGGGGAAGAGAGTGGGAAATTTGGGTTAAATGTCACTCCTAGCAAATGTCAGAATTTTCCTTGCCACTTCCTGTCCAAATTATTTCTGTGATACGTCACTGCTGAAAATTGGTGCCAGTCATGCCTTTTTGCAAGGTTTTTGTTCCAGATATTAAATATTTCATTATAGGATATAATGACCTGCAATGTTATTATTTGACCAGTCTGACACTCTGACATGAGGTAAATCCCAAAATTCAGGATATGGATGACCTGTGATGCTAGCTAATAGCAAAAAAATTCAAAATGATATGCAAAATATAGTCTAGAAGAATATATAGCTAAAAATAATAACGGCAAGCAAAAAACCCTAGCTTTATGTAAATAAATCAGTTTGCTGCTTACCAGCTACCTAATCTCTATATCCATTAGCTAACTTCTTTTATGATGTACTCATGTTAGCAGTGAGGAAATCTGGGGTATTAGAGGATTACAATACAAGTCCAGATGAGGGATGAAATGAGAAACAGGAGATGGTTTAATAGAAAACACAATGCTGGTCAATCTGATCGCAGGTTTTTGCTGGATCAATCAGATTGCAGAAAACCAATTTAGACAGAAATACAGAACTAGTCATTACAGTGACCAAATGTTTTCCACCTCTAAATTCACATGTTAACAGTAATAATAATCCTATGTAAAATGCAGAGAAAACCATGTGTAATATGAAACAAGTAACTTGCTTTAGAAACCACAGTTGGATTTCTGGCTCAACCAACTAAGGGGAAACAATACACTGTTTTCATTTCCCCATAACATGTCAACTGCAAATGGAAATGGAAACACACAACACCAATGCTCTTTATGTTGGAAAGTACAGATTAGTACATCATTTTCATACACACACACTCATACAGAAGAAATTATAGTTCCACATCATCTCACCATTTTTCTCTCTGTGTAAAATAATCTGACTAAATCCATCTCTGTCCTACATCCAGAGCAAGGGAGAGAGACAGCATGACAGGAGTTGAGAGAGAGGGAGAGAGAAGGGGAGCAAGAGAGAAAGATACAGAGACAGAACATCTCCCTGTGATACAGTAACTCAATGAGAACTATACCCACCACCTCTGCCTCACCCTGTTCCCTATCCTCTGCCCTTCTCAAGCTCCTGGTGTTCCAGTACTTGGCCGGCAGCGCCCAGCCAGCAGTCCGCACTGCACCGCACCGATATGAGGTGGGTGGCTGTTTGTGTTCTAAACACAGTGGCCCATTCAGGTGGAGTGCTCATTAGTGGAGATAAATTTAGTCTGCTGTCTATGCCGAGCCACTTGTTGCTATGGCAATTTTTGCCTCGTACTTTAAAGCAACAACGGTGAAAAGCGTTGAAAACGATGATACTTTCCACTGCTGCAACCAGCTCTTGGAGAAATAGAGATAAACAACTCGCCGGAACACACGCCAAGCTCCCACACAAAGCTCCCACTGTCTTGGTCCCATAAGAAAAAAAAAAGAGGAAATGTAGTCAGGAAATTTATAAACTAACACATGTGAGATGAGCTTCTTTTTTGAGGGAGAATTGAGTCTCAAATCCTCAAGGAACTGTTTAAAGATGAGAGAAAATGCAAATGTGGATGTCTGCATGTGTTGATTTGTCATTTCGTTCATTCATTAGCCTTAATTCTGCTGCCTTTTTGAATTTCGTAGGTGGACTGAGGAGCGTCTGTGCTCTGCATTTAGTTGTGTGGTAGAGTATTACATTTCCCTTCCAAACATTGCTTCCCTCTGAAAAATTCATTACCTTTCTTAAAGTTTAATCTGCTGTCCCAGTCATAACAGAGCTTTAGCCTTTGGCCTGAAAAACATACACACACACACACACACACACACACACACAGACCAACCTACTCATGTATCCACCACCGGAAAAATATCTGTCACACACAAGAGCACATAAATGTGTTAGAATGCCAGTTAGAGTATGCTCTTTTTTCACTTACTGCCACTGCTACTGTCATTATTATAAGGGATATCTGTGATGCATTTCTCAGCTGTACATGGTGCAAAAATTGTCTCAATGTGTAGTACTCAACTCAGATATTTTGCTTGTCTTGTAAACGGAGTCAGTTCTACACAGTAAACCGTATGAGCTACAGTATATACTTTATCCCCACACCCATGATGAATTCAGATACAAAGAGCGAACACATTACTGTGATAGACCTGAGGGGTTTACAGAGGAGAAGGTCGTGAGAGGAAGCATGCTATTTTTGGACAGATAAAGCTTACACAGGGCACACTCTATTGTAACAGCCCTCTGAGAACAATGGTGTCGAGGCGTCCAATGACATGTTCCAAAGCCCTGTTGTTCGATCAGTCTCCTGCTTGGCTTTGAGCTCCTCCGTAGGTTGCTGGGCTGAGCGGAGCTATTCAGAGGCTTTCACAGGTTCCCCTGGGCCTCCTCTGAACTCTCCAACCACCCACAGTAAGGGCCTTACCTAAGCCAGGGTCCCCAAGGTCTGAGCCTAGCACACACACAACTTACATGCACACACAAATACAGTAGTACAAGCACATATGATATACACAGATACACACACATGCTTTCATAAACATACACTCTAGCCACTGTGATAGCACTACTTTCAATTTTCCTTATGCATTCCTTATAATTGGCCTTATGCATCAAAGAAATAATGAATAGAAAACAGATGACTGATATTGCTGTATATGATTTTATGGAGCTTAGTTTAACTGCTAATGGCACACCAGTGAGATATAACAGTTTGAAAATGTTTTTGTAGTAGGGATGAAGAAAGGCAAAGGACATTCTGAGACAGAGATAAGAGTGAAATATGAATAGAACCAATTTATTACCAGTTCCTGTACTGGTAATAAATGTCCCTCTGTTATTTAAACCTATGCAATGTCACTGATTAAGACCATGAAAATACACTTTAATACATCTTAAAGCCAGTCCATCCCATGTTGAGTGTGGCCCCACTGTGCATCAGGAGGCCTTGCCCTGAAAGTCAGTATCAGTGCAATATTACAATGGCAAACTGACATCAAAGAGGGCTGGTTGTCACACAGAGCAGAGTACACCGTGTGATACAGAGGGTTTGCTCTCCTCCGCCTTGTCTGGAGAGAGTGGTAATTACCACAGCCCAGGCCTGTCATTTGCAGACTTATTTAGCCTTACAAGACAAGCCTGGCAGACGATAATCTCACAGCTCTAACAAAGCAAGCCGGGAAGTCATTTGAATGACTCAACAATGAGGGTGGAAGACAGTTCAGGAGGCCTGCATCTGAGATGTGACTCTTGACCTTTAAAATTGGTTTTCTGATCTAATTGTAATACTGGGTGTAGTTTCACAGATATTATGAGGCCTCTTGTCAAAGTGACAGGAGACTCAGAGAGAGTGTAGTAAACCATGTGTATGCAAAAACCTTCTCAATATACTGTATAATATAATAAAAATTAGGGCTGCCATTTTGCTCAGCTGGCAAAAGCTGTGAGTGCAGTCTGGGCCATACAGTTTAGGGCCTTGGCTACTTCAACATTTCCGACATGTTTCACTTAACTAATAAATCCAGCCGTTAATCTACTCAGTGTGATGTCATCACCCTAAAATGAAAATTGTGTGTAAGCACTCCTAGGTTCCTTTTATTACTGTTTTATTAGCTCCTCCTGATGTTATACCAAGGGCTCACAGAAGACCAGTCATCTAAGTGAAACATACACCTCTGAATGCAACAGTCACTGACTCACAGGTGAGTCCATCAGAGGAGTGAAGGATTCAGTCACCATAGAAACATGGCCTAAATCAAACCCATTATTAACAGCCGTTTGCATTTCTGGCTAGCTTCTCCTTGTTATAAAATCTGGCTCCCAAACAGAAGACCTTACAGCTCTTAGAGCACTTTGGAAATCCCCAGGGACTAGTTAGGATAATCTGTGTGGTCAAAGATTTTATTTGCTATTTATTATTTATTAGTCTATCTGTGTTTCTTCCATCATGCTTTGGTGTCCGAAAGTTTCTATCACGCCATTTACATTTGGTGCTTCATAGCAGACATAGTAAAAAAAATTAGGAGATACCTTAACTGAGCTTCTTTAACCAATCTTTAAGGCAAAGCGGGCTGAAAAGTTACAGAACAAAATAGCTAAATAATCAGAAGTATATTGGCAACAAAACGTTGAATCGGGTTCTGTGATAGCCAGCTCTTCACACTTGCAGGTATCATGCGTAATTAATACAATGAATAAGATAATGAAGTATCTGAGGGAATTCCTGACAGTAAAAACTTCCATTTATCCTCTATAGCAATGATTGCAGGGAAATACAGAACCTAAACAGGCCAGGGCAGAAATACTGAGTAAGGAGGAAGATGGAGCTGTTGGAGATAAAAGATATTATCAGTTATTTTTACTGATGGCTTGGAGCCTTCTTCCAGGTGCAATGAGAGAGTGACAAAAGCAGCAGAGAAGAGCATGTGATCCCAGCTGAATGTATGTTTGCCTTAATGGTACAGAGAAAAAAAGGAGCACTTAGTCCAGGGGAGTGTAGCTAATCCTTGGGGCTGGAAAGAGGGCTTCATTCATGCTTGGGTTTCCATATATAACAACTGGAAAAGAGGATGTAGCTGTTGGGAGAGATTGCTGCTCGTTCTATCAAAACCAGGGGTAGCTAAATCTGGGCCTAGATGACCTCAGTGCCTGACTTTGGTAGATGTCAGCACATATTAGACATCTTGGGAAAGTCATGCCATTTAATTTGCAGAGAATTTGGATGTGACAGTAACAAAACCTCATGAGACTTATTGGGAGTGGCTGTGTTTTGTGAAACTGTGATGATGATTGATGCACGATATTAAACAGCTGCCATGGTTTTAACCAGAAGGAATACTCAAATCAGGTTGTAATATAAACAGGGGGAGTAGGGACACACAATTACTACCTGGCTCACTGTCATTGGACTGCCCAGTGGATAGCACAACATCTTTCTCCACAGAGGATAATAGCACTAAATCCTAAATTGTATGCCCTTGTAAATAATAGACCAAGTGATTCTAGATTAGCCAACATTTAACATACTCTCTACATAAACAGAACAACAATTATGTTGTAAAATATACATAATCAAAATATATGTTGACATAAAATTACACTGTATATTTTGTTTTTCTTGCAAGGGCATGGAAATAACATTTAAGATATAGCCTATACAGAAACTGACTTAGAAAGCAACCTGCAGGTAAACTTGATTTATTACCCAAATGACCCTTGCCCACCTGTCTGTTTAGCATATTGAATGCTGCATCTATGCTTGAATATATCAGCCACATGCACCCTGACAACAAATTCTATTTCCTGGAGTTTTAGCTTGCCACAGATAAAGTGGAATCACACAAATCAATTTCCCTGATAAAAATCATGGCCAGTCAGTCTCTTTCCACATACTGCATCTAGGCTATCTGCTCTTTTTAGATAGTAATGATACAGAACCCAAAGTGCAGTTAAATCACATCACAGGGAAACAATACAGCAGAACGAATAACAAGCAGTAACCCTCAAAACTGACACACCACAGGCACTGTGATTGTATTCCAACACTCCAAACTCTGATCACATGTAAAACTCTTTTCCCTGGCTATTAATTCCATGTGTTTTGCCATAAATTACATGTGTTATGAGGATCATTTTCCAGACTGATAGTGAAATGAATGGAGGTAAATGGAGGAGTCCTACTTCAGGCCGAAATAGACCAGCAGAAGAATCTGACTGTTCAGAGACAGGTGAACAGAATGATTCCTCCTCATGAAGACATACCAGAGGTAAGGAAACAATTGAGCTTAAATCTAAAAAAATGTAAATTCTCACTTACATACAAACTCTTCCTACTCTGCATATTAGTTGCATAATAACTATTTCTGCTCTGTAGGACACCCATAATTCTTGTGCATGTAAAGCCCTATATAGCATATAAACTATTTCTGACTGTGTTTTTTGTAACTGTGTACTTCATTATATGACTGAAACTGCAGTTTCTGGCTTGCATTTAGTATAATTAACTGTTCTCCTGCTTTACCTGTTACAGCAACTGTTAATAATAATGCGCCTATGGCTGCATATGATTTATGTTTATACCAAACCAACCAAATGTACTTCCAACCTGCATATTAAATCTGTTTCCAGTCCTGCATATTTACTGTTTGCACCTATTAAACATGCTTCTAGGCCTTTCTATTAACTGCATTCCCTGCATTGGGTATGATCAGCTCTATACAGGAAAATGATGTCCTCACAGGACCCAGTTCCACTTGGCTGAGCAGCACAGAGCAGCACAGCTGAAGGAGTGATTGGGGCAGGATGTGAGACATGATCCATCCCAGCATGCACTGGGAGATAATGTTGTATCTATGGCATACACATGAGACACTGCAACCAGGACAGACAGCCATCTAGAGGCTAGTAATCTCACATAGAGACCTCTCAGAAGCCTGAGAGGGCTTTATTCCCTGATGACAAGGTGATTCATATCAGTTTAGTATGACATGAAATAAGCAATCAGGTGACTATCTCTTTTAAAAAATACAAGCCATTTATTACAGATTATATTCATTCATCCATATGTCTGCAAGTTTCCTTTTATATCTTGGGTAAATGTAGCCATGGTATGACACTTATTTACTATAACTGCACTGAGAGTCTGCAATATGAAAACCTTGCAGCTGTCTCCATTGTTTCCTTAGACACTCTGGGGAATAATAAAGGAGATGACAAGGCAACTGACACCCACGTGACACAGAGAATACCCTCCACCTCCCCTGCTCAAAACATGTCTAGCTGCTTAGAAATCGCTGGCCTCATCTCTCTATTGTCACCTCCACAGCTGCTGCTGACGGGTGGGCGGTGCTCTACCCCATCCTCATACCTGCTACAAACAGATGCTTCCCAGCTCCCAATGACAGAAAGACTTTCATTTCAAAATAACTGAGATCAACAAGAACAGCCTCATTTCACTGGACAATATACAATGCAAAGAACAATAATAATGAAGCACTGTTAGAAAGTATTAAATGTATTGAAGCACTGTTAAACCATCATACGTCTACATGCTTATGGAGGGGGTCAATTCTGGGCCACATATCCATGAGACAGACTATTCAAGAGGGGGATAAACAAAATACAACCTGAATGTACTTTTTGACCTTGATTAGGTTAACTGAACTGAATTTGAGTGTATAAGAGACAATGGGAGTCTTGAGAAATCTTATTCCTGCTGGAGTAGGGGTTAATTTAAAATCACAGCATTAAGAAATTATCACGTTATGAACTCTCTCATTTCATCTTTGCAGTTGGTCACATAAATCAAAGGTAAGAAGTGAATCTGAATCAGTATATGTGTACTTCCTAGTCCAGCATTAGGCACCCAACTCAGATAATCATAGCATTCAATCATGATCAAAATCCATGGTTTTGCAGTGCATAATAACCATACTTAACATTTACTCTCATGGAGTGGGAACCTTACAAGTGCGTAACCTACTTTGTGTCCACACAGACAGGACCTATACTGTCAACAAAAGCTATCTAATCTGGAGATAATATCAGTTTATATGTCAATTTCAGCCTTATGGGAAAGAGCAGCTCATTCTGCTATTTTTATTGCAACCTGGTTGCTGTTTGGTTTTTGGCTTCAAACATATGCCCAAATAGGTTGGGCTAGGACAAAAAGCCGACATCCACATCAGCCTTTCACATATAAGATTATATCCGCAAATAAGATGTGGAGGGGTGACACTGCCATTGGTGCAGCTGCTGAGAGGTTGGACCGAGGGCAGGGAACGGCTGGTGGCAAAGGCAGCAATGGGTTGCGGGTCTGAATGTAAATCCCATCCACTAATAGCCTTCAAATTTGATCCCTAACATCTCACATTACATAACACCTCAGCCCTCTGGACCAAAACAGACCAGAGAAGAAAACGTATTATGTGGTTAACCAGTCACTAGTGTGAACAATGGGAGTTGGATAAATTGGCTCTGAAGGCACAGAAGGCTGTTTTTGTATTGCATAAGCTGTCCATCTCTTTTCCTGCAAAATCTCTCTACCCCCAACATAAAAACACACACACACCTCCACACCACACACACACACACACATGCCCACCCTGCCCCCATCCCTGCAGGGTCCACATAATCCTCCAGCCTCCAAACCACAGATTCTCTCAATCCAACATCAGACCCTGTGCATTTCTGTCACATAAATGTACTTTATTTGAGAGATGATAAACTATTATCACAAGCTCTTCATATTCATTCCAACAAAAAGGACTACTGTTTTCAAAGCTAAATAGCAGTGAAATATCTATGTAGTCTAATAGTCTATTACATATGACAAACAACCAATATTTATATAAGGAATCATATAACCGTTTAAATTAGGATAACTTGATCCTGGAAGCAAGGTACACTCAAGTCATCTATTCAATGCAACTATTTCAATGCAGATGAACTGTAGTCTTTTTGTGGGGAAAAGCAAATGCAGGATTGTGCATAACAAGACAGGACATTGCTCTGGAAATGGAAGACCTGTAAACTGATGGGGCAGATGGCAGATGGATGCAGCAGCACTGTTAAAAAGACTGGACAGCAAAAACAAACACACGCTGGCATTCCCTGGGACTCACTCCCCAGTGGACATCACATAACCAATGCTCTAATGACAGAATGAATTAGTTTGCAATGAAGGCAAAGACTCTTGAAATGCTTTACAAGTACAATTCTGATGACATTGTTTCGCTGTCTTGATGACTCCTAATTCCACAATAATACTGATGTAATACGATATTTGATAGCAGCAGATAGTGTGGGGTGAGAGACAAATTTTGACTAACAAAATACTTTTTGAATAAAATCCATGTAACTCCACCATGTTTGCTTCAATCTAGGTGCACCAGAAAGACTTCCTGTTCCTGCAAGTTGCCTGTTGAGAGTAAGTTGAGCATTTTTCATCACCTGATATCTCTCTTCCATTTTCTATTTTTGACTTGTTTTTGAAAATGTTATGGCAATGCCATAACAGCCAGTTATCCAAAATCTGCTGGTTAAGAGGATGCAAGTTGTTGAGGTGGTGGTGTATGAGACAAAATTGATGACAGATTTTTGCTTTAGAGAAATGTTTCTGGGGAAGGATACATTTGCAGGCAGTTTTATTTGTTACTCATACCCATAAAAATAAAGAGGTGTCTACATTATGTTAGTGTCATTCCAAGTACAACCTGACTTCTTCCTGTGTGTCCCTCCCACGTGCACCAAGTGCAGTGTAAACACTATTCCCTGGTGATGTGAGAGGCCACAAGACCGTTGGGGGAAGGGGTGGGTCAGGGGGAGACAATGGTGTATAGATGTGGCCCTCCCTGGTGGGAGGGTCGTAGTGACCAGGGTCTCAATGTCTCAGTGCACTGGGGGTGGGGGTGGGGCCTGTCACACCCGTCGCTTACCCTTCCTTAAAATGGCTCCCATTCCCATGATCCCTCCCTGTCCCTTGCTGCTCAGCGCTGGGGGAAAACCTGCCTGCAGACATGGGTGCTGGAGCTGTCATGGACTGAGCAATGACATCACCTTGCAGGGAAGAGGTCACGTGGGCTCTGGAAACACAGCCAAACCAGCCACTGGAACAATGGCACACAGCTGCTCCTACCTCACTCAGAAAACATTACATTCCCCTCTCTATCTCTGTTTTTTCTCCCTTCATATCTCTCTTCTCCCCACCATCTCATGTTATGTCTGTCTCTCTCTTCCTCTCTCTTCCTTTCTCAGTTCTCTCTTTCCCCCAACCCCCCTCCCTCTCTCTCACTCAGGGAGCCAGCTGGTGCTTCACAGCTCACTACCTCCCTAGCCTGACTGTCTGTGAAAGGGAGCAAACATGCACACTCACTTTACCCTTCCTGGAGACAGAACACTGCAGGAGGCTTATGCCTCAGATACAAAGCCTATGCCATTATAGTAGAACATATGCTAGAGAATGACATTAAAGCCCTCCAATCCCTAAAAACCCAAAACACAGATCGTCTCAACCCAACATCAGACCCTGTGCAGTTCTGTCACATAAATGTACTGTAGTTCAGTGATAGCAAACTACTATCACAAGCTCTTTAAAAAAAGGACTTAGGCTGCTACTGCTTCCTGTGTATGTTTCAGCACAGACCATGAAACCTTACACTGTATTATGGCCAGCATACTTTAGGACAGGTTTACAGGGTTGTGACACATTTCTAGCATGTTAGAAAAATGTCCAGAGTGACTTTGACATTCTTGTGCAATGTGAATTGCAATCAAAGTATGCCACACCTTTTAAGTTAAGTAGGCTTGGAGCAGTTGTTGTATAGTAAACCACAAAACCCACAGTGATGATTTACATTGTAACCCTCTTGTCAGTGACAACACAGGAACTATCTCACGTGGATTTTAAAAACACACGCTCATGTACACACATATGCACATTTCCCTTTAAACAGTATAATGCATGTGCATGCCCACCCTTCCAAATATATGTTCTTTCCTTTCTAGAGCTTCCCTGGCTCATCGTTCACATGGTCCAGGCTGCTGCAAGCTACAGAAATGGGGACCCGACTCCCGCCAGCTGCCTGATTCTCATGAAACTTGCCTGGGAGCGCTGCTGGACACCTGAGCTCTTCTTTTACCCATGGGCAAAAGAAGCCATGTTTCCCACTGCTGGGATTACGATAAAATACTGACCTAACATCCCAGCAATCACACACTCCTCCCATAAATTAATCATGCTTTTTTGCTTGTCTGTGTTTCATTGATTTTTCAGCCAGGAGTTCTACTGCACAGACACTACACATCTGTCCACATGATGTGGAAAGTCACTGTTTACTAGGCAGGTGCGACAGACAACAGGGTAAACGTTGAAATGCAAATGTCATTTTGATGGATGGATTTCATCGCAACAGCTTACAATTTGATATCTTGCTGATTTTATTCACTCAAATATTCTGAGTAAATAAATAAAAAAAATGTTAGCAGTGAAATTGCACTAGTAATTTACCATGGAGACAGCTAAGAGAATTCTCTTCTTGAGCAGGGGAGACTAGGGGAGACATTGAGTATTTCAAATATTTAAGAGGACTTTAATATTACAGAGGAAAAACCCTTCCTTCTCCTCCTTCAGATAACAGGGAGGTAATCCCCTGCAGATAGGAGTCCAGAATAACAATCCTTAGGCATACATTACCTATACATATTTACATGAAACCCATATCACAAAGAGCAGGTTGTGTGGCACAGAAGGCTGCAGACACACATTTGGTTTACTGTCCCAAAAAACACACACACACAGATCAAATGCAATGGAAGTTTTTCCTCTACGCTGCACCAAATTAGACTCCCAGAGAGAGTGACCCCCCACCCCACACACACACACACACACACACACTGGCTGGCTGCTGAGATGCAGCCACCTCTGTCTCTCCCTCCCTCTGCAGCTACCTGGACATGAGACACAGGGAGCATTTCCTCGCTCTCTTCTCTGCTATTCTGCCAGACCCACCTGCGCTGTCAGCACTCCTGGACCCATTGATCTCCTGTCCCAGCATGCAAAGCTGTACCATCACCGCCCCCACACAGGCAGTAGCAAGAGAGGCAGAGAGAGTGAGAGAGACTGAGGGCAATTAACAGTCTCTCTCTCACACATTCACACACACGCACGCACACACACACAAACTGCCGCTCACAGGGGAATAACACAAGCCCTGACAACAGCCGGCAACTCTTGACAACAGAGAGGAGAGAACAGAGAGAGCAGCATCAATTGCATGTAAGTTTGTGTGCCCCAGTCCGTAGCTGCGGTTATAGCGTGGCTGGCGTACCTCGGTTGGTGCCCGCTCAACACGGTAGCTGGCCTCGCGAGGGGTCTGCTGGGACGATGGAACATGCCAGGAGGCCTGTGCTGAGTAACGTTTCCTTCTTTGCCAATGAATGTGAAGTGAGTGGGAGAGCCTCTTGCTCTCACATATATGGAGAACTATGCCTCAGTTGGTTCTCCCTTCTCTTTTTCTCTATATTGTGCTCTTCCTCTCTTCTTCCTCCACTCCCGTCTCTTTACTGCCGGCTTCCTGGTTTGAGCCGGTTGCCTGTGCACTAGCAGGAGTTGCTGAAGGCTCCCGGATTTAAATACCTCTGACACTGGGTCTGGAGCATACCACGTGGCACAGAGGGGCGGGGGGTTGGGCTAGCATCACTTGGATTCTACTGTGCCTTTAAGTATGGAGGACTCTGTTCTCTCCATAACAAGCACCCCCCTCTCTTCTCAAAGCTGCTGCCTTCCAGTTTCGATTGTGCTCGGGGGACTGACAGCTTATTTTGCACTGTAAAAGAAAATGACTTTTGTGTGTGAGTGTATGTGTGTGTGTGTGCATGTTTGGGGCTGTGTTTTTTAAGATGTCAGCTTGTAATTAATTTTCTGTAATGAGGCATAGAAGAGACTAGGATAAGGAATATAATTAAGGAGGTTTCCTCTCCTCACATGATCTGGATTAAGAGGGAGTTGTATGTTTTTTCCTTTCCTTTTTTTTGTTTTTTGCAGAGTGGCTGCTGCCATCTGTCGGCCTGGATAATACTCACTGTATCACAGTTAACATTGGAGTCAATTTTCAGAAGGTAATAATAGTGTGTAAGCATGGAACAGAAGGTGCATTGGGGTATTCCCTTGAGTTTTTGATCTTAAATTAAAGAGTGAAGACTTGTCTTTATGTTCACGGGACATATAAAACATTGGGTGATTGTGCAAAATGCAAGCTGAAATACTTGCACTTCAAAGAATAGTGCTACTACCTGACCTGGACCAAAAATGACTCTTACAACTGCTCTGAGGAAAAGGCTACTAAAAGAAGCATTTAAGTAAAAACACTTCTTAGGGGCTATTGGTGTAAACTTACAACCATTTACATATATATTCTGGAGACCATGGATATATTCCAGTGATTTACAGACTTTAAACTTTCGAAAAGTAATTCAATTTCACTTTTTAGATAAGATGGCAGATAAAGATAACAGTCTTTAGTGATCATGGAAAACAAACTCAGCTGATACCGTGCTCTCAGCACTCTACAGGTTGAGAGCAGTCTTGTACGTTATGCTTGCTACCAGAGACAGGAGAGCCAATGTAACACACGTGAGCTGCTCCACCTCATTCTCTGAGCAGTTTCAGTAAATGCAGACAGACACGGGCTGAAGTTGAATTCAGGCCAATATATCAGACGCTTCCTTGCTTTTGTGTAATGACTTTGTAAAAATAGCTGTAATTATGGGCGGGGCGGGGGCGTCGCTTTAGTAACAATGACAGGCTTGTTGTGTGGTCTCTGTAAAGGTGAAAGGAGTTTTGTTTTTTGCTGAGATTACAGTATGGGATCTTCGGGTCAGGCCAGGATTCCAGAAAGAGTATATATCAGACAGGGGGTTGGGGAGGAAGATGAGCTATTTACAAACAAGATGACTGTGGTGCATAATGGAGTCCTCAGCCGTGCAGGGATGGTGGAAGTGGGGAAACAGTGGCTGGTTTGGAAGGTTGGAATTATGTTTGCTGCAGCAGGTCAGCAGCTAGAGTCAGAGAATGAACTGCTGAGATCCAGACAGAATGCTAGGCTGCAACCCGAGTTTTACAGAAAATTTCAGGGCTGGGCTATTCAAATCCAGATCCTGAGAACTTCAGTTTCTACAAAGAAATTGCTACAACTACACTGTAGACCACTTTATTTCATTAAATGAGTAACCTTCTTGACCCAGGAGGTGAGCTACTTAGTGAAATCAGGTGGTGTAGTGTGTGGCTGGAAAAAATACCTGTGCACACTTCAAACCTCAGGATTTGTAGTTGAATAACTCTGCTCTCAGTTGTTGGCATAAAAGGCCCTGGGTCAGCTCTGAAAGGCCTATTCAGACTCATTGTGAGCATTTGGACCATGTCACAGACTGAAGTGTTTCACAGGGTGAGTTAGGAAGTTGTTAGTTTAGCCATTTGCTTTGATCATTATTAACAGAATAACCACAGTTACTCAAAAAAACTAACTTTAATCTACCTCTAAAAAGAGAGTTGCACATAAAAAATAGTCATTCCACTGATATGGTTCATTTCTTTCATTATAAAGTATCAGGGCTGCCACTACTGCTGGTATCTTGTTGAACTTATCTCACTATGGTTTCCTATTAACCTGTGTAGCATGTGTGTTTATGCTTGGTGAGTTAAACACCTTACATTTTACTGCAGCAACACAGATTAGGAGTCACACATAGGGAAGCAATTGCAGCTTCCTGCCAAAGATGTGGGTCTGACAAAAGGTTAAGATCCATAAGTAGTGCATATGAGAAATAAAGAGTACAGTAAGTGGATGTTGAAAATCACACAACTGATCCATAGTGTGGTTGCCAGTTTTGACTGAGATTTGTCAATAGGTCAAGAAAACTGCATGAAATAGATTATGTGGCATAAAAAATCTCAATGGTTGATTGGTTATACTGGCAGCAATCTAGTTAGAAGTGACCAGACCTCTCCACTCCCTCCATTTCCCACGCTGAACCATGACGCTCCCCACAGAGGAGTCCATGCAGGGACGTCTTCCCCAGCTGTGGGCTCCACACCATCTCTAGCCGCACTGCATTTCAAGGCTACGTTTGGGGTCACTTCCTCACAGTCACGCGATGGGTCAGAATGGCCTGCATGTGACCAAAGCCTTTTGACCCATGGGGTCAGAGCACATCCCTCTAGACTAGGCAACAGTCCATCCCCATCCAGCTCAGCTACAGTATGTGCCAAGCCACTAAGGCTGTGATCACATATAGTTATCTACTGAACATAAAAATACTCTGAGACATTTCTATTGTTTATAATAAACCTTTTTTTGTTTGTTTGAAACATTAACCTTGAAGCTTGCATCATTAGAAAAATTTTGACCATGCTAATGATATGCTAAAATGTTATAAATAAAGTGTGCTTTCACTGTAAATTGTTATGGCTCTGTGACAAATACAATTTAATATAAAAAAAACAAGTGACGAAAATGTGTCAAATGTAAAAAAATTGCTTGTAAATAAAAGGTAATTTTGTGTTTAGTTCATCACACAGCTGTACCTATGTGGAATATTTTGGCATACGGTACATTTTGTAACTAGACTCTCTCATACAGTAGATTTCAGATATACCTTTGCATTATTACTATGGCAAATAATATTGCAGTTACTATTATACTGTTTGTTTTAAATAGCAGCCGTCACCAGTTGAAAACCGCTCTTCTGAGCAAGTCATTCACCATAACCAAATGTGTGTTTACGGAATGACTGCTACTTAGCCAGTCCTTGAGCATGGTCAACAATCAAACTGTGGCAGCTGCAATTATCTCTTTTCATATCAAGGTCCCTGGACATGGGAGAACCTCCTACTGTAGTTGTCACAGGTGTCCTGTGGGACTCACACATTCAAAAGCTGATTATTTCAGTGCAGCCCCAGATATACACATGGACATACCTTTCACAATGCACGACTGCAACTGGTACATGAACAATATTAACTTAGTAAAATGAATTCCGCCTTAATAAACCAAAACAAAAACTGCATAGAGCTACTATCCCTCTCTTCGCTCAGTAACCAGTGATCTGTGCAGAAGGCAAACTATTAGAAAGACTGCCTCTGGAGCGAACTCTGGCTCCCACTCAGCATGTTATTGGCAACAGAAAGCTATTGATGGGCAGCAGAATGGACAAACAGTAATCTGTGTGGACACAGTGTGTCATCACTGTGTCAATGATTACAAATGGAAGTAATTATTTACTGAAGGATGGGTCCTTTATATACAGCAAATTACTTACTGGGTGTTTTATTTTTCATCAGTTTCTTTAGCTATATCAAAGGCTGGGAAAATCAAGTAAATTAAGTAAAGTAAATTTCTGTTAGGGTATTCTGACTTGCAACCCACTGAGGATTCAAACTCACAACTACAGCTCACCACATTAGTGACTTACAATCCCTCCATGTAGTGTGCATTTCTATGCAAATATAACAACTTTACGGTATTACACCTCTACTTGGCCGGAAATATTGTATAATCCAGTCAAAACCATATCCTTCCCCCATATTCTGGGGGAACTGCAGCCATAGTTTGCATAACATATGAGGGCTTTGTGTTCTATGGCAATAGTGGTGTTTGTAATGTTTTTCGAGTATTACTACAAGTTAGTATTTTTCCCCTCAACAGGTCATCCATAGGGTTCAGTCCTTTCTAACCCTACTGGCACTTGAAACTCGTACCCTTCACTAGCACTTTGATAACCGTGTCCCCAAAGAAATGCACTTTGTGTTGTAAGTTGCTCTGGATAAGAGTGTCTGCCAAATGCCTGTAATGTAATGTAATGTAATGTAATAGTTGTTCCTACAAATCTGTCTTTAGCCAGTCCTTATGATGCCTGCGCAGTTGTGTTACTGTGTGTTTCGTCTGGGAGGAATTACCCGTAAATGTTGTAAATAATTGGTTCTACATGTCTCTCAGTAATCACAGTCCACAGTACAATATTACAGTAGCTAGGTATGTCTACAAGCCAGGTGTCTTTGATGAGCTGCTTCTTGAGTCACACTACATGGCCTTTTACACAATGCCATTTAGTCTGACCAACTATTTGACAAATCACAGAGAAGCATTATGGGAATATGGGGTGCAAGTTGATTGGTATAAAGCATACACAACCTTCAGCAAGGAAGAGGAGGGGAAGAAGCTCATTTATTTATGAGTCTGTGGCCTGGGACCTTACACTACAATTCATCCAGCTAACCGTTTAGCCTGGTTTGTCCTTTAGTGGGCTGTGTAAGTGTAGAACAACGGAATATAGATGGATTAAAAATGACTATTAAATATCTCACTAATTAATAAAAAACTTATTTTTAGTTACAGCTGAGATGAGCGGGGAAGTTCCACTACCACCCATTCTAATGAAAAAAAGTTTTTAGTACTGAAATGCTCTGTTTTAAAATATAATATAATGATACATATGCATTCCTATATATATATATATATACATATATATATACACACACAAACATACACATAAAAGCAGTTGCTTTCCAACTTAGTCTGTTTGTTTTACAGATACTTGCTGCTAATTATTATTATTATTATTATTATTATTGCTGCTTTATTAGTGAAAATAATGTCAGGCTAGCTATTACCCTTCATTACCATAGTCCATTGTTTACCTTATAATATATATCAACATACAATATAATATCAATTAGTCAATTAGCAATTAGTCTTGCCTTAATTAGGATTCACCTCTGCCTTCTCAGAGAGGACCTCTCTGCCTGTCAGCCAGGAGAGGATGTGAGCTTTCGACAGCTGTTGCTGTGAGACTACGAGAATGACCTTGTCTTCCTTGCACTTCGTCCGGGTGTTGACCGTTCTTTATCTTCATGGGACTCTGTCTCTAGAGGGGTTCTCAAAACAGCCTCTTATCCCAAGTTAACAGCGATTATACTCCTGAGCACACATCTGAATGGATCATATCAAAGTCATGCATATCTTCAAAAACCAGCAGGCAGAAATCAAACGACTAAACAGTTTTTGACAAACTGTTCTGCATTAAACTGAGTTAAGATCAATCAATGACATTAATCTACATTCGGATACTCTTACAATGAGACCACCACAGCGAAAATACCAGCTTGATACCAGTTCATTGCTTTGGTCTGTTTTCACACATTTTGCAAAATACAGATCTGGCCAATATGTGGACTCGAAAGCAATACCCATATGCAACTTACATGACTGTAAATAAGTCCATGATTAGCTAGCTACTCTGATATTGTTGATAATTGTTTCTTATAACTGCTATTAACTCAAACAAGCAGTCACACTGCTACTGTCCTCCTAGTGCAAGTGCAAACAGGTTCTTTGAGGAAAGCTTCATTTTCATCAGCCCTCATTCCCACTCAGATGGTGAAGGCATAACCAGTGCTGTGGTGTTGAGCTGTGACACCTTGTCTGTTTTTCTTCAGCCAAAGACACAGCAACCATGTGAGTGTCAGACATGTCCTGCCTCTTTTCAGAGCCTGGCCTCTTGGCATCTTGCTAACGGGCTGTTTACTGGGTCATGGATGACTCCACTAGCTATGAAACAGCAAAGAGGCCTGGTTTAGACACACATGAACATGCATGGGCACACATACAACAAAGGCCAGAAGAATTAGGCCCCCTGTGTTTAAATACAAATTTCGCTGTACTCCACAATGTAAACTCACATGCAGTTGAAGTGATGATTCTCAGCTGTTATTCAAGGGTATTTTTATAAAATTTGATTTCTGATTAGTCAGGTATGTTCATTTGCTTCCTTAACAGGTATAAGAGAGCTTTCAGTATCTTGTCTTTATTCAAGGCTTTTGATTGCCTATGGTATGTCCAGGTTACAGTTGGCTAAGAAGAGCATAATGAACCTGTGGAGTTCTGGAAAAAGATTTTGGGGACAGATGAGACCAAGTTGGTATTAGAGTGATGGCAAGACATTATGGTGGCCTGAAATAGGGTGAATGAAATCCTCGAACAAAATCAGAGAACTGCACTTTAACCACATGTGAATTGTTTGATCACAAATCTACAATTGCTGAGTACAGAGCTAAACCACTTTAAAAAAAAAAAAAAACAAGTGGCCAAATACTTTTTGCCTGTACTGTACACCAGGGTGGAACATTACAGTTTACTGCCAGTCCCTGCCCTGCTTGGTAAAATGAAAATTCCAATTGTGACAGCAACAGGAAGGTCAAATTTCCAACCTACTGTGGAGGGCAGCTACTTATTAAAGACTGTTTCTCCTGTCAGCGTGCTTTTCTCTGTGAGCAATAGCCTGAGCATGTCTGTTAAGCATGAGTAGGTGGGACACAAGCTCTCAATTCTGTGGTGGATGACTCAAATGGTATACCAAAGGTAGCAACAGAAATAAATCTGAATTCACTTTGGTGAGATAGGGCCTAACTCGTCTCACGAACTGGCTACTTCTTCTGAGGTGACAGAACTTGATTCCTTACCTTGTATTAGAGATAGCACTTCAGCAACAAAGATCAAAGTTGGCAATCACTACTTGACACCAACTACCAAGACCGAAACAGACAGGATTAAATGGAAGTCAATACTTATCATGTATCCCCCCTAGAATTTGTGTGACACATGCTTAACTGTACCACACTCATGAAACACAAACTATAATAAATAGCCACAGATACAGGTTCTCAGGCTCCAGCACCTCTGATTGGGTGGAAAACATCCAATCGGGATTCCCCAGGGGGTGTGAGAGGGTTAGCAAAGATGGGATTAGAGGGGCGGATTACATGCAGTGGACAGGGCAGCCTTTGCTGGCTATCCAGTTACCCCCAGAAACAATTCCACAAGCCAAAATGGTAGCCTTGGAGCCTGCTCTGCCAATCCAACTTGGGACCTTCCAAATCCCCTTTGCTGCTATTAACTGTCCCCGTTTGCTATTACTAATGTATCTATACTTAGATATATGGCTCAGAACTTTCCATCTTAACACAGAGGAGACTATTTTTTATATTGCTTGACTAAAGAGGAATGGGATGTTTTGTTTAAGTCATTTTGACTGCTCGCAGCTTTCCTTTGCATCACACTCCCTCACATGGTCACTAGTTGGAACTGCAAGAGTGTAAATTAACTACAAAAAGCTTCTCAAAAACAGTTACATGTTTACTTGGGCAAGTAATAAAATGTCGCATAGAAGACGAAATTCAGAGTTATCCCACAACAGATCAATACACAAGTCACCTACTTACAGTGAGTGAAGAAATTATTTTAAAGAAGCAAAAATGAAAAAAGCAAAACGTCACTCCTGATATTGGGGTCTTAGTCCTACCTTCTGTTCCGCAAAGCTTCCTCTAGTGAGAGTTCTTTCTCATGAGTGTGAGTGAGCACGATTTGGGCGGAGGGTTGGTCAAAGTCTCAGCTGAGATGCATTTAGACACAATGCTAATGTAGATATGGGCTCAGAGTCACAGAGAGGCCCCTGCTTTTTACACAGTATCTCACATCTCTATGACACATTGCAAGAGTAAGGAGGGCGGGTCAAACCCCACAGGGCAAAGTACAGGAGTACATATAAAGCCATAAAAACCTGCTTCATTAGGACAATATAGAAAATGGGAACTAAGCACCAGGAATTTCTTTCTTTTTTTTTTTATTACCAGGGCACTCCTAACCATTGCACAACTAAATCAACATGAAGAACTGCATGCAATTGATGAATAACTAACCTCTATCTCTTTAGATACATAAAACAAATTTAACTTCACAAAAGAGCGAAGTTCAAGAGATACAGGAGTCATAGCAATAACGACAGAATCATCAGACTAATATCATTACATGTTCTAAGAAACGTTCTAAGAGTAGCACTGTGTAGGTAACATGGCACCAAGTATCTAGGAGTCCAAACTTACAAATGATATTGTATCCCATTCATATCTTACCTTATTTTGCTGACACACATAAAGACTAGTTCTACAGGGAAAAAAAAGATTTTTCAGGAAAAGATATGTCTTTCTTTAAATTAAAGGTATCCACATCCTTTAACATATTGGAAGGAGAAAACATAATACTACATAGGAACTGCCTGAATCAGTGTTAATGCCCATTTTTACGATATCAATACGAGGCTGTTGTAAAGGGGACTTGGCTTCACTCATACACCAGTGGCCCCTGAAGTCTAAATAGATATCCAAGATTCATTCATCTGTCTGCCACTGTGGCAGAGAGTGCACTATATACTTTTCAAGGGACTCTTCCACCATAGCGCTCCTATTAAATGTTGTACTAATAAAGGTTGCACTTTATTTACTTCACACCACAAAAAAAGGAACCGCATGATCCTATTGGATGAAAACATGTTTTTCATGTAGCAGCTGAGCCATTTATTTGTATCATGGGCAAGAAGCTGACCTGGTTTTTGATGGGACAAGAGGCAACCTAACACTGCAGTTTCAGAAGTTTATGAAAAATCAGGACCTTAATTTGCATACTGTGAATTCACGATGCGCTTTCAAAGTTATTCACCATGAATCTTTGAGTGCTGTCAAATATGATGAGTACAAATGAAAATGCCTTTATCTGAAGTTTAGGCCACGTTGTGTTAGCATGGTAAAATCATTTGTTGACATTTACTTACCAGATGCTCTTACCTAGCACATCCTACATCTACATGCATCACAGTTATGTTACCATCTGTATGAATACAAAAAATAACGAACCAAAGACAAAGATTCACTGTAAACACAATTCAGTTGTAAACATACTGGGACACATTTAAATGCCATATTGAAGAAGACCAGTCATTAATCAAATCCATTTATGAAGCAAACTCCAAAGAAAAAGAAAAAGATTCATTTCAGCACATTCAGCTGCCATTCAGATAAGTTGTGAGAATATTCTCCACCAGGCTTTTCATTACGTGGGAGTGATGCTCTTTACCAAGACAACGACCTCTCCCAGTGCACTGGCAGTGATGACCCACCTCATCTACTCTCACTGTACTCATGAAAAGTCAGAGGTTAGCCTGGGTTATTCGTTACAGATTTGGAGGGTTCAAAACAGGCTGTCATACTTTATCACAGACCTTTTTTTTTTTTTTTTAAAGTATCGACCTCTCAAGATGCCTCTACTTGCCTTTACAGCCTGTCTGCGCAGTTGCAATGACTTACTCTCTACACTATTTGTATAGATGTTGCTTTTCTTTTCACACAGACAAACAAACTTCTTTGATTGGTACGGACAGCACTGATAACAATTAGTAAGAAAAGAGACATTGGTTAGCTGACATTGTTTTATCATGACACTGTCAGAGTTGCCCCAGTGTTAAAGTGACTTAAAAAATGTATAATAATAATTGCAAATAAAAAATGTTATGGGTGAATTCTGGAGTCTCAGGAAATCATTCTCAAGCATCAGTAAATAGAAAGGGTGGGTGCGAACATGCACAAATGCAGCCAAAAAAGTTGAATGCAACACTGCTCTCCACCACCCCCGACACATTACTGCCAGCAATCACTTGGTAGATGGAATCTATCATGTACAGAATATTTCAGTGCAAATTAATGTGCTTAGTGTGGGAGTGTTTGGCAAACATGTACCTTAAACCTACGCTGCATACAGCCTGGCTACCCAGCAATAACGCTGGAAGGCCACAAAGTTTCTGCATCTGCAGGGTTCCTTGTTCTACCAGTGGTTTGGAGGCAATATTAGCGACTGAGTGAAGAGCAGGTTAAGTGTTTTTCCAGAATCATGAGCTTGACAGAAAGGTTTTCAACAAACACTATGGACACACTGCCACTGGCTAACTAACATTTACAAAGTACAGCGAGATGGAATGGCTGCAACTTTCAGTTCCTCACCTCCCACTCAGCTTAACAGCTTGTTCCAGCATACAAAGAACATGACAGAGTATGAAAGTATTACTATTATTATTATTTTTATCCATTTGTGTCATTATCATAATTCACTGGAAAAATTCCCTTATGCAAAGTTACAGATACATTAAATGCACAACACAGGACAGGAGAATATGGAACATAACAAAGTTTCCTATTTAAAAAGTAGGCCATTACATTGGTACAATACATAGTGTAACATTAGTTATCTGAACACTTAGTTATGGACGCATTAATTAATGGGGTGAGAAGTGGTTACTATCAACTTACAGTGGCCATAATGTGCAAGATAATCCTCCCATATATTCACCTGCAATATATTTACCTCCTATACATTTATTTTAGGTACAAACATGTTTAGGATGTTATCTCAACAAAAAGAGATGTCTTCATACTGGGATGTTGTCTTCCGACTAGCCTGTATTGTGTTATAAGAAACACTCAAACCTAGTTCAAAAGGTAAAGTCAACAATTCATTGTCTTATGGATGTTTTTATTCGGTTTTATTAAACTAATTTTTATCCCCTGACATCTTCACTGTCTTCAGTTTTCCAGACATAAAACACTCTGCATGGATGCCTAAAATGTCAACACCTGCCTGATAATATGACCTTTTCCAAGGGAAGACCAGGGGACTTGCTTCAATAGAGCTGTATAGTTATTTTCAAAGCACAGTTTTGGACAGTAATGTCCAAAATTTTGCAGTAGCTATTGACCATACAGTTTGATAAAACAAAATGTTCATACTATGTCAATGACTGCAGCCATCTAGTCTGCAGCTGTGTGGTATAGTTCTCAGTTAGAATTTCGCAAAACAAACACTGATTACAGCAGTGCTCAAATCTCAACCCTTCCCACCTTTCTCACTCTCAATATCACCATTGAATTCAACCTCCCTTCCAATCACTGCAAAATTATCAATACGATTAAAGAGACACAATTCAACTGTGGGACTCCGGTGGGTGAGAAGTCGCGTACACACAGTTCCTTGCAGCACTGTGAACACCTGTAAAACAGATGTGGAATAGGCAATGACAAATTTATAGCCCTTTGAGCCCTTTGCCTCAAAGCAAAGATGTTGCATCCTGAGTTGAATCAGGTAGATATCTGCTCAGATGGAGAGCAAACCTGCCAACATGGCACCCCTTCAAGACACAAAATATTGCAATCTCATTGATCTAGCCAGCCTTGTGGAAAATGTGGGCTGGATTCTGAGATGCAAGGAGTAAAGATGACACTCTCATTGATCTAGCCAGCCTTGTGGGCTGGATCCTAATACATGATGGGTAAATATACATATTTGTTTGCTGGTGTAAAACCACAGCCCTGAAGCTTATCTGATGATCAGTGCTTTACTTTACCAATGCCCCTCTTCCAAATTCTAAGCCCACCACCGAGGCCACTGATAGAATATTCTTCCTTTGCAAACACCAGATGGCTGCTGCATGCAGAAAGGCTCCCAAATGACAATTCCATTCTCCTCATTAACAAAGCAGATGGCTCAGATCAATTGTTCATCTGCCTTCATCTACCACATGCTTATTGAAGGTCTTAATGAACTAGTTCTTTGTGGAGTTTGGAGAGTACTTAGCTACTTGTGATGTCCATCACTGTGCAGTACTTAAGACTAATGGGAGGGTACAGTAAATGTTGTACACCCATAACAACAAGTTAAGAAAAAAATTCTAAATGTAATAGTTCGCTTTTCTAATAAACACAAACACACCTTCCACCAAGATAGCTGTCTTGAAGAGAAGTAAAAATCAGTATTTCATTTACAGCTCAATTAAACTGTATTAATTTAACATGATTAAATACTTATCTGCCAGGATGCCAAATTTATCCACAGTATATGAATATTGTAAAAAAATATTTATTTCAAAATGAAACATATGAAGCATATTTAGACAGCATGCGCCAGCATGCATTAAGAAAGTCACACGGCCACAACAACCAGCACATTCCATTTTTAGAGGCAGCTGTGGAGGATGCAGATGGATTAAGCATATACATTGCACCCAGAATAAATAGTAAGCACAGGTCTTTAAATAGATCTTTTACATTCTTCTTTCTCCTGTGAGATCTCCATTATAAAACTGACAGGTGTAAGAATAACACTGTCCATTGGCATATGGTACTAAACTCCACAACCAATACTGATTAAACAACAGAAGAACCAATATGATCCCGGCTAGCCTAACACACATTTCACTCCCATTAACCTGCTGTTAGTGAGGGCTGGGACTGCTCTGGCTGTAAAGATGTGTGTCTTCAACCTGTTGAATATCCTGTAGAGTTTTGGAATAGAGCGGCACAGTAAATCCAGCACCACAAAAATTAAAATAGCAGGACAAGAGCTGAATCCACACCAGCCTAATGATTGTGCAGCAGGTAAAAGTTTATGTGGTGAAAAGGGAGTGGGGAGTTGTGGAAAAACATCTGACCACAATGAATGCACTCTCAGAACAAATCCAGCATGAACGTGGTAGTGCTGATCTCTAGTACAGCTCACCTCCCAATGTTAGTATGACAACACTGACAACACTCCACAGCAGAAAAGCAGAGGTGACCACTCAATGAGCAATTAAAACCTCCCACCTTTTAGCTGTGTACCAATGTATCAGAACAAACAAACAAATAAACAAACTAACAAATAAACAGTATCTTATATTAATGTTTTATAGAATTACATTTTGGAGGAGATGTATCCATTTATCCATGTTTCTTGTTCATTCAATCTGTTCGTCCATATATACTGTAGAAAATTCATACCATTTTCCAATTTATTTTTCCAGATTATTATGGATTTTAATTAAATGTAAACAATTCCTACTAATGTTTTAATCAAATTATTAAAGTAGGCAAGAATGCGTCTTAATCAAATGAATGGATTAAATTAACTGAATCTATTGAATGGATTAGATTAATTGGATTGGGGCCAACATACTGGATTGGGGCCACACAGGACTATAGCACTGAAATTTTGAATCTGAAGAGGAAATCAAATAGGGAGATCACATCACTATATAAGCAGTTCTGAATAAGAGGTACGTACCCTAAATGTAAGAGGGAGTAGTTTAGACTGTTGTAAGCCATAGCTAATATTTCATTACTCAGCACTTAGTTATAATATCAAAAGGATTTTTCAGTGACTGTACCAGTTGCCAATGTTAAGGTTAACTGTTACTCATTGTGCTACTTCCTAGTCTGTAGTTATTAGTTTATTATTTTATTTACATGGTATGCCTTCATAGAGGAGGCAGTAAAGTGACAATAACATTAAGATACTGTTATAGCACAACTGTGGGAACAAAACGAGCTTAGAAAAAAGGGTATTCTTTTAGATTACAATTATATATCACTGCACGTTTAATGAGGCCCATCCTGACACTTGTGCCAAACAGGCCCTATAATTCAGCCAAAGGGAGGAGTGTGGGCGGCATCAGAGAGGAGGGTGTGATCAGAGTTCTCAGATGACAGCAGCTACTGGGGTAGCTGAGAACAGGCAGCCAGGACCTCCTTCATGAACTGTGCAATGCGCTACAGGCTCAGTCAAGCAGCAAATGGAATGGACTCAGATGGCTGCACTTCAGGCAGTACACTTATTCAGCACAGCCATCCATTTTGGTTCTGGGTTCTCAAGCTTTGTGCATTTTTGTCTCACCTACTGCTTTAACATTTTTTTAAAATATACTGATTTGAGGAAAAAAATGGTTAAAATAAAATGATCCTGGTCTCTCTTTTCAGGTGGCTTTTCTCAAATCAGCAATGTCAGTAATACAACCTGAGGCACATTGCAAAAATAAGAGTATATGATGATTATGATATGGCATGCAGGATTATTCTTGCCAGTCCTCCCAGGTGTTCAGGGACACCTCCCAAAACAACATCTTTCAAAACCATGGTCTAGATCATTATCATATTCAGAATCTTTATTGGTTTAGTTGAATTATTACTGCAGATTATTGTCACCAACCCCAGAACAAAATAAGGAAAAAAAGGTTTCTGGTTAAACAGTCAGATACAGTTATGAGTTCAATCTTTATATTGCTCAGAATACATCCACACGGATAAGTCTCCCCCTTTGATCTAGAATAAAACTCAATTTCTTATGAAAAGTATACATTTATATTGAGGATATATTGTGACTGAGGATAGTCCATTCCACAAGACTTCATGATTCAATGTGATAGTTTATTCCCATCTTGCTTAATGCATCGCGCCTTGTAAGATCACATGGAAGTTTCCCAGCAGATCAAACATCCCTGCTGGATCGGTTTCTCTAATGAGGACCGAATAAAACATGGTTCTGTCTCTGCTATGATCGAGGCTCCGGACTATATGCTACACATTTTCACAAACATGTAACATTCACTGCATACATACATACTGCACAAACAAAAGGCATTTGTCAAATCTACTATGTCTACAGAGGGCATCTAAATCAGATAAATGCCTTGCTCCATTATCTCATCTCTTTCATGATCACAAACAGAGAAAAATAACCCCAGAATGATGGCGCACTGCATCAAGGTAAGATGTAAATGTAGTTCCTGTGACCCTGTGAGAGAGCCTCAGACAGGTGGATCTGTAGGGTTGTGCCTGTGTGTGCTGGTGGTTTGTTCTGGTCTGGTGACAGAGGGACCGTTGCAGTTCCGTGTATGCCCTGTCACGAGGAGATTCATGGCTGCAGAGAGACTGAAATACCGCAGTTTCGCAAAGCCCTGAAACAAGCAGGTGGGGAATGTGGTCACGGTCTGGAGGCAGGGCTGTGGTCCAGACCAATGACAAGCTGAAAGGTCACCTTATGGGAGGGATTTCTGATGTTCCCCTTTTGTACGATTGGTTCTTAGTAGTGATTTAAGGCCATAAGTAATTCCAAAATGGATGTGAAATTAAACATACCAACATTGATTGGTGGGTAGTAGGTACTGCTCTTAAGAAAATGAAGCAATCTGGCATTTGACTCATGTATGCCATCAATGTTTCAGAGCAGGGAGAAGATGCTCAGTATACTGATGTCTGAAGAGAAACCATTTTATGGGCCTTTTATTTCATTACATCTCAATTACAAAGATGGATTAAACATTACAAATGGGGCAAACAGCAGTCCAATGTTTTACACAAGACTGTAAACATTGAGTTGAACTGCAAACATTAAGTTGAGCAAACTTAACACATCCTATCCATAGTGAAATGCAAAGCAGTACAGTAGCCTGTTTGTAATAATTAAAAACAAAAACATCATTATAAACAGGCATGAGACAGAGAGAGGGGGAGAGGTGTGCAGTCTGCACAAGGAGCACTGCTAGCTGCTGTTGAAAGCTCATAACCAGAAAGATGTATGTTGTTGGCGATGTCCTATACTTTAAACAACACAGACCAAACTATTCTGTTATTTTAACACTTAGTGTCCCTCTGCACAGAGGAATCGCTCTCCCACAGTAAGAAAAACAGTCAATGTAATGCCATTTGGGAGCAGACAACAGGAACAGACAGGCTCAGTCAGAGGGCCAGCTAGCCTGCTGGCCATTGATAAGGATGTGATAATGAGATAAAGTCTCTGCCACAGTGTTTGGGTCCAAGAGGCATCAAAAGATAGGGAGATACTGAGAACAGCAGTGCCCTTCAGATCTGACTGCACCTTGTTAAAGTCACCCCTGGCTACAGCATGGGCTGGGAGCGATCTTGCGCAATAATCATGCAGCGTTCATTTACCTCTGTGGACCGTGCTTGATCGTGATACAAAAAAATGAGTACCCATCACTACTGAGGAGTGAATGTTTAACATCGTCTGTGACAACCAAAAATGAACCTACATCACACTCACATAAAAACTGCATGCTCTAACTGCTAACAGATGCACATCATGAATCAGCCATCAATCAAGATCAACTGGTTTTTATTAATGGGACCAAAAGAAGCTTGATGTTCCAAGTCTTTTGTTGAAGTGTTATGGTGCCTCTGTCCACTCTACCCTCCCATGTGATATAGCCATCATTTGTACTCATCATGTGTTTAGTGATTGAGACAACAAACCAAATGCAAAACAAAATTTTTGGAGCAAGAAAGCCTCCCAACCCAATCTCCATCCCTTAAAAAGGAAGCACTGAAGCAAAAATGTGTGTTCAAAGAGGTTGTTTCTGCATAGTTTTCTATCTTTCTTGATATTGCCCTCGCTGTGTCTGTTCTCTCGCTTGCCTCCACACGGTTACAACTATGTATGTGTCTGTCACATTCCAGCTACTGGCCCCCTTCCCCAGCCCCCCAAACCTCCAGCCCCCCTCCTGAGGATCCCCCCTGCACTTACCAGGGCTGGTTGTGATCTGCAGGCTGCCCCGCTTCCGGAAGGGGGATTTGGGTTTGGGCTTGCCTGGAAGCGGTGTTGAGGACATTTTCCTGTCTGGGTTTGCGCTGCGGTCGGAGGAGCGTGAGTCAGAGCTGCAGAAGGCTCGACAGGGAGTGGAGTGGAGGTAGTGAGGCGCTACGCTGCTGATGTTGATGCTGAGTCTGAGGGGACTTTTATTGTGGCAGGGGCTGGGCCGGCGCAGAGTGGTGGAAAACCATCCACAGCCGCTCCGACAGGGCTGGCTCCTCCTCCCTCCCGTCCCCAGGCTGAGAGTCAGGCGAGGCAGGAATGGGAGACAGGACAGCCCTTGGCTTCCCCTGACCATGCTAGGCCCCATCCTCTCTGGTTGCTGTAGCAACTACGGAACCAACTGGCAAGGGCCAATCCGGAGGAGCATAACAGCTTCGGCGGGCAATGTTGTTAGATTTGGATTCGGACACGAGAGCAAGAAGCGAGAAAATATTATGAATGAAAAATGAGAAAAACTATAGGAGGAGGGAGGGGTAGAAAAGCTTGCAGGTCTAAATAAGTACCAAAGGCATCAGCAAAGCTTGAAGACAAGCTAGCAAATCCCTAGACTAAAAAAGAAGACAAAAAATGATAGAGAGAAAAAGAAAACACAGCACAACCAAAAAGGAGGCTGTCATGGAGGGCTTAGTGGGCTGGGAATGTAAGCTGCTTTCCTGGAAAATCTCTTGGGGAAGGCGGGCTGACAAGCAGAGCTGGTACTCCCTTTCAAAATAAGGTATGAGAGTTCAGCATCATTAGGCTTCCCACCACCTGTTAGTCACATCCTGTTATCATCAGTTTGATTGTTTTTATTGAAACCCAGCAGTTACAACCAGAAAGTATTGCCAGTACAGTTCAACAAGTGACAGGACATGAAAATGCAAAAATAGCAAACAAGGGACATCCTAGTTTTGTCCCAGTGGTCACAGTTGATCGGGTATCACATGCTTTCAGACTTTTCTATGATTTGCTTGCAAGAAGAAAGAATGTGGCATCCTGAGTTGTAGTGCAAAAGCACATTATTGAACAGCATTGTAAATAAACTCAGATCTTAATCTCGATTTCAGGCCCTATGGGTACTACTGGGAAAAATGTAAGTGAAATTATTTATGATTTCCACAAAAGAAAAAATTATTTTTAAAACCAGGCAGTAGTTTCTCACAACACAATAATGAATATCCTGAGATAACTAGTCTGAGCATAAAGAACAGAAATGTGTCTCTAATTAATGCCCTAAAAACAGCATGCATAAATATATGCTAAGCTTATTTAGAAAGTTATGGGTTTGAACTGACGGCAACTACTCCATTGTAATGTCAATGTGCATGACTAATAGTGCAGATGACAGCACATGTGGAATCCCACGCCAAGCACTTCACCTACAATGTGCTGTAAAGGGCTTTTACATAACAACAGTAACCTATTTTTCACAGTGCTGACTTGCTACTATGTTATGTGAAAGCACAGTTAAAAATGTGCCATCCATTGAAAATGGAGGCAACAAGGAGAGGGTTCAGTGTGTGTGTGTGTGTGTGTGTGAGGGAGGGGGGCAGGAGGTGCTGAATTTCTGTTTTTCATGTGTGATGGAAACGGTTTTTGCTACAAACCTCAGATCTGATCTATGTATTGGTTTTCTGTAGAGGGAGAGAGAGGATATTGTCATTGTACACAGTAATTTCAATTTTGCTTTCTGTAAGGAATGAAAGCCAATGAGCGTGAGAGAGAGAAAGGGGCAGGGGGAGGGGCAGCGGCTCTAAGCATTATAGTAGAGGACTTTTCTACAAGAAAGGACCAGATTGTCAACAGCCCTCTGTGCCGCCTCTTCATTTGGATATAGTTGTCCTATTGGTCAATACTCAAAGAAGACAGGAAGACAAAGGTTCTTTGAAAATCTGATAGCAGGGTGTCTTGTAACCGCCCCTGCATGCGCATTGACCGTTTCATTACCAACAAATTCTGCCTTCTAAAAACACACATTAAAAAAGGGGAGATACATATATTCCTAGATATCAACATTTGAGTGCGCACGCGCGCGCACACACACACACTCACATACACACTCTGGGTCTCATATATAATCTTCCACTTTATGTTAAACACATTTCTTGTCATGTTGCCTTTGTTTACCAATATCAAAGCTTTATTCATAATTCAATATTTGATTTGAGTACTTGCAATTTTAAAGTACTATACTTTAATTAATTAATAATTTCCTTTTTTTGATTTTGTTGTGATATTTTATCATGTTTTCCTGCAGTACATATCACATTTTATTATGTTTATAAAAATTTCCAATACAAATGTACGTTTGTTTTGCTTGTTAAGAAAACGGATGTCTCAAACAATTCACACAGCCAGACTGCTACAGGCTAGGGACATTCATAAAACACATTCCAATATCCATTTGAGGACAAAAACATTGGGCCTCTGTGCAGAGAGATAAGAGAAGCTTACATCTCTATTGCACTCCATGCAGTTCAAGCCAAGACAACAGTATGCATGGATATAACTGGTCACAAAAAATGAGGGAAATCCTCACTTAAAAGGAAGAGCGCCCTCTTGTGGGAAAACAAGACTATGTTATAGATGACAAAACATTCTACATCTCAGCTGCACACAACTGACCACATACAAATGTGCACATCGAAGAAATTATCTAGTTTTGCAAAAAAAAAAGGCCTTCCAGCATTTCCTCTGAGTATAACCAGACATCCTGAATGCAACTCCAGAAAGAGAAAAGCTTTGCTATCACTAGAATTACAGTAGTCACTGAAATGGCATCTGACCACACATTTCCAGAAAATCTACATTCAATTTTTAAAAAACACTTCATTGACCAAAGCATGGCAAAAATGAGTTAATGAGTAGGAGTTTAGTTGCTTAAGATAAATAATAGAGTCAAAGTAACAAACCTGTTTCAGCACAAGGAGACACTGAGCTCTGACCATTCTACTGCATATTGACAAATTTCATGGGGCACCTCTAGCCCAATTTTTCAGTCTTGCTTGAGCTGTGTTGTTTTCAAATGGCTAAAATAGTGGGAAACCATCATATAGTCAGCTCAAGGAAAGTCCTAAAATCCAGGTGTAAAAACATATCAGCCAAAAGAAAACTCAGGCCTACCTCAAAACAAGGCCTTCACCCTCAAAAATAATGGGGTTTGGAAATCAGGACACTGTGGCAACCTCTTCAGGCTTTTCCTCCTTGCTCTGTCTGTCTTTCTCTCTCTCTTCCCCCCCTTTCTGCTCGTCAGCAGTTTCCTTTGTGGAAACCTACAGGCCCAGCCTGTCTCAGTTCCTCAGTTACTTTTTCACAAAGCACTGGGAATCTGCAGTGTTTTGTTTGCAGAGGCACCCACACCCCCACTGCCCCTTCCCCTCCTCCCTCCTTCATCTCTAATAACCCCCCCCCCCACACACACACACACACACACACACACAAGCCTTCCCTCTGGCCCCCCCAAAAAGGCTAGTACCCCTCCCTTTCCCTTATTACATCATCACTGCCCAGGAAAGGCAGGCGGATACAAACTTTCAACAGACCTTCAGCAGCCTAGCTTTTTTCGGATACTTAACTTTGCCTTACTGTGAGTTTAATCACTGTCACTGAGACAACGCTGAAAGATTTGGGACCTTCTTACTACTTTACACACATTTCATAAAGAAAAGGCATCCATACTATCTTCTCCCCAGTGTGCTCTGTAACTGTTATAAAATCCTACAATATTTTTGAACATCTACAGGTAAATGCTTGTCTTAAGGTTGACGTCTCAGTTCTTGGCACACATGTAAAGCAAAACATAAGCATCTGCGTGGGAAATTCACGTCAGTGAAGTTTTGTCATGCTGCGGCTAATTGCTGTAACACTTATATGACTATCTGTACAAATTTCTAACAAAATGAAAAAATGAAATAAATAATAGAGCTGTCTTACTGTAGCTCTGTGCATATCCAAGGGGGCACAATACAATACTCTTAAACACCCAATCAATGCAAATTACACTATTCTTTCAACTTTACATAATGCCGAATTATAAAATGTCATATCCAAATAATTGAGTATTGCATTGTATTTCCAAATAAAGAACGAATTATGGACAGAACTAATTAAAAACAGAACGTTTGCCACTTTCACTATTGTAATACAGTTTAATTGGTGTCTTTAACTTATTCAAAGTCATAAGATTGTGCGTAACGTTACCTGTGCACAAAACTGACTCTAATCCGAGCTAGTTACCAATACATTCATAAATTACCCAGCGAAACCATTTATCCACGCTGGGTGTTTTTCGTAAGAAGCACAGCAAAATCACATTTGGATATGTACCTCTACCTAGGTTAGCTAAGTTAGCGACAGCGAAGTTAAGTTAGCAGATAAACACTCTGGCTATTCTAGCGCATTCATCGCATGGTTTTCACTTTTCAGTTCTAAAATAGCTCCGGCTAAGTGATTACACGAATGACAGCTAACTAGTTCGCCATTACCGTCTGTTGGCCAGTTGTGCACATCTGTGTAAAGTAGACTGTGTACGAGCTAAGTTACTATGATTAAAAACAGCACATTTTGATACCATTTTTCCACAATAAACTGTGGTAACTAGCGAGGGCACCCGCAAATACTGCATAAACAATCCAGCTATACTCAAGAAATTGAAGTGTTAGGTAGCACCTGTCGTTACAGTTAGCGTACGTCAGGTAGCGATAAAGGAATAAGCACTTACCACCTGCCATTGCTGCAGCTTCAGTCACGATGGCAATCACTACTAGCAAATTTCAACGTAGCAAACTACGATAAAGTTAATGTTTAAGTAGCTACCGAAGTACTTTCCTTCTTCTCAGATACTCTCTGATTTCGATATCAAGTCGGCTATAAATGGCTATTGCTGTAAATAAATTGGAAAACAACTATTAGCTAACGTTATCAAAAGAAAACTCGGGCCACTCACTTAATCCTAGATAGGTTGTAAATGTCACGACTGAATATTTGGTGATTTACACAATTTTAAGTACATTTGATTGATCGAGCTATTTAATTTTACTTAATTGTAGTTTAGTGGTAGTGTAATGGCACTTTTGTTTTCGATCTTTTACAATGGGAAGCTGTAATTCCTTTGACTTCGCTATCAGTATCTTACGTTGCAGTTTTACTTAAATTAAAAAAATGACGTTTAGTTTACGCACGTTCACAAAAATTCCAGGAAATAAGAAAAGTTTCAGAAAATTTAAAGGGACAGTAACATTTATTTTCTGAGAGGACAGTCCAGTAAGCCTGTGCGTTTAAGATGTATTACCAGTCACTTAGTCAAGTAGTTCAAATTACAGTACTTTGGAGTGTTTTTCTCAAATTTCATAACAAGTAAGGCTACATCATTGCGTGCTACTTCCAAAGAGAATTCGTCCACAGATCTGAAATTCTCAACCATAACCCTTACGAAGTTACCATACAATTGTGGAGCCTTGCCGGAAGGCAGTGACAAGTGTGAACAGGTTAACATTGGTGAGCTTGCCGTTTTTGCACAGATTTGCCTTTGATATATACAGCTAGAACACAATGGAGAACAGTGAAACAGTGATGTTTCATAATGATCATGTAAGATCTAACCAATGTGTGCAGCTGAGTGTTGTTGTTCTGTAAGATGCCAACATGTTGTGTCAAGATTTGCTTAATTACAGTACTTGTAAATGACTATCTAAACCATGAGAGTTAAGTTACAGGCATTTACAGTTATAGCAAGTCGCTATAATGATAGTCTGTTGGTACTGACAGCTAGCTCAGTGTCTTTATATGACATTCCTCCCACACAAGCTCTCCAGGACAGCTGCACATAAATACATTCACATTAAAACATTGAAAGTGGTTGAGATAAATACTCCCTGCCTGGTTGACTCATAATTTATTTAGTGATTAATTGTGATTGGTCTGACTGAATGCATCAAGTCACCACAATCTCATGTCTTTCAACCAAGGCCTAAAGGACTGCTCCACCCCTGTATGTTGTTTGTGTAATTGTAAATGACGGTGCATTGCATTGGTAATTTAGTATCATCGATGTTAATAAAACCTGTAAGGCTCCATTCCCAGAAAAGTTGTGTGAGTTCCTCTGGTTTTTAACTCATTGTGCTCCTTCTGAACTCTTCCCCTTGTTCACAACCTTCCTAACACCAGTAGTGAGTTGCCATCTGCTAGCATAAGCTTTGGCCCAAGGTTTATCTGAGACCTGTGAGTAATCTTGTCAACAGATCAGTGGCATTCAGCCAATCCCACGATACAACAGGCAAAAGAGACCATAATGAGATTGGCCATTGCTGAATAAAAGGATGCCCTGATTATCTGCCTACTTAACTGTTGGAAACATTTGAAAAAATGATTCTGTTACTGCTTGCCACCAACAATTAGACAATTGGTGTGCCAATAATGATGTGGGTTAATGTCCTCCTTTTTCATGGTATGGTGGGCAGAGCTGAAATAACTACATTTAATTGCTCAAACCCATTGTTGTGGGACTGTAAAAAGTTCTCACTTTTGTTGTCTAAGCTTCTTAGGCCTGCAAAAAGCTTAAAAATAACCGATCAGCTTGAAACAGATTTGAAAACCCTTGACTTTCATTGAAGTCCCAAAACATTCTTTATCAAAGCGTACTGTTTAATTTTATGGTAGAATAATGGTGCCTTTTTTCTATTACTATGAGGAACAAAATGGCATCAGGTATTTATGTCACATTCTGGTTTTGGGGCTATAGTGTAAAGAGTAACGTGTGTCAGCCCAAATCCATGTGGTATATATCATGTTATAGCAAGATGTTTACCATACAGCATGATTCTAAGAGGGCTAATTTGATAGGTTTAGAGGGAAGAGTACCATTTATCTTCCCTTACACATTTCAAGTGGCACATAAAGGGATTACTATAATCTAACAGTTTCTAATTAAACCACTAAGAATGTTGTTTCCAATTTATTCGCAGAACTCAGTTGTAATATGCATGGAAATTTTTAATTAGCCAGTAACATGCTTTACAGGAATGTACTACTTTGTTATAATTCTCATGGAGGACTGGATTAAACGTTTTTTACCAAAAGTAATGGTTAAGCATCATCATGGAGTGATGAGTTACTGTTTTATTGAAACTGACTTGTTGTATTCTTTATCCTAATCTCTTCATGTCTGTGCTGTGCCAACTTGGCTGAATGTAAGTGATAGGTCAGAGTATGACCCTATTGGCCCTTGGTTTGATACAGGCAGTGCAAATTAAGTGGATGACTGGAGTAGTGGCAGCCATGAAAATCCACACCTGTTCCCAGTGTTTTGTCTGATGCCAGGCCACAAAATCCTCTGAATGGGCTGTTGTCACTTACTGTACTTGACCTGGCTGCTCAAGACTGCTGCCTTATCCAAAAAACAAAAGCCATATCACTGCACAGCACCACAGCATCTTCAGGCAAACTCCAACAATAAGGACTGTACCTTGACAAGGTTTTCCACTATACTTACTATACTATATACAAGACTGGCAACTAATGTAAATGACTTTGTAAAAGGCTTTGGCCATTTATTGTTTGTTTTGATAAATATTAGTGCCGATGCAAACAAATAAACCATTAATGTATCCTATAATTTTGTCAAAATAATTAGTCATATACATTGTATGATAAAACAGACTATCATTTTTGAAAACTGTGTTCCAATTCTGTTACATTGTCCTCTAAACCGTTAGTCTGTCCAAGGCTCTGTCACCCTTCTAAAATGTGTTACTTTACTCACATTGACAAGGAATAAGAGTCTAAAACGTATTTATTTTAATGCCATACCTCAATAACCAGACCTGTTTGTCCCGTACAAGGAACATTTGTCTCATTTCAACCTTCAGTTTTGTCCTCTGGGCTGGGCTAATTGGATTTGCCTATTTCCTATATGAAGCTAAGAAAACCCCTCCCCAATCCCAACCAGAGAAATTGGGTTTAACACAGGATGAATTAGGGTGGAGAGAAGCTGAGAGACAGAACAAGTCCCTTTAGTCATTGCACAGTGTCTATCCACCTGCCTTGCTGTCTACACCACCGATTGCCCTGCCCCCCACACCACACCTCAAGCACAACTCCAGTGCAACCTTTTTCTCTTTACATCTCTGTCCAAAATCGGGCAAAATTTCGGACCCGGAGGAATTAACTTTGAAGGAGACCCTACAAAATCTCGAAATGGGCAGTGGAGCGAGTGCTGAATCACAGAAGTCAAAGGAGTTGGAGAAGCAGCTGCAGGCAGATGCAGACAAGGACTCCAAGACAGTAAAGCTACTGCTTCTGGGTAAGTTCTCATATTTCCAAACAGTTCCCTTAAGTGTGGGTAAATAGATGTCATGGTGTTTTGGTCAGTCCAAAAAAATACAAAAGGTTGACAGATCACAGACATGCTGGTTCTTAATGTTAGAAGGTGACCAGCAATGATCGTTAATTAGACATTCAATGTTATATTCGATGGAGTGCTGTAATTGTGAAGTTGAAAGTAAGTATACCTTCATCATACCATCCTTTCTATGTCATTTGGTATATACCTCAGCATTTCAGTCTATATCAGTCAGTATCCAGTGTACCACTGGAGGGACCACTTGATTTGTTGCACTGAATATGGATATCTGTTACTAATACAAACACTCTGAGAACACTCTGATGTAAGACAGGGAGAAATTGTTTTGATATGGACTGAAGTTTGAATTTGAATTTGCAACACCTTAGGTGCACCTTGAATGAGGCTCTAAATACCCTCTAATAGTTCTGTTTCTTTGGGGTAATCTTATAAATAGGAGATGAAAGCCTATTTTGACACAATGTATGATTTTTTCAGAAACTGATAGTAATTGAAAGTAAAAAGGAGGTTTTTTCATTTCATTTGCAAAGGCAGACATTAATCTTATTTAATTGATGTTTGAATTTCAAACAAGACAGTTAACATGTAAGGAATCTCTACTGTCATATGTATCTATACAAAATTGTTGCTGAAAATGTTTTCAGATTATGTTAAATATGATGTACCATTTATTGTGTAGAACAAAACTTATCTGTGTGAGTGTATCCCTGTTTAAAATGACTTCATAACTATAACTGTGATGTTATGATGACCACTTCATTACTGATCTCTGAAAATATTAGTTCTACCAGTATGATTGTTTTTGGGTTCTTGTCACTGAGTACACACATATCAAATTGTCTCAGTATTGAGTAAGTGGCTCTCAATTTTCATTCTGACTACTGGATATAAAATTGGGAATTGATAAAAAAAATTAGAGACTTCTTAATCAAATTGTGAAACTGACATCGTTTTTGTAAAATGAGAGATGGACCCAGTCCTGTACCTTTATTCCTCTGGATGCTGATTAGTGAGAGCAGAGCTGTGGGGCATCCATGAATTATGAACCCTTGAAAATGAAACATCAATCCCATTACATTCTTTACGTAAGTCCTGAGCCACCTGGTTATGTATTCTTTGTTTCTTGTCCTTTGCAGAAACATTAACCATATTATTATTTCTTGTTACTTTCTGTGGTGGTACTTGTACACTAACTTTAGACCTTTTCACAGTCATGCGTAATCATTGACAAATAGTTCAGGCCATGAACATTGAAAAAAAAAATAAATAAAATAAGTGAATAAATACCAGTCTTGTTTTATGCATTCTCTGTTATGTCTTGGTTAACATATTTTAATTTTGATTGGTGCAAGAAAAGGTGCTCTGGGACTTTCTTGACCCTAGAACCACCATTTGACTTTTTATAAATTTACAATTCTGATTGTATATAATGCTTTGTGCTGATACAGACGAAGCCACAGTAATTAAAAGGGACAGTTGTGTCTTAAGTTTGATGCTCATTAGTGTGGATGTGAAGGTGGGGAGGGGTCGAAAAAACCAGCCAATGGCAGGGCTGTATTTTGTCAGCTTTTCCCAGGGGTTCACAGTAACCCTCTTATGTGGTCTTTCCTGTCACTTTTACAGACTATAATCATCTTTCTTCTGACTTATGACCAGGATTACTTAATGCCCCTCCCTGCAAACACGTGTACCTATGACCTGCTAATGCAAAGATACGTCACTGGGGCTGAGGCACAGTAATCAGGCCATTTTTCTGTCCTGTTTGGTAACTGTCCCAGTCTGTATGAGAGTATAGGATTGAGTGAGCTGAAGGAGGGGTGAGGAAAATGAGTTGTAACTAATTAATCACATCATAATGATTATTTTGGGTGAATAAAATTAATATGTCACAATGGCCCACCCTGCTGCATGCTCTTCCACAGAGAATAATTCCAGATATCTCAGAAGATGAGTAATAAGAAAATGAAAGACCTCTGTGAGGCTCAAACTGGTTGAACCACTTAGATACTTTACCTGTCATGGTCTATTTAGACACTGTGAGCCACAACGGAGAGACACTGTATACATAGTATGTACTGGACAGAATGTATTCAGCAGCAAAAAAACTCTTACTGTCTCACAAGACCATCCTGAATCTGAAATTCAAAGCTTGAATCTGAGGGTTGAATCATCTGTGTATTCACAGACTACAGGAGTCTAAAGCAAACATGTCTCAAGTTCAGAAAAAGTTTAGTTCTCACATGGAAAAACACTCAGCCAGCAAAGAAATATTTAAATGGGGGCACAAGTAAACCTTTGAGGCATTCGTTGGCTCCATTTCGGCCAAATACTGACACATTTTATAAGTAAGTTCTGCTACAATAAACATTAACAATGGTCTTGAATTCAGATCCTTTTAAACTTTTGCCAAGAAGCTGGTAAGAGATGAGGCCTTGTGTTTAGTGAAACAACTGACTCATCTTGCTTCTTGTTGCTTGCTCTGGTAAAATAAAAAAGGCTCTGTCTCAGTGAACATTGTGAAAGCAATGCAGACAGAAGCATGCAATTTGTGTGAGCAATTATATTATATATAAAGTCTCTGGCTTGTTTCTGAAGTGGGCTTTAACTCAGTGTATGGACACACTCAGACTTTACAGGGAAGAATGTTCCATGATATGCTTCACTTTTAGATTCTACATATCAGCTCTTTTCCATTGATACTCAATGAACAGCAATGTTCTCTCATGTTTTTTTTTTCACAGCAGTGGTTTTGCACAGTAGTTTACTAACATAGTTAACTGGTGACAAAATTTCCATTTTCACCCATTCTCTTGGCTCTGCCTTCCCTTTGTTATGGTCAGACCATGTATGCATAAATTGTGCCAGAGAGGCAAACCTCATATCCAGAGATGCCAGACAGCACAAGAAGAAAAGCAAGCTATTTCAGGTTCTGGTAATGACAGGGAGAAAGCTTGAGTCCTGATTAACTGGCCCTCCCTCACACTGTGGTGAGTGTGCACATGCATGTCTACACTACCCACGTGCACAGGGGGCTCCATCACTGTGCTGATTATCAAATGCTTTCATCTGCCTCAAGAGCAGTCCAGTCACAGGCTGAACAGGCTTCTCCCTCCTTTACTCTCTGTCACAACCAGCTGACATTAAGGCCTGCAACATGGAGAGTGTCATGTTGAGCACTTATTCTCCTCAATCCATCCACCAACTTTGATGCAGGAGGAGGCAAATATTGTTACTCAGGATCAAGGGATTTTTCAGCACCACTGAAGTCCTTCACAAATGAGTCAACTGCTTCAACAAGTCTGGTTAAGTTGTTGAATCAGAAGTGCCCATATTACATAGATAAATTATGATTATCAATAGTATTTTTAATAGATTCAGTAAACATTTACATGAAGCCTTGACTCCAAATTAAATGCATTGGCAACTGAAATGGTAACTTTGGATGTAATTCTGGGGGCTGTGGACACCTTCCTCAGAGTGTTCTGAATGGGATTAAAAGATCCTAAAATCCTCATAAAATATGACCTGGGGTTCAGGAAGGATCACCTTTGATAAAGTAATGGCAGAAGAATGTCCTAACACCAGAAAACAGTGTCTATCAATGCCCATGACACATTCAAAAGTAAAAAACAAAACAATGGGTATACAGAAAAAAGATCTATGACATAAAGATGTTACACTGAGCCCATGAAGAGAAATAAAGACCATAAACATCAATCTGGCCAGGATGTAAGGTAAATCTGGCCAGATAAGATTGAAGGGAGACTGGCATTTTTTAATTTGAGTATACAATGTGCCACAGCTCATATTTCTGCTCTCTCATTTCCTTTTCTGTGTGGTAGTACAAGCAGAAACCCCTGTACAATGAGGAGTATGTCTTGTTGCATAAGAATGTGAGCTTTTGATTCGCATATTTACAGGCAATCACTGACAATATACTGATGGAGCCATATGGGAGTGTGCTAGATCATGAATCTTATGTTGGCAAATGTGCTTGAAAATCTCATTTCAATGAATGAAAACATTCAAACATTTCTAAATAAAAAATACATAATATTTCAGTCTTTTTACTTATGTTGTCATTTGAAAATAAAATTGTTTAAAAGGCAGCATATAACAGTTGTGTTTCTGAGATCTACTGTGACTGTAAAATGGAGAGCAAGGGGAGATGTATTTGCATCTAATTTGAAGTTAGAGGAGAGGTGGATTGTTAACGTCAAAACAAGGTCTCAGTTCAATTGTATAAATTATGATTAAAAAAAACTTCTGACACATCTTGCACCATCAAAACACTATTTGATAAGATGAATCTCCTAGATGGTATAATGAAAATTTATAAATATTAAAAAAATTGCCAGCAGATGTATTTCACGAATATGCACAGATAAATGACTAAAAACTAAAAATTATGCTGTGGAATCTAAGCTTGTTTAGATTTTTATTCAAGAATGTGTGAGAGTATTTTACATTTCTGGGTTTTGTTCATATTAATTTCGACCTGAATTCATATTTATTTATTGCCTTCTCCTCGTTTAACAAAGGAGGAATAACCCAACAGTTTGAAAGGGACCTTTGTATAATATATTATACACATGTTTTAAAATGGAGTTTACAATAAACAACAGAATTTGGGCCAATAACCTTCTGTACCTGTAGCTTGTCATTTCCAGAACAGTACATAACTTGAAACTTTGTGCAAATATGCAGAAGAAACAGTTGACGGGTATATTTGCATTATGGTGATTCTCACAATATGATAATTATAATTATTTCTCCAATGTTTTCTTAGATTCTAATGTTAAATACATTATATTTACATGTAGATAGGTTTAAACTTCTTGAAAAGTTTCAGTACCACCATGAAATCACTAAATTTCCATTTGAATTTTTGGTATGTAGCAGTCAGATTCAGTGTTACTGCCCAGGGCACTCCAAAGTCTTTGGTGGTTTAGAGTGCGAGGAAGCATACAGCAGTCTATAAATATGAGATTGCAGCTGAGGGATATAGAAATAGCGGACAGTCAGGCTACATGTTACACAGTCCTCTAAATGGGATAAAAAATGAGCGGATGTGCCCCTCCTCAGGGGTCAGTCTTGTGGCGTCACCATTCAGCTGATTAGCCCATCGATCTGCCCTAACTCTGCCCCCAGGAAGTAGGGGAACTAAAGGATGTTCTGACTGTGCCAGACGCATGCTCCTGTGATCTGGACAGCTCCTGTCATGCTCTAACAGAGCTCCCATGGCAACACTTCTTATCAGTGAACTCCTGAGAGGCTTTCCCCACAGTCTCCTTATGCAAGGCTCAGCAAATCCAATTGGGTCGCTTCACCCTAATCTCATTAGCAAGCGTCGTTAAAACCATCATGCCAGATGTTGATCTCATGAGCTCCATCTCACTGCAGGTTTGGACCACTCGATCCTGCCCCTGGGCTGCTGAACAAAAGAATATCTGATCCAAGTCCAGTACAGGCCACAGCAAGGGGGCACTACGTCCTTGTTTGCCTCTCATATAGCGTTCGAGCAATACTATTGACACATTTAAGTATATATGAAACAAAAGTATTGAAAATGATGTAAATGTATATTTTTATTTGTTATGTAATTATTCATAAGAGTCTCACAAAGGGAAATGCCCCTACAGGACAATGATCTAACCTGTGAGGGAGAGGTCATAGAGAAATGGACACATCCAATAATTGTAACCAGTATATTTTGTGATTATGTGGACATGTTCTTCCTCTACACATTTTGGCCATGATAAAACCAGTGAAGCAGGACATGATGTTTTTGGGTAATCCTCATACATTAAAAAGCAACTTAGAAAAACAAGGCTGCTATTTTTGCTCCATCCCACCCTCATCGTTTGCCCTCTGATTAAAAACACCAGTTTCACTCTCAGAGGAGCCTGGTAATAAAAAAAAAATTGGCAGTGAACAGGCTGTACACAAACAGAGGAGTGCTTGTAACAGCCCATTGTGCAGATGAGATATTGCAGAGGTAGAGTCAGGAGGAAAGCCTAGTGACATGGGGGGTGGAAAAATATGATGACCAATGCTGCACAACACCAAGCACATGACCTCATAATATAAAAACAGGAAGAGGCAGAGGTTAGGGTGGGGAAGGCTGTTTTGTGTGCTTTTCAGAACATATGCTGAAAGTTTAGGTCGCCTTCAGGGGGTTGCAGTGACCAGTGTGGTCCTGTTTCGTCATCTTCTGGCAGTGTTTGTGTCTCATTAGGTTTTAGAGTGTAGCCAAATGTCAGGCAGATCCCAGTCACATGCAGTGACATGATAGCCACCCCACTGTCACCATAGGAACTTTTCGCAATGCTTGCCAATTGTGACCAAATAACTGCCAGTCTTTGAGAAGAGAAGATTAAACCTCACCTCTGGGTTCAATATTCTCATGTCTTGTTCCTGTGGGTTTTATCTTAGCCTGTGTACCTCTGAGACAATTATTCAGGAGCATCTAAGAAAATATTTGATATCATAATTACCCTATATAATCTTGCAGACCTGCTAATTTTGGGGAAGCTATAATGGGGAAGACAAGATGCAGTCTATGTAATGCGGTTGATTGAAAAGATTTTAAGAGAGCTGACAAACCACTGTATAAACGTCTGACTGTGTTGCTGTCTTGCAGGTGCTGGTGAGTCGGGGAAGAGCACCATTGTAAAGCAGATGAAGTAAGTGCACATTGTCACCCTAACACAGGACTGCTTTCCTCCGAGTATGCAACATGTTTTCCCATTGAACTGGTCTCTAAAGTAAATGATAAGCAGAGAAAAATGCAAACTGGCAATAGTCATTGCATCTGATACACATAAACTACACTTAGCTTTTACATTGCATATATAGCATCACACAAATAGGCACACACACACACACACACACACACACACACACACACACACACACACACACACACACACACACACACACTGTTACTGTAAAAGGACAGGGTAAACAATAGTGTTGAGGTGTGGCCCTAATATGCTTTTCAGCAGATCACTGATCATCATTAGACAACATTGCTTTGATATCCTCTAACCCACAAAAGACATAATATGTTAACCCATTGATCCACACACACACACACACACACACACACACACACACAGGTGTGCATACGCACACACACACATTCACACGCACATGTGCGCATATGTGCATACACTCACAAAAGACATTAATCCACATCAGTTTTGAACTAAGCAGTTATATGCTATGAAAGTCAAACAGAGTGTTTTTACATTAGGCAGCAGAAAGAGCTGGAGAGGTCCAAGACTGTTTATTTTGTTCTCATCTTGTTTCAATGAATTCTGACTGACACTATGACTCCACACTTGGCTTGTGGCCAACAGCTGTTGGTAACCACTGAGGGTTTGCTTACCGTGTGTGTGTGTATGTGTGTGTGCGTGTGTGTGCACGCCTTGCGTGCATGTCTGTAATGATATGTTAACGTAGGCCAATGTGTGAGTGTGTGTTTATGCACACCATGTTAGTTGCCCTAATGTTTATCTTGTCTTCATGGAATAACTTGGAAAGTATATCAGGCAATCACTGCATATGATGGAGACAGTCGCATCAATCACTGCAAATGAGTCTGTTTGCAGTGCTTGACATATACGTGTGTATAAATATAAATATACTGCAGTTCAAGACAGATCAATGACACTCTCTTTTGGCATGGTTGGAAATTGCATATGGCAAAACTTCCAGTCTCACAGAAGCTATTCTTGGACAGTGCTTACTTTTACTCATGCTCAGATCATACAGTTTCGTGGGTTATGTTGCAATGACACATATAACCACCAGGGGGTGGTTAGAACAGCATGTACCTCACTACAATGTACTGGTGAGAGTGGGTGTTAGCAGTTACAGATCAACATTTCAAGTGGTGCCTGTTCTGCCATCCAAGCCGGATTAAGACTGATACAGTAGGAGCTGATGTGATGAAAGAGCCTTTTTTAATGCTCTAGCTATCATTGATGACTACAGTTGTGCCAAGTCAGGAGTATATACAGTATATATGAAGGGTGTACTGACATAGCTTTACCCATACATGCATCAGTATGTAGAGCTCTACTACTCCTGCTCTCGGGGAAAGAACTGAAGCTGTCTTAAAACTGGTGGTCTTATAGAAGCATAAAATTATCATACAAAAATATGTTTCAGTCAGCTTCATAATGCTGAAGGTAGGCAACAAGAATGACGTTTTTTACATAGATTAAAGATTATAATGTTAATCTCATATGTTGGGAAGTGTTCTCTTAAAATTCTCACACCCTCAAAAAACAGATTAACGAGCGCTCCACATTTTATTTTATCCTTGACACTGGCTGATGAAAAAGCTTGCCTTTCCCACAACAATACTTAGCAGGTACATAGCCAAGAAACTGGGCAAGCATTGATAATTCAGTGAAATACTGAATCAGTAAAAACCACACACACACTGACAGAAGGACTTCATTCACTCCTCCTCTTTTTGCTTGTGTCTGACAGAATTCTGCATCAGGGAGGTTACACGAAAGAGGAACAAATGGAGTTCAGGGCTGTGATCTTTGGAAACATCCTTCAGTCTGCACTGGCTATCATCAGAGGAATGCAGCTGTTGGGCATCAACTATGGGTCTTCATCTGCTTCAGTGAGTTCAACTACTACATATACTATCACATATGCATGTTTGCACACACCTACATTCACTTGCAGAAAAATGAAAACACATCAGTACAGATTCACAAGCATATGCCCACATGTGCACATTGTCCTCATTTTCCTATTGTTTTAAACTATCATTTCACTCTGTTGTTCATTAGACAACATTAATTAGATAAGAGTGTGGTCTTTTGCTTGCATTTGTACTTATTTACATATTTTGTTTCTATTGCACTGTACTATTATATTTTGATAGTTTTGGAGGAATAAATTGTCAGTGTACAATGCAAATGAAATGGAGTATGTTTGGATACAATACTTGTCTCAGGATTATTGAATTACATCAGCAGAAAGGTTTTATCAATGAATGGACTGATTAAAGAATGGATGGACTGATCAATACTTGCCCGCCCCTTTCCCAATGCAGGATGACGCTCAGAAGCTGCAGAACCTGGCAGACTCCATCGAGGAGGGCACCATGCCCAATGAGCTGGCTGATGTCATCAAGAGGCTGTGGAAAGACTCTGGTGTCCAAGCTGCCTTTGACAGAGCTGCTGAGTATCAGCTGAATGACTCTGCTTCTTAGTGAGTGTACCCATCTTCCCTACAATTCCAACATCACAACAAGGGAAAGAGACCCAAGATCAGAGGGTTTTGGGGCCTCAAGTCCTGAGTGGGGTCCACAAGCTGCCCGAAGGATTGCAGTATAGTAGCATTAATGGAAATAGGTGCATGTGAAATGTAAGGGTAGGTGACAAGTGCAGGTGATCATTAGGGACACTGATAAAATTTAACAAATGACCTTTCAATAAATGATGAACAGCATCATTAAATTATTTGGGAGGAAATCCAAGTAATCCTGTATCTCCACTCCATTTTTACCATTGCATCGCAAGTCCTCAGTATTGGGTATCATGAGACATTATAACTGTTTTCAGTGATCTTACCAGTTTCAGTTATCTTAATAATTCTAGTGTAGCAAGTAATATGGTAAGAAATGCTATATGGGAATTCAAAAGCCATTGCACAAAGTTATGCAAGTAAAAGTTGACATTAAACATATAGAACACATTCATAAAGAATTCATGTATAATATTGCAAAATATGTTTGATGTTGAATATATTAAATGAAATAAATATAGATATGAAAAGAAGAAAGTTACATGATATGTTGCTCACAGCTACCTCAACGAGTTGGAAAGGATCACCAAACCTGACTATCTGCCAACTGAGCAGGATGTGTTGCGTTCTCGAGTCAAGACCACTGGTATCATTGAAGAGCAGTTCTCCTGCAAGGAGCTGAACTTTAGGTGAGATCTTACAGGCTGTAGCCTTAAATCCTGGAATAGATTTTCCTTGGCAAAGAGGACCGATACAGAATGGTTGTATACTTTATGGCCTTTAGTTACACCCTAGATATGGGTATATGTTCAACTTTTTAAAATATTTCATATATATATTATATTCATAATATAATAATTACTTTAAACAAAATCATAATACATTTTTAACATAACATAGCATAGCATAGCATAGCATAGCATAACATAACATTGTGGCAAGTTAAACTGTAAAACTAGAGTCACTTCGGTTCAGAATTACCCACAATCTTTTTCCAGAACTCTGTTTTAAACCACTGGTTTCTCAGTCTCCGTCCTGTGAGCCATCCTGAATAACCACTCTTCTGCTGGGCAGGATGTTCGATGTGGGAGGACAGAGGTCTGAGCGTAAGAAGTGGATCCATTGTTTTGAAGGTGTAACCTGTATCATCTTCTGCGGAGCCCTCAGCGCCTATGACATGGTGCTGGTTGAAGATGATGAAGTGGTGGGTACATCTGGCACCTCTGTTCTACCATAGACAATGTTTCCTACCCCCACCCCCACAACATGCACTCCACACTTTTAAAGCAGGTTACTTCCCAAACTTCTTGACGGCCAAACACTTATTCTGGAGAAAAACTTGCCCAATCCTCTCGTGAATCTTTCTACTCCTTCTTCCAGACAGGTCATCTTAAGACACATGCCTTAAATGTTGATGTAGGCTGGCTGAGAGACAATCTGAATGCCGAGTGCACTCACTTTTGACACATACATCAGAATAGAATGCTACAGTTCTGTGCAGTGGGACAAGTCGCTACATGATAATTTTATCATGTCTTGCTTTTTGCCCATGGGGGGAGGAAGTATGCAACATGACACATAAGACAGGGGCTCAGACACAGCTGGCTGACAGATCAGTAGCCAGTCACTGGGAAGAACAGACACTCCATTCAAACTGCATTTTAAAACTACTAAAAAACTCTAGATAAAGCATATAACGATATGAACAAATGAGTACAGAAATAATCTTTCTGAGAATGACAATCTTTATTACTAGCTGGCAGCTAGTAACAAAACAAATACAAAAATGTATTTGACAGGTTGAGGACAGACTCAACTAGCCATCATTTTGAACAAAATCATAACATCAATTCTTCATAACAAATCTATGCTAGTTCTGGATAATACATATACATTACATAATATATGGTAAGATTCTGTGCTTGTTTATAAGTCTGTGTTAGATTCACATGTCGAACAGATTCTGTTATACAGAAATGGAATCTTTTCCAGATTTGGGGGCTTGACTCAGGGATGACTCTCATTCCTTTTTAACCTCAGTGAGAGCTGGATTCATGGTTACCAGTCACAGAACCAGTGCTGCTTTTGGACTATTTCCCATTGTTTCTGTGGTGGGACCCAAACCTAATTTGATGACAGTGGGTGGGATAGAGGGGCTAAACTATGCCTGTCACTGCATCATCTGAGATCACAGAGGAAACCATGGATGCAGAATTCACCTCTGTAACCAGGGAAACCGTAACCATCTCCTCCACTCTCTGAGCTCAGCAGGGTTGAAGCTGGTATATACTCGAAGAACAGACTCTCACTTGCCACCATTAAGAATTTACTCATTGCTCCCCTCTGAACAAGGACAAAGAGACTCATTTCCACATGAGGTTTCCTTGCATGAATGCAGGACTTTCATATTGATGGCTGAATCTGCCCCTATTTCTTGAGAAAAGAATGTATTTGGCATGGCATGTTTCATCACATGTTCATCTATGACATTTCTGTGACATTACCTCACCACTTCTTTCTTCTTCCTCCACCCTCACAGAACCGCATGCATGAGAGTCTCCATCTGTTCAACAGCATCTGCAACCACAAGTTCTTCGCCACCACCTCCATCGTGCTCTTCCTCAACAAAAAGGACCTGTTTGAGGAGAAGATCAAGAAGGTCCACCTCAGCATCTGTTTCCCAGATTATGATGGTTAGTGCTTACTGCATATATATATATATATATATATATATATATATATATATATATATATATATATATATATATATATATATATATATATATTATATCCCTGTGAATGGCATTTTGTTTTATACTAACAAAAGTGCATGTACAGTAATATATGTAAATAATGATGAAGTAGGGTAGCTTGAGTGCATTTAGTAACTCAAATGAGTAATAGGGCTTGGGCTTAGTTACTATAACACATTTATAAAAACCCTCAATGGTTTTCCCTTAGATGCAGAAAGGCTCGATGTCGATTTTGGCATTATTTCATAATACCATTTTATCCTAATAGGTGATGTAAAAATTGGTCATTTTTATTGTGGAAACTGAAGTCGGATGTTTTCCTAACCCGGTCTCACTCTGTCTCACTAGGTCCCAATACATACGAGGATGCCAGCAACTACATCAAGCAGCAGTTTCAGGACCTGAACATGAAAAAGGGGGTGAAAGAGATCTACTCCCACTTGACCTGTGCCACAGACACACAAAACGTCCAGATCGTGTTTAATGCTGTCACAGACATCATCATCAAGGAAAACCTGAAAGACTGTGGTCTGTTTTAAGCAGGTTTAACAAATGCAGGTAGGTTTTCACAGTTGCTTGGTGTTCTCAGACTGTAATTCACTGGCATAGTTATAACAACATAATCATTGTATTCAACCCTCACCTAAGATGGCATTCAGAAAATGACTGTGATATATCAGCCATGACCTTGTCCAGTGTCTGGTCCAGAGTTGTGATCATAAGAAATGTCACCCCACCTGTTCTGTACACACACATTCAAATATTCAAACAAAGTTTCAAACATCCTCTGCTCAAAAAGGTGCTCAGCAGTCACTTCAGTTTGACTGATGCAGTTGGTAATCATCATCTAATTACATATTTATCATTTCCAATGTAATTCAGTACTAATGTTGTGTATTGTTTCTCTAGTTGTACTTCTGCAATTACCAATTATTTGTTTGTACAAATAATTCATAATTTTAACATTGTCTTTTATTTTTTTTTTACTTAATATTACTGAATCATGCATTTATAAATGACAGAGATAATCACTATACTGATTCCCATTTCGTCTTTCCCAGAGCTTCCCTTTCTTCCTCTCTCCTGAACCTGATTGGTCCTTTGGCATTACTTCCAAGCTGCTCTGTTGGAATGGCACGAAAATGCCCTCATGTTCCACCCCCACCTGAGCCATCTGACTTGACAATGAGCAGAGGCAGAAGCAGGGATTGCCCCATCTGCAACACCATCACCACAACCATCATTATCATCATCTCTACAGAGGTTCAAAATGGATTTAAAAACATACCACTGGTCACTCATTCACAGGAACACCCACTAGTGCATCCTGGGAGTTACTGTACAAAGCAGATGTATACCCAACCTGATAAATACAGTAATGTGTCCCCTGAAGGTCAAAGCATTTGACAGCTGAGTGTGGTACCTGATGCAGGAGCTGTCGGTAGTAAAAGGGAATGGTTTTCTAAAAGGAATGGCGTTTGCTCTCATTGTTGTACTCTGCAGATATCTTGGTTTACCATTCTGAATGCAACTTCCTCAACAGGTCAGCATGAAACTTTCCTTAGATTTTTCTCCCTGAATGTTTATGTTTTTTCTAGTTTTTAGCATCTACAATTCTTAAATTGTAACTATGTAAAAAAGTTTTGATTTGCACTGCAGGTATTGTGCAGTACATTATCCATATTGCAAACTAAGATCCTAAATTGTTTTGATGTAAATCAGTCTGTTAATATAAAGTAATACAAAATGTATTCCACCTTATGTAAGAGAAATCTTCAAATATATAGAAATGTATTTCAATGCATTTCCACAGAAAGGTAGACTCAATTTCTGTATGTTAAATATTTTAAATGTGAGGAAGAGTGTGAACCAGTAGTGACTTATTTTATTTACATTGATGCTCAAAGACTAAATCAGTAACTCCATTCTGGCTTGTAAATGTAAAGGCAAAAATAAAGATGTGATAGCTCTTCACTCTGTGTCTGACTCCTCATTATGCCCATACCCTTACTGTCGCATGACTGTACTCATATTTCATCACTGGGTGGGGGTGGGCATGGATATTACATGGACATCTGTCCAACACAAAACATGTGAAAAGAGTCTTGCAGAGTGTTTTGATTCATCTTTAATCAGAACTTTCAAATAGATGGGAGTGAGTTACCTGAGTAACTAATGGTTTGATTGATCAATTAAGTTCTGAATTCAGCACCTCTTCAGGATCATCACTTGGGATGGATCTGAAAGCAGAGTGGGGTTTTAGAAGCTTTAGTAATCTTACATGAAATTATGACCAGCTGGAATTTTTTTTGGGGAGAGGGAGGAGTGAGTATTAGTCCAAAAACTGATTTTAAGGAAGTTGCCCAAAACAGTATGTGACCAGTTAGCAATATGAGCATGTAATGTTATAAACTGCTTGAGCATCATTACTTGGGGGCAGGATCCTTTTATAGTGGCTTTCCTCTTTGACTGTGCAGCTCTGTGGAAGAATGAAACCTATCAGATGTGTGGGTTATCAGGAGTGTTTCAACAAGCAGGCAGTGATGGGTGCCCCAAGCTTGGGCGCTAACTTGGGCAGATCTACTGTGTAAGTAGTATATGTAAAAATATATGTACACATGCACACGCGCACACACAAATAAAGTCCACATTTTCTTACCAGATTGAGGATCCACAAATGAAACACAGCAGAAGAGGAGCAAAGCTCATATTTATCCAATATAACATAACCAATATTCATTGGCACAAGAAATTGTCAACACCCACATTTATTTTAAAAAGAAACAAAGCACAAGAGCTTATCGCAACCATTTAATAATGTCAAGATAAAACAATACAATCTGTACAAAGTTAAACTGACAGAACCATAAAGGTCACCAGATTAATCCATATGAATGTGTTCCTGAAAATGTGGAGTAGCAGGAAAAAGCTGGTAGCTGAGAACACTTTTTGGTAATATACTAGTGAACAATGCATACTGTGGGTCCTACTAGGTCCATGAAAATATAATGGTTCTTACAAAAATGTTCTGTGAAAATACAAAATTGATCTTTTACCAGCTCTGAAAAGGGTAAGTGCTAAATAAAATCAACATGAGTCCCTAAAAGACTTTAAAACATCAAATAGTTACCTCCAATTCTACTGTCCACTTAATTATGTGAGTTATACATTGAATGTAATGCTTCTTTTTTAAAAGGTGTGAGAGTGCCAAACCAACACTGCCAGTGCCATATCTTTTCCATGCAAATAAATCAGTTTTACATCAGGGATTTCACTTGTAAAACAACATGTTCTAGAAACATTTGCCTCAAATAATCTGTGCGATGTGGCAATAACTCAACTGCATTCTGCTGAAGTGGACAATCTCTGCATGTAGAAAAATATTAGTAAATATAAAGTGGCCTCTCGAGGGTTCCATTTATAAAATTTTGACAAAATAAAACTTGTAAAACAGGTGTCAACTCTAATTAGTCGGTAAGATGAAAGGTCTATAGATCTATAGTATAGGAATGCAAATTGGCTCAAATGTCAAACTATTTAACACTTCCAGTAAACCAGAAAATTAGCATCAGTGATTGGAATCAATGTGTGCAAGTCCAGGTAATTTATTGGCCAAATTTAAAGACAAATGAAAAAAAGAAAATCTATAAAAGTGGACTAGTAGCAAGACTTAACATAGTGAAGAGATTGTGAAGGGATTGTGCAACTAGATAATTGCGATATGAGAATGACAAAGGCTAAATAAGAAGTGCCGATTCCTGAAACAAAAACTATTTACAGCAGGCTGAGAATTTGAAATAGTTAAAAGAATTATAAAGGAAAAGGAACACTGACTTGGAAGCATGCCAGACCCCTCTGTCCCCTCTCTCTAACAGTCAAGCATTGTGTTTTAAACCAGAGAGACAATAAAATTTGTTTAAAATTTTGGTCATTGTGCATAGTACAGTGAAAATGACAAAGACTGAATAGTTGCGCGTATGGAGAAGATATCTGCTTCAACAGAGACGTTTCTTCAAAGCTGACGAGCATATAACATTTCTTTCACTTCAGTTACTGCCAACCTGAACTGCTTAAGTATTGGTTTATCTTTCAAAGAAAGAAAACAGGTACTGTAACAGCCTTCTGAATATGAGTGTTTCTGTTATATTTACACTGTTCTGTTCTGCCATGCTTTAGCATCACATTTGTCAAGACATGTTTAAAAAATAAAAAATAAAACAAAAAAGACATTATGTTGAATTTGTCACTGAAGAACACAAGGACTCTGCATGCACCATGGCAACTGCATCGGAATCATCCTTCCTTGTTGAACCCGCAGCCATTCCTCACAGACAGCAACAATGGTCCTCATCCAATATGTCATGCTTCACTGTCATGAGTGACCTGAAGGTGGCGGAATCAGGAGAGAGTGGTAGTTCATTTTTCACTCATGTCTTTGGGAGTGCAAGATGTTCTAAATCTTAATTCCATTGTGTAGGATGTTTACATTTACGACAAAACCAATGCAGTTCAGCTACTGCCATTTGTTTAATGTTAAGTCATTGTGTATTAAGCGTTGTTGCCAACAATTTTTATACACACCTAAGAGCAGTGAAGCATAAAATAGAATATGATGAGCATTTCTTCAACTGGAGATACATATTTATAAAACCAGGAAAAAAGAACTGAGAATAGCTCACTTAAACATAACCGCCTTTCCCCCTTGCTGCTGACCACTCATTGCTAAGACACAATCAATGAGAAAATAATGACAAGTGGGTCTGAATACAAAATCCAGTGTAGCGGATTTTCTGTAAGAGTAATTTGCTTACATAGATACCTGTGTTTTCAAAAACCTAATGATCAAATGGTACGACTGTGAACAGCATACCAATTCCAAGGTAAAGTCTTAAAACAAACTGAACAATAGATGTGTTGCATCAACAAATTTGTGTTATGTAATAACATATCAACAGATTTTCTAATAAAAAAAAGATTTTCTTTATAACATTAAATGACTACATTAATCAATGGAAACTATAAATCACAGCAGTGAGTCCCTAAAATAATTTACCCTTGAACACCACTAAACAGTAGCATGAATAACAGAATGGAACACTTTGCTGGATAATTGGACTCACCTCTGAGAAGCAGTCAGGTGCTTCAGTACAGACCACACTCCTTCAGGTTGTTCTTAATTATGACGTCCGTCACGGCATCAAACACAAACTGCACGTTCTTTGTATCAGTGGCGCAGGTGAAGTGCGTATAGATCTCCTTTGTGTCCTTCCGCCTGTTTAGGTCCTCGAACTGGCACTGGATGTAAGCAGCTGCTTCCTCGTACGTGTTTGAGCCTGTGAAAAAATAGCAAAGACAATCTGAAGGAATTGCATCAGAAGCACTTTGCATTGCAAGCCCACCCTTTGTGTCAAGCAAGTTGTCATGAGATAAAACTTAATTCAAACTACTGAAACTTGGCTGGTTGAACACATTAACTCACACAGTGCTTCGATAAGACCGTTTGGGAGAATACTTTCCCCAGCAAGCATCCTCCAAGATGCTTGTGTTTTTGAATTAATGTACCTACCACCTTTCAAACTCGCTGTAGAGTTACTTTCAATGGTTCATGTCAATGTCACTACCACTCAATAATGTAATGCACCCCAAAGAAAAAAAAATAGCAAAAAAGCACTGTTTACAGGTAATTCTGAAGTGGTCCAGTCATTACATTTACAACCTAAGCTTGCAGAAAACATTGAGGCAATTTTGTCAAGTACGTGCTTTTTGGAGACAGCCAAAAGCTTTTCTATGTGTTTGAAACACATTCAAATGATACTGATCACATGATGTAAAAATGGCACAAATGGCATCTCCATGAATTAAATGTGTTTTATTATAGGTAACAGTGGCCTCAGTTAATACCTCAGGGGCCAAACATGAGATTATAAAGATGTCACAGGAAACAACTTTTAAATGTTAATATGCATTCTTACTGGACTTAATATTACATTATTAAACTTAATTTTATTCTGATGATGAGCTAATTATAGGAAGTTTGTGACTGCAATCTTGTCAAAACACTCTAAAGAAGTCTCATAGAGAAAGAAACAGTCTAGTAGCTAGAGAGAGATTGAATGTGGTGGGCTTGCTGCATTCCCTGGGTCGGTAACTCTGCTTCTGAGAAATAATGTGGGAGAAAATTGAGTGAGCAAGCATGGAATTGCCTGAGGCTATGCACACATATTTCATAACAACCTAAACACATCAGCATTATCCATAAGTGGATGCTTCAAAGCAACCAAGCACTTGCATGGACCCATAACCTCATAACAGTTTTCTGAAAGACTGCCTTTTATTACAAATGTATCATGTGACCTTTCAGGGCTGCTTCAAATGACTAATTCTCCACACTGCATTAACTCCTGGTACCAACAATTATGTTAACAACTTTGCCATGGCAAAACTTGTGTAAATTTAGTTAAATGCAATTGATCAAACTATTATGCTTTTAACCACTTCAATTACAAGAAAGTATTAGGCTGCCCAGTTCAGCACACGTTTAAAATTCTGTACTAAATGGGCAACAAGATAATCCTGTATTTTCCTTCCTGAGAGAGTGAACTGCTCAGTTTAAGTCTGAATGTCCACTTGCACCTCGTCACAGAAACTGAAATTGAGTCATATGGGTCTGAGACAAAAGTGCTAACTGAGGCATATTTGAATTTCAGGCTGTTTGTTTCTCATCCAGCAAGGCAAATCTAATCAATTTTGTTGCCGTGCTGATCCACTCTAGAAATAGCATCAGACAGAACCCAGCCAAACAGCGAGGTAATGGCATAGGCTTTGAAAATGCACACTGCCATGCTAAAGGCCACTGTGCATTAGTGCCCACTGTCTGCATAACACAAAAATAAAAAAATCTACATGCAGAACCCAGGGACTGGCCATGTGAAGACTGGATACAAGTCCGAGGCAATTTAAACATTATACAGTAATCATGATGCTGACATCTGGGAAAGCACTAGAGTGCTTGATGATTTTAATCAAGCAGAACTGATCTCAGCAGACAGACTGAACAGTCACGTTTTGAAAGCCTGGGGACAATGTCCTGGCATATATGAGTTACAGCAGAACCTAAGACGTAAAAGCCAAAGCAGGATATGCACCCACATGGTGACAGTATGATCATATAGCGAGAAAACCTATTTTTAACCCAAACATTTCCAGGCCCAAATATTACAGCCGTAGCAGTTTACTGTAAATAGTTACATAAAATGATAAACTATTTAATTACATCTTGATGCAAATATTATTGAAGTCATATACTAAGATGAAATACAAACACTGCAATGAATGATCAAAATAGAGATGCCTGCTGTATATGAATTCACATCTTACAGGAAAGGTGATTTACTTCATTTCAGTCCATTCATGTAAAGCAGCTGTACTATGGTTTCATGTGAAACCTATAATTATAACAGCGATCCCAGCCAATGTGCCTGCTGGTAATCTAGCCTGCTTTTCAGAAGCATGTAAGGTAATCATTTGTTTGAATTGTACTGTATTATTTGCTGTAACAACAAATAGATAACCTGACTATTGGTAGAAATAGAATTATTACAATAGGAAATCAAGAGGGTTGAAAAAATTAGAAAAATGTATAGTTATTGAAGTGACCTTGCCGGTCCAACAGAAAAAGCTTTATGGAGCAGATTTTTTGCCAACTGAATATACATCTCTCTATAGCAAGACTGTTTCAAAGCAACCTTATTGAGGTACTAAGTAATATATTTTCATATATTTTCATACCAGAGTATTCTGGGTAGCAGATGGTAAGTGGACTTCTCTTGATCTTCTCCTCAAACAGGTCCTTCTTGTTAAGAAAGAGGATGATTGAGGTGTCTGTGAACCATTTGTTGTTGCAGATGCTGTCAAAGAGCTTCATGCTCTCATGCATACGGTTCTGTGGAAAAATTGTGGGTCATTGGAAACACACAGAGTAAAAGTGGTCATGATAAGGATTCAACACATTCTCCAAAAGCCTCTGAAGTTAATCACACAAGGTCTCACAAGACTTCTCACATGCCTCAGTTTGGTGACCAGATTCAAAATATGCATAATTCATTAAGAAATATACTTCTCAGACAATTCTCATTTTAAACATTTATCTTTAAAAAACACACAAAGTGGAGTTGCAAACAAGAAAATACTTAAAAATCCATCGTAGTGTTAAAGGCAGAGAGGCAAACTCTCATGAAGGGGGAATTTCAGTTTTGCCTTCCAATTAAACTGAATTTTGCGCCAGTCCATTTACGTCTCATCCTAACTTCCAATTCACTTCCATTCATTTTATGAGACATGGAAAACTACTTGAGCACATATTCAAACTCCTGAGGTACATTTTCAAGGTAGTTTTGCAAAATGAATGGAAGTGAATATCAATCAAAAATGATTTATTTCATGGCTTCAAATATCTTTTCGACATAAGGACATAAACATTTTGCAGTGGACAGGCACAGGTGAAACGTCCTTGCCTTCTTAGTTTTATGATTGTACCAATTCCTACAGTGGCCCTGATGTACCAATAGCAAAGGAAGAAACATAAAAACATGAAAAAGAGAGACTTATGAACACATTAAAACTGACAGAATAAAAATAGGAAAAAACACAAAGAAGCCTTTCACAAGTTCAAAACTGATGGCATAATCCCAAATTGATGTTGCCATATTCTCACTCATTGCCGTTTTCCTCAGGGGAGGTACACAATACAAGTTGGGTTTTAGACCATTCAAGGAATTTCAACGATCGTGGGAACCACAAACTCAGCTCTGCCATTCCTGACCTAATAAGTCTTGCTCACCATTTCTTCATCTTCTGCCAGAACAAGGTCATAGTCACTGAGTGCCACACAGAAGATGATGGCAGTAACACCCTCAAAGCAATGGATCCACTTCTTCCTCTCTGAGCGCTGGCCACCAACATCAAACATCCTGCAGAGATGAGTGTCAGTGAGTCAAGAAAACAGGCCTCTCTTGGATTAATGTAGCATCTTATCAACCATCTGCCTAAAACAACACAGAACTGCAAAAACGTCCCTGGACATTGAACCGATGCAACAATCGGCATTTCTTTATATTAACTCAAGTCGAAAAATATACAGTGTTTGATCTGACAACTTCCAAAGCCATCCTTTTAAATACATAAACATAGAACAAATATACATGAAATGCATTAAGCTGTTGAGTTGCATCTGAAATAATGTGCCATTCTAGATCTGTAATTTCCCCTGCCTTCTCCTGTTTTGGTACTTCAGAGTGGGTTGTGTTCTTATGCTAAGCAAGGCAGAGCTTCAAAATTATAAGTACTAGCAAAACACAGGGGTACTGTTCTAGTCAAAGTCTCTACTTTACCTTAAGTTTACATTTTCAATGTCAAGTCAGTTTCAATAAGGTAAAAATAATACTGTACAACAGAAAAAAATAATACATTAACTGACATGCATCTGATGCCCCAGTTAAATTGTCTAGTAAAATCTGAGGTCAGAAATGGCATTAGTTAAGATGCTGTTATGACTCTTAACATTAAACTAGTACTCAAAAAGCTTTCAAGAACTGAAAAGATTTGAGTTCTCACAAGGTTTCTTATGTGAACAGTTCATGACCTCTGAATTCTCAGTCATCAAAACAAGGGGGGAAGGGTTATGATCCACAGAATCCATCCTTTTACACAAACTCTTTGTGACATACAATAATGTAGTCACATTTTCTTTATTTTCTTGCAATTCACAAACTTTTTTGAGAAATTATGTTACTGAAGAAATGTGGGGGAAAAACAAAATTGAGTCAACTATAGATAAAAATGAACAAGAATGGGATTCAGTGCAGATACTCAAAGACCTTCAAATTCAACAGCATGAGCTGGAAAGCCAGACACAAAAAAAATTTCCACTGAATGCTGTCACGACCACAGAAACAGCCCTGAAGACAGAATCTAGGGCTTGCTCAAACAGGCTCTAATCTTGTGCCTGGAAGAGAATGAAGATCTGTACTGTGTGAAAATGAGTACTGACTTGAAGTACAGCTCCTTGAAGGTGAAATGTGTCTCCACAATGCCGGTGGTTTTGACCCGTGTACGCAGGACATCTTGCTGTGTGGGTATGTAGCTCTGCTGGGATATTCTGTCCAGGTCGTTGAGGTAACTAAGAGAAGGTAAAGTGAGGAAAATTGGTGAACACTGCGTTGTTTTTTTACAGAAACGTCTTCCCATCAATCATAAAAAAGCAGCAGCAACAACAACAACAACAAAAATCAACAAGGAGGATATAATTAGATCATTCAAAATACATTAATACAGAAGTCCCCAGTATGGTAGTTCTGGGGACTAACAAAACAGAATGGTGACTGTAAAAGTTTGCTTCCACGTCATTTTCTTCACTATGCTCTATTGTAATGTCGAGATGGAGGAGAGGTGACTGGTGTCACAGAGCTGACAGTAACTTACAGAGATCAAACAGCAAGCATTATTTCATGATCTGTTAATTGTAGTTAACAGAAAAATAAGAATGATTCATGATGACTTGAGAGGAGGGAATTATGAGCAGCAGAGTTCATGTAATGCGACATAAACATCAAATAAAGGTGCGTATTTTGGTAAAGGGTAGCGGTAAACAAGGTGCCCGGGCTGAGCGCACTTCTGTGCATAACTGTTGGTTGAGCCATCATGGCACCCATGTTTATACAATAAAGCACTGTCCTTCTCAGTAACCTATTTTGGTTTCTTGCAATGGCTGCACTTTGTGACTGTAGTGTTGGCGGTAACAGCTTCTCACAACAGGCTTGACTCACATTAAAGCACTAAATACTCAAATTCACTGATACCCTCACAATACCCACTCAGCCTTTCAGGTTTTTAACGAGTAGAGAGAGAGGGATAAAGTGGCCTGGGGGGCACTGAAGAGACATTGACTCTCCTCTCATTAGGGCACTTGAAATCTACAGGCAGGCCCATGGCATGGCATCATCTGTATAGCTGGGAGCTCTCAAATTACACTCACAGTATTCTAAGCCTCCACAGCTTGAGGCTTACTATTAACAATGAAAGTGTGACACTGGCACTCCTCTTGTTATGGTGCTTTGAAAAGGCACTAATCGGTCTTAGAGGCAAGTGGGCAGCAGACACGACTGTTCACTCAGGGTTTTCTACCCTGGAGACCCCTTGCTGCTGGAGGAGGGGCAGAGCCCAAGATGAGAGCTCAGAAAATCAGTGAAACACAAAAGAAATGGTATGAGTGTCAAAAGTGTAATGGGGTGGATAAGGGATCTGCAAACTTCTACACTCAAAACACTTTTTCAGTGATGCAAATTCCTATGGTATACATTCAGAGTGCCAAACAAAAGCCAAACAAGTACCGTATAACAAAATGGTCAAGAAGAAGATTTCCTGTAAAGATATGACTGGTAGCTTAGTGCCAAGAGTAAAGCACTGTCAGTTTCTCCAGAACTTCACAGAGGAGAATGGAATGCAAGATTATGCTTGCCATTCAATGCTAGTACACCTCCAGCAGCCATATCTTTCTGGGTTTATTGACAGTGTGACAGAGGCTGGTTTTTGGTCTTACAACATGCAATCTCCTGCTGCAAAACATTGAATTAATCTTCCAGTGAACTTTTATTTAAACCAATATCTTAAAGTTAAATGTGGCTAGTAGTCTGCTAAAAATGTAATGCTCAAAAATTGTTACACCTTATTGAATTCATTTGCTTGGAATCATCCCTGATCAACATCCCTTATACATAAGTCTAATACTTTTAATGCTAAGACAGAGATCAAGTCCTTTTCAGAAACATCTTTACCCAACCACCTGAGTATAAGAATAAAAAAAGTTATGTCTGTTATTTTAACAATTTCTTCTAGTGCAAAACTATTCCAAAACCTGCAAAAAATGAATGTATCTTCAGGAATAAAGATGTATAACTTTCATCTTTAGCATGGTTATGTCCTCATGCTGGCAGAGATGGCTGCAGATGGAGGAATTCAGATGACTGCTCTACCCAGGTGGGGCAGCACAAAATCTGTTGGATGAATGTAATGCCTACTGCCTGTCTGACTTTGACCAGCAGTTATTCTATAAAAACACTGGGCAATGAGCAGTGAAAAACAATCATTGGAAAAAAGAAAATCCAGAAGAAATAAGCAAAATATAACAAATATGCATACATATATTTGTAAAATTTAGAACTTCTTCATAATTCTATATATTAATATTTTATTGTGCAATTTGTCACAATACACTACAAATAAATTTTAAACAGCGGTTTTAAACTTTAATAACTGAAAGCAATTAGGCCATTTCCAACAGGATCTTATTTGACAAAACCATTCAAATAGCTGTCATTGCCTGGACTAAACATAATGAAAAATAACTAGAATTTTATTCAAGTCAAAACTTTATTTTATACAGAAATGTCTCTGATTATAAAGAAGATGTGGCATTATCTACAATTGACATGCAGTATGATCGAGTCAAGTCTTGACCAACTCTGGCTTTCATTAAGAATAATAAAAAGCTTAGAATGCAGTTTTAACATCAATAGTCACGTCGGTCGTTTTAACCGCAGGGCAAGGGATGTTTAGATTCGTAAAAGGGCTATCCCACAGTTGTCTATGTTCCAATTTCAGTTGTACAGGAGACAGTGAATCCTCGTAATCAAAAGCTGCGCGTTCTAACAGAGGAGAGTGCCATTAGCATTGCAAAAAGGGCAATTTCAACAGAAGAACATTTTCTAATACAAAATCACTGCAGTAAATAACTTTTTGTGTGCTATAAAGTTCCACTTGCCTGGTCAGAGAATCAGAAAGTTTTCTCCAACTTGCCCCAGCTGATAGGGCAACTATTAATGTTAATCACTGAATATCGACCAGACTTGATGGATTTTAAGAGGAAAAAGTGCAGGCAGCATACAGGGCTTTGCAGGTTGTAGAACAGCAGAGGGTGTAAATAGTGTAGCTACCTGAGTAGGGATGGGAATCGAGAACCGGTTATCAATTCCTTTTATCGATACCAGCATGTCTTTCTGACAGTTGTGAATTGCAGAAACTCATGCATCATGATGTCAAACTCTGTGTCTACGCTGCTGGAAACTTGCAACAAGAAACTTGCAACAAGAGTCATGGCAGACAGGAAGAAATGGTCCAAAGCCTGGCTTCATCTCACAAAGAAAGATGGCAACAGTGCTCCTTGTAATTTCTGTAAAATTATCATTCCAAGTGAGGCTGGAAACAACAACAATATATTGAAACATCATTTGACGCAACATGGACTAAAATTCCAGGAATGTGATGTATTTGATACACGATTACACACGAGTGCCACTGCTTCCCAACCAAACAGCTCGTCCATTACCGAGGGTAAATATCCTACGATATAATAACATTAGTGCCACGCAGGCAGGCTTAGCAGATTTTTTCTTTGACTAAGAAAACCTAAATGAAGACAAATTCTGTACAAATATTCTCTCATTTCATCCATTTTAGATAATGAAAGACAGACTGTTGCTACAGATAGCTCTGAGGCTACAGCCAGCTGCTCAACTCGCCCATCAGCCCCCAGCCAGCAAAACCCTTTCACACTTGCTGCACAGGGAGGGAAAATGAGTGAAGAAAGGGTGAATGAGTGTCACCACAAAATTTGTAGGTTCTGCAAAAGGTCTGTACCCTTTATTAACAGTAGAAGAACCAGAATTTCAGTGTCACTGTAATTTATTTTAACATGTTCAAATGTTGTTCGCGGGACATTCTACACTGCATTCAGGTTCAGAGATGATACAGCTGCGTTGATGCTGAAAACCTGTGTAGGCCTACTTTTTTCCACACAGAAAATTGATCAGGAATCAATAAGGGAATTGACAGAGAATCGGACCAATAAGCAGAATCGATAATGGCATCAGTATCAATAAAATCTTATCAATTCCCATCCCTGCAGCTGAGTCAGTATCCTCCTCAGATTAAGCCTTGGACACTTACGGTCTCTGCAGTTCTCTCAACAACACAAAGACCCCGCAAAAGCACTGGAACACTAAAATCTGATCAGTTTCATTTTAAACATCTTGATCTAATCATTAAATTCATTGAAGATGGCTGGAACCAATCAATAGTAAAAATCCAATGCACTGTGTTTGAATGATGGGCAAGGAGCAGACGATTGCATAAGTGTGTAGAAGCTGCTGAGGCTGTCTTACTATGAGGCGGAGTCATTGAGCTGGTACTCCCTGGATCTGATGAAGCATGTCTGCACTCCGCTGTCTGTCCACAGCCTGCGGATGACTCCAGCCAGTTCTGCAGTCATGACCCCCTCTTCCGCAGAGCCTGCCAGCACGAACAGCTGACGAGCATCATCCTGTCCACAAATGCAGTGCACCTGTTTAGTCTGTTCAATACTTAACTTGCCATTCTACTTAAATGGAAGTGGAGACCATAAAAAGTCATATATAATTACAGAAAAAGTAATCTCGTAAGGGGTGTTTTGAAATGGTAACAATTGTCTAAATCTAAGCTAGCCAACTAGTACCTGTTACAAAGAGTAGTGTTTACAGACAAAAAAAATATGTATGAATTTAACATTGGGTAACGTAACCTTACATACAAGTATACTGATTAATCGTCTATAATAATTATTTGAAATCAAAATAAAACAACATTTTGAATGACTGATGAAACAGAACTCACTTAAAAAAAAAAAAAAAAAAACTCTCCAAGTACTACAATATTCCTTTGAAGAAAAAGACTCATTATTTTGTAAGAGGTTACGGTCTGGTAAAAATCTCAAAGTAATGCCTAAATTGAGTTTACATTTTATTGATGTGAAAATAGCTATCAATAAATCCAGAAAGCTAACTGTTTTTACGCTGCACACAGATTTTACAAATTAATTAGCCATTTTTTTATTTTTTACACATCATGCAGGCTAGAAAATGCAATCTCTTTCTCTCTCTTTATACATCATTCCTGTGCATAAATGGGGAAATCAAATACAATAAGCCCCTTTTAAACGACAGGCCGCTGGCAAAATGCTGAACGTTTTACTGAAGCTGCTAATAATCAGCCTCCTTCAAACTAATAACTTTTTACCTGATGCAAATTCAGCTCTGGTTTCTCTGTGAGAAACAAGATGTCACACATTCGTAACAAATAAGACATAAAGCACAATTACAAAGTACATGACTGGGACCCCTGAGGTTGGCGGTTCAAGCCCCAGTCCAGGGCCACAGCAAGAACACCACTGCTGCTGGGCCCTTGAGCAAGGCCCTTAACCCCACATTGCTTCCTGGGGGGATTGGCCCCTGGTCAGCCTAATCAACTGTAAGTTTGAGGCTAGAAGCGTGAGCTAAATGACTGTAATAATAATACTACTGTGTAAAAATGAAGTGACAAGCAGTATACAGAGCTGATGATTATGCTTCTTTACCTACACTATTCTTATTTTTCAAATACTGTAAATGTCAAAAAGTGATCCTGCAATAAACCTCTCACATGCTCCAACATGCTCTTTTCACTCTCTGGACTCGTAATATTGAGGAAAAATATTTTTTTATGTCCTATTCAGCCAAGGACTGTACAGCGACATGCAAGAAGTAAATAGACACCCTTCATTTTATCAAACACTGTTGGTGTCTATTTACTTCTTGTATGTCTCTGTATACTTCGTAGGATTGTTTGGTGCCCACATCCCCAGTCTATTCGGGAAAACACAAATTAAAAAGTGTGTTCTCTGAAGCATGTGAGCCAGCTTCCTCTACTTTGCACAGTCCATCAGCTGAGCTATGCTGCCATTCTCCTGGAGGACATTTTGCACAGCTGGTAGCCATGCTTGAAAGAAAACGCATCTTTATCTTAAGTTTTGGCATTTGCTGCACTATTTTCCACAAATATGAGATGGCTTTCTGCTCTCTGCAACCCATTTGTACACTCCATTCATAATCAAGAGTTGAGGTCACAACAAAGCACCTGTGGTACTCACAAATGCACAAGATGATGATACAGCCTTACAAAAGCCATCACAGCGAGGGATGCCAATGGTGGAGTGCTGGTACTCACCGCTCGTGCAGCATCTCCAAAGTCAATCTTTAGCCTCCCCATGGCTCTGATAATTGCAATGATGGACTGGATAGTGTTGCTGTACACCACCACTTTGTACTGCTTGCACTCTTCCTCTGAGTAGCCATCTTCATGGATGATTCTGAGGATAGAGGTGTGGTCATGAGGCTGCTGGACATTAAAGTCTAACAAGTAAATTAGATTTTCAAGTCCCCTGGGTCAGCTGGACTAAAAAGCAAGAACAAATTATGTTTTTGCTTAAAACTAATAACTTTGTTAGAAAAGCTGAAATACCAGACATTGCATCAATTTCTGTATCAACACAGACATTATTTTACACCAACAGATATTCAGAATTAAGCAACACATTATTTAGGAGTAGGCAAACAGCAAACTGTAAAACAGAAACAAAAACTTCTGAAAACATTTACAATTGGGAAGACAAAACAAAAAGTAATAAATACAAAACTCCACTATCACATATACTTAATTATGTGCCAAAATGGAACCTGAAAATATTCATGCATGGAACAAAATTATGTTCTTGGTTTTGGGTTTTTGAAAGCAACTGCAAATATGAATGCAGGGATTGCAAGACAGATGACATGAAGAGCTAAATGACCTAACATGCTGAAGAAAAATGTTAAAAGACAAATCATGCCATGCATCAGGGAAAGAAATCCTCTGCTGTTTCCTTCAGTGGGCCATTCCTTGGCCACAATTCCCACATTGAAAGACAGACCCACGACTGTCAGCATAAATAGCTCTGTGTACAGAGCAAGCATGGCAGAGCCTAAATAATCACTGTATGATGGAAGCTGATGCTCCTTATAACTTGTGTCAATGTATAGTTAAAAACCCAGAAATAACCCACTATAATCTGCATAACCCATTATATTATAAAGTTACAACTAATCTTTTTTAGGATTCAGATACTCAGATTTAAGATACTCTGGTACTGGGGATAATGTGCACTGTAATGTACATTTTTCATCCAAATATCCTGACCTGTATATTATGTTTTACTGTACTTACTTCATCTGCTTTACAATTGTGCTTTTCCCTGACTCACCAGCACCTGGAAAACAAACACAAATATGTCAGCCAGAGACTGACTCATTGCCTTTGTGGGCAAATGATTTCAGCGATGTTGAACCCAGTCACTGTGAAAACCCAGCTACATAATTTCCATTCTGTGATGAACATGAAAGGTAAGGCTAAAATCAAATGTGAAGCACTGTAATCATTATAGTTCTTCATTGAAATAAAAAACCCTGAAAGCACATGAATATCGTTGAAAGTTTTTGATTCCAGCAGTCACCTTGTGACTTTTACACAAAGGAGATTACATGGGATTATCAAACACCACTGTTATATGGAAATGTTGCATTATATTGTATCGTACACTAGGAAAATGAAAATGAGATTGCATAAATTCGAAAGAATTCAATTACCACCATGGGTTGACACAGAGGACCCACGTGTTCAGTAAAATGGTAATCCCATGGCTTGGGCACAAACAGGTAGCTCATAATAATAAGATCTGTAAATGCCAATGGCACAACAGAACAGGACATTTCATTTCTTCACCTCTCTGTACTGGGGTGCAAGGCCTGACAGTACCAATATGGCTGAGAGCTTCCTCCTCCCATCAAACTGCGAGACTGGAATGAGACTGGAATTTGTATGACCCACTGGACCATTTTTATAAAAGTAGGTCTAACTACAGGGCTGTTGTGATGAGAGTATTGTAGTGTGGAAAATCCATCAGTCTCAGTAACAGACATCTGGCGTAACTGTGGCTGGGGTGTTGGATGTTTGACTGAGGCTTCAGGACAGGGACAGCATGTGGTGCTCCTCCTGCCTAAAGGACAAGCGAGTACAATCAAAATGCAGTGGCAGGCTATAGGTTTGCATCAGCATGGAGAAGTTGGAGATGTTGTGATCTCACTGAAGAATGTGCCTCAGGGACAAAAGCAGCAAGCAGAGGGCCAAAATATTTAAGGTATGGGGAGAGTGAAAACTTTTTTTTACCCCCTTTCTTACATTTCAGAGGGATGACACAAAGTCAATATTAGGGGTTTTGACATTATTATTTGGCAACAGAACTGCATCTTTTCAATGCATAATACACACCTCTTTGAGGATATTCTAACACCAAAACCAGCAAGTCCCATGCTTATTTACACTTCAATGTGTAGAGTTTCATTTAGGGGCTTAAATATTGCCATTTAAACCCATGTGCCACTGTATAAACACATTTTTATACATTTCCATACTTATTTTTCTCTACAGAACAAGACCTGTATCTTGGAAGAATGTGTGTATTGATGTATTATTGTTTAAGCACACTGCTATACATTTAGGCCCAGATATAGTGATAACTTTACAATTATGTCACAGTCAGGTTCCAGCTGGTTTCAATACTGAGCAGTGGCATATGACAAATCCTTGCAGGTTTTCTTTCTGAAATAAAAATATATGTGTGTTGTTGAATTTTTATTTGGTTCCTTGTTCTTTTCTTGCACATATGCTAATGACCTATCTTATGATTCGTTAGATATATGGTTATGTATGGCCAAACAGTACTCTTTAGTGAACTTTTTTAAGCCATTACAGCCATAGATAATGTCATAACAAAGAATGAATCTGTCCAGAGACAGTATCTGAAGCCAGACCGTGTTAGCCTGCTGTATGTTTTCATAATAAATACATAACTTGAATAGGTTTAAAAAACACCTGAGGACCTGATCGGGGGTACACAACAAAGCAAACACAATTTAAATCGAGGTATCAGACATGTTCCAGCTTAACTAAAAATGCAGAGTAATAAAAAAAAAAAAATGTTGACTGCTGTACTTTAACTTTGCTTAGTCTTACCTTAGGTAACAACTAAACCCACTGTATGAAGCAATGACAGGATAACTATTAAATGGTGGTATATGAATTCCCATCAATCATTAGCACAAACTTGATTAATTAACTGCAGGGCAATTCAAGTGTACTCTTGTGGGTTGAATTGAAAGAATATCTCTTAAACCCAACAATGTGAAATGGTATTGACAACAGAAAGACCAAGTGCAAATTATATATTAATTTATGCTATAAATACTGACTTCATGTTTTTATGCTATAATAGTTTTTCGTTGCTCCAATTAATTGCCTTTAATGATTATTACTTTGTCAAAGAGCCTCAACATGGATATTTATTTTACAACAGAATTGTATTCACAATTTCCAATACTACAAACACCAGACAGTGACCAGTGCAGGATTGCTGGTCCAATGTTCAATGGCTTGCCTTATTCCCCAAAAATTTATTATTTTATGAGGTTTTTTAGCCCTTTACAGTTTTCAGCTCTGCATCAACACATCCTTAAATTCAAACAGGCCAACAACATTTGTTAAATTAATTATACTGTCCTGTAATATACCATTCATGATTCACCCCAGGAAATTACAAACCTGGTGCACCAGTAGGCCTGACTGAAATGTTGAACGAATGCGTTATTAACAGTTTTTGAGACAGATGGTCATGGTTTCACTTCTTCAATAACTGGAAGTGCTGCATCTCAATGTCCTGTGCTGGCCCATGGTACTAGCTACCAGGCCTAACTACTCACCTGGGGGAAACCTAGCAATTAAGACAACTGTGCCATGTGACACATTTCATAAGCATTTCTGACCATAGCAAATATTAATAAAGAAATTTCTGAGAATGTCTGATCCTGCAGGCACTTGTCAAATGTAGAATTGTACAGTAAACATAAAAAATAATACGGTACTTTATTCTTAACAACATTTGTGGTTCAGCAACAGACTTAATAGCTTTTAAACCATCTAGCCCCAGAATATGATGTTTACTATTAAGGGAGAAAAGGAGTGCTTAATAAATCATTCATTCTATGGAAGGCCAAAGCAGATGATAACCAGCACAATGGTTTTCCATATAAATACTTACTTACCAAATAAAATAATACATAATGTACACATAACAGCTTCATGCCATTTGCTTGTGTATGGACTAAATACACAACACACTGCAGTTACACCCAGTTCAACTATACAACCAGTCACAACATGCATGTGTTTGGCACTTGAGGTTGCAATTATGTAAATTGCATGTCATTAAATATGCTACTGCCTTGTTGAACGGTTTGAGTCATTTTCTAGTAAATGTGATTCCAGTAAGAGGTTAAATAAACCTGATCCTGATCACCTCAACATTGCGGTAATGTTGCCAGGCATTAAGTCTTCATAAACACTTGACAGAGGGAATACAACTTCACTACTCACAATTTAACACTAATCAATTGTTGCATTGCAAACCATTAACATTAACAGAACGATACTGACAAGAGAGAGACAAAGATATATGATTTACTCCCTCTGGGATAAACTATGTTATACCATATCAGAGTTATTAAAGCACACAAATTCAGCTCCTAATATAGTGTGACTATAAGCACATCTCAACCATTTAAACAGCAGGTGGAAACAGGCCTCATTGATGTGTCTTCTTGCTGACATACTTAAAAGAAGAAATATCAGTTAACTATCACTGCTGCTCACTGGCATTCTCCAGTTACTCATCATTACCCTTTTATACTTCCTCTCAACATTGTCTATGATTCTGCATTACAGTCAAATAAGTTTACTTTCACTACATCATAATCAGATGATCCTCCTGCTAAGAAGCAGCAAACCCTTCATAAAAAGTATAATATGCATTCAGACTGCTTTCGTCAGGATAACATCCATAAAGACAGAAAATGAGAGAGGACAGACAAATAAAAGCCAAGCAAATAAAAATGAGAAAGGAATAAACAGTGGTTTTGCATTGCCATGATCTCTTACCACTAGACTTCCAAATGCTGGCACTGATATTTGAGGTTTGTTTCAGTGTCTGGACTTGAGCCTACAGAGTCCAGGACATCTGAAACATGAGTAAAATGACAACAACTAGAAATTGTATTTTTAAATAATTTATTATTTTAATAAAAATAAAAATAGATACAGATAAACAATATTGAGCATGCACACTATTTCTTTGGACAACAACCTGTAAAAGCCTCTAAAATACTTCCGCAGCACGTCTTTATCAAGACTGTACACGGTTAATGTTGTGTCATTTGGACTTCCTTGTTCTGAGGCGCAGCATTAGAAATGGCAGCAGCAACTTTTTGTGGCTTGTGTCACAGATCACTAACAGCAACTGTTCCAGTATTTCGGCTAGTGTTCAGGTGTCTTAAACTCAAATGTGTGAGCATATCTGGGTAATACTTACATGTTACTGTGATTTACACAATAATATTATATGTGAAGGTCAATAAGGTAAAACGCATGTAATTCCTCTCGAAATCAGTTCTAAAACAAATGAAAATGTCCGTATTTCAACATAATGTAGCGAATATACAAAATCTGCAATTACCATTCAGAACAGCTGAAAAATGAGGTTGGACCATCTCTGCACATTTGTACATAGCTATATCAATGCATATACTGACATTGAGAGAGGGCCAGACAATTACAGCAACATAGATTTCTCTCAAATGACTTTGGGTTTCTGTTTGACAACTATACGACAACTATGAGCACAGCAAAACTGAGTTAAAAATATCCACCAATCACTTTTCCATGTTACTTAGAAATCTCAGACATGCATTACAAAATTATTATTATTTTTTGTAGTTACACTAATATTGTTGTCAAATTATGAATGTAAATCACTGATAACAAGAGGTCTGTACAGCCTAATCAGTTATAAAGTCGATAGCAGTCATTAACAATATTGAGCTGAGAACTAAGTATGCTATGCTGAAAAATGGTGACACTGGATGTAGCTGCTTACTCAGGCATGAATTTACAGTTTTTGACCAATGAAACATCTCACCATTTAAATTAGTACCTTGTAAGCATATTTCAAAGCTTCAAAAAAGTGGACCATTAATGTTTAAATTTATGTCGTATTGTCTGTATAATACTACAAATCTGACTAATTTCATCTGCCACTCTTCTGTCTTTGTTGGCTAGCCACTTGTATATCTGTATACTGAACAGCATATCTTCATTGCAACTGTGGTCAACAGAAGACTTTGCTTGGGGTTGAAAATCTAATTAAGTGGATCCCTATTACAGCTACAATATGGCCTCTCACTGATGAGATTGAAATGTACACCTACAGCACATGAGGCCTACCCTTCAGGCTGACATTTTAATATTTAATGACAGATTTGTTGATCCAGGAACTGGACTGATCTGCTTTTAATCAAGTAGGCACACAGCTGTAACAGAGCAGCTGTCAAGCTGAGAAGAGCTTCTGATAGATATAAAAATTCAGCCTAACTCCCACCCTGTTTGCCCATATACACACACACACACACACACACACACACACACACACACACACACACACACACACACACACACACACACACACACACACACACACAGTCACGAAAAGCTTGGTATATAGCTTGCAACACTTGATATGTAACTTGGGTGGGAGGGTGTGAGTGTTATGTTGTTAGCAGGTGATGCTTTAGATGGTGATTTGTAATACAGACACTTCAATCAGTTACAATTGGTTATTAATAAACCAATACTTAGCTTAGTCTATGTAATTTGCTGGAAATAACAAGATGCATCAACCATCGTCCAATGTTTTTGCTATTAATTTACTTTAACACAAGACATGATTCAAGAGCAATGAACAGAAACATAAAATTGACAGGTTGTATTCTGCAAGTGATATTTAGGGGCGTCGCCTTCAGTATAAACAGGTTAAACGTACATGGCGTCAACCTCGTTAACACATTTGTTCCTGATCAGCTCACGCTTCATTTGAAACACTGCTACACATAAGAAATAATGTTGGCTAGCTTAGTTTTTTTTACATGAAATGGCAGTTACTCCTCTGGTACTTGCATTTAATCTGGCGAACTATTCATGCGCCATGATAATAAATGCAGACGATGAAGAGCATTGCATTTTGAGTTGCACTATGTTAACCAACAGTCCCAGTTTCACTTGGAGAGTTAACTGTGGTCCCCCCATGAGGCAGAGGGAATCAAATTTATATGTTTTAAATGTGCTCGATAGATGGCTGTGTAAACGTAACTCAATGGTATCCTCAGAGAAAACTTCAGGCTTGCCACAAAGCACGTTTCCCCAAGTACGAACTTTATGCCTCACCATACACCAATACAAGTTAAACCAATACATAAACCAATACAAGTTAAACTCAATTTACATTAAGCAATCTAACTGGAAGCTGTAATATTAACCAAGTGAGCTATACAACGTTAAAAAAGTTAGGTGCTCGAGTGAAGTTCCAGCGGCCAAATATCAACACAGGTAACATTTCAACTAACAAGCATCTAATGAGGACTTACAGCTATTTAGTGCCAACATACTACTAGCAAAGCATGACTACGGTAAACTAACGTACTACAGGTTACTTACGCAGACCTATACTAAAGCTGGCTAACATAGCTGGCTAATGTTCTCAATATTTGCCACCTAAAATCACCGAATGAGCAACGTTAGCTCGTGTACCTATCGCTAATAATGTAGATAGGTAACGGTGGTAACAACGATTTCATCCATAACTGCCTACATACACTTCGGCTTATCAAACTCCGCTCGCTAATCACAACGAAACAAAAAAATCTAGCTAATCCATCTTCATCTAAAATACAGAAGTTCTTAATTCCAGCTCGGCGTCGTTAGTCGGTTTACTACAGTACTTACCCAGTAACAGCAATTTCACTTCTCTGGATGCTTTCTCTCCGTCCTCCCTCAAATTCCGATCGATCATTTTACTCCTTTCCACCGCTGCTTTGTCTTCCGCGCTGAGTGTACAGCCCATTTTGAAACAATATATCTATCTGTATTTATTTAGACGCCTAAAAGGCTATGCTTTTATCAAAGGGATCACTCAGTATTGAAAACTACAAATACCCAAAAGAAGCTCTCTTGCTAGCTCTTGGCCAGCAGAAGTGAAATACAGCAAGGAGGAAAAAAAGGCGTTGGCAACAACACATGGGAAGAAGCAGCGGATTACTCAAAGTGTAGTTACTTCTCGGAATATTTCCGCGATAGTAAAATTGCCATTGAGGAAAAAAAAAACCACAGAATTTAGTTCAAGCAACACGTTATAAAAGCTGTTTGCCGATTACACTGTTGCAAACGAAGAGGCGTTGTCCCTTGCTTTCGACTTCAGAAGCTGGGCATAGTTTGCTAACGTTAGCTAGCTACTCTAGCTTGCTGGTTAGCAAACTAAACGAGAACCAACCCCAAAACTTAAGCCAAAACCTTGGATGAAAAAAAACAATCCGATTTTTTTTAATTTTGCCCCGTTAAACTTAGCAAATATGTATCCACTGTTGATAAATAAGATCAATATTACGCAAACTAGGAAAGGTAATGTTAGCAATACTACTGCTCGTGCTCGTCAACCCCGTACATTCACTGCCCGTTGCTGTAAAGGAGAGAAAAAAAAAAAAATCAAATTGTATGCAAATGTCACCAAACTTCGTATATCACGGGAATGACGGGAAATGAAGTTTAAAACATTTTTGAACTTGAAGCTTAATGGGTTTACCACATCAAATAGTAATAGTAGTAGTAGTAGTAGTAATAATAACAACAATAATAATAACAACAATAGTTGTTAAACATTTAAAAAACATAGAAAAATAGGAATCAGATTAATATAATGCATTTTTAAAAATAATTTAGAAATGTAACATCAGCAACAACAACAACATTATAGTAATACTAATACTAATGGCAAACTACTACTTCAACTATTACTAGTACTAGTTCTACTACTAATGTATTATTATTATTATTATTATATGATAACATGCATAATTTTGGTTTGTCTAGATATGTTTTGCACAAGTTCTTTAATGCTTATTCTGCGTACTGTGTAGTACTTTTTTATTTTTAAAAAAAGTTTTTAAGAAAAACACGTATTTGCTGACATACAGAATCGTTGTTTCACACACGTTACTGTATGTTCGGAAAAATTGTATTGAAAACTGTCGATGTCCAAGCCATTTTGTACCAACATTTAGCTTGTTCTCGTTTGGTTTTGAGCGCCATCTAGTGCCCAAAAGCCAAATGATATGGCCGCTTTACTAAGAATGTTTGTAACCTGCAGAATATGGAGTCAAGGCTGTTCACTCTTTGAAGATGTCCATATGTTTATGGCTTTCTCTCCGTCTCCTCTCCTTTAAATTTATGTTGCTGCAAGCCAGCACACAACAAAACTGTTATTTTTAAATAAGATACCAAATAAAGACAAACAGTAACGTGTATATTCCACCAATACACTACTAGTGCACCCATCCCCAGCCCCCTCGCCCCCCCCATATACACCAACTGCAAATGTATCACTGCAAATTCCAGCCTTCTATGAATAAAAACACCTCATACTCAAATATTCTTCAATTGAGTTACTTCAAGTGTGTGAATTTGTGAGAGTAATCAAGATGTAATCACATTGACTGGATGTCTTTAGGGAAATCAAACATCCAACCATTAAAAAATATGATAACTTAAAATGTATGGTATTTAAAACCATTTAATAGAAACCACAACAAGACATGGCAAGTGCTTAAGAGAAAAAATGTATTTCCATTTGTGACTCAACAGCAGTCAAAAGCTCATGTACTAATTCTTTTGCCTTGCATCTCTTTGGGCTGTGGGATGTTTCTCACAAGAGGTGACATTTCAAAATTTTACAGCAAAATCAAGGACCAGCTCAAGAGTGCAGGGGAGGTAAAAGAAGTTGAAGGTAGGGTACCCACAGATCTGTCTGGAACAAGCTCCTCCCACCCACGCCCTCAGTCTGAGAAACGCCGTTGATGACGCATTGTCATGGAAACAGCAGACCCCCAGAGAGGCTAAAGACATGTGGGCTGAATCCACTGCACTCAGGCACAGAACACCATGCAGCAATCATGGCATACTCAGTAGACCAGTGGACAGTGTGCTGGTTGTAATGCTTCAGGGAACAGAAGAATTTTCTGCTCAGCTATGGTCAACAGGCAAAGCCTTGAAGACAATAACCCAAAGGCATTTAAACGCAAGCCAAACTTGACCTCATATCATACGATAACATTTTTGGAACTTAAACTCGATACCATACTTCCCAATCCCTGATGCAATTGAAATTCACAAACATTGGTACCCGGAGCCATGGTGATGGCTACATTAAAAATGTATCGGGGTCAATGGTGGCTGCACTGGAGACAGTTAAGATGAAACTTCAACTGTTCCTATTGTGATGGGGCAGATTCTGTGAGAGCCCAATATTTACCCTGTCAATATAGATATTCTTTATGGCAATAACTATGTGTGAAGGCTGCATATCAATTACGGTGAATAATGAGCCTCCATGGGATAAATGGCTTATCAACATCCTACTTTTATATTAGGATACTAAGACCTGGATTCAGTCAGATCTAATTTATTTCATAAGTAAATTCAAGTCAATGTCATGTTGATTATTATACACTTATCATTTCTGAATAAACCAAAAAAAAAAAGGAATATGAATTGCATTTTAATTGTGATGGAGATTGAAACTTAATAACAAATATTGATTGACTTAAAGTCTGTGTTATGGAGACTTATCAGTATCAATCAGTAGTGTGAGTTTGTAAGGAAAAGCTAGAAATGGGTGAATTCAGACAGCATTTGTTTCAAACAGATGTATAATCCCCAGTAAATTTGACTTTCTGGACTTTTTTCACTTATGAAATGCTAAACTATGTTGTAACCCACAGCAGAGTAATACCATAAGTACTAATGATTGCCATTGCAGTGTGTGGTGAGTGCCAGAGTGCAGAAATAGATTGTGTACTTCTTGCAGCTTGCATGTGGTGTAATGTGATGAAAAAAACTTTAAAAAACAAGCTTTAAAAAACACTAACTACCTGATCTAGGGATGTGAAATGATATAATGTTTACAGGGGTCTTCTTCCTAGTTTCTCAAACCTTCTTGGGCCAGGGAAAACAAAGGTACAATGGACATGCCATGATTATTCAGGACCATTGCAAGTATTTTGGCCTTCTCAAGCTTATGTTCATGGAGTAGTGCAACAATAAGGTATTCTGTATCTCTATTTTTGTGAACTGAGTTATATGAGAAATTCAGATCATTTTATAGTTCACACAGCAAAAAATTGACATCAGGAAAAACAAAAGAAAAAAAAAAAAAAAAAAAACACTGTAATCAGATCATAAATCCCTATGCCTGTATCTTAGTTTTCATTCTACTCCTACAGAAGTTTGAGCTGGATGGGTGAAAAGGAGTAGAAACAGACACTGGCGTTGTCCTTTGTTTTCCCATAGCTCTCCTCTCACCCATTTGAAGGTGAGCCTCATGCGACTTTAATTTTGAAGTTGAAAAGCAGCTGAAAAGGTCAGGGTGTTTGAACCGCTCTGCTTGGTTCTGGGGCCTTCTCCCTTTCCGATGGGACATCAAAGTGGTGAGTCAGATCAACCTAGATCCTGCACCATATGCTGCCCACAACACAGGGAGCAAGGTGGGGGAGAGAGAGAGAAAGAAAGAGAGAGAGAGAGAGAGAGAGAGAGAGGGAGACAGAGAGAGAGAGAGAGATTGAGATTGAAAGGGGGGATGATTTCAGTGTTGACATCACATCAGTTACCCTTGATTGTTCCTACAGGGAAACAAATACACTACAAACTCAAATATACTAAATTACTGCTCCCCATGAGCCAATGGCTTATAGTAATTACATATATGTAAAGGCGTGGCATACCTTCAGACACTTTTGTGTCAAGAATCCATAAAATAGGAGACTTGGTAAATGTGATCACATAAAAACCTATGACCCGAAATTAAATAGATCTGGAGAAGAGGACTGATACCTAAGAGACCTAATATGGCCCAGTGTCTAGAGGGCCAGGAAGTAAAAGTAAATCAAGGTCACTGGGGCACAAAGTCTCCACCACAATAAAGGAAATAACCCCATTTTAAAAGTAATGGTTAATGCTGCAAATCTTAGGGATAACAAGACCATCTTAGCCTCAAAGCCCTGTTGGAGCATTAAGCTGCTTAGAGCTGTAAGTAAAATTAGCCCAGGTGTAGAGGGGGACTCAAGCTGAATAGAGTGCACCATCCCTTAGAATAGATTTATTCTCTCCCTGAGACATTGATTCTCAAGATCCCCTTATATTGGAGGAAATATTGACTTGATGTACCGATGTCACTAAGGGAATGGAATCTGAGGTGGTTCTCTTTCATATATTGCAATATTTGAGGGCCCCTTGTGTCATTGACAGAACTGTTTCTTGTGGTCCCCTCATTTCTGAGGAAATATTCACTCCAGAGGACCCCTTATATCGAAGACAATTCTAATTCTGAGGTTTCTAATTTTGAGCCAATGTTTTCTTTTTGATATACTGTATGAGTATATTCCCCCTCTGTTCGAGATTCTCTTGATTCAGATGCCTTTTGACCTTGATGATAAAAGGGTACTCATGGCTGAAGGGTCCCTGTGGCAGTGGAACTATAATCAAAAAAAAAAAAAAAACTTGGCTGTGATTAGGCTGCCCTAGAAACAGCAGTCTTACTAATTTGCTATCTTGCAATAAATATTCATGAAGGGATGTGGTCAATGACAGACAATTCATTCTAGTGTAGCAAGATTTATCAATAATAACCAGTATGACTGGGAATCTCAGAAACACCCGAATAAAGAATACAGAAAGAAAACTGACGGTAGCATATCTTCTCACTAGAGCCAAACCGGAACCAAGCCAACCCCATTTGTTTACAGGACTAAATCACTTCTCCAGTGCCCAAGTTAACTCCCTGCTTTACCACATAGCAGCTATGTCATCAAAAGCAACCTCTCGCAGAAGGGTGAGGTACCTATGGATTCCTTTATCACTGTCTTTAACACTTCAGTATTTATCACCACTCTGGCCTGTTCCAGAAGGTGTGCTCATCCCACCTCTGTGTTCACCACTTTACCCTCTTTCTGAAGTATGTGGTTTGTCAGTCATATGGGGGCCTGCAGCTGTGGTGCTGGGGGCACACTCTGCATGAGTATGATGGTGTGGGTTGGACTAAGGTGCATCGATGTCCCCTGCTTGTGCACTCTCATTCCAAAGGTCAGGCTTCTCTTTTATCTCCCCACTGTGTATAAATGGGCCAGCCCCCTTCTCCCCAAAGCCCACATTTGGTCTTTTCTCCTTTTCTCCCTTTTCTCCTCATGTCAGTATAAACCATGTTAATGTAGAGTTTGAGGTCAGGCATGTGCATTTACTGTGCCACATGTAAATTAATTATTGTTCAGTTTTAATGAATGATTGCCTTGAGTGAAACCTACTTTATTTGTCTGTATTTGTGCATCTGCTTGCGTGTGTAGAGGTTTTGTGTATGGAGGGCCGGGGGGGGGGGGTCATTTTAATATAAACATATGCTCTTATACTACACTAAAGTCCTGCTGTTGTGCCCATGGTGATACCCCATATCCCTTTATGAAACACCAAAGGATATCCTGATAATAAGATAATAATTTCTCTGGGACAAAAGGATTATAAAAAGACTGTCACCACTTACAATGATACAGTCTGTAGGGCCCATCTCAAATATTCAGTTCATTTAGATTCACTTAACGATATAGTATTTCACAATAGATGTGCCATTTTGTCAAGTGAACAGTATAGGTAGACAAGTCTCAAAAACATACACATCCATGCAAACACACAAGTGCAAACACTTACTCAAACACACAAATACACACACAAATAATTTAAAGATTTAATCCAGGAATGACATAAGAAACTGAGAAAGCAAAAGACAAAAAAATAACCCATGAAAAGAAAACGGATAAAGATAGGTACATAGCTAGTAATATGTCAGCAGTAAATAATCAAATCAGAATTAAGAAAAGAAATAAATACGCTTTAACAAACTATTCTTACACAAACAATCAGTTTTATATAGAGCTGGGAGCCACATATGTCTAAAACAAAAAGGTCTAAAATGACCAACATATTAGAGGGTCTCCACACACAGTACAACGTGTGTTCTCACAGGACTGTGACTCCAGGTGTTACGTGTCACAGTCCTTAGATAGAGGTGAGCTTTGCAACTCAGGAAAGGTCAAAGAAGGATGGCTTCAGAAAGACAGTTAGTTCCTCTACAATTGCTTTCAGCAAGAAATTCATAGAATGGAAAGATCTGGAAATTCACACCATTGTTGGAGAACAGTTTCTTACAGATATGTATTTAAAAATTGAAATGTCCTTTTTATTTTATCACTTCTCTGCTTTGAGGTACATTTGAGGAAGAAGTCTTTGTGTATGGAGGCACACATTGTAAACTTCCTGTTGTTTTCGCACTGAGCTTTTACAATATCATTGGGTATAGTGTCCCTCACACAAAAGGATTCAAGCTCTAATGCAATCCCTGACTCCCTGAATGAAAATATGTGACAGGCTGCCCTATTTTCATTGATACAGCATAAGAAAAATGTATATAAATACCATTTTTTCCTTCTAACTACACTCTGATAGCTGTTTTCATGCCACAGTGTGGAGGAAATCTCTAGTCAGAAGGAAGCATGAGGAGAACAAAGGGACTTACCTCACATTAATAATGTGTTAGGGGATGACTTTCATGAGTATGAATCCTGCTTTGTAAAGGAAAGCTGAAAGATGTAAAGCCACAGCTTAACACTTTCTCCATGTGCCATGGCTGAGAAAGAATTACAGAAGGTGAGAGAGACAAGATCAGTGCAAATAATTTCACTTGATAAAGACTATTATTTTAATTGTGCTTGCTTTGATCCTCTCTGCACCAATATGGAACTTGCTAAACCAACTCACCTCACCTTACCTCATCTGCCCCCATCAAGAACCTGATGTTTAACAGAAATAAAGCAGATTCTTCCTCCTTCTAAAATGTCCTCTGCCCCTTGTTGCTCTCTGAGTGTGTTTCACAGTAAGTCCTACGCTTTCTCAGTGTTCCTTCTTTGCAGAGCAGGGAGTATGATTTTGTTCAGGACATGTGGCAGGGTTAAGCTGCATAATGTATTATATGTAACATGTCTTAAATCTTAAATCCTTGGGAATTTCAATTTCTATCCTTTTGTACCCATAAACCTTATTTTAAATCTATGTGTGTGTGTGTGTGTGTGTGAGAGAGAGAGAGAAAGAGAAAGAGAGAAAGAAAGAGGGAGAGGGCTTCTCATCTCTTGGTGTTGAGGGTGTAAGTGTAAGTGGGCACAGACATGTGAAATGTGTCGCCACCACCACCCATGGTGTGGTCACAACAAGCTATGATTGCTTATGGCAAAACACAATGGTGCTCATAGTGTGCTGGGGAGAGGGGCCGGCCTGAGGTTCACCTGTAAACACCAGGGAGATGGTGTGGGCCAGTGCTAATCTGTGCCATCTGTCTCTATCAGAGCCTGTAGTGTCCTGTAGTGTAGTACAACTTTCCAAAAGGTCTGCAGAGAACCCCAACCCCCAACTCTCCCTAGCACCTGCCCTCTCTCATATCTGATGGTCATCCATTTGTGGATCCTGCAGTTGGCTAAGCATTTCCCTTCCCAAATGGTACTGGCTCCACTGCTGTATGCCAGGGTCTTTCATCATGATCCTGGAAATCCAACATAACTGGTGTGGAATACCACAGTTTTGTGAAAATACAATGGAAAATTATAAAATAGCATGCTTTGCCCTCAGAACCACTATCATCAGGGCATGATTTGAGGGTAGGGGGGTTGTGGTGTCTTGGTTTACTTTCTCTGAGAGTGAACATCTTTTTCACCTTAAAAGTCCTTAGTCCGCTTTTTCAGTGAGAGAGATAAGATCAAGATCATTAATTTTAGAGTATGGTCAAAACAGTTTCTATTCAACACATACTATGAATGAGGGCAACTTATTCCCTGTGTTTTCCTTCACATACATTTTCCACTTCCCACTTCACAAGCCCACCCAATGTGGAAAATCAATGTTTTTATGCATGTCATAAACTCAAGTTCACGCTCTTCCAAGCACATTTTGGTAACAAAGGAGTTTCAGCACTTCCCTGACAAGTCTGACACCTGTTACCTGTCCACCGCCATGTGCAATGTTTAGCTTGTTCATAATCTGACAGTTCCAGGGAAAAATGATTGTTTATTGTTGCACGCAATGGAAAGCCCATTCACCTGCTGTTACCAGCTATTTAATGAAGGACTCAATGCATCCAATCAAACAAATACAGTTTCAAAATGTAAACTGAGGCATACTTGTCAGAGAGAAGGAGCATGCACATGTGTGAATGTTGTAATAATCATTTGTAATAAAAATGAGAAATATCATTACTGTTAGTATTGTTATTATAATCATCATTACCATCATCTTTGTCAGATAAGGTAAAAATTCAGTTGATTGACAAGTGGCTGAGAAGCTTGAAAATAAACATTTTACTTTCCATTGTGTGTACAGCAATACAACCATATTTCCTTTCCATATTTCAATACCACAGATGTTGGATACATGCGAATTGTCCAAGTAGTGAAGAATATCTACTAACTCATTCATTCTTTATGGGGCATGGGAAACAGTTGTCATTTTAAATTATTTTTAAGGAGAGATGCATATTCACATGATTTTAAAATCATGAGATATGATGTGTTTATGAGCAATACAATGCTCCCCAGCAAAGCATTACAGCATTCATATAGAAGCCCATTGCTATGAATGCCACAGTGGGTAGGGGCAAATTTTTATCATCAAATAAAACCCGTTCTTGGTAGACAGCTAATCTAGATATAGTCTAAAAAACACAGAGGTAACTATTTTAACAATCATTTGTGGTTATAAAACTTTAGGTTTTAAAAGTTAGCTTTGTGTGAGCTTATTTCAGAAAATAAGGGAGAAAATGGGAAAGAAGTACAGCAGACATGCTTGTCTTCCATAGAGAATCTGTTCTTGGTCCTGTCTCTCCTTTCTATCACTTAGAAGGGAATCACAACACACACACAAACACACACCCTGTGCAGAATGATATGGGTTTGGAATGGAAGGTCCTCAAATGGACAACAGGGACAGTCAGACCTTCATATTAGGGAAGATTGGAGAGTCGCTGAAAGCTGTTTATACCGCAAATTTGAATCCCTTGAATAGAATAAAGCTCACTGATTCATTCAAATTGTTATTTTTTATTTATTGTTGTTTTTGTGCATTTATTTTGTTTATTTTTTGGGGGGATGGGAGGGGGACAGAATCAAGGAGTAATGAGTAAAGATACCCAGGATTGTTGATGTCATCCTGTGTTTTCTCACATGCTAAAGCTTGCCTGGATTGTCAAGAGCAATAGATAGGTTCTGTTGGGTTTCACTGTGCCATTTGCTAAGACAGTCCCATCTTTGAAAAGCACTCCATGAAGGAACTGCTAAAGAGTGCCCATAATCTCATGAAAGTAATGGATGGCAATATGGGACACTTCTGACTTGACTATATTGTAGCCTTCATATGATATTTTTGATATGAAAGAATACATTATTCCATTTCACATGTGCAGCGGTATAGCCTCCCTGGGTAAAGAGATCACTGATGGTACGTATTTACTTTAATCACTGGACCCTAAAGAGATACTTTACTTTCCTTAGTAAAATTGCATTTCCATCTCTCCATCCAAGCTGTGCCCATTAGTCCAGCATTCCAATCCACCATTGGATTACAGAAACCTTGAAACCTATGTGCTTCACCATTTTGTTTGACAACAAGTTGCCACCATGAACATGCATGAGAGTTTATGAACCTGTCCTCATCATGAACTGGACATAGTGTAGTGTGTTATGCCTTCCCTCTCACAGTTACTGTATTTACAGAGACCTGTACCCTTTTCCATGTCTCACCACAGAGGTGGACTTAACTATGTTTCTCTGGAACCCACACTGTCAAGGGGCTTTTGACATAGCGGAAAAGAAAGATTTATGTCTTTCTGTCATTAATAGTAATTATAAATAACATACATCTTCTTTAGTATCCTTCTCACTGGGAAAACCTTGTATCTCCATTCAGAACCTTTTTTAGTTTGATACATGAATGTGAATCTTCATCCGCTATTCAGGTATAATCAGTTGTGTTACTGTCATTGCTTCATGCCTCTGAGACTGATAACAACTGGAAACACCATGTGACTAAAATGGTCTAATGTTGGATGATGTAATTAAAAAAAATAACTTTTTTTTTGTCATTTCCTGAGGTGTTCAATTGCTGTTTGTGATTTACTATTTATGCTGCACTAATATTTTCAGGATTTCAAAGCAAAATTTGAGCATTTGTGTATGGGGATGAATGTGGATAAGTTATAGTTTTAGAGTGGAAATTGACCCTGAAGTGAGCTTCTGACGCAATCTGTAAAATCACCAGGTCAGCCTTTCACATATGCTCATAATTAATTGCTGCTCAGCACAGTGTGTTATGCCCTTTTATTCTTGGGATTACTCTGCCATTAGCCATAAAGTCATCCATTATAATGTTGCACTATTGAGTTGAAAAAATAAACTCATTCATTGAGTGTGTGTGTGTGAGAGAGTGTGTTCAGATACTATTTCCCTTACATTTTCCAAACAACCTCACAGGATCTTGACTGGAAGGATTTGATTGAATATTTGTGTTGCAAAATGGCTGTTAACCTGTGAATTACCTCACAGCAATATTTATTAATTTAATTCAACCTCAAAAATGTAAGTTGAAATATATAAGTACAGTGGCACTGTTATTGTGTACAATTATTAATCGTCATTGCAAATAATTCTCAAGAAACCTGCACTAACATTAATTTTCTAACTGAGAAAAGTTGCTGAAACAAAACACAGTGGAACTTCTAGAAATAATGAGATCAAAGTCAATGTGATACTTGCAAAGAATTAATCAAATGGGGGATTGAAAATATGACTTAATTGGCACCTTGTGGATGGTGAAAATGCAGCTCTGAAAATCAAGTTGGGAAATCTTTGAGCCATACATGTTACATAGACACTCTTGACTTCATGGGGTACATGCATAAAACTGTTCAATCTAAATTGTTATTTTCTTTTACATTATTGTTAAGCCATTTATAAAATTGAATCCCCTTTGCCATGCGCTGAAAGGAGGCTGACAAGACAGGACTTTTGTAAAGCTCTGTAATAAATCCAATCACATAAATGTATGTAGGGTAAGAATGTTCTGGTAAGAAAAGCCAAACTGTAACAACAGTGCAAAGACACCTCTAACAAGAAGTAGTGTCCATGCTTCCTGGTCCAACATATGTTGTATTAAGATTTCATTGCAGCATAAATTGGTTTATTTAGAATTGCTGCCGAATGGTGTTATTTTAAGTGGCCTGTATTCTTATACTGTAGTCTGAGTTATACTGAGTAATGTAATCAATTGTTCTCCACCTTACAGCTCTTAAAGGCCAAAGTATAGACTTACTGAGGCACATTTTTTTGATAAAATGACATTAATTGAATGAAAATCAGAAATAACGACTTTTTAGGTGGTTTTACTGTTTGTAACAGCACAGTCTAAAGCTATAGACAAACCATACAGTTATGCATTTACCCCAAAATCTCAGAAGTACATCCAAATCTCCCCATGAAGGCATTATTTTAAGATGCATCACTCACAAGAAGAGGGAAAAAGGTGTTTTTTTTTAAATAATAATCAACAGACAAAAAACAATACAACAACCTAAAGACCCATAAAGGTGTCCATAATCACCACAGGCCTGGCTTCACACCTCTGGCTTGGGAGAGGGCATTGTTCTGAGGCAGTTATCTGATATAGTGAGGTCATTGTTCATATGGTGCTGCTCCATGAACTCAGAGGTCTCCTCCACAATTTGGCCAGGTATACGGAAGTCAACCGGCACTGGCTGCTGCTGCTGTTGCTGTTGTGTGGGTTGTGACTGCAGGACAGGTTGGTGCTCAGCTTTTGGGCTGGAGGTGCTGTGGGAATTGCGGGGCTCCAGGTTGCAGCCGGTCCCTTGGAGGAATTGTAGAAAGTTCTCCTCAATGGAGCCCTCACGGCTGGGCAGCCGATCCTCTTCCTCGGGGCCCCTCCTGAAGAGGCAGGGTAGGTGTTTGCTCAATTCCTCTCGGATCTGCCGATTGAGGCAGCCATAGAAGAATGGGTTGGAGGTGAAGCAGAAGTAGCCAATCCAGGTAACCACCTCCTCTAGGTGGGCAAGACTGGTAGGTGAGGCAGCCGCCAAGGCTGAGTAGAGGTGAAAGGAGAAGTATGGCAGCCAGCAGCAGAGGAATTGGCCCCCAACAGCCAACAGCACCACTGCAGCCTTCCCCCCACTGAAGGCCCTCTGTGGGGTGGTGCGTGCTGCCCCTGAGCTGGTCACCATGGTGGAACGGCTGCTGAGGGACTCAGAGCGCTGCCGGGGTGTGTCCATCCAAGTGGGAAGAGGGCCATGATGCATGGCGGCCACACGCGCCACCTTGAACATGCTGCAATACACCACCAGAATAACCAGCAAAGGGCAGAGGAAGTAGACTAAAGTGAAGAGGACCATGAAGGCTGTGCGGTTGGAGCCCCCACCTGTCCAGTGCAGGGAGCAGTGCCTGTGTCTCCGGAAAGGTGGAGTTGATGGTGACTCCCCGACACGCCCCTCCAGGAAGGGGCCCCCACCCTGGAAGGCCCAGCCCAGGAGGGGCATTGCTGACATAACAATGGCTTTTATCCAAATGCCCACCAGCACAGACACTACCAGGCCCAGGGTCATCTTCACCTCATAGCGCATAGGGTGCACAATGTAGTAGTAACGCTCCACGTTGATGGCAGAGATTGAGAGGATGACAGCACTGACCAGGCAGACACTGAGGAAGAGGTAGCTCCGGCAGAGTGCCTCCCCGAAGAAGGCCCGGTCTGAGAGCATTCCCAGGGGCATCAGGACCAGCGCTGCTAGCAGGTCCACCAGGCACAAGTGGAACACAAATGCAAACTTGCGCAGCTGTGGGGTCTTGGCAATCACAGCCATGACGGCAACGTTACCCACCACGGCCAGCAGGTCCATGAGCAGCATGGCAAACAGCGCCAGGGACTGGGAGATTGCTCCACCCTCGGGTGGGATCACACTGGAGGCATTTGGTAGCTGAGGTGCAGTGTGGGAGGAATTCCATGGGAAGCTGGAAGGGACGGTGGCGGCGGGCTCCATGAGACTGCAGGACGAGGCAAGCGGGCACTGTGACTCACGGGCCCATCACCCATCCTTTCCATCCGCGGTCGGTGCCGGGATGGGGGGGCTCAGTCAGCGCAGGCAGGCAGTCCAGCAGGGAGAAGACTGGGTGTGGCAGGTAGAGGGCTGACGTGGAGTGAGTTGCAGCTCAGGAAGAGGCGAGAAATAACAGCAACTCATTTGGGGAATACCAAACTCACCCGAGGCACTCTTCAAAAGGACACTGCTCAGCCTATTATTTTTTTGTCTGCAAAGCACCCTGCTCCTCTGTCTCCAAAAAATGGAAGTCACCTAGGGAAAAGAAGATACAGTGCACTTTTTAGTAAATGAAGGCATCAAAGATGGGGCATATTTTCCAACAGATGTGGAGGACTGAATCATGGCTCCGCAATTTACAGCTGAAATGCTATAAGCACCCTAAGACAAGATATCTGGCAAAAAAGCAACTTGTCTGATATAGCTGTCTTCATGGTGTGCTGGAAGACATTCACATAGGCTGACTACCATGTTGGCAATGGGCAGTTCACTTTTCTACTGATTGTTTTACAAAATTTGAATGTCATTTATCAGAAGGGACATTTGAACAGGTTCAGGACAACCTCATTTTAGGGACGCTAATCCCATTCTTGTGTTAATCGGAGTCCACAGATCCAGCCTACACAGCCCTTCACTTGGATTAGTCTCATGTCCTCTTTGAAGCATTTGCAATTGGGCCATGGAATTCCTGTATGTTCCCAATACAAGGGGAGGCTGCTCCAATGTTGTTTCATAAACATTTTTTTCTTTCAAAAGATGATGATGTCATCCACTATTTCAAACACAACTTAAAGCAATGCACACAAGATAATGTCATCTGCTGTAGCACAAAACACAACCTCTGTCTCAAGGTAAACCAAGGACTATAAGGAAAAGTTTGTTTAGCAGTAACTACACTAAGGATATACGAGCAGTTGTATGACACCAACAGTGAAAGAAAACAGTGTTTTGGTTAAAGAACAAAGGAAAATAAAGATTATTCTTCAATTTGTAAACACCGATCTAACAGATTACTTGAGCTAAGCATTTTTTTAAAATTGATAATTTTTCTCTGTGTCATTTTAAGGGACAATTGGAATAATGGAAGGGGAAATTAGCTGCATATACAAAGTATTGCTACTCCAATAAATTACCAAGGGAATGTCAGCTGACTCATGACGTGTGTAAGTAACTCTGGGAAACTGTTGTTTAATTTCCCACAAATGTAGGAAGGCATCATGTGTGTTACATGGCCAGTGTCTCATCTGGTCAGGAAGCATCACAAAGAATGCAAGTCACCTCCAGACCAACTGTCAGGTATGTGTGCACCCATTGCTCAACAGTGCTCCGGGCACTGGATCATGTGACTACCTGCTAGTGTTTACTGTCACCACCTTACCTAGCTGTGACCCTGCAGCTCACTGAGCAGTGGAAAAATCTGATGGCACAGTACATTTCCACACACAGGAAAGTACCCACATGGGCAACTGTCACCACAGAGATCAATTCAGCTTCTGTGTTTTGAGTCTATAATGGAGCTCTTGGTCCCTTACCTCAACACATAAATGATATGGTTATTCCAGTTAATATAATTCTACATTCAGTCTAGTCTTTGTTATATCATTTAGTGGACAATATTTTGGATAGTTGGGGTGGGGGTGACTCAGATGAGTGGAGAATGGAGAGATCAGCGATGATTGCTTAATGAAAACACAGGGATGCTCAACTCTGCACAGCCCTTTTGACTGTCAGAAATGAGACTGTAGCAAGAAGGATGATTTGTTCCAAGTGTTGAGGCACTTATACTTAAGCCATCGTTTACTTTCTGAAAGCACTGTATTCAATATTGACCAGAAAAGTCTTATAAAATTCAAAGTCCTTGAACTGGAAAATGTCATATTAATTCAGACAATTCCAGAGACAGAATAAACCTTAAGCCTTTTTAACCCTGCACTAAAAATGAACCACAAGTGTTGGTAACTATACAATTTCACTTTGAAAAAAGAGCAACAGCTTTTTTTAGAAACCTGTGATAAAAACAATTTTTAAACTTAAAATTATATAAATAATTGCAGTGAGGTTGATTGAAATCTTCAAAATGAAAGGTGTGAGTATATTTAAAAATGTATTGGAGATTTAAGTAACATGCAGAAATCATAGATATGAATTGTCTGTAATGCAAAAATACGTAGGATTCAAATTAAAAATTAAAGGAGAAGAGCAGAAAGGGCAAAAAACAGGTGATGGCTTTCCAACCTGAGAAGGCAAATATGTTGGGATCATGTCCTGCCTACAACCACTACAATTACAGGCTCAGCCAGCAGAGTTGTGAAAGCATGCCCATGTGACAATCAAATGGTTCTGACGTGTCAAATCCAGAAATCCAAAAGGAAACTACATTGACTGAAACATTCCTAAGTGGTTCAATGCTCCATAATTAGGCTTGGAGATAATGACGTGGGGGAGGGGTCAGCTATTTAAATATTTTTAAAAACTGTGAGATGTAATGTTTCCCAATTTGCTATAAAGAATGGCATCAGCTTTTATTCTCATCATAGATTATTTGGCCTGCAGGAAACATAGGCTCTACCCAAGCACACTTCCTGCCAAAAGAAAGCTCAGGCTTCACTTCCTCCCAGTAACACACACTAGCAGCCTTCACCTAATTCTACAACACTAACTTCTCAAGATCTCTGTCTTTCTGACCCACAAGAGAAACTCAAAACCACACCTTCCTGTGCTGGATGTCTGTCCGGCCGCAGATCTGATTCCATCAGGATCGATTGCCCACTGACACCCCCCTCCATGTGTGGTCGGTCAAAACCAGAGGCCTGATATCTGGTGCTGATGAGCTCTTTTCAGCTCAATAAACTGTCTTTCCACTACCCCTATCCACTACCCCACCAATTAATTGTAGCATATAAGTGAGAGCCCCATCCCAGGGCAGCCACTGTACATGATACAATGATACAGGGCTTCATTTCCACCTATTAGTTTTGTCTTGAAGGGTTGCTGTCATTATTAGTGTGTGTAAGACACACGTCAGTGATAATGCTTATGACACTGAGAATCATCACTCCCACCGGTTTCTTGGACACAAAGGGCTCAGGGAAGAGTGGGGCTGGCTTCCCACCTCTCTAGTCAACACCATCCTCTACCAAACATACATACTGAGCCCTTGCCCAGTCCCTCCAATGCCCCTGCATCTCGACCGGACTGTCAGTCTCCCAGCAGAAGCTGCCTCAGCCCTCTGTTGCCCCAAATCCACCCTGTTCTACCTTGTTACTCCCCCCAGCCCAGCTACACAAATCCTCAACAGCAAAACCTGCAACCCCAATTCCTTAAGTCTGCAAACAGGCAGTCATCCCATTCCTTTCTCTCCCTGTCGTCCCTTTTGTACAACTGTTACCCCCCCAACCACTTTCATATATTCTAATCAACATTCTGATAAACAAGCTTACACAAACTGCACATCTCTGACCGTTATGCTAGCACGACTACGGACATGGACTGTGCTTTTGGGTCTGCGGAGAGGGGAATGGAGGAGAAGAGTGCCATACCTTGGTCCAGAGAGGTCTGTTGCTGCTGCTACTGCTGGATTTCCAGAGTGCAGGCTCATGAGGATGGGTACCTGCCTGCTGCTCAGCACACCGGGAGCGGCAGACACATCAGCAGTGCAGGCAGAAAGGGAAGGGAAGGGATGCTCTTATATCTCCCTGCCAGGCCCTGTTCTTCTCCTCTCCACCTTCTCTTTCCTCCCGGCTTTGTTCTTGGTGGGCGAGGGGCGCAGGGTGGCTGCGGTGGCAGCGATGGATGTGGGATGCAGTGGGTGCAGCAGAGGGGGGGTTGGGGAGAGAACGAGAGAGCGACTCTCTCCTCCTGCTTCTGATGTACAAGCTCTCTCTCTCTCTCTCTCTCTCTCTCTCTCTCTCTCTTTCTCAGACACACACACCGAGTGAGCGACTGCAGAGAAGAGGAGACAGGCGCACGAGCAGGCAGGCAGCACCCAGCCTCATGCAGTCCTCTGGGTCCTAGTGCACCTCGATTTAGCACCACCCTGTCCCCAAATGGATATCTGTGTGTCCCTGCTCCAGTTTTCCACATGGACCTTAACATGGGTCATACCAGGTTTTTGTGAATATTTGTATGGGGCAGAACAATGGTACATTTCTCTACTTCTTTTCTCCTTTTCAGTTTCATTCTGTGTATTGATTGTCATCTCTGAAGGCCGGCTGAGCTTTGCTGTGAGCCAATCCTTCAAAAGCCCTTTCACGAGGGTAGATTATTAGCAGTAAGGCAGAACAAAACAACAACAAATAATGAGGGGGGGGCACGAGCTTGTTACTACACTATTACCACAGGCCATTCAGCCCAATAGTTCCTATCAACAATGAATTTTCTCACTTGGCTCATAATAGGTGGGCTACCATTCTGTCAGCAAGACAGACAGGCATCAGCCTGGCGAGATCAGACATGAACAGGCATGATTCTGATTGGATACATACAATCATTAAGACTGAATTCATGGATTTAGCAGGTTTTTTAAAGCAGCTTTTTCAATGAAAAGGATCTACAATCTGAAAACAGGATGAAAAAAAATTCAAGATGTATCCAAGGCATCCAATACTTGCTGTCCTTAACATAAATGGACACATTTTAGCACACACATATGCAAATACATTCACACACGCAGAAAAATAGACAGCTCTTAGATGTGAGGGGGGAATTCTCCTCCAAATTCATGAAGTGAGATGACACCTGCAAATGAGGGTGGGTTTTTGTCATGCTAATCTTCGCATCATTTTCATTATGTTTCAGGCTCATCATAAAGGGAAACAAAGCTGACAAGAAGTGTAAAAAAGCTCTTTTAAGTACTAGCCAACTGACAGTTCATTTGTGCTGTTTGTTGGTGGGGACATGAGCAAACAGGGGAGTGCTGGTTTTACACTGTATGCAGGATTGGCCAGAATTCAACAGCTTTAACTTCTATTTTTCAGAATGATACCATTCTATATCACAATAATTATGCATTTTTGAGTCACATAACCATAAAGATTCTGGAAAGTGTCAACAAAATGTTTCTGTTTATTATTATTATAATACCAAAAGATAATACAAAACATACAATGAGACATGTTATGAACATAGCATTTCATTTCATATCATAACATTTCCTTGACACATGTTGCATTGTTATTTAATTATATGCAGATGTAAAAAGATACAGTAATGGTATAGAGTAGAAACTAAGCTGTTATAATATTCTTTAGTATAGTCTTTAAATCCTAAATGCAATTATCCAAATAAATTTTAAGCAAAGTGAATAATTAAAGGTAGAGTATTAATCTTCAAGCTTTTTATTGGGTATGTACAGTACCAGTCAAAAGACACACTTTCCCATTTACCTGAATGAGAAATTGTGTCCAAACTTTTGACTAGTACTGTATTTCTGTATGCTTTCTTTCGAACATTTGTTTTATGTATCTCAGACGTTTTAAACACACCAGAAATGTATAATTGCACCCTGTCCTTGGTTCTGCCCCACTTCCTTGGCCCAAGTCTCACAATTATTAAACACATAACCTCAGATCTACATCTCTAAAAGCTATCTGATGCATTTATGTTGTATATTTGTATGGATGGCCAGAAAATACAAAAGACTAAAAGTGAATTTACACATAGGTTTTTAATTGGAAAACAGTTTAAAATTTATTAATATAATCATATGTTTATTGTAGAACAGTCTTCTGATGTAGTATTCCCTGTTGTTGTATAAAATTGATGTAGTGAACATGTTGCCCTTAAATATGGGGGTGGGGGAGGTTTGACCTGGCCTCCATTCCAAACAACAAAAAAGTACATAGCCTATGATCTGATTCCCACGACATGGTTTCTTCTGAACAAACACACTTTTCTGGTCTGATTCTTGCCTTACTTTCAGAGATTCAATTATTACTGACAGTGCAATTGTCAAGCTAGAGCTGGCTCCTCTGCCAAGGGTCCGCCAGGGAATGGCCAGTACATTGATTAAGTCTGGTCCTCAGGGATCATGCATCCGCCTGCCAGTCACTTGAATCTTATTTGCTAGGGTGCCCTTTCTCTCAAACAGTCACACAGTGCTCTACAGAGATGACGAATGAGCATCAGAATATGGACACTGAAACAGGTATGACCAGGATGGTCAAGCTGAAACCATCTACCACCCACTCTGTCTATGCTGTGAGTGCAAATTGCAGGGGTCTTTTTGGACCTGGGTATTGGGTAAGGCTGTCAACGAATTGTCACCAGTACATAGGAAGTGAATTCTATTCCCTGTGTCTGTGAGACATAACAACATTATCTGGTTACTGCTGTCTCAGTATCATGTGTCAAAGCTTAAATTTATGAACATATGGCAACATGATAGGACATACTTTAAATGTGATGAGTTTTGAACCATGGTCTATTACTAATACACAAATCCATTTATGTGTATCAGCAAGATTCATGTTAAGATAAAAATGTACTGTTTTAATTAAACAGTATTATCTTTCATGCAATTGCAGTCCAGTTTAATCTTTGCTGGTATAATAAGTAATAATAAGTAATATATTGTCTATAGCTCATGCCCATACTTAAGCAATGCAGGTGTCAGGCACTCCATGTACCCAGTTTTTTTACTTTTGTTTTTGTGAGAGTGTGTGCATATGTGTGTGTTTGTGCATCAGTGTACGTGTGTGTGTGTATGTTGTTGTGTATGTGATTGATCACTTCCACTGCTCTCCTTGAGTGCTTTCAGTAATGGGAAAAATTGTAGCAGAATAATTCACAGTTGGTTTATTTGAAAGAAAAAAAGAACATAATTGTGTCTTCAAAGGTCAAAAAGCAGAAACATTGTTTCCCCTTAAGGTAAAATGCATCTCTTTCTTCCACTGTCTCTTCTCCTGCTAAAATTAAAGATCTGTGTTGCAGAGGGAGCATTACATATGTGGAAGCTGTGCAAAGGAAAGATACTATGTTCAGTATCATGCTTTTCTGTCATGCATATTTGTTAGTTTCGTCTACTGTATTTAAAAAGCAACAGAAATGTGCAAAAAAGCCAAATGTGAACGAGATAACAAACAGCTTCAATCACCAGTTTCCACAGGAAAGGTTTGTGTGAATATTTGTGTGTGTATGCGTGTGTCTGTGTGTGTAAAAGGGAGGGGAGTGTGTGCATGTGTGTGTGTGTGTGTGTGTGTGTGTGTGTTTCAGGTGTTGACTCACGACAGAAATAGCAGATTCTCGCTCGCCCGGCAGCACCAATCACTGCCATGGCAAATACAATGGTTTCCATGGCAACCTTGAAAATAGACTCCTGATTCCCACTCAGAACCTGCAAAGGGCAGCATGCTCACTCCTCCACAACCAATAATAACCAGCAATAAATACATAAATACAGGACACAAACCCCCTGAAATAAACACACGCAGACAGGCGCGTGTGCTCACCTGCTTGCAAACACTCTTCAAAATGTCTCCTATTAGCAATTATTAGCACAAAAAAACAAACAAACAAAAATAAAAAAAGCATGATAGTTCAATGGATCTCTGACCTAAATAAACTGGAGAAATGTCTTGTGTGTTACTAAAGATTTTGAAGGATCTCTGCCAGAAAACTCTCTTACCATTGCTATTAATGTCAGATACAAAATTAACTTTATATTTACTTATTCACATCTGGGTTTATCTCTTTCCCATGAAATGTTGGTAGATATGGAATGATGGTGGTGGAAGGGAGAGCATGGAAATATTGGGGGGGGGGGGTTGTTGGTTTGGCTTTGCGATAAAAACTGTTTGTTTAGACAGTGTCAGCACCATGCCTTAGAAACCAACCCACAAATAAGCTTGTTACAAATACATTGTAAGGACTAATTTTCATTTTCTATAGATACTCATTTTAAAATGAGTGAGTGAGTGAGTGAGTGAGTGAGTGAGTGAGTGAGTGAGTGAGTGAGTGAGTGAGTGAGTGAGTGAGTGAGTGAGTGTGTGAGTGAGTGAGTGAGTGAGTGAGTCTGCTTTTCTAGATTGTAGAGTTAGTGCTCCAGGATCCACAGCCAGGGGCTCAGACATCAACTAGCCAAACATAAATCTCTATGATCAAATGTTAAATACTCTGAATCATTTTGAGAGATGGGTTTGATTAATGAATTTAGTAGATACTTTTCTTTACAGTGTGACTGATGATTTTAAAGGACCCTCTTCAAGTAATGTAACTAATTAAGTTAAGAAGTTATTCAAAATCTCAGGGAATGGAACCCAGTACACAAAGAGTGCACAAAGTAAGGATCTTTACAGAATAGGATGTACATCCTCTCTTCTATAAGTTAATAACAGATGATAACATTCGTCCTTGGAACCAATTTTCTTACTACGTTCCCATTAAATTCCATTTGTAGTCCCTGCCAGCTGCACAGTAGTGATGAGACAGGACTTGTGCTGAAGCCTCACCAATAGGTGGAGCTCTCCAATTCTTGAACACACTTGCTCTTGCATAAGAAATGAAAGTTAGTACTGGGTGGCAGATCGTGCCAAATACAGACACCTTAAGCCTCACTCTGTGTGCATTTGCACCCTGTCATAAGTTCCCCATACTCAGACCTGACATGAGACAATGCCAACACATTTGAATGGGGATTGCTCCTCTTCTCTAACTGATGCATTTATCCATGTGGTAGTTTTATTGATATATGAATCACGTAATGCCTAAAATAGTGGAACCTTTAAATGAAAGGGTTAAAACTCAGAGGATTCAACTGTTAAAATATTCTCCCATCTCCCCAAGTAGATACAGCACACATCTTACCCCACCTACAATACCCCCAGACAATCCCACCCCTCCCACCAATCCCATCTCATAATCTCAGTCAAAGTGTCTCTTTAACTCTGCAATCGCTGGAACTATAGTGGAACTAGATGTACTTTAACAGGTTTAGGTGAATGCAGCAAAACTACCAATGTACTGAGTACCACTGAACTGGTTCCATGTAATCCTGTTTCGTCTCACTCAAATCAAAATTTGTAGATAATGTCTTACCAATGACCTTATCTGAAGACTGAGATGCATTAAAATAATTTCCAGCTTTGCAAAATGTCTCATACATAGTCATAATTATTAAAAAAAAACCCACACCAAGTAACCAATGTTGCTGAGCAACAGAAATGTAATGTATAAATTTAAATGATATGTACGTGTGGAGGAATATGATGTAGGACCTGTCTTAACTCAATGAAGGACACTAGCCGCTGTGCATCATTATACCCTTAAACTGCATTAGGCTGTTAGCCTTACTCTACACACTGGACTGAAAACTTATGGTCTACATGTAACTATTTTTCAAAAACAGAAACAAGCATAGATTGATTTCAGCACAGCCTTGTTTGGCTCTCCCCACATCACACTTGCAGGTTGAAAGTCTTCCATGTGAGTTCAAAATATTTTGTGATTCAAAACTTAAGATAGTTCATGTGAAAAGTAAATCACATTTGAAAAAGGGGTGTGGTGGACATTTAATGCTATCACTATGTAGTTATATATTTAGCCAATCAATCCATTGCTTGTTTCTTGGTTTCCCTTTTGGCTGCAAGTATGTCATGCATTTCCAATATCATACATGAAAACATATGTGTCTGTAATGAGCTGTGTCTATAAATGACTGAATTTATATGTGGAGTTCGTTTAAGTTCCAGGTCACAGAAAGACAGCTTACTGGTTAAGACCACAGCCTTTTAGACCTTGTCAAACACTTCTTAATTTCTGAGTCACATGTATGTGCAAGCTGCACCCTCATAAGCAAGAAGAGAAAGATGCACTGGACACATCTCAGGCAGCATCATAAATAAGAGAAGGAAGTACTACCCATGCTTCTTCTGCGCTGTTTCACATCTCAAATGGTGCTCTCTTTGGTGCTCAGCAAATTAACATTTTTGATCCCCTCAGCCCTGCCACTGAGTATGCAGTCATATTAAATGGTATGATTTAATTATGATATCAATCATAATGGGACCACAAAATCATTGTGGCTCATGTCAAGTTAACGCTGTTGACCTGCGAAAATGGTGGTGAGGGGTCAGTGTTTATGCCATTGCATGTGTGATGGGAGAATGTGTGCACTACAAGTCAGGACAAAAAGACACTATGAGAGTACTGTCATTCATGGCTGCTTGGAGCCTCTGCCTCCTTTGTTGGCATTGCGTGCAATGTTGACATGTAAACAGGGGCATGGATGCTTGGGAAAAGTCAATTGCTTCAGCTTTGCGCCCCCACTGAATACAGAGTCTAAACACTGAGACACTGTACCCTCACAGGGCACCACTCGAATAAACACGCTCAAAAGGCATGCTGACACGCCAACACGCTATTACATCAAATGAACAGGCCCCAGGGCTGGAGCAGTTGAAGGTCTTCATTGAAATGACCTTTTGATCTGAATCTTGTTTGAGGCGTCTGATTGTAATCCCTTTTATGCCAGTTAATTACCCGAGCACGACCCACTCATTCTTATTGTACGGTTATCACAGTAAAAATAAAAACACTTGCAGGTTAGGAAGCTGCTGCTGAAATGGAAAACTCCTGCAGATAATACATTGAAATCCTGGTCTCAAGGGTAAAAAAACTGTTGTCTGAATTATACTGTTAACACATTACTTATTCATTCTCCCATGTTCCAGAGTCTCATTGAAAAATACAATCATTGTGGCATTACTAGTAAGCAATGATAAGATCTATGGGTTTTAAAAAACATGGAGGAAAGGTTTTACGGAGATAGAAAACAAACCATAAAAGGTAAAATGTTTTTATGGATGTCCAGACTTATGAGTTTCATCTGGCAGGAGGTAACAACATGGACATACAGTAATTGTGAATGGAAATATTTTTATGGAGTTGATTTTCAAAACTTCATCACAATGCATCTCAAAATTTGAGCTGCATGTTACAATACACATCATTATGAGTTCAGGTTACATTGAGTCACAAATATATAAAAATATATATAACAATTTGCTCCTTGACTTTTGATGTATTTAACATCAGACCATATTGTTTATTGTAAACACTGTAATGCACAATGATAAAGCTGTGAAGTGGTTCTCCTGAGCTTATAAATGCTCTGTGCTCTTACGTGTAAAGTTACAGAATGACAGCATACAGTTTGCATATGCACCTAAAGTACAGTTTAAGATTAAAGTTAAGGTTATATGGTGCTTGATTTCATAGATTAAAATTTCTAAATATATATTTCTTTTTTAAATTGGTGCTGAAAATATGATGCCTTTCCAGTGTCTGCCCATTTGTCTCTTTGAAATTTCTTGCCTGCATCTTTGTCTGTCAACAGCTTTTTTGTTGTTACAACAATAAGAAACTACATAATCGATTGGGCTTTTTGAAGATCTCATGGTAGTTGACAATGAAATTGAAACTAACTACATCTACTGTTTATGTGTTACAACCACCAAGGTGATGCACAGTGTCCATTTTGAGCCAAAATGACTCATGATACATCAGTTGCTAGTACACATCCGAGAAGGTAAAGATGGTTTTAGCCAATTAAAATGGCAGCCTAAAACAAAGTATCTTAGGATATGTTTTAAGACGTTACATATTTTAAGTACATCTTGAATCATGTAAATTACAACAAATATTATAACGACATCGGCTTACTAACCACTATGGAATATATTTTATTATTAATTTTTATGAAGGATAAACAATTGGGGGGTTTACTTTAGTCAAATTTCTCACATGATTATAGTATAATTGAAGCATACACTTTAATCACCCTAGTCATTTACAGCCACAAGTTCTCTCCTTTCTATTTTCATCTGTAAATCATAAATCAGTTGAGACTCAAGAAAACATATGAGGCATATGCAACATAGGCAATCAACTGCTTTAGCTGATCAGTCAAGTGCTGAGTGCTGACAATAACCAGCAAACCTGGTTTGAAATTGAGAAAACAGCCAGCAGAGGTCAGTGTTTTATAGCTGCTGTTTATATTTGTCCTCACAGAGGAACTCATTACTCTCCTGTTTCCATGGTAAGGATGTTGTCACAAGTACAGATGTGATGATGTTGTGCTTTGAAATGTACTCACCTCTGGTCCTTTCTATTAACCTCAGATCAGTCCAAAATGTATATGTTATTAAATTAATAATGTGTAAATGAAATCTGTGACTAGGCTATTTAATCAGTGAGCAGGCTATTCTCCTTTAGGTTACTCTGTGGTGCAGCAGAGGTTTGGAGGTATCATTTATAACTGACAAGACATATGATAATAGTCTATAAAAGTCATTTTTTCCATTAAAAATATAAACAAAGTTAATGATACAAATACAGATTTATCTATTTTCAGATAAAGTGAGATAGAGTGAGTCATGTGACCTGCAAAAGGAAGGATACCACACAAGCCATTGGATCATCAGGGAAATGGCACAAGACCAAGTCAAACAGCTCATGCAGAGTTGAGATTCACATGAAAATGATCTGGATTTGATCAATATTTTTCCTTTACTCTGGCTTGCAAATAAATGCAAGTCAAACTTTTTTGAAGTGTTGTTGATTTAATCTTTGACAATTTCTGGGTCATTTGGTTAGCAGGGAAATTTCTGTACCCTCTGTACAACATATGTTCATGTTAATGTGTATTGAAAGTGAGACATACTTAAGCTATCCAGATATACGATGATATACTTTGTGATCTACTATGCTATCCTGCATGAAGCGCTACAGTTGAATCTGCTTAGAAACAGATATGGATTAACGTCTTTACATTTGTCTCTGTATTATTGAAAAATGCATCATAATGAAGACTGCATTATAAACAGACTGTCTGATACCTTGCAGCTGTTTTGTGAAACTAGCCTCATTCTTACTCAATATGTTCTCTCAGTCTCGCCTCTGTGGCTATGGCATCACACAGTTCTTTTTAAATCCACTGTCTCTCTCTCTCTCTCCCAATTCTGCTAAGATGAATTTCAAATAAACAGCATCCTCAAAAGGAGATGACAATGTGCCTGAGAACCCGAAGGCTCAGATATCATTTGGAGTTATTTTAAGACCCACAGCAAAAATAGACCAGGAAACCGGATGAACGTGAGTCACACTTCAGCAGAGCACTTCCGATAAGGTGCTGTTTCAGAATGCTCAGTGAAATTTTAACTCTTTGGTTGCTTTCATCAGAACAGAATTGCAGGAATGAGTGGGTAATTTACTAATATATTTGTACTGGTTTGGTGAGAAAGCACAGCATGACAGCAAGCACACATTTTCTAACTGGCAGTATATGTGGGTACTATTTCTTCATGTTGTTTACTTTGTCTTTAGATTGTACTTTGCTCATGCTGGAGATGCATATACATTGCCATGGATTGCTACATAAGTGGCAACTGACATGCAATTAATATGACAGGCAATTAGGGAGTTTATTGCTCTCATAGTGAAACAATATTTTCCACAGCAGGAACTGCTGCTTACTGCGCAGCAAGTGTACAAAGTCATGATGGTATTGTGAATTTAATGCAATCATGATGATACACACAATTCTAGAGCATCTCAGAGGTGCCTTTTTGAATTCATGTTGAGCTAATAAAGGTAGTGAGGTAATGAAAAATGTAGCCATAACAAATTACAATGAAAAATGAGGATTTCTTTTTGCTCGAAGGGGTACACTAAGTGGAACTGAAACATTGTCTCTTCAGCAATGCAGTGTCAAGATGCCATCATGAACATAATAATCTCCATCCATATTATATTGCAAGGCTATTCAACTCAAGTCCTGGATCCCCACAATGTCTGCAGGTATTTACTCCTCACTACACCCCCTGATTTCACTAATTCGATCACCTCCTGGCTAAAGGGTAAAGTAATTAGAGAAAGTAGACAGTGTAGTGTGTGGTTGCATCAAATGCCTGCTGACACTGTGGGCCTGGAGTTGAACAGCCTCTCTGTACTTCAGCAAGTGACAACCAGGTGTCTCTGCAGTATTCTGAGATGCATAAAACCTGAATCAAAATCTGAATGTATCACAAATGCAGACACAACATTTTCCCCTGGTGCATACATAAAGGTCTGGCAACCCTGAAACATCTCATCTATCAACAGTTACTCAGATATAATGCTTAGATTGTAATACCAGCATTGAAAAAATCACACAAAAAAGAAGCAAATTTATGAATACGATTGGTGGTGACATTTATGACTGACAAAATCCTGGAAGAAAAACACATTCAGTACATTACCATGGTAAATATTCATTGACCCATATGAGGGGCTATTTCACCTGTAGTTTATCAGCTGGGATTTGCAGCAGTGTGTCTTGGCCTCAGAGGCCTGTCTCCTTACAGCTGCACTGCACTGCAGCTGTCACCCTTCCCATTTATCTTCTGAGGGTCAGTAAACCACAATGTGGAACAGAGCCTTAAGGGGGAAAATAATGATACATTCATTCTGAAAGTCATAAGCTAATCCATTTATGTGAATATGCATGTCTTTTGCAGACATGCTTAACCAGTAGAACTTACAAGACCAGCATTTCCATATGTTAAATCCAGAAGAAAGTTGCTGCACTGTACAGAACAGGCAGTTGCAAGTTGTTCTACTGATTAATGTCTTAGCTGAATGTAGCGAAATGGGTACAATATGCATACACATGTGGATATGCATACTTCTGCCTCAGGACTGACGTAAAACCATCACAGGGAAGCAAAGCCCTTTGATACTTGCATCTTGGAAATGTAATGTAGGATGTTAAGCATATCAAGTTCCCCTGCAACCTGCCATTAGCATTTTTATTACTTTCCAGTTTTTATATCTGCTTAATAGGATTGCTAATCCTTGGGTACTGACAGTGCTTACATTTTTCATCCATTAACCCACTCTCATGGATTGTGTCTATTTAGGGGCTCCCCTGGTTGGGTACAACACCCCTCAGTTAGCCCATGGCTCTCCCACTGGCCCTAAAATCTGGGTCTATCTTTTGATAGGAAAATCAATATGAAATCTATGTAAAAACTAATAAATATTTGTACAAAGGCAACACAAAACAATAAAATGTATGAATGGATATTTTTGCGCATTGATCTCGGGAGGGACTGCATCAAGGAGCACAAGTTCAGTGCAAATTATTTGCAAAAATTATGAACAATACTACTAAATAAAAGCAATTCTGTTTTACAGTTTGATGCAGGATTTTGGCTTGGAGTGATGGATTGATACAACAGAGATGTCAACAATACCCACCCACCCCCATCCCCACACCACAAATCAACTGAGGCATGTAAAAAAGATGAGCTGGACAATTTGGAACTGGAGACAAAGTTTTCAAATATACAACAGTAACTTGCCTTTGGTATTACATTACAACCTACTCATAAAAGGAACATGACACCTGCTGGCTGTGTAGTCCTTCTGTAAACTCACCTGTGATTCAGAGATTCCTCACTATGTCATTCGGTATACTACAGGAAAATTGGTGTTGGTGTGAAGATGGGCTCATTTATAAGAAAAGAAAATGAATAACTAGTGACCTGTAGGTGCCTCTCAAGCATCTAGGGGGTGCTGACAAGAACATCCAAGGACTCTACCTGCACCCTAACAGGATGAGACAGGTGGTGCTCCAGCATGGTGGAATCTCAGTCACAGTCAGTCACCAAGGCAAAGATGAGTGTGTAGGTTACAGCACTCAGCCCGTTGCTCTGAAAGGCTGATTTCTTTTATTTAAGTATTTATTTTTGCAGAATGTGAATCCAGGATATAAAGCGGGATCATCAGACAGTAAAATCAGTGTGTCCTCAAAGGGGAGCCTCATTATACAGTGATGTTTGGTCTTCCTATGATTTATCAGAGAAGAGCAGATTTAATCAGACTGTCACCCCTCCGGAGAAAAATGCATCACTGTTTCTCAGCAACGCTGTCTCGCTACCAGGTCACCAGGCACAGATGCACACACACTCTCACTCATTTTCTGCATTTCATCATAAGCTTGCAACTCAAAACACTGGATTTTTCTATCAGTAAAAAAGTTCTGTCAGTAAAATTGACCAAAATGAAAATAAACTGCTAGTTGTAATTGAATAAACAAATGTTTCTGCTAAAATACACTGGATTTTACAGAAAAATCCAAAAGGACATACATACCATGATTCACTAATACATGCACTCCCAATTGAGCTGTTCCCCGGACTTCCATTCTCTATCAAAGCACATCATTAAACCTCTGTTATTAAACTTGCAGTGTACTGACTCACTCTCAGTGGCTTGTGGCCTGAAAACCAGCTGCCACCATTCAAATCCCCTGTAATGAAGCTGCATGTTCAATTTAAATGGAGTACACACACTGGAATAAAAATAAGCAAATAAGAAGGAGGATTAGAGAATCCCTGTTATTCACTTGTAAAGGACTGCCTATTCAGAGGGGAAATAAAGCTGGCCAGGCTACCTCACACAACACTTGCACCTCTCGGAGCCTGTGGGAAACCACTGGCGTCTTGCGTGTCACACCTCTCACGTTTTCCTTGCTTATGCTGAAGATGGTCTGTTTGTCACAGCTGCTGGCTGACACAGCCAGGGGGATGGCTCCGCATGGAAGCTTGCAGCCATTAGTGTGTCCTTTTGTCTGTCGTGTGAATTCATGACATATGGTAAATCCTCCCCCTGGAATCAAGTCAACAACCATTGTAGCCTGTAGCTCAGCAGACGGTCCTAACAAACTAAAGCACTGCCCTGGGCAGAATAGGCATAACCTGTCCTGCTATCCCACTCCACAATGGCAGAAAGACAGGAGAGATCAGAACGGGTCTGTTTTATAAGTGCTTTGTCACACATGTCTGCTTTAGACTGTCCCATGACACAAGTGACCAGCCATAGCACACCAGTCAGACAGCTGGGTGGTTTTTCTGTCTCATTTTGACTGCACTCTAAGGTACTGCTGATGTTAGCCTTCATCCTGCTGTAATTATGAATCCATCTCCTCCCATAATTCCACACCTAAGCATAGCCAGAATAGATTAATGTCAGCCTGCAGCTACCACTCACATTTTATTCTCTGTCTCTGTAGGAGGGATGTTCTCCATATATACATATCGACAAACACTTACATGTACATTAAACATACATGCCAAGATCAGTTAAATTAAAAACACTTCCAAGGCCGGATTTTTTTCTCAGTCATTTTCTACACCACATGCATTTCATCTCCTATTAAGTCTCATATTAACCCCAGAACTTCAAAAGAGTAAGAGAAAACATTATTTAGGAATGATTACGCAGCACCACCCGGTGGAAGTAGACTGTAATTGGGGCATTGCATAACTTTGGTACAGCTCATTTTGATGAACCATATAATGTAAAATGTAAAAGCAGTGTCAAAAAATATGTCAAAAAATATGACTCAGTTTACACTATTATATTCAAAGCACCAAGGCAACATATGGATTGCGTTTTGTTGGTGTTCAAGTAGAAAAAAATATGTTTCTGTTATTTTTTCATTAAAACAACATTCTTATGATGAAAATAATATTTCCCTATTTAGGATCATGACCATTCTTTGTTTATTGAGCTTCTTGCCATGCACAGTGACTGAAAACATTTTACACCGACCCTGGATGCAGTATGTGACATTTGCACAACAGATCTTGCAGTGACTTACAACTGAGGAGCTGTGATTGTCCAGCACAGCGCTGTCTCAAATCTACTGTACTACATGAGAGCCTCCAGCCACAGAATGCATTACTCAGGTGGGTACTATACATAGGTGGCTGCTGAGGTGAGTCCCCCACTTAACTTTAAATTCTTGAACATCTTGAATAGTACTATATAAATGCAATCCACTTTAACTGACTGTCAGGCCAGAAGTTTTATCCTACAAGACTGTCCCTGAGACAACAGGGCCAGGGCCTATGGCAACCAACCTAATACAATTCAAATTTTCTTTACGGATACACACTGAGACAACACTATGCATTCCCAACAAAATGCACCCCATATTCTGAATATCAATGACTGCTTCAGTGACTGCTGTTTCCATATATGGAGTATATGTGGCATTAGAGGTACTGGTACAGAATGTTTCCTCTCTGAGAGCCTCTGTCAGCAGGACACACCCCCGCAGACGGGAGCTGCTGGGATATCGATCCACACTGACAGTTCAAACAGCCTCATAGAGCTGCTCAAGGAATCACTCTGGGGTCGATGTATGTCACCTAAGAAAGGGCACATAGTCCCAATCAATACCTTTTTAAAAAGTCGCAGAACATGGGGTGGGCAACCTGAGGAATCAGTCAATAACATGGAAAGGCTTTATGGGATGGGGTGAGACAGATAGACTCCACTAGTGGACGTTTTAGTTTTTGAACACATTAAAGGGTGAAAAAGATTAAATTAGCTTAAAGTTAAGTTGTAAAATGTGCAGTCTTGATACCCTGGGATATGTAAACAGAAGTTTTATAAACCTGGATAATAGACATGTTTTGCATATGCGATAATAATTCTGCATTAACAGGATGCAATTTCTCTAACAATGTAACACAAAACATGGGGCAATTAGTACATTCATCCTGATTTTTGGAAATAGACCACATAAATGGTCTGTTTGTTTACTTAATTAGATATCAGTGCTTCATGGTGCTTAACCTGAAACATATATTCCTGCAGGTAATGCTACACCACTCTTTGACTCTAATACAGATTTATGCAGGATGCAGTACATCTTTCTGCACACAATGCATTACTGGCATTTTTGCAATTCATCAATTGTGATTAGTGTTTATATAATTGCAGTCATCTGTGGTTAATGTCCTTGTTATTGGAATAATACTGAGGTGGGTAGATATTGATTTGAACATATACAGTGTCATTTTATCCTAATTTGATTGCTTACTTCCACAACTGCTCTCCCTTTATGGCCACAATGTTTCTTTCTTGTGCCTGACATCAATCCTGTAATCATCTGCATGATCAGATATCTGGACTTCCTGTTATGCTGGGTACCTTTGAGTATGAGATTTAAACAAGTACCCAATGGGAATCTTAAAAATGTAAAGAAATATGAAAAACTGAGATGTGCAAGGACCAGTACAACAGCAGTAGACCCTCCAAATCAGTGCACAGTATAGTATCTTAGTGTATCTTACTCCATAAGGATCACGTGAAAAAAAAACATTCATTTTTTGCAGCCTGTGCATATCTATATAAGTTACACGCATGCTGTCACAAGAAGTATGATAGAATGGATGAGCCAACATACTGCTTGTGAACAAGATTACCTCACAATATTTTTCTTTTCGTGTTTGAAAATTTCAGATGACAAGTGAAAAAGAATAATTCACTGGTGATACATGGTTTTTAGAAAAAACACATATTTGTGATCGTCACATGTAATCTCTCACAATTAAAATATATATCATAAATAATACATATGCATTACAATCGCATTACAAAACAAATTATAATAGTACATAATTATTTAATTCATCATTATTATATGAAGCCTTGCAGGAACCATTTGATATGTGCATGTACTTTGATCGTTAACTGAATATAGAGTTTTACGGAAAATCCAAAGAAGTACTTTAAAATGTACCCCAGGGAGATAAGTTGAGCTGGATGTCCTAAGCTCTCTCCAGCAAAAGCCTCTCTCAAGACTGGGTCTCGGATTCCTGCCACATCCAACCCAATGCTTTCCTGGGATTCATGGGTTTGTGTATAACCTTGGGCCTTTTAAAATTTCAGCTGTTGAAATGAAAGCAGAGCTCACCCATGAAGTGAGGCAGAGGGCTGCAGGGCTCTTGGAGACGAAGACCTGCAAATGATGGAACACTCGGCAGGCTTATCCCAAGCACCTCGACATAAAAATGTTCATGCAGAATGCAGGAGGAACAGTAAAACTACAGACTCAACACTTGAAAGAGCCATTAAAAAAATTCATGTATGTGGCTTGTTGGTCTTTTTTTTTTTTTCTAAAGCCAATGCAATCCATAAAGAAGCATGCACCAGCAAGACTAAAATGGCATTCTGATACTCATAGACTCATAGAGATGTCTCAAAGACTAAGTGTGTATAGGGCTTTACCTCCTTCATGTGTAATAACATTAAGTATAGGCAGAATGTAAATGGACAATGCTGACATCGTATTTGTTGTGAAACATCAGCAGTCTTGATTTTAATGCAGACAGCTCAACAGACTTATGACTTTTCTAAACTCTGAACCAGTCTTGATATACATCACCTTAAAACACATATTTACATTTAGGCATTCAGCAGGCACTCCAAAAATGCATGGAATAAATTAGCACACCAAGTTGTCAGTGCCACAACCTACCATAATACTCATTGCATCAACCTACAGCATATTACTAAGTGCTCTAGCAGGTGCCAAAGGACGTACAGGTACATTAGATATAGAATATAGGGAGGCACATGAAAATCCAGCTGTCCTTGTTATAGCAGTAAGGGGGGCAGAGTACAAAAAAGAAATGATATGCATTAAGAGTTTACAGTTTACCATGCTTTCAACAATTGTCAAAACAATTGTAATGCTTTTTGAATGCAAGAACAGCCAGCATCCAAAAGGCACTGAGAGGTAATAAGAGGGTAGCTCACAGCCACTGTCTCCCTTACTCATGCTCACAATAAGGTAAGCATGGGATGTTATGCAACTAGCTGCAGCTTTGCTTCAGTCCCTTCAGTAATGGGAAATGGCACAGACGATTATCTTCTCACTGAGATCTGAGAACAATGGGCAGAAAAACAGAAGAGCACCATAAAAAAGGTGGTAAAACAAGCGTAATCTCTCCCTGCAGTCCCCCTCCCACTCAAGCTGGTTGGGCAAGGCACACTGGGTGAAGGTGAACTCAGGTTGCAAGAAACAGAAGAGCAAAAGGTCCATAGGTCTTGAACATGACATTTAGAGTGAATAGTGTTTAAACATACATTTGAGAGGGGATTGGTGTGCAGGTAGGGATCTGAGGGGACAAACCCTCTATTTTGGGATGGAAGGTTGTATGCAAGCCATAGTCTGTTGATTCTACATCAGAGTAATACTTGGTACAGCAATCTACCTACCCGTTATTCTGACATGTGGTAACTGACTGCGTACTTACATGTCAGTTGATTATAATTCAACTGCACAGTAATAAATATCAAAGCTGTTTGGCTCTTTGTCTTAAATCAATAACTTTTATGAATGTGGGTACTTTCAAAAATGTCAGCAAGGACTGCTAGAAGTAAGGAGACACTGGTGCAAAACTTAAGGCTAAAATAAGGCACTGCAACATTTTTTATAGTGAAGCTCATCTTCTTTCTATCAGTTAATCCCAGGAAAGCGTAACCAGAAACTCTAAAGCTTCTACTCTCATAGATTGATAGCCAGGAAATCCGCACCACTATAGTAGGCCATTGGCAGTTGGACAGTTTAAGGCCATTTGCTAATTGACAGTAATGAAGATGCGGATGTTGCTGTTGATGATAGGGAAATGGTAGTGAGGGGAGCAATGAAGATAACGGTAATGGTGGAGATGATGGATGCCGATGATGGTGATGAACATTGTGATGATTGTGAATCTTGCCCCTCCCCCACACCCCTCTAGCTGCAGCTGAAAGGCCCTCAGGAGCAGCTCCTCCATGATGAAAGCTTGCAGACCAATAGTAGCTTGACTCTAAATAACTCTAAATACAGCAAGATGTTCCAACTGTAACAAACACTAAAATACTATAACTATGGCTCAGAGGAGCCAATATTTGTTCACAAGGGAGCTACAAGCTTGTGAGCGATAACAGCTTGCAGCCTTAGCCAGAGAAACTGATGAACATCATTAGGCTCATAAGTCCCATGTTTCTACTGTGTGAGTTTCGATCTAACTGAAAGTACTTTAAGTAGGATAAAGATGCACCAACAATGCTACATTCAGAAAAAACAGCACACATTTAAATATTTTAAAATCCTTTCACTGAGCAGGAGATTATGACTCTTTATGGGTGGATGAAGGGTTTTTGTACTACTGCAAATTTAACCCAAACAACATCTGTTTAAAACACAGCTGTTTGAGTGTGTCCTTAGGGCAGTCAGAGCTGGAATAATGAAGCAGAAGTTCAATGCTTTTGTGAAATGTGTTTGTTCTTGTGCCTGGACTGCATTATGCTCATTCCATTGCCAAATAAGGTGTTTTTATTTATTGTAATAATAATATTTGAATACAGCTAAAATAGGACAGGTTATGCTGACATGGTAATAATTTTATGATATGAAGAGCCATCTACTTCTTAACAACCTTAAATATGTAAGACAAAACCTCAAAAAATTCTTTGTCTACCATTGCAAATGTACCTGCATTTGGGTTGATTAGTTATTTCAGAGCTGTTTATAAAACACAACCAAAACTTTGTGTGGAATAGAGAAATCCAATTTACAACTGAGCCCTGTCACAAATGACCCCATTCACCCCATATCAGCACAGCCATGTGGAATTACATCAAGTCCTCATAGCTGTGTTGTCTTAACACATTAATGAGCCCTTTACCAGGCATCGCACCAAATGTAAAGCATGTTTGGACCCTCCATCTTTATAACCCACTTCATTTAAAAAAAAATAGGCATATGTAAGAGAATCTAGTGCAGGCAGGAAACTCAGGACAGACTTTATATTAGATAGCTAATTCTGATGTGTGACATCAGTGGAGTTTACACCAATCAGATGCTTATAACACTTCCTTCTGCACATGTCACAGTCACTGCTGTTGCTATGCCATAATGCTGTGTTCCTTTTGGCTTTTGCTTGCCTCCACCTGCTTGGGTCTGATTTTCTGTCAGTCATTTTTGCTCCCTGTCCGTCATTCAATTCTGTCATGCTATTGCTGTGCCTCTTCTGTAGTGAACACCAAGAAAAGCAGAGCCGTCTGCCAATGTCATGCAATGACTCGTAGATGTCAATAAACACTTACACAAAATAAAATAAAAAAGGGTTGATTGAGATGGAGAAGGGGAGGAACTGCAGGGTGGGGTCTGGATGGTGGCTCTCCCCAATATCTTCTCTTTTGTAGAGCTAAAAGTCCACATAGACCCAGAGCCAAGTCACATCAGGCCAGTCAACATCCTTTTGTGATGTTAGTCCTACTTACTGTAGCATCTGACAAAGAGTGTGTCAAGCCAGATTCAGTCCAGACTCCCAAATGTAGCTTGACTTTACATAAGAGCAAGTGTTCCTGCATTTAAGCTTATTGTTTATTGAAGAGAAGTAATAGTGCATTTTGAATACTATTGCAGGCCTTCATTGAAAAAATATTGTTTTTATTTTTTGCCAGCTTAAAGAAAAATTGTCATTTTATTTATTTATTTGGCAAGGGTGTGGTGCAATTTTCATGATTTCCAAATATGCTTCAATGGAAACATAACAGATTTATCAGAAGAGCTGTCATATATCTGAGCCCCCTGAGCAGGAAATCAAACAACCATCAAGGCAGAGAGGTTACAGAAAAGAAAGAGACATCCTAGTTATTTCAGCTTTCCTCAAGCCTGACCACTTTATCTAATGACATTTAATACTTCTGATTGGATGCTATATTCCTTTGAACATAGCATTTTTTCCACCCAGTCTCCCATTATTTGGACTCCTTCAGGATTCAGCATTACATAAATAAGGGCAAATTAAATAAACAGTCCAGCAAAGGAATTAAAGTCCTGACCCAGGGGAGTGTTGGGGGATTTGGAGCGTGTCATTTTGTCTGTTTTCCCTGGCACTATTTGAACTCTGCTAAAATGTCACCTGATTTGGGTACGCAGTTTGCACTTTCCTCATTTCCTTACTGCTGCATGAAATGATGCATACTCCTCTGCAGAGTGGATGGTTTCATTTTTCTGGAAATGAATTACTTGCACCTGTCTGGGCACCTATATAATTTACACAGGGCTGCAAGTTTGCAGAAGGCATGTCAGTCATGGTGGGCATACTCTGCAAAAGAGGATTAAAAATGTCCTCTGATGTCAGTGTAATGGAATGCTTTCCTATTCTTAATCTTGTTGTTGGCACACTGTAATCTTATAATTATAATATTGTATTTATTACTGCTTTAGTATTAAAAAGACTAACCCATCTTAATGTCAACATAGAATAACATCAATGGTTTGGGAATTTACTGCACAATACATACACAGTTTTTGCTTTCATTTATGGGCAGTTCTGCAATAACAAGAATAATTGGCCCTGAAAACCTTTAAAGATTATCTTAGTTTGATGATCTCATTGTAATCTGGAATTTATCTACACATCTGATAGTGGCAAAGCTTTACCTGTACAATAAGTGTCATATTTTGCCATTTTACCATTACATCATTAATCATCTAATTTAATTATGTTTTTCATGAGTCAAGTGAGGCATCATTGCAGGTACATGGAACCTCACCATGGGGTCCAATAATACAAAAATGTCAATGAGAATTGCATCAAAATATGTGAATTTAGTTTCTCTCATCACAATTCAACTAATTTATAGGCTTCCATTCTATATTCACATACTGTAACATAACTATATGTTCAGATTCATATCTTCAACTTACTGGAGCTTGGAATAGGCATAGAAAATGAAAAAAAAAAAAATGTTTAGGCAAGCCGGACAAGCAGTATCCTTTTAAAAGTGAGAGCAAAGATGTTTTGGGAACAGAATAGAACCACAGACACAATTATCTTTACAATAAATATCAAGAAGGACATTTAATGGAAGGCACACCAAGGATAAAGTGCTTGTGGTTCAATTAGCTATTGTCTCATCACAACGCCGAATACAGAATTCAGTGGAGTAATGAGAATAAAACCTTTCTCTCTACATATCACATGTGCATCTCACCAAACACCACGCCTACTGTAGCTTTCAAAAAGCTTTCAAGGTTTATAGCCCTGAATGAGTAATATGTCTCATCTCCCCTCCGTGTTGGGTTTCAGTTCCAGAGAAGGAGCGTCTTGCCATGGTTTGAATGTGTATGAACTGCCACAGTGAGTCATGCAACTGAGGTAACATTTGCTTTGACAGACATTTTTGTTCAAACTGTCGGGCTGTTAGAGAAATAACATCACTGCACATTTTTTACATAAAAGACTACATTTTCAAAAGGACCTTACTCATGTTTTCCTCTCTGATTCTTTAAAACCATTTCTGATAACACAAAATGACTGTTAACTACCTATGTTCTTTCTTAGACCAAAGGTACTTCCTGTGGTTTAAAACTACAGTTTCGCTTTGACTGTGCATAAGGGATGACTGTCTGTATTTCACAAAACAGCACAACATGAAAACTAGCAGATTTACAAACTTCTGTCTGCCAATCAATTGGTCCTCACTGGAAACAAACTTGTCAGTCATCAGCTTCCCCATTGGTTTTATTTATTTATCCAAAAATAGCCTAAAGTGTGTTTCCACTCATGTCAAAGACTGAAAAAAAAAACAGTTTGCTATTTAGTTGCTCTTAAGTTACTTATCAACTATACAATGTTTGATAATATATTCAGGAGGTGTGTGTAAGAGTAATTTTAATATGAAAGTGTAGACTTTCAATATTAAACAAATAATATTAAAATTTCAATAATTAAAGAAATACTTCTAACAGCCAGTGGCCTTATTCACACAGTACTACTGGATAATATTTTAGATGTAAGAACAATCAGATCAACTTCCGAGATACACAGCTTGGGATTACAGAGACCCAGTCTGCCAAATGCAGAAGTAGCATTCTAATAACACCTTTTCGATTTCAGACTCTTAGCACTACTGCTTAAGACTGCATTTATGAAAAGGAACAAGCTGGCAAGTTTCTCAGCTAGTTCAGGTAATGGTTCAAGATAGCAGTTGTATAAATCAATTTTGTCGAACAATTGGTGCAATAGCTTGACCCAGATAAAAAGAAAAAGAAAAAAATGAAACTACTCACCTGGAAGAATGAATCATGTGTACTAAATTGTAAATATTAAGATCTGTGTTATTACTGATGTGGGGCAGCAATAAACTGAAATTAATCACATTTTCCACTCATAAAAAATAAATCAATAAAACCTCCTCATTAATAAGTATCAGTATAATGCAATACCTGAAATGATACCTACTCTAATTATTTTTTTACATTGAACCTGTTCAAAAATCTAATAATTTCATCAGGTAATTGAATTAAATAATCCAGACTTCTTGATAAAGAGCTTGGATACACCAACTTAAACACTATCCCTATGCTTATTTTCTGTGTACTCTATCTTTTCTAGTGAAGCTGTGCAATCTCCTTTATTAAGGCAGAAACATATTTGTGATATTGTTCCATTTTACATTCATGTCTTTCATGTCTAATTACGTTCATGTCTAATTCAACCTGGAGATTCTGTATAAGATGTTTTGGAACTTGACACCCCATACACATACCTCTTGGTATATACACATACCCAAAAAAAATTAACTTGGTGATAATCTGACATTGAAGTGGAGGTATACATATAATTTCATTGCTGCAAAATGAAGTGGAAAGACATTTTGAAAACCTAGAACTATGCATCTCTACCCTTTTGATACCTTTGAAATGCTTGTCACTGTGTGATAAAGCATGACAGTGGTAGCAACAGTAATTGGGGAAGGAGGTAGATGTAAAGGTCAATTGATTGCACCAAGATTGAAATCATACACTCCATCTGACCTCCTCAAAAGCATTGTTTACTGTGAGAGTCTGTCTGACCTGACTACTGCCAGGCTTTTTCCCTTTCCACAATTGATTTCCTTGTCTTTTCCTCATCTAATCCTCGCTGTGAAACAGAACACTTTCTTACACAGAAGAGTGAGCCCAGGAAGTGGATGCACAAGGGGTGTAGCAAGATTTAGTGAGTAGAGTGCTGGAAATTAATTACATTTTAAAAAGCAAACAACTTAATTTTAAGAAAAATCCTTTCTATCTGTTTCCATTTCTGAAATTAGTAGTTGTGTTCAAATATAATCAATTGTTACTTTATAATATGTAAGTATACTTATAAAGGTGTATACATGAGGATGGAGAATATTAAATACAGATAAGTACAGAAATATAGATTTGTTCACCCAGGTTTTACTGAGAGCACTGTGATGAGAGGTTGTGGTAAAACAACTCTATTAGATTCTGATTATCTTCATACACACATATAATCGTAAATTATTTTAATTGATCATGATGGCAATTCCCTCATCTGAGTGCTACATGACATTTCTTTCAGAAGTCTAGATGTGCTACTGAACCTTGATACTGATTGTAAAGCCAATGCAGTCATTTTGAAGCATAACTACTTAACTGTTCTCAGACACCCCTGATATTTTTGTGACATCCTTCTTCTGGAACAGGATGCTGAGGACATTCAGGAAGCTAAAGAGCTGAAAGACACCAGTGGATGTCAGAGTAATCAAATAGGAACACTTCAGTGTAAATGTGACCTCACACAAAGCCTGGAAGTGTTGGAGTTGTAGCATTGTAGATAACACCTAATTGAATTAATATATCTGTTTCAGTCTGCTACAAGTAAATGTTGATTAATATAGTCATATAAATCACATATAGTCGAGGGAATAGAGTGTATTTTGAAAAGTTATGAGTGCATTAATTTGAAATAAAATATTCTGAAAGTTAGTACAGTGATACAATAAGTATAGCCTGAAAAAAATGTACAGGGTACAGACCTTTCTGCTGTGGTATTGCTTTTCCTTAACATAAATGTTATGAGGAGGCAAGCAGAAGACATCCACCAAATCCTGTGCACTGTCAAGAAGAGTACCACTGTTAATGTATGGCAATCACTTACAGATAATCTCTGAGTGACGTACAGCATGCCACTGACTGAATTATGTCACTATCTTTATCCTCCTTTCTCACAAAATTAAACAAGAAAGTTGCAAATCCGCTCAGAGCTGCAGCACTGGGATGGTACGTACAGAGAGCTAACAGCAGCCAGGTGGAATGCCACTACTCTTAGACAGGATTTACTCTGCAGCCAAGTCAACATCTCCCCAGCCTGCAGCCATGCCAGGGGATCGGCCTGGCTGTGTCCCCATGTGTCGGTCCATCTCATATACATCTGTTTAGTGCCAGGAGAGCAAACAATACCACAGATACCTGCCAAATGCTGACATGACCATGGGTATCTGTTCAGAGAAATAAGGCGGGTGACAGGCAAACTGAATTGGCTGACACTTGTTCCTTGCAGATGTTATGTTATGGTGCCCGCTCCAACCCCTGTCAGTGGGCACATAAAAAAAAAAAAAAAAATGAAATTTGAAGAGTATTAGAAGAAATTGAGAGAGAAAACACTACAGGGGAGCAATCTAGTACAATAGAAACATAGAAAGCAGGGCTGTGGAGCATTGTTTGCTTGCACTTGCTGAGTGGGCCCGCTTTGTGTACATCGCAGCAGGTGTTAGTGCAGAGAAATGGTGACAGCACTGGATGCACTGAAGACCTCCTTGAGACACAAACTCCCCCTGTGCACTGCCATGTCTGCCTGTCCTTCCCACAGGTTTACACAGCGCAATTAGCCTACTATTAATCAAGGCCAATTACAGTTATTAGTGCTGGCAGCTTTGCTAGCTTTTAGGAAACAGCAGCTGCAGCTGGGAGGTTTACACCACCTCTCTCATGGGGAGGGGGCATGTAAGGGAAAACTGACTGATTTTTCTAAAATCCTCTCTTTCACTAGATAGCAACAAAAAGGGCAACAAACGTTTTTAGGTTCATTGAACTCGGAACTCCTCATAAGCATATTTCACATCCTTTAAAAGCCCTTTATATGTTTTATGTCACATGGGAATTTATTGATACTTTCATCAATTGATAAATAAACTCAATATACCTAAATTGAGAGCACAGTTGAGGGGCTTCTAAGGGGCTGGTTAACTGAGTGAGATTGATGCATTAAAGACACTGTGGATGATTGTGGCATATTTTTAAACCTTTGGAGATCATTTTGTTGGATACACAAATCACAATAAATTCTGATTTTAAATCAAACACTCAGTTGGAAGTTCATTTGAAAATATTAGGAAAAATATTGAATTAAAACCAAGCTCAATGATTTAAATTACACATACCACATTGCAATTGTTAGATAAAGAGAAAATTTCAGAAAGTAGCTGTAGGGGTTTAACAATGGCCAGTATCAACAAAGGAAAGAGACAGCAGGGGATGTCAGATCACATTCTAACATTGTAAAGGAGGGTATGGTTATTATAATGGGAATAGTGAATTGATAATCTATCTAATACTGAATAAGGAAGTCAATCACTGATAACTAATTTAGACTATTTGAATTTTCACCTTATATTGTGAATTGCCCAAGTAAATGCAAATTGGTGCTTTGCTTCAGGCCTAGAACAAAGGATTTACAGGTATTAGCGTTGCTGGGTAGGAATTAGCCTCATCTCTTTCCTCTCTCTTCATGTAATAATTGTCTTGGCTTGTAGAGAGGCATAATCTCAAAATATTTTTATCCTATCAATGCAACTAGGAGAGTTTTGTCTTTCCTTCCTGGGATAATACATCATACTAAACAATATGACATATTTATCAGTGCCAGGTGGTCTCATATTGAGATCAGAAATGCTGCTGTATTTCTATTTTTAGTCCTACTGTCTTTTGCACATGTGAGAGTGAGTTCCTTGAAATACCAAACTGAAACACATGATATCTATTTATAAACCATTTATAAATTAATTTCAATAAGTGAGGAGTACTTATAGTGTGAACCCTTTGGAAATGATTTGGTTTGCATTAAATGAAAAAATGGGTGATATAGTGTTCTATGTTGAGAATGTGAATGGAGTACATTCCATTCATTCATTCTGTGCATGTTGCTTAGTGATAAGAATGGAGGAATGGGAAGGGGTGGCTGGGGTAGGGATGTACTGACATTTTTCTCTTCTGAATCATGACTGCATGGACAGTCAGCCTGGCCCTGTCAAGTACTGAAAGTGCATTCTCATTGCACACAAGTAATCAACATTGAGGGCAACTGAGTTTGGTCAGTTTAAGGGGAACCTGACAAACTGTGCTAATGATGCATCAACACAGTCCATATGGAGTATTTGTTTTTTTTTATTGTGTTTATGTTTGAACATGGCTAATGACTGTCATTTTATTTTGCAGATGGAATACATCCATTTGGGTTATTTAGCTGGCTAATATCCATGATAAACTACATACTACACAGCAAAATTGTAAAATATAAAGTAAAACCACACCTTGTCCTGCTCTGGAAGACTTGCAGACTGGATCTGAGAATGGGATTGGGTTTGGGCAGGAGGAGAGAGTACAGGGCGAGAGTACTGTGCAAAGGATCTTGTTATGTGAATTAGGAAATTTCCATAATATCTGTGCTGATGCAGCAGTCTTCAGGCCCGTTCTGAACACCCATAGTCCTCTTCTGCATAGCCTGTGAGTGTCCTGTATCCTCCAGCAGCTAATGGATCCTCTGAGCAGGAGGATGGGTTTGGGCAGGGAGAGGATGACAGGGTCATGAATAAAACACCAACCTGGTTTCCTATTCTTACCTTCCCACTATAAATAGCCACTGCATGCCTTACTTATTTAGGAGAGATTAATTATGCATACCCGCTTTCATTTATTTGCAACACACATTGTCTTCCCTGGTTATACAGGTTTATTCGGCTGAATGATCTGCGGCACTATGTCATAGACACTAAATGGTGTAACCGCATACCATAGAGAACCTGCAGTGAACTATAAATAGGAACCTATTTAGATTTGTTTTTCCTCTTGGGACACCTGGCCACTGCACATGTGAGAACACAAAAATATTCTATGGTCTGGCAGAAGTCATGGTTTCTTTAATGGTGTCTGAAGCTTGATCTAACAATAGTATCAGTCTGTGTCAGATGAATGGGGACCCTCCCCTTTCATTCACCTCTGTCTCAGACACCCACACTGACATGCCCTTTCCCCACCCCTCCCACCCTGCGGCTCTGTCACACAAGCAAGGACTTGCTGCATATACAGTGTTGGAAAAAAAAAATACACCTGTCTTAACGGAAAAAAATATTAGTACAAATTAGTGTACAAGTCCCACCTCTTTATATTGCCTCCAGTAATGCAGAAAAACACTATTAAATAATAATACAAATATGGGAATGTGAAGTGCTTCCTGGACTTGCAATTGACGGCAGTATGATGAATTAGACATCTTTTCCAATGCACGGGGGGCTTGGGGGGTTGTGTGGGAGTGGGCAGAGAAAGTCAGCAGTGGGAGTGATTGATTAACTGCATCCCACAGGCGGAATGGCCCAATCGCAGGGATTTCACAACGGCCAAATCGATTCTTAGGAGAAACAAAATGAGGCACTGGGCTGCTTGATGGAGTCATTAGAAATTTCAAGAGCCAGATTTGGTGGTGAAAATTGTTCAGTGATGCAGTGACGGACATCTCCCCAACCCCAGGCTCCTAGTATTGCCTTCTCCTCACTCTAATCCTCTTAGACTCATCTGCCCAATAAAACAATCTCCATTTTCCCTCAATCCTTTTACTCCAGTTTATTGTAAGACAGAAAAACTGGCCATGATTGCTCCCAGCTACATGTTAGTAAAAATGAAAACATTTTGATTCAGTGACCTGTTTTCTTGCTCTGATTTCTTGTTGTTCATTAAGGCTGGATGTGATTAAACTGGGTCACATTTTAATATAATTAGTAGCATATTGTTTTGACCTTCTCTTATTTGGTGTTAGTCTTGGAAGCTTAATGTTTCATTAGTAAGGGAAATAAGTGTTTTGTAATAAAGCTGCATTGACATTCAGGTTCCTACTCCAGTAACTACCTCAATTTAATTGTAGAACACTGCCCAATCCTGAGAGTGTTGGTGATGAAAAAGAGAGCAGGGAAAACCTACAGACATCAAAGTAGTAAATGTGTGTTGCACAGAAATGCCACTCTCTGATCTTCAGTGAAGGTGTACTAATCACAGTGCACGCATTCAGCCAGCAAAATCGTCATGCTCCTTTATTTCTCATTACTGTTCATGAAGCTCTTTGTGCCGGAAGGAGAAGGGTAACTCATCTTAACACTGACATTATCATGCCACTGTCTTCTACTGCCAAGGGGTCAATGATCCCTCCCCTCACCCCTCTGTATAGTCAACTCCCACAGTCAAAACCCTTGTCGGCTTGACTAATTGCTGTCACTTGACTGACTCCTTGTGGATTTTCAGGTAAATCTGGAGTGATACTTATTTTAATGCAGAGCCCTGCCTGCCTCAATGTGTAAAAGTGGAACAGGAGTCTGCATGAGCAATACATGATGAAGAGATTGCATGAGCAATACAAGAAACTACACAATAGCCTGAAAATCACACAGCAGGTTACAATTCCATAAAACAATTTATGAGGAAGCACAATACTTTGGGCAGACCCTGCAACTGTTTTAGGCTACCAACACTTAAGGCTAAATAATAAATTGCTGTGCTTGCATTGGAGTTTCTAAGTTTGCCTTGGATGACTCTCAATGTATTCAAAACAAGTGTATGCTGTTTCACCTTTAAATATTTAAGATCAATTCATGCATTATGAAAACAGGAAAACCCCTGCCAGTCCTGCCAGTCTCAAACACCAAATGGCAGACAGTTTCTGTGCCTCTCTATCACATATTCTGAGCACGGGTCAGTGAAACACAGACAAACACACTGCAGGCTTCAGAGAACTACCTCAGTAAACAAGAGCCTATGAACTGTAGCTGGGCAACACTATCTCTGTCACACCAGAGAGCAAAAGCAAGTGAGTCACAGATCCACTAATCAGAGCTTTTCCTCACCAAAGATTACAGAGTTTAAAAATCATTCCATAATTCTGATGTGTTTCTGCACAACTGAATGTATAAACTGCTGAACTCTTGATACTTCTCTGTAAATGTAATATCCCTAATCTCAGATGTATTTTTCAATAAATGTGTTTTAAATGTACACTATGATGTGATGCTATTCAAGTTTAGTTCATATGTTTGAGGTTTTATTTTGAATTTGCAGACTTATGTTTCTTGGAATTACAATAGTTTAATAAATAATGCAAGTAAAGACAAGTGCACAGTCCTCATTAGAAGCCATAATTAACTCAATGAGTTTCAAAAGCAAACTTTCTCTATATGCTTATGAGATGCCATCTACCAGCAAGTAAGACAGCCTCTGTCTCGCCCACTGAACCAGCTCCATCACATACAGCAGCTTATATGGCCCATGCAGTATTTTAAGCGGTCTGGAGAGATTACAGCAAGTCCCACTGGTCCCACGCCAGGTCACTCTGTATCACACACAGAACAATACATACCAATATCTATTCAATGTGCAGCTAGCTGGTCTTTTCAGCCAATTGAGAGACAATTATTCTTGACTCAAAATTCTCAATCTCTGTTACATCATCAGGAAAATGTATAAAAATATAGCTTCATGAAATATGCTGTCTGCAATCTAATCAATGTCTTGAGTTTTTTTTAAGGTGGAATTGTTTGAATAGTGTAGTTAATATTTAATGCACTCATCCTCCCCTTATCTTGTATGTTTGTATTCCTCCTTAGAAGGGGGGTTTCGGTCAGTTTTGTCCTTGTCTTGCAGTTCTTCTGAGAATCAGATGCCTGCAGTCTGTCTGCACCAACTGTGAATCAGTGTACTCTCTTCTCATGCCTTTCAGCATAAACATTAACAATGCACAGTATAACACACCAGAGGAAGGAACAAGCAAATGCATCTGACATCGATTCACAAAATGAGTTTACCAAAAAAATTTAATTAAGCTTGGTAAAATTAAAGTCTGGCCTTGATCCACAGCTTACCGGGGAAACAGAAGTATCTTGTTTAAACAGCAGTGTCGTCTGTGTGAGGTATGAGGCATCACTCAAGCCATATGCACATGTGCTTATGCAGATACTGTCCGGATGCTGTTTGTAATCCATTAAAAAGTAACCCCGCAGAAACCCTATCCTCAATAAATGCTAGCTCTCCTATGACAGCATGTGTGCACAGAACCCTGCCTCTAGCTCTCTTTTCCCTCCCTCCCTCTCTCTGTCTGTAATCTGGACAGCATCATTTTCCTTCCTTTTGACTTTTGTAAAGATTATCCTCTCATGTTAAAATCTAAAATTTAGAAACCACCATTTGACATTGTCCAATCAAAACAGCACTGACAAACAATTAATTTCCATTTTCAAAATATAACAGGATATAATTTCTCCTCTCTTTGATCCCTTTCATAATTTACTCTTCTACCTTTAGGGCAAGGTGTACCATAATATTGAAACCACCAATGGTTTCCTCCAGTTTTGGTTAAACTGTGGCAGATGTGGCACATGTCCTTGGTAAAATAAGTCCTTGGTGGTTTTAACAGGAAAGCAGGGTTCTCTATAGAACAGAGAAATTCTGCCTGCCAGAGAAATACTTACAGAGTGTATTCACTGATGTAGCAGACACTAGTGTCTACAAAGGTGGGTGCTACACTACTTAAGAAACACAGGCAACAAATTGGCAAGCTGACAGAAAAAGGCACCAGGCCTGGCTGGACTGATTTCTGAACACCAGTTGCCTCATCAGAAACCTGATCTTTATTTACACACCTTGCCTTGTTTTCACATGCACCTCCCACAGACTGTGACATAGAAGACCACTGCATGACAGAGGACACTGATAGGCTATACTTAAATGCATGTTTTTATTCCCCATTTACAGCTGTCGAGAACAGCTGCTATCTGGATAATGATTTACGGTAATGTGAATCTATATAATAACAACTAGGGGAAACTCTGTAATTCAAGTAGCAACATACAGTGGAAGGATAATTACATAAGTAATATGACATCTGATCATGCCTGTTTGCCCCGCATTCTGACCTTGACAACATAATAAGGAATGCAATGATCTAACACAAAATAAACTTTGGTGGTGGTTTTTATTTATTTGACCACAACAGCTTAAGTTAACTAGCTAGTGAGCTAGAACAACAGCTGTAAATTATATGATCAGCCCCATTTACGGTGTACCTCCCCAAAGACTCAAGCGGAAGTGGCTGGACATGTCACTATGATTCGAGTGTCTAGCCTTCATTATTTTACACTCACTGCAGGTGTTTAAATCCCTCACACATGGGCTATGCCATCACAGTCCTAATATGTGTTCAATAAATGCTCACTAATAAATTCTCAGTAATAAATACTCACAATAAAAGCTCACAATGCTCACTAATGTGGACCTCCAGCCATAAGCAGGAGCAGCGCAGCCAGCTGTTGGCAGTAGAGCTGTAACACAAGCATATGGCTTTACTCTTCGTGGCACATGAGGACCCATATTTCCTATGATGATGACACTGTATCTGTCTTGAAAATAAAGCATATCAATATTGTCTGCTTCTACAAAGTAGTTCATTTTAGCGCTCAGCAAAATAAATGTGTGTGCGTACAGCTCTGTCTGTGCAAACTCTTCAGACATGTGACCAGTGAGCACAGATAGAACTGAAGTAAAGTTTTACAACACATCAATAAGCGCATATTCTAGAAAATACATACATAATATTGAATTATAATTTCTTGCTGAGACAGAAATCATGTGGATATCTTCAGGTCTGCATCTGTCAGCATACTTCCTACTCGTGACAAAATAGTAAGTAGACCTGGTAACCACATTAATATTTTAAACAGGGCTATGTGTCTGCTTTGTTTGTATCTACTCATCACACATTTGACCTGTGGGCTATCTACCATTTTAAAAAGAATATGGCCTCCAGGAGGAAGCTACTGAAGACCACTGCATAGCAGTGTTTCTTGTAAATTGAAACATTTCCCCTTATTTGGTATCTGTTATTTACTGCGAACAAAGAAGATGTAATATCACTCTTAAAAATAAGAGGCATTGCCAATTATGATTTCTGATAACTTCATAGCCAGAATTCATGAACACTGGATTTGTCCTTTTGTTTGTAATTTGCTAATAGTTATCAAACAAAGTCAATGTTAAATCAGTGAATAGAGAAATAACACACCAGTATATTGCTTGTTTTACACTGATCCATTTTCCTTGGGCAATGATTCTATGCCACCTATATTATACAGCTGAATCCCCATATTAGTGTAATTTATGGAAAGTCATATTGTGGCCATTTATATGTGTTCTCTTGCTGTATCAAGGATGCATCTCGTGCCTCTTAATCTGACATTAAAAGCAGTGGTGGAATACACTATATACATGTAGGCACACATATGCATGCTGTATTGCAGAAACACAATTATGCATAAGCATATATTTTCAATTTCTCCATTTCTTTAACTACCCTCATCAACAGCCCTCTCTATCTGCTCTTTCAAGTGGAAAGAATAGTAATAGTTTAGAGTGACCTTGGCTTCCATGACAACTGAAACTGTAGTCAAACCTCAATTCTTCTGGGAACTCCTTTGACATTCTGTCTGTCATGGACTGGCAGTTACAATGACAGAAATCAAGCTTTTTCTCTCATCAGGAATTCACAGCCCTTCCTTATTACTTGGACTGGGTTATACCACCCTCTCAGCCATTCAAATGCAGAAGAGTGAGAGAGGAAAAACACTGCTGCTTCTCAATGATGTTTAAGTCCAAGGTGACCCCAGTTCAGTGCTGCCAGTTGGCCATGCAATTAACTCTTATCTTGAGGAGTGCTGTGCCTCTTCCAATCAGACAGTGGGCCTTGCAAGAAATTGCTTGCATAACTACAATAAATAACTATCCCTAGGAATTTTCTGACAGGTGACAAGTTTTTCTCTTCTTGCTGTCCATATTTCTGCAGGTTTAAATTAAGTTAGGACTCCAGGACATTAATCAGCAGATGACTTTATGTCCTTTTACATTAAACTACAAGTATTTAGCAACTGCTCTTCTTCAGAGCCACTTACAAAGGAGATTCTAACTTTTCTAACATTTTAGCTTATTCTGTTACATTTTGCTCACATGCACAACACATTATTGTGGCCATACATATTTCCAAATGTACAGAAACAGCTACAATGTCTACAGACAAAAGCAACACACCAAATCAATTGAATGCAGACAGCCAATATTGTGATTTATTGAAATGTATTATTGAATCTTAGAGGTTTCATTTACTTCTGAAGCAAAGACTGTTTAGTTAGAAACAGATGTTTGCAGTGTATGACTCATGTTAGCTAGCAATGTCATTCTACTGATTTGGTTGTCAGTCCACTGCTCTGATCAGGCCAAGGAGTTCATAAAGCCAGTGTATGTACATCAAAGCCACAAGATCTGTGGCCCACCTCTGTGGCAGCTCATCATTGGGGCAATGCTTTGCTTGTTTCCCACTCTTTTCTGTGATTTCTTAAAAACTGTGTAGTGCTTGACACAAACATATCCAAGCACATGCACAAATATAACTAACATATAAAGCATATCCTTAGAATAATTATAAGGATATTTACATGTAATTATTGTCCCTGATGAAGCTATAGGGGTCAGGCAGATATGGGTTATGCTTAGACAGGATATATTTAGGGCAAACCAATGAGATAAATGATACAGGTTTAGAATTTATATATAAGTATTACAAATGTGGAATCATTTCTATAGCTGATATGTATTTTTCTGAATTTTAGCTTATTAAAATCCACAGCAAAATCACATCTGCTAAAATACCAGCATACATCCTCACATGGCCTGCAGGTTTTCCACCTCTGCTCTGCCTTAAAATGCATGGTCATTCACACATTGCCACAATGTAGTTACCTCTTCCACACTGAATGTTGTTGCAGTTACAGTAAAGTGACGTGTGGCTGTGAAAGCAAAAGGATAATGGTACAGGGGCAGAGGGGCCATGCAGAATATCTCAATCTTTCCTTACCCATAATCCTTCTGTCTTCTCTGCATCACAGTTTTTCTTTGTGCACCACAATAAACATGCAATAAACACATGTGACAGGAACATCTGTTGGTCTACAGTGCAATGCTACAGGGATGCAGTGAAAGACCACTAGAAAGAAAAGGATTATGGTAGCACTTAACAATGCTAATGGTTCTGTCATGCATGTCTCTCTGGAGCAATCTAGTGTTTATCACAGGTAGCTGTTCTAACTAAACTGGTGGCAAAGAAACGAGGTCCACTTGTTGAACATGACTTAAATTGCAGAAACAGAGAATGCTCTAGAGAGATCATCCAACTTCAGTGCAATATTTTGTCAATGCATATGGTTGTGGATTTTCTGAGTGGGCCTGATACTTATCCAGAATAGCTAAACACATATAATACTTTTATAACTACCTTTTGTATCTTGTACTGTATAAACATGCTCTCCATTTGAGTTATGAACATTAATGCAATGATAATTGGAAGAGGTAGCCTGCCAGCAGCACTGTACCTCATGTAAATTTTAATTACAGGGTAATGGTGCAAGAAGAAGCTACAGGAGGAGCAAAAAATGACTCTGCTTTTTTAAATAAGTGTTTAAACACAACTGCTTTCTGCCACAACTGTTTAGCGGTTTTAAAAACCATTTGATAATGTGCTCCTTATGTAATCGATTACAAAACAAGGGATTTTTATGTTTTAAAAAACATTGCTATAATATTGCATTTGCAATTTCCCTCGGGATTAATAGTTTCTATCTATCTACCTGTCCATCCGTCCGTCTGTCTATAACAGCTAATTTTACATCGAACTCAGAGGTTACCTTAATTTTAATGTTTTAAAACAAAAATATTTTCAAGTATGCATAGGGAAATATGCCACCACTTGCCAATCAACAAAATTATTGACAATAATATATACGTATGTGAAACATTTTATTTGCAGTGCAAGTTTCACAGAGGGACAATGTCAGTGCTATAGAGTGGGTAAGATAAAACTGCAGTAATTACAGAAGGAAGCAGTACATACTACATGTACAATATTAGCAAAAGAATTTTTGGCAGAGTTAGCAAATTTTTGACATGTGACATGAGTTAAGGGCATTAGGTCTCACAGTAAAATTAATAAAATTCCAAAGCAGAATCAACCTGAACCACTAAAATCAGGTGTCTTCTTACCCTGGAAGCAGAGCCCAAGCATGGATGCATCCAAAGGGCAGAGCTTGTAGCTTTTCTGGATGTCTGTGGTTTTAAATGCGCACTCTGACAGGATGCCAGGCAGTCACCAGGCCATCCCTAGTGGGCAGAGGACTGAGCCCCCAGTGGCAGAAGTTCTAATGCAAGGCCTCAATGCTACATGGCCAAACAACACTACTTTGATCAGGGTTTTTTTTAACAGTTATCCAATATCAATGACTCTTTTAAGTCAAATATATGTTTCTGACTCTCAGGTTAACACTAAAATACAAATACTACACCTAAAAAGGTAAATACTAAATAATGGTGAACAAATTAAACAAGAATTCTATGCGAGCTTCAAGAAAAACAGCAGCTTGTACAATGTAATGCTGATATAGAATCCCTTATTGGCTGCATAATATATATGGGCCTACCAGTCAATTCGTTTCTAAAGTTGGACGGCTCAAATCGTGATGATGTAATGAGGATTGAAAGAGTGTAATTACACCCTCACTTAGGAGGCAGGAAGGACAAGAAGGATGAATACGCGATGGGACTGAGACCAGTAAGTGGTTCGAATGTGGCCGCTTCATTGACATCAATAAATCGTTGGACAGAATTCCTTAGATTTTCCTACTTTTAAAAGGGATAAACAGTGTAATTTTAACTGACATAAATAATGCGCAAATAGAGCGATTGAGACTGTGATGGACAAGCAATTTAACATCACAACCATAACCTTCTCTCTTCACTCGAAGAGGGGATGAATTGTAAACTATTTTTTTTGCTCGTCTTTTCTGTTTTTGTTGTCAGAAATTTCAGTTACTTTAATGTTTAACAAATGAGAATTCCAAAATTGAGGAAAGTTGGATGATGTTAGTCACAAATGAGAGGGTCTTTTCACTCACATATAAACATTCGTGGCGGCATACAAACATATCTTTCAGTTCTGCTTGACCATACATAAATATTCGATAATAATCATTTTACTACTGTAATTTATTCTTTCGGCTGCGGCCCCTTCCCCACTCAACATACAAGAAAAAGCACAGCAACTGAGTCCAACTGCTTCTGAAAACATGGGGGGAAAAAACAGTTCCCTAGTGCAAAGTTACCATCTCGGGCAGGAGAGGAACGCGCGTATATCTATCACATGCATAAAATATGTCAATTACACCTATTTGAAGCAAAAATGCTATTATCCCCCTTCAGAATTCAATTAACACTACACATCCTTGGAGAAGATCATTGCGCCAAGATACTGCGTGCTTGTTTTGATTTTTAATAAGCAGTCAGTTTGACACCTGATGAGATGATGTTGTCCTTCATTCCTCTCTGCTTGAGCGGGTCCCGCGAGCACTGGCTGATACACTCTCATCAGTAGCTGCATTATGTTGAGGGACTGCGGGCTGCTGTTTCTATTACTGAAAAGACACGTAAGCCCCAATAGCCTTGTTGCGGCACAGGCTGCCCGCTGGAGTGCTTTCGATCTCCGATAAGGAACAACACTGGTGGCTTAAACTGTCCCTGTATCGTTAAACGTCAGTTTTGACCATTTTGTTTCAATTCAGAGGGGAGGGTCGCTCGTTCGTTAGTCCCCGGTGATTGAGTATGAAGAACCACAGACTGGATTTTATGTATCGCCATCGAATTTGATCTCATTTGTCCTGAGAAGCAAGCCAAGGTAATGTAATGGAGGCCCGGTGTACCGTTGTTTGGAATTAAGAGTAAAAGCTAGGAATTTATTGTACGTTTTTCATTCCTCGTGTATCCAAGGAGGACAGAGGGCACAAGGTAGCGAGGTTTTAAGGAATGGTTGGAAAAGATGCATTGCCTTTCCATACCGTCATCTTTGTCTTGCGTAATGGTACCGTCAATAATATGATTAACTAATTGATATGTTATTTAGTCGACACAGTTTATTATATGTTTCTATAAATCCACGGGTGTTTCATTGTTTATATGTTTTTGTTTAAAATCAGGTATGCTCTATGGCTTCCTTTCTCGTATCTCTGAACTCGATGTTTTGGTGCTTGAGGTAAACAGACGTGCTTGGCTAACTTTAAATCAAACAATCCTTGAAAATAATGCGGCGGAAAATCTAATGATGACGTTGAAGGTAATTTACCTAATTAATCGCTGTGCGAATTTAAATGCTACTACGGGACGGACGATGTGCTTTTGACCACATAGACAAAATGGTGCAATGCAACACTTGCACCTCTGCAAGCGCCAGCCCAAAACGTGCTTGTTCTGTAGACAATATGAGCTTTCCCTTTGGGAAAATGTGCACGTGCACTCTACAGTGATTGACGTCTGTCTTTTGTTTGCAACTTTAACATTTGTGTTGGTTTTCACCTCATGCTTTATTGGCGAATCATAATAAATAGTTATCACATTTCAGATTGTAAGTTAGTTGCAATGTGTCTTAAATGTGTATGTGTTTGTGTGTGCGTACACACATGTGTGCACATGCAAGTGCAGAGGGAAGAGTAGTTGTGTGGTGAAGCCATGACCGTGTTATTACAATTCTGATTATGGACACTAACAAATTTTATGCACCGTTTGCTTCTCTTACAGCCACCAATTTACAATGACAGGACCTACACCGACTGTGACTCCACACTGCTTGGTGATATTTGGCTGATTGTTTAGTCTGCTCTGCAAAGTACTTCTGCCATCATGCCTTCTTCTCGCTCAGCGGGGAAGCCATCACTGAGTGCTTCCTGGGATTCAAGGCATACCACTCTGCAAGGGGTCCTCAGACTCCTTCCCTTGGCCCTGCTGTTGCCCTGGACAACAGCCACAACCCTAAACTGCCACAAAACTTGCATCTGTGCAAGTAACATTGTGAGTTGCTCTAAAATGAATCTGACCAGCATCCCCACCTCCTTGCCCATGTACACTGCTGTATTGGATGTGAGCTACAACAAAATTGCTCGGTTGCAAGCCGAGTGGACGGTAGTAAAATTGAACAAGCTCCACAACCTACTCCTCAGCCACAACGGCTTGAGCTTCATCTCAACTGAGGCCTTCCTGTATGTAACCCAGCTGCGCTACCTGGACCTGTCCTCCAATAGCCTGCGACTGCTGGACGAGTCTATATTTGAGCCCCTTGAGCAGCTTGAGGTATTGCTGCTGTACAAAAACCGTATCTCCCAGATTGACCGCACCGCCTTCTCGGGTCTTAACAAACTGCAGAAACTCTACCTTAGCCAGAACCAGGTGTCCCGCTTCCCACTGGAGCTGGTCAAGGAGAAGACACGGCTGGAGAAGCTCACTCTGCTGGATGTCTCTTCAAACAAGGTCAGAGACCTGCCTATTCAGGATCTCAAGGTCCTGCCGGCTTGGATCAAAAATGGACTGTACTTTCATGACAATCCTTTTGCTTGCAACTGCGATCTCTACAACATGCTGGCCCACTGGCACATCCGACGACTCAGCTCTGCTGTAGATTTTAAGGATGAGTACACCTGTGTCCTGCCAGGCCCGCAAAAAACGACAGTGGCTGTCTTTGATTTGAACGGGGACTACATGAACTGTAGCACAGTCAAGGCAGAGGACCAGGAGGCCTACTTAGAACAAACCCTCATCCTGAACTGTGACACCCGGCACCGGGACATGAACAAGATCTGGATGATTCCTGGTAATGTGTTGGTGATACCTGGTGGTAATCAAAGTGCTAAGGTCCTCAATGATGGCAGCCTGGAAATCGGCTCAGTGCAGCCTGAGGACTCTGGTATCTACACATGCTTTGCTGTGAGTGACACCCTCAATGAGACGCTGTATGTGACCGTGAAGGTGCACAACTTCACCCTCAATGGTAATGGTGACACCCTAAATACAGCCTACACTACACTGGTGGGCTGCCTGGCCAGTGTGATCCTGGTGCTTATCTACCTGTACCTGACACCCTGCCGCTGCTTCTGCTGCCCAGGACACGGTAAGGCCAAGAGTCATCAAGAGGACAGCATTCACTCCTCTGTGCTTAGTGCTACACCCACCCATGAGGACCTGGGCACCAAGGCTGGCCTAAGCAGGCATGTGGCCTTCATTGACCCCAAGGATTTGCAGGGGCAGAATGGAAAAATCAACCCTGATGCAGAGGATGATCTGGAGGACCAGGATCAGGAGGGCCAGCGGGACAGGGGCCAGAGGAAGAAGTCGGATGCTGAGTCCATCAGTTCCGTCTGTTCTGACACCCCCATTGTGGTCTGAGTTTGTTCCCCCCCACACTCAACTGCCCCAACTCCCTCCCCACCCTTTCACTGGATGCATCTTCCAAATGGAACCTATCAATGGATTTCTGCTACCCTTTGCTGAATGTCCCACTATGACTTCCTGGAAACGGGGAACAAGAGGGGCTGCTCATGTTGATCAGCTCAAGGGAATGGTTAGCTTTATTAGGGGTATTGACAGTTTGTCTTTGTCAAAGATAAAACAAGGAATGAAGACTTCTTTCCAGCAATTTACTCTGTAGCAATTAACTGTGCATACTGTGACATAGTCTGGACGTGCTAGAGGACATTATTAAATCAGGTTAATAGCAGAAATATGATTTTTGGACTGAGGTAAGATGAAGTGCAAGATATACGTAGTGGGAGTTAGGAAGTAAGCGCCATTTGTGGGGGAAAGGCTTTACACCTATTAATAAGTCATGAGCATGAGCCTTGCAGAACCCATTTAATATTTAATTGAAATATCCTTGTATAAGTCGCCCATTTTCTGTAGAAATTATAAAGCTTATGAACACCCTCCGCTGGGCCTGATGGGCAAGGATCACCAGACTATGAATAGTCACTGTCACTGAGTCACTATAAAAAGGGGCTGCCAGTGGAATGGTATGCCACAAACAAAGCGGGATATTTGTTTACAAGCAGACTGTTCTGGCAAATGGGAAATACAGGAATAGCAAAGGCATAGCGCCGTCCAGGGAGGGGCGCCCCACAGCAAGCAGAGTAACTGATTTTGGAGGATTGTTTCAGAAAGCAAACTGAAGGAGATTGCAGCTGTATAGATAAAGAGTCATTCAGCTGGTATTCATTTAATGTTGAGCAGTGTTAGCTGAAGCTAACTCAAGCTCCTAAATAGATGCCTACGTCTGTAAATGTACCACAGCATATTAAGGTAAATTGTGTGTCTGAGATAAAATATTAGGGATTGACTACAATTTTGAGAACAAAAAGCATAGCAATTTACTGTGTAACAGGAGAAGTAAACTTGTAGATTAAATAATCTCAATGTACTCACTTGGAATTTTGAAGCTCCAACTAAACTGTATCCCAAACAAACACTTAAGCAGGTATTGGAAAATTCTATAACCAGTGATTGCCATCATCCATATGTATTTTGATAAAGAGTGATCTGTCTTTGTGAAAATGGAGATATATTTAAAGCATTTATCATCTTGTATTTTTGTTTTACTCTTGATATAAACAAAAGGCTCACTCTTTTTCAGTGAGGGTGAATATAATTTCACTCCCTGGGCGTGATGTTTTGTACCTATTCAGGTCAAGACTACCTGCTTGAGGTCAGTATAGTCAGTATTGTTTCCAGTCACCTGGAAAGTGTTGCGAAGAGTTATGTTTCTTTGTTACACTAGAGCATGACTGGAGCAAAGAATGTGATGTTTGGTTCATAGGGCACAGTAGCAGAATGTTGGGCCAGTCCTGATTATATTCATGTAATAACTGCTTCTTGTTTTCTTCAGTGATCTCTTAACAAGTCTTCATAAAAACAATTCATAAGGCCCCAGTATAGTTCAGGCAGACACAGTTTGCTGGAGGACAAACTGGTGGTCACTGTTTCTGTTTCTGATTTATTACACACCACTGCCTGAGTGTGTGATGGTTCTACATTTTCACAGTAGCTTACAGCTTGAACTTTACATTTCTCTTAAGAAGCTGGAGGCTCTAGATAGCTCACCACATTATGTGTCTGGTTTGTACTGTTATAGATACCATTTTATTCACTGTTGATTTATTTTAATGTTACAAAGCCAGCCACATTTACTTGCATCAGGGCCTATATTCATATACTTCTACTCCACCTACTGTATCAGAGTGTTATAGAGGCAAATCCAGCAAATGGGAAAAAAAATACATGCTGGAGTGGGCGAGTGATCTCTGTGAACAAGCAGAAATACACGTTTGCATGAAGTATAGCCCGGCATTTAGTCCACACAGACCATGCATTCGTCAGATTAAATCACATAAGAGCCTTTACTGAGGCAATCACAGGTATGTGGATAAAATAAGTTTGTATCTCAAACAGACTCCCCTATTACTCCACTACACATTCCCAAGGGCAGAATGTTTGGTAGCCAGGCTCTGTTATCAGTGCAGTACTGAAAGAATCATTGCACCACATGCAAGGTAGTGATTTTGCTACTGTTGGCTAAAAAATCATTATATAAACAAAATTTAAGTCTAGCTACAGCTGTAATTAAACAGAGTGTCCTCCTTCAACAAATGCCTGTGTGAGTCTTTTCAACTGGTGCACTTCCAGCTGAAAAGAAACAGCAGCTTGACATTATGCATTTCAGAGCACATGCCTGTCTGCGTTCTCCTTTGCAGCAAAAATTAGGCCTCACAAATCTGGATCAAATAGGAGTAAAATATAAAACCTTTTGTATTGATGTAGTCATTAGATATATTCATTTCTCTGACTAAATAAATTAGGTGTGCATATTTCCATGACTTATTGATAACTACCTGCATGTTACCCATGACATTTGCCTAAATTCTTGTGCTAAAAAGGTAGCCCTAACTATTATTACCTATAGCATGCAGAAGGTGGCAGTGGCATCCTTTCTTTTAGTGTGTGGCACATTTAGCTGGTCATGTTGCATGCTGTATGTTAATAAGACTTGTAGAGGATAGCTAGTATGCTAGAAGTGCCTTCTTTTCATCTAAATAAACAAAATTGATCCAGAGACATTTTCCATTTATTAACTGGTTATCAGAGACATCATTTGGATTAGGCAGAAACCACTCACAGATATATGTGTGGACGCTATGATTGCATTTGAGTCACAGGGTACAGATTCTGGAGGAAAACATAGAGGGGCTATTGAATAGACCAGTAAAATTCAGTTTATAAATTGGATTTATTCAGAACAAAGGAACCCATTTGTTTTCAAAGAAGTACAGTATGAATGCTTGAAACACCCACCAAGGTAGTGTTGTAAATATTTGTAAAATGAATTCTTAAGAGAACAAATCACACATGTGATGCAAGGATATTTGTGGCTAATTACAGGAAGGGAGGCAGAAGAAGAAATTCTGTAATCAAATTAGCATAATACAGAATTTCAGCTTGTACTTGCAAGTGTTAACAAGGTAGAAATTACATTAGAGCACTTTCTTTTAATATAATAAAAATGTAAATGTGTAGTGTGCTGCTACAGAACCCAGGTTACCCTCCAGGCATTAGTACACAAAATTGATTATCGGAAACCACTACCAGCAAGCCTAGAAAGAATCTAATCAGTTCTGTGCGGACGTTGGTTAGCTAGTTACTGATACTCATAGGAAATACAGTCAGTTTCCTGCCACATACAACCATAACAACTGAACTGTTTTATGCATTCATCTTTATGTGTTCTAGATCAGTTATTGCATTTGTAGTCTCTTGGCTTGGCACCAAAAGACTGAAATTGAGACAAACATTTGAGAAGGTAGTGAATATAGTTATACATATATATGTTTTCAGTTAATTTATTTGATCTTGTACCTCCAACCACACAGGTCCAGAGATACTGGATAGCATGAATAAATACACAATATCAGAGGCTGGTCCATCATGTTATCAGTCACTGATATGCATGCCATTAATTTGCATTTCCTTGACTGAAAACATATGTAATGGCATTCACATTGTAATGTGCAGTGTAATCATCTTCAGCCTCTACAGACAGAAACCGTGACAGGACCTTCATGAAGAACTGATTTAAATAAAACAAATTGTTATGAATAATAAAGTTGTTCTCCATACCCTACCTAGACCTAATAACGTGTCTAAAAACAAAAAGAAAAGCATCAGGCTGTTACGAATCACAGCTGTTATGAGACGTTGTAAAGCAAGTTAGCAAAGAGAAACACACTTGGAAAAATAGTAATTTTATCATAAAGAGCAGTACATGGCATACGTGGCTTTAAGTGTAATCAACCACAGTAAACAGAACAGTATTAGACTATGTTGTAGTATGTCATCTGCATGCTGTGCGCATACATATCCTTGTTATTCTAGCATGTCTGCCATGCTCGCAAACATCCATCACATTTTTAACAATGGTGTTTTCCCCCAGTATCCTCCACAGATTTTCTTGTCTTGGAAATATGTAGGCCCTCGCTTTATCTGTCACCTTCAGTTTGCATGTCTTTACAATGAAAAGGCGGCCAAATTGCATTGGACACATACACACAAACGCTTCAACACTCAAGTTCAGGACAGCCCATTTCCTCCACCGTCATGGAGCCTTGGGTCTCAATGAAATGGAAATGAAGCCATCAGTCAGACAGCGTGTCAGCTGGAGACAGTTTGAAAACCAGCAGGGCTGACATGGCGATTGCTGGGCTGTCTGTGACAGCTGTTGTAGGGAACACAGACACAGGATGCATAGGTGTCAGGACCTGTTGTGTATGGTACTACTACAGATTTTTAAAATCAGATTCCAAGAAATGGGGCCACTTAGCACACTAGCTAAATGCCTCTCGCTCTTTCATTACTCTTGTTATTTTTTATGTACGGCAGTGAACCTAGGGCTGGAAAGAATATTATACAGTATTTTGCATACTGAGGAGTAGACTATGTAATAACTCTGCTGGCCAGAGAATATTTTTTTATATAGCATTATTATTTTCTTGTAATTATTGATATAGTGGAATCTAAGGTCATTTTCATCAAACCATGAACAGACTCAACAGACCATTTCTTTTCAAGTGGGAGTTGTATCTTAATGCTTCTGCAAAATGGATTAAAAACAAGCTGACCTTTGACAATTCTGCCCAGACATCAGAATGTCTTGAGCCGGCTCACTTAGAAAAGCATTACGTGGGACAGAGCTTGTAAAAAGCACTTTCAAATTCAAAATGGCCACAGCATGGAGTGTAAACACACAGAGTATCGCCCAATGGAGCTTGATCATCTTGGAAATGAGCAGTAAAGCAATGTTTATTTTTCCCTGCATATTGCACAAATGCAAAGTATGATGCAGGGGCTGTGTATGTGTGCTGTCCTGCTGGTGTTGCCATACATTTTACACTGGCTTTCCATGTTTCTATAGCACATTGTGGGTGTGAGGGAGGAGGAGGGACTGATGAGGGAAGGCATTGCTTGACCTTCCCTTTCCACGATGCAGAGGAAAAAGTATATCAGGCTAAGGGCTGGCTTCAGTCAACATTTGTCCTTAACTTTGACTTTCATACACCATTTAGTAATCATCTATTTACAACTAACTTGCATTTCATTAGTGGCAATTCCAGACCTAAGATACAAGCCCAGCAATGTTTTTTCAATGATGGGCATTTTTAAAGTTGACATTACTAGCACTGAGCCAAAATTTGGCATGGTCCCAGGCCCCCTTTTGTTCTGTTTCTCAGCTTTGTGGAGTGTGGCCATATGTTGAATGAGGGTGGCAGTTTCAAAATATGTACTGACATGCAAACTAGTTGTGCAAAGTCAACCCTTACCTACTTTGACATTTTTTCCAAAGCAGGTGGTAAAAAAATTAATTTGCCTCTCAGTAGGACAGGAAGAAACATGTGGACATGAGACAGAGGATTCTTTGCTGAACACCACCCCCATTTTTAGTTTCTCCAGAGAGAACAACAGTTTGTGCTGCTTTAAGCCATGATCTTCTATCCTGGTTCAACTGTTCTAGACATGTTGTATACCTCCCTGTTGTTTAGATTTGTCTGTGTTCAGAGCAGTTGTGGGCACAGGACACAATAAAAATGTTTCCAAATTCAGAGGCATTTCCCATATTGATGTACATGTCCTGATGTTCCCCTTCCTTTTATAAAAAGATTTGGCTTAATATTGTACCATGATTGTTCTTTCATGTTTGTAATTGTGACAGTGTTCTTGTGTTAGCCATTGTTGGTGACTATTCTGCATTTTGTCTGTATCAGTGATACAGTTGCAGTAAATGTTCTAGTTTCTGTGATAAGTGTACAAGTCTTTAGGCTCTACAATTTACATGGGCTTTGAATAGGAAATGTCTGATCATCTTTCAAGAATGAAGAAACTTTACTTCATGATGGGTAAAAAAACTCCAATCTCCAGACAGGAGACACCATGGATAATATTTTCATACATTCATCAACTGTGCTGAGTTCCTCTCAAATTGAGTATATTATCCAGTCTGCTGTCCCATTGTCTGACTGCGATTGCTTGTACCTCTTTGCAAGCAGCATTGTCTATAATGAACAATAAGAGTGTCATTGCATCAGACCATCAGGTCTTCAGTGAAAGAAAATGACAACAAATCAAGTGTCATTATGCTCATGTTTAAGTGTGTTTTGCTATGTTATCTGTTGAAACTATGCTGTCTTTCTGAAATCTCAAAGTTATCCAATGGAATTTGATTTGGGGGAAGGGATGTGAGATATTCATGCAACCCCCACCACCACCATAGTTAAATGTTGTGTCATAAGCGGTTATCAGCAGTTTTAATGCTGGTTTCAAAGACAAGAAGAGTGGAATGTGAAAAGCAGCAAATACCATACTACAGACGCCCATAATATCCACTTCCTTCTGTGGGAGAGCAGCTTCCTGTCAGGATCTCACTGAAAGGTGATCTTAAAGTGAGTTCAAAATGAAAGAAACATGTTCAAAGGCAGTGTTGGTACTTAGAGATGTTAAAATAATTCACTTCTACACTTTGAAAAACAGCAGGCATATGAGACAAAAAAAATCCATTGCTGCATCACTCTGAGTTCAGGGCTGGGCAGGGCTGATGTTACTGCAATCATGCCAAGACTTTCAGCTACAACTGCTTAGACTCAGCAAATGGCTGCAAATACAAAGCCAGGACCCTTTGGTGTCCTAAGCACCTGTCTGCATGGTTTCTGAATCCGGAAACAAATCTTTACAAACTGCTAATTTAGAGAAAGGGGTCATTTTAAATGTGTCCTGTTATTGGAAGATGAATTACTGTTTTCTGGATTTATGCTGATGTAGGTTAATATCTGATATGTTGTTATCCAAATTATGGTCATTTTGAATACATAATCCATCACTCTCTTTCTGATCAATAGAGCAGCCTGATAAGCTGCTGCACTCTGGCCTCAGTTCACAAAATGAAGAGGTTTTCCTGTAGCTACATGATGGATGTGCATGGTACTTATAAAAGCTCTGAATGTACAGCAATGCATATACCACAGTAAAAGAGATATTACAGTAGAGAGTATGTATCAAAAGGTAAATTTTAAGGAATAAAATGAAAAATTGTTATGATCTCAGGTCTGCTTTTCTTGTGCTGTGATGTTTACTGTTTTCTACTTAACATGACTAGCCATACATAAGGTTACATGCATTCTCGGGCTCACAGATCCAACTGGAACACAGTTGTGGTGATTGCTGTTGTTAGAAGACTAGTTCTATTAACAAGTAGTTACTGTCAGTGTCAGGTTCTATGAAACACAAGGGCACACCAGGCAAAATCATGGAAACTATACTCTTAGTGCAGTGCTCACTGCACCTATAGGTACTGGGTGCTTGTATGGTACTACTGGGTCTCATACACTGACTGTGAGACACCTGTCAATTACCATTTTACTGTCTCTGCCATCCTTCCCATCTTTTCAGTGTTTTGATGAGTCATGTATCATAATTTGACAGATCAAACATACTTTTAACAGCATCTGTCGATCTGGAAGAAGTTGTGGGTTTAGTGTTGCTATTGTCTGTCACAAAGTGTGTATGTGAGTGTGTGTGTTTGTTGTGGAGGGAGTGGGGGGTCTTTCTGATGACAACTGGTAGTGCAAACAATTACGATTAAATTAAAGGTTAACTTAAGAACTAGAATTTTTCATCTAGACATAAAACTGGACAGTAAATCTCAACAATGTGAACGGCATGAGTGTTTCTATTTGTCTTAATATAAATGAACAGTCTCTGGATTTCATTAATCCATTATCACAAGTCTCCCTGGTGTGATACACTCATTTCCTGCAGGAGGAGCAGTTTAAAGCTGCAGATGGTGACCTGTTAAAAAAGGACTTCCTGGCAGTAAAGTGAACTGAGTTTGACACAATAACATCAAACTCTGCATGGACATTTGATATGCACATTACATCATTTATCCTCACTATCAACCTGAAGGACTAGGGAATATTTGTTTCAATTTAACTGTTGTAAGTATCAGTGGGAAAGATACAGAGCACAAGAAAATAAGAGGGTGGATCTTTCAACTCTTTTAAAAACTAAAATGCTGTCTAGTATCCTGCCCTGAATGCTGGATTTTAATGTTTTTTTTGGGGTTTTACCAGCTGTCTTAATTCCACAGCCAAACCTGATGTTGCAGTCAAATAGGGTATCAGATCATTCTGTGACTGCAAATATTTCTCATTATTAAATTGTTCAGCAGATGCCTTCATCCCAGAAAAAAATATGTGTGACGTTATCTGTTCATATGTCTGGATATTTAATGACAGAATTCGGGTTAGGTACCATGTTCAAGAGAGTAACACAACAAAATCCAGGATTAAAATATAGGACCCATCTGTTCCAATTCCTAACTTCATTTTCAAAGGTAATGCCTAGCTCTATATTTAACCCTGTATTGACACACAAATAATATACCAAGAATGCTAGTATGAATTAGATCAATATTTTTTCTCAATAAAATTTAATTGAGTTTTTAAACAGGGTCAAATGTAGGCTGAGATCAGTCATATGAAAATAAATAATTGGTTTGATTATGATTTAAAATATTTTAATTCCAAACTGATAAGTAACAAAATTCATGCAAATTACAATGTGTGGTTTATGTAAGATTGTGTTTCCCATAGCCAAGCATCAAGAATTTACTGTGGGAATCTGAGGACATTTGAATGTCAGATCTTCAACTCTGCATAATTTGAGGCTAAGTCAGTGATTATTGTGATTTTAAATGTATGTCTGTAATATTTGTCCCCTAAAAATATCCACTGTTTATGAGATGTGGCAATTGTAAGATTACAGTTGGACAGTTCAATTCCCACTAACAGTGGATGGTTTGCTCTTGATTGAACTAATTTCAAGCATTACAAAAGCCACTGTGTTAACTGTTAGAAATTAGATGGTATAGGCTGAATTTGGCACGATAATAATGGGGGCAGTACTATTGAATACATTTGCATAAAATGAAACATGAGAAAACAGAAAAGGTCTAATGCAACAAAACACATGGTCTGCTTACACAATTGGTCTTGTCATACAGTACACCACACGGCTTAATTAAATTAAAATGAAGCTATATTGCAAATGTATACAGGGTATACAATACAGCATTCAATCACCATAAGATGATTTATAATTTAATAATACAGTTTACCAAACAGGCTCAGGTGGTTTCACATGCAAGGTGTTTTTCAGTTGAAGCAGGTCTAATTTATTCATTAAATTCCTTTTCGTAAGACTAAAACATTCAGTGGTCTGCTTTTTCCTATGCATGGCAGCTACTGAGCTGGAACAGTTGCCAATAATTAACAATTAAAAACTGAACTAATGTCGTGCGTTTAAAGTTAGAGATAAACATTTTAGTACTTTTGATTAGGCGTTATGAGCTAAAGAAATGATGTGACTTTCTGTTGATTGGCCGACTGTCTGTTTTCTGTGATCCGTTGAAATGAATTTAGCTTATTTCCCAGCTAATACGATTCTTCCTTATTCACTTGTGGTTGGGCACCATCTGTTTGTGGAAAGAAATGCAACATATCCAGATTCATGTGTATTTATTTATTTATATTATTGATTCATTTATTTTGCGTTAGCTTGTCTTTTATCCCCACCTAGTGGTGTAAAACAAGGAAATAAACTCTGTATCCATAAACCATTTTATTGCAAATGCCCAGACCATCGCTGTGATGCTAACCCTCTCTGTTGTACTGATGAACGGTGTGGTAACATTATTAGTGTGTTAGGTAAGAATATTTACTGGAGCACAACTAAGTAGACCACCACTGTCTTAAAACAATATACCATTAACAACTTAATTTCTCCAAGCATTTGTTACATAAGGTCTATTCTTAACGTTACATCTAGTTGATTATCAGGTTAAAAATAAGCAAAGAGCCCTGGCCTTTATGTCATGGGCATAGGCATACATGTAAATTTAGACTACACTTTAAATAAAGTGGAAATGATTTTTGGTTTGGGTTGCTGCTGTAAAAGTTATTTTATACACCAAGTTTTCCAAAAGAACACTTCTGAACCGATGAAACACGACATAGATTCGCATATTATATTCCAACGGAACCATCGGCGTAGGAAAACATATTTTGGCTTTGTGGGAGAACAGGAAAACATATCTTGATGGAAGACACTCCTGTGTTTAGGAAAGGATTCCCACGTCCATGGAAACTAGCTTGTGGAATCATCTTATTCACTCGACAAAATTACCTTCGTCATTCCCCTAAGATAAGTCGTGACTGCAAGATACGGAAGCCAAGATCCTGATCTCATTCACCCCTTCCCTACAGGGCATACTGTGCTTCTTAAAAGAAAATTGCTGTTATTTTACAGTATTTACGGTTATGCGGTCGTCACACTCCTCAGCTGCCCGGAAATAAATATGTTTACTTATGGGAGCGAGTTGGTTCATGATATTTGTCCAAGTGTGAGACAGTTGTATCCCCTGACAGCACTGAAACTGCATCTAGCAGCAAATTAAATTGTTCTTAAAATGGAGTATTGTTTTAGACAAACACCAGGACAGTTGTAGCAAGATACAGGATACAGCCACAGTATACATCTCCGGAAAGGGTAACGTTATCCTAAATAATATTAGGCTTTAAATCGTCGGTAAAATGTTGAATTTTGTTGCTTTTCAGACACAACTGGCTTCAATTATGGAGGTGTTAGCTAAAGCAGCCGTAGCAGAAATAACGAAACTTGTAGATGAGAGCTCTACTGGCCTCCGTCTAGAAATGTCTCGGAGCCAGTACGAGAATGAAGCCCTGAGGAGGAAATTAAAAGTCATGGAGAGCAAGCTAGTCCTTGTTCGAGGATGCACAGAGTCAAAGGAGGCTCGGAAGAATTCATTAAAATGTTCCGGATCGTTGCACGGTCAGATTCGGATTTGTAACGGAATAGATAAAGGTAAGGTTTTTTTGTTGCCGGTTCGATGTCCAGTGTGAGGTATTATCATTTTTCGAAGGTTTCAGTTTATTTATATCTGACATTAGGAGTTCACACGCGAGTTCCTTGTTCACAAGCACAATAATTGCGTATAAATGCGATGTATCATGATTAGCATAATTTCTACATCATCTCTGAAATTGATTAATTGACATAGCCATCTTCCTATTTCTATTCGTTACATTCTTTAACTTTTTGAGATGTCCTTAATTATTCTTTGGAAGATGGTGTCTTCGAAGGGGAATGGGGAAGCAAGCAATGGAGAGATGGAGAAGTCAGCGTGGTGGAAGAGGACATGTATCTGCAGTCTATCATTCTAACGGAAGAGGTAGCTTAAACTCAGATGTCTGTTTAAGTACATTTCGGTGTCAAGGTTTGGAGCTATGATTTGCATATTAGGACATATCCCAGGTCTCTTACAAAGGAGATTATTAATCTCACAGAGACCTTGTGGTTAAAAAAAAAAGAACGTCCTCCATCTTCATCCGTAATTCAGTACTTATTACACTAAACTATTGCCTGTGAATACATAGAGATTTCCAAAACTTGTATAACTAAAGTGTGTGTTGAAAATCAAGGCTATCATATACACTGTGACTTTTTGATTTTTGTGACATGCCTTTATTGTTGGTAGAATTAAGGTTTTTTCAGGTGGATGAAGTTGTCTCAAAATGTATGCCACTGCAAAGCAGATTGCCTTCCAAAATCTTGAATTTACTCCTCTGTTTCAGCCTTCAGACATGGAAAAGGGTGTATCAGCATCCCTTGTAATCAAGGACAAAGGCCATAAAGTGGATTGGATGAATGGAAACCATGAAGAAGGACAGATGATCAGTGGGGAGAGTAAGTGCAGAGAGTAAAAATAAGGATCCCTGACCCCAGCTGATGATGTAAGAATACCTTTGTAGCTTTATATTGAGATTCATGTGTTTACAATGGGGTAGAAAATGTAACATATCCTTTGATTAAATCACACAGGTTTTAGAATTACCTGGCTGCCAAACAAGTGTCTCTGTACTTCACAGTAATGCGTTTTATAACGTTTTAGTTTTTTGTTACACGGATATAATGTTCTGCTTATAGTATGTTCTTACTCATAACAATTGCATGCAATGTCATTATTCACTCAGCAGGACCTTCAGATTGTCATGCTACTGAGCAGAGATCACCCTTTGAACAACAGCTCAATGAGTCTGTGTGCGACAAGAGGCTGCAGTCTGCAGCGTGCCCAGAGGAAGAAGACACTCTGGTCATACCTTTAGAGGGCTTGGAACTGCACAGGTGTGGATCTGGTGATGACATGAAGCTTACAGCAAAGGTTGAAGAAGGGAGAGAGCCAGCCTCTCAGAAGCTCAGTAAAACAGGATTTAAGTCAATTATTAGACGGCCTAACAGCCTGGGTGTTGAATGTATTGAAGAGGACAGACATTTTAGTGCTGCATGTGCACAAGGACATGAGAATGTGGAGACCAAAGACCCCTATTTTTCCTATGCTGGTGACGATTCTGAAGAGCTGACTGGTCATACAGAGCAACAGCTGGTTGGAGCAGTGGAAGGCTCCTGCAACAATGCACCCTTTTCAGGATCACTGAATGTGAAGCTGCACATTGGTACATCAGTCTTAGCACGTGTCAAAGAAGAGGCTGAGATTAAGTCTATATGCATTGATGAGACAGGGTCAGAGAGGCTTCAGGCACTTGAGGGACAGGACAGAGAGACACTGTACTCAATGAAAAGTGAGGATGAAGCATTTGTTCCCAGGTCACAGGGACATCAGGCCTTAGAAGTGAGTCAAAGTATGGCAGAGTCTGGCTCTGACACTGAGGATCCCCTGACCTTCCACGTGGCTGACAGCATGGAGTACCACCAGAGAACAGACCCCAAAGACACACATTTTGGGTTGAGAGTCACCCACCAAAATAATGTACACCATCTAACATACTCAAGAGAGAGAGCATTCAAATGCATGGAGTGTGGCAAGTCTTTCAGTCATCGTAATAATCTCTATCGTCACCAGCGAATTCACACAGGGGAGAAGCCCTTTGCCTGCGTACATTGTGGGAAGAGCTTCACTCACCAAAGTAATTTGTATGAGCATGAGCGAATTCACACAGGAGAAAGACCATTTAGCTGCACTGTATGTGGGAAAAGTTTCACTCAACAAAGTAATCTCAAAAGGCACCAGCGGATACACACAGGTGAAAGGCCGTTTGTCTGCATGCACTGTGGGAAGACTTTTACCCGCCTGCTGCACCTCAAAATACACCAGCAAGTTCATTTTGGTGAGAAACCTCACAGTTCTTTAGACTATGGGGAGACTCAGTGATGGCTTTGGCACTTCCTTGGATAACTGAGTTGTTGAATTGTGATGGATGAATTTTTTTATCTCTTCCTACAGCTTTTCCATATATTTTACCAAAGTTGACTACACTGACAAAAACAGTTAATAATGGGGTGATTGCTAATATGTGTGGACATTAATAAAAGAATGTTTGCCATTTTATGTTAGGTCCCATTTTTACCTAATGTAATTTAGTTTTTTTCCCAGAAATACAATCATCAAAATGTTGCATATAATACATTAGCAACACCCAAAAAAAAAAAAAAATACAGTACCTTACTCTTCAAGGTTTTACATTATGGTACATACTTTAGTCTTTTACATTTTATGGATATGTTGTGCATTTCTTGTACAGTATAGGCATTTTGAGTGTAATAGAAAGATAACTAATGGAAAACATGACATTTTTGTACAAAATAAATGTCATATCATTTTACTCACTGATTTTGCAGAGATTCTCTCATTGTATCATGCAATACCACATAACTCATCTCTGCCACAAAATAAATAATGTTGTTACAATATGTAACTAATATATTCTGTTGCACAAAACATGTATGTACACCCAATTATTGTATGTTCACAGCAAATGTTTTGTATATTCATGCTACTGCCTTATTGCACATAATCCTCTTCTCTGCAGTAATTCTGAGAGATTTTGCAGAGGTTTCACAAAGCAGCCCATGAATGTTGCAGTGATGTTATATGAGGTGCCTATCATATGAAGCAGTGCAGTAATTCCAGTCAGTTTTAATTAAAGAGAAAAATGTTTGTTTAAATATTTGAGGTCAAATACAAATTCCAGGCAAATTAAATATTTGTTGTGTAGTCCTTTGAAATGTATGGTTTTGTTTGGATTATGAAATAGTTTTTTTAGAAACAAAAGAGTTACAATGTGTATGGTGTATGTTGTGTATGAGGCACAATGTCTTTGAAAGAACAGAGAGATTATTTAGACTTTTGTATTTTATTAAGACCCACATTTCAGTTTTCTTTGTTTAGTTCCTGCATCTTCAGATTATTTTGAACTAACTTAATGAAATCATTCTGAAATCTGTGAGTGAGTGAGTGAGTGAGTGAGTGAGTGAGTGAGTGAGTGAGTGAGTGAGTGAGTGAGTGAGTGAGTGGGTAGTTGATTTGTTGTGTAGCAGTCTCATGTGAATCTTAAATTGCGTTCACCCAGCGCATTGCTTTGCTGAAAAGAACTGTTCATAAACCAGAGTAACACATTTTACAGGCTTCTGTGGACTTTATTGCATTTCCATTTGTTTGTCTGAATTGTAAATACATGCTGCTGAGTTGCTGTACTCTAGATGGGATTTCAGTTTGCTTCATTGTTAATGATTCAGGACAGAGTGAATAGGAATACTGAGTGAGAGTGTAGTGAGATGACTGATATCATCACACCATTAATTTGAGACAAGGACATTTGAAAGAGAAATTTATTGTAGATTCCTTACTGAAAAGTTGAGAACTGATAGGCATGTGAATAGCGGACATACAAAAGCACACATTCTGTGTCATAAAAAAGAACTATCAGATTAATCATAATGACATGACGAATATGTTTATATACGTCATATTCATCAAATCCTCTAATTTTAGTGAAACAGTCTCCAGAAAGACAAATTGGTGTTATTTCCTCTAAGATATTAAACCCTAAAATTAGTCTTCCTGTAGCTTGTGGTCTAGGCTTGATTACACAGCCTTGGCTAGACCCACCATTTGATTGCTCCTGTCAAAGATTGTATAGAACTCTCTGATGAAGACATCACCCAGGATCCAGAGCTGGTCAGCTCCTTCAGTGCCAAAACCAGTGGTACAACCAGAACTGTCCTGAAAATGGAAATATGATAAATATTAGGCTTATTTTACAGAAAGACTCATCCCTAGCAGGGCAGACATTTGTAAAATAGAGGAACTACCTTTCTAGTTATGGTGTGGACGGTAGTCTACAAATCTTGAGTCACATGTATTTTCCCTCAACAAATTCAAATGAAAAACCTAGTGCCTTTATTAAAATAATATTTCATAGTGCTTCTTCTCCTACAGTGGTAGTGTTCGATATGAATCATTATACAAATATAATTCAGTTCCATAAATTGAGGTGGCTGCTGTCAAAGGAGACTGACCTGTGAGACATAAGTGGAGGCGGGAAGGGTCAAGGAGTTTCCGTTGATATTGAAAGTCACATCAGGCATTCTGCCAATATTGCCACAGCTCACAGTGACCTATGAGGAGAGGCCCACATATTGTCAGGTGGATGTGGTGGATGACTTTGGACTTTTAAGAAAGGGTTCTGCAGTGTGACTTACATCACCGTATTGATCTGTGTAAGCTCCCACCCAAGCATTCAGGTTGGTGATGTCACTGCTGGGTCCCACAATGAAGGAGGTGCCTGTGTCCACAATTGCCTGGCAGCCACCCGCACAAGCAACAGTATTTCCATTGATTGTAATGCTACAAAAAGACACCACAAGTAAAAATTTTTAACATAATGTGGAATTAAAAGTTAACAGTTGTGCTTGAGGTGAAAATGTCTCTTCATGTATTGCATTGGAGCTTTGAAGAATAATATTCTGATTCTTATTCTAAATTTTGATTTAGCTTTCATTGGCAAGCCTCAGCAGATTATTCAGAGGATTTGCACCCAGTTAAGTAAATGAGAAAACTATAGTGGGAGGGGCTGATTGAACCACAAGGATGGACAGCTGGGGAGGGAAAAGCAATTACTGTTCCTACCTGTCCACGCTTATCTGCCAGTACATCGCATGTGAAAGGGGGATCCATTTAATATCACCAGTGTAATAAGATTGGTCAAGCCCTCCAAAGGTCACCATGCTTTCCTTCTGAGAGTTCCTTTAAAAGAAAGCACACTTGCAGTCACCTCTTTGTTCAGACTCCTTTTTATAGATATACACAAAGTTGCTGTCACATGGCAGGCCAGCCTTACCTGCTCAGATAAACAGAGAACAGGTCCTGGGAAAGGAGCCCCCTGGCCATCATGCTGTCAAAGACAGGGGTGGCGCCAGAGGCAGAGAGGACGGGGAAGGCAAGCCCCAGGATGCCATCGGCCTGCATATAGGCCATGAAGATCGCTTCGGTCTGACTCAGACCAAAGACCTGACCGGGAATGTGGATACCGCCAACCTAGGGAAGGAACCATATGAAGATGAATTTGAATTTATGAATATAATTTAAAAAATGTCCATAAATATATGAAAGGATGTATGAGAACACCTCAAACATAGACATTTAATTTGAAATACAGGAATGTATGACAAAAGATTTTTTAAAGGTTGTGATTTCATTACATTCATTCGCGTCAAGCCAGCTTTTTAGGACCTTCACTGGAAAATTTGCGGTCATATTTTTTGTGAACTTTAAATAGTTTGCATTAAATTTTCATGACAAGCAATGGAAACATAGCAGTTGGGTGATGTGAATAGACCATTTGGCCTGCACAGATCTTACCTCAACAGTGTCATATCCCAGGACTCCAGTCATGCTTCCAGTGCCATAAAGAATGGAGAGGGGTGTGGACGTGGATTTGAAGGTGGATGAGAGTTGGGGATTAAATCTGGCATGACTTTCTGTGAAAAAAAGCAATGAAGTTGCTGAGAGAAGGACCAGTAGAGAAACATTGTCTTGCCTTCCATAGCTTTAATTCAGTTTGTAGAACCTGGCTTGGTTCCTTGGTTCCAAAGATAAGGAAATAATACAGATTCATCCATTATCACAGTTGGATGCAGGTTTGTGCAGAGTTTCATATGTATCTATATATTGTACATGCTTACCACAGGCTTGGCTTTTACAGAATGTGGAGGGCACCCAGAGGTTGGATGAACCAGTGTCAAAGATGACTGTGAAGTTCTGAGGTGGAGTTCCAATAGAGATGACTCCATAGTAAGACAGCTGTGTCAGGGACAAGAAACAGCATGATATGATCTCCTTTCCTGAGAACAGTCAAAGGTAACTGTCAGGCCATAAATTACATGCAGATACAGGCATAACCTTCTTTGAATAAAATCTGTTGGCTTGTAATGCCTGATTTTTCACTTACATCTGCATCGTTTGTCATGGGTTCATTGCCATAAGCTAAGCTGGGATTGAACTTGGCCATGGGGTTGTAGGGAAACCTCTTCCTGTACTCTTTCCATAGACCCCGCTCCTGTAGTGCCTGTCTTGCAGTCTTGCCCTTGATCAGGGGAACTCTGGAACAAACACAGAAATCATTTTGCAGGAAGCCATTCTACTAAATGCCAATGGCATGCAAGAACATCATACTGATATGACCATTTAAAAATATTGTTACATTTTTAAGTTCTCATTTAGCCTTATGCAAATGAGATGTCATATTTAACAACTGACAGATGTTGGTTCAAAATGCCATGTGACTTAACTATAATGTTTAGATGCTGAAATAATACATAATAAGTAATAAAAAAATAACAATCATAAGGATTCCCTTTTTAGACACAAAAAATTTATGTCATGCTAACTTCATTTCGCCACCAAAGCCATAGAGGTGTGCTTGGCATGATTCATTTTTTGAGTAAACAGAACAATATCTGTTCATATCTGTTACTTAATTTACTATCAAAGCTCCTTAAAAATGTTCTCCAGTCTGAGTAAAATTGCCATTGAAATCCTGCAGTGCATCTTACTTGTGAAGGCACTCGGAAAGGGCCACCAGGCCAAAGAGGACGGCAATCCACTTCATAATGTGCTTTGGCTTCTTCTCTTCTTGGACTTCATAAGAAGCTGTATGACAGCTGTTCTGGCTTTTATATTAATGTGACCCATGCTAACTTTCTCCCTCTCCCTCTCTTTTGAAATATGATAAGAAAACACAACAAGACTCTTAATGACAATCAAGATATCAAAATGTGTGAACGTTAATAACAATAATGGTTTCTATGGTAATGCCCTTGAGATCAAAGTCAACGAAGAAGTGCAAATTCATCTATTTAAACCTAAATATGACATTTGACCATTTACTCAAGTTCAGACTGTTCATGACATGGCCAAGAAGCTAAACATGTTTCACATCACCTTGGCTTTACTTAATTGGGACCTAAACTTTCATAAATATATATAATACATTACGATGGTGCTTATTAACTTTAGGAAAGAATGTTAAATTGGAATTAATAAACTGCACTATGAACTGCCAGACCAAACGGCTGAGACAAAAGTGGAGAATTATGGAATATTTGTTATAACATCTGATATGAGCAGAAAATGAATGAAAGTAATGGTATGATGCAAGGCAATTTTACGTTATAATTTTACTGGGCTGTGCAACTGAGAATTGCAATGTGATTTCTTTCTTTAAAATGGGCACAGCTGTGTTATTTTAACCAGTAAGGTGTATGGTAGTGATAATAATAACTGTATTTACACAGAATGTTTTATATAATAAACTCACATCACTTTCCAGGATTTCAATGGCAATTTTACTCATAAGTGCAGCAGACAGTTGCTGCTCCAGTATAGACAGCCAGTGTCACACTAATCAACCAAAATGCTACATTGGTGTAAAAACAGGTATCCTGACAATGAACAGTTTGGGAAATCCTCAAATCCTCAAAAAAAGACATGAGATGCCAATAACTGGTTTGTTCCCAGGAAATGCAACATCAAGAATATAACATAACCTATAAACAATGCATTGATATTAATCACTTGACAAAACTCCACAGTAGGACAGAGGCAACTAAAATAGAATAGAGAGCAGAAAAGTGCCAAATCGTAGACTTTCAGCATCTGTAAGAGTAAGAGACGGGTTTTAACTTTGGTTAGGTTATATAACTAACAGTATAACAAAAATATGTAGCTCAAACATAGGTAGTCACCAAAAACATGGAAACACAGAATTAAAGTCACTTTGGGTGTTGAGCCATAATGTGAGGCCAGTGAGGCATGCAGCTACAGCAGTGTGGAGTCTGCCAGCCTCAGGTAATCTGCTGGAGAATTGTACCACCATTCTCCCACAAGAAAGTCAACTGCTCTTGCTTACTTGGTGGAAAAGGAAAATGCTGTCACACACATTATTCCAGAAAATCCCAGAAATGCTTGGCTGGGAACTGGCAATTTTACAAGGTCAAGGATACCTTTAATCTTAATGTTAATGCTATATTATCAAGTGTGTAAACATTGTTGAGTCTGCCAAGTATTTCATATTTTTTATGATAAGCTTTCTTGAACAATATGCTCACTCAGTGTTACCCCCATTTTTTCATTAGACACAGGTACTTGTCGGTGCCCTTTCATCATGGTGGCCAGTGTTTACTTACCTAATGTATTTCTCCACATTTCATGAAAACTGGCATATACAATATCTATCTTAGTTTTTAAAAATCATGTAAAAAGGCAAAAACCAAAACACAACATAAAATGACAATATAATTGCTATATTTTAATTAACAAAATTTCACAGTTGTGAAATAAAACACGTAAAACTTAGCTGGCCATTAAAAGGGCAGTGGAAACCAAAGGACATGGTGCAGAAATGCAATATTTAATCCTTAGCTAAATCTGCTGTGGTAAAGGCTTGCTTTGGTCATCTACACTCTTCTGCTACCCTTGGGCATAGCCACTGTGTCCCAAAGGATCTGGCCTGAGGTTGAGACAGCCTGAGACATTGTTTGTGTAATAAAGTGCATTGCTTGTGTAAAAGAATCTATTTATTCTTTCTTAGGTGATGCCTTATTGGCACCTACTTTTTCACTGCTATACTCAAAACAAGGTATAAATATAACCATGGATCACAAACCAAAAAACAAGGATAAATGATGAGAGCAGTTGCATTTCCACCCTTTTCCTCTGCCATACAATCTACTAGTGCAGAAAGCAGATGGTAAATACTTTCCATTGGGAGATGTCTACTTGCTACTATTGCTAAATGCATTAAATATTACCAAAGTAAAATGTGCACTAGAAGTTGCTTGAGACGCTGGAAGTACATGTCTTTTGTTTATTGTTCTGCCCACAATATTAATATATGTTACTGTAACTGATGCCAAGTATATACTCCTTTATTATACTCCATATATCCTTTGATATGTATGCTTTTTAGAAGCATACATGCACAGGTACATAAAAATATTTGTATAAAGTATATTTTCTATGCCAGGATAAAGGCATGAGAATCTGCTGCACTGTACATATAAGTTTACTTTTGGGTCACTAGTTTAGGGTGGCATTCCTGAAGATACTGTCAAATTTGAAATATTTTAAATGTTCATTTCAGTGCTGAGTAGAGTTTATCCAGCCTGATACAGACTGTGCACAGCAGCAGGGCCATGAACACAGTCATGGCTGCAGAACAGTATGCATGCAGACACCTCTTCGTGCTGCTTAATGAGCAGAACACGAGATGCTTTCCTTGAACCTTGAATCGTCCTTACACAGTGAATAGTATATATTAAGACTTAAGTTTTAGAAATGCTTGTTTTTGTGCTTTCAGCTAAATGGCACATAAGATGTAAGAAATACCAGCAACAAAATAAAGTAACAACAAAGGTATTTACCTCCTTTCAACCAAATATCTATTTGAAAATTAGTGTCACAAGTGCTCCATAAGTAAATGTAGTTAATTTATTCTGTGTAATGAATAAACCAGTTAGCATGTAAGTTTTAATAATGAATTGAGCCTGCATCTCTGCATCACATTTTAATATCAGCCTGTAAAGGTTGAGATGATAATGGCCATTCTCATTGCATTTCTGAATCATGCAACAAAATATATTTGCATATACTGTAGTGACATGAGTATTGCAATACAGAAAGAGGGTGACTAAAATGAATAGGATTCAGTTGCATGTAACTGTGCCATGTTACAATGATTCGCAAACATACAGCAGCAAAGACTAAAAGAAAACACAAAAAATGTTGTGTTTTTGATGATAGAAATACAAATTTGCCACATTTCCTAATTTATATGCACAACATTGTTTGTTCTGTGTTCTCAATGCTCATTGGCCGCTCCTTAAAACTCCATGTTTTTGAAGTCATCTGTACACCGGTATCTGCTGTGCACATTCTTGGTGCACACCAGGTGGGGTAGGCAGGGACAAGTGTGGTGTTGCCTTATTCCTGGAAAGGGTACCTGTGACAGAGAACATGAAAAAGACATTCACTAAGTGGACAAGAGAAAATGGCACCACCCTGTGGATTAACATTGCCAGTGCAAAGAACAGACAAACTTCAAATATGTAGTACATCATGAGCTTGAAAGAATGTGAACTATTTCTTATTCTAAAAATAGATTATATGTGAATATTTCTTAAATGACCCCTTTATTGTTCATACTGTACTGACTTACATGCTGCATTACCGTGGCAGGTGCAGGTGCATTTCTGCCACTCAGTGGGGTAATTCACTTGTTGGTTATCAAAAAAAAGAAAACCTGCTCCATCGGATTAGATTGTCTCACACTTGTATATGTAGACATTCTTGAACTATGTGATGGCACCCCTTTGCTTCTGAAAAGTGATAAGTGACTACCTTGGGCCTTAGAGGTTATCACATAAGGCTGAAACCACAAAGCCAGACTGAAAACTCAAAACAAAACAAAACTAAACACAACACAACATAGCAATGCTTTCAGTTAAATTTGACTCAGTGCCCAAGCACTGGTCCCAGTGTTACCTCTCTGACTGGTTGCACTTGATGACAAGGCAACTTTCTGAAATGTGACACACCTTGTGGCTGAAAGGGTGGCAGTCATCCCCCTCTGTGCCCAGTGGAGTGCACATACGCAGTCCCCGCAACCACAGGCTGACTGCGCAACAAGTCCCTGGTCCACACTGCATATCTCTCAGACATGCCTGAGAGACAGACAGACAGACAGACAGACAGAGAGAGAGAGAGAGAGATCAGTAGATTTTTTTGCATAATGAAGCAAGCACAATAAAATTCCAAGTGTATTTTGAAAGGATGGAATGAAAAATCCAACTACCAATAGTTGGATAGAGAGAGAGATCAGTAGATTTTTTTGCATAATGAAGCAAGCACAATAAAATTCCAAGTGTATTTTGAAAGGATGGAATGAAAAATCCAACTACCAATAATACAGTTTCAATACACAATAAGCTTTTGTCAGTTATGGCAATGCCTTAAAAAATCAACCGCTAGACAACTTAATCCAACTAAATCAATAACAGAGACAATGAAATTCTTCATTTGTCTTGTGAGAATAAATGAGCAGGAGTTGTTCCTGCTTTTTTAAGATCACAAACACTGTGCAATATTTTTACATGGCAATCCAATAATAAGTTCATATAATACAATCTGTAAGCCATGAAGGATTCCAGGATCTTACTTGCTGATCAACACAATGCAAAACAACTCATGAACAATTACAGCAATATTAGCTTAAACAGGTTCAAATCCTCAAAAGAGTAAAGCACAAACATGGGAACCGGACATGCATGTACACCTTCTGAGATATTTCAGCAAACATTCATCATAGTAAGTAATCCATAATTCTGTCAGTACCTACATATCTCTCAACAAACAATGACATTGTTTCTTGTGAGAAGTCTAATCTAGGAAATTGGAATCAAAGTGATAGAGAACAGCGTCCGTTTGTCTTTCAATGTGTGTGTGGGATGGGGAGCACTCACCCCGGTGATGATGGCCCCTCGGGAGCATTGCAGAGACAGCAGCAGTGCGCACAGCAACAGGACCCTGGCCATGGCAGTGAGGAGAGGCAAAGGCTTGGGTGTGAATCTCTGCCACACACAGATGTTACAGCCTAAAATGCCCACGTGAGGTTTGCCTCTATCTCTCTCTCTCTCTCTCTCTCGCTCGCTCATGCGGGTCCCCGTGGTTTCTCAAAGCAGGACAGCGTGGGGCAGAGGATTTGTCTTTTATTGAGCTCCATGCCCACGCCCTTTCCCTGTCTGCCAACATCTGAACTTCACCACACTTAACAAGAAGTAAAAATGATCCTTCAATATATATTTGGTGTGTATTATATATATTTGGTTTGAACATCCAATATGCATCCAGTAAAATCACTGAAAATCCAAGGCACAATAGGTACTGGTACACATTGTAAATTTACTTTTACTTGTTTTTTTTTTTAAATATACAGGAACACTCGTTCCATTAATTTCATATCTTTGAACTGTTGATGGAAACCATACATGTGAAAACCCAAACAGAGCAGGCAACATAAGCATCATAAAATATTTGAATTTGTCCCAAGAGATTGGGCTAAATGAGTAGGTGTTCCGAAGGGCCTTGATGTACTCACGCCTGACACTTGTGGAGATAAATTGGCAGGGTCAGAAGCTAAGTGACTGGGCATTCATCAGAGCTGGCGCTGTCTGGCTGACAGTTTTGGATGACTTACTGAACTGCAGAATCCAACAGTATTAACTTAATAATTTCAGTCTAAGATTGATGGAGAGGGCAGAGGCAGTTTCTGTAGTCACCTGAGCAGAGCACAATATTATAATGAAGCATTATGCACAGCCTGGCAGACATTGTACAGTCTCTGTAAGACTTGTTTTATGTATTATTATTGTTATTATTATTCTTGTTGATGTTATTGTTGTGGATTAATGGACATATTATAGTTGGTTATTGAAATTCTGATGAAATAGTTTATCATCAATGCTATACTAAAATGCAATACTAAATGTGTATCATTTCTGTTTTACTATTTTAATTACACAATATTTTGATTTACTTACGCAGACAAGCAAAATGTTCTGTCAAAAATAATATAAATAAAGCATATTAAAATGTATTATGCAAAGTACCAACAGGGAGGTGTGAAAGTCTCATTGAGTGGCAAGAGTAGAAAATGCCCACTGAGATCTCATTAACTGACTCCTAAATCACACTGTGGGCTCCTCTCTCTGTATGATGGTGAACAGTGGGTGCTAAAGAGCAGTTAATTTTGTCACTTCTTAATTAACCCTGTCTTATTAACTTATTAATATAGTATGGCTTAGATCTCTCTCCATCTGCTGTTGGTGGCTGGCAGGGATGTATGAATGGAGCAGTTTTAGGACCACACTGGGACTGGAATGGGGTAGTGAGGCAGCACGAAATTTCTTGTCTATTCTCAAGAAAGACAATTCTTTAAAAGCCCCTCAAACATATCAATTATATGTCTTATTTGTCTGAAAGGTTTGATCACTTTTAATGCTGGTACAGAGACAACAAACAAAAGTAGAAGCAATTGACAACAGGAATTGACAATAGGAATGGCAGGACACAGTGTGTATCTGTGCTGGGGAGTGGGATTAGTGTCTGTTTTGGGTTGGGTAGTTGGACTGTCAGTGGTGTTTGCGTCAGTGCAGGTGTGTGTGTGTGTGTGTGTGTGTGTGTGTGTGTGTGTGTGTGTGTGTGTGTGTGTGTGTGTGTGTGTGTGTGTGTGTGTGTGTGTGTGTGTGTGAGGACTGGGAGGCACAGTGGCTGCAGCAGTATTGTATGAGGTAGCATGGATGTCTGTGGATTACATTTTTTTCAGAGTGTACAACAGTCCCTCCATGCTGGCTGTGCTTTTCAATCTTGGCTAGCTTCTCTTTAACTTTTCAGAGCTCCATCTGTAAGGTTATATTTTACTACCTCAGCCCTGTACTCACTTGGAATCCTGGCTATCTCACTGTTAGCATGCTGAATGCAGCTGCTCCTAGTCCATTCTCTGAAATCAGTGAACTTTAAGGCTAGGGTATCCCCAAGATGCTGTTGAACACTTTAGGGGACCAGGGGCATAGTGAGCAGGAGGAGATGACAGATGTGGTGGTGATAGGGAGGTATCCTGGGTCTAAGGCTCTGCTCTTTTTAAATGTGCCTCCTCTTTCAAAACCTGAAAACTTATTTTACACTGATTCAGGCTGCTATTGGATACCTGCAGCATGACCGTAACGGTGGTAGATGTTTATTGTTAGCACTGAATTACTAGTTTCTGAGTCTTCATATGTGGAAATCTGCCAGCCCTTGATAATTCCATCCCTCTCAATGTCAGAGTACATTTGGCACAGCCAAATGTCAGGATTTTGTCTCTGTGTAGCCTTCTGGCTTTATGAGAGTGAAGGTACTCAGGGCATTGGACGTCAGGGTCCTGCATGGACTGTGCTGTGGGATCTGAATGGCCTGTTAGGGATAAGGTTGATACATTTGTATTATTCTCTGTGGCTAATGCTGTCACTGCTGACTTTCTTCCATCTGTCATAATTGCAACTCTGGCTGTCAGCTTGCATTCCAAGCAATTGTAGTCCAAGTAAGATAAAGCTAAAGCAAGCGTTGTAGTTGTATGACATTCAGATCCTGTAAGATCATTACGTGATTGCTTAAACTTCAAAATCTAGTTATGCTGTTTCCACTGATGCTTGATTCAAATCCTCCTGCTGTCTAAAGTTTCCTCTGTTCTTGCTGTTAGTGCTTGTTACCCTTTGAACGTCTTTTTGGTTGTGTAACATTATGTTTAAGAGTGCTCGTTTTCTGTATGACGAATCAAACATGCACTTGTGCACATTTATAAAAAGAAAATGCATTTCGGAGCTCATCACTTACATGTCGCTTACTGATAGACCCATAATTCATTGCGTTATGTACATTTTTTTCAAGGGACCAGACAGACACCCGAATAGAATGGGCAGCGACACAAGATAGAACATTTTACTGACAATCTTTATTTCAAGCTAATAGATAAACTAGTCTGGTCGTGGGCTAACGTGTTAGCCCGATCGTTAGACAGGAGAGCAGTCTACTCAGTATGCATGTCATATATTTTACCTGACGAATTCTTGGGGTTTCTAAAGTTAAATAAGTCTAGCTGGTGGGTTTAAGGAAGGTGTTATTTTTAGTTCATAGTAGCCTAAGCATCCTGCATGATGTAACAGTGATTAACAAGGTTAAAAAATAATAAAAAATGAATAAAAACACAAGCCGTCACGGTAGCTTTTGCCAAAGAATGTTTTAATTCGAAACGGTATTGTGTTCTTGAAACGAATGCTATGGTAAGTTATTTACGAGTGCTAAGCACATAATGAAGGTTTGATTAAATCAGATGATTCAAAACCATATGGACAATTAGCAAAGGTTTAAAACATCAGCTTTACAAAATAAACTACTTATAAGCCACTTGATTAAATATTCTCTCAGCTACTCTTGTTTTATTAAAATATGCCCACACCTTTTAATCTCCATTTAGTTTACTCCTTTCCCTTGCTGTTTTTATTTTCATGTACGGGTCTTCTAAATCTACAATTGCAGAGAATAATCTGGTGGAGCTGCAGGGCCACATTTCACCAGAAGAGGGCAAGAAAATTGTTTTATGAACTCCTCAAAATGATACAAGGTACTTATTCGGCGAATGAACATATTTTCAAAAACTCTTTAAATTATTCGTCCTATGTCTGTATCTGGCCATCGTTTAAGTGTTTAATTCCTTTGTCAGTTACAAGTGGACAACACACTAGCGAGGCGCGCGCACTACAGAAACTTTTACAGGCTGTTGCTAAGATCTGCTTCAGCTTTGTGTTTGAATTTATCCATCACATAGCTACTCAGGAAGACTGCATAAATGTCTCATTTGTACGCTCTAGCATTGAAATATTAACTTTCCTAAATACTTGAACAGAACTAAATAAGCGTTCAGGGCAAAAATGTTCTCAACTCTTTATCGAAATCTTTTGGTACTGTTAGTTAAGTAATTTGCAAACTAGGACATACCTTTAAGGACACCTTTATGGTGTAGGTGCGGTAAGTCCTTAAACATATGCTTTATTTATATTTAATTATTATTGTTACTAGAATAGAGGAAGAATATTAATTGCCGTTATCATTGCAATGTTATTGTATATATGCATCGTATCACTATTGTTACATATTTTTAACATCTTCAAATTAGAGATGACCGATTCGTGCTGTCGTGTACGTGTTATGGTCATCTTAATCCGTTTTTTTTTTCAAACCGAGTTTAATTATCTCACTTTGCCGCAGGGAACATTATGATCTGCTAAAAGTATAATCCGCATCCGATTCCGCTTGACACATTAACCCCCTATGGAAACCCATGGGAAGACCCAGACATATGTTTTCATGACGTAGCCTACGCTAGAAAATTGCGAATTACCTTGTGGTCTGTTTACTCCACCACAGAAGAAAAGACTGGTAGTCGTTATGCTGTTGCTCAGGTTAGTTGCATCCATGTCTCAAACTCAGTGCCTCTTCAGTCTGGAAGCTGACCCACGGGAGCATCGTCAGCATTAAATATGGTATGTGAAGTTTCATTTTTACCAACAACTTTTTGGTAGAATTGTCCTTTTTATTCTTGAGTAAAATTTTGATACAATAGTCCTTATTGTTTAGCGGTTTCTTCTATAGATTGTTTATATGCCCAATAGAGTTTTATCTGAAAGTCTGGTGTAATTTTCATACTTTAATTCATGACCTTCTCCATGTGTCGCATATAAGCAGGCCGATATATATTTATAGCGAAGACCATCGTGGTAGGCTACATTTCCTGCTGTTTTATTAAGTTTCTTGGAACAATCTTCTCCAGTTGTACTAAGATGGAATAGCTGCTACATGCGTTGAGTGTAAAGATAAGTTCGGAGCCCTAACCTCGCCCAGTTATTTTAATTGAATAAAAGACAGTTGTTTCAAGTGAGAAAACAAGGGTCTAGTTAGATAATGCTAATTTGTTCGATTGCAAAGGAACTGCTTTAATGAAATTATATGCTGCTGTTCGTTCGGAATGGAAGTATGGGGGCTTTTCATCTGTCAGGAATGGTCGGAACCATAAGTCCGTTTTTTACTGAGGAGTTTCGATGGTATTTTTCAAATGATCAACAAATGATCCCAATACTTTTGAGTAGTACTGTTTTTCAACAATGCATGGGTGGTTTAGCAGATTTGTCTGGAATCTTAAAAGACCACAACTAAAGCTGGCCAAGTTACAAATACCTTTGATTAAGGGGGGTCTGGCAGTCCCCAATATAAAACTTTACCAGCTTGCTTCTCAGTATAGTTATTTGGTTGGGTAAGAAATGATCCAGACTCAGAATGGTTGGATATTGAGTCATTTAACATAGGTAATCCACTTCTATTGGCAAGTCTCCCATTTGCTTTAAACTGGAGGAGGGGACAGGAGGTAGCTCTGTTGATGAGGTGACATTAAGGGCGTGAGACATAATAAAGAAATGGGACAAAAGGACAAAGATATTATCACCAATTATTCCAATTCAGGGAAACGTTGATTTTTTTCCATAGGTATAGCTGATGTTGGGTTCTCTTTGTGGGTCTTTGAAATTGAGGAAGACACATGGGCAAGGGTATGGGAGAGTGTCAGGAATATATCTGTATGCAGTAGAGCAAAGGAATCACAATTTATGTTGTTACATCGTCTTCAAATATCACCCCAATTTAGGAATAAAACGGATCCAAAAAAATCATCTCTCTGTAATAAGTATAGTAGGGAGGTGGGTAGTTTTATTAATTGTAGCTGGTTTTGCTTATGTATAGAGGACTTTTGGTTAAATATATTTTCAAAGCTGAACTTGATATTCAAAGATAAAATGGTTCTGAATCCAGTTTGTCTCTTGTAAGAAATACTGGACCCAAATAGAAAAGGGACTCATACTAAAACTCTGCTGGGTGTATTAACATATACGTGCTGTAAAAGCATATTGTTGAAATGGATCTCAGATAAGCCAATCACCATTTCTCAATGGCAAAAATAATATTTGACTTAATACCCATGGAATACCTGACATATTGGTATAAAGGTGAAATCCAGTCTTTTTATAATATTTAGACTCCATTTGTGGGTTACTTTGGACCGAGAAAAGAAAATATTTTCTGGAGGACATTGCCCAAAACATGATCAGCTTTTGTATGGATCCACAGATTCCACCAACTGCGGATTGACAATATTTGTACAAAAAAATTGAACATGTACAGACTTTTTTTCTTATCATTATTCCCTAAACAATGCATTATAACAACTACTTACATTGTATTTACATTGTATTTGGGTATTATAAGTAATATAGAGATGATTTAAGATATACAGGAGTTTGCGCGCAGGTTATATGCAAATACTATGCAATTTTATACAAGGGACTTGAGCATCCTTGGATATTGGTGTCCGTGGGGGGTCCTGGAACCAATCCCCTGCTGATATTGAGGGATGGCTAATTCATAACATTGTTTCTCTCCTTATTATTTGTATAGGGGTTGTGGGTCAAGAACTTTAGCCACATAAGAATAGAGTTTAATAATATAAAAACACTTAATATATATGTGTGTGTGTGTGTGTGTGTGTGTGTGTGTGTGTGTGTGTGTGTGTGTGTGTGTGTGTATATATATATATAGAGAGAGAGAGACAGAGAGAGAGAAAGTAAATGATTTGTGGAGCATTTGCTTAATATTTGTTATCTTCCTCTCTTATGGAATTAGGTTATAACAGTGCAAATATTCAGAATCATTTAGCTGTTGTGGCCAAAAAACATTTGAATTCAGAATTTGTGTTTCATTCCAGGTTATTTTAATATTGAGATGAGCTCAGGCTAACTTTCCACTGTCAAATTTCTTCTATATAAGCCTATACAGGGCTGCCAAAAACTGTCTCATTCAGTTACATTAATAAATCTCTGCATTCCTGTAAAAATAGAATAAAATTTAACTGTATGTAGAGGATATATCAGTTATATTTAAGCAAAACGGAGTGGCAGAAACAATACCAACAGTATCTTACTGCACAGCTAAATTAATCGACTAAGAGGCATAGCCCTAGTGGCCTTGAGTAAAATAAAAAAAATAGTTTTTTCTTAGTTTTTCATCTTTTCATTCAAATTTTAACAGGACTGTTTCAATCCTTGCACATATTCAAAATAAGACACAGAAACAGGCATGTACCAAAAGACAATCTTCTGTATTGTACAGTAGCTTCATTTAGTCATTTATGATACGCTGGACACCATTAAGTAATTAAACGGTAAGTGGGAATTAAAAAGTTGTGTATACAAAATTCTTACAAACTTACAGGAAATAAAACAACTGTAGGTTGGTCATGCGAATGTACTCTCCCTTCTTCATGTTTTGTAGAGCTCAGTTGTTTTTTGTTTTTCTGTTTTTGAGCAGGTTACAGAATAATGAAGATGTTTCCCTGAAACCAAGAAAACAGAGCATCTTTCTGGGTCGCAGGTCTTACCATTTTGCTGAAACAGGTAGGCCCTTTAGAAGATCTGTCACATTGTGTCACCCAATTTGACTTAAATGATTCAGTTATATAATCATAATAGAAAATATATGATTTTTGTAATGTGTTTCCTGTATACATATTGATCCAGTCATATTAGAGAAAGACAATCTCTAGTTTTCATTAATAAAACTTATTGTCATTGACTGAGATTATTTGTGTCAATGTACTATATGAAAACAGGAAGGCCAACACTATTGGGTAAAGAGCTGATTACTGTTAATAATATTAACAGAAGCATAAGAGGATCAGGGTACCTTTGCATATAAAAAGTTTGGTGCCACATCAAAAACTTTGCTGTAGGATACTGGAGATGTCTTATTTCTAAGTACTTATCTTCTGTAGCAGTAGAGCCTAATTAGTCCCTTTTTCATTCATTTATGCAATACAAGTAGGAGACAAGGGGATTTGTAATTCCAATTACTTTAGCAGTGGTATGTCTTCTCTGGCATTCATGAGAAATCTTTTGTGATCTTAAGCAGAAATGCATGGGCAAAGTTTAAGCAACACATTGCATAGGATTACATTTTAAATACAAATAAACCTTTGCCAATGTAACTTACATAGATGTACAAATGGAAATTACACTGAAGAAAACAGATGAAGACGATGTAATCTCACCAGTACATTATTGATGCCGAACTACTATGCCATACCAGTTGGTTTCTTCACTTGGTGAAATCAATCATTTTCTAAACCTAAAGATTGAATAGTCATGATTGGTTTAGAAAAGGTACCAGTTTGTATGTAGTGTGTCTAGTTATGTATAAATAGACTGTTGCTCCCACAAGATGCTCCAAATACTACATGAAGTGAACATCTAGTGCTACTAGGCCTACTACTACAATAGAGTGCAAAAGGTGAGAAAAATCAACAACCTGTGTTTCACTTAGAGCAGTTAAGCACAAGGATCAGCACAAGCCACAACCTGCATTTACAGTAACTAAAGAATGGGCTTCGGTTACCAGTAGGGCTTCAGCTGTCATTTCTGGATCACAATGACTTCCTCACAGGTCCCCTGTAGAGTGGCTGCTCTCGATTGTAAAATGCAGTCTTTTTCAGCCAGACCTGACACTGGTGGTTCTTAACTCATTTAGTAATACTACTTTATTACCGTATGATTGAGAAATTTGGTAGATATGTCCAAGAAGAGGGAAATCAAGTAAGTTGTATCTGGATTACGTCAATTCAAAGCTCATCATATGTATTTTGTCACAAAACACCACAACCAGTCATTTGAGAGTGTCCCAGCCTTCTGAATAATTCAAGAACATCTGTCAGGTAAGAGGAAGTGGGGCAGGTGAGGACTGGAATTTTTTTTGAAGTCTTTCCAAATTGCCAACTCCACCCCAGAATTTACGTGTATACCACACAGGTCCATAATTTCACCAGACCAAATGATTCTTCTCTAATAAACATTGATCAGTTCCCACCAACCTAATGTAAGATATAGAGGAGCTCTTGTTATTTACAAAACAAAGGAACCCACACCTGCTCTACCTACTCATGGACATCATGAATTAATGACTAATTACACCACTGACATTAAAGAGCAAATGGTTGCAGATGTTTACAATATTTCATTTTGAACCAAGCTGGTATTTTATATTGATGGGAATGCATTTTGTACTTACATGTCATGACTGTGTGTATCACTCAGTCCATGAATCAGTCAGTCATATTTTCAGTCACTCATCTTACAGAATTACAGCACATCACTGCTATACCACCTACACCTGTACACCCATGATCTTTTAATGACTGAAGCAAATATGTGATATGTATATGGCAAATTGAATAATGCTACAAACTGCCGCAGCAATTATGCCTCTGAAAAATACCCCTAGTTCAAAAATGATGGAAACATACATTTGCAAATACCTTGCAAGTTTCCACAGCAGATAGAGATACGCTGCATGGTAACTCAGATAGCTGTGGACAAAACATTGAAAATAAAAATGCAATTCATCTCCTGACATAAAAAAACAGCATTATGGCATTACACCTTTCTTAATTTATGGCTGGACAAGCTATCATCACTATTTTAATTTAAATTGGAAGCGGTGGGGCCTTGCAACATTTCATGTGTGCCAAAATTCCAAGACATCCATGTAGGATATGGAGACAAAATGTTGTCCTGTAACCACAATACTTGATATAAATTTTATATTCAACTTGTCTGACTGCTACGGGAATACTGAGTGATCTAAATCTGTTTTGAAGTCAGAAGTGATCTGCCCACCCTGTGGTGGAGAATACAACACGTACTTCTGTGTGCTCAGTGATGTTAGCTTAGTCCCATGTTAGCTCCTGGGAAATTATCTTCTACAACAATTAGGTAGGCGTCAAAATAAGTAATGTCTGCCTAGAGTCTCTCAGCTTTGGTTGATTTGTATTTATTACTTTTAAGTATTCCAACTACTATTTTGGAGCACTTTATGAACAGCAATTTAAACTATGTTTAACATTCAATATAATAAGAATTTGTTTTTCCAAACTAGTTATGGTCCAAAGCAAATTGCATCCTCTGTTGTTCCCAGAGATGTATATCAGCAATTTTGGGGATGCAAAGTACATATCACATTTGGTTAACAAATGACATGCACATATACTGGTTAACCCCAAACAGAAAGGGGGCCTTTTTGAATGAACTCAGCATAATTATCAGGCAATAGTAAAGTTAACAAAGTGACTGTGTAGATAAATTAAATGTGCCACTTCATTTCGATTCAGCTTAAAGACATCCATACTTCCATAATATGACCTAATGTTTGTCCATCACAACAAAAACATATAAACATTTTTCCATGCTTTAGTTGGTAATTCCTTTAATCAGGTTCAGAACCTTCAGGTTGCAGATTGTGCTTGCTGTCTGTTTTGTTTCTGTTCTGTCTCTTTTTGGAGTACTGTAATATACTTCAATAATATAATATGAGTTCTTGAAATTTCCCTGAAATTTGTACAGTCAAGTTTTTAATGAAAATGAAATGGTTTTAATACTTGCGCTATGGTTAACAGATGGAACAGAAATATTTAGTTTGATTCCATATATCCAGCTGCCTCTTTTGTTGATGACTCATCTCTTGTATCTCTTTAGCGAAGGCGAGCTGGAGGGAAAGATAAACCAGATGAAGAAGAGAGAGGCTAGTTATGTGGACCCTCCAGATGGTGGCTGGGGATGGATGGTTGTATTGCATTGCTTTCTGGTAGGTCAATTATTATGTGTTTTAATATTGCTTATCAGTGCACGGTCATTTACTACAATTTTTGGGCATCTCATTACAAATGCAAAGAATGCTGCATCTCCTTAAATTTATTGAAAAGCAAAACTTTAGAACTGCTAGATTTTTATCTCAAAATAAGTTGAAATTAAGTTCTTAAATAAGCAAAGTTCCATCTAAAAAGATTTTATTTAAAATGCCAAGGTGTGTTCAGAAATGTGGTTCTATCTGGAACTTAAAGTATATAACTTAAAATAGTTTTCAAGCAAATTGAAATAAAATAATATTAACTTTATGTACAGTGTTAAACTACAGTATTTTACATGTTTAATTTTATTTGTAAACAATGCTCTCAGTGATCTGCTGTCTTTGGCTGCTTGTACATCTTTCATTTTATATTGTCTTTGCCAGTTTACCTCATTTAGTGTTTTGAGTTCTTTCTCAGTGGAAACTGTGATCCATTTCACCTTAATGTTGAAGTTAGACCACCTGTCAATGGAGTGACCTACAGGGGAGCTTAAACCATTTAAAGGCTGAAATGCATTTCTGAAATTGTTAGAATCTCAGGACAGCATGTGCATACTGCAGCTTTAAAGTTCTGTATTTCGATAGGTGAATGTCCTGGTAATGGGCACCCTGAAGAGCTTCGGGATCTTTTTCGTGGCTTTCCAGGATGAGTTTGGTGGTTCCTCAGAAAGAATCAGCTGGATTGGTTCCATAATGTCTAGTCTACGGCTCTCCCTAGGTAAGTGGCAGCAGTAAGGTATCCCTCCAAGTGTTGACTGCAGCTCTTTGTACTTTTGTACTGGTCTGCCTTCTCTGTTTTCCAGTGGACCATAGCCTGGCTGGTTCTTCAGCTTGTTTTCTTCTCTCCAGGTCCGCTGGCCTCTGTGGCATGTGAGAAGTTGGGAAACAGGATTACCTCAATAGTGGGTGCTGTGTTAGTCAGCGCAGGGTTCCTCATTAGCATCATGGCCACCAGCGTGTTCTTCCTTTACATCAGCCTGGGGCTGGTTGTAGGTAGGTGGAGCATTGAGAAGCTCAGGATAATTCAAGGCTGGTCCTTGAAGCCCAGTGGTTCAGATTGGTTTTAGAAGAGATTGTCCTGGCTAGAAAATTGTCCTGACTCTTTCTTTCTTCTTCAGGTCTTGGCTTTGCTCTTCTGTACCAAGCCACATCTGTCATTACAGCAATGTATTTCAGAAAGAGACTTGCAACAGCATATTCTATTGGCCGTTCAGGGATGGGTCTGACCTTTGCCCTTGCTCCCTTCACTCAGTATCTTCTAGAGGAATATGGTTGGCAAGGTACCCATCATGACTGATAGAATTGATAAAAAAGATCTTTGATTTCAGAATCACAAATCTGTGAACACTCTGACATGTTACTGCCCATTTACTCATTTAGGATGATTTTTGTCAGAATTCCAGTAATGTCAGTTTAGTATATTTACTTGGACTCTCAGTTGATTCAAAATCAACTAATGTTCATGATTTAATGTAGTGAGATTTGTCACACTTATATCCTTTATACTCACACTTTTATACTAAAAGAACATTTCTTTTAAAATCAAGGATACTTAAATGTGGAACAGAATCAACTGTCAAATTAATGGACATTCAGCACAAAGAAATTATATGAAATTTATTGTTAAACAGTGTGTTTTAAATTATGACCACAAAAATCGTCTGCACATACAGGGGCCTTGCTCATCTTTGGAGGAGTCATGTTGAACCTGGTTGCCTCTGGGATGCTTCTGAGGCCTGTTAATGTAAGACGTTCCTCCTTATCATCACCTTCACCGACAGCTGAAAGGGACCAGTCCAACAGACTGATGCACTCAGAAAAGTATCTCTCCAACTTGTACTTGAGCAGACACAGTCCTTTGACAAATGTTGTCTCCAAAACTGACCCTTCCTTGGATTTTGCCTGGCAGTCTCCCACCCCTGAGTTACCAGTTTTGGAACCAAATGCTCTACAGACCTCTGAAATCACAAAGACTGCTGTCCGAAATGACATTGTTCATCAACCCAGTGCAATCTATGAGGCAATGGAAGGAGAGGTCGTCTCAGAGGAAAACTCTTTGGTGCAGAATGGGAATTCCAAAGCAACCAGGAACACAGTGCAAGACGATACTGTCCCAGAGCAACCCCCCAAAAGCACAATACTTTTGGATTTTTGTCTTCTAAAAAATCCTTTATTTGGAATTTACACGTGGTCTGTGGTCTTCAGTCAACTGGCTTACTTCATTCCCTATTTTCATCTGTCAGCCCGGGCCAGGGACCTGGGGATTGACCCCATGGATGCATCCTTCATAATTTCAGTGGCTGGTAAGTCTCAGACATGTCTATATGCCTACTGTGCAGAGAGGTGATATCAATGAACAAGTTCAATGAAAATGCAACTTAGCAACTATTCAGTTATTCTATCTGAATAAGTGAATAGTTGTTATATAGAAAGTGAATGTTTTTATATATTTTGGAATATGGATAGATAGGCATCTTCCATGGCTCAGTGTTCTGAGGATTAATGCATTACCACAACAGTGGTTATATTGCCTTATTTCAGTTGCACTTATTATGATGGAAGTACCTTGAATTGGTGAGACACCATCCCATTAATTTATTCAGTGTCAGACAATGTGAAAAGCATTTGAGTATGTTTATTGGAGGTATCACATATCATCTTGTTACATTTTTGAACTGGCAACTGTTGCAGGGGCACAATAATAAAAGGGAGATTTTACAATCACTAGAACTGTGAGTACATAAATCTTTGATAGTTAAAAGAAAGCTATTAAAGAAACTTTTGAGTAATAAAGGAATTGTGTGGCTGTTAGGAATCACTGACGTTTCCAACCATAATCATATCTCCAATAAATAATCATAATTCCAATCCAACCATATAAATCTGCATATATATGTGATGAAAACCAAATTGAACAAAAGATCTGTTACTTCAGGTGAGGCAGCTCCACAACCAATGACATCTGAGAATAAAGCAAGATCAGTCTGTTTGGTGAGAATTGTGCACAGCCAGCTCATTCATCAGTATCACATATGCCCAAACAAATGATGACAAACATGACAAGGACATGTGAGAAGGGTCTGAGGCAGGTTCACTGGCTACTGGATTGGTATTGGCACCAATACTGATGTTATTAGACTGGTTAGGTATCAGTCAGATGTGATCGACTAGGCTCAAAAATGTTTCTTCATTATTCTTATTTATTGTAGAAATTACAGTAGGTATTCAAACTGTGATCTTGCAGTTTTACAAAATATTACGTATTTGTTTTTTTTCTCTCTTTTATAGTCAAGAAGTGATTGTATTTGCAGCCTCATATTGCCTTACACATGAAAGAATGATCAGAATTAGTTTTAAAATCAGGTACACAGATTTTAAATTGAAAAAGAAAAAAGCAAAAGCATCAGGTTGGTACACTGTATTGTAGTATCTCTGTTGGGAAGTTCTTCTTACCAATCACATGAATGGGATTTGGCAGTGTGGTGGAGGCAGAGGGTCTGTGCTGCTGTTGATGTCAGCAGCCAGCACCATGGCTGGACATCTAATTTGTCTAAAGCAGTGGTTCTCGTGTTTGGTCCTCAAGTCCCCCTGTGAATGCTGGTCTTCATTCCAACCACAGTTGCAACCACTGCATTATCACAAGATCTAATACACTAACAGGTTAATCAGTCAGGGTTCTTAACAGGGGAAAGGTGCCAGTGGCACTGAAACTACAGTATTTGTTTGATAATGAAGAATTCTTGGAAAAAAAGCTTATGACTTTAATTAGTTCTCTGCAACTGAGTCAGCACTTGAAAATGACAGTAACACTGGTATCCCATCCAGCTCCCTGCAATGCAGAGGGTCTTTTTCAATCCATACAAAAGAAGAACTTCTTAGACAAGACCCTAAGGCCAGTCACAGCTGACAACCCTGGAGTTGCTTGGTAACAGCTTCAAAAGTGAAGTGGCTGCTTTGGCAAGAAAGGGGTCTAAATTCCTCTCAGTGGCAAAGTGACTGATAATATGGAGCAAATTGTTGAAAGTAGCACGTTTGGGAAAACAACCAAAGTTCATTATGCAGTGTTTTAGTGCATTTTAAAATACCTTAGCATTGAATATGTCAGTTAATTTGTTTCCTCCAGTCAGAGGAGTGGATTAAAGAAGGCAGGCTGGCACAGTCACTCTGTGACTACAACAAAAGTGGTAGATGATATGAGATTGAAAACTGACTGATAGGGGTTGCATTCCAGTACTCAAAAAATTATCCTCCTTTCCTCCACTGTCACCTCATCTCCACTTTCTCTCCTATACTGGGACATCAGAAGGAGACATTGGACAGGAGAGGAGGATACATTTTTTGAGTATTGGAACAGAACCGGGGAATTGCAAACAGTATCTCTTCAGAAAGATATAACACAGGAAGTTTCCTTGTGCTTGTAACCAACACAAGGACAGCTGGGAAGCTCAACATGCCTGCTGTGATTAAAATACACAAACAAGCTCATTACTATTCTGTACTCAAAGAAAGACACTCCAGGATATTTTCCCCCTATTGCTTGAGGATGCGCAAACACTGGGCAGCTGTTCCTCTCTTCGTCCACCTCTGTAGACAGTCCTGTGGAGATTATTACAGCAGAAGCATTAAGTTAAAGTGTCCTCCCTCTTTACTTAAAAGCCTTAAAGCTTATAAGTATATGGCTTAATACTTTCTGCAAACTTTTGAAAATGTAATCACTAAATATGAAATTCAGTATTTATTATTGATGTAAAGGGGTAAACATGGCTTTAACAGGAGTCGAAACAAATGCTTTGACACTGAGCCTGACAGTAACACAGAAGGAGGGAGTGATCGAATCAATACTGCAGGATGTAAAGCGTTTGGGTGTGCACATGGGTGTGGGCATAATTTAATGTATGTGTGACACTGGTGAAAAATACACAAGTCAGGACAGAAATATCACTGTTTCTTGCAGGAGAATACATGCTTTTGAACTCTTGAAATTGGAAGAAGTGATAAAATGCACTGAGCCATAGTTTCAAACCATCAGTTAAAATACTGGATGCAGTTCCCTTGATCTCAAAAAGTAGAATCTGAAATACATCCATCCATCATCTGCTTTATCCAATCAAGGGTGCATTCCATTGCTTGAGAAATGTATCCTCTTTTCCTACATTATCGCCTTTTCTCCTCCCTCGCTCCCTCCAATACTGGAACATTGGAAGGAGTGTGAAGATAAAATGGTAGTGGAGGAAAAGGAGGATACCTTTTTTGAGATGCACCCCTATGGTCAAGGGAAAGCAACGCTATTTGAACGATGAAGCTAAAACTCAACTCAAGCGTTTGATCCTTATCTTGTGATTGTGCTGAGGTGTTTAGATATAAAGGACATGGCCGTTCAGAGAGATATTTACATTTACAGGTTTAGGTTCAGCTTGAGTTCCCATAGTTAAATGAGCATCCATAGGTGGAGGGTTTTGTCTGACCACATGCAGCTGGGGTTTTGATCCCTGGACTCTTTATGCTCTGATGGGTCAATACTATCATTTGGCATTCTTGAAAAGTAAACCCATGGCCTATTCATTTCCATGGATTTTCAGTGACTTTACAAGTAAACTTCAAGTCCTCAGATATGTCTGAACTTACTTTTACATAAGCCATGATAATTTCAATTGGGGCAGAATTTAGCAGAATTTGTATTTAAAACATCATATGGAAATAAATGTCAGTGTATAATTTATAATCCAGCACAACTTGAGAATTAGTTAATGTTTAAATACTTTTGTAAGGTAATGCATATATTGCATTGCCAGAGAAATTGATTAGCTTATTGTCCCTTAGGGCAAAAGATCTCTTTAGGAACCTTATTCAATGCAGTCACATTTGTTAAAATGTGCAACATAAATTTTACCTTCAGAAACAATTCACTTTTATTAGGGGGTAGCTGAATATTCACAATTGTTGTAGTGTGATTAAGTTGTAGCAATTGAATAGTGTTTTAATTATGCTGGGTTTTTCTGAGGACATATTCACCAAGGAGAGTTACTCCTTTGAAAGAAAAGATTGCCTCTTTCTTCAAGCATTGACAAATGAAAATGCTATCAAAAGAGCTTCCCTTTAAAAACGTGTTTACACATGGAAGCAGGCAGTTAAGGGATGTGATCATAAACCCAGATTTTGTAAGTCAGGCATAATGCAGGCACAGTTTTGCATTTACTCTTGATTGACAGTTCCATTGACAAAGCTAATGTGTTACCAGAGCTACTGATTCTATGTAAAGGCTGTACTTGAAACACACATGATGTTAAAATGTAATTTATGACCATTCACTGTATGTTAACATCAACCATCACTGTAATTTTCATGTTAACAAGTTCATAAAATGACAATAAATTGTGTTTGTACTTGGTTGTTAATTTGAAACTTGATTTGTTGAATCAGTCTGTCATAAACAATGGCACAGACCTATAATAACATGGATTTATATTCTCCCTGTTCTTCCCTCCCTCCCTCCCCAGGGATCACAGAGACAGTGGCACAACTACTATCAGGCCTACTAGCAGACAGGAATCTGCTGAAGAAATACCACTACCACAAGGCCTACCTAATCTTGTGTGGTGTAGTCAACCTGCTCTCTCCACTGGCTACCACCTACCTCCTGCTTATAGTCTATGCTGTCTGCTTCGCCATCTTCTGTGGAGGGTACATGGCTCTGCTCCTGCCTGTCCTGGTAGGTTAAAAGTAAAAACATGAAAAATATATAAAATAAAAAAACATATAAAATAACATGAGTATAGGAATAACCATGTCACTCTATGAGTGACTACAAGGTCTGATAGAATCCCACTGTAATATTCAGATAAAATATGCAGGAGGAAATCCATCCTTCTTAACTGTGTAGTTCTCTGCAATGCACCATTTTGCACTTCAATCATCTATCACGTGTATGAGAATGATAGGCTAATTCAGGCACTGAATGCATAAATATCTGCTTTATCTAAGATGTACTTGCGTTTCTCACTGAAGTTTGTTGGTTTCTCTGCTTGCCTTTGAAGCGATAAGTGATCCCTGCATGAGTACCTTTTGGGTTTTGATGAGTTTATTTGTCCAGTATAATGAAAGAAAGCTACCTTTAATTCCTGTGAGCAGACCCGACAACCAGACAGCTACTCCCAAAGCTGCTTCAGTGAAACCAAAGGTGGCCAGTGACCATGTAGCATGCTGCAGTGTGGCCACTCGGAACTCAGGCATCACTCCTGCCTCTCTTCCCCCACTGTGCAGCCAATCTCAAAATGGCAGAAGGTATGCATAGTGTGGTCAGGGTGACCACTGTGGCAGTCTGCCCCGGGTTTGCTGCCTACACAAATCACACAGTGGCACACCTGTGTGGTCAGTGTATAGATGGGCAAAATAGTTTGCCAGGGCTACAGGCTTCAGTTCACTCAGTGGGTGCTGACTTAAATTAAAACTGGTTAGGATGTGTGGCCTCCTAATTTCTTGGGCTTTCATTACCATATGTTGGTGTGGGCTTTTAGGGTGAACCACAAAAAGAGCCTGTTGAACCCTGTGCAATACACACTCTCTGGGGATTAAGGTAGATTCTTTTCCCCAATTAGCTTGTCTTTCTGTGCTTCAAGTGAATCAGCTGTATTTTTGTGTAGCATTATTCAGAATGTAATTGTAGGTGTGGTAGATGACATGTGTCTATGTGTGTCAAATGTACACCTGCTTCCTTGAGCTTCATGAGGTGTCCAAATGGTTTGCATATCTGGTTTCTCTCCTGAATGGACAGCTTTGGGAGAGCAGTGTATATCATAGTGTCTCAGGTGTCACTGGGGGTTTAATGGTGTCACTTCAACTGCCCATCTCCTTGTCTCTCCCCTCCTAAGAGGCACAGGTAGATTGCATCTATGCAGGCCTCCCTTGCTCCTGGAAATGGACCTTGCTCCGGTCCTGGATGTGCTGTTTGCTCCCAACTTTGAGCCACTAGCATTAGCGGTTGTTAAAGTGTTTTATAAGACTATCTTGGTGCTCATGTTGGCCATGGCCAGGTGCATAGATGACTTGCATGCAATATAGAGGTTTCATCAGGTGATGTCCATGGCTTCCATGTTCTTAGGGCTCAGATCCTTTCATAACCTGGTCATTGAGTACAGTGTCTTCCCCTCTTATTTGTTCTGGGGCAGGCATGCCCCTGAGATCAGTTCATTGAGCCCTGTGGGAGCTCTGTACATATATGTCGAAGATGCATGGACTATAACATGCCAACAAACTGTCCTTTCTAGGCAGTGTGCACAGTCTCAGAGGCTGTCATATTGACTTGTAGAAGCTATTTCTCTCACATATGTAAATTCTGGTCATATGCCAGTGTTTGGTGTTTGATGGCTGGTTGACCAGGAGAATGGAGACACTGTGGTGTTACTCCTGGTTTAATTACATTTAATGGGGGAGCCCTCCACTGGAAGGACAGTTGAAGTTGAAGGTGATGTGTGAACATTCAAGCTGAAATATCACCCAGGCATGGGCATGTACAGATATGTGCCAAGGCCTGGGTGGAGAGAATGACAGAAATATGTGGGTGTCACCAGAGCAGCAATGGTACAAAATTCCATGAGCACAGATACATCAAATGCAGAGAGAGGTATAATGTTAAGGAATTAATGAGTTAATGATTATGTTGTAAATATTGTAAAAAACATTGAATATGTAACTACATGTGTTAATAATCTTTTCATATTCATGGTTATGTCTATGGCATATTGTACATTGCATGCCATTTTGCATTGCTAAATTGAACATTATGTTTATTTTTTGTTTGAATATATTATGTATCAAACAACCATTGCATTTATCAGCAAATAGAATCATATCTTAACCAGTAAAGCTCCTGAGACATACAGGGCAAGGATGCTGTTTTGTTTATTATTGAAAATCCTCCCTGAACCATTCATAAAACTGTATTGTCCCCAAAACCTGTTGTGCAGCCCATGTATTTATAGAAAAATGTAATTAGGCTACTTTTTGTACAATGAATGTGCCATGAGATAAAGTGCTTCTAATAAGTTTTCAGCCAAATAAATACATGTAAATCTGATGATTGTTGGCTGTATGTGTCTCCTCAGGTGGACCTGGTTGGGGTAGAGAAGCTGAACAGCTCAATGGGTCTGTCCATGTTCTTTGTAGGTCTTGGCTGCCTCACAGGGCCTCCCCTTGCAGGTGAGTGTGGAAGGTCTCTGTTGCCACAGTAATGGACTAAATTTTAGTTACACCTTTTGAACCTGCCAGAAACAGAGACATATGTTCATCCATTTCTCAGAAGCCTTCCCCCACACCTCCAGTTTTGAAATGGTGGCATCTGTTTTGGAAAGGACTGTGACGTGCACGTGTGAGCGTTAGTGTTGGGAAAGAAGAATGGTTCTCCTTTGATGGGGGAGGGTGGGGAGGCCTTCTCAGAGCAGAGGGGGCTGTATGCCATATGATGAATGGGGGTGGTGATGTTGGGGGAAGGGAATACTCAGGGTGGGGTCTGAAAAGTCTGGAGCTCATGCTGGGCTGTGAAATAACAACAGTCAGTATGTTTATTTTCTTTCACTTACAGAAAGGTAAAACCCTTTGGCTGTATTTTCAACTGCAAACCAGGGACTTTTTGGTCCCTTTCCCAACTCCCTTTTTAGTTCCTTTTTAAATGTTTTTTTTAACCTAAAAATAGTAAATTGAGAATATACAAGTTGAAAATCCATGGGATGATATATTTGCTACAATTTGGTTGCAAATGTCTTGACACAATTGAATAAAAATAGCATTAAGTTTCCAGTAGGCTTAATCCAGCTGCAGATGTTTCATCTTGTATATACAATACTTTGTAGTCCAAAGCTTCCCTTTAGGAAGTAACTGATTTCTCATGAGCAACATATGCATCTTTGACACTTTATTGTCCATTGATGTAATTTGTACTTTCCTCTAATCAGTTGTGGTTCTTCTGCACTTAATCTACCAAGCAATGCAAACCCTTTGTTTAATCAGATGTATTTTCTCTACATAGGTTTTCCTTGCAGCGTTACTTTTAAATTTATTACTGTTCTCAAATTCTGTTACATTGCAGACTATCTTGTAAAAGAACACAGCAGTTAAATCTATGATCCAGAATAAGTAAGCCACCAAACCACTCAATGTTTGATGTAGAAACCCTAGAATTAACCAGTTCACCTACCCCCATCCCCCAAAGTCTGGACCCGATCTTGAGGGTGGCAGGTAATTAACAAGCCCTGGGGTTTAGGATGTTTAAGTTGTAAGCCTTATGGTGAGTTTCATTTCTTAATATGCAAAACTGGATCACCCAACTTTGAGTTTGCCCAAGCAAGATCTTGATTTTGGGCCTTGATCCTGAATGTGTTTCTGATGGCTCATTTCAAGCGATTGCCTATTATCAGATGTAAGATCAGTTGTGAAAAGGCTAACACCATTTAAATTCTGGATCACCTAACTTTGACTTTGCCCAAGAAAGAACTTGATTGCGGTCCTTGATCTTGAAGGGCAGAATTCCTGTTGTTTCTGATGGATATTTTCAAGCAATTGTTTATATCAGGTGTAAGATCAGGTGTTAAGAGGCCCCTCAGGTATGCTAACACAATTTGAATGCTTGACCATTTGCTCTCATAAAGGAACACTGAGGCTCACATGAGCTCAGACAATTTAGTGACATTGTCAACTTTCCCAGAAAAGTGAAATTGCAAAATAAGTAGGTGACAGTCCACTGTCAATGAACTAATGCTTTGATTCAGAAAAGGTACTATCGCGAGAGCAAAAAATAAGGTCTTCTGATCTATAAAATTGTTTTGATGTAATGTTGATTTTATGCTAATCAGTGATCAGTATGTAGAGCTGAGGATAGTTGTTTCACACTAATAAATCAGTCTATAGATCTTTTATTTATTCCTTTATTTACCCAGTTTTGGCTAGTTTACCTTTCTTTCTCAAACACAATTGAGAATATTGAATGTAGCTGCTTACATTTTGTAAAACAGTTCTTTCCATGGGGCTTCTCTAGCTCCAGATCCAGAAAAATCACTGAAGATGGCTGTAGGTAAAAATCTCAGATTCAACTGGGTCAATTTAGTTTAGCCAGTGTTTCTAAGGTAAAAAAAATAAGTAAATTAATTTACTAATTAAGCTATGATGTGAAAAGAGGAAAGCGTGTACTTGTCTGTGCTTTCCTGAATTGTCACTAGAAGTTGAAGTAATGGGTGGAGCTTGTGTATAAAATTGGGCATTTCAAGTTGGGGATATACAAAATCTATGTATGTAATGTATCACCCTTATATGACTTTAGATCCAATATACTATTCTGTACTTTTACTTTGTGTAAACAATTGAAGATTGTTAGCTTTCAGCTGTCATTTTCAAAAAAACATTTATTTCAAGCTGACTGTGTATATCTTGCAGGCTACCTGTATGACTACACCCAGACCTTTGACTGCTCCTTCTACCTGGCAGGGGTGTGCTACCTACTCTCTTCTGTTTCACTGTTCCTGGAGCCTCTGGCACGGAGATGGCAAGCCCAAAGAAAACACACAGTGGATGGGAAAGAGAATAACAGCTGCTGTGGCCAAGAACCACAGAAATTGGCATTTTGCAGAAGATCAAAGAGTGGGAATATTAAAAACCACTGCCAATATGCAGCTCCAGAGACAAGGAGAATGTGAACTGTGCTTCTCTGAACACATCTCGTTATCATTTTAATAACGATACTACAAACCCAAAGAAAACTTGTCAATGCAAACATTAAAACTGTAATTCAAACTATTGACTGTTATCTTACTATTTACAAATATTCCTGTGGAAGATTTCAAATATGTCCCAGTGACTTTTGCTAATCCTTAAGGTACAAAGTAAATTTAAATTGAGGAGTAAACTACCATCACAAGGTGAAAAGGAGGAGCTGAACAGTGGTCATTGCGAGCCTAATTTCTTAACAGACTTCATTAAACTTGAGACTTTAATGTGATGAAGTAGAACTCTATTAAGTGCGCTGTATCAAAACCACTCAGCAGGTTGCTTCCTCTTTAAGTTTGGATTGAGCTCATTGTATTGAGCCCCAATATAAGATTAGATTTTTCTAGTTGGTACATACAAGTGAATTATTTGGGGAATTTCTGTATTTATTCTTGTTTCATCAACTTCTTTGTATAAATTTGTAAGTTTTCCCTCAGATTTCATAGCCAAAGACATACTTTCCCAAAACTACATAGAATTCAAGTGTCATTTTGCATAGTGTTTGATGTACATCATACATGCCACCATGCTTGTTTTGTTCTTTCTGCTAAAAAAACAGAGCAAACTTGACAGTATGTGATTCTTATATAGCTGTAACTTGGATAACAATGTTAAAAATGCTGCTGGTATTTTAATTGTCCTACACCATCTATATCTTGGTAAATTTGGTATTCCTTACATAACTCTGCCCTCTAGTGGCACCCACAATTCTTGTGGAAACATTCCTCTCACTTCCATGTTGTGTACACCCAAAGCAAAAAAATATTGAAAAATCTGTTTATTTTGTGCATACCGATATTTAAAACAAGATATATTTCCCTTGTTGGTTGCAGATTAAGGTAGCAGTTTATGGTTCTTTTTAATAACATACAACCTTAATATGTGTGCAGTAATGTGCAGTATATTTTACTCTGTACATTATCTCCATGAAAAGTTGGACCATTTCCAGAAGTTATACCACAGATTTGTATTGCTTTACATGGTTAAGTACACCATCAGTTATTCTTATGCATACCCTAAACTTTGAGCTACATGACATAAGTGCCCCCAAATCAGCACTCCTACTCATTGATGCTTTATACCAGACACACCTAAATGCACTTCATCTGACAAAAGGCAGTGGTCACATGGATACCTTATGTCCACTTGCCTTTGGGAGTCATTTAGGCATGTATCCATACTGAAAAATTTGTAGGGGCCAAAATGATAAATTAGGAGGGCTTTGAGGAATAAAATTATTTTCAGATGATATGTCTAGAACACTGTATGCTTTAGGGGTGTTATTGACTATACCTGTTTTTCTTGTTGCAATTCCATCTTGATAGGTCCCTCCAAACAACTTTAATGAACAAAATGACTTTACAAACCATCACATGACAAATGCTTCAATAACACAATACAAGCAGTGCAGGCAAGATTGAAAAATCTTTATTACAAGTCAAAAACACTAAATGTACATGATGGAAAAAAAACAGTATAAATGTATATATACAAATCTTCAATATGTTACAGAAACTATTTTTGGGGGTTTTTGCATAGACAAAGGATGAAAAATACAAAGTACAAATAAACATTTGTATGTGACAGAATAATGCCAATGATGTTTTGGTTAAGTGGTGAGAAAGACCTAAATATGTACAAGTTGTTTTGTACTCACCATCGTGTGTTGGTCTTCCTGGAAACAAGCTGCTGCATTACTGCTCTGAAACAAGAAGTGATTCAGGTTAAGGGAGCGCAATCCTGAATTACACACAAACTCTATCAGACTTGAGGGTTGATGATGCCATGTAAAAACATTAAAACATATTAGGAACAACCAAGTACAAAAGAAAATGAGCACTGTGCTCAAAGACAGCTAGATGGTGGACTGCTTACATCTATACTGCATGCAGAATCAAAATACGAACAGGCTTTGCACACTCAAATATCGTAACATGAATGTTAGTAAGCATACAAACAGACAGGCAACAGCCCCTCCCAAACCCACCTGTTCACTCCAGTTCAGCTAAACTGAATTCACAAACCTTTTTGCTGGCCCTGACTCACTCTCAATATTTAACATAGTGTGCGTTACAAGCAGTGGTTCTGTCAAACTGGCCATTTTTATTCTGACTGGAAAAATAAATCCCCCACCAGGTGTGTGGTGGTGGATTAGGTCATATTTAATCTCTTTAAGGTGTATGAAAGATGTGCCATATGAAAAATATGAAATAATATACGAAAAAATCTATCAAATAAAGATTGTTACCATTGCTGCAAAGGTATATCTGTGGATTTTACCTTCAACAGGTTCTCTTCACAAAGGTGGTCTAGGTTATAGCTTGTTTGAACTGGAATTTGGAAAAACGCTGAAAAAGTCTAACTGTACATCATGTACTGTACATGCATAATGGCTGGCCAGCAACATGGTGGAAACGTAGCACTCATTAACTTGCTTGTTAATGACAGCTTCTCTGTCAAGTTAGTTGTCATTTAAGTAATTATTTTTATTAAATATTTATGATACAGGTAGATCAACTTACCATATTACTTGTTGAGTTATCACCAAACAAGTACAAAACTGTTTGACGGTGCTCATGACTTAAGAGTGAGGAAGCTTAACATACCTGCACCGGAGCAGAGGAAAGACCCCCCCTCCCCCAAAAGCCCAACCATACCACTTCCCACAGAAAATTGGTTCTGACTCATTCCTGGTCTTGCTTAGCCCCATTTGTCTTGAAGCGTCATTCAAGAGGTGACAAGCCTGTGTAGTTCCATAGTAGTCCAAAGAAATCCTAGAGACAGACAAACCCTTTTAGCAGTAATGATCCTAAAAAATTAAAACAAAATTTATTTACACCAATAAAATTGTAAAGTGCACCAGGCTTGTAAAATTGTCTTGCTACTTCAATTTCAAGTTTGTCATTGTGTGCAGTACACCTGACCTGCAGTATAGCTTGACATTTTTAACTCTGCAGTTGGAATCTGTTTGCACTGACATGGGCCCTTTGAATAATTAACCTGGTCCAGGACCACATGAAGCTAAGGCCTGTCAGTTTAAACAAAAAGATTAACCACAGTTTCCACAAACCAAGTATGATATTGAGTTCTGTTGAACTGAGATAAAACCAAGGTTTCACCGGAATGAACATTCTTGATACACTGACCTAGTACACATGCTTACTATGTGTGTGAGACAGAATCTCCTTGTTGCTCCCCTTAAAGGCCAACCTGAACAGTGTTACAGGAACCTTCCAGCCTATGTCATCACTAAATGTCTGTATTAAATCTCGTACTGTAGTATTATCCACTGGACTTGATCTGAATAAAGTGGAATTGGTGCTGTCACAGATCACAGGTTTGGACAGAGGTGTGTAGACTTTGTGATCCTGCTGGAGTACCAGCAGCAACAACTTTTGAGGTCACAACACAGACTGCATGATGGAGTGGAGTAGCAATAATTTTAAAAAATCCCTCTCCCACTTGCCCTAGGACTTGGTCTGCACCCACAGCTATATACAGACATGCCTCCTGAAGGCTGAAGAATGTGGCAGGAATGCTCAAGGGGAGGGGGGGTTATTATCTACAGACCTGATCAAACAGTGTTTCTGGCTGGACTCTGCACACTTAGTCAAGACCATGGCAGAGGGGCCCTTTTCCTGGCATTATCAGCAGCTTGGTTGAGTAAACTGCACTGATCAAAATATTCCAGGTTAAAGGGGGATGGTTGTTTTCACAACATCGATTACAGAAAATGCTTTATGAAGTGACGGGAGGAGAGGAACAGCTTCTACTATTGCTCCTGCACCACCACCACCCACCCCCACCCCTACAACACAACAGCAGCTTCATGACCTGACAAGGAAACCTGCAGATTACATACTGCAATTTGCTTAATGGCATGCAAAACATTTCCCCAGCCTGAAAGCATATTATAACATAAGTTCAAAGGGAGAGAGGGACAAATTTGTTTATGCATCCTACTGAGTGTCTTGAAACCTTTAGGGTTTTTTTTAATAGAGAAGAAACTGAAGTAAGGTATATGTGAAAACCAGGCTCTGTAACATGTTACTGATGACTACTACAAATTCTTAATCGATTGTGTTCTGAAAAGTGTGCAACCTACCACTGTATTTCCCCCATATGTTTACAAGCTTACAATGTCTCTATATTTTAGTCAACACCCACCACCCCAAACTGACCTCAACTCCAGAATGTTTTTGTGCTAAATAGTAAAATATGAAAACCAAAGACATAAATCCATTTTCATTCCTTGTACTTCCTCTAAAGGCTTCCAGCATTTGGGATTATCCTTCACTACATGTCTATTTACAGCAGTAAATAGTATCATACCTAAACAGCAGACATAATTCCTTTTGCCAATCATTCAGCCTCTGATTAGGGAACTTACCATTCACAGCAATTAAGCTTACAAAATGGATAATATACTGGATAAAAGCCACTGGTCTGCTTCACAGTCTTAATATTAATTGTACTTTTACATGACAAATTGAAAATACTTGTATTAGTGATATGGAAAGATACTAACCAAATAGCCTTAACTTCAAGCCATGTGTGCCTTCCTTTCGGACAACCGTAATTACAAAGTATTTCTCAAAGGAGAAATCTAAAAGCAGCCAAGCTTTCAAATGTACATTTTATGTATTATTCAAACTGAAAACTGATCTATTAAATGTCTTATTTTGACTTTGGGATGTGTGTGTAAAGCATTTCTTGGGTTGTAATGTCAAAACATCACATTTGTATGACATACACATCCTAGGAGATATTGTAGAAAACAACATCTGAAGTTACATGTCATTAGGAACATAAGGCCTATATGAAGTACTACTGTCACTTAAAAAAAGTAGCCACCCTAGGACAGAGACTCAAAATACATTTTGTTAACAAAATGTTAACAAGTTAACATCATTCATGCAGGTGTAGTTCATTTTGATGAAATAAATCTTTGAAACATCCTAATGATTTCACATGTGGTATACATTTAAGATCTTGTGTCAAGAAGGAAAGACTAGTTCACAGTATACGCACCTCTGAGGCTGATGGCCTTCATAATTGCCTTGGATTGCATCACACATTACCTGATGTGCCCTTTAACGCTGAGGCCATGACCACATCAGACTGCTGTTTCCTTCACACAGCCACTGAAGAGGAAAAGGTCACACTTGTCCTCCAGAAGAACAGGAGAAACACAGGACCACTGATATAGCAGGCCAGATGTCCCCCGCATAGTGGACAACACAGCTCCCGATACAGAAAATTCACAAGGTCTTTCCTCTTGCTTTTAGATGGCTGACAGTGAAAATGCACTGGGATTCCTGGCTGGATCAGTTTTCAGTTAGGATAATATATTTTTTTTAATTCATAAGCTAAAAAACAACGAAACGAAATGATCCCTCTACAGGAAAACAGTGACTAAGTATTTCTTATTTTTGCATAATTCCCCCCGTTCACCAAGGGGGACACTGGGCAAACGATGGTGCTGTACAGATGGGTGGGCAGTGTGCTGGGATTGCTGGGGAAACAACAGCCATCAGGATGCATGCACTGGAGAGGAAGGGGGTATGGTCACATAATGCTGGCTGGGCCCCTCCAAATCAAAACAAGGACAACAAAAGAAAATGTAAATCAAACTCCTAGCCCTGACCGGGGGAAATCCTCTTCCTTCAGGCTTTAGAATGACAACAAAAATCAAATCATAACTGGAGAAAACAAACCAAAGAGCAGAAAAATGAGATAAACAACTGCTCCTCAGGATCTGGAGATTGGGTGACAGAATCAGCATCAGCTTGTTGTGGGGGGTGGGGGTGGGGGAGATGAGCCAAATGTTTCTGTCCTGGCAGTGCTGGCGCTGGCAGTGGAGGCATTGGTCTAGTACCCCTGTAAACAGTGTGCGTAGCCCCACTCTGATGTGTGTGTGGCTGCAGTCAGGTGTACTCCCTTGCTCAAATGAGGAAACAGGCACAGTTAGGGCCAAACTTTGGGTACCCCTGTAGGAAACTCATTGGGACAACGCGACAGGGGGCTGATGGAAACACCCCAGGGAGGTAAGTGGATGCTGGGGAACCTGACTTGTCGGTCCCGTTCTCCATTAACACTCCTGTGTTCGCACCGCAGAGAAGGACCCCGGCTCTAAGACCAGGGAGCTGTGGTGACACATGACCCCACCCCTCCCCGCTCTGCTCCGCAGGGGGAAGTGAAGCAGCAGGCGAAGGCAAGCAGGGTTGGAATTTACCATGAGAACATCAGGAACTCTTCGAAAAGGGGGGGAAGAGGGACAACAATGATGAACAACACTGAAAGATGGCTTGCCCTTGCTCTCATACTTTCTATTTCCTCTCCTTCCTGGACTGAAAAGGTGCTTTTCTCTCGCTCGTGGAAAGGAGGCCTTTTTAAAGTGCAGCAACAATTCCTTCGCAACACAACAAGGGTCAAAATGCGTGTCTTCAACTCACTTCCAAGGCAGAAACGTGTTTTTTTTTTCCCTCAAGAGAAAGACAATTTATTGATACTGAAACAAAATCAATTAAGTGCGTGTGCACTTTCTGTGTAAACAGCTACTTCTTAGCTGCATAGGTGCACAGATGGTTTCCTCAAATATTTTTTTCCAGAAATCTGGTGTACACAGCACAAAGCAAAAGGTCATTTTTTTCCACTTAAAACACGGGAACTGGCATCACAAATGCAGTTACACAACTTCTAAGCTGCCCTCTTAGTGAAAATGCACAATTACTATATGGAAAGCTTTCTCCACGCCTCATCAGAAAGGCTCCTGAATGATTTTACACAAGCTCTTTTTTTGGTTGCTCCCAGCCATAGACAGTCCTTTTTTCATGAGGTTATCCAGTTCTGCGTGGCTTGCTTGGAGCTGAAGAACGTGTCAGAGGAAGAATACAAAGACATTTTATACAATGTTTGATTTTACCGAACACATCTGTCACAAATCCTTTTTAAATTACAATATCTATGTATAATTAGAAGTAATTTCAGAATTAACAGAAAAGGGAAAATGGGCGATGGCACCAACAAGCTGTTAAGTATATGATTGTATATTCTCTGTAGCATTCCAAACATTATTCATGGAAAAACACCTGGCACACAATTTAAAATTTAGTTGAAATACAACATTATCAATTAACATGCACTCTTCATAGACATTCAGCCCATTTCTCAATAGTCCATTTCAAATGTTGGGTGGCAGGCTTGTAACACACTGAAAATAAAACATACAGTACCAGTTCATTCCAGAAGCAGTGGTGTTCTGGAGAAATAAACATTAACTAAAAGTAAATGTAGGTATACACATAGTGAAGTTAAAAACAAACATTTACTTGCTTCATAGTCAACATCAAAATAGGGGCCTTCATGTAAGAGAACATGAATATTCTGCCATTGACATTAGGAAGTTTCACACGAGTAATCAAGATAAACATCTGTTTGCACGGAAATACGTCAATAACAAACATGAATATTTACTCAAGGCACTCAACAGAAATGATTTTACAAAATTGTCTGCTGTAGCCGACTGAAGTTTACAGAAACTCTGGCCACTGGGGTTTAGAGACCATAAAAAACTAGTTTGTCATTGTTGTCCTTAATTATTTTGCTTCCTGATATTCTGAGACAAGATCAGAAAATTTATGTACTTTTTATCTCTTGAAAGGTATAACTTGTAATGGAGAATCCAACCATTTTGAGTCAAGCCTAATATGCTTAACCCCACAACTTCAGAGGCTTTACTGCTGGAGGTCTAGTTGCACTATAGCAGACTAATACAAAGTGATGGTTTTCTACTATTATCAGATCTGAATTCATACTCTAATATAAGTCAAGTGCCATTTAAGACCTTGGATTTGTCAGGAGTGTTTAATACACATCAGTAGCCTTCATCTGAGGAGTGTCACTTGAACAGTCTACAAAATTTAAAGCAAATTTGCCTTTACAAAATAACAGCTTTCAGCTAAGAGTCTAAATTTGTTTACAAAAAGAACATAAAATATTGGAATGATATAGAGACTAGCAGGTTCACAGGGGGAAATGTATTACATATTACATCCTCTCAAAATAAGCTGTACCAATTGTTAGACATTTTTACATTTGTGATGCAACTTAAAGGACTTGTTTTTTTAAAGATATACAGTTTAAGTGATTTTTGATTTATCCATTAGCCAACATTTCTTATCCTTTCAGATCACTGTTGGATAAAGTATTATTAAAATTTTTTCAACAACTTTCATACTTCCTTCTGTAACATCACAAGTTGTCATCTTTGACATGGCCAATGCACACATTCTCACTGCAAACTGTCATTATAAATCTAGATCTTTGATCTGTGACGATTTCATTCATTTTACATATGGTAAAATAGTTTCAGTACTACAAAGACCACCTTGCTGACCTTTAAGCATTACCTTGGGTGCTAATTGTGCCAAGCCCAAACAAAAAAAAATGACAATGTGCTCAACAGGGAAAAAAATAATTAAAAGGTTGATGGATCAAGAACCTTAGAGGTGTTAATAAAGTCACTGCTGTAAAAACAAAATTAAGCAAGGTTACTACTAACAGTGCACATCTGCAGTAAGAAAAGCAAACTGGTTTCAATTAAAGATTCTCTTAAATGGAATACTGGAGTAACCAAGACTTTCAGCATCAGTTTATCCCCAAATCATGTAGCCAAAATATTTTCTGAGGACTTCATAACAATTATTTTAGTACTCTTTTTTTTTCTTGACATTAACCACAGTGAATTCAATGGCAGTGACAAACTCAATCAAATTCTGGTGATACATAGTAGATATTAGAGAGTCGGTTTTCACATGTAGTTGCTGATCAAATGTTTTCTGAGAAGTCCCTTCATAATAACCAGTAACTTGTGAAATAAACGTCTTCTCCTCAGAGTTAAGGATTTTCATCCCACAATGTGATTAATTGCTTTTGAACTTTGGTTTAATGCCCAAATAAAGCCTTGTCACACTTACTAGACACTTCAGCTTTAATATATGACTTAAGCTAGTATTTAGTAATTGTACTGTTCTCTTCTCTGAATTGTAAAAAAACAATCTTATTCAGCTGTCTTCAGAGTAGTCTTCTGTCTTCTATATCTACAAATATCTTAGGCTAATAATTCATTTCAATGGGGGAATGATAGCTGTGGGATGGGTGAGAAAATCCACAAGGCTAAAAAAGTATAGCCGTACAAAAGGGAAAAATTTGGTTTTCATACTGATTGGTGGAACTAAGGCTCTCAAACACCATTTGACCATTGAATAAAAATGTCCTTTACAGTAGACTTGTGTGTGGTGTAAAAAAAAAAAAAAAAAGTGTCACAAAATAGAAACATACATTATGGGATAACCAATCTTAACACAGATTTTTACACTCAGAGGAGATAACCATCTCTTCTCAAATGTACCTGCTCCTAACAATGTTCCATTTAAAAATACACAGGACTGATGAATTTTAATGGATGGATGAATACTCAGGATTTGTCAAGACCTAAACCCTGAAACTGAATGATGGGTTAGATGCTTTCCAGCAGAATACTTAAGTCAGGAAATGTTAAAGGTTACTTTTAAATCTGGATTAAATATACAACAAATGCAATCAACGTCAACAGTATGCAATATAAAGAGCAAATTGTCTGTGCTTAAATCTGGGTAGTAATTCTAAATTCTACATTCATGTGAAGCAAAACAAAAGGATAGTCTACTTTACCATTTCCTTATGCTTTAATATGAATTTTTTTTATTTAGCTATCTTTGCAGCACCTGCCTGAAACCAACAAATCTAACCATACTGTGATAGAGTTCAACCAATTATACAGTAATGTATCACAAATGACAAAGCATCTTGTCAAATCTCAACCTCATCAATCTACACTAACTTCCATATGTTCTATATGGAAGTTAAAACTTCTTTTAGTAAAACAGATGGTGAAAGCCCATGTACGAAGGATTGCTGTATCCCATAATGCAGAAAAGAGCACATGCAATGTTGATAAATTACAAGACATATTCTGTTGATTTTTTTCCTTTCTACAATTATGATGCTCCTCGAACAATGATCATGACCAGGTAGTCCTCTTCTGTTTTGGCGAGGGCTTTAGCAGAGGAATCCAGGAACTGCTGAGAGAAATCACAGGGAGGGAAGGCATGGAGAACTCCTGCGTTGTCTTTGTCACGGCTGCCACCAACAGGCAGGCTGATGACTCCTGCTGCCTGCTTCTGCTTTAGGTATGAGACAAGGTTGCGCAGAGGTCGCTGGGTGGAGGCTGCCTGGTCCGATGTAGATGATCCCCCCTCTGAGCTTCCAGGAACAGCCAGGAGGACTGAGTAACCGCTGGGGCCCGCCACCTTAATACGGCGTGTGACCTCATCGAGTTTAGGCTGGTCCAAGCGCAGGCGCTGGGTGATCTTCAGCTGGGCCACCTTGCCACCAGTAGAACCGTCAATGAGCAGGCTAGTGGCCACGCCCAGATCCCCCTCCAAGAGGTGCATGTTGGAAGGGAAGTTGCTGTTCTTTAGTAGTAACATGCCCTGCCAGGCCAAGCTTAGCTTTTGCCCCCCACCATCCTGCTTAGTCAGTTGCCCGCCCTTGGCTGAACCCAGGTCAAATCGCTCCTCTTTTTTAGCAGGACTTTTGCAGGTCTCACTGATTTTGCGATTGCGCTCCCGCTCTATGCTGGCTACCCCACTGCTCCCAGCCACCGTCTCTACTACCCCAAGAGCCTTCAGTCTCTTCTCCATGGGCCCCCGGTCCAAACTGGAGTGGCGCTCTCTGACTGGAGAGGGCCTGTCTGGGCGTAGAGGTCGTTCTGAGTCACTGTATCGGCCCCCATCTCTGCTGCTGCCTCCAGGGCTGCGCTCCAGGGAGGGGCCATGGCGGCGACGGCCACGCTCACTGCTGTCTGGTGAGCGCTCCAGGTGGCGGCTGTCCTCCAGCAGCCGACGCTTGCGGGTCTGGTCACGGTTCTGCAACTCACGCTCCCGTTCAAGAGACCAGGCCTCACGTGGCCGTCGTTCACGCTCTAGGTGCTCCAGTGGCTCAAAAGCCGCTGCTGCTGCCACTGCTCGCACTCGCTCCCGGACTGCTGGGGCTGCCCAATCAGCTGTAGGGTACAGTTCTCTCTCCCGGAAGTGCAGAGGCGGTGGCGTCCTCTCCCTGACCCGCAGAACATCTGGAGCAGCGCGGTGGACAAAGGACTCTGCCACAAGATCGTAGTGGGGCAAAGGTAGGGGCTGCAGGTACTGCTGTTGGTAGCGGTGCTCAGTGTCAGCAAAGTCCACCCTAAGTCGGCGATCAGGACCCCCTAGAGGAAAGCCTCTCATGTGTGTACATGCTGCCTGGGCAGCATCCAGGCTCTCATACTGAATGTAGGCCCAGGTGTCTCCCTTTCGATAATCGATAGTCCTGATAGTACCAAAGCGATCAAACTCTCTTGCCAGTGCAGCGAGGGGGACCCATGGGCCCAGCCCACCAACCCACAGCCGGGTGGTGGGTGTAGCCTTTCCATAGCCAATTTTGATGGGGTTGCGGCAGACCACTTTGCCAGACATGCTGATTTTGGCTCTGTGTGCCATGTCCAGATTTTCAAACTTAAGAAATCCGTAAGTGCTGCTCTGCCCTCGACTCGGTCTCTTGATGTCCACCTCTGTAATCACTCCAAATCTGTCAAATGCCCTCCTCAAATCATTCTCTGTTACAGTGATATCCAGGTTGCCGAGAAACAACGTCCTGTTAGCTCTTTGGTCATCTTCTGGAGATATAAGGTCCTCTTCACGAAAAGCAGCACGTTCAGCGATGTAAGCAGGACGTGCCCTAGCTTCATAAAAAGCATACTCCCTTTCCCTCTCCAGGTCTCTAGGCAAGGGTGGGGGTGGAGGTGGGGGAAGGCGACCCAAAGCTAACTGCTGTAGTCTATAGTCTCTATATCCCAGGCCTGTTGGGGACAAAGGTCTCTGCAAATGTCTATGCCCTGCCACTGCTGCATAAGTATCCTTTTCAATAGGGGAGCGACTTCTTCTTCTATTCATATATACAGCTTCAATTTTCAAAGGTCGGTCATACAGGACTAACCTACCCCGAGCGTGCTTAGCTGCTCTGGCGTCTTCAGGCCGCCTAAAGTTAACAAACGCCACCCTCTCGTCGGCAATACGGCTTATTTTAACACTTACGTCACCAAATTTTTTAAATTCATGAAACAGTCCATCTTCTATTTCCTCGTCGCTCAACTGTGAGCCCAATTCACTAATTTTAAGAGTCTTGTACTCACTTTCGCTACTGGGGAGCGAGGGCCTCTGATCCCCGCGCACATTGGTCCTTGTAGTGGTTGGCTCGAGGGTAAGGTTCGTGTGGTTCTTGCTACTCGAGCTTGCAATCGCGTTGCTATAGCCGTGGTTACTTCCAGTACGACTGGAAACATGCCCATCGAAATCCCGACTCTCTCGTTTTTCAACGAGTAAACCCCTCCTTGCCGAACCACCTTCGCTTTTGGTCGAGCTGTTCCCGTTGTTGCTACCACCGGAGACCGAAAGAGTCCCCATTTTCTTGCTGGTTGGGTGGCTTCCTCCCCTGTCTCGAATATCATCCACGGCCCGTGACCGTTTTTTCACAGGCGACCGTTCCTTGCCTTTCATTCTTGTAATATCCTTGTTTGGACTACTTTATCGAGACGAAATAAAAATACATAAATGCATTCACTCTAAATTCTACTATTAAGATACCTAATTGGTTGGAAAATATTTCACCACTCAGTGTCCTTCCCTCAAAAACACCGCATCCGCCATCTTGAAGCTACACACAGATAATCCCGCCCTTCGTTGCTATTGGAAGAACCAAATGAGTAAAGACCATTGTCATTGGATTATGTTTGTGTCAGTCACAACGCCTTATTTCACTGTGAAAATGGTTGCATGTTTGGGATTAGGTCATATGTGTCTAGAATAGGATTTATCAAAATGGCTTTTTAGACGTGAATATGTTGTGTAAATTGTAGAATCTGAAACCAGACGGCGCGTATTAATTCAAGAATCCCCTAATAACCAGTTTGGAATCTGTCCGATTCTCAAGGGATTCGCATTATGACGACTATGAAACTTTTGAATTACGTTCGTGAAGTGATATTCTATTTACCTAGTGGCAGTGTCTTTTAACACGTCTTGAAGTGAATGCTCGTTTATGTATTTGAACGGATACAGGTTTTGGTCTTCTGAGGCCACCGTATCGGTGATTGTATACGATATGTATCGTTTGTTCAGGATAAAACCCTGCAAACATCAAAAAAGTTAAGGATCATCGCAATATATACTGCAGCAGATATGCTTCTGCTGCAAAAGAGATACGATTATGTTTATCAGGTAAAGTCATTAGCCATGTGAATAATTTAGCTTCGTTAACCTTGCTATGGCTGCTGTTCAAATTAAGATGCTTGTTATAGTTGCTTCAGCTGTTAAGATAGTTACACGGAATGTTGTCTTAATATACGTTGTTACAGGGACGTTACTTGGGACACACGCGCCATTTTGGTTCTGGAACTGTGTTTTACAAACTCACCATTTGGGTTCGCGTCAGAAGTAGAAATCCCTATAGCTGATTCAAGACAGTGTTCAGGAATTTCAGTGGCAGGTTTTCATTTGTTCTCTGCAAATACTCAATGGAAAATCACAGCTGAAAAAGAAGTAAATAAAAGCAACAAATAGGAACCTTCAGTAAAGTGTTAAAAAAACAGATAATATAATATTGGCTGTTGTTTCTTTAACACTATACGTATGTACTATGAAACACGGTGTAACATATCATTAAGTTCACCTTACTTTACCTCTGAAAATATACCAAACCAATTAATTTGTACTAAATGGTTCTTGATTTGGAAATCTGACACTTTAATGTCACCTTAAAATGTCAAATTAAAGTAGAAGTTATAAACCCCTGAAGTGTATTTTTAAGCTGTTAACTCTAGGACCATCTGTGCTTATTGGTATAAAGGGGTAATCAAGGGCATTTTACATATCCCTTAATGTTTAAGCGTAAAATTAAGAGGTCCGTACAAAACCTTAACATAAAGTATAAAAGTGAGGTTATATACAGATTAAACAAAATCCTGCAACAAAGATTTATATTCTATCGAATGTTTTGTGTATGTATGCCACATTCTGTTAACAGCAGTATTTCTAAAGTTGATTTATAACAAAATGCTACAACATAGCAAATAAGTGTGTGTTAATTTGTTTGCATCAAGCAGTTTTTAACAATTTTATTTCTTGTGAGGAATAATTTAGAATAATTTAATAAATCTATGACTAATTCTTGGCCACATTAAATTATGAGACAAAAATAGTTTTAATCCTAATACATTTGTTGCAATGTTTCTGAAATGGCCCATTGCACATTTGAGCAATTGCTAAATAGCTGATGTTTGATTGCTCCGGTTCCAGGCACACTGATATTAGAAACACATTAAACATATTAAACAAATATCTTGCTCTCTGACCTCTGCATTGGGCACAAACCAAACATGTTACATGTTCCCAGAGGAAAGGCGATTGAAAACGATTCAGCACTTGCCCCCCAGTATTTGAGTGTTCATTAAACGGGATAAAAGGCAGAATTCTAAACCAAAAATCTGCTCTCAAACAGAAGGGGGAACAAGAAAGGAGACCATACCTGTTTCTTTAATCACAAAATAGGTCCACACTGTTGGCTCTTCTATTTGTAAGGGGAATGGAAAGGCTAACAATCACTCCAATGTTAATTTTAAACCCAAGAGTAATCCTGATTCTAGCCCGAACCCTTGCCCAACTTTCTGTTCATCACCACTATCCCAACCTTAAGACAGAGGTGGTGATCATGCTGCTTCTCCTGGTTCTTCTGGTTGTAAGGGGAATGCTAATTCACATGTTTCCCTGATCTTTGCTAGTAGTCTGATTGTGGTAGTTTGTTTATGACTACCAACCCGACCCTTACACGGGGGTGGTGGTCATGCTGCTTCTGCTTCTTATGTTGGTTGTAAGGGGAATGCTTATGCTAACATTTTCATAACAGTTCCCTAACCTTGGCTCTAGCCCTTCCCCAATTTTTTTTGTTAATGACCACCACCCCCGACCGTAAAACGGGGGTGGTAGTCAAACTCGTTCTGTTAGTCCTGCTGGTTGTGAGTGGAATGCCAATGTTAATGTTTTTTCTTGGCAGAGCCACTATTATCTGTCTTACATACAGTAACATAATGTAATGTTAATATGATATATACTTATGCTCCTTACTGAAGCAATTCAGGTTAAATGCTTTGCTTTTAAATGTTCTTTAACCAGGATGTTCTTTGCATCCTTGTAAACTTTTTTTCCTTTGTGACACTCCACAGTGTCTCAGTCTGCTGCAAGAAGGCATGATATCACTCAAAGGTTCTGATAAATTGAACATCAGGGCATGTTGTAACTTGTAACGCACTCTGTCAAATGATATATATTGTACACCCTATGTCGAAGAATTTGAACATCTTGAAAATGTCATTAAGATGCACTTACACAAGGTTGCAAGAAGATGGCGCATGTGCAATACGTACTCAATCAGCACACTCAGAAGGCAAAGATTCATGCAAGCTTCTGCTTTAAAATGTATCTCAAGCTTTGAAATATCCTCCCAAAACACTACCCAGATTTACGCCTATTTAAAATATGCATTTGGAATATGTGTAAACATACTGAAAATGTTCACCTAGAAGTATTTGCTGAATGTATGTAGAGGGTTCATTAAAGATATCTCATAAACTTGCGAGAGTATGGCGAATAATTATGTGCAATATCTACTCAATCTGCGGTCCTAGAGGGCAAGGGTTCACGCAAATCCTTACTTTAAATTGTTAGTAGTTTGTATTTTAAGTTTTTAATGTATTTTCCCTAAACCACTTTTCAAGTACGTTGTCTTGAACAAAAGTAGAATAAAATCCTTAAAACCGACCTTATGCATAAATCCAAAAATGCTTTAAACATAAATGTGCCGTGACTCATACGGAAGGATTGTATTCAAATACTGCATACATCCACTATTTTACAAAATTTTTTTAATATAATGGATATAAATGCTGTGTCAAATACATTTAATAAAATTGCGTACGCTATATGTATTATGAAGCAATAAATACAGTTTCCGTGAAGCTATAACTATGTCTTAAACCAAAAAATAAGTCAAATAACCCTATTTTTCAGTTGCATTGCTAAACATGTAAATGAATGGCAATGACAAATGTCAAATTTGTCTTCTTATATGAAATAACTGATGGTAAAAACATTAAGGAACAAAGATTCAAGTGCGCAGAAATTATTTGCAAGTAAATATTAAAATATTTGGCCGATTTGTCTGCGTTGTTTATTGCATTCTGTATTTCACAAATTCTGATCATCAACACACTATGTTCTGTATAATAATTTTATTTGATAACGACTATCCGTTTTAACGCTACCTTAATAAAACATGCACCTTCAAATAATTCAGACTTGAAATTTAGATGAAAACCTAAATTACACAGTCCATGTTTCATTTAGTTTTGTTAAGGGGCTTTTTATAATCACTGACGATTCAAGTATATATTAAAATCATATTGTTGCTTCTGGCGGGGGGGTCTCCTTGATAATTTCTGTTTGTTTTGGACAACATCGGTTTCAGCGCTGGGGAATTATCAAAGGTTGTGTGTTTTTAATAAAAACTGAGGGCCTGACAAAGCAGTCTCTTACAAATGTATCACTTTGTTGGTTTTTATGTGGAGAAACCATGATTCATTGCTCACATTCATGCCTGTCGTTGAACTTGGGGAATTGCCTCCCTCACAACAGTCGACTATGTGCATTTTTGTGCTACCTGAACTCTTTCACCTTTATTTAATAATTAATTATCGGCCTTCAAAAGCAGCAGAGAACAGTTGGCCATAATTTCTGCCATGATAATGAATACAGCAATGATTAGCTATAATGACTTGAATAGATTTATTTCAGTCACTCAATAAATCAAGCAGAAATAATTAACGTTTTTTCTTTTACCATCTTGTGGTCAGGCATAGGCTCACACAATATCCAATACCACATTTTTTGGTGACAGGATGACAAGTGACCTATATTTTTTCAATGTCCATCATCCATGCTGCCTTAGAATGGTCTTCTGAACGTTAAATCCATAGTTGTATTCCAACTTGCCTGCTCCTAATACATTTTAGGAGTTTCTTTTAAGGTTAATGAGGAGAATTGATATCATGACAGCTCACGGTGCCAATTTCTGATGACCTCAGTAAAGAAGGTAGCAGAAAGAAAAAGATAGTGAATGGTCGGTTACCTTAGCCATGTGCTATTCTGTCAGGCTGATAGGTTCACTGATGAATGTATGGCCTTGTTTCTCCAATGACAAACAGCACTGCAAGCTCCCATTGGGTTGTAAGGAAATGTGATTTACTGAGGCGATGTGAATGGGATGGTCAAATCCCCTGACTCAAAGCTTCACTAGCCAGAAACTCCAATGTCATACATTGTATCTTACGACTGTGTTAAAGATTGTACCGTACTGAAGGAAAAGAATCATGTTCCAGTGTGAGCTTGATGATAGGCTAGAGCCTTTTGTTTATTTTGTTCCACATGCCTCTTTAGCAGATATTGACCACTAGTTAGCCTATAGTATGAGATAACCTCTTGCAAAGTCTGTGCATAAACCATTGGGCATTAGAAGCTAGCCATTGAGATAAAAAAAACATATATCTTGACAAATTGTCTGCTCTGAGATGTTACCATGTCTGAAAGATTTGCATGTCTTATTTTGTCCTCTCAATCTGGGATTTTATCAGAGGATACTCTTTAGCCAGACCTAGTGCTGGTATCTTAACCAGCCTTGCCGGAATTCAAGGCTGGGGGTGTAGAAAGCATTTCTGACAGGCAAGCCCCATTTTCTATTGAAACCACATGTCTGTTCATGCAAACATACCACACAGTCTGGGAGACTGGTAGTTAATGTGCACAGTGGGGGATGTATTTCTTTTTTTTTTTTTTTTGAGTGGTGGGGTGGGTGGGGGGGTGTTTAATGCCTAGAGCATTATATTCGCTTATTCATCTCAGACAAAGTGGTGTTGAAAGGCCCATCCCATGCTTCTGGTATAATTGAAAAAAATATATATATAAATAAATAATAATAATTATACCAATTGGCCCAAAGGAGCCACTGTCCATTGAACTGACATCTAGTTATTTGTACCAGATTGAGCCATGCAATGCAAAAGTATGAGAGATTGGCAATTAAAATCAGCCACCAATGCTAAACAGATATCTGGAGCTGTTCTGAGGTATTTATAATGACATGTGCTTATATGCATGCACACAGCCCCACTTCCCACATGCTTTATTTTGTTTGCTTTTTCAGTTTCATGTTCTTTAGACATGGCAGTTCTTGGTCCTGATGATACATTAATAAGCCATGCTTCTGCCATAATTGCTGTGTGAGCTTGTTTTCTAAATGACAGGATAGTATTTATACCTCATTGTAATGTTCCTTTAATTAGCTTTTATTGCACAGTTACATTTAAGTACTGTCTATTTTCAGTTTGGTTTACTTTTTAGCATGGCAGAGAATAGTTCATACCGATACCGGTTCATACCGGCGATACCTTCTGATCTAAGGTCCCTGTATAAAGAATAAAGAAGGTCTTAGCCCTAGAGTGAAGCAAATTAAGCTTACTTGACAAAATTGCCAAAATTAAAAATGATTATTAGTATAAACCAGACACAAAGCATTGAATTAAGAGCACCCAATTTCCCTCACTGTCTAGCACCTGAATCCTTTTAATTGTAACTGATGATCACTTGTGACCCCCATTAATTTAAATTCAAGTTGATCAGGTCAGCCAGAAATTTCTTAAAGGAACTCCAGCAAGGACATATTCTTGCTGGATTCTTGCAAGTATACAAGTTTTTATATTTTAAATGATATAGAGTTGTGATTTCACATTGCCATCTTCTATACAGTAAATGTAATGTTACAATAGCACTGGGAGCTTATTGTGGAGGAAGATTGGTTTTGGTATAAAGGATAAACTTATTGCCTGTGAATAACTCTCATGCCATATGTGGATAGGAGGAGCCCATCTCAAGCAAGGAAGCAGGCGTCTAGGCCTGTGGCATCAATATTAATTGAGTGCAGACTTGTGGTCACTTAGTTAGTTTTTCATTAATGGATCTGCCATTTGGCATTGATGCATGAGGTGCTGGCTGAGGGCTTCTTGAACTGAAGCCAGTGGGCAGGCCCCTACCTTGGCAGATCTTGGGCTCTACTGCACCCTTGACACAGGCATGCAGAAAAAAATGTCAGAATGGGGTTAGAAGTTGGTGGAAGAATGTAAAATACTAAACAAATCTACATAAGATGATTATTCTGTGTGCTGTTCAATTAAATTTTATTGTGCACCTCATTTCTTGTATGCTTGTTATTACCTGTCATTTGGTTGAGATCACCTGACAGATGTTTTAGTAGAAAAAAAGCAAACCATCAGTTGCCAGGACACTGAAAAAAAGTCATAAACACATACATCACAGGAATATATCATAAAATGGCTAATAGACACATTCATATTTTAGATTTAGGAAAACTGACAACACTGAATTTTGAATCTCCTAGTGTCCATATCAGTTGCATTAATGAACAGGAACTGAATTAAATGGTTAGGGAGCTGCTTTGTCATTGTACCCCTACATCATCTGAATTGCTTCAGTAAATATCCAGCTGTACAAATAAATAGTGTGTTACGTGTCAACTGTAAATCCCTCTGGATAAAGGTGTCTACTAAATGCTTAAATGTACTATAAATTCCATAAGAAATTACATACAAAATGGACTTTGAAGGCTTTTGATTTTCTGCATGCATAACTTGTCTATGTATAGCTCACATGAAATATCTTGTTTATCTATGAAAGAAGTTAAATCATATTCTGCCCTTTCTGAAAAAGGGAGAAGAGGTTAGAGGTCACATGGAGAAAGAATCTTCCCTTCTGGAAAGACTAGTGTTGCTGAAAGGAAATGAGCAGGGAGACTGTCTCATTGGCCACTAAAGATGACATCTCTCTACATACACAATAGTATAGATCATGCTTATTCTGAGAGTGTGTCCTACTCTTAAAATGTGAGGTAATGCTGAGGCCCCACGATGGAGACATGAGGGATATTCATGATATCTGATACCGCCTGCGATTCTATCTCACCCTTAAATACATCCTGTTTACCTGATGTGGTCACTGTGGAGAAGAAGTGAGTTAGAAAGGGAGCTAACTTGCACAGACAGAAAAGAAGACCTGCATTTTTTCTGGGCCCACACTTGACTGTACACCAGACCCATCAATACAGTAATTCTGTCAAATTCAGTCTTCATGTGAACAGCTAGCATTGTTCCTGAAATATGCAGTTCAAGTGTAAATATATGCATATATGCATAATGTGTTCTGAAAAAGTTTTTTCTTAATTCAAACAATTTGTAGTTCATCTCTGTTGTAACAAATTCACTTCCTGTGTGTTTCTGTGCAAACCTGACTCATTTCCGGTGTCATCACATGGTCTTCCATCAGACAGTAAGAGGACTCTTTGCTGAGTCTTTGCTGATGGTTTGCTGATGGTTGCTGACTCTTTGCTGATGGTTTGTGACTCATTTGAGGTGTATCAGTGTCTAGCCCTGTCTTTTCTGGTGACTCTTCATTGGTTGATATCAGTGAATCAGAGGGCAGCTACTCATCTGGGAAATAAACTGGCTAATGGCAGTTTTGGCAGTCTCTAGGCTAACTAATATTATAAGAAACAACAAACACATTTAGGTTGTTTCACGATGTGCCATGCTTGTCCATAGCCATGGTGATGATGGTGTGAGAGATCACATGCCCCATTTTTATGACTGTTAACTTACAGATGACACATGAAAGGATTGTCTGAAAGGACATTGCTAAGGAAATCAGTGCAATTAGATTTACACATACCTTATTAGAGGGGAGGAGTGGCATGAAGAGCATAACCAATACATACTGAAGTTTAAGAAGGGCCATTCATAAAATGCTTACCAATCCTTACCTCATCAATCCTTATCAGCCTTCCATACTCATGTTTAATATGACTGAATGAACATGTTTACACATTTCAATTATTCAAGAATATGAGTATGCTACTAATACATATTTAGAGAGTAAACCAAGGTAAAGTGTTTGGTTGGACATCACAGATGTAATGTAAATAAGCATCACAGGACTGGTTCATCATGTGGAATATATTCTTAACATTAAAAAAAACACGTGCCTTGCCAAAATCTATACACAATGTACTATTTCAGATTGATTAAATTTATAGTCAGGCAAGGTTCATAAAGACGTTATAATCTGAAGGGGAACAATAAAAATCAGTGACCTGAGAGTATATATCCAAGGTCAATACACAATTTTAAACAATACACAAATAAGACAAACAAATGATAAATAGTGGAAAGATATTAAATAACAGCAAAATGGATAATAATTCTAGAAACTGCAGAAGAGGATTCACTATGCATCCCATTTAAAACTATTTAGCCAGCCATGGCTTTCATGAGTTAATGTCAATTATCTGATTCATTAGGATAGAAAATTTCTTGGTGGCCCTGAAGGCAGTTCAGAATATGGAGCCAGACAGTCAGAGATCACACAGTGCACAGAGCCCAGAGAGCATTTTCTGAGACTGAAACACATTTAGGTAAGTGATGCTTTTTTGCTTCTTAATTTTAACTGTGCCTTGCAAATAAAGTGTGAACTTCAAAAAAGTAATATTTGCTCATAATGGCAATTTAAAGTTAAAACTCACTGGAGTGCAGCAAAATGCACGATAGAATAAATGTGAGCTTTGCCACTCATTTCAGTCAACTGATCTTTTAATTTTTCAGGAAAACAATATTATTTGTTTAAAGCAGTGAGTCCCCAGCAGCACACTCATTTCAGGGTTCATAACCCACCGATTTCTCATTACGCCAGTTTTCCCAGGCCTCCCATGTGAGAGGCCACTCTTACTGTATCACCTGGACATCAGCGTTGGCCATTGACCCACACAGAGGAACTAAGCACAGTGAAGTCACTTATGCTTTTATCTATCATCAGCAAATACTAAACATTTGATGTATACATGTATAACTACTGCTGTATTTTTATTGTCATTTGTTTTATTTGATGTTTTCTTATTTATGGAATTTAATATAAGAAAATGCTCTGAACCCACCATGCAGAGATTTGCAACACATGAAATCAACCATATATTTTCAATGGGAAACAAAAGATCAGTGAATTTTTTGTTGTTGTCATCAGTTAAAGGTTAAAAATGCAATGTTTCATACCATACAATTTTATTTGGTTTTTGCTGTTGGAGTTCATGTCCACATATAAAAGAATCACAAATAAATGACAAATTTAGCAAATTTATAATGTCCCGTGCAAGTTGTAAAAAAGAGAGCTGAGGCCTACAACACTGACCTACATGGGCCAGATATAAAACAAGCAGACTGTTCCATCCAAAAGCATCATGTGACATCATGCAGAAAAAATATCCCTGAAAAGTGGAATTAAGGGCAATTATTTAGTAGTGGGAAGTTAATATTTTTTGAGGACACGAAGGACGCTGGGAGGAATAGGAAGAATTCATCATGATAATGACAGGATCATGAGTACCACTTGGGATGGAACCTCAGAGTTTCCTTCTTCCCTTCAACCAGACAAACATTGTGGCAGGGAAGCTGCTAGCTATGCCATCCTGGCCCAGCCCAACTGTGTTTGTGTCCAGTGTCTCAGTACATGGGTCCACACCAGCGTCATGTGGGCCAGGACAGAAGGCTGCCAGGCTCCTTGGTCTTCATGCGCAAGGCCACCAGGCCTGATGGCTTGTAGTCAGACTCGGGTGCAGGCTCAAAGGTGTGCCCCCCCAGGGGCCCAGGGAAGCTGTGCAGTGAGTAAAGGCTGTTGATCCCTGTGTGGGGGTGCGGGTGGTGGTGGGGGCTGGGTGAGGCAGAAATGCCCATGAAGCCTGGGAGGTTGCTGTGGGGGTGGGAGTGGGAGTATGGGGTCATGCAGGACGAGGGCATGCTGTCAGGACCCAGAACGCAGCCCCTGCCTGCCCCTGGGGTCCCAGGACTGCCCCCAGGCCATAGGTTGCTTTGGATCTGAAAGGCAGAGTGAGGTCAGTGCTCAGACATGTCACAAAAAGATTCATAACAAAAAAATCTGCTTATGATGTTCAGTATCAGTGACAGTAACCTGTTGATAGGTCCTGGTATGCTAGGTAACCCTTTATGCCCTTTATGCTTCAGATCAAGGTTGAGAGTTGCTGCTTTATGTAAGGTGATTGGACTGGATGGGGATGGTGTTTGGAGACTAGGAGTGTGCACCAGTGGGGTGTGGGGGGTACCTGAGGATACGTTTCAGAGCGAGGGAGGATGGAGATGTCATATGTTGCTGCAAAGTGGTTGCGCACCTCCTGGATCTTCCCATAGCGCTCGCGCTTCCTCCACTTTGCTCTGCGGTTTTGGAACCATACCTGTGATTTGATAAAATTGAACAGGGCAAGCTAAAGTTACTGCTGTTGTCTTGTGTGTTAGGATGGGGATTGCTAATCTAGGGTCTAGAAACCACTGGTATCCATGAAAAATCTGTAGGGGATCCTCATTTTATGCACTTTGGTCAACATCCTCAATTTATTCCATAATTTTCTGATGGAAAGCTATAACTGATGGAGAGCTACAAGCTATAATTATACTTGATGTCATGTTCAAGCATGAATTCCTGCATTGGTGGATTTTAGAGAATGATGTTGTGTTTTTGCGTTGTAAAGGAAGACGTGACAGAATGGATGAGAAGAAACATGGGTCTGTTCACAGTCGCTACCGCAGCAGGATGTGCTGGTGAATGGCGAGGGAAAGGATCACACCTGCACGCGAGCCTCTGTGAGCTCTGTGCGAAGAGCCAGCTGTTCGCGGGCGTAGACATCTGGGTAGTGAGTTTTTTGGAAGACCTTCTCCAACTCATCCAGCTGGAAGGTGCTGAAAGTGGTGCGGTTGCGGCGCTTCTTGCTCTTGCCAGAAAGGTCGATGGAATCTGCGATGGAGTCTCCAGGAAGGTCAGCCGATGGCTCCTTCAGCTTGCTGCAGCAGTAGGAGCCTGGCCCAGGGAACCCCAGGGGCTTGGACAGGTCTTTGTCCCCAGCTGGTAAACACAGAGGGTGTGAGGGAGCTGAGAGGCAGGGCAGGCTGTTGCCTTGTCTACGTGTGGTCATCCCTAATGTTCCAGCCTCCCTCATTTCAGAGTCATTTGGACTTGTGTATCTTTAGTGTTGATCACTTTGTTGGTATTACTGTTAGAAGGGTTTCAAAAAAAGTTCTAAAAAGGATTCTCCTTGAGGCAGCTAAATACAGTCAGCAAGACTAGCTCCCTGGCTTCACTGCATTCCAGCACTGGAACTTGTGATTTCTACAGTGTTACCTGTGTCTACTGTAAGTGAAAAACAAACAAGTTTATTTGCTGTGATAGCACACAAATGACTAACTCATTTAAGTGACTCAAATGATAAGGATTATGGTTTAAGTACCAACAAATGATTTTTAACTGAATGTCTAATGGCAGAAACTGAGACAATATCCACACAAGTGGATACATCTTATGCAGCATAAACATCTTACTTTTCCAGGACAAAACCCAAATATATCCAATCAACACTGCTCTGTGAATTAATATGTACTTATCTGTAACTGGTATTAATTGGCATTTATGAAACAAGTAACTGAGATGGTTGGGATATCTGAAATGTGATTATATTTTTTAATGGCAGCTCAAAAAATCTCTTCATGTGGAAGCTGTATTAGCATTTTACTACTGGATGCATGAATTACAGGCTAAAAATAAATGGCAGAAAACACATGACCCTGAACAAGACAAGCAAAATGTGGGTCACATCAGGCCATAGGAAGCGTGGTGCAACATTTATCATCATTTAAAACTATGTAAAGCAAATCCTGATACACCATCTCTGTATATTTGCTGTCATCTACACCAAGCAAGGCTTCTCTACAGGTTCTGTCAAGCAGAAAATGATCTAAGACATTCTAAACAAAATGCCAGAGTACTTTAAAGCACCTCCATGCTGTATGTTATTAACCAGCAGTAAAAACGATCATTCTGATAGAGCAAAGAAATAGAGCCAGTACTTCTGCTCACATGGGCTTGGTTAGGCTGTGGGCCTAGTGTTCCACATTCCTCAAGGAAAAATATGGTCATAATGTATAATTTGATGTTTTAGTACATATCAAATTCTCAGAGGGGGTTCCAATACATATTATGAGTCCATGTCGATTCCCATACTATTTGTAGCAAGTAATTATGATGTCATCTTGCTGGATCGGTGCTTTCATGGTAAAGTGTGTGGATTAGGGTGTCTCAAAAGGAAACATAGTTCTCAGATTGATTATAAACCATTAACATTGTACATATATACCGTATTTCTCTTGTGTGCAGACAGGGGTGGTTTGTCCAGCAGAACAGTTTTGCCATTTCCAGATTTTATCCAAACCAGATTTCTCCCTATGTTATTGCTGAGAGGCTGAGCACCAAGAGTTTGGATAATAGTTTCAGTTTCAGACCCAGTCAAGATTAACATTATAGTTCAGAATCCTGTGGGAGAGGCTTTAACTTACACAAGAGCAACCTTTACATGGTATCTTAGAACGATAAGGGAATAGATAAAATAGAGGCCTATATGTATGAAAAACACAATTCATTCTTACCTATTCACTCTTACTGCCTTACCGGGCTAATGTTATTTTATGTATTACCAAACTAATTCAATTGATTTAATGGATTAAATGTACTATGAAGAATTCCTAGAAAGTCAATGTGAAGTACATTATTTTTAAATCTGATACATAACCATTTAAAGGTCTCTAGCCCTGTTTTCTCAAACAATAGTTATTATTTCTACATAGGTTGATTTTCCAAGGGAAAAATATATGTATCTTGTCAGCTAGTGAATGGAATGAGCAAGTAGTGCAGTCTTCCTGTGTAATGATATTAATGTGCCAAGTTTGAACTCTATTCCCCTGAGCAGTTTGGTCTTGCCCTTTATGGGCACTGTAACATGACTAATGTGACCATGAAAGCTGAGCAACGACCGAGTGAACAAACTGTAAAATCCTGGTGTGGGAAAAACCTGCACAAGTCTTGAAGATGTGGAATTAATGAAAATATGTGTGTGTGTGTACAGTACATTGTCCTGGTTTTGAAGACCAATCAAGGGATGTACCCAGATTGAACATTATCATAAATATTTCTGTTCTTTTACTTGTACACTCATCCTGGATGACTTCATGTAAAATAGTTAAGGTTTTCATAAAAGAGTTCAGATCCTGTTATAAACTAGTAAGTGAAAGCACCAGGAAGATGTAATTCTAGTACCGGACTGAAATCATAGAGTTGGCACCTGCATAGAATGCTGAGGTAAAGTTCACTTGAGCAAGGTATTTTACCACAATTGCTTTAGAGAGGAGCGTGAGATGCATAATGAGTATAAAATATTTTGAAGTTCTAATACAGAGATGCAAGCATGTATGAACAAGCTAATGACATGATACAAATCAACACTCAAAGCTCAAAAGCCTGGGCATGGATAGATTGACTGTGAACTGCAGAAAAAAATCAGCTAGATTTACATTCAGCAAAATTTCTCCAACCATGCAGACACTACTTGACCAAAGAGAAATTACCAGAAATAAGCATTCCTTCTGTGACCAATATTCCTGTTTTTTTTTCTGAGTGATCATAAGAATATTTTAACACAGCCAATTTAAGTGGCAATTTAAACAAAGTTTGCACAGCTTGTTTTTTAAAGTATATAGGCTAAGTACCAACAGTGATTGTTATGGTTTTTTATAGCTATTAAAAAAGGTCAATTCAAAATGTGTCTATTCAAAATTAAGTATTTACATAACTATTATCAAAATGTGTTTTGGGCTGGATATGGCATATCTTCCAAACATTAGCACTTGAAAGAAAACACATACCCACGGTCCACCTCTTTTCAAAAGCATCATTACAGTCAGTGCTTACACCAGGCACAGTCCAGCAGTGTTAAGCCCTACAGTCCAACTGCTCTTCTACCCATCTGAATGTATTATGTTTAATTTTAATTATTTTGTGCTGAACCCCAAAGTACATGCAATAACTCTGATAAATTTCCTGTAACAGCAGTGCCACTGTTGCTGGGATGGGCCCCATTATGTAGTAAAACTGCCTCTTTTCATCAGAACTAACTGAAACACATAAGACAATTTGTCACAACAAGTTCTGCACTTTGTATCTGTCTACATCTCTGCTTACCCAAATATCCTGGAATGTTTTCGGAAGATATTCTAACTCAATTTCCAGATGGTGCAAAGCACATAATGCAATCAATATTAAGACCAAAGCACAGGCTTTTCTACCTTGTTCTTTCTGCAGGCTGTCCACACTGCAGGATCCAAACTATTAATTTGTCAAATGGACCCAATGCATTTGGGTAAATCTGCTCTGGGAAAATGGAAGTGTTCAGGGTTTGAAATTACTCATTCTTAAAGTGGGCTATTCCTTGGCCCCTAAGGACAAACACTGGCTCTGGGGAAACCTGAAAGCTATCTGCTAAATGTTTTCTTTTGGGTGTGATTGGAGTATCCAGTAGCATGGCCAAGAAAACCTCAGCTTTGGCTGGGCCAGGGAACCTTCTCTCCATTTAAAACACCACAGCAGACGAAATAATACATAGACCATGTTTTCCATGTTGCTCCCAAAGACTGCTCCTGCTGCATCAGACAAAACAGGAAAGCTGGGATACCTTTGAAGGTGAAAGAGGGGAACTGAGAAGAGGACCAAGCAGTAGGTGTTATTATTAAGCTGGTCCACATTCAAGAAAACAGCAAAGCACACTCAAATTGACCTTTGACCTTTGTCTGTAAAAAGGAAGTTAGGGAAGTGAGAGTTTTTGAGTCTGGTGCATGAAATCAAAATCTTATTGTTTATTTGTGCATGAAGCCTTCAGGGAAAATGGAGACCAAAGACATCTAATCTGTGATTATAAAAGTCAAGTAATTATAGGTTTTGTTAAAGAATCTATGAACTATTATGACCATCAGGAAAATTATGATAGTACAGTTCTCATCTGAGAATTTAATCGCAAAACAGACCAATGTTTTGAGAGCATCAAGCTATGCTCATCTTGTGGTAACATCCGAGAGATTTGATGTATAAATTAACACATATATGATGCATATTTCAGATTTCTGAAATAAAATCAACACTGTCCGATTCACACATCAGTAGATATGTGATACTAAATAGTGTGTTTCTTTAAAATCCAATCAAGCATGAGCCATTGCATCTCTCTGACTTATAAGGCAGATATTAATCAGAAAATAATTATATACTCGTGGTATTTATAATACTTAAACACTGAAGCATACAGTATGCTGTGCATTATTTTAACAGTTGAACCAATTAAAAATATTATCATGTAAGCCACACAGCCATATATTTCACATGGCAAAAATCTGAGAACAGCTGTCGTTCATTTACGTGCTACCATTTTGCACCTCTATCGACATCTACAGAAATTACGTAAAAGCATTATTATTATTATTATTATTATTATTATTATTATTATTTATTATTATTATTGATGCAACTAAAAATTCCGTTTTATCCCTCAAATTACAAACATATCGTCAAAACTACTGATTGGCTACTTACAAGCTATCACACACACAGCGCAAAACATTGTGCAAATCTACTAAAATGCAAGTACTAGAAATAAATCAAAATGTATTGCCAGAATATACACCGTAATTTAACCGTTTCTCCGCCTTACACTGTGTATGCAGTCTGTAAAAATATTTACTATTAATGGAAGAAAAAAAAACTTTAACGAGATTACGATGCAGATGAAAAGTTAGTTTGATTGTTATTTGCAGTGTCAGTTGATACATGTGTTTAGACTAGCACTTACCGCTGTGAAAGAGAAACTTGCTATAAAGTGCGGTAATTGTGAAGCGAAAGGCTGGCCTTTAACCTGGCCTTTGCCCTTCTTCACTTTACATGAAAACTAATTGCGACTACGTTGTCAAGCCGCAGGTAAACCTGGCTGACATGTTTGCCTGTCACTCGATGGATGGCGTCGGCAATAGTTTTGATCGTCTATCAAATTTGTCAACTAACTAGCCTAATTAAGGTTGTCCTTTTTCAAGTTTCTATAATTTCTAATATCGTAGTGCAGTAAATTTATATTTAACTATTACATGCAATGCTTATGCCGTCCATTTGCGTTGTTTCAGCTAGCTATATTGTCTAATAGCCTAATAATAAAGTTGAGAAAACAGCACCGATACAGATATATTTAATTGTGTATACAATAAATTTCCTTTTTATTTTACTGTGTGCGCGCGCGTGTGTGCGTGTGAATGCATGTGTGTTTCAGAAAAGCCCGACATGCACTTGCAGCATAAACTAAAAATGCAGCAGTAGGGCTGCGTTTGGGATCCTGTGTGGGTATTAGAACCTACCCTACAGAAAAATAGTTTCAAGTGTTCTTATTCTGTGAATGGATTAAATTTCACAACAATAGATAATATAGCTCAGGAGTGTGGCCTCTCTTCCAGAAAGGGATTCAAAACGAACAATATCCCCCTGAAACAAAGCGGATGAATGTAGCCTTTCCATTAATTAGGTTACAATGTCAACTTACTTAACCTATGTAATTGTCATTGAACATATCCTGTCTTTTGCGTGATTTTGAGATACACACAGGAACACTTCAGTTATTTAGGCCTTGTGAATTTGGCACTGATGATTCATCATATTATTGTATATTAATGTCCAAATACTTAATGTAGGCTATTAAAAGTAATCTATCAGAGGCAAAATTCCGTTGGCCTATATTTTGCACAAAATAGTCATTCTATAAACAATATCTCTGCTTCTTACATTTTAAGATTCAAGATAATAATTAAACTCCACTTACTGTTGTGGTCTGCTATCTCTTGTGGAATGCGAAATATCTTAAAGGTAATATTTTTAATTGAAAAAGTACCTTAATTAAATACTTTATATCAGATGTAGTCTGATGCACATAAACGAATATTCAATAATTTAATCACTTAAAAATAATATATACAAATAATAAAAACAAGAAAACTTGGGAAATAAAATTAATCAAAGAGAAAAACAAACCTAAAAAAAACATCAGTGTATCATATATACTGGACAGATAACGTTCAAGATTCAACTTCCCGCTCTAGTATCAGGATCATAGATCAACCCTTACAGCTAGATTTGGCAGTCTATATCCAGCGCGACATGCGTGCGTTGTGCTTTTTATAGATATAAAATTAATTTGTAAATTTACAATACTAGATATTATCAAAAGATATATAGGCTCGAGACCGGAATATAATAATGGCTATTGAAACTATGTAATTTCATTAATAAAGCATGGGCCTATGCTGTATTACATAATAATAATAATAATAATAATAATAATAATAATAATAATAATAATTACTACTCTGCTTTTAATTTGAAAAAGACGTGTCTTACCTTCTGGAATATTCTCATAAAGCTCAGTCTTTCCACTTATTGTTAGCAGCTTCTGACTTTGGTTTAAAGCTTCTAGATATTTACTGTGTAGTTTTACTGGCGATGCCCGGGCGTTTGGTGCCACCACGCTGTGCGCATAGTCCCCGGGAGTGTCAGTGAACCTTCCCACTGAGGAGTGCCCGTAAAAATCACCTCGCAAACTTAGCCGATGGGAATGCAGGTGGTGCGGAGCATTTGGTGGCTCGTCACCCGGCCGAAAGGAATCGGAACTGTGCTCCAAACCCGGGGGATCGTCCTGGGTTGTTGTATTAGGCGGAGAACAAAAAGACAAACAACTATCTGTCTCCATCGCCCCAGCCAAGCACGACGTTTTCAACTATGAGATTGTATTTGGTGCGCAAACGTTTGTGTTTGAAAGATTGCTAGATTTTTTACCACTCTATTTCCAGTGGGTGGGATTTAACAGATCAGAAACAAAGACCCGTGAAACAGGAGGGGACCAAGGCGAAGTCTGACTTAATCCGCTAAGAATTCAATCACGTGTGGTTCTTGTCAGTCCGATTAACTATTTGGTTTCTTACATCTTTTCGAGAGGAAACGAAAGCATATGATACATAAAAAGAAAGCAGGACATAAATATTCATGTTATGCAGTCAAAGACACTCGACGTAGTTTTGTCCGTGCTCGTAATTATTTTCGTAGCAGCCAATTGCTTATTGAGAAGACATAACTGTAAGGTCTTGCTTAAGGGTAAACCACATACCAAAATTGGAAGAAAATTGGGTTGCGCTTTTACATTCTCTCATGTAAATAACGTTGTGCATATTTCAAACACAATTGCAGTAATTCCATTAATAAAACAACCACAAATAATACTTTTTCCCGATGAAGATAGATGATTTGAACCTGTTATCTTCTGGTTAAATTCCAAACACTTTTCCCCGCAACTGCATGTTGGCACCCAGAAAGTAACGAGTCATTGCTCTAAAGACCTCAAACATTAGAGATGGTCGACAACAAAACGTGTGCGCATAAAAGTACAGTGACAAACTGCTGTTCCTTCAATCGATCCCATAAACACACGTATGCATGATTATAGCGTACAACGGCATATTTGGTCTTACTGACATTGTTAACAAAATCGTGCATCGTGTCTTTGAACGTTTTAAAAATGGAATATCTCACAAATGTGTTTGTAATTTACAACAGACATTAGTGAAAGCGACCGATACAAGCAACAGTAAAGGGAATACTGACTTACCAATGATGCGCAAATGTCAAGTCATGGTATCAGAAGAGTACACGCCTTTACGTTTGTCTCTTTAAAAACATTAATTATTTTAACAGAAAAACGTGATTACAACAAGAGGATGTCCCAGAGGCTTAACTCGTTTTATTTAACACAGGTTAATTTTACCATGAATTCTTCTCAAGGCTATATTTGGTTATGCATTTAAAACGATGCACGAGAAAAGAATTCACAGTTGATTTTCTTTCTTTAAAACTACAGGTCATATAACATACAAATAAATTGTGTCATTTGCAATTTTAGTAGGTTTTAAATGGTAATTAAATTAATTACTGAATGAGCAGGACAACCACTCTGGTATGTGCCGCATCGTATAAAAGATAAGAAAGTACATGTCACCACATATTGTATAGGCTAATATAAAGTTAACTTTGTGGTCTTGGGCCTTAAAGTAATTTTAACAGTGTACCTTATGGGCCTAATATAAAGCATCTGATAGGGTTCTTCACACGGTCTGTCTCATGAAATTACGATAGAAAGGAAAAAATGTGGCCTGTTCTGCAGTTAAGATCGAAGTTAGACAGAATTAAAAATGATAAAGCATTTATTGACACCTGAGACGCATGCAGTAAGCAAGCTTGCCAGAAATAATTCAGGTTTGCCTTTCGACTGAGTAGACCAAAAATGATTTCGTTCTTTGTAAACGACACAATTTCTGACTGAACGATTTATTGTCGTTGAGTGCGGATTTCCACTAATGTTTAATAAAAATCCTCATGAATGATGTCATGACGCATGTCATCAAAGGCGCTGTTCTGAAGGCGTAGGCTTCGACTAAGTTTCAATCAGTATCCCATTTTATGACAGTATCTTATTTAATTACATGCATAATATGTGTTTTGGTTGTTTTAAAAACTTGGGAGTGTTGTAACTTAGCTTCCTAAAACTGTACCATCCAACAAGTGGCTTGGATCGCTGGTAAATTAATGACGCTGTAAGTGAGAAGTAAGTTACAAGTGTTTGGAGACGCACCTCAGCCAGGATATCTCAGCCAGGATAACTACATCGCACAACTGATCATTAAAATGTCCCTTGAAGCTTTTGGGAAACGAGGCCAGTGATTTTTAGGACTAAGTTATTTTCATGAGCGACCCAACAGCACCAAATCCTGAGTGTATTTCGTAACCAATTATATTGATTGGTGGGCTAAAAGCAAATATGTAATAAAAACAATATGTGTCTCAACTTACTGTCCATAACACAATTGACGCCAACATTAAAAAGTGAAACGGCAGGGTATAATCCCAGGCTTTCTAATGTGTGCTACATAATAATAATAATAATAATAATAATAATAATAATAATAATAATAATAATAACATAGTATTTATTACCCGATAAATATGTCATCGTCGAATATTTGAATTATGTAGCCTACATCAGTTTCTTTCTTTTTCATTACTTGAACAAAAGTGCGCACTGTAGATACGAATCCTCTCAGCGAATAAAGCACTTTTTATTTACCAAAAGCCTTTGTAACTGTGATTAATTAATGTAATTCAGATCCAATATATTGTGTGCAACTCGTGGTTATTGTTTGCAGAGTACGCTGACAGGAATTTTACGCAAGACCAACTCAAATCAGACACGTGCATTTTTAAGAGTTTAAAAATCGAATTAAAAGCTGATCTGAACATAAACGCTGTAACCTATTGAAAACTGAGACAGTAGAACAGTTACGTGGACCTAAACCATATGATTAAAATAAATAGGCTACATTAAAATGTTCAGTTATTGACTTCAGATATGTAAAATGAACGAATTGCAACAGACGGGAACAAATTTGTTTATGACTCAAAACAAGTAAACATAAGAACTCCAACGACTATAAAATGCTCTATGTTTTTATTTCGTAAAACTAATAAGCAGAGCGTCAACTCCTCATCCGGCATCGTCATCATTACCCACATTATGACTTAAGCTGAATAATTATAATTCTACATGTTCGAAGATTTAATAAGAAAGCAATTTCTTATTGAATCAATTCAGCACTCAATTGTTTTTATTGATAGTTGTCCTGTTCAGCATAACATTTAATTTAAAATTCATAGAAACCAAATCTTTAAAGAACCCATGTCGTCATATCAAAAAATAGCTGCAAACACTACACTGTACTGTATGAGTGAGTGCGATGATCACAAATAATGTATAACGGAAGTATTTCTTCTTCAAAAACAACAACAATTAGCTATTATGATTATGATGACGACAACGATGAGGATTATTATTATTATTATTATTATTATTATTATTATTATTATTATTATTATTGTAGTGTTTGAAGTAGTAGTTTTACTATAACTATTGTGATGGAGAATACCAAACCTCCTCTGATAGACCGTACAAAAAAAGACATGGGAAGCTAAGAATGGCTATGGATACAATAAAAGTTCATTAATACTGAAAGAGCAACAACAACGACAGTAATAATAATAATAATAATAATAATAATAATAATAATAATAATAATAATAATAATAATAATAATCATCATCATCATCATCATCATCATCATTGATGTTACAGAGTGGCATTCATTGGTGATCTGAAACGAACAAACAAGTCCAATTACTTATCTATATCGAGCAACAGAAAAAGTGTGGAATGCCCTTTAATATTGACATGTATCGTAATTATATGCTATACGATACTTCATAAACACAGACACAAGCCGCAAGAGCCTGTGCCGCGGACAGGTAGGTAGTTCTCTAACTGTGATTCCCTGCGGAGCCGTTCTGACTGACAGGTGCATAAACAGGGGTTCCATTTCTAGTGATTTAGGGTATAGTTCCGTACAATTCTGCACTCTGTCCTCCAAGCACGAGTGTAAGTAGACCATGCTGTATAAGAAGTTATAAAAAGTGCGAACTGCAGAAATTTATACACCAGAGTGTTTGCCGCCATGAAACATGTCTCTTGTTGTAACCAAAATTTGTAACAGATTAATATTACTGCACTGGTCTAAATAAAAGCCACCATGGAATCTATGCCTATGGAGAAATTGTTTTTAATTTTTGGTATTTGATTTGTATTTGTAACAATACTATGTCAGAAGGTAGTTAATTAGTTAAATTACAAATGAATTCCCTCCGCGCTGATTTAAGAATGACTGGATCCAAGAAAAGCCAGCTTATTCATATACACTATGTCTAAACGCATTAGACAATCAGTAAATATCAGATGATCAACTACCAGGCACTGAATTAAATATAGCTGCAAGACGAAACTTTTAACATCCATTCGTTTTGCGTTGGTATATGTATGTTATTGGTCGTGGTTATCAAAATAAATAAATAAATAAATAAATAAATAAATAAATAAATAAATAAATAAATAAATAAATAAGTCTGTGGTCCACTTAGTCTTTGGCTCCATCGGAAACTATTTTAGCGAATGAGACAACGGATGAGGATGCAGTTGCATGGATGGACCAGAAAGAATTCGGTCTCTTAACAGTTCCTAAAAGAACAGTTAATGCGCCAGTTCTGTGTCAACGGATTTACACCTCCGTAAAGTAGCCTACGACTGGTTGTTTCATGATGACCTTCAGTTCATGTGTAGGCCAAATGTAATGAGGCCACGAATGTATCCAGTACCGTTCTGTATCCCTTAATCTGAAAGACGAGGTTTTTAATAAACGTATGGTATGTAAATTGACCAAATGAATCTCAGAGAAAAGATCGAGTCGAACACAATAAGTTAATGGTCCTTACAAAGGAGGTTAAATAAATGCTTGATATTGTATTCCCAATCAGACGATATCCGTTTATAACCATACACTGTAACTCACTAACAACCATGCTCCTTGTGATAAAACTACTGCTGAAGTCAGTACAAGATGTATGACATCTTGACTTGTTTTCAAATGAAGTAATAAAGAACATTTACATGCGTTCTTTGAAATCAATAGCAAATTTGGCCCAGTAATACATTTGGTCATGACAAACACAAACATAGCTTTTTTCATATTTTCCCCTCATCTTGAACTGATATACAGCAAAATACCAAACTTCTCTTTGATGTTTTCGTGAGTGGACAAATGAAATGGAGGATCGGATAACTGGTTGGGGCGGAAGCATAATGCAACCAATTACTGGCCAAATCTTTACCTGATAACAAATTAAATAGGAACCTGACGGGATGTGGAAGGTTGGCTTGCTCATTGCTTACTCCCCTTTGCCATGCGGAGGGCTTCTGTACCCAACTGTCCCCAATGTGACCTCATTCAGGAAATAGGCCCAGTCTGCCCCCAGCATCAGGAGCCTTTTCCTGCCCCTTTGCACCCCTGACTCCCTGCCCCCTGCCTCCGCTCCCTTATTCAGAGAGCTGATAAAGGTGACCTCTCTGCCCCCTACACATGCACACACACACATTCTCCCCAGACCCTTGCATTGACACTAATCACTGATACTCTACTACCAGCTTACACTTGCTGTGCATCAGCCACTGCAATACAGCCCCTCCCCCCAGGTGACCTGGTATAAACCACTTACATTAGTGTAGTGCAGTCTATAGTGCAGTCAATAGTCACTCAACAGCAATGCACTTTGTCCTTAATTCTGCCAGTAACTGGTACACTACTTACCATTGTAAATAAATTTCTTTCAGTGATACTGTTCAAGCCAGAATATATATTGCCTCAAAGTAAAAATAGTGCTTTCCTGAACCAAAAAAACCCACTGATATTGTTTTTATATACAGTTCAACAGTTTCACCAGCAATTGAGGATCAGTCATGTAGAGAGGAAAGTGAGCACAGAGGATAATCTTCTGGACAATAATGAAACAGTTTCGTGAGAGGTGTAATTCTGAGTGAAGAACATGGTGCACCTCTATGACACAATGAGGTTCAGAGAATGAGCTACCAGGGACAAGGAGACCTCTGTCCGCAGTTAGAGGGCCAGATTTGGCCACATTCAAAACATGTGTGTGGCTTCCTCTTCCCTGTAACCCATGAGCCCTGTTCCCCTCACAGTAGAGGATGAGCAGATATGGGGAGCACAGAGGAATAATGGGACGAGGTAATTGGATTATCCAGCAAGGGTGTGCAGAGATGATCCCCGGCTGAATCACATGGGCCACCCTTTGAGGACCCTCTCATAGAAGTGTCCTCTGTGTCTGCCTGGCACGCAGGCCAGACACAGCCCTGACTGACAGCTGTCGACCTCCAGGGTCAAGAAGGCAATGGGAAGTCTTGGAGGCATGGATGTGTGTGTGTCTGTGGGGGGGGTGCATAGCCAGGAAGAGTAAGAGCAGGAGAATGGGCCACTGTCCTCTGTCTGACCCTTTTGCTGTTTCCCCTGGAGTTCCAACATGCTGCACCTATCAGCTATCTGTGTTTGAATTTTCTGTGTAACGACAGGATGATGCAGCAGACGCTCTGTTGAAGCTACTCATGAATTGCATACTGCACCTGTGCATGTACACTGCATATTAAAAACCACATCCAGATATCAAATGCTGATTGACTATTAACAGTGTAATTGAGAAAGAAAAAATAACTTGATGCATAAAGTATATTTGAATGTGCAATTTTTAGTATGTATTATTGTGTATAGGTTGTTGAAAGGGGTACAAACGTACATCACAATGACTGACAATCAGACAGTCAATCAGCAATTAAGTGATGCAGCATACTTTACAGTGCTACAAATAATAGTGCAGTTTATGCATTGTAAATATATATAATATATTTAAGATGATAACTATGGACAGCTGCAGTTCCTGAGGTGATGGAGCAGAGCAAACCTTCAGCTTACACCAGCACAATTACACAGAAAATATTACAGCTCAAATGGCAACATTTAGATCCTGGCATTCTATTTAATAATTGAAAGATAATTTAATAAGTTAACAAGAACAAATAATAATAATCTTCTTTCATGCTATCACTTGGTGCTTCTAACATATAACTTTAAATCCCACTGAATGCAAGGAAAAGTATACATCACATTTTCAGTCAATAAACCTTTCATTTGTAATCCCGTCATGTTATTTGTTATATATAGAAATAAATATGTGTTTTAGTGCTTGATATAAATCTGCATCTGTTCATTCAATTAGCTATTTTAAACCCAAGGGTGTACCCAACAAATGTTATTACAGTCAATGTCATTAAACTTTAATGTGGTGCTGCACATAATACATTGAGGTGATGTATGATGTGGTAAATCTGACACACAACGTACTTTAATACCCATTAAATGCATTACATTAATGGCTTACTGACTGAAAAGGATGACAGAATGAAGTCTAGGGCTCTGTGCTAATTGGCAAGGGGACATGTTATTTATGTGTCCCTACTTTATCAGCTGTACAACAGCCCCAAAAAGTGCTCTTCGCTGCTGCTTAAAAGAGATGGATTATGAAGGAAAGTGCTATGGAATCAGAAGTGTTGAAACCACATACTTGTGATTTCTATTTTACTTTATGTTTGAAAACTTCGAAACAATTGGAACAAAGTGCAGCATCACATAATATCTATGCATTTTTACAAATATGTTCTGGGCAAAGCTCTCTTTCCATGCAAATGCTTACCTATGTTTTGTGAAATATTTAGAAAAAATGACACCATATTGAAAAGTAAAATTTTGCCCCATATGTCATTGATTATATGAAATGGGGTAAAGGGAAAAATGAAAGTCATTTGAATATGTTTTGAATAAATGTACTTATACTGAGCCAGGATTGGAAATACGCCATGGCAGAGACTATGTGGAGGAGGTCCAGGGTTATTTATGCAGAATACTGAGAGACATTTCTTTGGCCAATCATGTAGTAGCAGCAATGTCCAGAATTATACTCAAGCTTGCATGGCATTGGTCCAAAAATTAATTGAGGCTAGGGCTATGTTAGATCGAAGCACAAGTGTGAGCAACAATTTTAACCAAATTATACTTTTAAACAGTCAACAGTCTACTTTTAACTCAAATATAAATTACATGCAATATTTAAACTAAGAGATTAAATTGCACTGTTAAGAGAAAAGGTCAAATCCAGACCTGTGTTTTAGTGCATTTCCCACTTAAGTCACAATTGTGAGAGTAAGAGTCTTAAGCAGAAAATGCATTTGAATGCAACTCTGGATTTAGTTCAAAGTGTTTAGAAACCCCAGGAATGCTGATAAATATGCTGTCATCAGTCTGAGCACTTGAAATACCAAGTTCAGAGCAGTTCAAGATTGTGATGCCTGTAATTTAATGTCAGGGATTATATGGTAAAATGCTTCATTATTTGCATATTCATTATTCATGAGTAATTCATATATTTTTCAAACACTTCACTGAACATTTCAAATTAGCATACAACCCAATATCCAAATATATAAAAAAATCATTTTACTTTTAAACTGTTAATCTTATACTTGTACTTATATTTCATATTACCTACACATTTCTCTACAGTGGCAGAATCTTAGAAAGGTCAATTATAAAGAAATTAAAAGGTGCAAGATGATTGATTGAATAGTAACTTGTGTGTGACCCAGTGTACTCAAGCGTGTCGGTCCACACATTAAATGTGTTATTATGATACATTATATTCAATGTTTTGTAGTGTCATAGTTGTTTGCTAATTTATATTTTTGTAGTAAGGAAGTTAATAGATATTATCCCCCTGATAGGCTATGCTGGAAAATAGGCAAATCAGAGCAACCGAAGGTCTGTGCCTGATGCAGAGTAGGCTGAAATACCTACACAGCAAAATGTCCAGTGTTCATTTAACACTAACAGTGTACATATGAGTCCAGTTGTTCTCATATGTACACTGTTAGTGTTAAATTAACACCGTACATTTTGCTGTACAAATGCTGTGTTGTGACACATGTTTTACAGTAAGTTAAAACATTACAGTAAGAGCTCATTTTGCCTTGAAAAATATTTTGCATGTACAGAATATTTACATGACAAAAATAAAATGAACACCAGGCCAGTGGCATAATAGGGCATAATACATGTTGAGACATGTGCATATTTTCATCTGAGTTTCTACAACTACAGTGGAAAAATCTTCTTTATTTTAACAGCATATATTGAGTACACATTTGGGTTTTTTTTAAAAATCTGTTTGCAAACCTGTTTTGCCCTTTTGAGTTGTGTATTGACATTTCCAAAACATTTGAGTATTTTGGCTAGCAAATTTTAAACTTATAATTTTAATATTCAGCTTCCTAAAATGATTTCCCATATGGAGTGACATATATGATTTTCCTGAATATTTTAAAGATCTGATGTAGCTATTCTGTTCATAAAATTACTTATTAAATGAGGGGCCATTACTTTTCCATCTACTTAGATGTACTGCTATGTCACCTCTCTCTGCTTTTATTTCTGGAGCATTTTGTCAAAAGCCCCTTGGTAAACACTGGTAAAATTGACTATGGGGATCCTCTAACTGATGACATACTGATGGAACAACCTATTGATTCAATTATTTATTTATTATATAAATGTGTATTTAAATTATATAAACAAATGTGGTGTATGCAATAATGGGTAAACAGCACTGAAAATGACTTTAATACCTTTGAACTGGGTTATTGTTTTCTAGCTTTAGTGGCTCAACATCACCACATTTTCTGTTAAAAACACAATCTGGAGTGCAAACGTAGTTTGTAAATTTAGAGAGAGCCCCTTATGCCATATATACTGTAAATAAGGGATGCATAGTCACACATCGCCACATATGACGTGAACATACAAGAACATGAACTGTTGTAAATTATAGTCCTGTGGTTTTTCCTGTAAGTATACTGTGTAGCTATGTATGCTGTATTATTCTTATTTGAGGTTTTTTCTGTTTAGAGACAGACAGAATAAAATGCTCAAGATCTCATGACAGGAGGTTCACATCATGGGTTAGAACATTGCTGCACAACACGGAAGACATCACACCAATATGGTTTAGATTTAAATACATGTTTATGCAACTGACATAATGTAAAGCCAAAGTGCTCTGAGCTGTAATATGAGATATCAAAAGTAATTACAAAAAAGCCTCACATGTCTTCACTGGTACATTCATATAGATACAAACACTCACTCACACACACACACACACACACACACACACACACACACACACACACACACACACACACACACACACACACACACACACACACACACAAACACACAAACACACACACACACACACAAACACGCAAGAGCATGCCTTTATGGTTTTGCTGTTTCAATCCCCTGTAGAACAATACAATTCAAGTACCATCAATACTGAAGTACAGAAATAAAATTAAAAATATACACTCTTTGCTCCTATACATAAAAACTATTCCACCTAGCCCCTACATATATAATAGTGCTAGGATTTTCTTAAATGTATCTTGTTGTAGAAAGCAAGCCCAACTTCAGATTGCCTAAGATGAGCAAGGATTGTACTCAACCTAACTGGATCATGAAGCCCCATACAAAAGTATACATCTATATATCTTTCATGTGACATTATGAGTGATATTTCAGGAAAATAATATAACCAAAAATGTGGTCTCCAGTTGCATGATTAATTGTTCTGAGACACCAATTGGACTAAGACATGATGTGGGAGCAAACCAGAGACTGAGCTTGCAATGCAGAACTGATAGGGAACCTAAAACCCCTTCCTACACAGCATCTCCCTGAGTGAAAAGCTCATTAAATATATATTGGACTCTATCAAGCTACCTTAAGAGCTAAAATGCTAAATGATTATCGCTTACATTTAAAGGTTTAAAGTATCGACTCTGGATGATAGATTTTAAGTAACATAATTTGAGCCAAATAGTTCATATTATTAAAATAGTACATTTTACTAATTTTGCAGATAATTCAACATACATTTTGCATGACATGCATTAGCATCAAATCCCAAGCATGAATGATCACTTTAAAAAGAGCACATTTGGAGCAAACAGGCAAAGCATTTATGTCAGGAGTAGCTTTGTGGCTGGCTTTTTTAGTAATTTTGGTGTGTCAGGGAGTTTAAGTGTTTTGCTGTGAGTGACAGCAGAGGCCATTACCTGGCTGTGTTTGAGGGGAGTTGAAGGTCCCAAGAGCCAAGAAGGTCTGCAGAAGTGAGGGTAAATGTAAGAACACAGAAACAGAGAATGGATGGCAAGATCCTGAGAGAGGGCTATAGGACGTGGGGTCAGGACTGTAACTCTCTCATTAAGTAGAAGACAGTTTGTGGTCTCTGTGGTGGAGGGGTGAAAGTGAGCTGATGTTCTTATACCAGCAGTGTTGAGCAGAGCTTCTTTGTCCAGCGAAGTCCAGAAGTTCAGGGAAAACCCAGGGTGGGTGTCAAAGCTGGGAGAAGAGCTAGCCATATTATGGCATGGCCAGATTGAGGGATGTATTTTTGGAGTTCTGTTTTTAATTTTGGGGTGTAGACAGCACCATAAACGTGGCACTGGCTGTTGTTACACCAGTGGTTTTATTTATTTTTATTGTTTGCTCCATTGTCTGTTTGTGTTTTTCAGTGTCATTCTACCCTGGTGTGTCTTGTATTTTCCCCAAAGGAAAGATTGAGTGACAGTAGTGGAGTGTATTCCATCCAGTCCAGCGGATGGCTCACTGTATGCAGAGCACTCCTCTCCTCTTATATGATATAGACACAGGACATTGACTTCCTGTTCAGATCACATCACTTCCTATCCCATTTCTCTGAATGCAATATTATATAATATTGTAATTTCTCATAACACAGACTACACTGTGCTTACAAACACACAGGCACTCCCCACATGTCCTCCCATAAGATTGATGGTATGGACAGCAATGCTTTAAATCACATGAGGCCTGCAGCTATGTAAGACTCCCCTTCAAAGCTTTTATATGAACAATAAAACTTTGTTACTTAACAACCAGATGCACTGACTTATGGTAGACAGAAATCTACTTAACATCAGCACAGTTAAATTAATTGCAATAATAACATAAATATAAGTCTGTAAAACAAAGAATTAGAAATCAGCAAAATCAACAGAGTAGCAAAGAAAATTTCCCTTGTAATTCAAGCTTCTTTTTTGTAACAAATATTCAAGTAAATGACATGCTTGTCAAAAAAACTCCATTATCTTTGAAACATAAAGGAAAAAACTATCCAGTGGATCATCTGCATTACCAAACCCATTACTCTATCATGCTTATGAGCAGTGATTGGACAAATGAACTAATAAGGACTTAGAAAGCAGGTTCTCTGGAAACAAAACCATAACTACAGAAATAAGTGGAGGCTATACATGGAGTACTCCAAATCATATATGAAAATATGTGAAACTGAGAAAAAGCTCCACATGTTTGATTCAAAAATGATTCCCTGTTCTTGCAGTTCTCATTTGGTGGGTGCTGTTCTTTTTCCTCCACAAGTGTGTATTGTAAATAAAACCTGCCAAAACCACATCTTACCATCCATCATTAAAGACACAGGGACTGGGGAAGTGCTTAGCTGATTATTACTGTAAGTGTACATATAACAAAACAGCAATGGTTGTATTAACTAGCAGAATATTCACACACCCACCATATGGGTAAGTTGCAGCTGTTGTGGGTTATTAAAACACACAGGATGAAAACAATAGATTTTTTTAAATTAGGAAATTCATGTTAGGGACTCACAGCGTCTTGGAATCCTGACCATAGATACAAAAGGGGACAGTTTCCAAGATCCTGGCCTAACCCATCAGTGGAGTTTGAAATGCCTTCTGATGCAACATTCTGACCAATGATTAATAAACCTCACCATAAATATGCATGCAGTAAATAAGACATCTTGATAGATTGATTGGATTAAACATATTCTTATGTAGTAAAGAAACATACATTTGGAAACAGTTTACAGCGATGTCAGGTTAGTATTATTGTTCATTATTCCTATATTCATTGCATAATTACTCATTGTCCAATGCATTGTTCAGCTGCAATCAATATGCTGTCAATCAATGATGTCAGTTTTCCCTCTCCCTTTCCCCCATTCCATGGAGACGAGCTATCCCAGTGGTGTACATACCCTACGTGTGTGTGGCACTCCCACAAACGAAAGAATTGAATTAGCAGCATAGCAAATATAAACTTTTTGAAAAGTAGACAGATTTAAGATATATTAAGAACGATGCCAATGGTAGAAGGCAAACAGCTACGATTTAGAAAGCTAAAATTAACCATAACAAAAACAGCGAATTATGAGATCATGACACGAATTGACTGTAGCAATTATTGATTGCTTTCAAGTTGTGAAAAGTAGATTCGTGCACAAAAATATTTTTAAATATTTGCCCTTGTCATCTGTTGAAAGTGAGAAAAGGGTAGAATAACGTGGAAAGTTACTGTTAAAAAGGCAAACGCATCACAACTCAAAATAGGCCTACTGGTTTTCCAACGCGCTCATAATTCTCGCCTATGCAGGACTCTGGACTTTTTAGGTTAACAAAGGGGGCCATTTATCTGCTGCGCTGAGATGCCGGGCAAAGAAATGAAATACTGACCTTCTTGTTGTGACAGCGAACTTGATGTCTCTCGTGCCACTGGCCATCGATACACGCGCGGAGAGCCACAACAATGGATGATATATGGGCTGGGAGAAAAAACACCATACAATCCAAAGATTCATTTTTAAAACAATAAATACAGCCCATATGACTGCTTCCAAATAATCGGAAAATGTTCCATAATTATAGCCGTCTTTGGAAGAAAGTACTCCGTTGAAACACATTTTCAGAAAAAATGTTGACACATTGTTTTCAAGGTAAAGCCTCATTTTGCCAAATTCATCGCCAACTCTGTCAGTTTATTAAGTGTAATTTCAGCTCCAGTACTCTCGTATTGTAAACTGCTGGTAAAATTCAGGCCAAATGAAATTTTAGCCTTATCTGCTCCTTGTAATATCTTATTTAAAATGTCTTTTGTTTACTGTGTCTTTTTTCGATTAACTTCAACAACCTGCAAGTATAATAATAATAATAATAAAAATAATAATAATAATAATAATAATAATAATAATAATAATAATAATAATAATAAGAGGTATGTGGAGCAGAGGAACACGAAGCTTGACAATACATATTCATCATTCATCATATGAATCAGTATTCATCATTTTAAATGATTTAATTTAAACATATTTTGCTTTCATATAGACTAAACAACATTCTTGAAAGTATTAGGTTGTGCGTAAAGTTAATGGCATGGACGTTTCTGCTTATTCCTCCAAACAAAGCCCATGAGTCATAAAAAATACACTGCATGAGGACGATACAACTAAATTAAGGACCAAAATAAAATGAACAGCTCTTCTTTGATACTCTCCTCAGTCGAACTTCGGCACTTCAGGGAATTATTTACTACTCGGAACGCGCGCCTTTCCCTATTTTAAGCATGAGAACTACTTCTGAGTTATCGGTGGTGTTCTTGGACTTGGCGAAAAAACTCGCATGCCTTTGAAGCAACAGGACCGCTCATAATTCCTCTGGTGACAATCTCAAAGAGGCTCTATCTGCTCCCGCGCGCACATGACAATGTGAAATGGTCAAACGTCTCAAGTGACAATAATGGTTTATTCTGTTCTGGGTCTCAAGTCTGAGCAACTAATGGCACATGGAGCCATAGAGAGGACACGATTGTAAATTATTGTACTCTCATACACCACAGCTTTCAAGGAGTGATTTAGAAAGGAAGAGTTTTGAGACAAACATAATTGCTGCATAAAACATTAAATAGATTTCTCGTGGAAAAGATGGACTGATAAAAAATAGTTTGATAGAGGCCGTTTTAATGGTGTGTTTATTCATCTCGCTTCTGAGTTCATAACTGTTGGAATAAAAATGTGTTTGAGTATGTTTGACATATGACTGTAAAATATAACTGGTAATAATAATGACTTTCAGCAATAAATGATACAGGGTGCCGAAACAGGTCAAAATATTTTATATTCAAAGCGCTGGTGTCTAAACTTGGAGAGAAAGAATGCAAACATAAATCTTAGAAAGCATTTCAGCGTTTTTTAACATCTCCGGCGGCCGATTAAATTTGAAAGTAGAGATGATAAATGTATGCACTTCATAAAGACTTGGGTGAAAAGGTTAACATTAAGAAAACACACATAAAATTTAATGCTGCTCCTAACAATTTACAAGCACTGTAATAAATTTTATTACTTCAAAGGGTATTAAATGTTTTACAAAACGTAACAGCAATAAACGCCAGTGAGTTACATTTGTAACATTGAACTCTTTCCAGAAATTCCCGGTAAGATAATCGATGGGTCTTATTTCAAATATTAAATTTTAAGTCTAAATTTTAAATGTAATCCAATTTTAAGGACAAATTAGTTTTTAAATCTCAGCAAGGTGTGTTTAAATATGTAGATAAGCAACAATTTTTCCCCATAGAACCTCTATTAAGGTGAGAAACGGACATTATTGTATACTGACTGTGAAGAAAAATAAACAAAACTCTGAAAAATAACAAAGATGAAATTATAACCACATCCCCAAATTTTTTAAAGATGCATGGAAGTGCGCCTGATTTTAATGCAATTGTGACCAATTTGTCTTCTTAGTGCTGGTTGATTTGTGTAGTTGTAGTTCAAAAACACGGCAATGAAACAAAACATATCGAAATTATGCATAGAATATTGATGCTGGTCAAATCAACCAGACAATAGGCTTTTCAATTTGAAGTGTGTGTGGGTTTGGACCTGGAAATCCAATAATCCCATGAAATGCCACTTGAAAGTAGCACTTAAATATTAAATACTTCTTATGCATTCTTAGTTATATGTTTCAGAACATGGATTATATTTTCGCCATAATAAATATTGTCTTAACCATTGGGTTAACCATTTTATGGGTCTTTCTCAACTGTCATTTGGCACAATGTCCTGAATCCTAATATTTTCCCAGTGAGTTAGTTTGCAGTGTAATAAGACACGGCGTCGCTCTCCCACAAAATCTTAACGTTTGCTGCATCCTGTTGGCCAGTCAGCCAAATGATACGTGTGACCTCGTTTCCATAGGTTTGGAATTTCACTGTTCGCGATTGCAGCGTATAAATTTGAGCTGTACCCTTGATGCGGATGTGCTGAATTTTCGTTGCGATTTCTTGGTTTCTCTAGAATAAACCCACAGATCCCATTCACTTTGTTCTTTTACTGTGTAACTAAACCGAGAAGCACGACATTAACTTAAGTTTCTCTCCAACACGTGCGTTTAAATCACGTTGTTCAAGGGGTGCAATTTGGGGTCTTATATCACGAAGCATGTTAAAGAACACCGCGGGGAAAGGAAAAAAACAAAACAAAACAAATGTACAAGTTACACATTGATTATAATCTGGATAATAATTTTAACTACCTGCTTCTATTGTTTAAAGCCAGTTATAACAGGCTTGTCAAAGGATGGTTGTTGGATGAAAATCTGATAAAAAATAAAGTGACTTATGAAAATCCTTACCCTGTGGGACTCCTGCTTGTTAAAGATTTTGAAGGTCCAGTCTCATGTTTCACTCTCTGCTAAACTGCAACTGAATATTAAATGCGTCAATGTACTACAGCAGCCTTATGGAAGGGCATTTGGCCCTATGGGCCTAATGTCTCAGCTCAGCAGTAAAGTCTCTGATTGGCTGTGATATTTCAGAGACATGGAGAAGGGAAGTTGAAAGCATCAAGACATTTGGAACCTCCTCATTCTGTCAATTTTCAGACCTGGTTGAAGGAATTTTAATTATTTGAATTTCAATTAATGCAAAACACAACATATTTAGATTTCAGTCATATAGGGGAAGTGGGGGAAATAGTTCAATTTTTGTCAGTACTAGTTAATAAAAATAAGTGCACACTTTGGTGGGCTTTCATGACACTAGATAAAAGCTATTGAGCCAAAAGTTTCAAAAGCTAATTCAAGTCTGCATGAAAGTCCACAGGAGCTGCACTGCAGCAGGGAGGATAAACAAGGGAAGGACATGAAAGAGATCAGCTTAGATGTATTTCAGCCCAGAAAGAGTAGTCAGTTGAAAGTTATGTAGAACTGAAAAAACAATAAACTTCTACTTGTTACAATACAAGCCCAGCTCTGTCCTTTTCTCAATATTCTTTGAGCACCTTCTGTTTTTTCCCCACAACGTGTGATTTTGAATACATTTCAGACTGGCCCAAATGTCCCTAGCATACCATATATGCAATCCATGTGAACACAATAACAACGTCATCCATCCCACTGTTCCGGTATGATCCATGGCAGCTGTGTGGATCACTTTCCCTCAGTGGAAGCAGGAAGTGTGGGATCATATGGACTCTTGGCCCACCCTCCTGCCAATGTCCCAAGGGTGCGTGGGACATAACCATACTCTTCTGCCCCAAGTTACCCAAATCCTACCTGGATCAGGTTTGCACCACTGCATGATAGGAAATCAGAAAGTGTGTTTTAGTAAGAGTGTATCTGAATCTGAGTCCTAGATCAGTCTGAAGAACTTCAGTTTGCACATTCAAGGCAGAAACAGTATCAGATTTGAGAGCATTGGGAACTGAAGTATGTACACCAACCATGATGAAGGAGCTAGGGGAAATCAATAAACCTTTCTGACAAGTCAACAACAAAGCAGGCTTCATGCCCAGTGTTTCCTAAAAGAATGTTTGACAGAAATAGCACCTGTGTGCTGTTATAAAAAAGTGGTCTTTCATTGGCTATTCCTTTGACTGTGAGACAGTGAATTTGAAATGCTTTGGATCTTGTTTTTAAACCCCTATTTGCTTACAGCTTCATTCTGAGTGGCCCCTTGACTTCACAATTCATAATAGTGTCACTCCCCATTGACTTGATGAGGAGGATGAAGCATCCAGGACCTCGAATTCACCCATACTCATTCTTTCTGATTTCCCATCATGCTTTCTGTTCTTTTACTGTCTGTACTCTGACTGAAGTTGGATTAGTCTCTCCATCTCTTTCCTCTATTTTTCTGTTTTGCACATAGCAACAACATTCACACATACATCCATAACAACCCAGGTTTCTATGCAACCTAGACATCATATAACAAGAGAACTAAGAAAAAACAACATGTACCTAAAAAGATGACAAACAAGGTCCTGTGGCACGCAGACATTCCTCCATGTCCACTGCTGGACAGCACAGCTGGATTTGGGCTTGTGAGGCCTGCTGGGAGTCTGTAGATCCCAATTAGAGGAAGCTATGTTTAGAGCAAAGTCACGCAACTGTGTTAAATAAATCTGGCTGCTAAGACATCCTAACAAGCCTAACATGGATAGATCTATATAAATCAGTGGCTCCAGAACACATTGGGAATTTCCATATGTAAACATATTGAAGCACAATAGATAGGAAATTAGAGGACAAATGAGTGGAACCATTTCAAAAGATTTTAGCCTTAATACAGTAATTGCAATTTATGCCTTTCCTAAAAACCTCACAACCAGATACATTTTAAGTTGTAAATGCAATGAAATAATACAAAATTTAGAGCTAAAGAATAAGAAATGAGACAGATCAAAATCACTTCCTGTTTAAAATAAAGCCGTGTGGCTGTTTTTGACAATGTAGTAGCATTTTAAAGCATTCTGCCAAAAATCTACAGAATTTTTTGAGTGGGTAGTTTCAGTAGTCATAATTTTCCATCATTAATTCCAGGATTTACCAATTTAGCATTCTATGCCTATATGAATGATGATAAGGATGAAATTTAAGGATTTACCACAAAGTCTGCACCAGAATCAGAGATCCATTTTTTTTAATATATCAAGGGTTTAACGTGGTAAACAGGGGAGATAGCAGGGTTGATAGTAGAGATAGTAGAGATAGTGGAGAGGTAGTGGTTGTATCTTTACTTGGGTGTTGACACTCCACCAAACACTGTGGTCAGCCGCGGCCTAATTTTTAAAAAGTCAAATTTTTGGGAGGGCCACAGTGAGTGGATGTTACATGGTTACTGGGGCTCCTCTGGCTCCTGGTGGATATGAGGGGCAGGGACAGGGTGGTGGGGGCGGGGTTGGGGTCAGCTACAGTGCAGCTCCCAGCAAATCTGTTTGATACCTCCCAATCATTTGACACCAATACCAAGGAAACAAAACTATAACAAAACAGTGAAATGTAAAAATGCTCTGGTACTCAATACTTGTAATAAAATGTTATGAAACAATAAAGGGGATTCTATCACCTGCACCGATCGAAATCCTCACCTTTGGGTTGTTTTTGTGCAAGCAGCCACTTTCTTTTCGGAATTGTTATTTAGTGTTTAATAATTAAAAAACACCCTACTGATCATGTTAAGTAACTCATAGACCCCACAAGGTTCAGTAAGGCACATGGGTAGCAGCAGGATGTATGTTCAGTCTCGTTCTGTTCCGTCCTGACTGTGACCTGCGACTGGCCTGTCTGTCCAGATAGCCAATGCTCTGACCTGAACTCTGCCAGGGGACCTCTGGCCTGGGGGAGGACCTCCCCCTTCTCTCTTCTCTTAAACTTCCCCCTCCCTTTTTCAAAGCTCCCTGTGTCACCAGACTGATTAAAACAAACACTAGCCATATTTTTGTACCTAATCGAATTTTGCTCTTTTCTTCCAGCCTGCCTGAAGCAAGCAGGGTATTGGGTGATGTGGGGGTTGGGGGGTGGGGGGTTAGGGAGGGGGGGTTAGCCTCTCCCATCTTGGTCTGATCTTGAATTTCAAACACTCTGGGACATCACATCTGGTGGGCAAATACTTTTTATCACTCATCTATACATGACATCCATCCGTAAGTTCTATTTTGACTGGTAGAGTGATCCCAAAATGCTCTTTGTGGCATATAACAGAGTGCATATCTGAGTGAATGTCTGTGTGTGGGGGTGGGGGACATTAGGGGATGAAAGTGCAGGGATTTCAATGGTTGTACCCTGAATACTTACAGGAAGGGCAGAGGGTAGATTGTTTTACATGTGGAGCTAGCCAGTCACATAAGCCAGGTCATGCTACACTGTGGGTGGAACTCCAGGGTTGGCTGGGTACTGGGTATTGTATAATGACTGGCTTATGACCTACACCTGGGAAACAGAACAAGACACATGGGACTTACAAATTACTAAATTATAATTCTTTTCTATAGACTGTTCGAGTTATTGAGGTCTTAGTGCCATTTCTTCCTAAACTACAGTATGGGTAAGGTAATAACCTGTAGCCCTGGATACATGATCTCATTACAATAATAAAATAACTGTGACCAGCCCATGCTATTTTGGAATTTTTTTAAAAAGATTTTTATTATTAAAATGTTTAAACTGCCTTTTACTGCAACCTGCTATCAGACCATTTCTATGAATGTTTTTTTTTTTTTGCTTTTAACTGTATATGTAAGTGAAGGAGTCGCTTCACATTGACCCAAAACATCTTACACACAAATCACTGCCAACTGGTGCCCACCTGTCAATGTCTGCACTCTTCCTGAGAATGTTTGTGTTACAATATATACCGTATACAATATTTTACTGAGGTGTGAGTAGCTCTCCAACCCTAAAACACAACTTTGTCGGGGTTTGGGATAAATAATTCAATGATTGTCGCAATGGCATGCAGCGTAACATCGGCAACTCTTTGTAAATCAGTAGCACTTACTTAAAAGACTGATGCTTTCAAAATCTGGAGCAGAAAAGTGAATTTGTGCCACAATACCATAGTATATTTTCAACAGTCATAGATAGTTAACAGGACTTTGTTGCTGCTGAATAATTGTAGCTCAGCCCTGATAATGTTGTGCTGGATTATACCATCCATGTGCCGCCCAGCCTTTGAGGCAAGCCCAGGATCAGCCCAGCTGTCATTTAGGATCACCTCCAGATGCTCTTCATGGCTCAGGGCATTGCTGAGGTTGCCAGGGCATTCCATAATGAACTGTGCCAGAGGTGTGTTGATCTGGTATTTAATATCTAAACAATACAGTTTTACGTTGTTCACATACTGTATCTCACTCCAGTGCCTCCACAACCAACAGAACTTATACAATAAACCCTTTGGGCCTGTGTCTATTTTTCCCTGCCTATGTATTAGCATAGTAATAAAGGTCATTGGCGAACAACATACATGCATACATCTACATGTATGAATGGATAAACATAATTACAGTTTAGAACTCGCAAACAGGAGAAGGTAAAATATGCCAATATTTCCATAGTTACAATCAAGCCCAGTTTTATTTGAGTCTGTGCTTGGAGAGGTGCACAGCTCAAAGGTCTGGGCAAGGTTTATGCAGATTTGCATTTGACTATCCATGTCAAGTAACCACTTGGAGTATTACTGCACTACTGTGAGCATTTATAAATTATGAACATAACATAACAGCCCTAGACAGCATACAGTATTCATGTCATCTAGCTAAATAAAAACAGATGTGGGAAACTGGAAACCTTTGTCATGATATGAGAGTTAATTTAGCATTATACAGCACTTGTCTTCATTGACACAGAAAAAGTAATCATAAACGTTTGTGTGTTTGTATGTCAACAGCTCATTCAATAATCGCAACAGTATCAGCACAATGTCTTGGCAACAATTTCTGAGGTTAATACCACAGCTTGAATTCCAGCTGCTGTATTGTATATTATAAACAAATAAACCCCACATGAATCAACTGAAAAGTGCTGTGCTGTGAAGCAGTCCCATGGCAAAACATTGTGGCCCTGAATGGGTCAATGCACTTATACCATGTCCGGGTTCCTTGCTCTTAAACATGGAACCTTATTGAAGAATCAACAAGAACAATTAACTTACCATTAACAAACCATGAGGTACTATGGAATTTTTAATGTTTCTATACTTTACCAAATGGCCCAAAATGGTTTGCTAAGTTTTCTGTACAGTACCAAAAATGTTCCCCTATGATAATAAGTAAATAACCCTTTTGGTGCTATTTAGATAATTTCGATAGTTTCTGGCAAAACTCAAAACTAAACAATATTGCTGTAGCAGTGATTTTGATTAACCAATCCACTTTAATTGTTATATTCCTTTACAAACAGTATTCTTGATCACAGTATACTGTTGAACAGCTTGCCTATTAATCTAGGACCAGGATAATAAGCTCACTTTTGCTGGAATTACTTCAGCCAAGCGTTGTTTTTCTGCGAAAATAATGAACAATCATCCTGAGCAATTAGAATCCACTGTTAAAATGAGTTATGTAAAATTTAGTAAAAATAAACATTCCACACTGCAACAGTTAGCTCAGGGAGCAGACTGATAAATAATTTTAGCAAGTCAGAGGGCAGTTTCTCCACATGGTTAGATATATAATGGCTGCCCTCTAGTGGTGAATTGGTTTCGTGATTATTTATATCAACACATAATACTCGTCCTAGTAAAGTGGGTTGATCTGTTCCTGTGCTAGTTTTTTTTTTTTTTTTTTTTTTTTTTAGCAACAATCACTTACTGTCCTGATTTCCTCTCTGTGGGTTGCCTACATAAATACACAGTATGAAAAGACTTAAGAAATTGTTATTCAACCACAGCAGACTGTGGCTAAACTGTGGGAGCTGAGTTTACAACAGAGTTGTAAACATAGAAAGCGCAAAGTAGGCTAAATATACAAAAAAGCCGTTGATAATAATAAATATTACTTTTCCATTGGAAGGGCATGCAATATGATAATGTTCACTATGGGAGAATTTGCTAAAATACCCCTCTCCTTCAACCCAGGGTACTCTCAGTCAGTCCTGCCCCACCTCAACAGACAGCACCCCTGCATCCTACTGGGCTGTGGAACCTTACCATATGAGGACTCTGTACGCCAACTATCAATAAATAAGTAATAAATAAGTAGTGACTGTACAGACGCTCAAGCATTGGCCTCTTTTATTCATTTTAGAGGATCTCACTACAATGCACACGTTGTCAGTATTATTGTGTGATAAATTGCCCTTCTGAGTGCATCCAAGCAATTGTCCTCAATGCAGTCGAAAATTCCTCAGCTGAAAAATGTCACCATTTAAATGCAGTCTGAGATCTATGGCCCATTACCCAAGCTTCACAGATGTAGATGCAAGATATAAATGGCAGTAGAGAAAAACCCATTACTGCAGTGATAATTATCATATATAATGGCACACTGAGAACGCAGGGCTTAAATGGAGCTGTATTATTGCATTTTTATTATTACAAGTGCAATATGACCTAGAGTGCCATTCTGTTGTTTAGTAAATGTATTAATTCACAATATCCAAGCATACAGTTCTGGTGATTCATCTCATGCTGCTCATCACCATTCATGTACTCCATGGAAAGACTATAATATGTGTTCAGTTCCAAAGAGGAGGTCCTGTCCTCCACTTCGTCTGTTGTTGTGTTTGCCTGTTACCCACCACAGCTTGGCAGGCCTGAGGATCCCTGGAAACGTGTGGTGTTACCTGCATGCACTCACAGCACAGGTTAATCAGCTCAGGTGTGTCCCTTGTGTAAAAATGCAGCAACAATGCTATTCTTTTTTAATCTATCATTCTATGAAATCCTGTGGTTTTTCTCCTTCATCCCTCTGCACTGCTCTGACATGGGTACACATTTCTTTTGAGATGTGTGTGTTAATCATAATGTTCCATGTTTGAAAGTTATCTAATTTTATTTTTTGTTTTGCCACTGTAGATGATGTTGATTTTCAGAGGAATTCACACAAAAGATAAAAAGCATATACGTCCTGAATGGGCTGCTGTTGCGGACATACAGCCTTTGGGTATCAGAGTGAAGATGTTAATGAATCACTGTAAGTGCTATCGAATAGTCTGACATCACACATGTCAAAGCATTACTCAGTCATAAAGTGCCATTCCAGAGGGATACCATGAAAAAAACCTCATGCATGAATTCCTTTAAAAAGCATTTACAACAAACAAAGCACTTACTGTGGCAGATTCCATTAGTTATGATTGTCTTATGATTGTCAAATAGTCTGTCATTTTTGCTAGTTTCAACATCTTATTTAAGGTAAATTTTTATAGGTAGTTATGAAATTACATATATGTGTATTGCTGGAACATATACACCTATTCACTGTACTCATCTTATTCCATTGAGCAAATGCATGAACTGGTCACAAGAAGAGAAAAGCATACATAATACACACTGCCCCTGAGTGCTGCATGCAGATATCATGTCTCCATCAGTCATCGCATTTACCAGAGAGATCGATTGCTCAATGGAGCTTGAAGACAAAGAGCGACAGATTCCGGGAATGAAAAGGGGTGGTGGTGATTTACAAGGTCTGTCCTGCTTCGCATGTGGCCGATACATTCATCATTGATTATTGCACGGGTGAACTTGGATGTCTGCGCAGACTCCGGCTCTTGGCCAGGAGAATCAGGAAATGGTGACAATACTGCCATTTATTAAAGTGTCACATAGCTCCATTAGAAACATGCAGATGTCTCAATTGGGAACTAGTATGATTAATAGCAGGTAAGGGGGACAATCACAATGTCTAGCACTAGACTTGAGTGAGCCAGTCCTTATGTTGCACAGAGACAAATAATTTCAGCTGCTCAATGAGGGTAAAAGCATGATACTGCATTTCTCAGTGGCCAATAGAAATGCATGGGCACAATGGTGGCAGGCAGTGAGCCCTGTGCAGGACAGCTCAGAATATCTATAAAGGCTTCAGGGGGGTTTGTCAATGGAAATGATCTTGTTAAGGTCAATATCACACTGTAACCATGCCAGATTCACATGGACCCCAAGGGTAAAAGCTGATAGCAAGGAGGATGTCAGGATTTTTACAATGAGTAGGTTTTTAGATAAATGTGACAAGTACCAAATGTGTGGTATATGCTCTGTCTAAATTTAGTGCACTGTATTTAAAAGTTACATGCACAACCAACTATTCTGAGGTCTGCCTTATTTTATTTACTGCTCTGTCTTTGTTGTTCACATTCCATTACCAACATGCTGTGTCCTTATCGGTCAGTTGATGGGATAGGTCATAATACCATAATACCATAACTCCATGTGTCAGACTCATAGAAATTGGCTCTCTATTTCTGGCCACTTAAACAACCAATAAGTCTAACTGTCTACATAATCAATACTCATACTGATTTCTCCTGGTTGCCATAAATAGAGAGAACTAAATTCTCAGTTTACCCACCTTTCTACAGAGCTGACAGTCCAAACCTTCACATACATGAATTTTTGCCACTGATGGCTGAGAAAAACCTCAAGCTTCCCTACTCCAGCTGGTGGCCATGAGCCAGGTGCAATGATATATGTGCCCACTAGAGGCCACTGCCAGACTGTCTCTAATAGTATTACAACATCAATCATCTTTAGAAAGAAGATGCTTGATGTCAGAATTACTTAGCCAACCATTTATAGCTTTGTGAATAGCAGACTGGAAGATGGATAATATGCATCTTCAAAATAAAAACTGCAAATGCTACAAAGCTTTGCAAAACCTGTCAAAATGCCTGGATACATCATTCCAAACAAATATAATGTTTATTTGTATGTTAAATATTATCAAAGTTGTACAAATATATGCTTTTCCTCAGATAAAATGGTACAAGAGAAAAAAGTTTTTCAACAGGAAAAGGATGATGAAATGTGACCTTTTTTGATAATACAAAATTAGATTGGCCTGAATAGATAGATGACAAATTCAAACCTAAGGCTATCAGCTGAGGCATCTCGGGTTCTTGCTTACAATATTACAGTGACTAACTTGCTAATGCAGAATATTTTCAGATCTTGCACAGACTGCAAACAGACTAAAGGTAAGGATATAAATAGCTATAACCATGGCTGCACGCTGTGCAGCTGGTATAAGATGCAGAAGAAAGACTACTGTGAAGTATCCTTTAAAAAAAGAAAGTTATGCTTCTGCAGTTTCTGTAAAACTAGAGCTTGTGTTTCCCATTCTCACTCAGTACTTTTTGCAGAATGTACACTGGCTGCTGTGAATGTGGCAGTAGAGGTACTTTTATCATGATCTGTGCTGGTCCATCACATTGGCCCCAAGTATCCAGACTAGGGAGGCTGACTTGCACATGTGCCCTGCCTTTTCAAAGAAACCATCATTTTTTTCCCCCAAAATTTTTCCATTTCATGGGAAATTATACTATTAACAACAAGCATGTGCAGCAGAAAATACTGCTGTATTTCTGTTAAACATTAAAGTAATTGTCAAGTAAGCTGTGGCTTGAATGCTTGTCCAGCTCAAAAGCTGAAATTTAAATCCTTATGCTGCGGACCCTACTGATGCCTGCTCTTTGATTGATTGAAATTTCAATACAACCAAGCTATATGCTGGCAATGTCAATCCACATCTTGTTCTCATGAAAAAATAAAACTTTCAACTTTGTATTAAATAAATTGATTAAAAACATTTAAATTTTTGCAATTCCCACAGAGATGCTGTTTGTCATTTTTGGAACATACGTGCCATTCACATATGAATAATATGTGCTTTTATCTCATAATGCCTTTGCCAAAATTTTTGTGTTGTGGGTTTTAACTTAGAATGCTCTAATTAATTAGAATGTTTCTTGTTTTAGAGATAGCTTTTCCTTATTTTCGGCCTGAAGTGTAGATAACCCCCAATGATGCCAAGATTTTAGTGTATTGACAAACCTGTGTTCACATTGCTACCATGCTGTAGATGAGCTCTTCTTTGTGAGACCACCTTATCACATGTCTATGTTACAACCATATCTTAGGTTACAATAATGTTTATCAAACTCTAACTCTAATGGGTAAAATGCCAAGGAAGACGTGCTTCAGCACAAACTGAAAAATGCCCCAAGACAGAGGGGGAAAGATCATTGAGAGAGAGATGAAATTTGCCACAGATTTTGGTGTACATTGGTTGATAGTATCATGACTGTATTAGCAACATAATGAATACAAATTGCTAAGACAGTCATCTCGGTACAAGATCGATGTATCTGTTAGGGGCGTTTATCAGCTAAACATCTCCCAGCATCTCAGTGTCACACACAGCCAGACATTGCTAGATCAGCTTTCATGCAATAAAATAGTGACTCCAGAGAGAAGGCAGCTGATTGAACCTGCTGTCGTGGTTTCGAATGACATAAGTACGTACTGCAGTATTCACAAAATGGGCATTATGTTTAGTTCAGTTATGAATCATGGCTCAGGCTGTTCCAGATGAACCATGGTATGGCTAGTGATCCCATTCAGCATCTATTAATGTGGTTTTCATTATGCAATTCCATACAGTATTAATGGCCAAGACATTACTCATCACAACACAAAACAGCACCCCTACAACTGATATAAGGACTATTGCCTTGGAAGGATTAGGTCTAACAAATCCATAATCTCTGTTTAGACTCATGCCTTAAACATCAACCCTGCCAGTACCCTACTTGCGCATGTCCCCTGTGTCCTAGAGCTCCTAATTAGGCAGAAAGCACTATTTCTGTGGACAATACAATTGACACAATTTCTCTGTTAAAAGTGATTTTGTGCAAATTTATTATTTGTATTGACTGCTGTCAGCAAATATTTTTAACCAGACATTTGAGTTTTCTTTGTGTGTGTGTGTGTGTGTGTGTGTGTGTGTGTGTGTGTGTGTGTGTAAAAATATATGTATGAGCGTAACAGAGAAAAGCTATTATCAGCTGCAGGCACTGAATACTAATATGCAAAATATAGAAAAGCAATTTTCAATCCAACACTTCATTGTTGTCCTGGCAACTTTTGTTTAGGTCAAGGCTATTTAAGCAGACAACAGAGACAGAGATAGTTTGGTGGTGGTAAGTTACAACTCTGGTACAGAAAACAGGCCTTAGTTCAGACTAAATGAATGCCAGCCATCATCCTAGTGGATTATCATATACAGTAACAGTTTTACAATCTATTTCAGGGCTGCTCAACATAATCTAAGAAAATCGCATCTCTGGTGAGCCACTTTGACTGTTCCTCCTACACCTTTTTGTTGTTCCACTGTAGGTTTTTTTATTTTCACTGGTAAAATCTCAAGGCTTTATTTTGTCTACATCTGGACCCAAAAACCAACAGCTACAAAAATGTTAATAGCTATAATCCCATTTGGACTCAAATATGGGTCAAAATTTTGATACTACATGTGCTATGATATTTTATGATATTGCTTCAAAAAGAAATTATAGTTCTAAGGCTTAATTGAATAAAAGTGAATGAAAAAACCTCATTTGCTCTCCCTACACTTGCCTATGTAGCAGAAGAGAAGAGAGAAAAGAGAGAGAAGACTCAAAATGTTGGCCTCAAAAATCTTGTAGGGCTACCAACCCTGAAGGTTCAGTTTAAACCATTAAATTATCCCCCATTCTTTCAAACTTATGAATGTGAATGGCTCACTCATACAGACATAGATTAATTACCACGTGTCTTGCAAAACTGAATATTCCCGCAGCATTTATTTTCATGTCATCATATTTGTTGTTCCTGGTGGATCCTCCTTCATCTGCAAGTCCCTGTGTTAATAGTGCAGAGGGGGAGTCTCTGAAACTGATTTATGCTCCTGTGTGAGTCTAATGCCATCTGCTAATGAGTCATGCCACACTAGCTAGCGGTACGTCAGTGAATACTCTTATGGATTAGATTGGTACAGTCACTCTGTTTGCAGACCACCTAAATGGCACTGGCATGGAGTTTTGTACATCCATAAAAATATGTTAATATAATTGCTCCAGGTACTTCACTAAACCCACAGACCTCCCTTCTGCCCACACTGTTTTTCATATACTTGTGGGATTATGTTCTCTGGAAAGGGACTGATTGAAATAGACAGGATTTATGGAGCAATTCAAGGGAAAGCACTGCTTTTAAGCATCTATTAATGTCATTATTAATGGCTGTGAAACCAAGGCCTATCAAACACTTTATGAGGCATGCTCCCTCACAGTAGATTACTGACAGACTTGTGGATGCCAGCTGGGCCAGTGGTGGCAGAGGTGGGAAATGAGATTTATCAGTCTTTCCCTCAGTTCAAGTCTCTGACTCTCACCCTCCATCGCTGGCACTCCTCCTCCTGCTTCCTGAGGATGAATTAAATGCAGAGAGGTAGTGCCTCACAGTGCCAATAGAACACAGATGAAGTGTTTGGTTGGATAGTATCTCTCTGACCATCTCCAGGCAGTACAAATTACTGCACATATTCCCATGTAGTGGTCATTAGAATTTAACACAGCAGTCTAAACAGAATGGGTTTTAAATTAAAAGCTTTTGTTAGTCATGCTGAAATAAGTTTACTCCAAACATATTTTCTCTTTGGTCCATGAGCACAGAGCATCATGGATGGGCAGACCCCTCAGTAATCCACTCCATTTTTATGTGGCTCTTCTTCACATCTCAGTTAAATCAGCAGACCCAGTCAGTACAAATCGAAAACAGAAAATGCACCATGACACACTAAAGAGCATAAAGTTTGAAGTTGAGGTCTGCTGTTGGTAAGCTATCAGGTAGAATAACTCATAGGGGAAGTGACCTTATTAAGCCCATGTACCTTATAGGCTCACTTTCATTTTTATTTAGCAATTTAAAAAAGACGTTGTCCCAATTTGTGGAAATTTAAGAGATTAATGGACCAAATTAAGGTGATGGTGATATGTTTACCCACAATTTTTAATCATTATAGCTAGTTCAAAAGATAGCTTTTTTTAGGGTAGCAACTATATTTCATGCACAAGCCAATATGCTGGTCTTGTAGTTTATGCTAGATTTTTGGAAAATTTCACAACAACTCTTGTAGACTGTCACATTTATAGTAGTAAACCTATTTTTCAATAAAAACAACCATTTAATTAGTGATTCTGTTCATAATTTTATAAAACAAAGTGGTCTTTCTCCTGGGTGGGCCAAAAGGGAACAGCAGAGCAAAAAAATGCATGTTATCATGAACTTTAATAATAAGTTCATAAAGAATAATAAACAAATGCTTGAATTGATGGAAACATTAAAGTTATAAAGAGCATATAAAGAGTATATATTATATTACAAAGAGTTGATTACACCAATATACTTGATTGTAAAAATTTAATTTTTTAGAAGGTTTGTATTCCATTAAATACGACTGTTCCCTTTAAGCCCACCTGGTGTGAACAGAGAGTTGAACGGCTTTGTTTAGGCCTTATATGTTTGGTTTTCACACAGGAGGGAAAATGGGCAGAGAAAGAAAGAATTACCAAGGTTTTGCAAGTAAGACTGACACCTTTAAGGAGTGCTGGGAGGGGACCAAAGACAGATTACAGACCGGACCAATGGGGCTGGTGCCCAGGAGCCCCTGACCATCAGGGGCCTCAGGGGGCCTGGGGCCACAAGAGTAACCTCACACTCATACTAACTGGCATATAATTTTACACTCTTGTTGCTTGTCGGACATTAACGTTTGGCATTAAAGCTTTTGTATGGATTATTACTAAAATTATTTATATTTACAAGAAAATGACTGGGTTTATTGGGAGCACAGACGAGTTTACAGGGTACACATGTCCCCTTTAAGACCAGCCCAGACTTTTTATACAATATCTTCATTTAACTTGAATATCAAGGGGAAAAAACAATTGTTTGATCTTTCAGACTGGAGATTAATCTTCTACTACATTATTGTTCCCCTCCCCAAAATCTGACCAGTTTACATGAAAAGTATAATGATTTAGATTCTGATGGGCTTAACTGGGGCATTTCCCCTACTTGATATTTAAACTAGAACTCAGTCATAATCGGCCACTAATCAGGAACATGAATATTAATATTATATATCAGTTAACACACTGCTTAAAGCTTACCAAAGACCAAACACAGGCACTAATATACCACCAAAGCACCACTTCGCAGACTAATCAACATACTGTGTATTCAGCAGGTATTACAATGCCATCCCACCATTGTTTAAAATTCTCAGTGAAAAACGTATAACTATAATGAAGTGGAATTTTGCCTATTCAATAAAGAATATATTTATCAAATATGAAATTTTAGTTTTTAAAGAGCATGCAGTTTGCCTGCTTTTATGCATGCATGAACTTACATAATTGATATTTTCAATGGTAACATAGTCTGAATATGTTATTTGTTTTGTCTTTCATAGAGGAAGGACCATGAATGTGCATAATTCAGAGAGCACAATGATTCATAATAAACATGACTTGCTTGTCCACAAGTCATGAGAAAGCTTCTTATTTGACTGGGGTTTTATTTCATTAACGAATGCACGTACAGTCCTGAAAAGAAAAAGGCTTTTTTAGTGTGGGCTTCCATCACTGGCATGTTCAGGGAGCTTATGTAAAATCCAAGCCACTAAGAGAGTTTGACCCAGCCCCCTCAGCGTGGTCTTTGAGTGGCCATCTGTTCCAGCTCTGCAAACTTACAGGCTGTCACTTGTCTGTCACATGTCCCAAACACAGGTCTGCCTCAGAAATCCACTGAGATTAATATGGGCTTAAGTGACTGAATACAGATATGAACGAAACCATCAAAAGGCACTTGTTCACAGACTTCCTTGTCATTATCCAGGCAATCATCATCCCAAAGACGATAGCGGACATTAAGAGTTTGGTGGAGGTGAAAATATAGATTGTAATGGTTGATGAAATGCTTCCTGATTCTGGAATTTTTGACTGTCTCTGAAAGTGAACTAAAATTTAGTTCTCAAAGGGCAGAAAGTGTGAAGAAAGTCTTGTTGGAGTCCTGAATGGAATTCAGTTTAGGGTATGCAGTCTTTATGATCTGGATTAACTTGTCTGAATTTTTAAACACACGCAAAAAGTGAATACATCAAACTACTACCAACTTCAAGCCAAATATCATCACAGTTCTTCTATAGTCATGAAGAAGAGCTATGTCTTATGTTGACAGTGACTGTGAGACAAGGTTTGCATTTTTGTATCATTACATTGAGTTCAGCATCTTTAATCTGGAGCATGATGCATCCTAGCCATAATACTGTACTTGATAATCTGAGTTGCATAATCTATGTTATGCTCTGTTTGATCTGTTAATGGAAAAGGGTACATTTGCTGAATGAATGCAGTAGAATGGTTAAAATAACACAAAGACATCCTCCTCCCCCACAAAAATGAAAATAAACCTGTCGATTACATCAGGAGATGAATCTGGAGATGAATCATGTGACTCTATTTGGGGGCGTTGGAGAATAAGATAGAGAGGTATGCTGTAATATCCTGTGACCCAGATTCAATCAACATTCATCATTAGCTTTGACTTACAAATAAAAGCACATTTTTTCCTCCTCTCAGACATTTTGTTGATTGCTAAACTCAAGAGCTGCATTTGTAATAAGGAAAAACAATACTTGCATTTAATGGCAAGAACAAATTTTAGGACATAATTGAATGAATCCAGGCCAACATGTCACTATAATCTAAAATGCATAAATTGCAGTTTGACGAGTTGTTAATAGAGGGGTTTACACAGGAGTACTTGACAGGTGTTTCACTTACATTCCCCATGTTTCAGTTTTGATATTTCTACGTGTTTCTTTTCTATAAGAGCAGTGGAGATAAAAGGGAGGACTGTCAGAGGTAGCAATTCCTGAGGGACAGTTGTGGTGAGATGCCTTCCGACAGGCCTTAATCAGTTTCTATTTCTGCCCCACAGTGTCAAGGATGCGCCAGCTCCCCTCACGCTCACAGCTTGTGGGCTCAGGATGTGTTAACTGTGAAAAAGCCATCCTGTGTGCTCCCAAAGCACAGCCCCAGACCCTGACAAATGAGCCCTGGTGAGCACTGCCCATCTCATTACATCTCCACCACATCATCCTCTCTGTCTGGTATTCAGAAAAATCTGCATAGTGTAGAGATGTTATTTGAACAGGTTGCTATAAATGTGCCAGCATTTCCAATGGACAGAACGGAACACAAACACATGGCACAGAGTGTATGGAATCATTATATGATGTTTTGTAACTAATATGCAAAGCCACTGAAATGGCTACCTTTATGCAAATGCATAGGTAAGCCAATTGAACAAGGCTGCAAGGACTTGCTTGGCCATGACCATGCAGTAAGTGTGCAGGCAATTAGAGTAAACCCTCCAGTGGATTTCACTGATACTCTCATCACCACACTGGGGGTAAGTCAAGGTCAGCATCCTCAGGGCTCAGATGCTTATGTGAGTGATTTCCACAGGGGGCATGAATCAGGGCATTAATGGGGCTGCCCTTGTAAAAGCAATCGGAATCTCACTGTCAGAACTTTATGGGAAAAGGCTGGTATTGGATAAAAAACACACATGCTTCCACACCATATAAATCTAACACCAAAGTATATCATTTCCCTGACAGCTGTACTGACTCAGTGTGCCATAAAGCAAGATGCTCAGCAAGGTCTGAATCAAACACATTTCAGTCCAAACAATAACAGGGGGTACAATCATTTAGCAGGTCTTTGACAGTGTAAACAACTGTTCATTTTTCATTTCAGCTCTAGATAAAGCAGAGGAATAGGTGGAGATAACAGTATCAATGAAACGGGGATGGAGGCATGGTGGACTAGATGGTGATTGTCTGTCTCTCATCTCTCACCAGATATGGGTAATTTGGAGGATGACACGTGACCTTGGCTTTCCCACGCTGCCACCACTGTTATTGGAAGGTACCAGGCAGTGGATTTATTGAGGCCTCTTTCTGGCCCGCGACCTACTTTCTTATGTCAACACCTGCAGTGCTGGGCAGAACAGCATCCTGAAACTGCAGAGATGGGATAGAACAGAGGGAGAGAGACACTGGTCAGGAGAATGAGCTGTACCACTCTGTCAGAACAGGGGAGCAGTGGGATGGGCAGGGCTGAATTCTGAATGATAATTTGGCTCATCTGGGTTAGCACCCCCATGAGATTTTGCAGGGTTCAAGCTTCCATATTTGCCACCTCCAAGATGCAACCAAAAACAGCACACCAGAATCCATCTAGGTCAAGCATGAAGCTATAGACTTTGCACCTGAATTTATTACTTATTGAGAGCACATTAATGATATTAGTAACACTTTATATAATGAGGACATAGACAGAATATTCTAAGGAAAAGATTGCATACAGTTGATTCACACCCTCAGTCAAACATGGAAATTCAGTCTGCAGGGGAAAAGGTACCAGCACAAGAACGAGCTTAAAAATCGATGACTAGTACTACATCTGCAGGTTTTTAAATATTTGCTGACATCATCTGTTAGGGTTCTGCTGTCATTTGATTATTTAATTGTATGTGGGAAGGTTGAGAGACACAGAAACAAACACTTGAATATACATCACATGAAGGTAACTGGAGCCATGTTTGCATCACACTTCATGAGAAATTCTCCTGGGAGTGCAGTATGATTCACAGTGGGGGATGTCATGCTGACTGTCACTGTACAGTAGCCTACATTAGACAGCATCAGGGAAAGACTGTGGTTTTCCTCTCACCTTTTGGTGAGGTACAGATTGGCAAACACCAACAAGCTGAATTAGAAACTTTTAATCAAGCCAGCAAACCTGTGAATCGCACAGCTCCACACCTTTAACTGAATGAGTCACAGATGCCAGAGGGGAAGGATGCACAAAGCTGTGTGGCTGTCCACACTGCTCCTCAGCACTCCTGCCTTCTCAGGAGAAATGCCTGGACTGTTTTGCCTCAGATTTCCAGGTAGAGCTGGGGCCACATAGTTATGTGAGATCGGATGGTCTCCACTGCTCACTCAGCCTTCTCTTTACCTAACACCATTTCAGGACCACTACAATACCTCACCAACTATCACGCCATACCAAAAATGTTGTGACTACATCATAGACACAAAATAATGATGCTTTAACATTAAAAAGCTACAATATAAAAATGTAAACAGGAAAGAAATGCAATTTGGCAGTTAGGATCACATTACACAGGCAATTTCACACTCAAAAGCACACCGGTAAGGTTGATTCAGCTGGTAGTCTATTGTATTATTATTAGCTGACAACAGGCTTTCCATTCATTTGCAGTACATTTGAAGTAGCTGAGGTTTCCATAACTTTTTTAATAGTCTTTCGGGCTATTTTACTATCTTCCCAAGCCATTCTCAAACAGTGCTGCAAACTGACACATTAAACATCACACACACACACTGTGATGAGAGAAAGTACTGTATAGCACTGTAGAAACCTGATAGGCCAAGTGTATTTGGAGGAATAAGATCACTTACAGAAGACAATACTGCAGACTGAGAGTCACTGTCTGTCTCATGCTCCCTAACATGCCCTAGTGGAGGCAGTGTGAATGTGACGCAGATGAAGGAAGTGAGGGAAGTGGAGAGGAGAAAGAGAGACAGGGAAAGGAGGGGTAGGAATATAAATGAGACCAGAGCGAAGGAAAAATACTGGGTGCAGGCACTGCAGATGCAGAGTGTGTGAGAGCACGTGAGGAGAAATGTGTGAGGAGGGACAAAAAAGAAAAACAAGGTTGAGAGTGAAAGGAAGAGAGGACAGAAGAGAGAGAGAGAGAGAGACAGCCAGCAAGAAAGATGGAGAGAGAGAGAGGCAGACAGACAGACAGACAGACAGACAGACAGACAGACAGACAGACAGACAGAGGGAATAATATTGAGTAACACAGCCTTTAGCAGGCTGAAACAGGTGAAGGTGAAAGAGTGTGTCGGGAGATGCTGGAAATGTGCAAGGCTGAGTCCCAGGAGCTCAGGGTTGACGTCAGTCTGAAAGGCTTTAAATAAAGAGCAGCCAGAGGAAGAGCTGGAGCTCTCACACTAACTGTGCTGTACCCAGAGCTAGGCTAGCCTATGAGGGAAAGAGGAGAGGCTAAAGGACATGACTGAAGGAAAGGGGGGACAGGTGAAGGAATGAAGAATGAGAGAAAGAAGCATGCTGGCAGAACAGAAGGTGGCAGAAAGGTGAGAGACAGAATGCGAGAATGAAAGGGGGAAGGGTAGGGCCAGCAAAATCCCTAAACCACTTGGGCCCAGAGGGTCACCTGCTAACGAGAAAGTGCAGCAGCACAGCTGGGTAAGAGGTCTCACTGCTGCAGGGTACTTGCACAAGAACTCCGCTACAATCAAACAAAGTCTGCTCAGCTAGAACCCAGTCATACCACAAAATGAGAGTAAATTAATGGCCTATCTCTCCAGTATTTGAAGGGCACAGAAAAGTGTGCACATTTCCAATGTGCCAATGCTGCAATGTATAGCTTTTGTAAAGTGTAGTTTTCTGTATTGCAGTGTATTTAATTTGAATACAATACAGCATGAATAATAATGCCGCATTAATACTGCATTGCATCTGAGTTATGGCAGAGCTTGTGCAGAATATGTGTATCAAGGGTCTGTAATCTTGTCTAGTTTCTGTAATGGCATGGAGACCAATGCAAAATACATCAAAGAGGAAAGTTAAAAATGTTTAGAGATTGACTGCTATTAAAAAGGTAAGTCTTTGTAAAAAGTGGTGTTGCTGGTGGTTAGCTTTGTGTTTTGCCTGGGTGGCCTTGATAAATAAATTATGCGGTACGGACCAAAAACTATGCTTTTGAAAAATGAGTTGGCCTATTGCACCACCATGAATAGGTCTATCCAGTTTAAATAACATTGTGCAAAATTTAAGGAACTGATCACCCAAAAAGATATGATATCTTTAAATACAAACATGGGAGAAACAAATCCATACAAATAAATGTAGAGGTACTCAAATTTAAATAATGCCATCTGGGGACGAATCAGTCCTTACATTCTGCTCCCGGTGGATGAGCGCTAACTCTGGGGGAATGCAAGGGTTACCCGCAGACCAATGAAGGATGAGCATGTCCTATAAAAACACAGACAGCATCACTATGCTACACCATAGAAGGCCAACTTTTTCTGGAATGTTTATCTATTTATTGAATGGGACTGCACATGTTTCCATGGCAACTTGTCTCCCCAAAGGCAGGAAGGCAGGATCGGTGAAGGAGTGTAAAGGCACAGATCTGCAGCCAGGCGAGACCAAAAGGCAGAAGTACCAAGTGCACGTATGCCAGAGGGAGGGGCATCTCTTCTGCTGCTATTGGCCAAAGAGCACAGTTAGTCAAATGACACTATGTCGTGTGACTGCCAATTGATCCTGTCTCCTCAAGTCCCTCTGGATTGTCATGACGTGGGATGGAAGTTCAAGGCTTGTCATAGAACAATCAATAATGAGATAGTCTTTGCACCTTCTAGCTGGTATTGTGGAAACACATGAGAGTTTGATGAACCCAGTGTCACTTCAACAATGGAAAACGTCTCAATTGTTGTGTACATGAGGAACAATGGCAATAAAGCTTTTCCTATTCATTGAAATGAGCAAATAAGCCTTTTTGGCACATGATGACAAATGATCCTCTTTGGTCTTACTCCACTAAAAAGGTACAGATGTCACTGAAAGCTTGTCAATAACATTACAAATGAATGATACAAATAACAATTGATGATGCTGTAACTGGGATGAATGAGGACCGATTGGAGTGTGCAAGCTGAGCGCTGCAGAAGGAATTCAACACTAGCATCTAATAAAAGGAACAAATCCTTTTACCTACAATAAGGTAGATCACAGGAAAACTTTAAAGTGATTCTAAACAAAATGTGACAAATAAAAACTTTAAAATATTGATTATATTAGATTTGTTTGATTTCAGCTAACATGAATATAAATAGACTATTGTAAGTATAGAGTCATGTAAACATTGAGAAGGGAAATATAAGTCAACATAAAAAAGGTTGCTAGGTCACACACTAGAACCACAGACCCCTGAAGTGCCAAAGTGCTGAGGACCAAGCTTGGCGTGGTGCTGGATGCTCACTATACAGAGGGCAAAATGATGATTGACAATGATAGATGAAAGTCTATCACTGTCAATGTTCCTAAACGTTCTTAAATTCTTTGGATGACTTGAAAAGTTTACCCAGTTGTAGTGGTAATATGGTTTTGTACAGTTTCAAAAACAAAATAAAGTGGGATCAAAGTATTAATTGTACTTTCCATGAAATATGCATGTATGCACCTATTCAGTTATTCCTTACATTTATGCACATCTCTCCCTTTCAGTGCATACATATGCCAATTTCATTCTGATTACACCTGGCAAACAGAACATTTCTTTAGAAGGTACTGCATATATACACTCCACAAGCAGGAAAAGCGAGAGGATCCCTATTCACTTTCTGGGTCCTCTCTTCCTTTTTACAGGTGCAGGCTTTTTGCCATGTACCACAGAAATCCTCCTCCAGGGTGGTTTTGCTTGCTATTTCAGCAGCCCATTTATACAGCTGGGTTTTTACTGCATCAGCCTGGGTATTGTGCAGCGCTCATGGCAGGGACAATGCATGCCACATCATCGCGTCACCTGTGCTGACACAGAACTCCATGGCAGAGATTTATGTTTACACAAACTTTATAGAAATTATTTACAGAATTCATACAAAACTAACCCACTTTCCATTACAATTCTAATTGCAGTTTGACAAATTCAGTTCAATTTATTGTGAATTATTTAAAATTCCCAGTTGGATTAATTAAAATATAGGCACAATTGCTACAGGAAAAGAATTACCTCTGAATTGAGCCTTGGCTCCAAATTTCAGGTAAGACTGAAAAGCATCACCATGGATGCTTAATAAAACAAAGCCAGAGGCCTGTAAAGCTAAATGTTTCCACAACATTTTTGTAGTTCCTCCATGTTTGCTGTTTTTGTTTAATGAACAGAAATTAATGCTATATCAATTGCTTTCCTTAATTCTGGACAGTGGTCAGGTGAGGCAGTCAGAGGAATAGATATGAGCATAAGTGGAACCAGGCTGCGTAATAGAGGTGAAATGCTAGCAGCTGTATGCCACACTAGTGACAGAGGTTCCAGTGGAATCTCACAATGTTTTGGCAGGGGGGTCAGATGGGTCTTCACACACAGGATTTGCCAGTGATTATCAGCAGAGGAAGAAACTTCAACGGCCATCTGTGACAGCCTGCAGCACAAGCTAGTATAAGAGAGATTATTTTCAACAGCAACATTTTTTTGACACATGACAAGTGCCTTTGTGTGTGTGTGTGTGTGTGTGTACATGGTTGGCAGTCATGTTTTTGTACCTATGCATGCATATTGTGTGCATGTGAGTGCGTGTACATTATGACTGCATCTGAAAATACTGTATGTTTGCGCCTGTAAGTTTGCATTCATGTATTGATTTCTTCTAGGTCTGCTCCAGCCTCAGGCCTCAGTATAGTAGATTTCAGTGCTCTGGTGATGAAAGTCTGGTGAACATGACTTTGGTTCTGCTTTCCAACCAGTAAGATAAAGCATCAGACACAGGTATGTGTGGGAATCTGTCACAGCTCCAGGTACAAATCACACTGTGCCAGAGGTCATGAAAAACTGCCAGACTGTGTAAAACGTACCTCACAAACTTCAGTTAGGTTTATAAACTTAGGTTCAATGGAAACTTGATCATGTTACAGAAATTTGTGTTGAAAAATAGTACATTGCACAAAATGATTTTATTATGGGTAAGAGAAGAGGTGAGGGAAGGTAAGGGAAGAGGTAAGGGAAGGTAAGGGAGGAGGTAAAGGAAGGTAAGGGAAGGTAAGGGAAGAGATAAGGGAAGGTAAGGGAAGAGGTAAGGGAAGTTAAGGGAGAAGGTAAGTCAAGATAAGGGAAGAAGTAAGGGAGGAGGTAAGGGAAGGTAAGGGAAGAAGTAAGGGAGGAGGTAAGGGAAGGTAAGGGAAGGTAAGGGAGGAGGTAAGGGAAGGTAAGGGAAGAGGTAAGGGAAGGTAAGGGAGGAGGTAAGGGAAGGCAAGGGAGGAGGTAAGGGATGGTAAGGGAAGGTAAGGGAGGAGGTAAGGGAAGGTAAGGGAGGAGGTAAGGGAAGGTAAAGGAAGACTGTGGGAGGGATCAGCTGTTAATTCCAAAGCAGTGCCTGAGTAATGTTTAGAGATCCCCCTTTGTTTGTAGCATGGCCTTTTCACCACATTCATAGACCTGCAGGGGTAAATAAAGAAGCTAGAAGGTGCATAGAAAAAAAGGCCCAGGGTGAATGGCTATCACGTGATTCTGGGGTTACTATGGCAACGGATCCTAGCAGCCAGCTCTTGTGAGCTGCGTCATATGGGAGGCTGGGATGTGGCCACTGTGAGGCAAGGGAACTCAGAAAAAGAAGAAGAGTACCTTCCACAGGGCTGCAGGCCTGGGCTAGATTTCTTATTTCTGATTACTCATCTCCTGCACATGAAGGACAAGACAGTTTGCCATCCTTTTCAGAACTGTCTTCCTAGCTCCAAGCAAATGTTGTCTTCAGTTAATAGAGATGCCAGTGAAATTTGAATTTGTTTACTTTAAATTCAATATGTCAAATTTTATAGCATATCCCAGTCACTAAAGTGATATTCGAATGCATGACATACAATTAAAGGGTTGGTATTTATATTTGTCTTTATAGTTATATTTAGGACAGACATTGCCATTATTGGCTGTGAATGGTACTTCAGGGGGTTGCAGCAGGAAAACTGTCATGACACTTCAACATTTTGGAATCCACAAAATTATGTGGTGAACTGTCAGATTTCTACTGTTGAAAAATTATGTTTTGGTCTGATTTTGGGCAGGTTGCTCCCTGAAACTGTAGCATCTATTCTGTAGACATGGCATCTCTCACAATAAATGATAGTTGCTTCCTGAGAGCAAAGGTAAAAAGACAACCTGCTAATTTCAGTAAAGCAAGAAACAATGTGTAAACTTTGTCCTGTTTTACAACGATGATAGTAACATCCTCTTAACATGTGAATAGTCAAGGCATGCTCTACCTTTTAAAAACCTAAACACACACAAAAAAACCTTCTGCCATCCACGTTTAATACCTGCTGAACATCACATCTCCACAGCTTGTTGGAACTGTTATTTTAAATTCATCAAGTGAGAAAATAAACACAAATACACTTGTCAGCAGTAGCAGAATCAGAGCAAATCATGTGAACCTATGGAGAGATTGGGATAATACAGATACTTAGTCACTACTGTTTCAACAAGACAATCACTACACAAATTAATTGTGTTAGTTCAAATTAGTTATCACATTCATTTGTGAGAAAATATAAAAGCTTCATCCATATTGCAAAATAAATTATTTTACATTTACATTTATGTTACTCACAGGAAAATATACCACCAATACACATTTCAATTATAGAGGACAATAAATATAAAGACTTTAGAGAGGTAGGCTTGACATGTGGGTCATATCTGTGGTTTTTGTATAGCTTTAACAAGATGTTTCCAGAATTATGTGTTATAAATCTGTCATTCTCTACCAGTGGCAACCAGAAGTATCAATGAATATACACTTCATAATTTTATTCAAAAGCACGCACAGTTTTAAGGCATCTTGACACAAAACAAAGGTTTGGATTATATGCCTACACTGGAGTTGTGAGTATTTTCATTAATGTGTCAAATAGACAGACGGTACAGAGCTAGAAATTGGCGCGCCAAGGACAACATAAAACCTCGGGTGTCCAAAAGAAAAACGACCTGGTCTCAATACCGCTTCTGTCAACTTCGGTGGTATAAAAAATGTGAGATAGCGAGTGATTTATAGACCACACGTACATGCTCTTGGCCCGTGGACTCTCGGCTCAACGTCTCAATGTAACAACATGTTAAAAATGCAGGTGGCTGGATCAAACAATGGATATGCTTTTTTGCACAAGCACTAGAAAAATAGTTCCGCAAGCTCTTCAATTTTATTTTTGTGTTACAACAGAACGATATCCTCGAGCTGTACGTCTCCATTATAGTCTAGGTGTGTGTACTAGGGAGTGTACTTGCTGATTACAACTTGGCACCTGTTAAACACAGATGGTTCCATATAATATGCACAAAGTCACTATGTCACCCTTAAAAGCAATGAAGTATTTAGCTAAAAAAATTTGAGAATTCGTGTAACTTTACTTTGTAAATGACATAAGGTACACACACCCAAAAATACTCAAGTTCCACTCTCACGCTCCATCCAACGGACAGATGATTGTAATTCTTAAGGGTGAACATGGATGAGCTGTCATCCAAAATAACAGTCATTACATGACGGACATGGCATTAAGTCAGAATTAACCCAAATAATGTGCGAAATGTCGCTGAATCGCCTTTCGATTTATTGGCTATTGTCATTAAAAGAGATAACACCCACTGACGTCTACAAGACAGTGACGCAAACATGAGTCAGGTTCCGTATTTACTTTGGTAGCCTATAACCACCCGTTTTCCTCGAATCCAAGGAATAAAATGTTGTATCATGCCAAGACTGGAGAAATAACATTCTGACGCATTGCTGTTTAAGATTCAGTTATAATAGCAAGATTTAGAGTGAGAGCTAATTTTACCCCATTCTTCTAATTTCCAGTGTATACGTGTGTTCCATGAAAAAGAATAATTGGCAGTAAGTTTCTATTATTAGCTCTTGAGAACTTGCAATGTGATATGCCGGGCTCCTGCGTCAGAGTATAGGCTCCGCACAGTGCATGTCAATTTTCAGCAGGAGCTACATGTGATTCTCGCATCCTCGCGCGCATAGGAGCTGGGTACCAAACTCGTGACTGTGGGGAAGCAGGTTACTGGCAGATTGTATTCGCTCTTCTTCGTGTGATGGTCTTAGTTTCGTACATTATTTTGGTATAAAGACACTGGAGGTTAAACATTCATTACATCAGTCCAGGTAAGAAATTCAGATTCCAATGCGATTTCTGTATTCACGGGGTCATTCAATCTGTTCATATATTACATTGGGACAGAAACTCTTCTACATTTTGTTGGGAAATGCATTTCATTAATGTTTTTATACTTGGTTGTTGTTTTAATTGACCAGCATCTAATCCAAGTTGCGAAGTAATAGGATTGCGACTCGCCTTATCTTTCGTAATGTGTATGAAAATGCCGAATTATCCATCTTTGAAGAAATTTGTTAAATGCATGTTTCCTCAGTAAACGCAATTCTCTTTGAAAAATGTTATTGTATCTGGTTGTGATGGGATAGCATGCGAATTTAGATGTCTACATAGCGTATTTAAAGAAATCTCTTTTTAAATCAAGTCCATATATGTTCATATTAAGTCAGGAACGCATTGCGATGAGTTGCTCTCGATGCAATATCTTGCTTAAATAATTAATGTGTTATTGAGCGGTTGGGTAGTTTGACCTTGAAGACAATCATTTTTTGTGTAATAATTCCATATTTATTTACATCAGATAATGGTTATGAGTCATGTAATACACAAGACAAACCATTGCTTAAATAAGCTATTTCAAGACTATGACAGTAAGCTTCACATTTCCTGTCCATCAACAATAAAGTGTATTCTGTCCACGCTTCTATTGTTGTTATCCTGAGGTGTGTCGAATGCTATGATCAGTATCACATATAAAAGTTGAGGTTAGAAGATTTTTATTGTCATCTTTTGTTTAGTAACGATACGCCACGTTAAAGTTTCTGAGTCAATATGTCACTACATGTAAGTTGCATTAAGATGTGCTAGTCACTCACCCCTGATCAATTATTTGCTAAGGACACTAGAGTCCGCTCGAGACACCGCCCACCCACGCACCCGGTAGTCTGTGGTGTCGGGATGGGAGAAAATGGTGTCGGATTGATACCTGTGGCACAGGTATAGCCTACGAGAACTTCCATTTACGTCTATAAATTTATTAATACATTGATACATTGTACGTTTGTGAAGACCCTTAAATCAAATATGGTGTCATTAAAAAATAAGCAGTGCTGTCCTTGTCTTGTCTCTGAGCGCTATGTATCATTGTTGTGGTTTTGAGGAGACGCTGTTATAGACATACTGTACTAACAGTTTGCCTTTAAACAGGGTAAAAAAAAACCAATCAGTTGGATGTTTGACATTTAATTGGTTGGTACCCCGTCATGTAATGTTTTAGCAGTGTTAAATTAGTTCAGACTGTGTGAGACATTTGGATTGTTCACTGTATAAAATTATGCTGACAATATTATGTACTGGTGTAAATAATTGTATGTTTGAAGGTGTTTTAGGCCTGTTGTTGTTCTGCCATTCCATCATGCATATAGAGAACTTGTCAATAAAATGTCAGTTTGAAAGCCAAGAACACATAATCATTATCTTGTTATTGGGGTCATGAACTACAATGTATCCGTGTGATGATATGTCCTACTTTTCTGAATTCGAAGGGCATTCTCTGGCTTTTAGCATTTTCAAAATACAGCTGCATTTTCTTTTAATATTTGAAGTGGCATGGATGTGCCCCCTTCAGCTGGAGTGTGCCACTAATTGTGCCTTCTTACAATTAATTCCATGTTGTTAGTGGCAGGACTGTAGGTGGTGTCAGTCCGCTGGAGTTGGGGTGATAGGCCATAGACAGAAGTATGTGTTTGGTGGGGGAACCAGCCATTTGTAAAGTGGTGTTGCCTAGCAACTAGACAAGATAAAACTGGAACATATCCTTCATGAATGACACTTAGAACCTTCTCAGTACTGTTGCCCACATGAGGCTTTGTGTGGAGGAGTCGTCCTGTACCTGAATATTATTCCAAGCATTACCTTCCCTGTTTGAACTGTCTGTATAATACTGTGTAACATCTACACCCTTTTGAATGTTGCCACATTCCTGATCAAAATTCAGCTTGGTTCAGTTTTAATCTGGTCTTTGTCAGTTTCTAAAAAGTGCCAAAGTATTTAAATTCTCAGTCATAACACCAAGTTAAGACGTGTTCAAGTTTGATACATGAACACATTGTAAAGTGTGAAAGTGTGAAATCTGGGAGCACTGGGTTAGGACGTATCTCTCTCTGTATTAAAGCAGATTCACCTTGCTTTATAAAGAAAGGCAACTAGATCATTCACCAAAGGTTCCTCACTGTAAGAGAAGATACATTAGGTCTACGCCAGTTAGATTGTGTAATGAATCTAACAAATTCATATTTATGTGACAATATGACTATGTGTATGAATAACAATGCAAAAATAAATACATACATAGAATTATAAAATGTAGATCCTACACAAAATGAGCTACTGTAATAAATGTTTTTATGACTGCAGACCATGCTGCTAAAGCTATCACTTTACAATAGGCAAGGTGTTGACTGGAGATGGTAAAATGTTGTGGAATATGTTTTAACTATTTGCAGCGTATGCACCTCAGTAACCATCAGTACCTTCACCAAATGTTTCACAACATATTGGCTCATGAACTTGCCCTACCTCTTAATTCTTGTTATGTATTTGATTCGTGTTTATTTTGCTGTAGTCTTACTATGTACCATTAGTTAAAATCAATCCTTGCAATTACATTTTTTCAAAAACATTCCAAAGCAAGTGATGAAAATAATGTAAATTATTAAATGTCACTTCGGGCTGTTTAATGACGGTATTTCGTTTTTCATGTTTAGAGACTGTGCTGTCATCTAGTGCAGCTCAATGGCTTTGTTCTTCGTCCAATGTGTTTGTTGTGTACAATGAGGGGAACTGGCACAGACCCACCTTGGGGTTCAACAATTCAGGTATCCCCCACTCAACAATATTATCAATTCCCCTTTCCCAATCACAAATATCAAATATCTCCGGCATTGGATTGACTGACATGTATATCTATACTTGAGACGTATATATTTACTAAAGCAGGGAGTAGAGTAAGTAGGAGATTAGCTGAGGCAATGGCAGGCATAATGTGAATAATTCAAACCTTTTTGGAGAATGATATGAATTCATTATATTTGTCCCCAATATCCCACTGTCAGAAATGTCTGGTTCCTTGCCCGATGAGCAAATATCATCTTTCAAATGTCTAAAACACTTTCCAATGGAGAAAGAAATATATTTCAACCACTACCAACCAATATGTAGCAGGGGCAGGTTGGTTGTACCATAGTCTTTCAAGTTCTCTAACACTTTACTCAGTGACTGTGACTGCACTGCTTATAGTGGCCTGGTTCAACGTAACTGTTGTAATGATTATAGTTAACACACTATGAACAGTGATTATGGATTACATTGAAAGTGACATGAAGGGAGTTGATGATAAGGTATTTCACTGATAAAGCCATTGATTAAGGTTCAAGTGTATCTCATGTAGGTGTTTTAGCACAAAGATTGAGTAATGCCAGCACCTCATCAGTAGTGGTGCTGCAAGAGGGTATTTGAGATAGGGAAGGTGATAACTCCTGGGTGGGCCAACACCATCTTGAGAAGTCACTGCAGGAAGGACTGCAGTGCTTTGTCCTTTGTCTGACCTCCATAGTGCTGGCTCTTTTATTGGTGCGCACCTGCTGTCCAACAGAGGCATAAACATAAAAATATGCGACTCCTCATTAAAAAACCAGAAGCATTGGTAAAATATTGTCACGCCAAGCTGGGAGCTCTGTGTTTTCTTTGCTATGCAAATATGAAGCTGGGCTGAAAAGCAACCTGCACTAATCCAAAGGATTTAAACTTAATTGTGCTTGTCATTTTAATATATTTCATGATAATGTTGGAGAATCTTCCCTCAATAATGAATGAGTGAACTGAGGCTTGTGGGATGCATCATGGGATTGCCTGACTGGTGGTGACAGATTACCCGCAGCCACACACACGTTTCCTCCTTTCACCCTGGACCAAACCAATGGCCTCCTAGAAAGGGGGGGGCTACCAATCAGATCACAGGATTAGGGGATTTATGGAAAGCCTGCAGAAAGTTAAGCTGAGCAAACCTTTTACAGGAAGATGAACTTGGGCATTTTGTTGTGTTGGAATTTTCAAAAGGCAAAATCCTCCAGGGGCAGAAATAAAAACCTGGGTTGTCATTATGGTGGAGCTTTGTTCCATGAACATGGTTCTATTGGAAACAGAAGGATATTTTCAAGATTAGACCTTGAATTTGAATTACAATTGGGTATCTAAACAACTTTCCCTGAGTGCTGACCGCTACTTTTTCCAGAAAATGACGAATGATTTCAATGAGACATTCTAATGAGAAATGCATGCAGTGGGACAATCGAAAGACAAACTATTGAAATATGCATTTATGGCATTGCGTGACATAAGGATAAGGATAGGAGTTTGACACATGTTCATCTGTCTGAATTTATCACCATTGGCTTGTTCCTGGTGTGTCTTTACCTGAATCTAGTACTTTGACTCTGCCAGCAGAAATTTGACAAGGTCCTGTTACTCCAGCCAGCACACAAATAAAAGGGAGAGAGACCTTGAGGATAAAAGTAAATATATTGATTTATTTCCCGGTACTATGTTCTGGTGCTGTATTAACTCATATTAACTTAAAACATAGATAATAGGCAAAGTCTATCCTTTGCAAAAGTATGTTACACAACAAAAAATACTATTACTGTTTAGACTCAGTAATAGCAAAAACAGAAAATAAAATAAAACAGAAAGAAAGCAGGAATACAAGTGGGTGTAAGGATAGTGTTATTTATCATTATAAAGCCATATTAAAAAGGTGGATTTGTCAAGAAAATGAAAAATATAAAATTGCTAAAGCTACATTTGTGTCAGATAAGCAAAGAGAATGGCAGAGACTGGTGCAGAGCTGGAGAGGGCTTGGTACAGAGTTTTAAGGCCCATTCTCATACTGCATGGCACTTTAGACTTTTACTCACTGAGCAGCTCAGTCATCAAAAATACGTCTGTGCAAATGTTGTTTCATATCTGATTAACACATCTTTTCTCAGGGTTTAAATCATTTTTGTGATTCTTTTCTACATGATTCTATTGTGCCTTATTTCTTACTGTATGACTGTTCAGAAAAAGTTTTAAAAAATTGTGTGTAAATGTTGTTTTCTCCCACAAAGAACATTCTGCATGGTTTCTACAGTGCTTGTTTTATTTGTGTCTTTCCTTAACAGGACCAAGAAGAAACAGCTTGACTTGCCCATTATCACTTCACAAGGTCCCTGCCATCTGAACAGCGACCAGGTGTGTCCCTTTCTCTCAGGGTCACCCCGATCCCCCTGCCCCGTGCCCTGTTGAGGTTTTTCTGTCTGTGGGTCCACCACTCCAGGAGTTCCTGATGCCTAAGAACAGCAAGGTGACCCAGCGTGAGCACAGCAACGAGCATGTCACCGAGTCGGTGGCTGACCTGCTGGCCCATGAGGAGCCGCTGGACTACAAGAGCAGTGTGATGAATATGGGCGGGGCTGGTGGGGGCCCCGCCCAGAAGGGCAAGGGTCCTGATGAAACACTGGACAATGGAGATGGACGCCCTGCATGGAACAGCAAGCTGCAATACATCCTGGCCCAAGTGGGCTTCTCTGTGGGCCTGGGCAACGTCTGGCGTTTCCCCTACCTGTGCCAGAAGAACGGTGGAGGTGAGCTGGAACCTCCTCTTGGCTGTTCTTATAATGTGACGGTCCAGGATAGGACACAAGGTTTAAGAATAAGAAGCATAGCACTGTGCATGCTATCTACCTATTTTTCAGTTTTATAAGATTTTTTGTCTTGAATTATAGGGCTGGAAGTTAAGCGTTTATTTTCAGTCAAGTTGACCCTGACACTGGTTTGTCAATTTTGAAGAGCAGCAGGTAGTAGTATGTCTTCAGTGAGAGAATGACTAACAACAATATCCACTGTATGCTATTGAACCACAGAGCTTATTGTTAGATTTTATTGCTATTTGGGACCAGTTTGTGTTTCAGAATTATTTGGATCTTACATTTTCTGCTCAAATCTGGAACTGAAATAGAGCAATTGTACAGAACAGAGACAGAATCAATTATGCACTCCTGGCTTTGACCATAGAATCAAATTTGAATGTATAAGATCAAATGAATAGTTACTTATCCTTATTCAGTTTTTTCCTGCATTTGCATACTTTCAGAGGCGAGTACTCAGCTGTGTAGGAGTTGAGACTGAAAATGTAACTGAAATGATACAGATGCTGAATTGATGAGTTAAGGAGTCATCAGATAATTTCATAGATCAATCATGATTGCTCTTGTCATCCACAAATAAGGCTTTAAAATCCCTGAGAATATCAAGTCTGTATCATATTATATCAATGATATTGTCTGAAGCATTCGTGATAATGTCTGCGTAGCAGAGGGCCCTGTAGATTACATTTTTGTTGCTTGGGAGGTAGTGTTTCCCTCTTTTCAGCATAGTTTGTAATCATGCAATGTGATTTAGAGTGCTGAGCATGACCTCAGACAACACTATGACCCAGACAGCCTCCAGTGCATGACAGCTACAACCAGCTGCAAGATCATCATCAAACAGGCTGCCAAAAGGAAAACAAAGCCTTCAGTCCAGATATTGGTTACAAATGCAGCATATCTACCCATCTTATGAGAGACCACTAAATGAGGCAGACCAAGACCGAATGGAGAATATTTTGTCTTACCCACTCTTTGGTACATTAATAGCCATTATAGTTATAATGTACTATTTATGGTAACATAATAACTCACATATATAAAAGGAAAAAAAAACAATAACAATTCAATGGTTTATTATCTGCAATTGTGTGTTGATGTCTTATTGTCTGCAGTTATGTGACTTTATTAGACATATTAAATGGTAAAATGTGAGATCTTGATAATAAAAACTATGTTTGTAATAGAGCAGGCAGTCGAGTGGTGAAGCAGTTAAGGAAATAGGCTGAGCTTGATTCCCAGGGAGTGTGCTGATCTTAAACTCTTGAATAGGATAAGTATCAAGAAAGGCTTGTGCAAACACACAGATGCACACAATGTTAATTAAGGAAGCTACAGTGGATGCATCTGTATTTTAATCCAATTGGTAACATGAAGTTTCACAATGGCTATTGAATACACATACTTTGGAATTTCATGCTGCTACAATACAATGCAATTACAATGTAATATGATATTATACAATTTAATATATAGTATAATATACAATTTGCAATAATCATTTTTATTTTTCAATTCACTTTAACATAGGCCTATTTTTTTTCTTCATAAAATTGCTGTCATTGTAATTCTGTAAGTCTTACTGTAGCACCCTTTTTGATCACACAGCATTTAGAGCTATAATAAGGATTTTATTCTGTGATCTGTGCACTTTTCTTTATTGTTTACTCATGTCCGATCTCAAAAAAAAAAAGCTTCCAGTGGTATATCTCTTAGCTTCCTCCTACTAGGGATCTGCTATCTCTGTCTATTTAGGAACATTTAGGGATTTGTATTTGAGAAACACATAACGTGTATATGGGGTAGAAATAATGAAAAACCAAGTGAAACAGGACTCTCTCTAATGTCAGAACTAATTACCAACATGTTTCACTACAAAGACATTTATAAATCACCATTTAAATTTATGAAATTATAAAGCAAAATGAGAGATCCAGCACCTTTTGAAATAGGTAAAACAGTTGGTGCCCAAACTACAGGTGCTTACAGGTGCTACAGAAATAGCAAAGTTATTTTATTTAAATTAATTAGATTCTTATTTAGTTTTTTTTTTTTTTTTACTTTTTTTTTGACATTGCCTTGGAGGTGCAGTGGTCACAAGTTTTGTCACAGTGGTGGAAGAACACTTAATAGGATTGATATTAAGTACCACAAAATGCCTCAAAATTAATGAAATTCCTAAAAATCAGCCATGGAACTGACAGCAAACAAAATCTCTACACCATGAGCTTCACAAAGCTAATATTTTTGTCAGGGCTGCCATTCTGAAACCATTCAAAAACACATAAACCAATGCACTGACAACAGAGCCCGGACTCCTGGATAGTCATCTTTGACAGATTTACATTTGGAAAAAGTCAAACAAAGCCTTCAATCCACAGAACTCTTTTCAGAAAATGTTAACCTGGTTAGGTATGGGCAGTCTTAGTGTGGGAGTCATGGGCTCCAATTATCACTCTCCATAGAAGCATTACAGCCTGGGATACAAGGCAGTCATTTAGGTGACCAGGTGCACCTTTTGCTGCAAATGTAGCTTTCTGAACATTTTCCCATATTCCTACATGATAATAAAATGCACTGCAAAACAAATTTAGGTGCGGGTTTATGACCACGAGGATGTCAAACACCATCCAGTATCTCTTCATTCACTAGACCTGATCATCTGTGAATTTTTATGAGAAGTTCTGAAATATAGAGTGGGGAGAGGTTTTCCACCTCCCTTATCTCTCAAAGAAATGGAGGTGTCCTTCCCACAGAATGGTCCAATATTTCAATGAAATCAGATCAAAATGTGTATGCTACCATTCCAAGAAGAACTAAAGCTTTTGTGCTAATTGTGAAACTGGCAGTAAATATGAATATGTTATTTTGTGTTTCTGTTATCTAGTGTACCCACTTTGTGTGTGCAATCTTTTAAGAAACAATAAGATACCTAAACTGTAATTCTTCAGGGGCATCATTAATCGCACACACCTAGAAACAAAGCACAATGAAAAATGCTCTCATAACCTAGCTGAGACATATATTTCTTGACCTGGCAATTATAGGAAATTGGCACTGATTTGCAAAAATATGACGTGCACCTAGGCATTTATAAGAGACCAGTGCCTATTTGAGACCAGAAGTAATTGCAAGTTTGATGGCATACTGTTTAATAATTTTCTCTGCAGGCCTTCCCTCAGTGTAGTCACAATCCATTATTCATTCAAGTCATACCAGTACTCACTGTAGTTAGTCTAACTTTGTACTAGCTTTTACCATTTTTGTCTTTGGTTGTAACAATTTTCTTAATTTCATATTATGCTTGTGACATTGATAAGGTTAATACTATAAGACTTACAATAGTCTTATTTCGCCAGAGGCATTTTCTGAACCATGTCAGACTTTGTCTGTTGTGGATGATAAACGCTCATGTGTATTTCTCTGGTGTTGGTGAATTAGACCTTGTAGTGAGCAATTTTGCATGACCAGGATAACAGTCATCTTTCACCTGCTAATTTGGCTCTTGTCAGCTGATTGCAAGGGAATTAATGGGTCTGGTGGCCTTTGGGGTGGTTATCTCTCTCCAGCCCTCCCCTCTTGTCCTTAGCTAGCCTGCTATATATCAACACCCAGCCCAGGCCCTACTTTGACCCATTGTAGATTGATCACATTTTACTGGAGGAACACTGCATTTGTCAAGTGATAAGAAAATGTGCTGGCCAGAGACCAAAAGACACGTTCTCTGTTTTTCCTCCATTAATGCTCTCTGTTCTCTCTTTCTCACTCATATTCATGCTCATGTCATTGTCAATCCTTTACACACAGTTGTGTAAGGAGACAAATTGAATTTTAATCAGGGCTGGCCATGAAATTCTGTCATTCCATCTTCTACCAGTGCTTCTCACATCCTTGAGAGGAGATGACTCACCAGTTTGTCCGCAGATTCTGAGGGTTTGTTGAACAAATCGGCTCAGTGGAGCTGTAAATTTTATACAGTTAACAGTGCTGTGTGTGTATAAAATAAAAAAATGCAGCCATTTCTTTTTGCCATTTGACATTCTTTTTGCATACAGATATTTCATATATGCAGCTGAATACGATTTTGAATATCTTGTATGACACAGTATAAGGTGCATGAAACTATCAACATGATTTATTTTAAAAACTAAATGAAAAGAATCTGGCAGACATCAAATTTACTGAAGGTCTGTATGATAAATTGCCTAAACCTGAATATGACTTTAGTTCAGTCGACAATAGCCTACTTATTGCAAGATGTTGTAATTCACAAATAAAAAAAAATTGGCAGGGAGTGAATGGGGCCAACTTCAGATTGTGGAAAAAAAAATTTGAAAAAAATATTTATAATGTAAAAAACATACCTCAAAGGTTGGTCTTGTTGGTTAGTGTAAAGAGAAATCTCTCTCATAAATTTACTTCTAATTACATTGTAAATAATTATGTCAGATTTCATGATTTTCATCATGAAATGATTATCATGCTAATATTTAAATCTAAAATAGTCATTCATCATTCATTCAAGATATGAATTCATGAATTCACCACATGCCATTAAGCAATAGCTTGTTTGCTAGCTTCATAAACAGAGCAATATACAGGAAATGCAGTATTAACTTCTGAAATTTCTAATACACAGAATTATTTATATATATTTTTATAATATATAATTATTTATGTATTATATACTGAGCTTTATTTCCAGTAGTTGTCATCTCCAGTTTTACTGTATGAAAGAGAAGACTAGTAGTCTAGAATCTACTACTACCAGTAGAGTCTACTACTAGAATAAGTATTTATTTTTTTTTTTTTTTTCCCCGATTTCCCCCCCCCGAAATGTTCAGCCGAACTGGTTGACCGCACCACAGCACCCGCCCTGACAGTTGTGGGAGGAGGAGTTGAGCGTGTGACTCCTCCGATTCATGTGACGACACTCTCGCTTCTTTTCACACTACGGCCGCATCACCAACCGCACACTACCTAGAGAGTTGGGCCGGTTTACCCCGTACCTAACCCTGGTGAGGCTGGCCAATTGTTGCATCACCAATGGGGCCTCTGGCTATAGCCGGGAATTGCGAAGCCGGGAATGGAACCCCCTTCTACTATCTCACTGCTTGCTTTCTATTATTCTTAATCTCAAATTAATTATTCAAGTAACTGACACACTTGATAACCGAGGAAAACACATTAAGTGTCATTTTTTGTTAGACAGGTTTCCCCCTTGCTGCATGTGCAGATATACTGATCCAGTATTTTTGTAAATTTGTGATGAAAACTGTAAACGAACCATTTTAGAATGTCTTACCTAATTAAGACAATAACAGTCCACTGTAAGAAGGCTTTTGAAAGCAGGAGTATTTTCTGTAAACCAACAATCTGTGACACACATTCATGGTAACTGTGAGTGTTATTATTGTGTGCTGGAACAGGGAAAGATGTGGCAGGAAACCAAACTATTGCAAGGAAAATCCCAAAAAATAATAAATAAAAAACTGTGGTCCATTTATAACGTTTTACTAATAGCTGCATCCCGTGATGCTGGCAGTATCCCCGGATAGGATAGTAATTCAGCATAGAATTTACATGATGCCAAAATTGAAAGCTTACTCAGGGATTTCATAAAACCCTAATCTGAAATATCTCCCTGCTGACTCTGTCTTGGTGCCTTTGAGCTGGTAGACATTTTACTTAAATATGAGTGTGCATGCATGTATACGTAGTTGCATGTCTGAACACAATTGTGATTGAGTCACAAATGGAAATTGACACAACACTAACACTAAGCCCTACTCCCTGGCTTCACCATCGACTTAAGGAGCTGTTGATATTCCCTGACAACAAAACAGCCTGCATTTTCCTCACCTCACTCCCCCTCGGTCCAACCCCCCATGGCTTTTCATACGAGAAACCTGCAATTACTTTTAATTAAAAACCAAAAATTAAAGCTGAGGAAAGCTAGATTGCCAATTCCTTTTGAGGGGTGTTTTTGCCCTTCAGGCTTTAGCCCCATTTCCATATGTATTGTAAGTGCCCCATCATATTTGATGTTGTCACTTTAGCCATGCTCATTTAATGTAGGTGCCCTCAAATAATATCAAACTTGAGGTAGCTTGTTCTGGCTGTTATGGTATGATTTGATGACAAACTTTGATCTAAAGGATGATTGACTAGCTGTAGCTGCATGTCCTTGATGATGATGCTGTATCCCTGGCCTGCACCTGGCCCTGACACACCTGGACTACAAGGACAGTTATGTCAGAATGTTGTTCATAGACTTCAGCTCAGCATCCAACACCATCATCCCACAGCAGCTCATGGAAAAGCTAAGCCTCCAGGGCTTCGACACCTCCCTCTGCAACTGGGTCCTGGACACAGGGAGTCCCCAGTTGGTCTGGATCAGCAGCACACACTCAGCCACCACCACAATGAGCACCGGAGCTCCCCAGGGCTGTGTGCTCAGCCCCCTGCTGTTATAGTGCAGTTATTTAGCTGACACTTTTATCCAAAGTGACTTCAAGTGAACCTCAAGGGCCCCAGTCATGTACCTTAGCCACTAGACTACAGGCTTCCCCCTGCTGCTAACACTGCTGACCCATGACTGCACTACAAAATCCAGTTCTAACCACATCATCAAGTTCGCTGATGATACAACAGTGGTAGGCCTCATCAGCAACAACAATGAAGTAATGTACAGAGAAGAGGTGTGAGATCTGGAAAGGTGGTGCAAGCACAACAACCTCTCCCTAAATGTTGGAAAAATGAAGGAGATGGTCATTGATTTCAGGAGAGCGCGCCAACAACAACACTACTCCCTGCTGACCATCGACGGCTCTGCAGTGGAGAGAGACAGCAGCACCAAGTTCCTGGAGGTGCACATCACAGACAACCTCTCCTGGACCACAAGCACCACAGCACTCACAAAGAAAGAAAGAAAGCACAACAAAGCCTCTATTTCCTGCAGAGGCTGAAGAAAGCAAGTGTTCCCCCACCCATCATGTCCACCTTCTACAGAGGCACAATTGAGAGCACTCTGTCAAGCAGCACGGTCTGGTTTGGGAACTGCACGGTCTCTGACCGCAAGACCCTACAGAGAGTAGTAAGCACAGCAGAAAGGATCATGGGTGTCTCCCTCCCTCCCCTCATGGACATATACAGGGAGCGGTGCGTCAGGAAGGCCTCCAGCATCATATGTGACCCTTCTCATCCGTCCCACAGCCTCTTCTCCCTACAGCCATCAGGCAAAAGGTTCCAGAGCATCTGAGCCAGCACAACCAGACTCTGCAGCAGCTTCATCCCCCAGGCCATCAGACCTCTGAACACTCTCCCCTCCCTCGCCGCTCCGAAGCACCCCCAACCTCCCAACACACACACAAGACGTTGCACGAGCCACTTAAAACCAGCACATTAGCTATGGACCAATGGGTTGTCTGAAATGACTATATTTGCACCATATGCAACACAACAACCTGGATCTAACCTGAAAAGATAGGAATGAATACTGTGGTGTAGTGTTTCAGGAAATGAGCTTGATCCAGAACTTTTGTTTTTTAATTTATTGTAATGACGCTCTTTCCTTCCCCTGTAGGAGCCTACCTGGTGCCATACTTCATTCTGCTCCTGATTATTGGGATTCCTCTCTTCTTCCTGGAGCTGGCAGTGGGGCAGAAGATCCGACGAGGCAGCATTGGGGTGTGGAATTATGTGTGCCCACGGCTGGGTGGTATTGGGGTTTCCAGTTTAATGGTGAGTGATGGGGAGTTACTGATGAAGTCTGTGCCCTCTCTTTGTTATCATAAGAACACTGTTTGTCTTTGACACAAGTTGCTTTTGCATCTAAATGCAGTGTTTTATCAAGGGGACACCATGGATCCACACGCATTGACATTCTGCAAACATTTCCTGTGAGGTATCTCTCCTTTTCAGGCCATGTTGTTGCACAAACAGAAATGACTGCTCAGGGGGAGCTAGCCACACAGAAATGCAGAAAAACATGAATCTGAGAGCTGATAGTGATCAAAAGCCATTGATAACAGCTCAGAACCAAGCCAAGTGACACCCTGGTCAAGAGGAGAGAGAAAATCTCAATCTCTCTGTACCACAGCTGATTTATGAGAGTCTAAGTCTCTACCCCTCTCAGTCTTCCCTGCATGCATATACTTTGGTGCATGTGTAGTTCTACTTACTGTGAAATTACAGGAACATACTGATTAAATCTTCATTCTGCAAATAGGCTTATTCCCCAAAATAATTTCATTTCATTCAAGAACTTCAGAATGAATGGGTGTCCTGGAATGGGTAATCAAAGGGCATTTGCCTGGCACACTTTGCACAGTGTAAGTGAGGCATGCAGTTTTATCTAAATCTAAAGATAATGAGAAAATGAGGCTCCTGCAGCCAGCAGCCATGAACACATCAGAAGCACCTTGTCAAGTGCTGCAGTGACTCACAGTCACATGACTGCTCCATCAGATAAACAATCCGCTATCGTTTATATTTGTTGGGTCCAATTAGGGGAATCGATCAGTGGAGCTTACAAGATGGTGGGCCGCACTGTGAGGTTCACCCTGCCCTGCTTTTCTGCTTCCTGTCGATTTGGGAGGACAGCATGGTAGGAGACACTTTCAGGTGACCGGGTCAGGATGTATTGATCACACTTGCTGATTGACTGCCATTGCTGTGCTGGCCAGACTCTGGCAAAGCCTGCCAGCAAGCTCAGCGGCATGCTCGTGCTTCTCCATCTGCACAGCCCATGTCTAAAAATAATCCCTCCATTAGCTTTAGATGACTTCCTGGCGCTAAATCTGAGCAATGCCCAGCTTTGACGTGTTGAGAGTTGGCCCCCCACCACTACTCATCGGAAATGAAGCCTGTCACGTGTTGGAAGTGTCATTTCCTTTGCCCAAGAACAGGAGCAGATTTGACAAAATCAGTATGCTCTCTCCTTCAGAAAGGTATATTCTGTTCAAAAATTAAATTTTAAGCTAAGCCTTGAACAAGATTCTATGGTTTCTTGGGGTTTTTTCATGTTGTGTTAAGCGAGTGCTGGTGGCTAGGGGTCTCTTGGGGCTATACTGTTGCCTAGGGAGGAAGAGTTTTGACAGGATAGTCCATTTCACTGTGCACCATGAAGTGCCTTGCTCAATCAAGTGCCTGTAGTCTGCTGGGACCAGCTGCACACAGTGTGCAGTCTTTCAGTGGCCATGCTGTTCACATGGTGAGCACCAAAGGAAGTGGCAGCTGGCTGCATGCCTCTTGATGGGTGCCTACGTTGGCCTTTGGTCTCCCATTTCTAAATTTTTAAAAATGAGTTGGGATTCTATCGTGGCCAAGTTACTCATGAAGTATTTTATCATGTACTGTAGCTCAGGTGCAGGCTCCACCTCCATGCATATGTACATGCAGATTAATGTGAGAGGGGGGCACAGGGCCATCTCAAGCCAGCCTCGCACTGGCCCTCGTCAGGTTCTCCAGATGGAGCAAGAGGATCTCTCCAGGATGGAGCCAGGTTCTCACTGAAGCGGAACATGAATAAATGTGGCACTGAAAACGCGAACAGCTATAAATACCTCCTGAAAGATCACCATAGAGGCCGCTGAGAGAATGTACCTCAATAATTCATTGAAATCCCGACTGTGTGCAGCTTCGACTAGACACTTATCAACATCAAGGCTCTGAATAGCTCAAGATAAAGAAGGTCGTTGTGCACAAAACAATATTTTTTATGGAAGGTCCACTACCTTTGTGAAAAACAGCATCTGTGTGTCCATAAACCTTTCTCTTTAACACATACACCCACATACAAAAAGATTGTACATGCCCATGTATGAACAGGCTTATGAGAAAAGAAATAGTGTCTGCTTTTTCTAAAGAGGTGGGCTCAGTATCAAAGCCACATGAAGCATAGAAAAATCTGTGCAGTGTGTCTCATTTCTCACAGAGATGTACCAGGGCATGTCTCTGTGACAAATACAGAGATACATACTGGTATATTTTCAAATTATGAAATTCAGAATTATGCTGACATATTTGTATTGCCTGCAATGAAATCATTTTTTAAGTAGTTTTATGCATGTATTGATGACTGTATGAAGGATGTTCAGCCCCAAGTTAAACTGGGTGGAGTCATATATACTGTATGGTGATATTTTTACAACACAATTGTGTGTCAGCATGTATGTTGATATATTGAATACAAATGGCTTCAACTGATAGAATTTATATTTTTTAACATTAATTGAAAAGATGTATATCTTTATGTTTGGGACGGAATTAACTTTTTGGTAAAGGTCTATTATGTGAAAATGTTCCTCTGTTGGAAGGACAATTAAATAATCATATCTGGTCCTTGCCTTCTTATCATTCTGTGATTCTGTAAAGTGGGCTATTCCATTTTTTTATTCAATACCATTTCAGCTAAAGCCATATTGACGATAATAATAAATTGCAGAAATTATTCCAATTACTTCATTTGAAAAATGTAAATCAGGCTCTTAAATCATGCTGTTGACTCTGATGCTGATGAAATTGTATTTGATCTGCCTCTTTCCTTGATAGGTATGTGGCTTTGTGGGCCTCTACTACAATGTTATCATTGGCTGGAGCATCTTCTACTTCTTCCAGTCCTTTCAGTATCCCCTGCCTTGGAGTGAGTGCCCAATCAGGAGGAATGGAACACAAGCCAGTAAGTCACAGGGGTGTGGCTGTTAGGTAGAGGATGGTCTAAAGCCTCTGGCTGCATGGCCCTCTACGTGTCAGTGCAGGGAAAATACAACATATTGGTTATATGTTGGATGGCTTCAATATGTCAGAAATTATGTATTACATTAAAAAAGACATTATCATGCATAAGTACCCTTGGAATGACAAACCTGAGAAATCCCCAACTAAAACCCCACCACTCTGGGTGATAATAGGGCCAGTTATAAAGATACACTTGCACTGGCCAGGCTTTGATTGCAGACAGTGGAGCATCTTGCTGCACTGAGAGCTTCAGCAAGCCACCCAACTCACTGTGACAGTTTCTGAGTGGTCATACTCATTTAGTCATGGTAGGGGCATAACCCATACCTATATAGCACAGCATCTGGAAGTCTTCATGGTCTCCAGCATAAGACTACAGACTCTCAGACCTTAAAACATTAACATCTGTACTCTCTGGGTTATTTTGTAGTTTTTCCTTGTTTTTCTCTTCTCCTTATTCTGCTACATTTTCATTGATCACAATCTACTTCAAGTGATCATGTCAGCTCTTCAGCTCTTCTTACATCAACAACATCAGTTTATGATTTTCATTTTACTGCATTTTGACATGGTGCATCTGCACATATGATGCTATAACAGCAATAGCACAAGCTAAAGAATGGTTGTTGTTTAGTTTCTGTGAAAAATATTGGTAAAGGTTTAGCTGCAACTTGGCATAATTTTATATAAGCAAGTTGACATGGTGACAGATTTTCCCCCTACAGACTAAAGACAGCATTCCAGTTACTCAGGAACAGCTGCTCAAGGTCTATTGTGGTTCTTGATCACACAATCAAGTGGACATGCTGGATATTGTTTTCTTTCTGATGAATGAAGATGAGCTGCAGTTAAGCTCTCGAGGCTCACAATTACATCTGCAGCCATGACAATGCAATGAGCACACCTTAAAGCAGGCAGCTCTTCAGTTTTACCTCAGATGAATTAGCACATCTTTGTCTGTCACTCTGGATAAGCAAAAGTTTGATTGTATTAGCTCTTGCTGCACAAAAAAGATGTGGACCTATGTCTGTCGGCACCTCAGGCCTGGGGTAAGCTGGGTTTATCATAATGTCAGGTTTGCTTTTGGTGAGACACTTACCCTGTATTGTCACAGTAGATGAAGAAGCCCATTTATCATGCACCAAGCACATGTGCTTTCCCTGAAAATCTTTTGCATGTTTTGACTTTGCACACTTGCTATGGCAATTTTCCTTATGTGATTGAAAGAGGTTATAATAGGCCAAGATGAAGGGCCATCATCTCAAGTCCTGGGGCAGGACGTTCTCTTACCCATGCCCCTCATGTCTGCTCATGTGTAAATAAATGTGCACAGGCAGTGCAGTGTGCTGAACAGCACCATCTACCTGTACAGAAATCAAAGTGCAATTAAAACTTGAGATATTAAAGTGCAAATGCATTGTGATGTTTCCTTGATTATATTATATAAAACTGGTTCTCCTCTCCTAAACCATGTTATCTCTATGGGTCACCATAAGAGAAAAGCATTAAATGAGATTGTTCACAAATAGTCCTCTGAAAAGATTGGATTAGATGAGGGGGCATTAAGTTGATAACTCCAGACAGGTAACTGTAAGCATGGATAAGCAATGAAATTTTTACAACTGAGGTGTTAAAGTTTATTTTTTCTAATATTCATAACGCACTTTTCAGATATTATACATTATTCAAATTGCCTTGGTTGTCTGCTGCCTGTTTAATCACAGGCAACCCACTCCCATGTGTTTTTTCTTCACTACAAAAAGTCAAATTTATTGTGAGAAATTTCAGCATTTAAAGGTGCGTTTATGCATATTTTTGCAAAAAGTTGCTTTTTTAAGTGTCTTACATGGATCATTTAAAATCGCTGCTTAAGATCTGTTTGAATTCTTGTAAGTAGTGTGAATCCTCATTGTCATGAGGCAGAGTCTATGGAAACCACATGCGTGATCCCAACAAGACAGAGATTCGAGATTCTCTACTCTGTCAACTCTCCTCACCCTTTTCTCTGCCCTCCTCTCATCCCAGTTGTGGAACCTGAATGTGACAAGAGTTCAGCAACCACATACTTCTGGTACCGTGAGACGCTCAACATCACCAGCACCATCGCTGAGAGCGGTGGCCTCAACCTGAGGATGACCCTGTCCCTGCTGGCTGCCTGGCTTATAGTCTGCATGGCTGTCATCAAGGGCATCCAGTCCTCTGGAAAGGTTGGATCCACATCTGAATTCACCATGAGATGTTGGCCAACGTAATAGTTGGTGTAGTATGCTGCTGCTATCCAAGCAACTAGCTTCTGAACCCTTCATTATTAAGGCTAATATCTCATCTACCTTTGTGACCTCACATGACATGATATGCAAAGGACTGTGGGTTGTTCAGGTGTTCACAGACTACACCGTGCTCATTGGCACATACCTGCCCAGGCATGTGAGGGGAAAACCAGTTTCACTGTAGGTAAACTGTTCACATTATTAAAGGCCAATGCTCACATTATCCCAAACCCCAAACATGCCTTTAAACATACAGTTAACAGCACCACACCTCTACACATGCAGGGATAAACAAATGAAGTTGTTTACCAGGTCTCCAGTGAATTTCCTACGCAGGAAAGGAAATAATATGCACAGTAAATGTAGTTAGCCTTCAAGGCTGGATATTTTACAACTGCTGAATGATCCAACATCCCAGAAGTGTAAATACACCTGTGTATTCAAAAACAAACAGAGAGGCATGTGGTGTGGCATATATCCCATGCTCCTTTTATATATAAAAATATGAAAATCGGCAGGAGTCAGACATCCATCTGTGATTAAAGGAGCCTCTTGCTTGTCATATAAGTAATATATACATAAACAAATGCATTCCTTAGAAACTACCAGAACCTTTTTCACTCAGGCATAAAATATTTACAGTACAGATCAGCTGGTGCCTGACTACATCTTGCAATTATAATTTCTTCAGAGCATATAATTAAACCTAAGTTAATTATACCATATTGATCTCCTTTATAGGCATATGTTTTAATGTTCAGCAGTGCTTATTGCAATACATGATTTCAGCCATTGTAATGTCATTGCATGTGTCTGCCTCTCCCCACCCAGGTCATGTACTTTAGCTCTCTCTTCCCCTATGTGGTCCTCTTCTGCTTCCTGGTGCGAGGGCTGCTGCTTAAAGGGGCTGTGGATGGCATTGCACACATGTTCACACCTAAGGTGAGGGACGCCAGTGGTCATAGTTTAGACAAGCGTTTTGGACCTTTCTGTTAGATTTAACTTTGATCTGTTGGTAGTTTATTAGCCATCTAAGAATTTCACCTCATTTGAAATTAAATATTAGAATGTGACTTTTAATGTTTTTTTTTCCACAAATGTGCATTAACTTTGTGGGAGATGTTTTCAAAAACATTTTTAAATTAGCTTGAACTGAACTAGAATTTTAAAATTAGCTCGTTGAACTGTAAAACAAACTGCTGGGTCACTACTCAAAATTATTTTTGGCTCTGGCAAATTCTTATTAATATAATTAAACACCCCACATACTTGTGGGAGGTCAGGTTGGTTTGTTTTTTATGCTTTTTTATTTAACTCACTGGGAGGAGTTTGTACCTGTAATAGTTCTTAAAGTTTATGAATGACTAGGAAACAAGGAAATTCAGCAATAGCTGACTTAATTCATTGTGACATTCAGATAGAAACATGGATTCTCTGCATACTATAAGTAACCGTCTCAAACTACCTAATGGCCCCCATCTCCCCCTTTGCCCTTCCCTCCACAGCTGGAGAAGATGCTGGAGCCACAAGTGTGGAGAGAGGCTGCCACTCAGGTGTTCTTTGCCCTGGGTCTTGGCTTTGGTGGGGTCATTGCCTTCTCCAGTTACAACAAACAGGACAACAACTGCCACTTCGACGCAGCATTGGTGTCTGTAATCAACTTCATCACCTCAGTGCTGGCCACCCTGGTGGTGTTTGCCGTGCTCGGCTTCAAGGCCAACATCATGAATGAGAAATGTGTCATTGAGTGAGTCCAGCAATCACAGGAGCAATTAGTGCTGATGTGTGTTGATACAGGCTAACCCACAGAGAGCTGCTTTGTTGAATGACCGATGTCACTTATCCAGGCAAAATGAAGTGTAAATATCAGTATGGACATTGACCCAAGGTGAATGGTTTGTTCAAATTTTAGTAAGAGCCAAACATGTTTAATTCCCACAAGTCAAGATTTACTGCAACAATAGTCATAAGCAAACTGAAGTGTGAGTTTAACTGAATATGTTTTGTCCTGAAATATTAACACAGTGACAATATCATGTGATAGGGCCAGAGAAATTAAATAAACCACCTTTTTTGCATTTTCTAAAGGTTTAAGCAGTTCTCTGAGTATGACTGTGCATATTGTAGTTTGTGTTGCACTTGCTTTTGTCCTAGATTGAACTTTCTGAATTTCTGTCTGAAGGGCAACACAGTGGGCATGAGAAATCAGTGATATCTTACACATAAAATCCCAGGACAAATGCTGAGGGCAAAATAATTAGAGTTCAAACTTTCATACTTTCAAGCATGAACCAAATGTAGACACAAAGGTTTGAGGTTCATCACTTGCTTGTCTTATCTGATGTGACAGTTATAACCACTGTCTAGCTTCTGAAGCAGTGGAAGCAATAGACTACCACTCTCTGGCCTTATCACTGAGTATCAATCCTTGGCTCTTTTATGTTGTCTATCTGTCCAGCATATGTACAATGCACTCTAACCAAACTCTCCTGGCTACAGGAATGCAGAGAGGATCCTGGGCTACCTCAACTCAAATGAGCTGAGCCATGACCTCATCCCCCCACATGTCAATTTCTCCCACCTGACAACCTCTGACTACGCTGAGATGTATGGTGTGATCAAAACGGTGCGGGAGGGCAGCTTTGCCAAGCTGGGCCTGGAGCCCTGTCTGCTGGAGGATGAACTGAACAAGGTGTGTCTGCACCTGCATGTTCACACTTATGCTTCTCACACAAAGTGAGTCTGGAATATTTTGTACCAGGCTAGTGTTAGCCACCTGATTAAGCCATCTATTGCATTCAGATAATATAGTTTAAATCTCTGGTTTGGAGAGCTTTAAGAGAGCTGGAAAAGCTGATGGGCGTCGTCTCCACAGTTAAATGTTGTCTCAGTAATTATTTTCCCCTCTCCATGTAGGCAGTGCAGGGGACAGGTCTGGCCTTCATTGCCTTCACTGAGGCTATGACACACTTTCCGGCCTCACCCTTCTGGTCAGTCATGTTCTTCTTCATGCTCATCAACCTGGGCCTGGGGAGCATGATCGGCACCATGGAGGGCATCACCACGCCAGTTGTTGACACATTCAAAGTGCGCAAAGAGATCTTCACAGGTGAGGGCACCCTGGGCCACCTAAGGCTCAGGACATGTAAGGGTGATGTATTCACCATCTCGGTAACAATTTGGTCGAGAGATGAGACACACTGGCCATGCAAGGCCTCAAGCACAGTCGTGCGTAATGCTCCCTCTGTTCACTAAATAGCTTCCTCATGAGAACATTATGGAGAAAACATATCAATGAGCCTTTCTCGAGACTATGTGTGGTCAGAGTGTCCCTGCTAAATACTGAGGTTTATTGTTTTCTTTCCTCAGAAAATTAAAGTAAATATGCAATTAGATATTATGTATCTGTCAAATTACAAAAGAAATGTAAAGGTCCTGGTTACCTTTCAGGGAACAGGCCTGGGTTCCACGGTTCCTCTGGTTCTGATCAATTATGTCAATAATTTGATAATTGGCTCAAGGATATCCTGCAATATATCCAATAGATTAGTTTACATTGTTGGGATTTTGTGCTTGAACTTCATCTAATATGGACTAATAGTTTCTTTTCTCTGTGTTTCCTTGAATGTTAGTATGCTGCTGCATTGTTGCGTTCGTCTTCGGCCTTCTGTTTGTGCAGAGGTCAGGGAACTACTTTGTCACCATGTTTGATGACTACTCAGCTGGCCTGCCTCTCACCGTTGTGGTCATCCTTGAAAACATCTCAGTGGCCTGGATTTATGGCACCAAGAGGTAGAGTGTGACATCAGAGAAACTTGGGTAGCAGGACAATGTGACATCGTAGAGGCCCAGAATGCAGTAAAGTCTTATATCACAAAACACCAGGAAGTAAAGTAGTGTGATTACACACCGACCTGTGATGGAAATGTACTTAAAATATCAGGCCAGATTTAATTAGGAAAGTGACCACTCAATGTATTTTGTGATAACTTTTTAAAATCGCAATATGTTAACAAAATGTACAGTATCTTTTAATGCAATTTAGCTTATCTTTAAAATGTCTCTCATAGGTTTATGCAAGATCTGGAGGATATGCTAGGTTTTCGACCCTACCGCTTCTACTTCTACATGTGGAAGTATGTCTCTCCTTTGTGCCTAATTGTGCTAATTGCTGCCACCATTATTGAGATGGCCGTCAGTCCACCAGGTTATAATGCCTGGGTGCAGGACCTGGTGAGTGTCTCTTTAATGCTAGAAATCACTGTCCTAATCCTACTCCTTGAAATTCAGTATGTGTGTTTGTCATATCTGCAACATTTTTTAGCCGAGTAACATCATGCATTGAAAAGAAACACACAGATGCTTAACCCTGCTGTACTGACCAGTTATCTAAAGCCATGGTCTAATCAATCCAGGTCAGAACTTCAATCCAACACCAGAACCTATAGCTAAAATATTATGTGTAACCCCTTGTGCTTTTCTCCACAAGGGTCCACTCTATGTCAAGCCTATGCAAATACAATGATATTTGTGTTTTCTCAAGAGCCCATTATATTTTTGTGGAATGCATTGAGCCTATTAGGATATTGCACAATTAAACAGTAAGTAAATTGGCATGCCCTTCATCCATTTCCCTGTTTCCCACAGGCTACTGAGCGCTTCCAGAGCTACCCTCCCTGGGCTCTGGCAATGTGCTTTGCCCTCATCATCGTCGCTATGCTGCCTCTTCCAATCATCTTCATCGCCCGCCAGTTCAACCTGATCTCTGATGGCTCCAACAAGCTGTCGGTCTCCTATAAGAAGGGCTGTATGATGAAGGACATATCCAACTTGGAAGAGCAGGATGAGACCCGATTCATCCTGGGCAAGACCCCTGGTGAGACTCCCTCTCCCATGCCTGCACACCGCTCCTACCTTGGTCCTGGAAGCACCTCTCCACTGGAGATGACCAACACCGCCCCCAACAGCCGTTATGGGACCGGCTACTTGATGGCAACCACACCTGAGTCAGAGCTATGATCACAGGCCCCCACCCCTGCCCAAACACACACAGCCACATAAATACTGTCCCAATAACAGCACCAGAAGGTGCCGCAGTGTTCCCCACACCTTCACCTCCCCACCATTCAGGGCTGTCTGCTTCTGGTATGTCTGGCTCCCCTTTCCCTCAAATTTGAAAGCGGGTGTGTGTGTTGTCCCCCTTTTCAAGGGTCATGCAAAGGCAAAGCAGGAGGCTCTTATACATGTTTTCAGAGGCCTCCAAATGATACAATCCAGATACATTATTCACCAAAAGGCTCCAGACCTTGAATTTCCAGCCGAGCCATTCCTAAAAATTAGTTGAAAGGAATATTAATTCCAAGGAAAAACTGGGGAAGGGGAAGTTATCTCTAGGTAGTGCTTGAGTTAAGGGAGGTGGGGGCTGATGTCCTTATCTGTGGAAGTCAGAGCCCCCATATGCCCCCAGCCCAACCCCCAGCATACTGCAAGGTTAGCACAGGTTAAGGTGTCTGAAATGTTGCAACACTGTACCAGGCAGAGGGCATTTAGTGCTGTAGGTATTTTTGCAGGGTTTTGATTGTCAGAGGATACCAATAAGGGAGGGGTGGAAGAAAGGAGGAAAAGTCCTTCAAATCCTTTTTTCTTTCCCTTAACAAAGCTGTAAAATATCGTAGATAGGTAAATAGGTAACAAAATTTAGAGCTTATATAGTGGGAGATACAATGTAACCATCCACCCTCCGTCAAAAAGTAACTCAATGATAGTATCAGTCATAGAAATATCTATAATAGAAATATCCAAGACCGTATGGTACGTGTTGTGAATTTGTTGTACATTTTGACTATTAGCCGCAAACATAGACTGAAGCCATCCTTGCTCAAGGGAAACACTAGTTTTAAACCTAGAATTCATACCAGTAGCTGTTCATACATTAAGTCCTCCATTCACCCCATTATCAGGTTCAATTATTTATTATCTTATTATTCTGACATCCCTAGAATTGCTCTAAAATGACACTGGACAGCTGTAATTCACCCATTTAGTCTATTTCTCCATTCAAACACAAAAATACACATTTTCACACTCCTCTCATTGCAATAGACTCATACCTCCAGAAATATACAGTATGCTTATATAGCGCAACCCCATCATAAACATTGGTCAGACATTAAATATAGCCAATGAAAGCAGCAGTGTCATTGGGAGGATGATTCAAATAACTGAAATATATCAGTGGATGCATTCCAAAGATTAATCTGGGCACTGAGCAGTACCATTTTAACTGAATATGTTACTTTGTCCCTATCCACATGTTTCCTGGGAAAATAACAGTGATGAAGATGACATCACAAGACTTCCAATGTATGGTCATTTGTGCCCATTTCCCACTGTAACCTTGCTGGTCTATACAGCTGCTAGTTTGGTTTCATGTTGTATCTTAAATTATAATAACTAATGCAATAACAAAAATTGCAGTCTCTTCACAGTCTTCAGCTGTGAAAGTGATGATACATGCGGCAACACTTGGGGCAATATTGCCTCAATAGTTTTGTATTGACTGGCAACCTGCTAAAATGTTTCCAAGTATTTAGGAAGCAGTCTACACATATGACCACACTCTCACTGAGACTACAGGTAGCAGGCAACTAGTGTTTGCTAGTGTGTCTAACAATATTAACTGGCTTATGCCTTGGCAAAGTTTGTGTAGGCCAGAGAAAGCTTTAGTATTTGTCACAACAATTCACCCAATACTAACCAAAAGAAATTTAGATAAAATAATAGTCTGAAGTAGTATTAACCCCTCTACTGAAGATAGTTTACATCATTTGTATGGAAGAAAGTTAATTGCCTAGATAAATTACTGGGTAAGTTACTTGTAATTTACATCACAATCAGATTGATTATCACGTTAGACAGTCATTGAAAGCTATGCAAACAAACACGCCTGAACTTTATACCATCCTCCAGCCAATTATCCACAAGGGCTGCTGGGGAATGTCATTTTCCAGAAAACTTGTGGATAACCCAGCATGGTGGGTTGGGGTGGTCACTTGTTTTGTAAGTATAATACATTAAGTGACTGTTTGTATCAAATCTACAAATCTGACTAGGCTCCATACTGGTATGTTTCTAGCCTATAAATCAAAACAACTCAACCAATGGACTTCCTTTCACCCTTCACATTCAGTTTGTTGATCTCCTACTATATATTATATGTCTTTGACTAATGTTGTAGTTTTGCATTGTGTAGGTGTTATATTCTATAATACTATATTTATATGTGCGTGTGGGAGAGGTGGACTTAAGCTGTGGCTCTCCCATTTTTTTCTGTCAGATCTGTGGTAGGCTGCATGTGCAGCTGGTGCCATATAGACCCAAACAGTAGCACCTCTACTATATGAAAAAACTAGGTCTTTAGGTAGTGTAGCACCTCTGCATCATGTGAGATGTACTAACTTAATAGAAATCCATTCCATTCATAGGTAATGGTGAAGGAGGGTCCAATTCAGCTTCTTCCCATGAAGCCCATGGGGCAGTGATTTGTGAGGGGGCAAGAGGGGACTACTGAAAGACCCTGCTCTTAAATGGTGAAGCAGTAGTTATTTTCTCCCTTGTCTGCATTTTTGAAAAACTTCAATATCCGTTCCCTACCTCAGCTCATGAGATGAACATACAATTCTGTGTTTTTGGTGCACTGAATTGTATAGTCTGCTGCTGGATGTGCTGTAAACCGGAAGAGCAACAGCAGAGCTACTGAACTCTGGTTCTGGAGGACACCAGTGTTTGCAAACTGCCTGAGTGAAACAATTTAGCTTGCCCGTACCTGTGAATGTTAACAGTTTAACTAAAGCTGGAAAAGACCACTGGAATGTGGCAGCCCAAGACTAGAGTTGAGGAGCTCTGCATGATGGCAACAGCATGACCAATATGTAATGCAAGTAACTGAAGAACAAGCTTTTTTTAATCAAGAACACTGTTTAATTGAAATGCGTTACAAAGGAGGTTTGTTCAAAACTGTAGGAATGAAAATTGAAAAAAAAATTACTCCCAAGCTGTAGTTTCAAATTTAATAAAAAAAGGGAAATATTTGAAAATGACCACTAGATGTCAATGTGTACCACATAAATACAAATCTGCATCTTTCAGCAGTGGTTGACAGTTTTACAGAGAGGGATTCTGGATGTTGAGAAAGGAAGACTCCCAAATTAAGGAATGTTTAAGAAACCAAGTACCCCAAATGAGAATTGTACACTTACCCTATTTTAATCAAATGTGAAGTATTGCTGAAATCATAAAGAAGCATAATCATAAACATGCATAATAATGCTAAGTCGCACCACATTGAGGATTTACTAAGCACCTGTCTTTCTCATTTAATTACATCTGTGGGCAGTATTTCCTCTGCAGATCTTTAACAGTGAGTTGTTAACAATCCATCCTTCACAGTGTCACTTCACTGTGTCACTGCTGTTTTTGAATGAGGTATATGGTCACACACCACCCCCCACCCCACACACATAGCCACACACATACACACACACACACACACACACACACACACACACACACACACACACACACACACACACACACACACACACACACACACACACACACACACACACATACTGACTACCCCTTGTGACTTCACTTTAAAACAGGACCCAGCACAGTTTCAGACTCTGTAGGTGCCTATACCATCTTTTAAATCCAAGCCCAGCATTGTATTTGATGCTGTAAAAGCTTGTAGTGTTGCAACTGTTGTCATAGTATCCAATGGTTGGAAACAACCAGTCTGTGCACTTAACTATTGGCAGGGGCACTGGAGTTACATCTTTCATCTGAATGAGCCCTTCATATTAAAATCATTCTCAATGTCATATCAATGTTACCAATATTTCCAAATTGTCTTTTTACCTTCTTATGTATGTGCACAATTTAATGCAGGGGAGCACAACCCCACATGCAAGCACACAGTGTATTAGACTACAGCACAGCTGTTCTAAGCTATAGCTACAGCACAATAAAGAGGAAAACGTCATATGGATTAGACCTGCAAGTAGCACTGCACTGCAACTTACCATGTTAACTGGAGCAGTTGGGTTGCTAATATACAGTATTTACATACTAACTGGTGTGCTGTTACATTGAACCATGATTGGCTATTTCATGTTGAATGCAACCCTGTCATGATACTGTTTCAGTTGGCATGGTGGCATGTTTCGAACAACAGCAAAATGCAGCATAGGTTTCTTCCTGTTTAGTAGTTTTCTATTCTACTAGTTTGTTTTTTCATACAAACTTGGACCAAAAATAAATGATTCCAGCACAGACCTTTTAGAATTGCCAAGGTTCTATAAGACTTTTTTAATATATAAAACAGCAGCAGATTGAATAGCATTCAAAATGTTGACAAAGGTTAGGACAGCACATTAGACTCTTCACTCATCTCTCCACATCCTTATCTTTTGGTAACAAACATAACAGTAATTATTTAGTTTTATTTCTACACAGTATTAGAAGTTTGAAAATCAGTGATGACAGGAAAATATTGAATACAAATATATGTATGGTATAAATGATTGGCACAAGTAAACCAAGGAATGCTAAAGATATTGTGATATTAAAACATATAATGTTCTTGTTTCATATAGGGATAAAGCACAATGGAATGGGTATGCTGTTGACTGAATGGTTATTGCAGACCTCATATTCCTGTCAAAATCAAATGAAACGTATATATTGTTCTAAAGAAGCAGCAATATCAGAAAAGGTCTCTCTTTATTATATCCAGTCATATACATGCATTCCAAACCATATCAGACAATCTGGAGGAGGAGTCTTGGAAGAGTCAGGTGAAAATGGGAGCAGCAAGCAACTTATTGCAGTTTTCTGTAGAGAGCAAATGAATTTGATTTGACTGCAGTCAGTGATTGGCAACTTGTTGTAGTTCCACTAATTATGGGGTTCAAGAAACCTCTCTCCCATCTCTGTACTATAGCATGCATACTCAAGCCACATTTGTCTACAGTTCTGTCTTTCTGTTTTATGTCTGCCTCCTCATCTTTCTTATGTGGTGGGAGAAAATTTTACTCACAGAAGCATCACTGAATGAATCGCTGTGGAACTCCAGAGCCTCTCTCTTGCTAGCTCTAAAAAAGTATTAGATGAATAGAGAAAAATAAGTTTTAGTTTATTTTTTTTTAATGATTATTTACTTATTTTTTTATTGTGATGCTAGAAGCCATGGTATTAATGATGAAATCTACTACTATATTTGTATTATTGTATATTTACACTGTATATGTCATTGTACATTCTGTTAAATTAACAATTAATACAATGTAACAGTTATGCTGCGAATATTTTCATCCTATGTGCTGTATATAAATATATCATTGTACATGTAAAAATATTTATAATTTTGTAGTCAGCATACACTTATCTCTTCTTGTGGCCGAAGTGGTAGCAGGGGAGTGGACAAGCTTGTCTTTTGGGAGGGGTCTGTGTGTTAGCTGCTTGTCCTTTGTTTAATGCAGTTTATGTGGTAGTATGTTGGTGACTTTGGCCCAATTGTACAAGCATTCCCTGTTGTTGTACCCTCTTTAGCTTACTAAAGAAAAAAAATCCTGTATATGAAACATGAAGCAAATTACTTGATGATCCAACTTTTTGAAAAATATATTAACATAACATTGCAAATAGTGAAAGTAGGTGCTTGAGTTTTACATGTGCATAGTGTCGAGGAACCCTGCCACTTTTGCCTCCTGTCTTTCACATGGTATTACACTTGTTGCTGTTTTTAACCTTTTCTCTTGTGTGGACCTACCTCATACTGCACTTGCCATTTAAGCACCCTTACCGTTTTCACACTTTCAGTATTTCCTTTCTTCTCCCTCCTTGAATTAGACTACTTATAATAGTGATCTGCTTACATATCAAAACAGTAGTTCAGTGTACTGTACATATGCCTACCTGCACAATAATTTCAGGCAACTGAAAAAGCAATCCACCTTTTTGTCTTCAACACAAAAACAAATAACTAAATGTGTGTATTGTAAATGTCAACACTGCAAATTGTGCAGTTACTGTGAGTAAATTTTCTGTTGAATCTGAATGTAGTTATACTTATTTTTGGTTTTTAACTCCAGGAGTTGGTGGCTCATTTTTTGCTTATTTCATAATCTATCAGCTCTATGTACTCTGTCAGCCTTTTGATTGAACTCAGTCTTTACACACTGTAAAAGCCAGACACTAGCATTGTATCTGTCTGTGTAGAAGCAATATCTAATTTTAACAACAGTAGCTAATAGTAAGGCTAAACTCTCTGGGAGAGAAGCAGAAGGGAGTGCTAAAGCAACTCCTGACGTATATGTTTGTGTTTTTGCGTGTGTGTATGCGTGTACGCACAAATGTTTTTCCTCATGATCATTAGGAGCACTGGGCCTCACTAAGCAGAGGTTTTTTGAATGATTACATCAAAGCACATCCAAGAAAACGATGCACCCTTCTTTTCAGCGGCCATGAAGATTAGTATTCCATTGTTTGAGTCTGGATGATTGTACAGTATTTAAATAATGTGTAAAAAATCTTGTGGATATCACCAAAAATATCAATAAAGACAATAAAAATGGTTGTTCTTACTTTCACCCCCTCCTGAAGTTTTTGTTTGAGTTGGTGAGTTTTAGTATTTTCAGCCATTATACTGGTATGCAATTTAAAAAATTCTAAAAAAAAATTCTAATACAGTACAATGGGCCTTTTTGTACAACAACAGAATTTAGAGTGAAATGCAAACTGTTCTGGCTCTCATATATTACACACAAACACTAACATGCTCTCTGTAGGTCTGTCCAATCCAAAATACCAGAAATGAAAAAGTCAAGCCAGAAGATGATTTGATGTCATTGTAAAACATTTGATGAACTTGTGCAGTAAGGTTCTGAGCACACAAAAAGAGCACCTGCCAGAAGTTTATGAATTAAAACAGTGATAAGGAAAAGAATAGATCTATTGAAATATGTTTCAACTGCTGAAGTAATGCTAGATGAAATATGTTTCCTGTCTAAAAAGGTTTACCAAGAGGAAACATTTTAGCATTTGAAATGTGTTGCACACAGATCATTCAGAAGCCATACAGATGATGAGAAGAGGTGAGCAAGTTAAGAATTAGACTGCAATATTCTGTTCAGATAAATCTATGACTTCCAAGAAGCAGCTAAGAAGAACTTACAGAACCAAGAGAAACAAGGCAGCAATGTGTCATTTTACATGTTCACAACAATCAAATTTGTCCTTCTGTATCAAGTTGTAGACTGCATCACCTTTCCTCTAGAGGTCTTCCATTTCTTCATTTGCATAAACACTACAAATCAGCTTTTTTCAACCTGGGTTAAGAACCATATGGCCACTAACTGGATTAACATCCTGGTGTGTGAGTGTGGGGAGTGGAGCTGCAGATCCCAGCCACAGCTCCAGATGTGTGTCTGACTGGAGAATGAGCCGTTTCCCTTCCCTCACAGGTCTGGTTGGGGATCTACAGCCTAGCTGTGTGCTTTCACTCAAACAGATTCTTCCACTAGACCATGCTGGTCATATCTGGGAAAAGGAGCCCATGAGGTTTGGGGGAACAGATAAGTTAGATAACAAGAAAACCTTCCAGGATCAACACAGTCCATACCACAGAGTGCAAACAAATGTGGACCAGGTGATTAAAGTCAGATGTGTGTGAGCCTCACAGTGATGTGAAAAATTATGAAGCACAACATGAATACAAAAAGAAAATGTATCGACTGTACTGTACAAAGCTGTTCTGATACGCCCTGATTGTGAATCATGCTCAAGCTTCATGCGAACATATATGTGCTATTTAAAAATATGTTGCACCTACAAGCTACGTTACATTCATTCACTTACAGAAAGGATTTAAAATCTGTCTAAACCAGGTAAATATTGTTTTAGCAATGTTTAAGTTAAGCAGTGTGTTAAGTAGTGCATCATTGCTTATTGTGCTGAAGGCAGATGCTAACAGAAGCAGTATGTTCATTGCAGCAGAATCAAAATGTCTTCAGCCTTATAAGTGATTTGCTGCATAGACCTCATGAGTTATCATGACCTGAGGTGGGAGTTCAGGAAATTCACGAAGACAAAATGTTTGTAAAGCACTGCAGTCCAAACATACATTCAGTAATTTGTTATTGTGGCCTTGAGGTGATTTTTGGAGAGAACCCATATGGTCTTACTGCACTCTGCAGGACACAGTAATGAAGACTCCAGTTATACTGTAGTTATTACATAACTTCCCAGAACTGAACAAAAACAAGATTCTGACTTGGTTTAATGACAGGCAGTCTCAGTAGAAACCAGCATCCAGCACTTTGAGTTCCTCTTCAAAAATTCCAGAAAGTATCTCAGCTGAAAGAAAGATGGAATTCTGGCATTTGAGGAACTCCATAGCCTGAACAGTCCCATTGTTGGACTCATCATTCTGGAAACCAATGATGGCAGGACAGGGCCTGCAAAATGATTGCCAGATTTTCAATTACAGCTGTTATTTCCTGTTCTAGTGAGAGAGCTGTGAACAGCTGTAGTCTTACAACGTGATGCTGATCCACTACCACACTGACAGCAGTGACAGAGAATGTCAGATAGAAGCTGGGATAAGTTTCTACACAAAGTACTCTTTGTGGATAGTTTCCTTTGTAGCTTTCCTTTGTAAGATTGCTCATGAAATGATCTTCTGTTTTCCATTTAGGCTTCTTAATACCCATTCTATGTACTACAGACAGCAGTACACTGCAGCATGGTGAAAACATGTTGCTTAAAGAAATGGAGGAACGGGTGTTTTTGAGCAGAGCTTCTCAACAGACATTTATCACAGTGCTGAAGTGGAAGTCCAGGAAAACTGACCAAGACCATTTAAGAGGGAGATTGCCATTCTAATCAACAGCACTTTCAATTCATTGTGATAGTTTTATTTTACTCCCCAACCCTACCTCCATTGCCATCATCTCTCTGTCTATTTCAGCAAGTGTATACAAACATGATGTATCCTCTGAAACACTTCTCAGCACTGATAAAGGGGGATACCACATGGTGGAGCGTGCATTTCAGCTCCAGTGCCTGCCTACTGATTTATACAGCATCTATAGGGTTAATGTATAATATGTGCAGCTAAAGAAATATCTGATCAGATATTTTTTTGAATGGATTGTGACCTGTTTTTGGATTAATTTTGGAAATTAATTTCTGTAGTAGTTTAACTGAGGAGATATAATGTTTCTGGAATTAGATCATCAGATATAATGTAGCTAGGAATACAATGTATTAATTATATTGCAAAAACTAAATTGTGTTCCAGTGTACATCAATGTTTTGCACAACAGCAAACACAACCCCAAAAAAGGAGTAATGGGACCTCATTTTAGACTAAGGAGATTGTGAGACCTCCAGTAATTCTATTAGAGGATTAGGCTGGTTTGCCAGGATAAGTTTTATGCCAGTTACTAGGACCTCCCCCAATCAACTCCAAGTCAGAATATGTACCAACAATGTAAAGACAGGCATTTAGAGGGTATTAACTGCATTGACTTTGGTTAAAAAGATCAGAGATAAACAACATGGCAAACTGATCTTCAAGTACTTCCCAAACTGCTAAAAGTGGTCATAGACTAACTGCAATTTAACTTTGTAATTTATCTAAAAGGGGCACTATGAAAAAACAACTTTAATTGATCCACATTACAATTTTTATTTTGATGATAAAATACAGTCAACAGCAAACACAGTAAATAACAGTAAAATCAGAAATAAGATTCCAAGTTATTCAGTGCATCACCAAACTGCATGCATCATCTTTATCATAACCTCACTTCATTAAATCTATTTCCAAATGACTAAAATATTCATTTGTTTAAAAAACATACTGCACCTTTAAAAATGCAATACTCATTAACATTACATTCTGTTAACATGGGTATAGTGCCTGACACTGATGCGCAGGACTGACATAACCTTAAAAAAAATGTACATATATAATGTAAACCTGTATATGTGTTATACATAGGAGCAAGTCTTACTTTTTTCCTTACAAACACAGTTTTGCATGTTCAGAGATCACTTATTAATGAAGACATGTAATTAAGTAAACTTTTAAAAGCAAGTGTTTGATTTATAATACAGTTCAAATTTGCACTCATTTGCAATCCAAGTTACTGAATATGGAGAAACATTATCGATACAATATTGACTTTTCAGTCTCTTTAACAAGTACTGGTTTCATTTTCAATACACAATAAAAATAAAACCACAGCTAAAACTTCGAGCTCTGTCAGTTTCGGGAGGACAAAAAGATGAGATGAACAAGCAACATCTCCTTATTTACTTTTTTTTTTTTTTTTTTTTTACTCAGAATTAAGCTGTACGGCAGTCTTTCTACCAGCAAGAACTTTTAGAAAGAATCACTGCCCTGCAAAAACAACATATTCTTCAATCTGTAGATGAAGTTCCTTCATTGAAAGGGTTTTCTGCTTTTCTCTGACCACTTGATTCACTCATTAAGGAGGACTTGCATTATCAACAGGGGATAGGGGTCAGGTTTCAGTCTTACAGGACAGGGTTCAAAAGGATAAACTGCTATGTTTGATACACCTAACATAATACAAAAGTAGTCTGGAACAGTTATAAATGTTAAAATTTTAATTTTCTGAATGGAGTCCTCGTGTATTCTATATTATTATTACCATAGGATAAAATAATAATAATTCCCATTCATTTATGTCCTCATTTTTAGTCCACTTTCAAGCCGAGAGACAGCTTTTAATTTGTACCTGAGCAGTCTGATTCACTTTAAGGTAACTCTCATTCTAGAGTTAATTCATGGAGGTTGAGGCATCTGGGCCATTCAGGTTGGGACTGTGCCATCACTTTTTCATGTGCTTTTGCTTGGCCAAAGCTAAGGTGTGGTATATCCTAAAGTTGTTAACTAAGGCAGGCACAGGCAGGGCCAGGATCACCACACCTGCCACAGCACACAAACTTCCAACTATCTGGCCCAGCCAGGTTTGTGGGTATATGTCACCATAACCAATGGTGGTCAAAGATATCACTGCCCACCAGGCAGCAATGGGAATATGGTCAATGTGTGAACCTTCAGTAAGGAATGCCTCTGAGTAGAAAAATAAGGAACCAAACATGAATGATGCCACTCCCACTAGAGCAATGAGGATGTTGAAATACCCAAGGCTGGCCTTTAGCGTATGGCCCAGAACCTGCATGCAAATGAAGCTTTTCATCAGCTTGAAAACACGCAGGAGCCTCACAAAGCGCAGCACCCAAATAAAGCCCAGTATGTTCCTGGATGTCCCTACGGAACGACTGAGCTGAAAGTAGAAAGGAAGGAGGGCCAGAAAGTCAACAATGTTAAGTATGTTCTTGATGAAGTGAAGCTTGTTTGGGCAGCACACGGCACGCACCAAGAATTCAAAGACAAACCATACTGAGCAGATGGCCTCCAAAATGAAGAACACAGCAAAGGGTTCCAGCTGCCTGCTCTCCATGTCTTCTTCAGCATGATGATCTGTCACCATATTGTGGAAGTACGGATGTGTCTCCAGACATTTGTTGCCAATGGAGATCACAATGATGATGAGGGACAGAACAGCAATCACCTACAATACCATCAGTAGCCAAGGAAAAGGAAGAGATCATTACAGCTGCTGTAACCTACACAACACTCAAAATCAGTTACATGGAAATGATGCATTTCCCTTCCCTGAAGAAAAAAACATGCAAACTGGTCCATCAAAAGGTGTAGCACTGATTACGGTTTTCTGTTCTATACCCTTTCCAAGCAGAAAATCTGTCTGTAGACACAAAGTATGTGCCTTACAAGGTTCCACCACCCCAGTGATAAATGTTTTTACCACTTCATTTACAATACGGTGCCTTTCACAAGGAGTGGAGCTGTACAAGCAGTAGTACAGTACTTGTGCACCATGGTGAATTAATTTACAGATGTTCAAGAAGGACTAGCTGTTAATCTCACATTTGATTAAGTAGAGTAAAGGAATTGACTTATGATGAACATTATTTTTATAAATCGAATAAAACAGAATAATTAAATGATACAATGTATCTTCACAAACAAATTAATCAAATTAAAAATATTATTCTCCTTTTAACTAATCATCTAGAAATGTATGGAGAGGGGTCTGACTGCAGACCTCCAGCATCATGCCTTAAGGTCCTGACACTAGAGGCAGAAGTGGCTTGCATGCTGTGCTGCAGGGAAACTGGGACTGCTTTTATAAGTTATTATAAATCAAGACATGTTGTCTGAAAAGCAGAATAACTTGTTTCTCATGTTTATTATTTTTTTCTTAGAACAGCCATTATTTTTTTCATTACAACAGTGCCAGACAGCTTAAGTGAAACAGTCAGACTTTGCAAACCTGAGAAACAGGTGGAGCGCCATTATCCTTACATATAGCCTTGCTGATACCTGCCACATTAGCAGCTACATAGCTTGTTACACCTAACAGATTCTAACAATATCTCATATAGAGACATACATACCTTTGCAGCAATGGAAGACTGTGGATCATCAAACAGAGCCCACTTTCTTGGGCTGGAGCAGCTCCTCATTGTACCATGCTCCACGCCCCCTGGACTGGATGCTCCCAGTTTACTGAGGGCTTCAATTCTGTCCCTGTGTGTACAGTATGACACCCAGCAACAGGGCTCCATGTCCCTCTCATTAATACCCCAAAAGACCAACTCCTTCTCATACAGGCACCCACAAACTGTGGTTGGGAAACTGAGACTTCCAGTCCTGTAATAGTTCAGTATGTATGCAAACATACCTGGGTCTCGGTCAAAGAAGAACTCCTTCATGGAACCTGCTTCCTCTGCAACATCTGAGGCAGAGTCTGCTAAGAGGGCCAGTCGGGTGCCTGGGAACATCTTAAGGGTGCTCTTGTAGGTTACATGCTGCACACCACCCACATTGATGACTATCTTCTCACTGTCTTCCATCATGGCCATCTCTTGTTTTCTTTTCGATAGGTTTTCAATGTAGATTGGGTTTTGAGTCTCCAGTCCGCACTGCTAAGGTAAAATGTTTCAGTGAAAATTTTTAATTTTTTGTTTTCAGTCTCCTAAAACATTACATTGCGACTGAAAATCGAAAGACATTTTTAAAACTATCGCAGTGCTGGAGCTTGATATTTTGGATTTGAATTCCAACACAAATAGGATACTTGGCTACTGATATTACTTGCACAGCCATGTATTGCCATAACATTTTCCGTGTAATTTGTTTGGATTAAATTATATCCCTTTATGACATATTCACGATGAATCATTTCAACGTTTGTGTATAATAGCCTACACGATACCAAATAACTCTGCCAGATGCTTGCGATTTTTCCCATTAATATTAACTGTAAACCAAACTCATTGCAGCAGCTGTGATTCAAACCACTAAACGGGGCGTGGTCTTATGCAACGTTGTAAGAACCATTTTATTATTGGGTTTTTACAATATACGTAACTGATTTCTTGCCTGAATTGTCCAACAACCAAAGCTAATTCCATTTTTGAAAGCAATGTATCCATTCCTTTGCATGCACCAACGAATTCAGTCATTTCTCACCTTATTCTGCAGAGAGGACATCGAAAAGCAAATGTCTTCTTCCAATTTTATGTTTTATTTAATTAGTTGTTTGTAAGAAAATTTAAGAAAGAGTCGCGGAATGTCGTTTCTTTTGTGAGTGGGCTTTTGTATGTTCCTTCGTAGTACAAAGACAATGTTTCCCGCACGATTGGCTGAAAGGGTTCCAAATAGGAGGAGCCTCGTCGAAATAAATCGCAAACAGCAGTTGAAAGTATTTAGCGGAAAAACAGGAGGAGAGTGGGGTACACTGAACCAGGGGTAAACTGTTAACACTTCTCTATCAAGGCAACCATAGGCATGACATTGTACATGTAGGAAGTGTCCCTCATTTTATTCAGAAACCTGGTTTGGACAGAATCGTTAATATACTGCTAAAAACTAGTAATACCTTTTAAATATTAACACACTGCATGTTTTTAATATCTTTTGGTGTCGCAATACAGCAGCTTCCCAGGGCAATACAATATTGCCTGTAGGCATAATAATCATCAAATGTTTTTCAATAAGAAGTGAATACACAGGAATGATATGTGGTTGTCTGACTAAAGAAAAATTTACATTTTTTTGGTCACGTTCACTGTCTATCTCAACAGCCTTGGCTGTAGTCTTCTCCCTATCAGTCCACAAAAACACGGCCACATGGAGAATATTACATCAGGGGAAATAGTTCTCTGAATAACATTATTATTGCAACTGAGATTGCTGTGAAATCATCTGTAGGCACTACCTGCGATATTGTCTAATGAAACCTGACTGAATGAAGTGTTCCCTGGTCAGATTAGAGGGCACAGGACAGACCTGGTCAGATAGAGGCCACTATGCACTCTCCTCATCAGTAATAACTAGGTAATTATGAGACTGCTTTTGATTCATGGGGATTTCAACTGGAATATTCAACACTGGTATGCAACCTGAGACAGACTAGCAAGGTATAACACAACATATAGAAAAAATGGAATATTTCCTAATGTATATTGTTTATTTCTAAATTACACCCAAATAAATTAAAAGTTTAGAAATAAAAATGCCACATTCAATTTACATGTAAATACTAAAAAGGGCTGTCCTGGATGCTCTTAAACATAACTAGTTTTAAGAATGAACAACTGCAAACTGCAATTTGCAGGTGCATTAAACAAAATAAAATATCTTATGTTTTATTTCATTATTCCCAGGCAATGGGGATGGAAAATAGGAAAAAATCCTGATATAAACATTTTGATACCATTCTTTATTCAAAAGCTGAATATGTCATGTGGCTACAAATTGTGCTATGTCCATTTAGACTTAAACAAACATGTTCTCAGCTGAAAGCTATTTACCAGCTATATCCATCAAAAATTTCAAACTGCATTTATTTTTTTTCCCAGTCAGGACAATTGGCTGATTAAGCACAGAATCCACATCCTGTCAGTCAAATCTTCATGTGGTCATTCTGGGCTGGCCCACAATGAAGCTGGTGGCCATTTTCACCCTAGTGCAGATGTAGAGTACTGGATAGATCCATTCCGCACATCTTGGGCTGACTCGATCTTGGGACCAGGGTGGAGCAGGAGAACTGTCCTAATCTCCTTTTTCATTAAGTGAGGCACGCAGGTGATGTTCATAGGTCATGGGATCAGGACTTTGAAATAATCTCCCCTTGGATCTTTTGAACAATATGGGACAGGTCCAGGCTCTGGGTCAGCATGCCCAACAGCATCTCATCATTCTGGACACCTTCCATGAATTCTTCTAGGCTCAGCTCACCTGAAACAAACACAGGCATGTGTGCATGCAAATACACACACACACACACACACACACACACACACACACACACACACACACACACACACACACACACACACACACACACACACACACACACACACACACACACCAGCAGATGAAATACCTCTGTAACTGGTGCAATACACAAAGGCCAATTAGACTCCTTATTGGCAGTTTTATTACTCATTATTAATGTTTAATATTAATCATTGTTTCATCAAATACTGTACTGTTTAAATTGATATATGTAAAAGGCTCTATTGTGTACTGCAATATGAAGTATACCTAGATTCATACATACTGTACTTTATTCTAGCAGTTACAAATTGAATTTTCTATTGAATTCAAGCCACAATATATCTGCTAAATCTACAACAGCCCCACAAGGTAAGAGTTGAGGTCAACAGTTTCATAGAAGCTATGTTGGGAGGTAGGTGCTTCATTAGTTTTAACAAGAATAATGTAGCACCTTACCATCACCATTGATGTCAATCTTGTCAAACACCATGTTGGTGAAGTCTTCGGCGGACATCTCATGCGTGGCTCCATTAATGGCACGGATGGACTGTGGCAGGCAGACACATAAAGAGAAATAATTAACATAAGCTTGCTGTTACTCCATTTACACTATGATGGATGGGATGTTGAAATGTCAAATTGTCAAGTTGTTTATTATATAATATTGATCTATATATCGTATAACAATAAAAAGCATTTCATATGAAGTCTTTATTTTCATAACCTCAAAGTTTGTTATAATGATTTAGGGAAACTCACTGTTACTGCCACCAATATATAGCACTCTTTTGAGTTATGCACTGCAGCACATTTGCATCAATTTACTCTCAATTTAAATCAGCATCAACTAAAATGGAGTGGCAGTGATTTTATGGAGGATGTACTGAAGTAAAAAATTTAGTTATAAACACTAAACATCACATATATGTTGTGTAACATTTATGAGGAAAATACTGCAATGTTCAATTTCAGTTTCTGAACATGTAAAGTTATTTTTTAAATTTAAACATGCTATGCTTATGAGGTTTCAGGATTAATGGTTCCGAAATGTGTATTGACTAATATGATGTTTTTCATAATAAGAATTCCTTAATATGAATTCCACAAATATTGCAGTGTATATATATTTGCTACATATCTCATTCTTTAGTGGTTAAGCAGTGAGTGGGATAAAGGCTGTCATAGAATTCTTTAGCAAGTTTAGTTTTTGTTAATGAGCGAATGGTTTGCCACATAATTAATTGCACTACATCATAAGGTCATGCTTAAAGGGATCTGTTACCAAATGCTACACTTAATAAGCACTGTCAGTGCAGCAGAGGCTCCCCTCTTGCAGTTACTCTCTCTTATTAGTGTCTTTACTTGAACATGTATATCATTCTGAACACTGTTTGGTACATTTATTGGTGCATTGGTACAGGCAATTGTTGGTACATTTTCTATATTTCTCTTGCAACTAATTAAATAGCACAATGTTTTTCACATGGCAGAATGATGACAATAGCTGTGCAATGTCCATATGGAGGGAAAGCTCTAATATTAAAAGGCTCATTTTAGCTCATCTGGGCTAAATCTATCCAACCATACTTAACAAGAGGGACATGCAGGAGCAGTGGTTGTGATGCGCTTTGGTAGTTTGAATGAAACACCACAGGGGCAGGAAATGAGCCTCAAATTCAGACACTGCAGATTCACATCTGAGGTGGGGTTACCGCCATTGTAGCCTGTGAAAGTGTATCTATCTTGAATTTCTTAATAAAAAGCTGTACAAATGGCTATTACCTATTTATTTAAAAGTAAGAATGTAGGATGGTATGTAATAAATGTAAGCCACTCTAAGGCTAAACCCTGGCTTCAGTCCTTTTTCTGACCTTGATGATGACAAGCAGTTCCTCGCGGTCAATGCAGCCATTCCCATCCACATCATACAATTTGAAATACCACCGTAGCTTCTTCTGCACGCTCCCTTTCAGCACCAAACTCAGAGCAGCCACATACTCCATGAAATCGATGAAGCCATCCTGTCAATCAGGCACATAGAAAAGACTGATCCATTTATTTTTCCATTAAGTTTTCTTTCCCTGTCTTTATCTTTCAGAAAGAACTATATACAGGCCAAGTATTTTGCCATATATTAAAATTATCCATAAACTTTATATTTTATCGTACATCACTACACCCATCTTCCTCACAGAGGCCAGCTTCTTTATTTTTACAATTAACATTTACAATACATTTGTAGATTCTGAAACATACTGCTGACAAAAACATTTTGGAAACAAGATTTGAAATTTGTTCTTAAACTAGGCTAATTAAGTAACTTAAAGCTGGCTTTGGACAGACAATCAGTATACTGCATGTAAAAGACCTCAATGACTTGGGGGCGGAGGGGGTTGAGGTCTCTGACCAAGAAGATTAACAAGTAAGTCAATTTAATCTTTAACCTCTTTTACATGGGAACACAAGAGATTTAAATCACAGACCTACACAAAAGATAATTCGAACTGTGCTACTCATTCGCTATCTGCACATCTAATACAAAATGACAAGAGGCAACTATTCGATGAAAACTATTTTCATACTGTTGAAGCCATTTCATCTGAAGCACATCCTAATGTCATAGGATAATGTGTATTAGATAACATTTGTATATTTTGTTTAACAACATAACTAAAGAAGAATAATGATTATATTTGTTTGATCCAAACTTTATAAATTCCAAGCAGGAATGATTCAGGATTAATTGGATGTGTCATGTCTGTATTGAAAATATGTATTAATATATTATAATGCAATTTATTCACTAGTGACTGACAGTCCATGCAGTTGTGATCTGAAGGCAATCTTGTCAGATATCCCATATTCTTTCTCTTAGCAAGATTAAAGTCTAATTACAACTCAGAGATCTGTGTTTTGAGCAACAGAATCAAAACTTTCAGGTCAGTATGAGGGAAATCCTGTTGATGCGTCTGATGAAATGGACCTTCCCCGGAAATGACAAATGGCATAATGTCTGTTTTTACCATAATTACCACAAGGCAGGAATATTTATAGGTCTCTTTCTATTGTATATTTAAATATTTGTGCAATGGTTGGCCATCTGTAAAATCATTCATGATTGACAGGGGAAATTTATGTTTAGAGCTATGCGATTCCAAAACCTAAAAAGGGAGACAGGCAGGAGCAATCCTCTGTTTTATTTAAAGGGTAATTCAATAAAAAGTCTTGAATGATTATTATATATCATGCCAGAACAAAACATATTAGATTGCAATGATACATTGAAGGGGACTGAATGGGTATACAGAAGAGCACTATTTCTGTTTATCCTTACTTGACTATCCTGGAGTACTTTTTAATTCCCACTAACGACTGACAACAACCTTTACTAAGTTTATAAACAGGCTATTAAATTAATAGGATACTGTTTCCATGAAAAGCAAACACTAACATTTATTAAATTGTGCAATCAAAGATAGAGGGGTACTCTCAAGATGTGACCAAGTCACAACTCTCCATAATCTTAGAATGCTTGCCAAACTGCTCCTTTGCTCCCCCCAGCTGTCATTGAGTGAGCTGCCAATTTGTCACAGACAACTCACTCATTAGGTAATGGTGAATACCACACTCTGAGCCAAATGTCATCACATCATCAGTCATTGCATTTGAATCTCATGTAACTAACATTCAGTCCCTTCAAAGAGCCAAAGAAAGGCACTGGTTAAATTATAGTTTTCTAATAATTTTTTCCTCAAGGCTCTAGTTGAAAAACCCAAACGTCATCACAGGCCTGTCCCATCACTGCATCGCCCTCTGACAGTTAGCAAGGGCGAACAGTAACATATGCATCCTCTGCATGCATGAAGCCGTCAACCACTTCTTTTCACCCCACAATCCAACAGCTAAGCTGAGTGGTTATTCCTTCAAAAGGACTGCACGCTTTATGCAGGGGAAGCAGACAGACTGCAGGTGGTCAACCACTGCAGTCCCCCCTTTGAGGTCCTCTCTTCCTTCTCTGGACGATGCTATGGCATCTCCCACTGGTACTCTTGTTAACAGGTGGCACTGGCTGGATGCCCTATCTGGGAACCCCAAAATACTGTTGCCGTTATGGATTTACCTCATCATATGACCCACTTTCTTATTTGCTCTGGCTTGAGACGACTCTGAGGAATCCATCTCAATTTGGCTAGAAAGCCTGTAATCTCCCCCATTGATACTTAATTACAGGAGGCAGAAGGGACTGTCTCTTCACCATGTGAATGATGTATGAGTGGGAAAATGAATCATAAAAATGAAGACATGCTAGGTCAGCTGTAAACGTTTTTATACAAACAAAAGTTTGTATACCTGCTCAATTAAACACACAACTGACTTTAAATGCAAATGTAATTAATGTAATGTAATGCTGTGCTGCAATGAGAAGGTTAAAAAAGATAACATAAGGATGAACCTTATGTAAATAAGTCCAACACCTGTTAAATGCTTGATGTTAGCTCATTACTCTTCTGCTTATTAACTGTGAAGTGGCTACAAAAACCATGTCCCCACAAGTATAATGCTGTATTGTATGATGGTCATATATACCAACAGGCTGATAACAGTCCTACTGGCATACATTAATGAGTTTTCAGGGGTCTCCAGGCACAGTGAGTAAGCAGAAAATTGATGCCTAATTTAAACATGTTAAAGTGAAGTCTAGTTAAAAACAGACCAATGTGATCCTATTGAAAAGGAAGTATTCCTGGCACACCTAAAAGTGTCTTTCAGAGGAAAGGCAGAATGCACAGCCTTTTAAGTCCTTCAGCTGTAGGTTCTTATCTGATCATAACTCCTGCATTTATAGCAAACATTCATTACCTACATCCATCCAGTGTATGTCTAGCTGAGTAAATACACTAACACAAAAATATACTCTATTTTGTATTAATTAAAGCCACTGCATGAGCAAATCAAAGTCAAAGTTATTCATATTGATAATATTTGTCATATTTTCAGTTCAAAAGCCATTGTCATTTTGTCCCCCACTAAACAAAGCTTATGTAGTCTTAGTCAAGTTTAATATAAAAAAAGAACAGTTATTACAACCATTTGTACTCCCTAGCTAACGTGTGGCCATTTTGAATATTATAAGTAACCAATGTGACCTGAAACATATGTTTTGTATGTATGAACAGACTAATAAGGCTGGTGTGTGGTGTGGCCTCTTTGTATTGTGAACTACAACGAAGGTTTTACTGTTAACTATAACTCTTAACATAACTTAACATGTCATCGTGATCTATTAAGCTCCATCATTATAAATATTTTATACTGCGTTTGAACTAACTTGAACCTCACATTTAATACAGTAAGACATCCGTCGGCTTAACGAAATGAGCTCTACACCTGCCGACCAAATGTTCTGCTTACTGAAGGGAACAGAAATTACGAACGAATTATCTCTCAGGAATACTAAGGGAAGTAGGGCATATGAGGCATACTTCTTCTGTCCACATTTCATCGTCTTTAACTTAGAAAATCTTTTTCACCCAAGATTTTTTTTTATTTCAAATACGTTGGTAAATAAATATCAGTTAGGAGTAATTGTCATTAATAGTATTACATGCCAGAGCACCATCGCAACGGACCACAAGGAACAGCCTATTTCATATTTCTTGGAGAGAAATAATACAATCTTGTATAACCTCTCACTCTAAAGTGGTGATGTAATAAATACGTTTCCTTTAACATAACTGTAAAAAAACATAACATCTGAAATATTGTTTGAAAAAAATTGACATAATCACCCTTAAGTAACCATTTTAATGTTACCACTGGTAGAGCAATGATATGGAAGGCCAAGCACCCAGCCTATAGCTCAGACACAACCTATAAATGATCAGTGTAATATATATGTGTACATTTCGACCTGAAAATATTCATAAACTAATTATAAATATCGAAAGGCATCCAGCCATACACATACATATCATTCACTTGATATTGCGTTAATGGTAAATAAATATACATGTATTCTTACGTCGTTCATGTCGAATGTTGTGAACATGGTTCGAACGTATTGATCGGATGATTCGGACAAATTTTTCAGTCCAAAGAATTGCTTGAATTCGTAATAAGTAAGTAATCCCGATGGGCACTCTGTCATGAACTTCCGATACCATTGGTGACTCTCACAGGCGTTGAACTCCTCTATGGCAACCGCGTTCCCCATCTTTCTGCGCCGCCACCTCCACGATGTTCGTTCGGATGTGATGGGCTCTATTTAATCCACTGAAATTTGCTTGAAAATCCCTGCGTGGCCAATAATTATGAAATCCTTTCGTTTCTTTTCGATCTCTTTTAGCGGTTCTTTAAGCTAGCTCTCAATGGGTACTGAGAGCTAGCTTACTACTAAAACACCAAAGACTTTGGCAATTGAGAGCGGGATAATATGTATTAGCTTGTTTCCGCACAACCAATCACAGCTCTGTGCGCATCCTGGAGACCCCGCATCATGTCACTGATCCTTCCAACAACCCATATATTGTCTATAATAGTAAAACGATTAGTGATTTAATTTAAAATATATATATACATGCAAAATAATAATACAACAAGTGTAAGGCTATCATCCCTTTGTAGGATTCGTTTCCTCCAGCATCAAATTAATTGTAGCGATATAGGTCTCAAAAGGTCCCATAATGGTACGTTTAATGTAACCATAGCTAGGAATGTGAACGCATTATGTACTTGTACAGCATGATGGCTTTCAAGGTCTCAACATTTCGGTACATATCTCATCTTGCGTTCACTGTGGATAAGGGAAGAAATTCTCGTATTTTGAGCTGGTTTGACTGTATGTAACACAATCCGTACTAATTAAGCAGTCGTTTTAAGTACCAAGCTTTAAGTCTTAAGAACTTAGCCTTAAATCTCAGGTACGTGCGTTGGTAACTCACTAACGAGATCTGATGCCCCCGCACGGCAGTTTGTAATGACTCTTTGTCTGCCGAATCTCTGAGTGCGCGTGCATTGTCAGGATGCATCTGAAAATAGTTCAGACATTTTTTAATAGTTCAGACAATGTCTGCCACGGTGAAAAACAGTGCACCCCAGAGCAAAAGCATCTCTCAAATCGCTGCAGAGAGCAGCGCTGTTCAACACTTCACTGACATTTTCAGTGTCCCAGGAATGTACTATTTATATACACTTTAAAAATGAAAAGGAAATAGATTACACAGACCTCTCACAGTTTTCTTAACTTGCTTTTGTTAAGTACCTAGCAAGCGAATCATTTTTGATATAATCTGTACTTTAAATTTTAATCTTGGATTTAGACCAAATTTACTGCAGACCGATAACATTTGGCCATTTTCTAAAATCACTTTGTATCATTCTTCTGACCATTTGACTATCGCTGTACAATTATATTTGTAGCAAAATTATTTTGATTTATGTATATGTCTATCTCATGCTATGAAAAGCACGCAGGCTTTGGAATGCCAGCCACACCTGAGTGAGTCACCACCACTGTGTCACAAAGCATAACTCCAAGCCCTTCACCAGAGGAACACCCTGGACTGATACAATTTAACTGGGCATGGAAGGTGAAAAGACTGGGCAAAGGACTCTTGGGATGTGCCATATATCCCAAGTCCTGGTGTCAATTTCAATTCCCAGGGAGAGTTAGAGGCTGGGATGTATAGGTGTTGAATTAATCTGCCTCTGCTCCTGAAAGGTATCTCTGTTCCTCATGCTGTAAGTGGGTGCTGAAAACTGAGAAAGTCGATCTTATATTCCCACAATTCTGCTTGTTCAGTGACGTCAAAGCAAGGAGGAAAATAATTGTAACCCGAAAGCAATTTCACACTTTGCACAAGAAGTGCAACATGGTTGAGTTCAATATGGTATAAGTACTGGAAATTAACAGATGTATTTAAGTAATTTAATTCCTAAATGCAATGACATACACAGTGAAACTGCCAAAATATTATGTATTTACCAAAATATTAAAAGTTCATAAAACTCCTATTTAGATTAACAGAGCTACTGTACATCAGCCATACTCAGACAAGGTCCTGGAACTGATTTAACACAGTTTGGCTCATCACAAACATTTCCTTTACCTTTGAGCTTTTCTTTTTCCACAGATCACTTAAATTCAATGACCAGATGTGGCTTAATGTCAAGCATTTAGGACCCTCCAATGTAGGCCAGGCAAGTACAGTGATTATACACAAAACAAATTAGAACCTACCACAGAATTAATAATTTGCCACAGCACAATACAGAAATTCAAAGCATTTGTTGTCTGGCAGCTGACCTGACTGACAGAAAACCTTTAAGGGCCAAATGATGCTACACAGAAAATGCACTGAAGCACAGGTCTGAATTCAGCCATACATTAATATGGAACATTATCTCTCTGCAAAATGAATATGCGTTCTTGATCCAATGTGACATTAAGAGAGGAATTATAAACAACAATGTTAAACTGAAGCAATTAACAACTTATTCCTTAGGAAGTAAAATTGAAGCTGGTCTCAAAATTAGCATCCATGAAAATAATCTATGGGAATACACATTTTAAGCAAAGTCAAATAAAGTCAGCTTTATTGTCACTTCCACAATATGTTAAAAATATACAGAGGTGTGAAATAATGTTTCTCCTCATCCCTCGGTGCTACATATATGGCAGACATGACACAGACAATACTACTTTGTACTGTAACAATAACTACTTCTAGTACAATAAATATAAAGTAAAAAATATATAAATATACAAAAAACAACTATAAAGGAAATATACATCACTATACAGGAAATATATATGAGTGTACAATGTGACACAGGGTAATGTACATTGTATTGCAAAGTGGCGCTGATGCATGTAGTGCAAATAGTAATTTCAGACAGCCCATTGGTCCATAACTTATGCTGGTTTTAAGTGGCTCGTGAAACGTCTTGTGTGTGTGTTGGGAGGTTGGGGGTGCTTCGGAGAGGGGAGGGAGGGGAGAGTGTTCAGAGGTCTGATGGCCTGGGGGATGAAGCTGCTGCAGAGTCTGGTTGTGCTGGCTCAGATGCTCTGGAACCTTTTGCCTGATGGCAGTAGGGAGAAGAGGCTGTGGGACGGATGAGAAGGGTCACATATGATGCTGGAGGCCTTCCCGACGCACCGCTCCCTGTATATGTCCATGAGGGGAGGGAGGGAGACACCCATGATCCTTTCTGCTGTGCAAATTAAAAAAGTAACTGAACTCATACAGTATTCAGAAAACACAAATGATGCAAAAACCAATTCAATTTTGAATTTTCAAAATAAAACAATGTCACTTTTTCTTAATGTGTTAAGTTTTAAATTAGGATCACTATGATGTAAATGTCAAGCTCAGCTCTTAGTGCCGAACCCAGACATGTGCTTAAGTTTATTTTCTGCATAAGCCTACACTCTTTCAGTTATGGGTTACACAGAAAATGCACTTAAGCACAGGTCTGGATTTGGCCATAAGTGCATTGACACCAGGGCAGCCAATGACCAAACCTCCATATGTGGTCAGCAATTAAAAATGAACAAATCAATTCAGCAGCCTTACCACCCTATGGGATGGGAGACCTATTGGGAAAACTAAGTTCCTTCTGGAAGTGTTGCTGAGGTGTTGCTGTGTCAGTAGGTGGTGCTCTTCCCTCTCGACTAAATATAACTCCAGTGGCTCAGGACAGTAATGGGGGTGCCGTGCTGTAGAAGCAAATGAGACATTAAATCACAGCCCTGATGCACACAGATTATTAAAAGTTCACATGGTGCTTTTAAAAAGAGTAGATGTGTTGAGAAGAGGTGTGTCCTGGTCAGATCCCAACAACTGGCTGTCTACATCTGACCACCTAAATATTACATCTGACTGGCTACATAATTCCTTGTAATCCCTTCTCACATTTGTTCCCCAGGGTCAATTGACCTGGTAAAATAAAGAATAAATAGGTAAAGTCTGCAAAATGTGAAGTACTATATATGAAATTAAAGCTTGCTACTTTCTGATCAGATCAGTTAACGACTGCTCTGGCTGTAAGTACTGGAAACGCTGGGTAGGCCTTACACTGGGCATTCAAGGAATGTTTGCCATTGTTTATGTTACGTTTTCATCTTCACCCTTACTGCACATTATGTTGTGTCACTTCCTGTCACCTGGATGAACCACAGGAACCTCAACAATGAGGGCTGAGACTTCATGCTGTAATCCAGCAGCACATTTTAGACATTTTTGGCAAGCACGTGGTTACCTCCCGCTAAAGACTGTGAAACGGGAAAGACCAGTCTGAATCTCCATAAAGCAGACCATGGGAAGAAACAATAGGTACCCATTCCTCCCTCTTTCCCTCCATCTGCAGCGTGGACAGACGGAAGGGCTGATCTTCACATGGCATCCTCCTCCTGAGTCTGTGAGAGCAGGTCACTGTCATGTACTAAACAGCTCAGCTGATTTCAGAGAGAGAAAAAGGGGGGAATAAAAAAAGATCTGCATAGTATTGAGGTTTGCTATGCTATTGGTTCAAAAAAAGCAATGTCCTGAAGATTAGTGGCCACATATGGGCTGGAAGCCCTGCTAGCCCCCTCACACAATTGCATGATCTCCTGTGAGGCTGATTATCTCAGAGCCATTACTCTGAGGGGGACCTTTACTAAACCTTTGCCCTGACAACAGATTGAGACGTACATCTTGTCACTTAACTACTTGGGAGGGGTATTCTATAAGTAACCAACATGCTTTGTCTTTTGGTAATGCAACAGACCACTAACTGTGTGGATGGAGCTGTTTCCTGAAAACAGAGAACCATGTCTAAGTTATATATATCCAGATATTTTCAACTGCGAACAGCAGGAACCACAGGGGTAAAACAAGGCCAGGCTCGGGAGACCCTGATCCACAGCACAGGACGTCACTAACGTCAGACCAGACTGCAGAGGATGAAATGATCTGCATGAGAGGATTTCTGATCTCCTTAATGAAAATCCTCTCATCACACAACTTCACACCAGCCTTACAATTGAAGCTGGGCTTAGTGCATCTCCCTTCATATAAACCACAGAGATTCATTCATCAAAAATCTACCATGATGCCAATTACCTTTGATCTTAAATTTGGTGACAAGTGTACATAAAATTACTTTCTTTACCATGAAGAAAATTAAATAAAACAGATGATTCTGGCATGCCCACCTTCTTTTGTAAAATTAAACAGGCAGTTCACCCAAATATTCATGAATTGGTGCAAACAACACAATTAAATGTCCCAGAAATGGTACACATCTTACTGTCCATGGAGGCGGGGGGTAGGCAGCATGGCTACTTTCCTAACCTTTTCTATGATGTCACATAGTTTCTCAGCTCTTCATACAGGGCTTATAAAAATGTACAAAATGTACATACATTAATAATTGCACACAATAAGCCATAGGGTGTAGGCCTACTAGCTGTAATAAACATCAACTCACTTGTAACAAGTCCAGTGTGTCGACTGGAATCAGTTTATTATATTCCTATATGGTCACCAGATTGATTTAGCTAAGTCTTTTCCTCACTACTCACTCTATTCTAACAACACCAACACCCTCTTGGTGATACTCTGATTCAGAAAAAGATTCTAGGTGGGAAATCACAGCAATACAAAGGCTGTTGTGGACTGACTGAACAGGTTTCACCAAGGAAACTTAGAGCAGGTCACCATGGAACTGCTTCTATTTCACAAACTTCCCTTCAAACTCACCCCTTCCCTTTCTTGACAACTCTAAAATAATCTTGAATTTTTTTTTTTTTTTTTTTTTTTCAGTTTTCTCTGAATATCAGTTTGAGGTTCTCAACATGTTCTCATCATGTTAAATCTGACATAATCTGTGCGTGTTGTCATGTTGCTTGTAATGTTAAATTCACTTGCTTTTTCATATTGAAGTAATGGACATTAAGAGTGGAAAGGGCCAACCATAGATTTACACTGTACACGGATAGACAGTCTTTACAGGCTAGATGTGCCTTTTTGACAGAAATATCAAAACCACAACGTGGTAACGCCCAAATCACTGCTCTCGTCAGCCCTCAAGTCTGAGCAATGTTACACAATGAAATTATTATACGGAATGTTATTTTGTCATGGATACATAGGTGACTAATAAAGGGTGTGGGGGTGCAGAGGAGCTCCCAGTTTACAGTGCGAAACCTTGTCGGTCTAAAAATCGAAAGGGGAAGGTTGAGGTGTTTGCATCTTCTAGATTGTTTACCTCACCTGTCGGAATACGAAGGGGAGGAGAATGAGGCGGAGGCCATTTTAGCGATGTAGTTACCCAAGGCGAATAGAAAGGACAAAGTACTACTGAAGTTCGTGAATCCACCTGCCGAAAACTTTGAGGCAGACCATTCTCAGCTCCCTACTCAGCAACCTCGCTTGGAAATGTCCTTGTGAAATGAAGCACCCGGTGTGATTTTTATGGAATAATCAAAATACACATAAAGATATTTTAAAATGAAGAAATCAACTTTTAACAACTTTTTGGGACGGAAAACCCAGTCGTTGTTTGATACCAATGTTGAAATTAAGGATATGGGTAAGTAGCACCGAAAGTTGTCGGGTTTGCACTGTTTTAAGATGCATTCATAAATCTTGAGAATAGAACATAATTCTTTAATTTCATGAGTCTGGCCGGAACTTTGCACCTGTGCAGTCTCTCAGGTGACGTAGTCTTCTAGCGATTTCGCTGCTTCAACACCACCACTGGGGCGGTTTTGGGGGACTACTCTTTAAAACTAATCCAAGATCAGTTTTACCATCCTAATCCCAATTTAAACGATTAAGTGTAAATCGTGGACAGTAACGTGTGTAATTTCTTAATTACATTCACATCGCGACACAGAAATCGCACGCACAGTAGCCAGTATGCTGCTTTTGTGCCTACTGCACAAACAAATTTATAGTCAAAATAAAAAACATTGAGTACGATTTTGTACGAATATTCTATGTGAATGAAACATAACCCAGACATGTCTCACACCGCGGATTATAGGTATGTAGGTTTCGTAGTGATTTACAATAATTGGCACATATTGGCTGCTCTGGGCTACTTGACAAAACTCCACAAAAGTCTACTGTCTCGTAATGTTTTTGTGAATTGTTGTTTTAGTGACGGTCAATAATGAACGATGATCATTAAGTTTCTGGAGTAAACCTGCTGCCGAACAACTTCAGAGCAGTCCTTACCATATGTAAATTTAAAATCAAGACCACAAAACACCGATGCCATAAGTAAGCTACATCTAAGTGGAAAATCAAGAGCTAGGCCTTGCCTGTGTTATTTACCCTTGAGGGTAATGCAGGCAACCTGTTGAAGTACCGGTATCTCCATATAGTGCTTGCCTGAAAATATATCTTGGTTAACAAGGTCATTTTAAGAAATCACCATTGGTTGTCATTTAGATAGTTCTATAGGTTTGAATGTATCACTGCCCGTCTCCTAACAGTAGCTTATTTTGAAAGTTATTGTACCTGTTGGTTAAATTAATAATTTTCAAATCTGTTACAAATGATTGTGTTACTAAAGTATGATCAATAAAGTAGAATGGCAACTTAAATTTTCACAAGAAAGAAGCTTTGTTTTTCAGGCTATTCACTGTAAAAGCTACATATTATTCATCGTAAGTTTAGGAGGAGCTCCAGCAAAATCATTGATTTCATGACCAAGTAATACACATTCAGGGTGTGTATTATTATTATTTCACTGTACATTAACTTGAATGTCTGTGTGCTGTTCAGAATGCACAACCCCACTGATCACTTTCATAAAATTAACCCAGTGTTGAAACCACTTATCTTTCATCCTTAGATTAGTATCTTTGGAGGTCCTAAAGACTTATTTGAACATGGTCAGAAAATTTTCTTTAAGTTTCCATATGATTGGATAGCTGTGTGATAGCCCACTATGAATGAGTATATTCAAAAGAGTTTGTTGGACCATAATACATGTTTGGCATTTAGTAAATACAGTTAGTAAAGTAATTAAAGTGAATTTATTTGTTGGAATGAAAGTAAGGAATCCTGTGTAAGGAAGTTGTCAGACTTTTCATTTGAGAAATCAATAGTAATTTACATATTTCACACACTAACAGCAGTGGATAACTCTTGAGGTCCCATTCACTGTAGCATAAGTAGGGAAAATGCCCTAGTCTCAGTGAGATCACCCTGTTAAAGAAAAGGTTATTCATTACATTTACAGTGAAATGATAACATCATAAATCTGTTATTTGTTTACAGGAGATTTTTTTTTTTAAAAAGAATAAATAGTTTATTACTAGCTTTTATAACAAGTATTTATAACACTGAACATGTATGAAGAATGTATGTTAACAAACCACTGACTGTTGTTTTAGGATTCTTGAATCAAACATGAATTGCCTCAATTGAATATATGCAATAACAACACTTGCACACATATGCACTACTATGTTGTAAGTCGCTCTGGATAAGAACGTCTGCCAAATGCCTATAATGTAATGTAATGTAATGTACTACCTGTACACAATGAGTCCATCTAAGTGAAATTGTTTGTAGGATCTTAATTCTTGAACACTGTAAAAGGAAGGATTTGTGCACATTCTTTGAGTTTAGCCTAAGGAATTTCAAGGGTGTTGTAGTTGAGGTATTCTTCAGTGCTTCAAGCATTCATGGCAGTTGCAGTGGGCATAAATCTGTTTGTGTGGTGCATGAAACAATACCTACCTAGGATGCAGCACAGCGATTGGGGCCTTGGACTGGTGACTTGTGTGGTTATATTTCTAAACAAGGACGCTGAATGAATCCATAATGATATAGAGTCACACTCCCTATGATCTCATAGAGCATACTTGCTATATTTTATGGAAGAGTGTACAACTTTTCATGTTTCAACACCGCTAGTGTAATTTATGTTTTGCACATATAAGGGGAATTGTAAGTGAAGTCTCAATGGCAAGCAACCTTAATTTCTGAAGACATAGTTTCTTATGTGTAGAACAGGGTGGATCTTTGTTAATATCTTTATTTAATGTATTGTGTATAAATGACCACTGTCTTATAAAGGAGAATTGAAAAGTGGTTTGGTAAAGGCCCACTTACAGCCCAGCATACTTCCTGATTTTACACCAAAGAAAATGGAAGCTGAGAGTACTGACATAAGATTTCATGGAAATGGTTAAAAAAAACTGTGTAGAAAACTGAGTTTTACTGCAAACATTCTTGCACATGGACTTAGATCATTGTGCAACACCATTTACAAACTACAGAGTGTGATATATAGGCCTAAATGAAAAATAACAGGATGAGTCAACATAGTGGGCCATTAACAGTATCGCACATAAGATCACTGATGACTGACTGCTCAAACTTGTTGCACTCAGAAAGGTTCCTCTGCGGTATTGTTTTGAGCTTCAGAATCACAATGCTTCAGTTCACATTGTGTACGCTCTGTGGCTTGGCCATTAGCAGGATATTAGTATATTCCTAAAATATAGATTATTTACATTCTTATACTATTTTGTAATTTCAAAACACTTCCCAGCTGAAAAAGATGGTAACACTTGTTTTCATTTGTAAGTCTGTTATTGTGTAAGTATTGTTTGCATTACCTTGATCTGTCCAGGGAATGTATTAATGAAAGAATCTGAATGTTTTGATCCAACACTATGTCATTCATTTCTTGTGGTGAAGAGCTTTTCCTACCAGACCGACAAGTTCTCATTCCCAAGGTTTGGGACAGTAGGACTTTTCTTAGAAATCGTCATTATTTGCATAACAGTAGAATAAAAATGTGTTGGAATTCCGGCCCAAAGTGAAAGCTGTAACAGACGTACATAATTCAGTATGTCATAATATTTGATTTTATCATAGTTGTACAGTATATCACTCAGTAGTTTTTTATCATTATTTGTAGGGGTATGAACAGTAGTATTGTCAACAAGCAACAGCTGAGGCACCAAAATGAGCAGCAATAATGGTGGTATTACCCCTAGTAGTATTGACAATCTTCAATTAAGTATGAAGTAGTTCAAATGACAAATATAATTTCTGGTGTAATAAGCATGTTTTGTTCATTTTTATGACTGTTAAATACATAATATGAAACTAACTTGGTTATGGTGAATTTGTTTTAAAATTTATAAAATGTTATCAAAATTTGAAGATGTTCAAATACATGGGCATACATGTCCAATAGATAATAATGTCAGTATTATCTATCATCTATACAAGATGAAGGCATTTCTAGTGTTGATCCATAGCTAACCTTGATGCAATCTGATCCCAGGAATTAGTTCTTAGTTCTTGACTTTCTTGTGCTTTTAGATACAAGACCTACTCTTAAATGAAAGTAAACTATGTAAGTCAAATACTCTCTACAAGTGATAAAGCACCTCTCTCACAAAATCAGTCTGGCTGATTAAGATCATTTCCCTCCAGCAGGTAAACATAAGATGTAAAGCAACAAAGCAGGGGCAGCTCAATGTGCAGGGGCAATGTTATGCATTCTAGTTTACATAACAAGACCCATCACCATACAGCCTGCAGAGTCTGCAGGTTGTGCCAGATTCTTTATTCAAATGACTAGAGAGAGCCTTGCACAGGTGCTTCAGCTTATATACAAGACATCCAGAGATTGTGAGATTTGAAAAGCACTCAAAAATGATGGTTAAACTGAAATGAAGGACAAATTATCATGCAGTGTTTGGGCATAACATTAAGGGCATAACATTAAGACTTGTATTAAGATCTTTCATGTATAGATACCAAGCTAAAATGTGAGCAGATAATAATAAATCTCCTGTTCTCTCTTCATTGCAAAATTTTGTCTTGTCTGTGTTGATTATGCTCCTGGTCAGTACATTTCATACACCTACAGCTAAAAAAATGAGTGTGGCTTTGACAGTCTTGGCTTCTCCTTCCCCTTTTAGACAACGTGGAGTTGGTTCTGGACTCCTCTGCCATTCCTGAATCTGGCACAGCCAAAGTGAGGGCCAGGCCAACAGTTAAACACTTCAATTCAAGCACAGTAAGTACCTGGGCTATAGCTAGGGCTTTATTCCAAAACATTGATGCCTGGCAGACTATCCTGTCAACAATTATGAATATAAACATTCCTGCAGTCAACCACCAAATATCACAGAAATCAAAATATGTAAATGCAGCAAATAATGAGGATAATTTCACCCATGTCATGTATTTTAAACTTTTATGATGGGGAATATACATTCCAATAACAACTTTGAATTATTTGTTCCTATTTTAGTTTGACTTTCAATTTCTTTCCCAAGAGTACTGTAGGAAATCAGAGAAAAGTGTGGACTTTGGCTGGACCTAAAGCATGAAGAAACTTTGTATTAATCACTGATCCATGTGGCTGTCACAGTCCTGTGGCCTTGCTCCCTCAGTCATCTGTAACCATAACACTGAAAGAGGCATAATCGCCACAGGCTTTTCAGTTCTGAAGGCAAAGAGCCATTAGTCCTTCAAAGATATGCATCTTTGGTGGGGTCGGAGTAGTGCTGTCACAATCATTGTACAGTCATTCTATTGATTAGGGCAATCCACACAGTAAACTTTCCTAGGTGATGCCTATTTTAAACATCTACATGATTTTCAGTTCCTTTTTAAGTAAATGTTGCCTATTACAAACCAATCAGTATGCATTTTCAACAGAATAAGGAACAAGAAATTCCATCTGCATTAGTGTATGAGTCTTCCCCTAAATGCAGTCTGTTACTCCCATGCACCCCTCTCCCCTTCATCACTGCTCCAGTAGCAGCAGAGAAGGTTATAGGACTGTAGGGAGATTTAGGGAAGAGTGGCCGAGTTCTCAACGTGATTTAACTATTTTTGAATATGAGAGAATTGTAAAAACTAACATTTATTTGTTATGATAAATACAGTAGAATCTTTAGCGATCCAAACCCTTCAAGCAGGGGAGGCGAATAATTCTGGAAGTTCCAAAGTGACATCAAAATACAATCTAAGGAATTTTACTTCCCAACTGATTGAAAACTGTATTTAATTTTTACCCTTTATTTATTTAAAAAAGATTACCCTTGTATATGAAAGATGGTATACACATGTAACTTGTATATAGCTTCAATGGTAGCAACAGTGTTTGTGTCTCATAAAAGAGAAATTGGGGATAGGGAGTTGCCATTGTGCTCATATGACACAGTGTCATATGGGCTAGGCTGATGACAGTCACAAACTGAAGGTGACCATGGAAATAAGATAATGATGCTGGAACAGCAAGTACATCCAGTGCAGTGTCTTACACCTTTTAGAAACTCTTAAATGTTTTTCTTTTTAATCTGCTATTATGAATAGCATCCACATTTTAGCCTGATTGCTACATTTACTGGACTCTACCATCAATACAGGGTGACCTCAGTGCTGGCAGGGGAATCTGGCTGGGTTTCATCAGTGGTATGGCTCACACAGGTACTTCCTGTCCCTGTTTGTGGTTGACACAGTGGGCGGTCCATCTCATGGCACATGGATTCCCTTCTCTCCCCCCCCCTCCATGTGCCAACAGCTGGGGTTGTGTAGAGTAAACATTGGCACCATTTATTTTTAGCCAAGCATGGAGTGGTGAGAGAATGGCTGAGCAGAGGGTCATGTGACAACCCATGGCTGTGTCTTTAATGCTATCACTCACAGGTGGCTGGGCCATTATCAGCATTACAACCTGAAGGTGCAGCCTTCAGCAAGATCACATTTCTGAAGCCTTAGACTGTCACACCCACAGACAAGCTGAATCAAATGGAGGAGCCTAAGAACATAATGTACAGGGAGTTCTGAGCACATGAGTGCTGGAATGTATGCAAAGATACATATTGGAGCATGTATAATATTTTGGGATCTGTGTGACATTGCAATTTAGGCCACAAAACTGGATAAAGCATGACATAAAAATTGTATGATTAATATTATTAGTATTGTTTTTTGTGTTTGCTTTATTCTGTTCCAGTGGAAAAAACTGAGAAATATGATATAAATTACCTGATACTGATGTGTCATGGATGATTTTTGGGGAATGAAGAGTTTGAGTTCGGTTGATAAGCTATCTTTGTAGAGAAAAGTCTTTTGAAGAGTTCTGGGACTGGACCTTGAGAAAAATAGGAAGTGCCACCCAATAAAACAATAGGAACTCCTGTAAATTACGTGGGAAGAACTAGTTGGAACTTAAATGGAAAAAAATGATACACTTTCTACACATTATAGTACATGTGAACCCTACCAGGTGTGCTTGGCCTCGCTTCTCTGTGTAAGTGAACATAGGACGCGTTCACCCTGATTGTTTATTGTAGATGTGGAGGTACTGAGAAGAGTATCCCCATATCTAGGAAAAATCAGACCCAGGCAATCTGACTACCGAAAAAGGCGGGTGATTGCTCTCACTCAAGAAAAGGTCAGATAATCCGGTTTATGCTGATATTTTTATTTTCTTTTGGTTGTCAGGTGTGTCTCAGGAGTGGCTTCCTTGGCCCTCAAATAACCTGTGACCCTCAAGCTGTGAAAATCAAGCTGGTATAATAAAGGGATGTTTGCTGTTGATTAATTTCCCCACACTTTCTCATAAGTGCCATGTTGGAACAAATGACACCGCAAGCATATACAAGTCAGAAGCAGAAAAAATTGTATGGAAAACAGGTTTGGTTTTTTTTGCGAGGCAGCATTCTGTCTAGCAAAGTTGTCAGTAGTGTCAGTGACGAATGCAATAAATTTTTGTCTCTTCTCAGCTTTCTCATCCACGCCCTTGCTCCACACCTTGTCTGACAGGCTGTTTTGTCACCTGCAAATATAATGATGTAGCACTGAAGGAAGCTCCACTTTGTATGTTTAATTTCCTACAGTCCTCATCTGAAGTTATGCAAGGGTTTGCTGTTCCAACCCCAAAAGTGCCTGTTCTGCCGCCCATCAGTGGACCAAAGACAAATGGCACAGGTAACGTCCTGTTTCCCTCCAGCTTCAGCTAAGCTTCTATTCATAAGAGCCAAAAACATCTCAGTTTCAGTGCCGAAGTACAACTGCAAGAGCCATCTTATTTAGTACAGATGTAGGGAAGAACAGTGTTTGATTACTGTTATGGAAGGAATCCCAAGTTCTGTAAACTGCCCACACGAGGCTCCTGTCCTCACCAATGCTCATGATTGCAACACAAACAAACCTTACATGGACTTTCCAGAAATGGAGGCAGTGCCTCCCATGAATCAAGGTTGTGAAACAGCCACATTTTCAGTATATAACACACCAATCATTGGTGAGGATAAACTATGAATAAGGTAAAAGTGTCCTTTGGGACTCAGTGTGCTTACCAAGAACCACATGGAAGTATTTTTACTGAAACAATCACACCACACCCCCATGTAACAACAGCCATTTCAACATGGAGAAAAGGCAACTGAAAACAATCCAACTACGCTGTTTGCCCTTGTCACTGTCAAACTTAGTGTATCACTATGGCATTCCAACTCACAGCTTTCTCAAGCAATTATCCATGAATGAAGACATGATAATCAGGCTAAGATCAGAGCAGCAATAGCAAGTTAGAGCTGTTAAATATGGGCACCGTTGAGGCAAAAGGTAAGTAGACCTAATTAAAATGCTTCCCATTTCAAGTTAGTGTATAACAAAACAGTCGGTTTATGTTATGTCATTTCGCTTCATATTCTTCAAAGTGGCAAGCAATGTTGAGTATTTAAAAAGTTTGCATTTCAGATTAATTGTTCATATAACTACATTTGGTTGGAGATTTAAATGTGTGTTGTTTTATACTGGACTGTCAGAGATTAAACATATCTTAAACCAGTTGTTCAGGTTTTATCAAAGCATGGAATGGTGGTAAAGAAAATGTTTGGTTAAATCATGAGTGAATGACTGAGAAGTAGTTTTTGGTTGTAGTGACAAAATTGTCTGATAAGTGATTTTTTCCTGATCAAGGAAATATATTACTTATCTAAAATGTTTCTGTTTTAACAAAATATATTTGTTCACTTCCTCAATCAGACAAAAAGGCTTTATTATGAATAAGTACTTGTTCTTGTTTCTTTAGACCTAGTTTCTGTGAGATGTATCTGTTTTTGTACTTCCTCATCTGAAAATATTTCTTGCTGTTCAGGTGGAAAACTCTCAAATGGAGTGTCTGTTCCCAACGTGATGGGAGAGGAGATATTCATTCCACCGCCTCCTTCCATGGCTCCCCCACCTCCTCCACCACAGTTTGCTCCAATCCCACCAGCTTTCTCCTTCAGTCCCATTTCCTCTGGTCTAGCTGAGGACTCAGCATCTCTGCAGCCACCACCAATGCCCCCACCAAAGCCCCCATCAAAATCCCCATCACCACCCCTACTGAGGAACCTGACCTTGCCTCTCTCAAGCCCCCTCCAATGGCACCCCCAAAGCCTCCTTCAAATCCATCCAGTGCAAAGCTCTCTGCACCCATTTCATCCCCAATGCCTAGTGGTACAAATATGACAGAGTGCCCCAAATTTGCCCCTCCCAAGCCCCCGATGTCAGCAGAGACACCGCAAACTACTCCGCCAAAGGCCCGGAAGGTTCCACCACCAAAGCCAACAAGGCTGTCCTCCATGTCCAGTCTGGATACCCTTCCCCAGGTGCCAGCTCCAGCTCCCCCGGCTCCTGTTCCCACACCTTCTACTTTCAACCCTCAGAACACAGCAAAGCTCTATAGCCTACCAAAGACTACCCTACTCAGCAGGGAGCTGGATGTTGAAAAGCCAACAAAGCCCATACTGTTCCTGGAGGATACAGCCACTGACCCAGTCCCTGTATTAGTCAATGGAAAAGTACCATCTGACAACAAGACTCTTGTACCAGCCAAGACCCAAGTGCCTCCTGCTAAGCCTGCTCGGAGAAACAGCAGTGGCACCCAGCTTGAGAAAGATCTACAAGACCTCAAGGAAAATTTGCAATCCACTCTCCCAAGTGAGGCAGTCAAGATCCAGGAGGATACCGCAGTGGTCCCCTCACCAATACCAACCCTTCAAGATCTCAACAAACCCACGCAACCCTCTCCAACAGCTTCTCCCAAATTAGAGAAGGTGCCAGTTGCCCCAGAAACCAGTCTTGTCACCTCCCATGCAGAGTCTCCAGGGAGGAGCCGTAAACAAATTCCATATGTCAGCCGCACTCCATACTTCCGCAGAACCAATGAGAGCTCCGGGTCAGGTGCTGCCTCACCAATGGCTCTGCTGATGGCTGCCAAAGAGCGAGAAAAACAAAGATCATCTCTCTCAAGAGAGAACAGTTCGAAGAGGAACAGCTACAGTGAACCGACCACTGTTAGCATCCACCAGTCCATGCCTAACTCTTTCACAGTCATTCCCAGATCTACTTCATCCATATCTCTGGGTGGACAAGAGAGCCCAGACTCTGAAAGCCCTCCAAGACCCATGTCTTCCAGCAGCTTGGTGGCAGAGCTCCTGGAGAAGCATGACATTGAGGTCACTCCCACCACATCAGACACTACTTCTGATAAGAAAGAGGAGAATGAGGAGGAGCTCTGTGTTCCGTTTATCCCACCCCCACCAGAATTTGCCAACTCTGACACGGAGGAAGAAACCAGTCTGGATAAACCAGAGCCTCCTCCAAGCTTCCCTCCCCCTGACCCTCCTATACAGAAGGTCAGAAGCCCCTCTCCATCACTTGTAACACCTGTTTCCCAGCCACCCAGGGTCATAGGTCCTGCCCCTCCACCAAAACCCAAGGTGGCAAAATCTCCAAGCCCTCCCAAACTGCCAACTCAGAAGGCTGAGGCCAAGGACAAACCACAGTGCCAAGACCAGCCAAAGCCAGCTCCCCCTCCACCAGCATCCTCCCTCTCTGCCAGCCAAGCTACTCTTCTGAGTATCTTGCAGAAGAAGATGCTGGAGATGGACCAGAAGCACTCATTCCAGGAAGTCAACACAAACAATGATGACTGGGGCTCCCCATTGTCAGAGGAGGAAAGTGCTATCCCAGTAAGACCCAGCCCCTTGCCGAAAAGCAAGACCAGTCCCACCACTCTTTGTACTCCATCATCCCACACCCGAGGGCTAGACATGAGTGAGCTAGAGAGAAAAGTAGCTAAAAAAGCTCAGGACCTCTCCACCACTGCAAAATCATCTAGCAGGTACAGCTTGGAAGGGACTTCAATTTTCAATATTCACATTCTAAACTGTTACATAACCAGTCTTCTGAGTTATGAATATTTTCAAGACAAAAGATGTTTTAAAGTATGACAATTATAAAATGCAAACTCATCAATTTGAATTAATAATGAATTGGTTTATATACTGTATGTTTGTTAACTTTAGCTAGGCATCAGTTAATATCTCTGTATTCTGTGTGCTACAATTGATTTGCCTTTCCTCCCACTCTTCTTTTCCAGCAATGGGCCACAGTCAAAGCAGGCTTATGGCATGACATTTACAGTGCGGCCAGGAAGCAAACAACCAATCACACCTGTGATTAAAGGGGACTCTCCTTAAGAACACAAAGAATATGAAAAATTTCCTGTTCATGGACTAGCCTTCTCTCTACTCTTCTTGCTGCTAAAACAGACAATATACAGAGAGGAGATTGTACTGCAGACGGAGATGGAGAATTACCTAATGACCAACCCAAAGAACTAAAAGCACTTATGTCAAGGAAAGGAAATGTTTCAGCCAGTTCTTAGGGGGAAAAAAGCCTTGGATCAGGTATAACAACCCTGTTACCCGCAAAAAGTTATACTGTTCTAAATTTAGATTCAAAATTTTTGAATTTTGAATCTAAAGGTTTGCTTAACCTTGAAATGATTGAGTTAATTCAGTTAAAATACATGTGCCTATGATCAAAGTGCCAAGTCTTTGGACTATGTTAACTTTGCTTTCAGTGATATATCTGATAACCTTGCTGCTGCAGTTAATTTTTTATCGGTTTGATGGGCAAACATTGCCACATTTTTATAGCAAACATCAATTAGGTACAGTACCACTGGGCAAAACCTCTGCCTGGTTTATGAGAGGAAGTATGCACATTTTTAGCTACACCTATACTCTTTACCTCCAGCATAAATGTTTTCTTGCATCAAGACCAGATTCCATTTGCTCCTCAGTAACACAGGAATGTACTGGTGGGTTTTATCGTGTGAGGAACGAGATTGGGTAAATATTATAGAAAAGACTGCAGTAGAAAATTAGAGAATATGTCGACAGTACATTGTCAGGAAGAATGAATGAAGATATGAAAATCAGACAAGGCTAAAGGCAAAAACAAAATTTGTCCCTAACTTTTCAGGATGGTTTCTATGGGACGCATCTCATGATGTTTACAATGAAAGCAGGTCAAGTATTGCAAATAAGAAGACATGAAGTAGATAAATGAAGTTTGTTACTGTTATATTAGAACACATATCAGGGGCTCAGCAGTTCACAACTGGGATGCAGCAGACTAACACATGCCCAAACATGTTTTGCATTTGGTCATGTTTCATAATGCTCCTGTATGGAGAAAACTGGTTGTAAACTCTTTACATTCATGTAACTGCCATTGGCATCTCCCATGTGTACCATGAGGTTTTACCGGTAATACCCAGTGTATGCAATCATGTATATATTAATAAAATCACTGTCTCAAAATTATGCCAAATTATAATGTATAGTTTTCATGAATATAATCTAAATTATTTACATGTCTATAACCTTCAGTTAAATATCCCATTCTCTTGTAAGGTAAGCAAGAGGTATTCAGTCCAAATCAGTTAAAAACCACATGTACACTGGTTGACATGTGTATTTGGGTGTTATTATGGTATTTATCAGATTACTTGGGTATGAGGGCTGGGAAGTATAGCATTTTAAAATCTACAGATATTTGTAAATGCTTTTTGGGTGTACTTCTGAATTGAGTATCACAAATACAGGAGTTTCTACAATTCTATGATTTCTACATCAGCACACTTGGTTTCACAGTGAAGGAATCTTTGCACAACTTTGTTTCCTCGAACAACACTACAGTAGAATTTTACCATTTGAGGTGACCACCTGAATGACCACTAGCATGGTCATGTTCCAGCAAAGTCTTTTTGTACAGGGAAAAATGTCCCTCTACTGGTACAATAGAGCCATGTAACCAGTGGAAAGGCAGCCTTTTTTAATGAATTCCTTTTTCAACAGAGGTTGTTCCATGTTCCAAAGTATGAAGGTTAACAGGCTGGGTAAGAAATTATTTACCACACCATTAAGTGTGTTGAATACAAACTTTTATTCAAGGACGGGAGAAAAAAACAATTGATTATATTGCCATTAGGCTCCAGGCCTTGGGAAAAGACAGACACCAGCCATGTACATACAACCAGGGCAGCAAAGGGCTTTTCTGAATAAAACTGCTGAGAACACAGCACTTTGTGTGGGAGTGGCCTGAACATTAAAACAACACAAAAGAAGAGCAATGCTTGGGAGGTCTGGAGAAACAAGATCCTGCTCTGACCAGGTGGAGGATATGAAAACCGTTGAGAGGTTGCAAGGTTGTGCTAACCAGATGCCCCACTGTCACTGGCCAAGACACTCAGTTGTGGAGTTTTATTGGCTCAGCGACAATGTGTTGAGGTGCCAGTTCTACTTGGCCAGGTTTGAATTAAGGCAGGCAAGAAGGAGAGAAGCACTCATGGGGTTCACAATCAAATTAATTCATCCAATTAAATGACTTTTAACATGCCCGCTTTTAGCACCGAAATGATCACCTGATTTACTGAAACACTGTATACCAGATTTAATTCCCATTAAGTCCTATGAGGAAGCTATGAAACCAGTGTTGGAATCAATAGAACAACATACCAACATAATCTTGTAAGCCTGTTAGCCACCAACTCACAACTCACTGAAATTACAGGGCATAAGGCAGTCTTATAGATGTGCCAACAATGGAAGGCAACAGCTTGAACTGGAGTATGAAGAATGACCAATGGCCAGGAACACCACCCTGTTGTAGGAGGTAGTGTTCCTGACTGAGACTGCACCACTCCAGCATTGGATGAATTTCTGTCAAAGGTAGCCTTATTATTGGCCCTTACTATCATTACTTTTTCTATTCTTGTGTCCTTGGCATTTGCCCTTTTCTGGGGCTTTAGTCCCTTCGACATATCAATTTATACAGCAGGCTTCTTATAGAAACAATACAGGCTATATCGCTAAAGGCTACAATGACAGTGCCCCATGGCCACAACCCACAGCTACATAATTGATCAGTCATCTGACTGGATGAGCTCACTTGCTGTTTTTCCTCAGAGATGCTGAAGAAATAGATACCTAAAATAATGACAAAAACCATGAGGGGCGACAGCCCTCTTGTACTGAATCTGTCCACCCCTATCTTGATCAAGAGCCTGTTCTCTGCTCCCATAAAGGCATCTGGGTCTGGGGCCTGTTGCCTGTTTCTTGATTCCATTCTCCACCCTCCCTCCCTGCCCCTGCCTCCGCCACCCCTCTCCAATACCCTTTGCAGGGTCTTAGGAGGGTGAGGTTGAGGCTGGGGGGGTAGGCTGGGTCTGTCCCACACTGTGGTGGAGGACCTGATGATCCCAGCCCACTGTACTCAGGGTGTCCGAACCACCAGGAGCCCAGCATGCACTTCTCACAAAGTCCTGGTGCCTTCGGTCTCTGAAGCTGATTGAAGAGACAAACACAGCCATCAGTCTGCATAGTTGCAAATTTTTGATTAACTATGCTGGTTATTTGGTCATCAATAGATTCCTGCTTTGCACTGAGAGTTGTGAAATATTGTTTAATGAGCAAAATGTCCCACCATGCATCATGTTAAAAAATTGTTCTTAATAACTATCATAAAAATATAATTTCTTTTGCATTTCATATATTATGTGAAAAATATACATGTATTAAAGTCAAATTAAATTTGATTAAAATTAGCAAGAATGTAGCAACAGCTAATGCCGTAGTCGATAATTTGCACTGCTTAATAGACTGTTTGGCCATAGCGTCACTCTATGAAAATTACAATTCAAAGCACCTGTGGCACTTCAAAACAAAGTGTAATTCCTAGTTTTCCTTTACAAATATTTATTTGAAGAAAGTGAGTCAAGATTCCCCTGTCCTCTAATCTACTTTATTCAGCTCTATAAAAAGCTATGCTATTCAATTAAAACATTTCAGGAATTTTTAAACAAACTACTGTATGATTCCTATCCATATGGACCTCAACCACAGTTCCAAAAGTTAAGACTCAACTAATGTACAACAAAATGTAAAGACTCCTTGAAGTTGTTACTCAGAGTAAAGGACAAAATGTACTGTGAAATAGTTTAAGTGTTACTTGATAGTGCACCACAATGTATCTTGCACAATGTACAATTTTTGTAATGTGGGTCGGCCAGGAGAAAGGGATACTGGATACATCATTTCCACTGATAGTACTATTCAGTCCTGAACTCTGGTGACTTAGAGAAACCAGACAACTCTGGAATTCCCTGCATCACTCGCTGAACAGATGGTGTTGATTTAAGTGTGTTGCGCCAATGTTCCCATTCCCACACTGATTAACAGCAGGAAACTGTTACTGGGACTCACATACACCCTGCATGCTTAAATATCAGCACAGTCATACTCACATTTCTGTCAGCTCTGAATCCAGCACTGTGACGGAGCAGTCATCACTGATCGAGGCCAGAAGAGGGATGCTGTGAGAGAGGAGGGGAAAAGACACCTCAATAACTTTTTTGTAATGAAGATCAGGCATAAGCACGTGAGAGAGAAAACAGTTAATCTCTGTGTTTTCAGGAAGGGCAAACTTAAATAATGAATGGAAACAGCTGATTGGCTGACCTTTAATCTGGAGCTCATATGTTAAAGACATTATGTTAAGAGTGAACAAAATCAGCTTGACACGATGAAATAAACAGATGCACAGCAGAGGTCAACTTGGCACAAAACTATCCTTTATACAATTTTTAATTCACCTTCAAACAGCAATACGATATTTAACAAAAATAAAATTATATTCTCCTTGTTCTGCTTTTTTCATTAGAAAAAAGAACACAATACACAAAACCAAGGGTCTCTACACCACATGTTCTTTGGAGAATCCATTTGAATCAGGCACTTTCGCCATCTGCTGGCAAAGATATTTACTGCAATGGAGCCAGAAAGTATTTGAGCAATGCTAATAAACATCCTTCAGCTCATTCATCAGCTGAAGAGATCCCAATCTCCAGTCCTGGATGAAGGGGATCACAGTGTCTGCTGCTTTTTGGGTTGTTTTAGCACAAAATGACTTCACTTCACTTGATAAGCTAAAGAATCCACACAACTCATTTCTATGGCATAGATTTATTGCCAATTGAAGAGGAAACCAGAAAAGCTTCAGACAGCTGGAGTTTAAGATCTATGCTTTAGGATGTGGTTTCTTGCAAGTCCTGGCCCATTCTTACCATATGCAACATAACTACCCACAAAGGCCTCAAGAATGCACAGTAACTATAGACAATATTGTAAACCAGTCTTTTTTCCTCCTCTCCAAAGCAAAACAAAAGTATTTTGTCAAATGTTCTGAACAACATTGTTACATTACTTTCATTTTTATTTTATAAAATTTTATTTCACCGTGTCTTTTTTTTTTTTTTTTTTTTTAACAAAGTCAAATTTTATTTCATAATGATACGTTTTCTTTTTTCATTTCATAGTAACATTTTCCACTCTGTAGTGACACTACATTTGTCCCAGGAAACACTAATGTTTCTGTGTTTTGACAGTCAACACAATCAAGTGACTGGTCCTCCATTACTTACCAGCACTTCACTAGTGTGAGACTGGAAGGGCTAAGACGAGGAAGTTGTGGAAGAAGAGAGGATACATTTTTCAAGTACTAAGACACACCCTAAATGTTAGCAAAGTGTTTGGCATAATTATGCTAGCTGTTAGGCAGCATAATGAACCAACTAAAACATGGAAAACTCAAACAGCTCTGATGCCCACTTTATCCGATTACATAGAAATTATTCAACATCAGTCTGATGAAATTTGAACATCATTTGACTAAAAATCCCACCTACTGCAAACAGTTTACAAGGGAGGTTGTATGCATCATATTTCTGATGTGATTACCACAAATAGGATGACCCTGGGAACAGGTAGGTTTTTTTTATACACTCACTCTATGTACTGGTGTGTACAATACATAAACCAAAAGAATGCTAAGCAGCTTCATGCTCTTAAGTATCCGCAACTTGAAATCCAACACCATCCCAAATCTTCCAAGGTCCCATTGTCCTGTATTCAGGTTGAAATGGGCTTTGGAGGTCATGCACACACTGTTCTAATACCAGGCTGATAGAACACACTGAGGAAGTACAAACTGAGTGGAGCAACCTGCACCACATCTCCATTCTGCAGATATTTTCAATGGGAAATGAACTTTAAGTAAAGAGTCTAATTAAAACATTCATACACACCAGGAGGATCTGAATTGCAAACATATAACGTTCCATTTACCTGTGTGTGGAGAAAGCCAGGCCACTGACCCTGCGACTGTGAGCGTTCTGGGTCTGGGTGCTCCCCCCCTCCTGGAGGTCCCTCAGAGTAACTCGCCCAAGCTCATCGCCTGTCAGGCACAAAACTCTGATTCATCATCGCCAGCAGTGTGGCCACCAAAATCCAGAGGCTCCAAGAAGGGCAAATGGGACAGTTCTGCACACTATCATACCATACGTTTCTATACTGAAATTACAAAATTCAATAAAGGAAGGAGACTGGAATGACCACATGGGAGTGGGATTTCTCAATAAAATTAATCAGATCAGTTGACAATAAATCATGGGCATATGCACATTGGCAGTTAAGGAGAATACTGAAGCAATTATTGGTTATACAGGGTTTTTTTTTTTTTTATTGTGTGTTGTATACTTTCATAACAGTTAGGTTGTTAGTTGATAGTTATTAATTCACACCAATCCAGTTAAGTTAGACATTAGTTACAGCATAACTTAGCAATGCCTTTCTTCAGAGGCCTTAAAATGTAATGTTCTGGATCAGGAGGAACCTGTGGTTATGACAATGTGCAGCTGAACGACAGAATAAAGGATGACCTAGACAAAGCATGCAAAGACTTAACCTCCAAAGCAGCCCATTATAATGTTGTTAAATTTATGTCCGATTTATGAGGCCATCTGTGCATGGTGTGACTGCCTCCGCATTATGTTGAGAGTGGAGTGAGTTACACAAAGTCACACTTACCATAAGCAAATGTGCTGTTCTGATGTGGGTGCCAGGCGATGTCCGTGGGCCGGCAGCTGGGGGTCACTACCTCTGTAACAGAGGTAAAAACCAGTCACCAGGTCAGTCATGTGATCTGACCTGTTCCAGCAACAAGGTACCCCCAAACTGCTTTTACTCAAGTATGTTACTATGTCTGTAATTAGTAATGAAAGAGTAACTTACAAACACCGTGATGGGTGGACCAGCTAAATTGATCAATCACCAGCTTTTTAGCACAAATCAAAAGTGTGTATATATACAGTATATATATTTATATTTATACAGTAAAACACCACAAGTGTCACCAAAAGTAATAAGCACTGCATATTTCTGGGTTCAATGAGACCACTCTTCAATAACACAGTACAAATGTGGGCACATGATATTGATGGGTGGGGAGATAGCACTGGGAGGTTTGGAGCTGAAGCAGTACGTTTATACTTTTCATGGATAAAGACTACATTTCAATTTTTTACACAACGCTAAAAACATGTGTTTGGTTCCAAAGTATGTTGAATGTAAGCACAGAGAGGAAAGCTCTTTTAGATAATCTTACAGTTGATAGATAGCTTAATAATCATTCAATAAAGGAAATTCCAGTGTCATTTGAAGCACCATTGTTTTTGATGAAACTGGCTGCTCTTGCCTGAAGCAGAAATTTGAGAGTAAACAGATCTGTTTGCCTTGAGCTTTGAGATCATGCAGTCATATTAATCCTGCAGCAAGCACTTCTGTCCACTGTTACCCTTTGCTGATGTCTCTGTCAAAGTTCTACACTGATACCGGCTTAGACAATGTTGCTTTTGAAACATCAAAATTAGCTGCCTTGGTTACCACAGATCTCGCAAAACATACCCCAACAATTAACAATTGACCATAATGCTCACCTAAGCGTGAAGCAGGCTTGGGCTTCCTCTTGTCCCAGAGCAGCAAGCGGCCATCCTGGACAGGAAAAATGTCAACAGAGTGAAAATAATGAGCTAACACTTTAAAGTCTGGTCCCATGACCCTCAACTATCTGAAACCCACAATCATTCTTTGCTTGGAACAGGGGTTTTGCACATCAAAAAGATACTGTACCTGCCCAGAGGACAGGAACAATGCTTCCTCTGTGGGACTGCAGGAAACACAGGTGACAGCACTGGAGTGACCTGGGAACACAGAGAGAGAGAGAGCTCATTTTCAGGCAAGGATGACAAACAAAGGCACTGGTGTGTCACAAGTGTGATTATTTTAGCTGAATGCTCTCAATTGCTTTATTGGACTGGTAATTTGCAAGAAACACTTATCTTACCATTGTATGTGTTGACTACTGTCTGCTGAGTGAGGTCCCACATCTTGATGCTGAAAACAAGGAGCAAGCAGATGTCTCTAATACACCCATAATTTGGGCAACATACAATGCTCCACTTGAGACACAGCTGTTATTCAACAAAATGTATCTGATTTAAGCTGTGCTGCAATACACAAGCTTGCAAACTAAACTCCCAAAATCAAAACCTACATTTTCCACACCTGCTCAGACATTTTTTATATTTCCAGTACTGCTGTGAGGTAACATTTGCTCATCTGAGCTGCCCAATCACATTCCTAACTGAATTTTCTCTGATGTACAGTGGAAAACTTGATGGGTTCTGCAGGACTCTTGGTCCCACCCTGTAGTTTACATCCCACCCCAGATAAACCCTAGAGAGAACCTGGGCACATGGGGTATAAACACTGACCAGCAGTCCATGCTGCCACTGGCAGCGTGAGTCCCCCCAGCCGTGGGGCTGATGCTGGTGACGAGATCATCATGTTCATGACGGCTGAACTTGTTGACCAATAGGCTCTCATCCTCTGTCAGTTCCCAGAGCTCAACAGCACCTGTGGACCAGGTTACCAACCCTCATCAGGCATTTAGTGACAGGACAAGAAGTCTCAACAATGCTGAGTTTTTACAGAATTAAGGTATAGTTTTGAAAATGCAGCTGCTGGAAAGATGTTACATATAGGAACAATATAGATTAGTAAAAGGAAATGGCTGGACTTATCACATGCACACATAACTGAGCTGAATATTATACTGTAAAAAGTCTATATGGGAGAGGTGTTTACTCATATTATTACAGAATCTAATGTCCAGACCAGTCAGTACCTCCCTCAAAGCCACTCTTACATACAAAGTTGGGTATGCAAACAAATCTGAAAGGGGAAGACCAAACTAACCACACAGCTAGCCCAGAAACTCACCAGAATCTGAGGCCACCAGGATGCCCCTTCCAGACAGCCACTTAGCATCACTGACCCCAGCCTCTGTCTGCACCCCAGCAGTGCAGTATCCCTCATTGGGAGACTGCCTTGGGTCCTTGTACACCCAGATAGAGCCCAACCAACACCTGCCAGTTAGGCTGGAGGCCCCTAACAAGAGGGCACCATCTTGAAGAGGAGGAAAAAATACAAATACCAAGAATATCATTTAGACATGGTAAAGGCCCGATAAATATAACGGTAATTCAAAGTGTTACCTTCAGTAAGCATGACAGGAGTTTCAGGTGAAAGCACGGATAAAGGAGATGAGATTTTCTAATAATCCACAAAAAGATCAGTACATTGCCAGACAGCTAGCTTTGGTCGTTCGATGTATGCTCAAGTCAACATAGAACGGTAGCAAGGTTTAGTAGCAATCCCAATCTCTAAAAACGAAAAAGGCTGTGTCAAGCCAATATGGAGTTATGGTACGTTCACATAACATATCACAACCTAAATATCCACCTCGTTAGACTGGCAGTTAGTTTTACTGTTTACATTTAAAGCGATGCTACAATACCTTTTGGACTAGGTCGTCAGTGAAAACGATAAGGTGCCTGACCAGATAACAAAACTTAGGGCACTTGTTCACTTTCGTGAGGTCACCTAGCTAACTATAATACCCCAGTTCAATGAGTGTTGCAGCCAACACACTGTTACTTACCTGGCCTATAATGTACTGAGTCCAAATGTTTTTCCATACATGCGGGAGCATTTGGAGGAATGTTCCAGCGATTTTCCTTGATCATGCTAACCGTGCTTTTCATTCAGGCGTTTAGGAGATCCAGAAAACCTGAGCTGCCGAAAACTTAATATAGCTCGCTTGCAAGATAGCAGTAACTTAAGATAGCTTGTTTTCAAATCAGCTACTCCCGCCGCAAACACCTGTATTCCAACCTAGTTTGCGAACTGGCAGAAATGATCAGATGCGACACAACTCAAGCGAACAGTCAATCAACTGCCACTCACACGCTTCAAGTCCCAAATCTTGGTCTCTCGGTATTCGAGAGTTTCCCGTCTCCGTGTCAGCGCTGTGAATGAATGAACACCGGTTTGATCATCCTCCTGTCCCTTTCACCACGTGCAATGCATCTTTCCGCTTCCGGGTCAGCTACATTAACAGCTGGATGATAGAAAATTATACATCCAATAAGACGGGCAGGAAAATGGCTCGGCAAGGGCATGTTTTCCATATGACCCACACTCAGAAGTCAGATATTACGTTAATAGGGTATATCCATACGGCATGTGCCACGAATTTAACCTTGCACATGCTTAACATATCGTATTTCGGTTCACCAAAACTAGGATCTCATTAATTTTCTTGATATATAACCTGAAAACCTTCAATAATTCTCTAGCATGTTAACACATACAGCTGCTCTCTTCTGGCTGAAAAGCGGATTTCACTTTCAGCCACAAGAGGTCTCTCGACTTCGTGACATTCAGTACAAATGGACAATCACCTCATAAAACGATTAAAAAGACAAAAATGTACAAAAATTATTTACGGCCAACGAACTAAGATTAAACATTAGAGCTGTACATATAAGCAAGCTGTGAAAGCAAGTGGTACATATATGTAACAGCCATTCAGTACATATTATGTATTGCAGATTATTAATGCAGGAAGCATATTAACAGACAATTACACAAAACCATCCAACATTGAGTATAATAGTAAATCTATCAGGAGTTTTCAAAACTGGAGTTAAAAAATCTCCTGCAAGATATAGAGAAAATGGGACTCCTGTCCCACCACCACATGACAGACCGCAGGAACCATCACTATAAAATCGATTTGAAAAGATCCACAGGTGTTTCTTTCGAACCATACACTGTGAAGAAGACAGATGGGTCTTAAAGGAATATGCAGCTGTCAAAAAGCCACTGCTGAGAAAAGAAAATAGACAAAAAAAAAAAAAAAAAAAAAAAAACAGAAAATCTAGCACCAGAATGCCAAAACTGGACAACTGATTTGTGGAATATGGTTTAATGAGATATTTAGAAGTAACAGAAGATAGTATAAGTCAGGCATGGTGAATGATATATACAAAATTGGGGATGTATAACAACATTTGGAGCTACTGAATTGTTTTTGATTGAAGGTATCATTATTGATGATAAACAGAAACTGTTTTGAATTCAGCATTCAATACCCTCTGGAAAATGTTTAATTAGGGACAAATTAATTAAACAGAAAGATGACGACTCCAAGCACACTGCTAAGAAGATTAAGGCATACTTAGAAAAGGAAGAAGCTGCTGGTGTTCTCAGAACAATATACAGGCCACACTGGAGCCCAGACCTCAAAATTATTGGATAGGTTTGGGATTGCTTAGACCATGAGAAGCAGAAAATACAACCACCTTCTAAGACTGACATTTGGAGATGTTTACAGAAACCATGGAAACATATTTTTGCAGATTTCCTTGAAAAACTCAAAGCAAATCTCCCAAAAAGATCTGAAGCTGGAATAAAGGCAAAGGGTGGACACCCTAAACAATGAAAAATAGATATTATGTATAATGTAATTTTTCATTAAATATGTTTCCTGCCTTTTTTCAAGACACTGAAAAATAACTAGCATTTAATTGTTATCTTGAGTGGAGGTTATATAAATGAAAGGTTGGTCTCTGACTTTTACACCATGCTGCATATAATAAAAAAGCAGAGCAAAATGTTGTTTTATTAGTGCTGTTCTCACAGTGCTATTATCCTGTGTTACAACAGAAATGGTTGTTCTGAAATCCACACTGAATTTATCACTTTTGAAGATAAGTGTTTTTCTACTGTTATAACCAGTGCACTACCTCTGGATTGAAATTTCCCAAGCTTCCTCTGTAGTGTCATTGGCTCAAACTGATGTTGTCATGCCCCAACCCTTGGACCTCCAGCTCAGATTAATCCCTTCTGCTCTAAAATGCTTCTTTTTGGCCACATAGGTTGCATGGATAGTTCATGACTGTCCCTGTCACATGTCATCACATGAGTTACCTCAATTAGTTTGTCCTCTTTGAAGAAATAAATGTCACTGAGAATATTGGAAGTATTTTGGAAAAGATATTGTAAATTATTTTTAGAATGCCAAGAAATTAAAACAGTATCAGTTTTGCTGTATAGTTTTTTTTTTATACCAGTTCTTTGTGTTTTTATTTTTAATAGCAAAAACTATGACCCCAGTCACCCACACTGTCCTGGACTTCTACTCCAGTCAAACAGATTCAGTGAACTCTGATTATATTCAGAGATGTCAGAACAAATTCTGTGGCACAGAGAGTACTTCATGTGGCAGATGTGAGTAAAATCATTTATTACATACTGAGCAAAAGAGCTGTTTAATAATCATTGCCATTAGATATCTGAGGCATGACAAAAACTCACATTCTTGTTTAAGTGGCTACAAAAGGTATTTTGCTGGAGTCGGACTGCACATCTATGATACTTGACCACAGCTAAAAATAAGTTTCCATTTTAGTAGTTTTTTTTTTTTTTTACAGAATTATTACAGTTAGCCATCCATAATCACACAGCACTGAAGAGAAAAGTAAATCCTTTGCGGGTTGCAGTATTTTTTGAAACCATGAGAGGGCATCATGAAAAATGAAAGATATGCCATGTGGGTATGCTCATAAACATACCTGTGGCAGAGTTTGTGTAGGAATGTTCCACTGTAAATGAAATATTACAGTTCCTAATGTTTAGCTGTGTTCATATTGCTTGCTTGAATCATTTGTTTAAATTATCTTATTGAGACATATTGGGGTGGAATTGAGTCATTTTGGAATGACACAACTGCAGGCATTGTAAATAAATAGAGTAATTTATTAAGTTGTAAAAACATTTACAAACATTTACATGTATAAATACTGTACTAAATATAAGGCTAATGTGTGTTTCTTCTTTGTATAAAAATATTACTTCACACAGTTAATTAGTGTAACATCATCACCAACTTGGGACAGGACATCCTTGTACTTCCTAATACTCCTATTTTACAGCAAGAAATCATCAGACAACTCATTTACTTTCCTCAGATATCCCTGCATTACTCATTCAAACATTGGCATGCACATTCAATCACACCCTCCATTACTTTTTACTAAAGCTGTCCATCAATCATAAATCAAGCTCCTTTCTGGTCTTTCCTGGTGGACATATAGAGGAGTGAACTTTTGTAAGTTGCTCTGGACAAGAGCATCTGCAGAATGCTTACATGTAAGTGTAAATCTGTAGTGTTGCGGTTTTTTCTTTTTGGAATTTTGTTAATCATGTTCCCTTAGGCAACATTTGTGGTCTTGCTAGTCTCTGGATTGTTTCAGTTGTGAGCATTTCTGAAGCTTATTATATGTTTACATATAATTGTGTGCATTTATGCACTGTACATGGCTTGGCAAATTTCTAGAGTTCATCAATAAATACGAGGGGGAATGTTTTCTTCTGGACGGGGGTGTTTAGGAGGCATGTAGTCTGTTGGCAGAGTTCCTCTGCCCAGCCACTGCCTGCTGTTTCTTTATGGGCACTGCCACCTCCCTCACTAGTGTGGCCTCCTCTGTCCTCTGTCTCTGCTTCTCAGCCTCCAGCAAACGCTGCTCTCGCTCCTTCAACTGTGCCAGCTCCTCTTCCAGGGGTTCCTCAGTCATGAAGGGCTGGCAGACTGTCTCCACCAGGCCGAGAGCCACCCCAAGGAATGCCACTGCACTTCCAACAAGATAAACCTTCACCATACGCCGGTTGGGCTTCTGGCTCATCATCTCCTTGGCGAATGGGATGAACTCATTAATGGTCTCCATTGTTTGTATAGATTTCTAATGGTTTGGATATGGGCTGCAGTTTCAGGACAAAATAAAAGATATGTGTGAATTTAATGTACAATTTCAAATGAAGAAAGAAACAAATCATATATTTGTATACCCTCCTATTTTCACATATGAATTTAGATCAATGGTTAACTACTAACAACTTGCAGTTTGAGTTATTAGTTATTTCTCTTTTAAATTTCCAAAAGACCATACAACTGCCTGCGCATGAACGTTACACTTATGGTAAATGCGATCGTGTGGCAATATGAAGCACACAAGTACTTACGCAATGAGATTTTTTTTTCGTTCTTTTTGGTGGAATTCCAGGATCCGAAGTGCCGCCCAGCGTCTCAAGCAATTGTTGCTGAGTGAACTCAATAAGAGCGGTTCACATTTTTATAGACATGCTGAGCTCCTTGTGCACACCCACTGGTGTCGGTTCATGAATATTCAATTAAAGGAGGTGAAACTATCTAATCAATTCATAAATGTTTAGATATTCTGACCTGTTAGTTGTTTTCAGACTATATTGCATGTAATTTACTTTGTTGTTTAATAACTGTTCTGAGGGGAAACACCAGCACCTTAATATTATGAACATATTAGAGAGTTAATCTTCACAAAACTCGTGATTTGTGAGCATGTGCCTACTACGCGAACCATCCGTTAAACAGTCCAAATGCTTAACTTGATCTTTGTTCATTATTGAATAAAAAGGAACTGTACAAAAAACTAGGCAGGTTTGTCAAGCCTGCGTAGAACGTGACAAGTAACTAATATTACTACAACACTACTCTTATCAATGTCGTCATCAAGTTAATATGATAAATATCGATTTTATACTTTTAGCGTGTTTGTTTATGTGAAATTTGCGAGTGAAAACTTACTGTAACTCTGTTTATGTACATTTCCTGAGAACATTAACCTCAACCAGTTGCTGAGACGGCACAGACTTAGTCATTACGTCACACAAAACCTGTTGTAAACAAAGAAAATCTATTCCAGTTGTGACCTCGGTCAGTTCCCCTTTCACCTACTTTCCTCCCAGGTGTCACCGTACAGATTGACAAATAGGATAAATATATTGAACCATTATATTTTAATATGCATGCACCCTGAGCTGGAGACTGTTTAACATGATGCAGAACAATGAGTCTATTCTAAATTATGTATTAGACGCACATGCATACAATATAATTGCGTTACTTATAAAACACACAATTTGAATTGCCCTTCAAAAATAACACGTGTTGTTTCTTTTTCTCCCTGAATCGCTGTCTGTCTATTTCAAATCCAGAGTTAATGTGTGAGTCATTAAAATATTATTCAGGGTACATTCTGTAATACTGAGTCCGCTGAAATTTCTTATGAACTCTTTCACCCTTCTTGCAACTGAAGTATCAAGACAATTACGGCGTATTAAAGTCATTGAAAATGAGTCATTGCAACAACAGAGCGTTTCATCTATTAAATAAAATCATTGATGGGTTTATTTATTATGTTCACGAATGAATATTACATTATAAGACACGTGTGTTCTTCAGGTAATACAATAATCACATATTATAGGTATTGTTTTACTCACGCCAGTTTTTACGTTAGCGGGGAAAGTACAGAGGTGTCAGGGACACAGTGGAATGTGTCTTTTGACTCTGGTTTATTTTGTTTCTGTCTGTACTATAGTCGATCATGGAATGAAACTCTTTGGCTCGTATATAATATCAGAATTACTTTGTGCAGCCCAAGCTGACATAGGCAGCGAGATACAACCTTCGTATTGATTGCTGGGTCAAAAATAAATTAAAACTTTACTGACCCTTAGTTTTTGTGTTATATTTGGTCTGTTATTTCATGTACATAACTGCATTTTACAGATGATGCAAATATTCTTGTGTATACAGTGAAAACATCTATCTATGAAACAACACCAAAAGCACCTCCAAGGACATGGAGCCAAGTTCTATGTGAAAACATTTATATTAACCATATAGAAAAACTACAGACTTAAAGTTTGGGGTCCTATAAATGTTTCTCTTCACACTGATTGTATTATTTCCCTCTATGACCTAGTTTGAACAACTCAACTCATATTCACATTGTGTCATGTGCACTTCATGATCTTGGGTGTTGTTTCTCTCTCTCTCTCTCTCTCTCTCTCTCTCTCTCTCTCTCTCTCTCTCTCTCTCTCTCTCTCTCTCTCTCTCTCTCTCTCTCTCTCTCTCTCTCTCTCTCTCTCTCTCTCTCTCAAATCCCTGTAGTGCTGGAGGTGAGGTGCATTTTGGGTATGAAAATTAGTGTGATGTGGGCACTTGCTTTAGCACATTGACCAGCATGAGGAGAGGCTAACTGTCAAGTGTAGTACAGTCTTCATGAGTTGAAATGTCTCACATGACAACTGATCTATACAACCAATAAAATAGTTGCTTTCACTGGGTTACAGGCAGGCCAAAAGTCTTTGCCATATTTACAGGAAGGTTACAATGTAGAAAAATTGCTTCTGTTACATTGTTTCTCTGTCACAATGTGATTATGTATAATTACCTTGATTTTTATTGATGGCACAATAGGGTTATATTTATCAGCCCCATTGGAAAGGTAATAGCCATTTGAACACTATGGAAGAATTTCTTTACAGATAAAAATGAATGCTAAATATATAACTATGTTATGAAAGTATAAAAATGTACTGACTAAAAAGCTGCTCTTTTTTCTGCTTACACAAAAAAAATTGGATGGGTGTTATGTATATTACAACACTACCAATAAATTATGTATATAATATATCATAACTACATCCATCTATTAGTGACCTCTGGCAGTAGAATGCTGCATTCTAGTTCACAATGGTGGCAAATGAGTGTTGTTATGCAAATAATAGGGCACTACTGGGAAAGCTTATTCATTTATGTTGACCATCAGGGGTCTGGCTTTTCTTAGTATCCACACTGCTCAGAGGAGTAACCCAACTAGTATTTCAGTGGTAAGTACTATATATTTGCTGGAGTTTAACTGCAAGAGTTCTGCACAATTTTTGTCCATTAAAACAATATCCATGTTTCAGTTAATTTCCATCAAAATGTCCTCCATAGAACAATTGGTGAACGTGTTATTCTAAGGTAGCACAGCTAACTAGAGAATCAAAAAATATTTCAGTGAATATTTTCAGACATATGTTATATTTGGGATCATTTTAATATGTATTTTAAACCCTGAAACCATGTAAATACAATGTTAGTATACAATGTTTGAATATTTGGGTAAATGTGAGATCACTGAAACATTGCACCTCCTGGTTCTTTGCTGTGTTAATAATGCTTGATTCATTTGTATTTAAATTAGCTTTGGAGACCTAATCAGGGAGTAGTTTTCATACTTCTATTCGTTTTAAAAGAGCACATCAAAAATTATTGTAAATAAATACAATGATTTATTAAGTTGCAAAAATTGTACAAATACAGGTAAAATGACACATTTTTTCCTCCAGTATAAAAATATGACTTGATAGTACACCAGTGTAACATCATTAACTTCAAGGTTAAGTATGGTCAGGAGACTCAGCTGCACAGCAGCAAGCAATCATTTGAACTTGGGCTGAGACAGTGTGGTCACCTCTCTCCGCATTGCTCCTTTAGAAGCTGGCATGGACATTCAATCAGACTCCCTAACACATTAAGCCAAAACAGCCCAAGACTATCAATTAAGCTTTTTGTCTGGTCTTTTCAGGTAAGGGAGTTTTTTCTTCATAAAGCTTTGAGTGTGCCTGCATGTATTATGCACCATGCATGGCACAGAAAATATACACAGATGTTCTCAATAAATACATGGAGGGGGGTGTTTAGGAGGCATGTAGTCTGTTGGCAGAGTTCCTCTGCCCAGCCACTGCCTGCTGTTTCTTTATGGGCACTGCCACCTCCCTCACTAGTGTGGCCTCCTCTGTCCTCTGTCTCTGCTTCTCAGCCTCCAGCAAACGCTGCTCTCGCTCCTTCAACTGTGCCAGCTCTTCTTCCAGGGGTTCCTCAGTCATGAAGGGCTGGCAGACTGTCTCCACCAGGCCGAGAGCCACCCCAAGGAATGCCACTGCACTTCCAACAAGATAAACCTTCACCATACGCCGGTTGGGCTTCTGGCTCATCATCTCCTTGGCGAATGGGATAAACTCATTAATTGTCTCCATTTGTGCAGGTTTTTGGTGATTTATGCTTTGGCTGTAAGAATCAAAAGAAACTAACATTAATTGGCAATATTCTACTGCAGTTCAGTGGATATTCATTTGTGAGAGATTAAATGACATTCTTCTGGTCACATTCTGGCCATTTATTTTGGCCTGCTAAACATTGCATGAACTTTTATTTTCAGGGCTTTTATGTTGTATTGTATGGAAGTGTGTTTTGTTTACTTCCTTGGTTAAAAACTTGTTTGAATTACATCACATAGGAGGCTATTCCTAACATTTAATACTCTATCTGTAACCAAATGTACAAACAATCAGCTGAAAATCTTTCAAGTCTTAAATCTCTTAATACATATATTATAACTAGCAATTAACCAAATTGTTAGTTAGAATACATGTATTATATATGTTACAATGTATGAATTATTACTTACGTGGTTCTTCTGTTTGCTTTTAGTATTATTTTGTGTTATCCCCGTTGTTTTTCCCCTGCCAACGAAGGTCTCGAACAATTAATGTCGAGTAACTGACAGTCAGCGCCACGCAAATATAAAGGCATTTGTGCTCTTTGTCCACGCCTACTGGGGGACGCTTGATGAATATTTACCACGGGGTGGTGCTTTGGTCAACTACGAAGAGCTGAGCTGAGTTTGAGCAAAGACCACGAGATACATTTTAAAATTATCAAAATAAACTATCGCTATAATATGATTATATATAATATAATTGTTTATAATATAATTTTGTATATATATATATAATTTAAATACACAAAATAGCATTTGTTATACTTAGCTGCTATTGTCGTAAGGAGAATCAATGCAAATCTCTAATTACAACGCGAATAAAAGTCTAAGGTGATAATAGATATAAACTTTAATCGTTCTCATGTTTTCATTTACAATTATTGTGCACAATAAACATAGCTGAGAACATACTGGAATACAGCAGCGCGCCTCCAGCAAAATCATTTGTACAAGTGCATAAACCACAACAATGTGTGACTATGATCTATTTACAAATTATAGCTGTTGTGCTTTTACAAATAAACGTTGTTGTTGTTCACCTTACATAAGTTTGTACGCTAGATTATACAATCGTACTGCTAACAGCAACGTGGCATAAAACTACAATAACTTTTTGTGTTTGATCAGGCGATTTCATGTAATCCTTTTTCAACTGGATCAAGTGTCAAATGATCGCACTTTTCGAAGTGTATTATTATTATTACTATTATCATTATTATTATTATTATTAGTAGTAGTAGTATAGCAGTGTTGGTGGTAATAGTAGCAGTAGTGGGAGTAGTATTATTGATTAAAATTTTCACACAGTGATACTTCTTGGTTTACGTTGTATGTTCAACCCAATCAGACCAGAAGCTCTTTTACTGCATCACGCACAATCTGGGGCAAACAAACACCACTTCCCGCAATGCCCTAAGCAGTTACCCTTTCACCGACTCACTACCAAGATAATCTTAAATTCTACAGAGAACTATCAAATAAAACATAAAAGTGAAATGATCACAATTGTACAAACTTGATGTATGTGTTTGTGTACTGTTAACCTCCAGCTGCATGGTTTCGTTATACCCCTGTTTCTTCTTTGAGAGCTACCTTTATGTTATGTTACGCTCTGATCGTCCTGTTTTGGCAGCTTATATTCTCCTCCTGACTTCCATAAGTGCCCTCCTCCTGAAGGAACTTCACCTCTTCATTTTTTTCATCACTTGCATTGTTGAGGTGGAGTGCATTGTGGGAGAATGAGTATGAGGTGAGAACTTCATTGGCACATTGACCAAACTGAGGGGAGAGAGGCTGACTTGGAGGCTGCTGTAATTTAACTGACCTTGATAACAATATACACATAAGTTTCATTTGGTTAAATATCTCAATCAACCATTGCTCTACACAGCCAAGAATCAACTTGCGAAATGTTACCAGTTACCATGTTACCATGTTACCAGTTACCAGTTGAGTAAGAAAGCATTATGACTGCTCCCGTTGTAGCATGGTTTAAGGCAAAAATATAGTTGGAAATCTTTGGTGCTTACTATGCATTCAAGGAGAAGTGGACTCACAAGCAATTTTTATCTTGGTGTTTTGTACATTGGATCTTTGCAACTAATTTGTATGGTGTCTACAGCTCAATTTTTGAGTACATTCTCTAACCCAACTGTGACAGTGTGAAATTGTAGATGATAGAGTTAGAAGGTACACAGATACAAATATCCATTACTAGAATGTATTTGTTTCCCACAATGCAGGAAGATAAGGTCCAGATTAGATCAGTAGTTGAAAAAGCTAGGCCTGTGCTGCCGAAACAACAAAATGGGTTTATTCAATAACTAAAATAACAATGCAACATTTTTTACAATGCATACTACTCTTTGAAGTTAAAAAAATTAATTTGAACATTTGTTCTGAAGTATGAACCCACAGCACAAACACCACAGAGCTACAGAACAAATAGGCAGGCATGTTTGCAAGAACACGTCCTAACATCAGCTTAAAAAACACAGAGAGGAAAAGATACTCTTACCTGAAATAAACCAAACCAGGTTTAGTGCACCTGGATTTGGCTCCCCACCTTACATATTTCCATGGTAACTTGGCAGCGGAAGTGAGGGTTGGGCCTTGGTGGCATGCAGACTTTGACTCAATGAAGACACACCCTTATATCTTATGTTTAGTCACCACCACCATGAAGAAAAACAAGCCGTAATACTGTAGCCTCAGGCCAGGGATTTTTACTCAGTAGAGATGATCAACAGACTGTTGCTCAGTAATTAAGTAAATCCCTGATTTATCACCTTTGCCTCACCTTTCCGTCATCTCAGAGCCATAATCATAATTCAGTGGAAAGTTTTTCTTTTTTTTAGTTTGACTGAATGTATTTATTAAGTATATGACTTTACAGTAATATGCTTTTAAGAATATGTCAACATATCTTACACACTGTCAGTGGTCAGAAAGACACTGCTATACAATATGTGATAAAAGAAAAGTATATGATACATGCCATTGGATCTAAATGCATCTAATTTGGAATTATGTGTTGCATAATCTCTGTATATATGATTTCCCTTCTTCCTGTTGAAAAAAGGTCATGGCATTGTCTTGACATACATTGGAAACCTGTTGATAATATGTTAGTTTGTTCAAGGGATTTGTTTTCGGCATTGTTCCTTTTTTAAATGAATGAGGTTTTTGTAGGAATGCTAGGCTTTTGAGAGGCCGGATGTATAGACTTGTCTCTGCTGTGTGAAATTCTCCTGGGGTTGCTGTGCGTATGTAATGTACATTGATTGATGTTTGAAAGGGTGCGGTGGTGAACAGGCAGGGCGTGTCTGTCTGCCGCGCCTCTGACACATGCTGTATCACCTCAGACCAGGTGCGGCTGTGCTTATATAGACCGAGGAAAGCGCAGTGAATATAACTATACACAACTCCAAACACAGCACAATTCAAAACCCACATACAGTTTGAGAGTTGAAAGTACGATACAAATTTGGAAATCTGATCTTTTTTCGGAGTGTTTTTTTAATACTTTCTCAAACTCTGGATGTCCTCAAAGGGATTAATCAAGATGTGGATATTATTCCAAATAGCAGGTATGTATAACTCATAATTCTTGCTTGTATTAAGTTTTCTCTGATTTAGAGATGTTTTTACAATTATTTTCCAAAATAGTATGAAATTATTATATTAATGGTTTCCATTGTTTGTATGTCATTGATTCAGTCTAACAGTCTACAGTTATGAGATTAATGAAAAATGATATAGGCAATTGTCACATTTGAGTAAATTTACTTGTTTTATTCCTTTTAGCAACCCATGAACTCAAATATGTTTTGTCTATAAAGGGGTAAAAGTAGCACATGATTATATTGTTATGGAAGATGCACATACACTGTGTCAAGGACCTTTCAATACTCAAGGGATGCATTGCTTTTTAAACTGGAGTAGACCTTCAGTAACAGATGTCAACAGTTGTCTATCTTCATGAATATCTTTACTGTAAGAGCTGTCCTTGTCTGTGTCAGATTCAGAATGTGGGGAAGTACATGTGTTCCTTACCAATAACAAGAGGGAAGAGGACAGAATATATAAATATACACAATAGCAAAGTATATTGTCCTGCACACTATGAATCTCCCTAAAAGGAGATTGTATCATATTGTATTGTATTATATTGTATGGTGCTGAGGACCGTCCTGGCCTTGGCTCTTTTGACTGATATCTTGTCTCTTCCATCCACAGCGCTGGCTGCTCTTGCCGCTGCCCAGCAGGACTGTTCACGAGGTGCTTGCTACCCCCCTCTGGGGGACCTGCTCCTGGGTCGGGACAGGCATCTCCGGTCCTCCTCCACCTGTGGTCTGACTGGAACTGAAGTCTTCTGTACGCCCTTTGGACAGGTGAGTCCCATCCCATCTGTTGTACCCCAAGTACACAGAGCTAGATCCTTTTACTCTGTGATTGTCTGAAAGCATTCTTCAGCCACCAGTGTCAGTAGAATTTTCCTAAAAACCTCTGGTCAGATGATTGGCAAGCCATTTACCTTTAGCATGAAGATGTAAGAAATCTTACAGCTACAAATTTGTCATGATTTGACATTATGTTCATGGATGTGTATTGTCTGAACTGCTCGGCCCTCAGATTGTTTGGGGAATTATAGAATACTCTGCAGACATGACAAGCCAATGTTTTGCCAGTATGATCATGACACTGGCTGTAAAATGTACAAAACACATAAACATTTTGACTGGCATAAGAATTCTGTCCAGCTTGATTGAGCATGCTGCTCTCTGTCCCTACTATACCCGGTGGGGAGGGGTATGGAGAGCAAAGGGTCGTCTGGTTTGTGAAACTGTCTGGAGTCTGTGCCAGAGAAAGACAGCAGATGTTGCAACTTTTGTCTATCACCATAGAAGAGCCAGAACCATGGATATCATAAGTCAGATTGAGAAATAAAAAAACATTGACAATATAATAAACAAGAATAAAATAAAGAGAAAGAGGAAAGATCAACACTTGTTTCAAGAATTAATGCTACGATATAAGTTATGCAGTTAATGACTGACATAACTCAATATAGCTCAACATCAAACCAGCAAATTCTCTGTACTATGCCTGAGTAATGTTAGAAAATATCCTGCATTTTCAAAACCATCTCAACTGTGCTGCCTTAAATGCAAAAGTAGAAGTGCATAGTAGTCTAAGTCTACTACGAGAAAAAATAAAAACAGTTCTCCATTACAATTTTCGTGCATTTCAGATTTTACAAATGCAGGTCTCATTGTGTCTTGTTCCCTGTGTGTAGCACAGACTGAAATTTGTACCTGCTGGAGGGCTGTTATGGCTGTGCAACCCGAAAGCTTAATGAAAACAGGTGTTTCCCTCTTTCATAATTGTTCCTTCTCTTTCACTGTTCTCTCAGATCAAGAATTAATTTTTTAAAATTAAGAAATTATATAATCACATTTTCCAACACCTCTCTGAAACTTATCTGTCACATTAATCAAGTGTGGGAATGAATAATATAAACCAAGACAGGCAGTTTTAATTGCAACTTGGAACATTATTGTCAGTGAGATTGCAAACGGTTCTGCAATGTACTGTTACTGTTAGTTCTATTGTTTTGCTTTTTTGGGTGCCAGGTGTCTTTACATATTTTAATTTTCATGTCACATTTTTTACTGTTCCTGTTTAAGCATTTACTTTAACATTGCTGCAAGTCTAGAACTGCTTGTGATAGAGCATCTTCCTGTAAACCACACCCCTTAGTTGAGTCACTGTAAACTCACCAGTTGCACATGATCAGACACCTCTCTCTGCTCATGTTTCTTTGTTACTAAGGAGAGTGTTTCAAACAGATGAGACTCACACAGAGGGCTGCTGGCTTCCTGTTTTCATGGCATGAGTTATACATCTTAAAAATGCTATAGTTTGAAAAGATACAAATGTTTCATTTGAGAAAACAATCATAGATGTTGGGAATGGCTTCACTGGCTTTTTATCAGTAAAAACTCTTTCATTGTCTGGTCTTATGCACCTGGAGCAGAGAGGAATGAAAGGTGTGGCCCAACAGCACTGTTTCCAGAGCTCAGTAAACTTAAATATGGTGACCATCTCAGCATGTATCATCATGCAGTGTATGGCATCACTGCTGATTTTCTCTTCTGTCAGCAAATGTGGTTCTACTGTCAGATGGAAGAGCTGTTTCTTTAACTCTGAGATGTTAACTAGATCCATTTTCCCACTGGCTGATATTGTCAGTTGTATGTCATTTACCATGGTGTCTGTTTTTATGTATGAATAATGTTTCTACATTTGTATTTGTCTTTAAGAAATATCCGAAAACATTTTTTCCAAGATGTCTGTGGAAATTTGTCCATTAACATATTTATATAACCCAGGCTATTTTTAAACAAGTCTAGCAGTAATCACCTTTATGTATTAAACCCATGAGCCATACTGAGCGGTCTATGAACTATGTCTAGACCACTCTGTGCTTTATGACGCTGTGCAGAACTTGGCCCACACACAATGGTAATTGAATGGTGTATAAGTATGTTACAGAAATCAGTTTAACACTTTGCTCATTGTTGTATAAGTAATTAATTTACAGACACTCTTGACACACATATGTTGATGCATTGTAGTTTGTACACAGTACTTTTATAATAGATATGATCCATTTCTCCTAAATCAAGGCCAGAAATAGAATGGCCTTGCAGTGGTCATATTCTTATGTTATGATTGTCATTGAGCACTACTGTGTCATTTCTCAACATTTAATTTATATTGTTGTTAATTATCCGTCACTTGAATAACTGTAGTATTATGTAATAGAAGCATAGAGTACAGAGAAATTCAATACAACACACATTATTTATAGTTAAGGACATAAAAGAGAACATAAAACAAAGAAATTCAAGAAATTCATATTCTGCTATGCGTCACTGCACAACAGATAAATGTTCCATTGATTCTTACTATGAATAGAAATCCTACTTGACATTGACAAAATGGTATTGACTAGACTAATAGACAGGTCCATGACATACATCAAATCAGACACCAAGGGGCTAAAGTACACCCAAAATTTGTGACCACTGGCATTAGGGCCAGCAAACCTTCACCTAATTGGTCAAATGCCAGCAATCAGGTAGTGGGGAGCTGGAAGGCACTGGGGACATGAAGCAATCACTTGTAAGAGTAGGGATTTAGGAGATCAGTGGGATGAGCCAGCTATCAGGTCATTATAAGGATATCAAAGACTAAAGCTGCCTGAATGATATTACTGTGGATATACTGTAAAGTACAAAAAAAGAAGAAACACAAGACAACTTTTTAATGAATAGTCATTTAAAGTGTGTGATGGTTATTCTAACCTTGTAAGGGTAGTACAATGAATCACACATAAAAAATGATATACATAAAAATGAAAATTTGATAAAAATCTACAGTGTGGTATGTTAATGATTCAGTGTCTGAAGGTGACTGTTGTGGTGTAACTTTCCGAGCTTGGGCAAGTCCTGCAGACTGGGCACTTCTGCTGCCAGGCCCCACCGCAGCTCTTGACCCCACAATTGGCAAACTGTAAATTGCCACTGTGGCCAACATGGCAATAGGCATTTCCCATCCCTGCTCCTGAACGCACCAATCAGGAGGCTGATAGGCAAGGCTCGTCCCAGTCCATTGTGAGGCAAGAATGCTTTAGCAGCAGGGGATCTGAGGTCAGCCTATTTATGCTTTGACTTATGTATGGGTCACTCTCATGAATTATGATCTGGCGTCAGCCAAAAATTAGGATTTATTATTCAAACCAGGAGGTCAAAAGCTAATGTCAATTGTTTGTGACAGATACTGACTTGTGAAAGTGAGTAAACTGATTTTAAAAGGTAATTTAACATGTATTACCAATAATAGTTTAAAGCCTATATATGTAAGGGATGCTGTAGCACAAAGCCATTATTCTCAAACAAAGTGATTTTATATTATGCTTCCAATGATGTTTTGTTCAATTGAGCCATTGAGAGAATCGAGGGCAGAAAGTTTGGATTGAAATTGATACAATAATTATCTCTATTCTAATGAAGGAATTATTATTAAATTAAATTTGGAGACTTGCACATGCTCTTCAAATGGCAGTATCATTTAATACCCAAAAAAGTATTATTGATGCTAATTTAAAAGGAACATTTACCTTGGCCATCTGGTGAAGGCACATGCCTGATAAGGGAATATATTACAGGTTATGGAGTTATGCACTCTGCATGTTGTGGCATGCATGTTTTGTTATATTGCATCAGTTTCAAGACTGATGCTTCAACAATATTGAAGTTTTGTACCCACGATTCACTGAATTCAGCGAAGGAGTCAAAAGCAATAAATATTACGGAATTTAAAAGATGTGGTAATTTGGAGAGATTAACCACTATACTCTATGAATTCACAAGGCAAACATTGATATTTCTCATATGTTGCTTTGCTACATGAATAATGTAACAAATTAAAACTCTTAAACAAGTACAAATGCATTATTATGCACTTCAATAAGAAGGATGCAGAACAGTGCTGTCAGCACTATTTTATTCTTTTATTTTCTCCCTCTTAAGAAAGCCTTGTGTTCCTCATTTTGTTTTTACCTTGTGTGCACTTCTCAGTCAGCCTGGCTGAGCCTCTCAGGAGTGCCATTGCCATGTCCTTGCTGCATGTCCATCCGTGCACTGACCCAGAGCTGTGGCCAGTTGGAGACTTGCTCTGCCAGAACCCCCGCGCACTTGTTGCATTGCACAACAAAGAGTGAGGGTGTTGAAATGGTGGATAAAAACCCTTTGGCCATAAGCTCAAATTTCATCAGATTTTGGCCCTTTCCGCTGTCCCCTCCAGCCTCACAGCTCGGGGGCAAGGACCATAACAACCAAGCTGAACATGCTCAGAGGCACGGACCAGGCCTGCCATGCTGAAGGCACCTGGGCTCACGTATCAAACTTGAGTGGAGCATTTTTCCTCAGGTTTGAATGCTTAAGCTTGGCATGCAAAGCCACCTGCAGTCAGTTCCCACTTACATAATTTCCTATATAACAGGAAGGAAATGATGTCTGTTCTGAGTATCAGTAGTTGTCCATTGCAGTGCTATCTCTTTCTCATTGCAGTTTTCCATTAGGCTTTGTATTTCATACTACAAAATTTTCTTTCAGCAATTGAGAATCAACAATTTTCCTAAAAGACCCTCTTATACACCATATCACTGGCCATAGCAAGGAAGATTTAAAATACTGGATACTCTATATCCAAAACCGTTTAATTACAAATAACCTATTTTTCATTTCCCCCCTCTGTCAAAACATATTCCACTCCAACCCTGTTTGATGCTAACTTGACATGGTTGTGTGCTACTTTAAGTCTATTTAAAGAGAGCTGTGAGAGGTGAGAATGTGGGAACGTATGATAAAAAAAGATGCTGATGTTGCACAGGGCTTTATCACAAACAGTTGAGTAGGGGGCAGATATGGCTGCTTCCCTGGCACTAGAGATTTTCCTGCACAAAGGCCATGTCTGAAGGTGGGTTTTCCTCTTCTCTGATTTCACAGGATTTCAGCTGGCCTCTCATAATTTTCCATTGCTCATATGAAGTCATTTTAAGGTGCACAGACCTACATTTTTAGTCAGGGCTTAGCACTAATCAGTGTAGTATCAGTGAGTCTGAGATGGCAAAGTAGTACTGCAGATTACTTGGATTAAGTAAGTAATACTTAAAAAAGGCACAATTTAAATTACTAGGCTTTGCAGTGTACCTACTTGTACCTACAAGTGTATCTACGTATATTTGGGACTGTATAAATGAGTGTTCACTGCCTTTCCTCCCCGTCTGACTTTTTGTTTTGTGAACTTTCCTCCTCTAAGAGCCTTCAGAAAACCTTTGACCCTTACAAGCATTCCCCTTCCTGCCTGCTTCACTGCTCATTTCCCTACGTCTGTACTTGTGATGTCACAAGTACTGACCAAAATGTTCTCTTTTTCTGAAAGGAATGTAGACGATTGTGAATGATGTCATTTGATCTCATTGTGGTCAGAAGTAAAGAGTGCAAAGGAGTCACCATTACATTTATGCTACAGACTGTGAATTGTTATTAGAATTACCTAGTTTATTGATTTTAGTCAAACGTCTCCCCAGAATTGTTCTGTCAAAATTAGTTGACTCCATGCTGTTTAATTAAACTTGTGAGGAGGTCTCTTCATATAGATGGCTCTATCGCTTTATGATATACCATGGTCACAGGCTTTGTGTTGAAATTGTGGCTGATGACAACCTTTCCTCCAGTCATCAGTCATTCCCCCTCACTCTCCATGCCATGCTCTCTGGCCAGACTGTAACCTGACTAGGCCAAAAACCAGGCCAGTCATGACTCAGCCAGCTGTGGGGTGGGGAGTAGAAGAATCAAGGGTTTTGCTGACGCACTGCACGTAGAGCTCTCTGGTGAAAGACCATGTACGCAATATGTTTAGCTCCCCCTGGGGAAAGCAGAGCACTCTTATGCAAAGACCTTCCCGTTAATACCCCGGAGCAGATTTAAGGACACATCATCCTAGTTATGGGGTTGCATCTGGAATTTTTGGATGTCCTTACAGCCTTAGGATGAGAGGCAGAATTCCCCCAGATTTTATCACTGCATCCAAAGTGTTTAAAAATAAAGTTTTAATTGTCTGGCCATTCTCAGAATGTAGTGCAAAGATAGGGGAAAAGCGATATCCAGTACACCTCATAGCTGTTTTGTGTTGTCTTGAAATTTCTTCTGTGTTTGAAATAGCTTCTCTTGTGTTTGTTTTTCCCTGTGCTCCACAGGCCTCTATTCCTGTAGAAACCTTTAAATTCAAGCTCATATCAGGCAACACCCACATTAGTGGGAGTATTGAAAGTATTGCACTTTAATAAAAAAAATTCTGTTTAAATGTGAATGATATCTTAATGTGTATCCTTTATGTTTATTAAATCGCTGCCTGTCCCCCACAGTGGAAGATGAAGTGCTGTCCCTGTGACTCACGAGATCCCAGAGGCAGGAATGCACACACCATCCAGAACGTTCTCTCCACTGCCGGCCCCAGCAGATGGTGGCAGTCAAAGAAAGGTGAGATGCATTGCTATTTCCTGAAACATTCTGGGAATCATACCTTTTTCTTTTGATGGCTTTTAGAGTGGAACAAAAATAAATAGAGCAATTAAGTATACATTACTTCAATTTTTCCTTTTCATTTGTGTTTTGACAGTACACATTTAGCAATATTTTAATTAAGGCAATGTTAGTTGTTGTAGCTTTGGCAAAATTATTTGGTCATACTCAATGATGATTCTCGGAAGGAAGCCATTTCTCATTTCTCTGTTGTGTTGATACCTCTAGATGCAAACCCAGTCAGCCTGCAGCTTGATCTGCATAACCCTTTCCAGATAGACACCCTGGTTCTGAAATTCAAGGTAAGTCATTCCTTCATTCCACTGATGTCATATAAAAACATGTGAATAATATTGTTAATATCCTCTTAATATGTCATTTTTTCCATATTGGCTATTGGTACAAGGTTCTGCTGATACTATATATCAGTGTAACACACCACACTATATACTGTGTAGTGTGGTGTGTTACAGTCCTCAGGATCAGTGTGCTGACCATCACAGCCATATCCACACTTTCAATGGTGTAACAGCAGCGTCTTCTGTTTGTATATCCTTGGTTATATAGGGACCCCGCCCCAATGCTCTAATCATTGAGCGATCAACAGATTTTGGCAACACATGGAAGCCTGTCCTGTACATGGCTGCTGACTGCAGCTCAGCTTTCCCGTCTGTCAGTACCTCTCTGCCCCGAGACCTGGAGCGCACCTACTGCCACCCCCTGACCCCTGTCAGCACCAATCCTTATATGGACCAGACAGTAAGGACTCCCTAAGCATACTCTGTCTACCAGTTGGATTTCCTATCTGTATCTTTGCAGTGAAATGCTTACAACTGATGTGGAGTGCCCCAGTTTTTGACATTTTTTTTGTTTTTGTGTAATTTATTTTTTAACATTAAATGTGAAGCTGAATGAACTGTGAAATATTTATTTAATTATAAATCAGAGTCAGAGTGTGACCTCCATGTTTTTGTTGCTCCTCTTTATCCTGCATGTAGCTTTCATAAGTATGAGCCAGAACCTGAATCTGTACTTATTACTTCTCTTTTGTCTTTTAGGTCTACTTCAGCCCTTTGCGCCAGTTTTCTAACATTGGTACCACTCAGGCCCAGAAGATAGAAAGTAAGAGCTCACATTTACTCCTACAAGGAATTGTTTTTCAGTCCTTTCCTTCATTTGCTGAGTTAGTGAATTGTTTAATGAGTGCCTGAAGACAAAGGTGTCATATGAGAGAATAGATATTCAGTAAATCAGAGGAGGGCAGCTGTTACAGTTCCAGTTCCATTGCCTCTGAAAGCATATGTACTTCTTCAAATAAAAGAACTACTTTGTCCAATCTAGAATCTATTGAATTAGTTGTATTAGATATAAAGAAAAGGCTTCTGGAATAACAAAATGGAAGCACCTTTCCTGTGCTCTCAATGACATGTACTGACTTGTTAATGTGAGTGTGTGACCATGAGGCCTTGTTCACCCATCCCTAACCAATCTGTCGGCCCTCTCTCCCTCCCCACAGAGGTGTCTGACTACACCAACCTCAGAGTGAACTTGGTCCAGCTGGGGCAGGCAGTCCGGACACCGGGCCGTGCACCCAGCCTCTTCTACGCCCTGAAGGAGATGCAGGTGCTGGGCTCTTGCTTCTGCCATGGACACGCCAACCGCTGCCTACAAGACCCTGCTACCAACGAACTGTCCTTAACACAGGTAATTGCAAGGGCCCCCTGGAGGCACACATGAGGTCTGTAAAGATTCTCACAAATGGCCATGCAGTGAAACTACATGACTGTATGATTCACATCAAATTCTATTCTTTTACCCATTTCCAAGCTCAAACATAATACTGCCATAAGTGACACATCAACAGCTGTGAGACGCTGTACTCATGAATTAAATCAATTAACTGTGCACCCCAAGACACAAGAATCGATTTAGTTTATACTGAATTTGTGTGCCAAAATACATACATTTCATTTTTTATTTACCACCATTTATGGGATTTTGTCCGCTAAAACAGAAACTGTGTATATAATGAAGAGCTACACAGGGACTGTTAAATGAACGATCTAATACCAGAATGTAAAACAATAAAACATTATTCCAGAAAGATTTTACATGTGAAAGTGCCATGAGTATTCAATCAAAGGGACTTAATCTCAGATGCAGTAATATCATGTTGATAGGGCATGCTTGTAATGGGACTTTCCCCTCTGTGCTGTGTTTGTGTGGTGTAGGTTAGTCCAGTGTGTGAGTGCCAGCACAACACTGCAGGAGTGAACTGTGAACGTTGTGCAGACCTCTACAATGACCTGCCCTGGAGGCCTGCAGAGGAGGGACGCCCAAACACCTGCAAACGTATGTACTTCCAGCCCAACACGCGACTGTCATTGTCCATAATGCCTGTCTCTACTGCACTCAAAATATCTACAATATGTGCAGATAGTTTAGGAAGAAATGGGTTTTTTTCTGTGGCCACATCCAAATTTAATGATGTAATCTTTGGTCAGTTTTTACCTCATACATCATTAACACTACATAATAACTGTACCTATTTATACTGAAATGGGGGGACTATAAAGAATGGTAGAGATTATCAAGCTCAGGTAACTTAGAGACAATACACACGTTTTTAGTTAAGGGTTTTGTGAACAAACACAGCCCTTTGATAACCCACTTTTTATTGCTCTCTCTGTAGGTTGTGAGTGTAACAACCATGCCCAGCGCTGCCGCTTTGATGAAGCACTTTTCGAGGCCAGTGGGCGAGTGAGTGGGGGTGTATGTGAGGGATGCATGCACCACACCTCCGGCCCCCACTGTGAACAGTGCGCCCCAAACTACTACCGCAACCCCAGGAGCACCATCGACCGCCCAGATGCCTGCTTGCGTGAGTCCCACACTCCCCTTCATCCCCTGTAACGACTCACTGTCTATGTAAAATACATACATGTATTAATGTATAACCAAAAATGTTCACAAATATGTACAGGTATCAGGTACATTTAATGTATACTTAATTTTCATGGTGAGCAGCTGCATGTTACAGACTTTGTAATATTTTTGCTTGGATATCAACAACATGACATATTAAGAGGTATTTATAATCAACTGCTTATTATCTACTTAGGCCTACTTTACTCTAACCAGTGTGTCAGGTATTGATTTCGTCCTGGTTTTGTCTGTCTCTCTTGGCACAGGCTGCCAGTGCAGTGTGGAAGGAGCAGAGAGCGGAGCTCAATGCGATGAGACCACAGGGGAATGCCGCTGCAAGGCCAATGTGGAAGGTCCACGCTGCGACCGCTGCAAGAGCGGGTACTATGGCCTAAGTGCTGCCAACCCTCTGGGGTGCACCAGTAAGTACCACTGAGTTCTCTTTCACCTCTGCTAGAATATAGGTTATTATGGGTCACAAGTTTGAATCCATTCACACAGGCAGACTTGGTAGTAGTTCAGCTTAAAACTCTTGAAAAGGCCTTAGCCTGGTTCTCACCCATAAACCCCCTTGCCTAATGCTTGGTAGGCTACATTTCTCTCTGTTCCCACCTTCCTGTTGCTGTAAGTCTGTTTCTCTGAGAGCAACATTCTGTTCTTTGCAAGAAGACAGAATGTTACCACCAGAAAACAGTGACCAAAAAGAGGTTTGGTTTATATTAATTTCAAGATATTTACTAGATATTCCAGGCTCTACATGTTCTATTGTCCTTTATGTAATCATGAATCACTGCGCTGGTGTGGTGACCTTGGTACATAACAACAGGACCTATCAGGAAGACAAACCTGGTGTGAACATCAGTACATTTGTGGCAAATACTGTTATGAAAAGCTATTTACGTTGGGTTATGCTTGTGAAAATGTTATGGATTTTCTATATTGGTAGTGAATGTTGTTATTGTTCTCCCATGTTATTCATCACTGTGTGTGTGTGTGTGTGTGTGTGTGTTCATGTCCAGAATGCTCCTGCAGCTCAGACGGCTCTCTGACAGATAACACCTGTGACCCCCAGACTGGTCAGTGCAGGTGTCCCCCCAATGTGCAGGGACTTGCCTGTGATCGTTGTGCCCCGAACTACTGGAACCCTTCCCCCCGTGGCTGTCAGCCCTGCAACTGTGATCCCACCAACTCCCTGAGCAGCACGTGTGACCCGGTAAGCCCCTGCTTGTCCATTTTATCAGGCTGCTCTCTGTTTTCTGTAGGGTCTGAGCTGTTGCTTTCTGTCCTTTACCGGAACTAAAACAGGTTAAAGTGAGTTGTGGTGGTGCTTTCAGCAAGATACAGTTTTTACTGCTGTAGCAGCACCTAGTGCTGAGCATGTGTCATTGCAGGACATTGTAACAAGCATTCAGTGAGGTGCCACATTTTGTCGAACATAAGTTTTGTGGATTTTGTTTTGTATTGTTTGATAGGCGACTGGTCAGTGCCAATGCCGGAATGGGTTTGGTGGAAGGACCTGCACAGAATGCCCAGACAACACCTATGGTGACCCACGCAGAATCTGCCGACGTATGTACATTTACCTAACTTCTGCATCTATCACTGGCAGTAGATTGTTAAACTTTAAAAATGTCATAATGAATAATATGCCAACACAGTTATAATCTTTTCATTTAGGTTAAAATTGTCACCATATTTTCAATATTTCAGAGAGAATTAATTATCAAGACCTCTTGAATTGCTTCGAAACATTTGTAGAGCAATATGTTAACTATTCTGTTCACATAAGGAAACTTTTCTCATCATGACTTATGTAACATAATCTGATGATTCTTCTGTAAATGTTTGAAACTGGCCAATGCAAAGTGACCCACCTTCCATTTAAACCTGTGACATTTTTTATTTGCATTATTAACTTAATGTCACCTCAACTGTCTCCACAGCATGTAAATGTGATCTCAGTGGCACAGAGTCAGGAGCCTGTGACAAGCAAACAGGGGCCTGCAAGTGCCTGCCCGGTGTGACAGGTGCCCGCTGCAATGCCTGTGCCCGTGGGCACTGTGACCGCTACCCTGACTGCCCGGTCTGTCCCTCCTGCTTCTTCACCCTGGATCGCCAGCTGCAGGACCTGAGCCTCAGCCTGCAACGCCTCTCCTCTCGCACCTCCACACTGCCTGGCACCGCTGAACCAGACCTGGGCCCCCGTATTCGTGCCCTGGAGGCCACACTCGCTCTGATCCGAGAAACCCTCCCCCTCCCAGCCCCCTCTGACAGGATCGCTGAGGTCCTTGAAAACTTCCGCAGACTCAGGTATGGTTCCTACACAATGCCTGGTTTTTACTTCAATCATTTCTATATTAAATTAGCTTTGGGTTGTGCAATGAAATAATTAATTCATAAAAACACATACAGATTAGGCCATGTACAACAATCTTCTTTATGTCTGGAAGCTGTATACACCTGAATGCTTCCTTGGAATTCATACATTAATGATTTTTAATATGTGAAAGGGATCATATATCAACCTACTAGTCATATATGAATTAAAAAAGGGAGTTCCTTTGTTATGCTGGAAATCATATTATTGAGTTTGCTTATCATAGTAAGTGGACATTCCCATTCAGAATAACATATGATGCATTGTATATAAACTCACAAATCTACTCTATCAATCCTCTAGGGAGCAAGCTGGTCAGCTCGACCCAGAACTCTTCCCCACTGGGGAAGGCTCAGCCCTGATCCAAGAGCTCACAGATCTGAGTGCTCAACTGCAGAGACTACAACTGGAGTACAACAGCAAGAAGGATGCCCTGTGGAACAGTATCAATGCCGACCTTTCAGGTGAGCTGGCCTGACTACCCACCAGTAAACTTATCACTATTCAGGAGGGGGCATGGGCACTCACAGTAGCTGTGTTAGTGGGTGCTCTGTCCTTGAACACACCCCTTCTTAGATACTCATAAGATATGATATAGTCCATTAATCCCCCATGTTACCATCTAGAGCTGGGAGGAAAGAAAGCAATGCAGGAGCTGACCATGTAGTTACTATGGAGAATCTGAGGTTGTGATCTTGGGAATGATTGTTCAGAGTTTGTGTATACCTGTTCATTGACCCATCCTGTCCCTCCTTGCCCTGCAGGAGCCTTCTCCACCATCCAAACAGCCTACAAGGAATCGACAGATGCAGTGAAGAGTGCAGAGGCCACCCAGCCTGTGCTGGACAGGGCAAAGGAGGCCCGAGGGGATGCCACTGACCTGCAGGGAACAGTCCAGCTCTCCAACACTGCAGACCTGCTCAACCTGGACGACCAGCTGGCCTCCCGGCCTAACCTCACTCCTACCGCTGTGCAGGTGAGATCTAGACCCATCTTTGCCCCTCCCTCACCCTCCCAATTTCCAATGAAAAAAAGGAGATGTGAGGAGGTGGCAGTGTTTTTTATCACGATTATGTCCTTGAGGTAATAAAATGACAGCTGTTGTATTGTGCCATCACAGGTTTGCGGTAGCACTCGCTCCACCCCTTGCACACCCCTACAGTGTGATGGACAGCTGTGCCCTGCCCCTGGTACTGCAGACTGTGTGAAGGGACAGACCTGCACTGGAGCCCTGCCTCTGGGGAACAAAGCTCTGGCAGACACTGAGGAGGTCAAAGGCAGGCTGCAGCAGCTCAACAGCAAGATCACAGAGGCAGCAGAAAAGGTACAACACTAATAAGTAATGACATAAATATAGTACAAACACCCTTACAGATACAGCACAGCGGTGATCAGCAAGGTCACAACACAGAATATTTTTGCAGAACATGTTGAGTAACGATTTGACAGCACAGAGTGAAACCTCAAATACAACACACCACTCTGTACGCTAAGTACAGAACATCACTGTTTATCACAGGAACAGCTCTTTACTGGTGTGGCACTGAACCTTGGCACAAAGCCACAGTGATATAAAGATACAGGACAGCAGACTGCTCAGCTCCAGCTGGGGACTGGAATAGAAGTTTTCAGCACAGTGCTGCAAAAGCAAAGTATTACAGGTCATCACAGGGCCATTTCAATGCAACAGCAGTGAGGACATTGCTGATGGATGCTATACTCTGTCTGAATTTTGCAGTTTGAGCTTGTCTGAGTAAAGACCATCAAACCATCTGTGGGCAAACGTGTCAGCCGACAGATGTTATTGAATTGTGCGGTTAAACTTAATAACAGCTTTCCAAACATATAACAATCCATATTGATCCTTGTGGTTGAGCATCATTTGGAAAAAATTTCTGATCTTAACCACATTTTTAAAAAAGGAGAATAAAACTTGCTGATGTTTGCAACTGCTGCACAGATCCAAGAGACACAGGACTCAGCCAATCAGGTGAGGCAGTCTACAGACGAGCTGTCTGGTCAGATTAAGCAGGCCCGGACTGACCTTGAGGAAGATTTAAAGGACATCCGAGACTTTGTCAAGGACCTCAAGAACTTCCTGTCAGGTATGTTGTTTGTGCACCCCACATGCACTACCAAGAGACAGCAATAATTGTAATGTTTATTTGAGATGCTTCTGAATCTGAAAGTCATTATCCAGTTTCTCTTTCTGTGTCAAACAGTGGATATGTGTGTGTGTGTGTGTGTGTGTGTGTGTGTGTGTGTGTGTGTGTGTGTGTGTGTGTGTGTGTGTGTGTGTGTGTGTGTGTGTGTGTGTGTGTGTGTGTGTGTGTGTGTGTTTGTGTGTGTGTTTGTATGCATATGTTCAGAATTCACTATGTACGTGTGTGTATGTGTGTGTGTCTGTCAGTATATCAAGGGCCTTGTTCTCTGGTGTAGCTACTAAACTGTGTATTTTTATGCAGACCCATCATCAGACCCAGCCAACATTCAGACAGTGAGTGAGGAGATCCTTAACACCAAGCTGCCTCTCAGCCTCGCAACCCTGAAGAGGAAGATCCAGGAGATCCGTCAACTGGCCGCCGGCCTGCCCGACAGCACCCGCCTGCTGGCCAGCACCACTCCACAGCTGGACCAGGCCCGCAAGCTCCTGCAGGAGGCCCAGGATGCCAGGTACTGTTGCTGTGAGACCTGGATCTTGGAATGTGTCACTGTCTGCTGCACTCTGCTCTGTCATAGTGAGGCTGTGAGCCTGGTGTGGCGTGGATCTGGTGATTCTCTGTTACTCAGCATGTTTATGAAGTATATGACTCAATATTGTACATTATGTTGCCTCTCTCCAGATCATTACGTAGTGCAGACTTGCTGCTATTGCTAATCACTGAAATTTTATGCTGTGAGACCTTAAGATATTCTTACATATCTGTGTTGTCTCTATTGGAAAACATATTGTTCCTTTGTCTTTTGTTTTGATATGATATTGCAGTCTTTGATCTGTTTCACTTATGTTGGTCTGACATTGGCCCTAACATCACTGTGTTTGAATGACAGGGATACGGCACTGGGGGTGAAGGACAGAGTAGACGGCCTGCTGGGTGACCTCACCACTGTGGAGGAGTCTCTCGATGACATGGATTCCAAAATCCAGGACAGTATGGACATTGTGGATAATGTCCGCAACAACATTGACCAGGTGTGTGAGATAGGAAATACTTTTGCCTTTTAAGTTGTGAGCAACTCATCCATATTAGTAACCCAAATGAGAGACAATTACAGTGCACAAGGCATGCTTCAAGAGAAGCAGTCATGCAAATTCAGTCCATAGTTTGAGCTAATGATATACAGGAAAATCAATTAAATATGTATTTTTTGGTCTATTCCCCTTTCTCTCTCAGACTAAGCCTTTGTTGGACCCTGCTAAGAAGGCGCTGGATGAAGTGACAGATCTGACAGCAGATATGACGCCCCAGCTGGACAAACTGAAGGATCTGGTGCAAAGCGGAGGTCGGAATGCTGAACAGGCCCAGGAGAAGGCAGACGCTGCCCAGACAGAGGCCAATGCTGCTGCAAAGGTGAGCCAATCAGAGGGCTGAGCCAGTCTGGGGGAGGGGGTTCAAAAGGTGTTTTTGCATGAACCAAGAATTTGTAAATGGCAATAGCCTGGATTCAGTCAGCATTCATTCTAAACTTTCACTCTCTATTTAATGCAAGCAGTATTTGTCTTAACAAACCTTTTTGAGAAGAAAATTAATTTCTGAAATTTATGTCACATATTTTCACGATGGTCACACTGTAGAAAATAAATATTCAAATTCACTTCAAGCCAATGTCAGTGGTCTTGAGCATAAAATCAATCAACTACATGAAACATAAAATTACCATGATGAAGATATACACAGTGACAGTTCATATTCCGGCTTGCCTGAACTTATTTCTGTTCTGTTTCAGGATTTGTGCAATTATGTATACATGTTGCTTTAGAGGATAAGGTCTTACAATATTGTATGTGTTTGTGCACAGGACCTGGAGGACTTGCAGAAGCAGCTGGAGCTGCTGAGGCAGAAAGCCAAGGAGTCAAGCGGCAGGGGAGATGGTGCAGGCACCCCTGGGGAGAGGCTGCAGCGGCTGCAGGACGAGGCTGGCGGCCTCATCCAGGACACCGTGGACATGATGGGCAAACTCTCAGGTACCCATCCATCCTACGAGCATCAAGTATAATGGGAAGTACTAGCACAGCTTCACTTCCCAATATTTCCTGCCACTAACCCCTCTTTTTTCCCCACACCCAGGTGCAGAGGAGTCCCTTACCCAGGCCACAAACCAACTCATGCAGAAATCCCAGAAACTGACTGGGCTAGATGAAAAGCTCCAGGAAATCCTGGACGAAATCAGACAAAAAGCCCACTTCATGAGCACCTGCCGTGGGTAACTGCCAAGCCTACAGCCACCACTGTGGCCACCTATCCACGTGGAGGCCTACTGAAGCATATACTCTGTTACCCTTTTACCATGTTTACACACATGCATTCTAACTGATGAAACTGTTTGAAATTGCTTCCTTAATCGTTGCTGATATTGAGCAGTGAGCAGCTGTTAGCACTTTGCACAGGTTGTTTGCAAGAAAGCCTTGATCTTGTACCAACTTTTATTTATTATTTATTTATAAAATGTTTCTAACCCAGCATTGCACATCTTTGGACCTGGATGGTTTGGCCTCTGTTTATCATCAGTTTTTGAGAGGGAAATTACATTCATTTTGCCAAACATCTGAAGACAATTCACAGTTAAACATCACATACCCTTTTGTCCAGCTGTTATTTGTATCACCATTGGCTGCACAACCAATAAATCAGACATATCCAAAGTCTGAATAACATCTCTCCAGGACTTGATTTAGGAATTGACAGCTGTGATAAACATTGACTCAATCAATGCAAATGTATTGTAAGACATAGTTATGGTATGTTAAGTTAAAAGTAATTAATTGCAGTACCAATTACAAATATGTAATGCCACCCACAACCACAGAAGATGGAGGTGGAATGAAAGGATTGTGATACGGGAAGAATATTCAGTGCTGTCTCTGAATTAGCCCAATACACATACATTACTCTCCATCTTCCTGGACCTTCATATCAATTCTCCAATAAAAACATTTTTCATGGAATTCATCTATGCGTCCTGATTTTAATTATATATGGATATAAGACTTAATCCTCAGGTGCTGCGAGTTATTACATCCCTGCTGGTCATCTGATTGACCGTGCTTGTCCTGTTGGTCTGACATGTGACGCGTGACCCACTACTTAAAGGCTTTAGAGCAGACCTAAGCGGATCATATATGCAAATCAGGTCAACGCACAGAAACTGGAGCAGCCAAGCCAAGCGCATTGCCCCACACGTGCTATATTTATACCCATGACATGTAATATCCCTGGGAGTGACTACAGGAAAATGGGGCTGTGTTCTCTTATGTTTTTATTGGTCATGCTGACAAAAAAGGGACACAGCTGACATTGTATTCCCACAATACAAACACAGGTATCATTGCATGGCTTTTACAGCAGCATCACTAGAACACCTATAGCAGCTTATCAGCACACAACTGCTGAATATAATTTCTGAGTCATAATAACAGTTGCACATTAGCAGACAACCCTTTGGCTCTAATAAGCATCAGCATTTAGCTTAAAGATAAGATGTGTTATGTTTGTATTAACACCTGTAAACCTTATTCAGATCTGCTGGTGAAAGCAGCAGTCCAATCCAGTCCATTTATTTGGACTACACTCATATTTACCTGCACATTGATATAAAAATATAACATAAGACCACAATATACCCTCACCACCTCCAAAATGATTCCATTGAAATAAGAAAACTACCAAGTACTAGATCATGTAAGAATCCACTTAATAATAAGACAAGACTTTACCAGCATGGCTGTAACTGTTTTGGTATTGTCAGTGTGAAGTCCTTGCTCATTACAATGCTAATTTATACTTTGTGTCTTTCTTGGCTACTGGAGGTTAAAGCTCATTCTGAAACGCAGGAGTCCAAAGTGCAGGACAAAACAGACGATGTCAATTCAAGAGCGTGCAAATACATTTCAAATAGCCATGCAAGGAAGCTAGTCACAGCATCAAATTATATTAACACCTTTTCAGCTCTCTCTTACTTCATCACAGAGCTTTAATTATAGCAACAATAAAAAAATATTGTTCATTCTTATTCAAAAATACATAGTCAAGATTGGGATCTCCCCTAGTGCACACAAGACGATTTGTTGTGCTGCCAACTAGGTATGAAGGTTGTGTAACATCATATATGTGAGCGAGTGACTGCATGAGTGTATATAGGTCATGGCACTCCTCTGAAATCCACCAGGTCCCGACCCAGCATTTGTTAGTCTTGGAATAAAGACTCCTCCTCCATGGAAAGCTCCAACCAAAGAGCCACAGGCTTGCCAGGTACACTGGTAGTGCTGCCATTCTGGCTCCTGATGTTGCATCTCTGACGTAAGAAATGGATGAAGGGAGGGGGGAAGAGAGAAAGTAATTGAGGTCTTTTGGTTAAACAGGGTGAATTTCTTGTCTGCTGTCCATCTATCACTGTGTGCTATTCATCATACATACATGTTTGTGAAAGGAGAAGAGCAAGCATTACCTTCTCAAAGTGCCCTCCTTCATAGGCAGCTGAGCTGATCACATGACAGAGCACACCCCAGTCTGCAGAGCCTGGCCATTCCTGTTGGCATGCTTGTTCATTGAATCAAAACTACAACACAACACAGACAGGGACATTACATTATATTCATTACAGTCATTTAGCAGACTCTCCCTCAGCTGTAATGAGGCATGAACAGGTCTATGCTTGCTTCCATCTGCAATTGATACTGAATGTCCATGAAAATAATAAATGTCTAAGCAAATGACTGTAGCAAATGTGTCTAACAGCCATAAGAATTTAGTCATTTATATTTGTCTTTTTTAACAGAGTCAAAATATTTTAAGCGTCACCTGATAAGTTTTACACAGTTTGACACACTTCTCTGTTGAGTTTCCTGTTGAATACAATTTTACCTTTTTGTTGTCCCATTGAGGGAATCAGGCTGGTAGCAGTAGGCATGTCTTCCTGTCTCAGTGACAGTGAGGGCGTGCATCGGCTCACTGTTGCAGGCCCTCAGTGAGTGATGCTGGGTTCTGGTCTCACAGAGGACGGGCAGCACAGTCATGTGACAAGTCGGCGGATTTTCATTGAGCTCCAGCTTTTCAGGGTGCAGATTGTCATGAGAAGGCCCAGGGGAAGGAGCACCATGGACATGAATGGCTGGCACAGTGAGCTCTTGCTTTTTGCCCAGGGCCTCAGAATGGGCTAGCTGCAGTTTTCTCATGTGGTTGATTGCAACCGTGGCATTGAAGGCTTGCTGTGATGTAAACAAATGAACACACATACACTACTAAGAACAAAGCCTTTATAATAATATCTTATTAGATAGTATACTACAAATCTTGGTCAATGACACCTATCGCTCCCCTAATATATGATAAACAGTGATATAAACATGTAACAATATAAAGAAATATAAGCATCCACACAATCCCTTACCCTGGTTTTAATTCCAACATTTATTAAAATACTACATGAAACCTTATGAATAACAGCAGGCCTCTACTGATGATTAAACTGTAAACTGATAATAGAAGGGTTAGCAAGTAAAAAACTAACTTAAATTTATATGCACATATTTGGGAACATTGTGTTCTGCAACATGGTTGCATCCAAAATCCACTTTCAACTCACTCTCCACTTGGACTTGGCAAAATTCTTCTGGATCTGCTCACTGACTGAGTGGTAGATATCCTGGCTCCTGGCTGTATCCCCAATTATCCTGAAATAGAAGAAAAATTACAACCTCAACAATCATAAACCTGTACACTACACTATTTTCTACAAACAAGGATGAGGGAAAGGGGAGTCAGAAATCTGATGGGCAATGCCTGTAAATCGGTTTGATTGCCATGTCAAGTATCCATTTGCTCTGTATAACTCACCAGGGATGTCTGAGGGCCTCTTCAGTGGTGAGGCGCATATTTGGATTTTTCTGCATCATGTTGCGAATGAAGTCTTTGGCTGGAGGAACAAGGGAGTGAATAATTACGGATGTGAGAGGCAGAGAAGCATAGCGAGCACACTCAGCCCTCCTGTTCAGATCAGGCACCATTGAGCAATGACATTTATTGTTATGACAGTAAGAGGATGACAGACAGTAGACTCACCAGACTCTGAGATGTTGTCCCAGAAGGGTGAGTCAAACTCATACTGCGCCTTCATGATCTTAGAGAACAGCTGAGTCTCAGTATCCTCATAGAAGGGTGGGTATCCACACAACCTGGGAGAGAGAGAGAGAGAGAGAGAGAGAGAGAGAGAGAGAGAGAGAGAGAGAGAGAGAGAGAGAGAGAGAGAGGGAGAGAGAGGAGAGAGAGAGAGAGAGAGAGAGAGAGACAAAGAGAGAGAGAGACAGAGATCAGAATGTGCTGTGCTTTCATCAAATAATGATGGATAGCATAGGAGTCAAATATCAGATAGAAATCAAAGAATAGGCCAATAAAATTTTGTATTACGATTTTGATTTTGCATGCTCCACAACAGGGCACTGATCATCACTGTTAAAAACACAGACTTATGGAACACCTAGAAGAGAATAGCAAGGGTATGGTTGCCTTTTTAATGTGGTTCATAACATTATATTTTATGTACTGCACTAGGCACTCTGCTACAGAGGTACTGACTCTCAAAAATCAGTTAATCTTTTCATAGGCTTCATCAGCTAACCTTAGCCAACCTGTGGTTTTGTAAACAGTCAGTTTCTTTCAAAGTCACATACATCTGCTCACTGCACATACTACATACAACAAATGTTGATGCACCAGTAGATGCCAGTGTCACACTAATGAGACAAACACCTTTTTCCACTTGATTAGTTAGCATTGGCCTAACAAACTGTAAGGTGGTTTCTGTTTTCTACTGGAGCACCTCTGATCAGTGGAAAAGATCAGTGGAAAAGTGCCCTGCAGCGCTATGAACAGACATACTGGATCATAACCCTATTGTGCCCTCAGTGGCCTCTGTCCCCTGAGCAGTACTCACAGGATATATGTGATGACTCCAATAGACCAGCAGTCCACTGCTTTGCTGTAGGGCTTCTGAGCCAGGACTTCAGGGGCTGTGAAAGTCATTACAATTTTACTTTTTCTTTTGGACATAAATTGATTCTCTAGTGTTAAATACATAACCAAATCAGTTTGAATGAGGAATGTAAATGTTTAAAGATAAGAATTAGCACTACAAAGGCTCTTATACAATCAGTTTTTCTATCAAAATTAAATCCGTCTTCAATTCTTATTTTACTTGCATATGTTGGTCACACCTCTCATATTGCCTCTCTTACTCATCTCTTCCAGCCCCAACTGATCCAGTGTCAGGGCAGCCTATTATCCTAACTACATCAATGTTTTTTTCACGTCATGCACATCTCCTTACCTACATATCCTGGCGTACCACAGGCAGTGGACATTACACCATGGTCCTCCATCTTGGAAAGGCCAAAGTCACTGATCATAATTTTTGCATTCTCATCTTGGCTGTAGTACAGCAGATTCTCTGGCTGTTAAGGAACACAGGGGAACATCAGTCTCAGGTTCTTCACTAACAGCATTTAGAGAGCACATGGCTAAAACCCTAATGTATTAATAATTACTAATAGTATGATATATTCTCCTGTGATATTATCTGGCATACATGATTAATCAGATTTCCTTGTTCTCTTCAAAATATTCTCAGAACTTGGTTGAGGTATTAAAATTGGTTCAGTTGAATCATTGAGTGAGATCATTTAAGTACATGGGTGAAACAGTCTGATGGACGCTCCATCCTGGATCAAGGACTGAATATGCTGCTCATTCTGAGAGAGCTATTGAATCTTTCATTCCCTCATTGATGCTTTTTGTACATTTGAGTTTATTGCAGACAGAACATGGACGGCAGATTTCAGTCCCTGGGTGTCACAATACAGTATGTCTTGGATGAATTTTAACTAGCAACTGATTTACAAAAATCATCTTAAGAGATATAATGAAAAACATTAGATCATCCCTTGAACAGACAGACCTGACATCAAAGTCCTGTGGTGAGACAAACAGGTCATAGTCCAGTCTGAGTGAGGTTAGCATTTTTTGATGGCATACCTTCAGGTCACGATGCACAATGCTGTTCTGGTGCAGGTAGTTGACGGCTTGCAGCACCTGCCGGATCACCTGGCTCGCATCTTTCTCTGTGTATACCCCACGATCCAGGATTCGGTCAAACAGCTCACCCCCTGAAACACTGAAAGGCAAAGAAAGAAACAGATGGGAAGATAAGGATGCAGCCTGTCTCTGTACAACAGTAGCCAACAGCCTACAGCCCCTCTGCCATTAAAACCTTCTCCATTCATTCTTCTTTCAGTGTGACTCTACACTCGATACAAGGTGGACTGACCACACATGCTGTTCATCCCTGTGAACAAGCATTACAAGGCATGCCATCTCCTGACGGATTTTGGTAATGTGCTTACATTTTACACCATTGTGGATCATTGAGCTAAATAAATGGCTCAAATTGTACAGTCATGTTTGAGGAAAGGGTGCTATAATCAACCAAGTATCTAAGCCTGTAAATTGATTCACAATGCTATTGTCAGACTTGGCAGATTTATTCCATTCCCAAATCACCCAATAAGTGTTCATACAGCAGTTTTTACAAGCAGTTTCCTACACAGGATTGCAGTTGGAGAAGGATGAAGTAAAGAAAGAGAAAAAGAATGACAGAGAGAGGGATGTATCAGGATGTGCTGTGTTTTTCATGAATGCATCCCACTGCATAGCAACTGAGTCAGCCTGAAGACTGACCTTGATTGATGCGAACTTAGCTATATTGGGATGGAATGAATAGAAGAATTGAAAGAACAGGTGAATGGGCTCACTACTCACAGCTGCATGACGAGGTAATAATGAGTCTGACTCTCATAGAAATCCTCCAGGCAAACCACGTTATCATGTTTAATCCTAAAACAGACACAGAGGGATTAAACATCTAATCACAATAATGATATCACTACAATACTATAATTCTAATCCTTATGTGGACCATTTCATAAATATTCTTACATCTGTGAAAATAATTCCTGCCATTTTTTTATATATTTTTTTACAATCAATAATGTTCAGTGAATACAATAAGACATTAGTCCTTGAGTCAATCAAAAGCTGAAAGAACATGAGCAGCCTGGATCAGGCCAAGCTGAATGAGGAGGCTGCACACGACTGGCTGGCTCACTCACCTCCGCAGCACGGCGATCTCGTTCTCCAGATTGTTGTCCCTCAGCTTTTTCTTCTTGACGCATTTCAGGGCAAAGTGGTTCCCTGTCTTCCTCTCCTTCACCATGAACACCTCTGAGAAAGCTCCCCTGCATAACCAGACCAAACATGACATCAAATGCAGTTCTAGACCCACTGGAACTCTTGGCTAAGGCACCTCCATTTTGAAACATTTGCAGTTTGGCTGTTTTAGTCTGTCAGTTCCCTTGATTGGGTAATGTTACAGTCTAGGCATGGTGGGGTAAAGGGGCAAGGGTAGGGCAATTCTTTTGCCCATGATGCCATCTTAAGTTGTATGTCACACTTAAAATTACAGCAAAAAATTACACATTAGTTCACCACAAGGTTCATCTACACTTGAATGTTCACAATGTAGTGGAAGTGGGGACAATAATACCTATACCCAATAATGTTGTTTACCTTTACATTTTACATTCTATATGTATATGTCTTTGGTCTTCTGAATATGGCCCTAAACATGTTTACCAAGAGTCACAATTTCAAACGAAATAGGGACTACAGCTTCTTTATCTTCAAGTAGAACTGAATTTGAATCTCTGTGTTGTTGTCCAGTTTCTGCCCTATTTTTGGCAATGTCTGTGAATAGCTGTCCTAGCAAGTGGATTAGGGCTCAAATACCTTATGCAACTGCACCTGTAGAGGCCCCAGGGCTTTGGAAAACGGCAACCTAGATATCTGCTTCTCCTTACACATGTCTGTCCTCACTTATACTAAGGCTGCAACAAACCACACTAAATCATGGCCAGCCTGTCTGATTATGTATGTATGTATGTACATGTACATATGTATTGGTACCAGGGATTAAAATCATACCCTAGCCCAAAAGGAAAAGTATAATATGCCTATAAGAAGTGCTCTCTTGTACGCACACACACACACACACACACACACATGGATAAGACTACCTGTATAGGTAGTCTTTTCCATGTTGAAACTGGTTGTTTGGAACATTGTGGCTGCACACTGCAACAGATCTGACATAAAGAAGAATGAAAAACAGTCCCTCCCTGGAGCACAAAAAAAGCCAGTGACAGGCCCTGCAATGGGCCCATTGCTAAGAAAGGTATAGTAATGTTCCTGTTACTGACATGAGGACATGTCCTGCTGTCCATATCATGATATGCCTACAGTGCTTTGCAAAACGTACTTTTAAATTCCTTATATTTATTGTTTAAAACTATAGGCATATATAGAGCCACCTTTACTTCACCTACCTACTCATACCAAATCATGTTATACTACACCATATGTGATTTAGTGCAACCAACAACCAGATTCAATTGTGCCTGTCATACATACCCTACCTTGCCTCTCTGTGTCCCCAACACACAACATCTGACAGCCCAGCTATTGATATAAACTATAAGTATTCAACACAGTAACACTGTCCTTGATATTGGATTGGTTCTGTATATGAGGATATTGCACAAATTGTTTTAATGGGACAAATATTATTGTGTAAGGTCACAATTCCATTATACTTACACTTTCATTTTATTTTTAAGTTGCATTTATTTAACCACATTAACCTTACAAAGAGTAAAAATCTCTTTTGCAAAGAGACCTTGGAAGACAAGCAGCAAAACAAAGCAAACACAATTCACACACACAACAATAAATACAATACAAAAATGCTAAAACAATGCGTGTAAATTAGCAGAAGAAGAAAGTCTTAGAAATAATTACATGTCACCACAAAGTAGCTATTTCATCTTCTGACTTCCTCTACTAGACTGGGCCCTTAACCAAAACAGTCCATTAAACTGACACCAGCAGGTACTTTAGCACAGTATATATCTCTGGATTAGTAGCAGTCAGCTGTTAGTCATTTTTCCACAGCAGTGGTGACAGTCCAAGCCACAGACAAGTGCATCAGATAAGTGCTTAGGTCACATGGCCCATCTCCTTCAGGCAACTGTCCCATGTTCAGCCACGCTGCCTCTGACATAACCACAGCCGGGAACTTATTTACAGAAAATCTTGGATAAGGTGCAGCCTAAGCCGGTTTTTAAGAGTGATAAGAACAGCTTAGTGGTTGTGAATCAACCCTGAGACAACACAAGCCTTTCTGAATCAATAAGCCTTTACTGTTAGCAAGCCTCTGTGTCGAAGGTCCGGTAAACCCCACATCTTGTGAAACCAAACCAGAATACACACTTTGTCACCTCTCCTTAAAAACTACTTTTGGTGTCTGTATTTTTGGCATTCAATTTATGGCAACTACAATTTATGCTATTTTTTTCATAGTTACAAGTTGATAAAACAGTTACTGTATTGCATACTTGTTTAACATGTCTTGTTTCAGCTGTACATCATAACCCTGTATTACAATTCAACCATGTCTTAAAAATAATGATAAACTGCAAAGATAAATCAAACCATGTCAAATGCTAAATGATGGGTTTTCAAGCCCATTCTAGACAAAGAAGCTTTGTAATCAGTCTAAAAAAAATCTTTCAGAATTCATACTCCCAAAGTGCTTTTTTAAAAAGCTTTCCTGGTGTTTATGTGAGATGAGATGAGAAGCATACAACTTCATTGCTAATGACCATTATCAGCCATTTGTCATCAATCAGCTAAGCTTAGGTTGCATTGGACATGATCAGGGCCATTCATAACTAGTATTCCTAATAAACAGGCTTGCAGTAAATGTGTTTGAGCAAATAATGGCATCTTTCCCATGTTAAAGAGAAGTATTCCATTAAGCCCTGAATTAAATTAAGGCATGTACACTAACCTCAGCTGTCATGGCACCGTATCACATGTGTGGATTTCCTTACAGGCATTTTACACCTCTGAGAACTACTGCCTTATAGTGACTGGCTGCTGAACTTGCTATTCACCCAGTGAAATTAACAAACATGTTTCACAGGGAAATGTCAAATTCTTTTATTTATTTCATTTATGTATTCAGATTTAAGTCTTATGTAATCAGGTCAGAATCACTGATCCCAAAACTTCAGTAAGATACATGAACAAGATATTCTAACCACAGGCCTTGTACCCTTGCAAGACTCAATCTCCAGAGGTTGAAAGAGTGTAAAATGTTAGTTTCACTCTGTTAGTGGGTCCGGCTTATTGGTGTGATCACTTCATTAACTCACTCTGATTGCAAGGTCAAATACAATACTTACGATCCCAGCACTTCCAAGAAGTCAAATACATCACGGATATTATCCGTACTCTTCTTCCAAGGGCCGTGTGCCTCCTTTCTTCCCATGATATCCGTTTGAATTTCAGTGGGAATTTCTGTCGGGATAATAAACAAGAATGTTTTTTCCTACCTCTTTGGCTCAGGCATCAACAAAAATGTACAACTGAAATGTAACCAAGCTGACTAACAAGACCTTAAAAGTAAGATGAGTGAGAGACTTCCTCAGACAACCTGCTACCATTTATGAAATTACATTCCTGAATTCACTGGATCCCCAAATGTTTTTTAAATCTCTTAACTTTGGCTCACAATTATATCCAAGCGTTAATATATATAATCATCTACATCGTTTGGTGAATTCAGCAATTATGCAAAGTTAATTGCAACACAGTTCTTGTAGAGACCGAGAATGGCACTCATTCAATTGTAAGTAAAAGTTAAGGACAAATGTTGACTGAATCCCAATGAATGTCACAGCTACCTCCATAATCATTAGTGTGGGTCAAGGTTGCGCTGCAGACACAGCTTAGGCAGGACGGACGCTGTCTGCCAGATAGGCTCCCAATGACCTTCCTGAGCTCATACCACCTACACACAGCTACAGCACAACAGTTAGCCAGTCAGTCATCTCTGCTCATGCTAATTATTTTATTGGTTGAACCTCTAAGTGCTAACACAGCTACTCAGATGAATTAATTAAATTTTTCTCTAAATATAAATGGGTCTCTCTGTAGGTTCTGGAGAACATGGCCATCTGTTAAAATGTTGAGAGACAAACTCAAAAGGGCTTTTGTCTGCAAGGCAAGGCATGATTTCCAAAATAGAGCATTGTTCAAAAAACAGCTCTTCACAATTCTGCACTGATCTCTACAGATCTGAGTCAGCAATTAATACACTGTTCATTCTTTTTGAGCAATTACTGCAGGGGATGCTCCCAACAGTACATATAACAAATTGGATAATTGAGGAATATATGTTTTAATAACACAGAGACTTGTGCAGAGGTGACATGTGCGTTTCCATGCTGCCCGTCCCTGGGTGCAACTCAGACCTGATTACACTAACGACACAGACACTGGCGTCAGCGGGGAGCAGGTGTCCTCAATCCCCATCCTAAGGCTTGTGGTGTCTGAATGCTTATGTTCTGTTCACCCTTTCTCCACCTGATCAACAAGCCACTGTCTTAAAAGGACACCTGGGGTGTTCCCCTGAGAAATCAAACCAAGGGCTGGTCAGGTGGCATATTCAACTAAAGCACTGGTACAGAGAAGAGAATCTTACTTGTAGTAGTGCTGACAATGGCTGGCAGTCCTGTGGTGCAGTGAATGATTTGCTTTAGTACCACCAAAGATGAGAGGGTTTCAGTCAGCAGAATATCCCCTCCATCATCATACACAGACTCGTTTGGTCCGTCAGGTGCTTTCAGTCAGTCAGCACTCATTAACAAGCCCTTGTGCTGGTGATTGAACATCTGGCCACTTAATCAACCCCAGTGTAACTGGTTCAACGATTTCCTCCCCTTTCACTGCAACCTGATGTGTGGAGAGCATTATGGTACAAAATGGTTGATGGTTGTTAAGACTATTTTTCATTCATTAACTACCTGAGCTTGTCACTCAAAAGTTACAAGTAATTTGCCTCAGTAATTATCCAACTATGTATACAACAATAGTGTAAATATAAACTGTACATGACTCTAGTCACAAGTATCTGCTAAATGATTAAGATGAAATATAATGTAAATGTACTCAGCTGTCTTAGATGATTACGTAATAATCTGCAGTTACAAATGTAAGAAGCCAAGAGATTCATTCAAGCATTCAGTCATATATGACCCAGCTTGACCTGCTCATTCAGACTTTTTACAGACATTTTTTGTCCATATGTTGACCAGTCTTTTTTAAAAAGCCTGCATATTGAATGAATGAATGAATGAATGAATGAATGAATGAATGAATGAATGAATGAACAACTGAATGAATGAATGTGGAAGCATAAACCACAGGGCAGCAAAACCATACAGCTGGCATCTTGTCTATCTGTGTTCAGCTCATCCCATTCTGAAGAAACGAATTGGCTTTAAATATTGCGCATCGATGTTCAGTGTTTATCTTCCTATATAGATCCATTGCATATTCCTCTGGAACTTATTTCAATTACTGAAACAATATTTAAAAGAAAAAGAAAAACAATACACTTAGCTGTAAATTAACGTAACAAGAAAATAACTGTGATAATATATCAATGATTACATTACCAAAAAATAGCACTTACTATAACAAAACGATTTACTATTAATTCTGTGAAAGCCAGTGAAAAACTTAACACAAGGACAATGAAATAAACACGGCAATAATATATACATATATATGTATACACACATACAAAAGCAATGCCAAAAATACCAATAATGGTACCTGTGTCCGTTCCCATCGTCTCTTTTCCGCTGTACCGGTGTATCTCCAAAGCTGTCTACGGTTTGCTGTGATATAACTGTACCATTTGCTGACAAATTGATTACCCAGATCTTTTTAATCCACGTCACTGCGTTGATATTAATAATTTCCGCCAGTTGGCAGGGAGGGAAACGCAACTCAGCTGGGAATCGCGCATGACTGAAGAATGATTCTCGGTTCATTTTTAATGACCTTTACGCAGTACAAATTCAGCGACTGATAGTTGAATAGGATAACAATTTAACTTTTGAGCGTGAACCAACGTAACTGCATATGTGTATTTGGGCACAACTACTCTGAACTGAACTGAAGTAAACTTAACGCGATGATGAAATTATGGAATTTACAGTTTGTGTGATGTACACGTCTTGCAGTTACACTCTTTATATTAGTCATTAATTATTGGCTTAGGGAGATTGCGCATTTAGTCATGTGTTTTAAATCTAATGAGAAAATTCCGAACCCTGTCAAATCTACAAGTTCACCGTAAGACATGCGATCCGATGCAATGAATGAATGAATGCATGAATGAATAAATAAATAAATAAATAAATAAATAAACACAACCTGTTGTAATGTATTACATTTACATTGGAGATTCGTATCATCGACATCTACAACGAAGAAATGAGTTTTCGTAATGTTCCTTGCAAACATTTAAGATTACATTCTGCAGAAAAAAATGAAATTTGGTGTCTAACATAAGTGCACTAAATGTGTACTTTAAAATAATGACAATAACTCAGAAAAGACAGACAAAGTTTGAATGTTCTTTTCTACGCATGCAAAAAATAATCAAAATGTTTTAGCTTGATAAATTCAAAAAGTTTTTACCTTTCAGACAGACAGAAGAACACTTGGTAAGGTGAGCCGTACTTGGTGTAAAGTGTGCCGAGGAAGCGTCGATCTGTTCTTGAAACTGGGAAGTGGCTTACCCGGGCGGAGACTAACTACTTACAGACCAAGAGGGCAACTGATGTTCCGCACGAACACCAATGCCAAAAAGTCAGTACAGATTACAGTGTTCTCATCGAGGACGCTCAGGTGTAGAATACCCGTGCTGTACCATGTCTATTCGATTCGTATTTTCTTTGTAAAAATGTTTATGCCTGACTCTGCATCCCTTCCTGCTGCCTCAGTGGTCAAATAAACTCCTCTATGAGTATATTTTTTTTACATTTACGAGAGTTCTGAGCATTTACGTTTTCCTCTAGTTAATCTGGCACGATAGACCTTTTTAACATTATAGAGAACATAAAAATAAGAAGCAATGTATAAGGGATTATTTAGTACATCATGGAGATTGTTCAGAAAACCTTTTCCAAGCTTTGAGTTGGTCACATTGCCATTAGTCTTTCAATGTCTGTCACAGAAATCGTGGGATATAAGCCTGCAACGTTCTGTTTATATGTTCATTAAGACTCATAGAAAATGACTCGGATCCGTTTGATGACAGATCATCATTTTTCCTCATAGGCTGGGTTTCTTCAGGTCAGTTTTTGGTATAGAATGTACATACTTCGAGCTCAGACAGTGTGTTGCCAGGCAACAAAAAGTTATTCTTCAAAGGCAGGGATTTTGGCACCTAAATGTTAATGTTATTGTGTATTAACCACCACAGAGAGCTATTAGAAGAGATAGAGTTTACATATCAAAGTAACCGACTTCTTTCATTTTTATGTGTCCTGTTTTATGGATACCTATGTGTGTGTCCGTGTGCATGTTTGCTTACTGATTCAACATTTTCTGCGATCTGATTTTCACTTGTGTGTGTGTAGTAATGCAGACCACCAGACAAAGGTGAAAGTAAAGCGGCTGAAAGACCAGCACAGCACACCTCTCATTATTACATCACATTATTACTGATTCTTGCTGCTAACAAGAGTAAAGAGCATCAGTTCCCTTCCTGCTGTGACTGGCCAGGGTACTTGTCCCTTAATGCTGCAGGGAGCTTGGCACATTTCTATGTATGCATTCATAGCACCATAGTTTGTACATATCACACTTCACACCAGCCCTGTTCTGTTTTCTGTTTAACTAAACAGCAACACTTTTTAAATATCTGTGTATATTCCTGGTGAAATGTGATTATTATCATATACTTATCTTAGATAGTTATTTGTTTTAGTTATTACTTACCACATGAAGTTTCCATTGCATCTTTGTCAACATTACAAGGTTTATTGCATATGATGTATTTGCACTACATGCATCTGTGCCACTTCACACTACAATGTACATTACCCTGTGTCACATTGTACACTCAAATATATTTCCTGTATAGTTATGTTCTTTTCTATATTTAAATATTTTTTCCTTCATATTTATTCAGGTAGAAGTAGTTATTGTTATAGTGAAAAGTAGTATTGTCTTTTACATGTCTGCTATATATGTAGCACTGAGGGATGAGGAGAAACATTATTTCACACCTCTGTATGTTTTTAACGTTGTGGAAGTGACAACAAAGCTTGATGTGTGACTGTCTTGCCTGTCCACATTCAGACTTAACTGTCATTAACATTGTTATTAAAATTGATTTGAAGACCTTCCACAGCACCTAGAATCACTGGGATCTTCATAATTCAGTTAATAAAATAGTCTGCACAGTTCTCTGTGATACAGAATATCATCTGCTATGATCTCTGAAGGGCACAAAAATGATTTTCCATTTTTATATCCCACGTTACCTGCAGGTAATAGGGTTGAGTGTATAAGAATTTATGAAGGGTCATCTGGACAAAAGCAAATTGTCCATTTGTTTCAAAATTTGTCCTCAGAAATCATTGGAAGGAAAAACAGTGCAATGTATTGGGTGTTTTGTTCATTTTTTCAATCTTGATGAATGTTGTTGCCATGGAGACAGGCCCATAGACACTAGCTACTTCTTTCTGCATTGGTTACACATCAGATTCAACACTGACAAAATATGAAATTTCAGAGACTTTTGATGCAATAGAGAGTTGTTGCATTACAAATTATTGTTTTTTTTTTTGTGAAAGGTGAGAATTCAATTTGCAACGCTTACAAAAATAATTGTAAAACCTCACCAACATGTTATTTAGAAAGCAGAGCTTCTTTCAAGTAAGTATATTAAATGAGTACCAAACTCACAGCAAAAAATTTGATAAAATGTGTATAGACCGGTGATTTTCAATAGGCGGCCAGATCCGGTGGGGGGCGCAGGCCGTGCAAGGGGCGCAGGCGGTGAAGTTACACCGGCCCGCGGAGCATTTTCATCCCGCCCACGACCGTTTCACAAACCCCCGTAGTTAAGCAGCCTCTTTTCCTGCTAGAACAGAATGATGGCTGATAGCCTACTGATGATGATGAAAATATTATATTATATTATATTATATTATATTATATTATATTATATTATATTATATTATATTATATTATATTACAGACCTATGATTTAATGTAATATTATTATATTCTTTGCATCCAACTGGCCCATTACTCTGTTCACAAATGTAAAAGTGGCCCACCAAAAATATTAATCGAAAATCCCTGGAATAGACTATTCAGTTACATAACTCTAGAAGTTAAAACGTACAAGCTTTAGACCAATACAATCTAAGTTACTACATTCATATCATATTCTAACTTAATTTGACCTTGCTCCTTACCTTAAAATTCGTTACTGCTAACTGTTCTATGTAAATAAAGTGATTGTTTCTTCCATTACAATACACTCATTCACGATGTCCCATAGTGATAATTATTTTTTTCTTTAAATAACCCTTTACAGAATATGCAGTACAGAGTGCATATTTTTCATTTCTTTATCCACTTTTTTGTCCTTGCATGATGCCTTTTTTTTCAGGGTGACTCACACAGCTTAGTTCACATGTTATCAGCCGATATTGTTGGACCCTTGCTGAAGTAATTTGGGGTAAGTACCATGCTCAAGCATACAATTTCATGATTGAAAACTCTTCAAGTGCCAATCATGAAATATGCTATGTAGCGTTGAGGGGGCAGAAAAGAGCCGTTTTTCTACTCTGGTGAAGAGGCAAATTGGTTCTGGGGAATTGATCAAATCTCTTACCTGATTGTGTTTTCTGTCTCAGACCTTTCGGGGGTTATGATGCAGTGTCTTAGATTCTTGTGTTTTTCTACATCAATATTGTAGCCAAACATTTGATCTTCTTCATCCTCATGCTGATCTTATTGTAATTTATTCTACTTTTGAATGCTGCTTCAGATGAGGAGATTGAAGAATTGATTTCTTGTTGTCTTTGTTAAAGGTGTGCGATGTAATTTTTATGTGGGCTTTACATCATGGATGAAATAGAGGACAAAAAAGCACATCCCCGTAAAACATGGTAAATATGAAGTACATGTACTTTGATGTAATTTTCTATTCACCTGTCTGTCTGTCTGTTGTGTTTAAGAGTGCAGACATCTAAACTGGTGTAGATGTTCAACACCTTTTCCCTTTTGGATCTTACAAGTCCCGAGGGCAACTTCAGGCCAGCAGCTGACTTCAAGATATTTAATTCAATAAATATTTCAATCACAATAAAAATCGGCCAGTGTTATTTCAGCTTGGTGAGTATTCATTACAGTTCATTTGCTGGTTGTATTTTTCATTGACAGTCTAGAACCCCGGACTTCGCATCACTAAATATTTTCAGTTTAAAGGATCGACAGAGGGAGAGGCAAGGTAAACGCTGACTTCTTTGTAATTAGGAGCAGGTAATGTTGCCAACTGGCACAACAAAGCCTATTTTGACAAATAATAAATGGCAGAATGGTGCAATGGTACAAAAATGTCAAGAGGGATTATTCAAATTATTTAAAGTGCCACAGTCATTACCCAGTGACTATGTCATGGGCCATACCCACAAAATACATCACACCTGCTAAACCATCTATCTGGAAGCACAGCATGGGATTTATTGGAAGAGTAAAATTACACTTGGCACATTTTCAAATTGAAAATTGCTTTCTTTTTCATGTTCTCTGCCTCATCCGCCATTTACCCAAAAACTCTTTCACTGGCTGCACGCAGATTGCTGTTAATGAATCAGGAAACTAATGAACCTGAACAGCTCCATTATACCACAATGCAACAATTATGAATGCTCTCTGTGGACACACACAGACACCACAGACACACACACCCGCTTTCAAGGCCATGTCCAAGTACATGTACAGCACATTTCAGCCAGTTTTAGGGCTTCTGGGTTTATTCTGGTTCAGTTTCTTGATCAGAGAAGGTAATTGAATCCATGGATACATCAATTGAACATCATTACATCAATTATGAAATGCTTTGTCTCTGACATCTTTTTTCTTCTTTCACCAACATGAAACTGTATATTTTTTCCAAAGCCATTGGCACAGAGCACATATAAATGAATAAATATGTTATAAATTGCCTGAATGCTCACACTGCGGATCTCTTTTTTCAAGGTATACAGATATTATTGCCTAATTGGTCTACCTCCTTCACAAAGCTGTGTGGTGTGGCCACTAATAGCTCTTGTAGATTTGTAAAAAAGGATATTGATTGCAAAAATAAATAAACGGTCATATTTTAAGTAAAAGTGTGTCATCATTCATCTGAATCATCTCCGCCTGCAACGCTGTCATATTATTCATTAACTGCTGCAGATCTCCCAGGTGGCGCTTTGATTTGATTAAACCAGCCACAATCCCTGAGAAAGACTGCAGCCCTGTGCATCAACCCTTCTCATTACTGTTCACTTACATGCATCTAAATGCAGACCTGTTCCTGAAACTGGTATGGTAAGACAGTGTGGGTAATCAATCTCCAGGGTCACCCGTGACATTGAATCATCTTGAATCAATTTCCCCCACCAGTGAGAGAGCTGAAGTTCTAAAGGGCACAATAATCTGCACAAAGCAAAACATTTCCATTGCATCTAGAGTGAGGCTCTGATAGTGGCCTGTGGCGTTTTATGGAGTAACATTTGAATCTACTTTTACTGTGGACTGAAGCCCTGGGCAGGACCTTTCAAACATTAGACAGCATTACATCACTACATAACTTGATACCTTTTAAAACCATAACCTATTACAACAGAACAATTAATCTCACATGCTCACAGATGAGGATGCACAAAGCAAAACCATGTGCACTCACACACCACTTATAAGTGGGCTCAATAGTACTGAACACAGCTGCAGTTTCATGAGTATTTAACCAGTTCTTCAAGCAATCCTAATCTTCATGGTAAAGTCAACAAGGATAATTGAACATTTGAATGAGGTATTGCATTGTGAGGTATTCAAATTTGATTTAAATGTCTGCACCCTTTATATGTATAGGTACAAGACCACAAAAACTGAAAGCCTATATGCAACTGGTGAGACATAAATACAAGGAATAACTACAGCAGCCCCTGTTGGTGCAAAATGGTACTAGCTTTATGGCCCCTAATGGAAGCCATATGAACACACAGCAGGTCCACGCAAGAGGGTGTACAGTTTGCGCACCTTAAAAAACAATGTAATCGTGAGGGTAATATCTTTATATAGTGAGCAGAAATGCTTGTATGGCAGACCTTCTTGGAAAGCAAAGTTGTTGATGATGTTGGCAGCAGTTGGTCTGGTGAGCACACTCTTCCCTCACAAAGAAACAGAAACCCTGTGCCTTTGGAATAACAGCTTGTGTGTACATTATACCAAAGATTTCCTGAGAATAATTAACAAATGGTCAGTAATGGTCAGTAACACGTTTGTTTTATGGATTGAATCAAAACACCTCTATTAGATTGCATTGTCTGCTACAGTTCATTGGTGGTAGCTGTGGCACGCCTGGACTTCAGTGGACGTTGCTCCTTCTGTCTCAGAGGTTAATTTGTATGTAATCTAGAACAATGTCTCTCACAGATCTGCACAGAGGACTCATAGCCAAATAAGTGGGGCTTTTAGACGCCAAAGTAAGACTCCCAGCAGTACAACAAATGACAATGCTATCACAAATACCCATAAGAATATCCAGTAGCAGGGAGAGAGCCAGGAACTGGGTTTTTGTTCAGTCAAGGGTGCAGACCTAGAAAAGGACAGGTTGTTACTAACAATCAGCTGCAAAACATGTAACAAAAAACTGAATAAGTGCACCTAGTGTATAATTCACTGCTGTTTACTCTTTGCCCACAACAACTGACACAAATGATCTCTAACTGTATGTATTAAATGAAACACAGAACAGGAGGGAGTAATCTAGAAACATTTTGGAGAACACATACAAGTCCACTGACATGTCCTCCGAGTCACTGAACTGGTGCTCACTCTCTGCGCCGGATCCTTGGACCTCATCTGATTCCTCTTCCTCCTTTTCTGCCACACATATCCTCTTGCGACACAAAGTGTCCTGCAGTGGACTGACACACAAAGACACACAGCACACTGTCTTATGATATACAGTTGACTTACACACACAGACACACAGCACATTGTCTTATGATACACAGTGGACTTACACACACAGACACACAGCACACTGTCTTATGATACACAGTGGACTTGCACACACAGACACACAGCACACTGTCTTATGGTACAAAGGTGACTTACACACACAGACACACAGCACACTGTCTTATGGTACACAGTTGACTTACACACACAGACACACAGCACACTGTCTTATGGTACAAAGGTGACTTAAACACACAGACACACAGCACGCTCTCTTATGATACACAGTTGACTAACACACACAGACACACAGCACACTGTCTTATGGTACACAGTTGACTTACACACACAGACACACAGCACACTGTCTTATGGTACAAAGGTGACTTACACACACAGACACACAGCACACTGTCTTATGATACACAGTGGACTCACACACACAGACACACAGCACACTGTCTTATGATACACAGTTGACTTACACACAAAGACACACAGCACACTGTCTTATGGTACAAAGGTGACTTACACACAAAGACACACAGCACACTGTCTTATGATACACAGTTGACTTACACACAAAGACACACAGCACACTGTCTTATGGTACACAGTGGACTCACACACACAGACACACAGCACACTGTCTTATGGTACAAAGGTGACTTACACACACAGACACACAGCACACTGTCTTATGGTACACAGTTGACTTACACACACAGACACACAGCACACTGTCTTATGGTACAAAGGTGACTTACACACACAGACACACAGCACACTGTCTTATGGTACACAGTTGACTTACACACACAGACACACAGCACACTGTCTTATGGTACACAGTTGACTTACACACACAGACACACAGCACACTGTCTTATGGTACAAAGGTGACTTACACACACAGACACACAGCACACTGTCTTATGGTACACAGTTGACTTACACACACAGACACACAGCACACTGTCTTATGATACAAAGGTGACTTACACACACAGACACACAGCACACTGTCTTATGGTACACAGTTGACTTACACACACAGACACACAGCACACTGTCTTATGGTACACAGTTGACTTACACACACAGACACACAGCACACTGTCTTATGGTACAAAGGTGACTTACACACACAGACACACAGCACACTGTCTTATGGTACACAGTTGACTTACACACACAGACACAGCACACTGTCTTATGATACACAGTTGACTTACACACACAGACACACAGCACGCTGTCTTATGGTACAAAGGTGACTTACACACACAGACACACAGCACACTGTCTTATGATACACAGTGGACTTACACACACAGACACACAGCACACTGTCTTATGGTACAAAGGTGACTTACACACACAGACACACAGCACACTGTCTTATGGTACAAAGGTGACCTACACACACAGACACACAGCACACTGTCTTATGGTACACAGTTGACTTACACACACAGAAACAGCACGCTGTCTTATGGTACAAAGGTGACTTACACACACAGACACACAGCACACTCTCTTATGATACACAGTTGACTTACACACACAGACACACAGCACACTGTCTTATGGTACACAGTTGACTTACACACACAGACACACAGCACACTGTTCTATGGTACAAAGGTGACTTACACACACAGACACACAGCACGCTCTCTTATGATACACAGTGGACTTACACACATAGACACACAGTGTACTCTCCTCTGACTCACAGTGGACTGGAAAAAACAGAACCAGTAACAGACTAACAGACCAATAATAAACATTCATACTGTAAACACAGGGAACAGGCAATGTTGTGTTTTGACACAGTGGCACAGACTGCCACATCACACACTGAGGGGGACGTCTAAGGATACCAGAAACCCTTTGCACCCAGACTTGAAGGAAAGCTTCAGCATCCCGATCAAAAACATTATCCTCTTGAAAAATGACCAGATTACCCAATAATACAAATCAAAATACCATAATAGCAAGCATCCATTTAACTCATTCAAGCTCACTTAGACATACCAACAAAACACACTGGTCAAAAGACCAACAGGCAGACACAAACAATAAGTAATATTGTTACTGTATCTGTGAGAAATATTAGAGAGCTCTTATTTTGAGTTGCACCTGCTGAAATACAACGTTTCAGTGTCTTCTCTTTGACTGTTTGTTGGTTGTTCCATCTGTTGGAGATAACAGAGATCCAGAGGGGCCTGGGGGACACTGGTCCTCGACAAAATTTCTTTTGAGGATGACCCAAGCCTAGGGTCACAGAGAGATGAAGTCAACAAGTGACCAGGCTATATGCAAGCCTATGTGTGAAAATACTTGAGAAGCTTGTGTTCACTTAAGAACTCAAAGAAAATGTATTTGATAAACTGCTCGATTCCCCTATACCTGGTACTTGGCCGCACAGCTGAACCATCTGATCCAAGGGAGTCAGTGTCTCCGCTGGCTTTGACACTTTCAGCGTACTTTGACTCGAGGTCATTGAGCTGTGGGGATGATCATAGTTTGGATTTGAGAACCACATTGCATCAACACACTGCAAACAAAACGTGCTCTCCTTTCAGATCATTCAGTTAGCCTCATCTTCTAGCGCTAAAAAACCCTGTGAATAACCAGTTCAATCCCCAAAGAACTTTGCATTGTTTGGTGACCAAAGACAGACATCTAGCTGGAAAGGATAGAACAAGAGTTAGTGGACCTGATTAAGGTAACTTACTATATAACAAGAAAAAGAAATGACAAAAACAGAACAAAAGACAAAGTCCAATATTCAGTGAAGGACTGCTGTATTTCTTTGAATTACCTTCGATTACATTCACCAACTGTGGCTGGGTGTCCTGCACAGTGAGGCAGATTTCAGCAAAGTGGGAGGAAGGTTGCTGTACCCTGACAGCATTGAGACTGTCAAGAACCTTATGCAGATAAACTCCTACTTTTTTAACCCTGCAGTCTACCAACTGAGTTACTCACATTGTTGTCCGTGAGGACAAGGCAACTGATGCAGTTGATGTGGAAAAATGTAATGTGTTCTTAACAATGTTCCTAGATCAAAAGTTCTCATTTACTGCAGATCACATAAAATGCGATTTTAAGACACTCGCTCATGGAAACAATGCATTTGTAAAACAAAGAATATGCCACCCAGACGTGTATTTTAAACCCCAGGAGAAAAACAAACACAATTTTAACATTTCTAAAGCTATGTTTAAAGATTGGGGGGAATGCCAGAGCCTGAAGCATACAGTTTCTGATGTAAATGTTTTAGAAACGCCAGCAACGTTTCTTGAAAAATAGTTTTTCATCTAAATGAGATTACATTCAATTGCATTAAATAAATGCCTTGGCTGTCTGATCTGAAATGGAGCCTACTGTACACAGAAGTGACTTGACTTGTGGGAGAAATGAAATTCATCTTTACCTCAGCAGTTGTTGGTATGAGAGTAACGCTGACTCTCCGGCGAGTGAAATACTGACAAAAGGAATAACAAGAAATTGTTAGCAATAAGATGTGTGGAAATGTAATTTTAGTTTAGATAAAATGGCTACAATGGAGGGCACTATTCATATACAGAAATAGCTCTGGGCAGCTGTTGAGCTGATGTATACACCAGGCAGCTAGCAGGAGGGACTACAGTAGAAGCAAGATCTCCATTGACACAGCTCTGAAATGGACTCCCTATTCATACCAAGAACACCTGTGCAAAACGATCACAAACAACTACCAGCATATTGTTACCTGTTGGGATGACTGTCTTAAGAGAACACTTTTCATTTCACCATCATCTACAACAAAGTATCAGATAAAAACTCAGTGTTTGTTATATCATAACACAGAATAAGGAATGTCAAACAGTCAAACAGCCCTACGCATACATCATTTCAAAGATCAGGGAGGTTTAAGAGGATTGAATGACACAATGTAACAATTATTACAGTATTTTTACATCTTCCTTGTGTGGAAAGAGGTGAATTCACAGAGAATGTGAAATTAATTTGTTATCTAGACCATTGTGGCAAAGAAACAATGAAACACATTATATTACTCAAAACACATTTTAAGAAGATTTAATTGAGTTATTCCATACTTCTTTTAACATTGTAAAACATCCATAATGACCCTAAACCATGTTCTTCTATTTTTTAATTCTGTGATCCCAAAAATTTTTAAAGCCCCTATAATGACAATATTATGATTGCGATCCCACTACATCCACTGCCATTACTGGCTTCAGTATAGTGACTACTTTTTCAAGTAGCCAATCGATCTCATTATTACACTGAATTCGTTACCGGTAATTTTTTCATGTATCTGTATAAAACAATATCAATAATCATACTGTAACCATGCATCTATAAACTACACAAGTTTTATGCAACAGACTTATGAATGAAATAAGAAAGTATAAACACAATGTTTTAATAAGGGAAATATTTTCCTCTTTCTCTCCTGAGGTTCCTGGAACTGAGCTGAGGAATCTCAGTATAATGTCAAGGAACCAATTCCTTTGAGTCCTCCTGTCCCCTAAGTGGCAGCACTTGCCTGTGGAATCACTGTAAATGCGGCCACGGGTCCTATGAACCAGCCTCCTGGTCTCCTCCAGTTCGGAGCTCTCTGATGCATGCCTTCGTTTCAGGCTCTCCACGTGGGACACCATCAGCTCCACTGAGCGACTCACTCGTGCCTCCTAACACAGTCAGATCCAAATTTTGGCTGAGAGGCACAGACAGTAGGTGTATTTGAGGCACTTCCTGTAAATACACGAGCAGTTGCAGTGTACCTGGTGCACAGCGCCCAGCTGCTCAGCAGCACTGATGATGCCCTCTAAAGTTCCTCCAATGTTGTCCAAGCTAAGCTCCAGCTTCTCCAGGATCTCACCACATTCAACATCCTGACACCTCTCTTTAAGGGACTGAACACACAGACACACACACACACACACACACACACACACACACACACACACACACATAGCCTTTGTTATAAAACCAAATTTGCTTGTCATTGGTCACAAAACCTCAAAATGGGGATTACAGAGTTCATTGACCTCTAACGCAGAATGTTTAAGTTTAGGGAAAGGTGGAGATTGACAGGAAGAGAAAGATAAAAAACATATTATGTGAATGGCAAAGAAATGTACACATACATAGGTTTGTACACATGTTGCAAAACCAGTTTAGCCTGCGTTTGGGTAATCACATAGGAACTCAGGAACTTAAAATTTCTCTTTTGAATACTCTGATTTTTTTGCTCCAAAGATACCTTGAATACCAAAGAAAGAAAAAGCTAATGTGGTTTATAACGAAGCGGAGGACCCCTGGGTGTTACAATGAATGACCAGTTTGCCAGCTCCCAGCTGCAGTCTGCATTGCCACTGTCACAATTCCTACTTTATGCCCTTTTTAAATTAAAAATGTGTTACTTTTTGTGGGGAACAGGATGCCATTGTGTGGGAAGAGCTCACCTCCAGCGTGTCTTTGGTCCTTTCCAGTTCAAGGTGGAGGTTCTCTTCAGCCACACAGCGGTCGTGCTCCTCCGCCTGCAGCCTTCGCTTCAGGGTGTACTGGTCACAGCGGAAGGCCAGGGCCAGCTGAGCAAAGGAGTCCTGTGGGCAAGCAGAGGGTCAGCAGGGAGACCTACTCAGGGAGACCTGCTCAGGAAGACCTACTCAGGGAGACCCCTGAGGCAGCAGTGATAATGTTCTGTTGATTAATTAGCAGTTACGTAAAACAAAATCAGCTCACCTCCACCTCCTCTTCTGTCATCTCTGCACTAATAGTGAACAAAGAAAAAGAGAACTAACGTGAAAAATAATTATGAGAGGGAAAGAGAGGTAATATCAACTTTAAAATCCATGCTTGTGAATGATATGATACTCATCTCCTGTGACTTAATGTACAGTCATACACATGTCATGCAATCAGCCAGTCTGAGCTAGCTGAAATGGAAAACCAGTTTCTCTACAGCAAACGCATCCAGTCATTCAAACCTTATCAGTCAAGGAAGAGAGAGTGAAAGATAGGGCAAAAGAGAAACAGAGAGAGGGAGGGAGAGCAAGAGCTAGAGAGAGAGATATAGGTGTGTCATAGGTTCTGATCCTTCATAAACTCCTTTCCTTTAGTAAACATAAGCACACAGTCTCACAGTCTGTTGGAATAACTATGTGCCTGCTCACATACCTGCCGAGTCCCAGCCGCTCAAGCATGGACAGCTCCTCATAGGAGGCCGCAAGCACATCCTCTGGACTGAGCTCTGAGGAAGACAACAGACCGCACATTCAGCATTAACATTCATTTCCTGTGGTAAATGTTAGCCCTGGCCACAAAGTACAGAAAATGAGAATCATTTCTACATAACACTGCCCTCATGTGGACACAATGCAAACAGTATCCTGGTGCCTTTTTTCCACACAAGTCCACACAAACACACTGATATGCACAAATACCCATACTCATATAATGGTCTAAATGGATTATGGTTCACATCTGCACACTGAAAGTTACACAGATGTGTTACATTTGGAAGATAATTCCTTTAAGGGATTGGGAATGCCTGAAACAAACTTTGGAAGAACATTTGTGTTTATGTTACCAATCTTTCCACAAATGAATACGGTGCTGTTCTTCATCCTTTTACAGTTTGTCTTGTTTTAGGCTCTACTGATAGTTGATCTTAAATTGATAATTGTATTTATATTATAAATCTAAATTGTAGAGAGCTTTGAATCTCAAATATGTGTTTTTTTAATCCCATTTCAATTTAAATTTATGTTCAAAATCTTGAGGTAACTGTTGACGTATAAGCACTGTTTGGCATTTGCACTGAACAGGATGTTGTACCTTCCTCACTATCCTCGCTGTCCCCCAGGATGCTGGCATACTCAGTGGGCTTGCGCTCTGGAGAGAGCTAGAGGAGGAGCAAGCACAGCAGTTAAAAGCCAGATATAAACACATGCGCAGCATATGAGCCAGCTCCTTCAGATTAATCAGCTGGTTTACATCCTACACCAAGAGCAATAAACATGGTACATTCAAAGTGTAAGCAATCAGCGTTTAGAAATAACCCACCTCCCTAAACTATTATCATAATTTTAACATGCATGTTTTTCAAAATAAAACCGCATAGTCCTTACTGAGAAAAAACTTTGATAGCTGTTTGTGTAGTTTTGACTTTTGTAAACATCGCAGGTAACTCTTTTAACTATCTCAAACTCTCCCTGTCCAAGCTGATGCGAATAATCCCAATGGCAATAATACCAATCATGTTATTTATAACAAAAACAGATGTTGAGCATTTATAAAACTGAACATGTATGGCAAATGGCTCACTACAAGGGTTACTTGGTCAATGGGACCGGATATATGCCACATCTACGACCTGAGCTACACTACATTCCTCATATGACCATTCAGGATGAGAAAATACCAGCTACCCTTTTTGCTGGTTCGGGCTGAGCATGAACCTTTTTCCAGAATTCTGTACTGTCCCTTCAGACAGACTGATTTATACTAGTCCGAGCAGAGGCGTGAACACATATCTGTGGAACGGAGAGCGTGGGAGAGAGCGCCTTTTACGGAAGTGAAGAGTTCATCTGTTCCCTCAGCCAGCACCGTGGGTGTACGAAACCACTGGGCCCGTGTTCCTGAGAACTTCCCTCTCTCCAGCTCTCAGTTAACTACTTCAGGTCCACAGACATGGAGAGAGGGAAAATTCTAGATCTCTACTGTAATTTTTCTCTGAAATTTACAAAAGCAAGATATTGCTTTGTATGTGTTATCAGGGGGTTATTGTCATGTCATGTTTAGAAGAACAGATGTCAGTACAATGGTGGGAGCTATAACACTATGACTGGCTCTAAGAGAGTCAGTTACCCTTTTCAATAATACTGCTGCTTACATGAATCTGTTGGAATATACTTCTGTACTTAGTTTTGTGATACACCCTGGAAAAGAACATGGAAATGTCTGTGTTTTTAGATACTGACTCACCTGGTCATTCATATCACCGTTTGGTGTCTGTGGTATGGACATACACTGTGTCCTACACCTCAGCCTTGAGTATTCAGCATGCACATTCCTATAGGGCACAAAGTGTCATTGCTGAAGATGAATTTTAGAGCAAAGGTTAAGGCCAAATGATACATACTACAGCTTCTTGTTTAATTCATGTTGCACTTCATTTACACTTCGCTTTATTTTGGCAGGGTCAAAGTAAATTCCTCTATGGCGTGGTGTTAGTGTCATTTACAACATTTTTGGGAATTATGTATTTCAACTTCAAGTGTGATATTAACCAAAGAAATGCATTACTTTATTTCATTGTAAGACATTCATCTGGGAGGTTTAAGTCCCAGCTGCACAATAACAGCCACGGCCAGAGGTCCACAGTGGCAGGCAGCAACTGGGAAAAGATAGGGGTTAAGCCAGTAAAATTTGTTAGTCTCATCAAGTTCCACTCCAGGTCAGCTAGGCACCTAAGATAATACAATCAGTAAACAATTGTCTGTGTATCTGCAGTGTGGAAAGAAGCTTATCATGTGATTCGGCGGAGTCATGTCTCAGAGGTGGCCGCATAAAATAAAAAATACACATGGATAAACACCTAATTTGGCCTGTTATGCCAGTAGAAATGATGATATGAATGATGAAATACAGATGAAAACTGGAGATGCACAGAACTCTGAGGATTAAGCTTGGCACTGATGCCTCATGCAGAATTCGTCAAAGCCAGAAGTCTTCACTACCTCCTTAGTGTGAGCACTGGGCTCTCGCATGACTCTTTTCTTGGCTCATTGCAGCAGCCCTGTCTAAACAAGTACTGTATACATCAGTAATGGATCTGTGAGAGACTAATGGAATCTCAGTTTAAACTTGCTCAGTAGTTAATGGACAGGATTTGTGTGGTAAATGCTAAATGCTGTATTTACACGTGATGAGTAAAACAGTATACTTTGCCAAGGACGTGTTGTCAGACACCCAAAACAGAAACGGCTGCAAGTCAACGTCTTCAAGGGGCTGTCTCCCCTACCTGGGAGTGTGCTGTGTGCTTTGCGGGATGGGAAGAGATCCCTGGACTGGATGGCACCTCAGGAGTTAGGGATGGATGAGTGTAGGGAGCTGGAGGAGAAGCAGAGCGAGAGAGACAGCCGGTCATGCTTACTGCCGTCGTTGTACAAAGACAGAGAAATTCACAAGCAACCCTAACCCCTAAACAGAGGTAGCATAAGGACAGAGTAAAATACAATTGGGAGAAGTGATGGCACAGGATACCATATCACAACTAGACAGAGGCTAAACAGAAAACAGCTCAATATGTATACATGGTGCAATGGAATAAAACCCAACAGACAATATGAAAAAATGATGTGAGTGTCAGAGAGGTAGACATGTTATCTCTAAATGCATGGAAGAAAGACTGACCACACTGTATGCATGTCCAGAGATGGGTCCAATCATAAGAGTAATGAAGTATCAACAACATTTCTCCAAGTATGAAAACATGTCTCTCTCATCAGCAATTTAAAACATATTAAAATTTCTAATGACGGGCCTTAAGCCTGTTTATCCACCCACATACATGCAAGACCAAATACACTACAAAAACCAAAAGATTTTTGTTTTCCTTTTATGTATGATTTAGTGCACCTTTATACAGTAAATTCCAACCACAACACAATGGCAAAGATTTACAATATGGTTTAGAGGCAATAACATTCACTGCAAACACACATACCAGTACATACTAGCTTTCAAATTTCTGGTTTCAGAGTGTACTACTACTTTTGGTTAATTGCGTCAAACATTTTATCACCACTAATCACATATTTAAAAAACTATGACAGTCCTGACAAAAAGCATAAGGACATTACAATAAATCCATTTAATGTAAATGACTTATTTGCACCACAGGAGATGCTTTGTCAAGGGTACGTTACATAATTTGCAGCTGCGCATGTTCTCTGAACAAATCCCAACTGATTTCTTTGCCCATGCGTTACCCCAAAAATGTCCATCCAAGATACGGCAGTCTGTAGATGACAAGTCCTGGACCTAAACACTGCATTATTGAACCTGTAGTAAAAATGAATATCCTTCTCCACTCAAAGCATGCTGTTCTTACCGGGCTGTGAATATGATGATCAGAGACAGACTGAGCAGGGTAAATCCTGATATGCAATGACTCACACTGGATCCACAGCATGTGTTATGATGTGCTGCCCAACACCATGTCAGAAGTAAACGGGGCTCCGTTTGTTCCGTTCTCTACCCCACCCTATCCCTGGCTTCTCCCAGCAGCTGCTTATTCTCCAACCGGCTGTGTTCCCTCTCTCTAATGCAGACACATGGCATCCACTGTGGGAAGGGAGGTGGGGCAATGAAATTGGTGGTTCCTACACCCCCAGCTTGAGGACCTCAATCCTGGGCCTGGCTGATAAGAATCCTGTGGGAACCGCCCCTTAGATAGTTACACTGCCCCCAACAATGACCTACACACAGAACCATGGTGACTCACCAAACACAACCTGGCACATATCCAACACTACATTGGCTTGACCATCACAGCCAAAGCATGAGTCAATCACATTCTTTGCTGACATGTTATGAAGATACAGCTTGCCTCAAGCTAAAAAGGCATAGCATACTGTTATGTCCTCAGGACTGCTTGTATTCTCAAAGATAGTGTACATTGGCTAAACCAGCAACAACGTCACATTGTTGGCAAGAAAGACGCAAAATCGGGCTCTCTTCAATCTCACTGAAAGGTCAGTCAGTTTTATCATACCAAAAGTAAGCTGTGCAGGACAGGCCAAGCCACATATTTTTTGATACTGAAAAATACACAAATCACACCCTTAACACATTGCTCTTACCTTGAGATCACTGGGGAATTCAGCTCTCTAGCCTGCTTCTGCACCGTGGTAAATCAACTAATCCCATTAGAAGACCAGGCAACAGCAGGTGTTGTGGCCAGCTCAGGAGTGGTAACACCCGATGCCCCTGCATTTCCTTATGTAAGTAAAGAGTGCAACAGTATAAACAGACACACACATTCTCAGGCACATGGACGAAACTATCTTGTGAGTTTAGATTGGACAGATGTTTATGACAATATAATGAATGGTTATCCTCTTATTATGGCCATATCAAAAACAACATTTATTCAAAACTGTCATGCAATTCTATCGATATCTCGTTGGTTTTTGAGTAAATGTGAAGGATGATGATATAATAAAAACTTACGAAGGTATGTACATGGAAAACAAACACCCATCATTATAGTTAAATTCACTTATCTTTTAATATTTACAACTAAATGTATAACTTTAATGAATGATGTTAGCTCTTCCCAGGATTTAAGTATAAAGAGAAATGAATGAAAGCACAGCGCTGCAAGGGAAAAGGATGGATATAAACATCAGTAAGAATAAGTACATTATGGAAAGACTGAGATTAAGTGGTGAAGTCATCTATTCCATTTCAGGGTTGCTGGGGGAAAGCTTGTCCTTCACCATTTATTGATTCAATGCTCAAAGAGCTATTTCTGGGTCAGTGACCAAATATTACATACAAATTTCAGAAGAGCAAGTGGTAAGAACACTGATCCTGGATCAACTGTTTTAGACCAGCTAAACTACCTTCAATTAGGCTTTGGCTTTACCCTCATTACACTATCAGAAGCACTTCATATTTCATGTTACTGTGAGTTACCAGGATCCCTTGAAAAACCAGGAGGCCATACAGTAAAGAAAATTCAGGAGACACCATCTATGCCAGCAAGTATATGGATTTATGATACTAATTAAAAATGTTCTTGTCAGCTGTATGAATGTCCCATTTATAACTGAGAGAGGAAATTAGACACCTTTTATGATAGATGATAACCTGGTGATTATAAACCCTGGACTACAACTGACTTTTGATACCCAGGGCTATTATAAAATGTAGTTCCCTACTTCAATATAATGCAAAGAAATAATGAATCATGAATGGAGAATTTAAGCTTTAACCTCGGAATTCCCATAAACTACATACTTAAAGAATGCTAATCTCTCACTAAAACCAGAACTGAAACAGTAACTGTAGCGTGTGAATTGAAAAAAAGTTGTACCAGCTATATCGGCCAACCCGTCCATATATATTTATATATTTTACAACTTTCTCATATGCTTTTGCACTATTCTGAGTTCTCAGATATTTATTATCTGTATTAAACTATGCAGGGAAAAAGCTCTGACTGTTTGTTATTCTCAGCAGCAATGAAGTTTAAAATAGCAGTGAACATAAAAGACTGTATATTAAAAATCTGTACACTATAAAATAGCCAGCTTTGCTCCGATGTTAGCTGAATAACAAAAAAAGCAAAACATCTCAACAATGTCTCAGGTAATGTTTATAAAGTTTTTTACATTCAAGGAAGGTCATCCATATCTGATACACTGTATCATGACTAACTTGAATAAACCTTTTTCATTCAAGAATAGTGACATTTTCAGGCTACACATTAATACATGCTAAAATACAGCAATTCAATTCAATTTGTTGATTTACCATTATGCAGTTACACAGATCCCTGTCATCAAATCAGAAGCAGTTTGACACTGGCTTATTTGAAGCAGAAGTGGCACTGGGGCTCACATGTTCTACCAGGGTTTTTTAATCATTTTTATCACTGTAGTAGTAGTGACCCCAGAAAGTTGACGGCCAGGTGGATTTTGTAAATCAAGTCCTCTTCCGTTATCTTCACATGGCCCACAGCCACTGCTAGATGCAGCATCTGGAAAACAAATACCAATGGAGATTACAGCAATCATGGTCCAGCACTGAAGCAGTCTTTATGACAAAAATACACATAATTCAGCTACTTTATGTCTATTTTGAACTTCATGGGAAATTGATTATTTCAATTAGGTGTTTTAATCATAGAATGTGATGCAACGGAGACTGATTTCCATACTTGCAAAGGACTATGACTATGAAATCCAGCTACACACAAATGGGAGGATTTCCGTTTTGATCAAGTCATTTTTGGGCTAAGGTTGAATTCAATGACCCTGGTCCTGCATGTGGTGCAATTCAGAAGTCATGCCCAATATTTGAATCCATGTATAGTTTTACACATCAAGAGCAGATGGCCTTACTGCCAAGGCTAACCCAGTGGGACTTTGCACATGGCCTCATGGAGCATGTCTCTGGAGATTTTGCTCCAAGTTACATCAACATCAGAGAGCTGTTATAATACAAGGCATGTTCAAATGGGTTTAGCAACATTACACTCACCCCACCTAGACACACTGTTATGCAATTCCTGGAGACACTGGTGTATGAGTAAAAGTCAGGAACATTTTGGGTGAAAACGAATTAAACATTATTAGACAGCTAGCTTGTAATTGTAGTCATCATTACATTGGTTAGAAGCCACTGCTGCAACAGTATTTCTTCTCCAATTAACTATAAACAAACATTTTGGGCAGTCGGTTTCATTTGTGCTGAACATAGATATCACGCTAAAATTAACTTCATCTCACAATGGCTTCATTGATAAATCTACTACAACTGTAAGAAAAATTTGCGATTCACTAATCTAATTTCTGAAACAATTCAACTACTTTACCCAAGGTCTGGTGCATAGCGTGACTGTAATTGGACTGTTCTCCAGTAGATGGCGCCATAGTGTTCCTGGTTTCTTCTGTTACAAAGGATTCTCGACCAGACAGCCTGCACCTGCGACCGTGAATATTGGACTCCATATACATTTAACTGAACAGTTTTTTAGATTAACAGATTTTGTTTTTAGCCAAAAATGTGTCGCCATGGGTGATCTTAATATAAAAACAACGCAATGATTTATAAACAACTGATTTAAAACAACTTTCTCACACTTTAATATCGTAAGTTTGTTTCCTGTGCATGGCCAAAATACAAAAAGGACAGAAGACTATAGTGTCATTGCTTCTGTTCAACAGCTTTTATGTGTCTCATATGAGAAAATGTCTTCACACTGTTGATTCAGCACTGGATATTTTACGGTTTACTATGGCAAGGAATCCTGTGGTACTGACGAATCAAAAATGAATCCTGTTGCTTACTTTGAATAGCCTAATTGAAATTTTAAGTAAATATTAATCATGCTTTCAGCCAATAATCCAGGCAGTCGTTGAACAAAATAGCTGCTGCCACCGAAAATTACTCAACTAAATTTATCATTCATACGTGGGAAATAAAAAATCTTACCGGAGGAAAACTTAATTAAGGTACAGGGTGATTTATGTTACACTCCTAAGAATGACGCTGTAGCCGATCCTTGGTGTAGCACATTAATTTTTATTCCTGGAGGAACAGTACCGAACACATATTAGCATCAGTCATTAGCATCTGTGCTGCTCTGTATTGCTTGTACTGTTACACATCTTGCTCTGCTAGTAACTGGCATCTTTCAAAACACATTTTACAATTTAAACAAATCAAACATTCAAATTACAGTCATGTAACCATGTAAAGAACACATTTTTTATCACATGTATCTACCTTCAATGAACTTCTTTTTTAATCTATATTTATTCTCAATTAAACTGTTTTCTTAAATCATCAGTATTTATTATTGTCTGTCTCACTCATAGTTCACCAAAACAATAACAATCTTTAATACCGAAATTACGTCTTCTTATGAACTAATTTTTTTAACGTAACCAGAAACACCTGTTGAAGATAGCTTTCCTGAACAAACTCTTAGAAAACTGGCTACTATTTTCCCGGCCACACGAACAAAGCTTTCTAGAACCTTTTTCACGTCCTAACAATCACGAGGGCTAGCTTCGAACTATCGTCAGTTTGTGGTTTTGTTTACTGAACCATTGTACATTCCTCACTTTTAGCAGACCGTTTCATAGCTTGTTTTCGACATTGTTAGCATCGTCGCTACGTTGGGTTACTATTCATTCCTGTGGGCTCACTTGTCTCCCTTTAAAGTCACATTCGAAATCACAACCTCACAGCCACAGTCTAAGGCTTTTACACGTGTTATATTGCTTTCATATTTCATTCTGCTTGTGATTCTTGAGCATCTTACCTGGAGGAACAGTACCGAACACATATTAGCATCAGTCATTAGCATCTGTGCTGCTCTGTATTGCTTGTACTGTTACACATCTTGCTCTGCTAGTAGCTGGCATCTGTAATTGATACCTTCTGCAGGCAGCGCCCTCTGCTGACCAGGTGCTCAAACCATGTACAACATAACCGGACCTGCTAGAAAACTAATAGAATCCCACAGAAATACAGCAATTTTAACATTTTTCAAAGCCTAAACTGCTTTTAATGTGTCCTGTTTTAAATGGGGGGGGGTAAGATTTTTAAAAGTCTATTTATGTGAAAACACAAATCTTTTTCCGTGAAAACATGCAGTGCCACACTCTCCCCCACGATTTTTAATGTCTCCTGACATTACAACCAAAGTTCTACCAAGGTCGCCATAAGTGTCTCTGCTCATTATCCTGAGTCTTTATCTCCTCACACTTTCTTGCAATCAATGATGGCTGCCCAAGTGTCTCATAGCTCAATATGACAGGTGGCTGTCTGAGTCTGTGTGGGTGTGCTCTTATCATCTGAGACGGTTCTTCCCCCGACTCATCACTCTCAAGAACCCCAGAAGCAGCTGGTTCCCGTCCATGTTGCTCTGCCCGTTGTAACACATCAGCACTCTCTTCGCTCTGTAGTTGCAAATCCTCTTCTGAAGGTAGGGAGCCCTGCTGAGGCTGGAAAGGTTCTGCCTCAGGATTCAGCGACACTTGACTCTGCTGCCTCTCTTTGCCAGACCTGAGATGCCACTGGTAGATGCCGCCATCATCATCATCCTCTGAGCCGCTGTCTGATATTGGCTGCTGCTGCTGCTGGTCCCGACGTGGTGTCCTCTTCCTCCTTTCGAGTCCCTGGACGTTTCTCTGCTGCAGCGGAGTCTGTGCTGGTGGCAGCTCAAGGGGTAGGTGGTCACATGGCAGTAGCAGGTTTCTATGGACCACTCTGTCCCTCCCAATACCGTTCTCTGGGCTGATCTGGTAAACTGGGCTGTCATCACCCTTCCTTTTTGTCACTCTGAACACCTGGTCCTCCCAGTACGACTGGATCTTTCCCGTACCTCCTCTTGGGGTGAGATTTCGGATAAGGACCCGATCACCTGGTTTGAGATCTCTTCCTAGCACTCTCTTGTCGTAGTTGGCTTTTCCACGGGCTGCTCCTTTATGTGTATTCCTGGCAGCGATCTGGTAGGCCTCCTTCATTCTCTCTTTCCAGTGACTCACATAGTCCTCATAACTTCCATGGGCATTGTCTCTTTCAATGTTAAACAGCAGGTCGATTGGCAGGCGTGGAGAGCGTCCAAAGATGAGGTAATAGGGTGTGTAGCCCGTACTCTCATTCTTTGTACAGTTGTATGCATGGACAACCTTCGCCAGTGACTCCTTCCAATCCTTCTTTTCCTCTTCCTCCAGTGTGCGCAGCATGGAGAGCAGAGTTCTGTTGAATCTTTCCACCTGTCCATTACCCTGAGGGTGATACGGTGTTGTGTGTGAGCCCTGGATGCCAGAGAGTTCCTTCAACCTTGCCATCAGTCTGTTCTCGAACTCTCCTCCCATATCATGGTGCAGCTTGCTGGGGAAACCAAACTTCAGAGCAAAATCGTTGAAGAGCTTATCGGCCACAGTCTTCGCTGATTTGTTCTTTGTTGCGTAGGCCTGTGCAAACCTTGTGAAGTGATCCATAACCACTAATATATATTCGTAGCCATGTTTGCACTTGTCAAGATGGAGAAAGTCGATTGAAACTAGCTCAAATGGATATGTGGTCTGGATTGGAGTCAGGGGCGCGCGAGTCTGCCTACTTGGTTTCTTCTTCTTCACACACTCACAGACTTTGGTAACAAAATGTTCCACATCCTGGTGCATGTACGGCCAGTAGAACCTCTCTCGGACCAGGTCAAGTGTCCTTTCGACCCCCAAGTGGCCCATGTCTCGGTGCAGTTCTTTGAAGATCAGTGGATGATAGGACTTGGGTGCCACTAGCTGTTCTCGACGGAAAGTCCCTGGCGTAGGACACCGTTTTCATCAACCACAATTTTTAGCCACTGTTTTAACAATGTAGCGACAGCTGGCTGTTCTGCTTTGATCTCTGATCTACTTGGTCTTTGTTTGCGGCTCCTGTACCAGATGACTCGTGACAGTACTTCATCCTCTTCCTGAGCCTTACGGATCTGTGATGGGGTTAGAGGCTGGCCAGTACTGCTGCTACAGTCTCTTATAAGGCTCAAAGCACAGGTCTGGATAACGCCAATACCCTGACACAGGTCTCTCTTTCCAACTTGTACATTCTCCATGAGAGCACTGACAGTCTCGCCACTAACCTCTCTCGTACAGCTGTTCATATAGTCCTCGATGCTGAGCGGCATCCGAGACAGTCCATCTGCATCATTATTGTTCTTTCCTGGGCGATAGCGTATTGTGAAGTGATAGTCGGCCAGCTCCGCCACCCATCTGTGTCCTGCAGCGTTGAGTTTTGCAGTTGTGCGTATATACGTCAATGGATTATTGTCCGTATAAACCACAAATGACTGAGCATAATACAGGTAATCCCGGAAGCGTTCACAGATGGCCCACTTCAGCGCTAGAAACTCCAGCTTCCCTGAGTGGTACCTTTTCTCTGGCTGACTGAGGCTGCGGGAGCCATATGCTATCACTCTCATCTTACCCTGTTGCCGTTGGTACAGCACTGCACCCAACCCATCCTGAGAGGCGTCACAATGAAGTACGAAAGGCTGGTCGAAGTCAGGGTACCCAAGGACGGGGGGTTGGGTGAGGGCCTCGATCAGCTGATTCAGCACTTCTTGGTGTTCTGTGGTCCATTGTATCGGTGTGCAAGAGGGTAAGTGACCTTTCTTTGTCTTCCTCAGTTTCTTTTGTTCTTCAGGCGGTGGTCCTGGGTCGTGTTGTTGGGACTTGGGAGGGGCAAGGAGGTTGTACAATAGCTTGGCTTTGCAGGCGAAGTTGGGGATGAAAGAGCGATAATAAGACAGGAAACCTAGCATCTGGCGTAGGTCCCCCACCTTTGCAGGCGTTCTCTCCTTCAGAGCCATCACAGGTGCAATCTCCGCAGGGTCCATTGTGTAGCCTTCCCCTGTTACCATCTTTCCCAGGAACCTCACTTTCCGTTTGAACAGTTCGCATTTCTTTGGTGTCAACTTTACACCGTGTTCCTGTAACGCCGGAGAACCAGGCATATGTGTCCCAGATGTTCTTCAAAACTGCCACTGTGTACCAAATTATCGTCAAGGTATGGGAGGCAAATAGTGTCTCTCAGGCCAGCTAAACAGTGCTCCATACTTCGTTGGAACTCCGCTGGTGCAGAGCTCAGACCAAAGGGGATGCGTACCCATTCATAGAGCCCCCAGGGCGTGATGAAGGCAGTTAAGGGACGGCTCTCTTCATCCAGGAAGCCCTGGTGGTACGCTTTACCCTGGTCCAGTACAGAAAACCACGAGCTTCCACCCAGTGTGTCCAGCATGTCCTGTATCCTGGGTATCGGATGGCGATCAGGCACTGATTTGCAGTTTAGTTCTCTGTAATCACAACAGAGGCGTAGGCTGCCATCTTTCTTGCGGACACATACCACCGGTGATGAATACGGGATCGTGATGGCTTTATCCAGCCCCTGTGCAACAAATCCTGCAGGTACTCTTTCACTTCTTTATGCAGGGGTTTTGGAACGGACATGTAAGTCTTTTGTACTGGAATGGTGTCATGAAGTGTGATGTGCATCCTTAAAGATGGAATACAGCCGATATCATCACCGTCATGTGCGAAGGCTTCACATTCCTGTCTCAACATTGTCTTAGCTACCTCCTGTTGGGCCTCAGAAAGATGACTGAGGTCAACTGGCGGGTCCCATAACTCTGGCCTCTCAGCTCTGGCGCCATGTGGTTGTGCTTTACTCAGTGTCTCTTTTGTCTGTTCTCATTAAGCTGAAAGCCTGCTGAATACGCTGTCTTCACTGTCTCTAAATGTCCAATAACTTTATGTCGATCAAGATAAATGGTGTGGTCAGTGGTGTTGGTAATGGGGACTGGTATGTGTGTAACTTTTCTGTCAGGGAGATGCACCAGTACCTCACTGAGGGACACACCTTCAGGTGGGGATTTAGCATGTCTGGTGTGAACAGCATGTCTTGGCCTCGTGCTCGTGCATTCACATGTGCTCTGATGTAGATGGTTGAGACTTGGTTCGCTGGCAAGAGCACTCTTTTCCCACCAGTGCGGGCCACACCAGTGTCTGGATCTGAACCACTTTGCATTAACTTGACCACATTCTGAGCAGCCTTCACAGTAATGGAGAATGCCTTACTTACTTTGTATGCCAATTGCTTTCTTCCTCCGTTTGTCTTTGTCTCTCCATTGTCTCCATTTATCACAGCTTCAATGACGTTATAGCCGATGATGGGGTCACTGGCAACTGCCGGGTCACTGGATACTAGTATCGGGACTTGCAGTTCGTTTCTGTCATTGTCCAGCCGGAAGCTGACTTCAATCCAGCCAACATAGGGTATCGGTGTGTCATTAGCAGCCAGAACTGTCAGCGTGTCGTCCTCTAACAGCTCTGCTATGGGCCTTATAACTGTGTGGGGCAAGTGCTGTTGACGCCAAGGCTCATTAATGATGCAGGACTGGGCACCTGTGTCCCACAGTATTTTCACTGGATAATTGTCCATATAACAGCTGACAATACACCTTTTTCCAACCAGTCCTACCAGCCGTGATTGGTGCTTGGAGGGCAGGTACTGGACTGTGTTCACTGCTGCTGCTGTGTCTTTGCGCGTTGTCACTGGCAATGTCAAACTCATTGATCTCTGCTGGTTTTGGGACCCTCTGTCATGGACTACTGGTGATCCCACCCCAGTAGTCCTGGCCCATTTCCCGGCAACTGTCTCTGTGCCCTGCATCCACGGGAGAAGTGGCCCTCTTGTCCACACTTGAAACAATGTGGACAGTTTTCACCTGCTCCCAAATTCCTGCACTTCTGACAACCGTTTTGTCTTTGTTTTGCAACAGGGGGGTGATGGTTGGCCTCCATGACCGTGAGTAACATCTGCTTCATTTCGGTGCGCAGCTCCTCCATCATCTGTTGGGTGCTCATAGTCTGCTCGGCTTTATTTTCGTTACCTTTCACAGCTTTGACAGTCACTGTTGTATTGGGCTCCTTAGTCTTAAAGGGGCCATTGGAGGGGCTAAACCAGTTTGCATATCGGAGCTGAGCTCTTGCACCTTGGGGCCTTTAGCAACAGTGAACCTCTTTCGCTTTTCTTGTCGCTCATTTTCCACTCTTGAAGCTTCATTTACTCTCTCTATGAGTTCTTCATCTGTGATTTTAACATTGCTGAGGTGAGGCAGGATGTTAAATTTTACAGAATCACTCAATAACCCAGTTTCGATGGATCTGAGGAACTTACGCTGGATTGTGGTTTGGCTGTAATATTCCTCAGCATCCTCATGCTCAGCTTTCCATTGCAGCTTCTCCTTTAACTCAATAGCTCGAAACACAAAGTTCAGGGCCGTCTCTTTTGGTTCTTGATAGAGGCTAATGAGTTGGTGGTAAAGGTCTGTGGAGCTATCAACCTTATAGTGACCTCTCAGGATGGTGAGAAGTGCTGAGAGTGTCAACCCACGCTTCATCTCCAGCATGTCTCTCAATGGCAATCCTGGGCTCACAGCCCTAATCACTGCTTCAGTTATTTCAGCCTCTGTGTGACCTTTTTCTGCTCCAATCTCGATCTGTCTGACGAGGCTGGGATATGACAACTTATCCTTCTGCCCACTTTCTCCTATTTGTCCACAGATTTTAAACTCTCTCCTCAGTGTGACCTCAGGCAGCGGGTAAGCTGCTTTTTTGAGTGGAGGTTCTAGGTTCCTAAGGAGAGGGTGGCGCAGTGGTGAGCACCTCTCCTCTGTTCCTGCCTTTACAGCTGACTCACGTCTTTTGTCTTGTTTCTCTATTTTTATCAGGACATTATTCAGGATTTCTTTGACTTCATCGTCACTCTGATCTATCTCGATCTCATCCAGTACATCCTCTGTTTTCCTGATGAGCAGTCTCCGGGGCACACCACCGGGCTCTCTACCGTCCAGGCCATCACATTTCAGGGACCTGCAAACATCCAGGAGAGATTCCTCCCTCAGCTGCCACAGAGCTGCACTCACTCGGTCTCGGAGAAGCTGAACCTCCTCCATTCCACCGCAGATTAACACAGGTTCGTCTCTTGGGTAAAGGAAGGGGGTTGATGGTCTTGAAGTCCACCTATTCCACCTCCTGGCTGGCTCGCCAAAATATGTTACACTCCTAAGAATGACGCTGTAGCCGATCCTTGGTGTAGCACATTAATTTTTATTCCTGGAGGAACAGTACCGAACACATATTAGCATCAGTCATTAGCATCTGTGCTGCTCTGTATTGCTTGTACTGTTACACATCTTGCTCTGCTAGTAACTGGCATCTTTCAAAACACATTTTACAATTTAAACAAATCAAACATTCAAATTACAGTCATGTAACCATGTAAAGAACACATTTTTTATCACATGTATCTACCTTCAATGAACTTCTTTTTTAATCTATATTTATTCTCAATTAAACTGTTTTCTTAAATCATCAGTATTTATTATTGTCTGTCTCACTCATAGTTCACCAAAACAATAACAATCTTTAATACCGAAATTACGTCTTCTTATGAACTAATTTTTTAACGTAACCAGAAACACCTGTTGAAGATAGCTTTCCTGAACAAACTCTTAGAAAACTGGCTACTATTTTCCGGCCACACGAACAAAGCTTTCTAGAACCTTTTCACGTCCTAACAATCACGAGGGCTAGCTTCGAACTATCGTCAGTTTGTGGTTTTGTTTACTGAACCATTGTACATTCCTCACTTTTAGCAGACCGTTTCATAGCTTGTTTTCGACATTGTTAGCATCGTCGCTACGTTGGGTTACTATTCATTCCTGTGGGCTCACTTGTCTCCCTTTAAAGTCACATTCGAAATCACAACCTCACAGCCACAGTCTAAGGCTTTTACACGTGTTATATTGCTTTCATATTTCATTCTGCTTGTGATTCTTGAGCATCTTACCTGGAGGAACAGTACCGAACACATATTAGCATCAGTCATTAGCATCTGTGCTGCTCTGTATTGCTTGTACTGTTACACATCTTGCTCTGCTAGTAGCTGGCATCTGTAATTGATACCTTCTGCAGGCAGCGCCCTCTGCTGACCAGGTGCTCAAACCATGTACAACATAACCGGACCTGCTAGAAAACTAATAGAATCCCACAGAAATACAGCAATTTTAACATTTTTCAAAGCCTAAACTGCTTTTAATGTGTCCTGTTTTAAATGGGGGTAAGATTTTTAAAAGTCTATTTATGTGAAAACACAAATCTTTTTCCGTGAAAACATGCAGTGCCACATTTACAGGGTTTAAATATGCAAAATATTAATTCAGTCAGATGTATTTAAACTGTGGAGATCTAAGACATATCTCCCAGTTCAGTAAGTTTTGTAGTGGTATTTATTTTTATGGTTGTACAAATGTCAAAAGAAGATGTACATTAAAATCAGTCGAGATAAAAAGTTGGGGAAAATTGTTAGCCATTTAATCATGCTAAGTCTGATTCTAGGTTAACTATAAAAATAAGATAACAAATTGCTTGAATAAACACGAGAGGAAAGGCTAAACCCTCCAAAACATTTGGATGCAGAAAAAGGATTGGGTCGCTTTGCAAAGAGTGTCAAGTGGTGTTTGGGGCATTGTGTTCTTTTTACAGTATCAGCGAGAAATATCGGGCGACATAGAACAGAAGAGGGTACGATAGTATGCGGTGTTTGGCAAGTCAACAGTATGGTCCACGTTACAGTAAACAGTGTTTTGTAGAAGTGGAGTGCAAACAAAGGCACGTTTATAGGATGATGTATTTCTAGATGTCGTGCCTTGAAATGCTCATATACAGGCGATCAAATACAATGTGTGCAACAGATACGTTTACCATTAAATTGTCAGAATGGTATGTCTGCATAATTTAGCTTGTGAAGTATATCAACATTATTTTAAAGTCCTTATTACATAATTTTCCAAAATTGCGAGAGATTCGAAATGAAAACAAAATGGTTGGTTAAAGTTCACAAAATGGTGTAATGACGTGTCTGTCAATCTGGAATCACCATTACCTTAACGTAGCATTGTGAAGTGAAATTCTGAAAATGAATTTCATCGGAAAACTAAACACTTCTGGGTAAACTCAATCTTAACCAAGCGTTTCTTTCAGTTTGTTAAAGTTTTGTGCCCTGTTAATGCAATTTCATGTACTGTGGTGCTGCGGAGCCCAGGTCACCAGCACCCGTGCTTATCCGGGTATTTGTGTGGGTAGCCAATGACATCGCTGATACAGTAAGTGGGCGGTGTTTTGATTAATGAAAAAACACACAAAAAAACATAAATACATGGTCTGTTGAAAGCCGGTACAGCCCAAATAGTACCTAAAGACAGCAACGATATCGGCCCTGGGTTCGAGGTACACACGAAACCTCAAAGAGAAAAAGTGGTTCCATGCCGCATAAACGTGAGTTGCAGTTACCATGCATGTGGAGATTGACCAATCAGAGACTTCTATTTGTAGACACGGCACTTCTCATGCAGGACACCCGCACTGGTGGGTAAGACAGCTGAGCATGCGCTGTAGTTGAAAGTCTTATGAAACAATCGGCGTATGTATCTGGTTGGGCAAGCGAGAGCGATACTCATTCAAACCGGGTTAGAGACATTATTTGTAGCCCATATATTAGCAAATTGAGAAAAGAAATGCTCCATGCTCTGGGGATGACATAAGCAGACCCTCTGCTGAACATTTACGAGGTAGGTTGTGAAGTTTTACGTGCGTATTTTGGGAAAGAGTGTTAAAAACAGTCCTAACAGTTGTGGGTTACATAACCAACATGCTGCTGACCTCCTTTTGGAGCTAGGTAACTTATAACATTTATTTGACAGGCAAATTGGACTTTCTTCTGAATTTGGACAAGGTTTCCAGTCGATTTATTACATTGATTTGACTCAGCGGCCAGGTGCATAGCGCACATCTCATATTTGTTTGAATATTGTAGTCCCGTTCGATACCTACCTTATTCTGTCTGACCTAATTTCTGCTCTTCAGGAGACATCTGAAGGAAGTAACGCAAGCAAGAGGCAAACTGTACTATGCTAACGTAATGTCGGTCACATTTGCTAACAATACAGACCGAACCCCGATGTACAGAAATTATCCAGCTTTTTATTGATAGCTGTCTTATACTTAAAAAAGAGGTGTGTGACTGTTTGGTTATTATGGATACATGTGCAGGCTTTCTAACCCGTTAACTAGTGTTTGTCATGACTGATGAATAATTACTGATCAGCCAGTTGCTGAAATTTAATTAGTAATTTATGCCATTGGTTAAGTTGGCTACTTTCATTCAAGTTGAACTCGCAGGTGCTTACGTGTGTTGTCAAGTTTTTCCTCATAAATAACTATGAATCTATGTAATGAAACGTAAGCCCTGGTGACCGCTTTTTTGCTATCGGTGCCTTGTAATTGGCTCGAGGCGTTATCTAATGTTAACCCACTTTATCTATAACTTCAATATACGTCTCATTTCATTATGTCAAAACCTACCCAGAATTAACTAAACAAAAACACAATGTTGTGTTTTCCTTGGTAATTTATTATACATTTAAGTATTTTCGTGCTATTAACTCAAAAGGTTGTGAGACTACATTTTTGTCCAGTTCTGACAGGATTCAGGAAAATCATCTGAACTGCAGGACAAAGAGAAAACTTTATTTGCAATTGAGAGCATCACTGGCACCCTAAACACTAACGATTGGAGCGGGTCTGTGGTCTGTATCGTAGTGGCCAGGCCTAGTTCATGTGTTAAAGTTAAAACGACATTCTTTTTTGAGTACGCCCTCTTGTTTGTAATCTGTATTGCAGTTTAATATGGCCCCAAATTCCATCCACTGGTTTCGGAAAGGCCTCCGTCTCCATGACAACCCAGCACTTAGAGAGGCGGTGAGGGGCGCAGGTACAGTTCGATGTGTCTATTTCCTGGACCCCTGGTTTGCTGGCTCCTCCAATCTTGGGGTCAACAGGTGGAGGTGAGTACCACTGCATTCTCATGCAACTGACCAAAATGTGCTGAAATGAAGAAGAGTTGGGACTCAAAATTCAGAAACTGTGTAATCAAGGGTTGATGGATGCATACTTTATATCACTTGGAAGTTCACTCAATAAGTGTCATTAGGAGCAGAAAAAAGGGTAAAGCATTACTCCCTAAAAGAGTGCTGAAAAGTGCATGAGCATTTCTGCCATTTGTGTGTACTGGCATCTGCATATAGCTCCAGAAATAGGTACTGTTGAAATATCAGACATAGTTGTGGATGAAAAATAACCTGTTTGCTTGCTGATTTTCCAAAGAAAATCATTTTAAGTAAAGACAAGGGTGGGCTGGGGACCATACCAACATAGATTTGTTTTCAGTGCAGACTTTTGAGGACAGACCGCTATGTTCATCCAAAATTTCATGCAGTAGACGTGAACCATTGAGTAAATATGACTTAACTGGAACGAATACCCACAGAGCAGACAGAGTGATGCAGGTATTTGTGATTATGTTTAATTATATTTTGAAATCATAATGTTATTGTAGATTGAAAATGACAAACTATTGTTTGTGCTTCCGTTTGTTGATCAGAGTCAACTCTTAAAAAGTTTATTTGGAAATAAAGGGTATCATGATCACTGGAAACAGCTGCAGCTTGAACTTGCTGCAGGAAAACTGGTTTTGGGTTTTGAAATGATCATGCATCTTTTCTCATTCTTGCTGTGCTAAGAGGTGGTATACGTAAAATAACATGGCACTACTATTACGTTAATTTTGTATCCACTTGACCGATGGGGCTGTTTCCTGATTTGAACCCTTTACATTTGCTTTTGTGCATATTCAACAATTGCATTATGCATCTCTAATAAAATTGTAGCTGTTCGTCAGTCTGTGGCAAAATTGCTCTGATCTGATACTGACATGTTCCATGAGAGGCCCTGTGAAATTGGATGAACTAGTTATAAAGGTAATTGTGAGATGGCCTAAGTGGAGATGCCACATCCAACCCAAAGTCATTGCTCCTGTCCCTCTAAACAATCCAAGTCAGGTGTACTACCAGGCCATGACTGTTTTTTCTAAATCTTTAATAGCTTCACAGGGCTTTGAACATCCCTATGAGTTGGATATTCTCTTTAAAATAAATAAATAAATAAAAAATAAGGCAAGATGGGTTTTTTTTTTTTTTTTTTTTTTTTTTTGCTATACTCATGGAAGGCTCAGAAGGGCTTTTTCAGTTTAGTTTAGGATGCCCTTGGATCATAAATAACTGGTTTGGGCTTGCAAATTATAGCAGTTTTTTACTATTCAGTGTTTAGGAAAGACATCAAATGTTCAGTTTCCATCACAGTGTGCCTTTAGAGTGAGTGCCTGAGGTTCAGATGTGATTTAAGAGTTCCCATTTGTATTTTAATGTAGGTTATAACTATGCAGAGTCACTTTTTGGCTTTTTGCACAAGCACGTTGAAGGTTGTAAAAATGCATGCGCTGCCAAGTATTTTCAGAATTAAGTTTAATAAAAGTGTATGTCTTTCATAAAGGATTGGTCTTTGTGTGTGAGCTCAGCATAGAAAACATCCGTTATGAAGTGATCACTAAAATATATAATGTAGATATAGGCTATTTGCTATGCTTTGTGCAGAAGGTATGTCCACCATACAGCCAGCTAGTAAGATATTGTTTAGTATCAGATGACCTTTGGGGTCCACTGCTATGGTTGTCTAACATTGCACAGGTGACTCTAAATTTTATCAAATGCAATCTCCCTAAAGCAAAGTTGTCCGGCCTACAATCCTCTCTGCCTTTACTAATGTGAAGCTTCACTGATCATTTTCTTGTAGCCCCCCCTGCTCTGCACTGATTCAAGGTGGGACTTTGTGAAATACTGTATGTTCTCTGCCAATGTCATACTTGTTCTTAGCCCATCTGTGCACCAATGACGTGGCATTTGGCTGGCCTTGTGTTGGACTTCCCTTTGCATAGTTGTATGTGCTTTGCACCCATGGTAAAGACAGCCATGTCACCATTTATAATACTGTGTATGTGAAAATGTGTATGTGGCTTGAGTAAAGCTGATTTCACAGTATCATTCCTCCAAGGTGAACTACCCCACTGAATAGATTTAGGATGTCTGGGTCATTGCTGAAGACACTGTCAGATAGATCAAATGTCAGCTAAGTAGAGAACTTCATGCCCTATAGTAGACCAATGGAAACTGAGGTTGAGGTGCTTTTTTTGAGATCACTATTGACCCTTTAAGAGTTGGTTGTGACACTTACATTACAGTGATTTAGCTGATGGTTTTTGTCACAGGTGCTATACACATGGGGAATCTTTTCAGCAATTGGCAGTGATTTTCATTGTCCCACTATATACACAGAAGTAAATAGTTGTATCATAAGCTGATTCCGTACCACCAGTGTTAGATGGTTATATTATCAATATCCTGGATTTATTTATTTGATGCACTGTTGCCCCCGATGAAGTCTTTTTGTGATGACAGGCAAATATTGCACTGACCTGTTTTGCCACTAGAGGTAGCACTGTGTTTTGTGTCCTTGGATCCAGGGCAGCCTGAGGTCGAATGGGTCAGACACCCAGCCCCGGCACTGTGCGGTTTAATGGGATCAGAGGGAGCAATCAGGCCAGTGTGTCTCCCACACCTGGCCTGTCAATCCTGAAAAGATTCTCTCCAGGAGGCTCAAAAAGCAATAAATTGCAGTCTCTCGTCCTTTACAGACCAGAAACTCTGTTACCACTTTGTTGACTGAAAAAGAACAGAGAGTGAGTAGACATGATGAATCTTTTGGACATGTCAGATCTGATGCAGGTTCAGATCTGAGATGAATCACCCATTTGTCACACTTAGGAGTAAAGTAAAGGTCTGCATTCAAATTGATCCAGTAAATATCTGAACTGTTTGACTCTCCTAATAAAGTGACAAATGGACTTCACTGGACTACAACTGAAATTTACCTAAAACTACATATGCCAAAATGTTACCTTTTATTGCTGCAAAATAACAGCTGTCACTCGTAATTTGAGCATAGAGCTTTGACTATACCTCCCAAATGGTCCTACATTAATGATATATTTGTCATTACTTCTAAATCAACCACTTCATTGTATTTCCTTACATAAAACAGAAGAACAACAGAAATTAATCTGTGTGGGGTTCGTATCAGGTGGATTTTGTTAAATTTTTTTACTTTTGTTTGCCTTTTTTCTTTTTTGTTAACCCTAATCTGAGAAAAGTGGAGTGAAAACCAAAAAATTGTACATTGAGGTGACATGAGTTAGTGTGTCTGGCAGCTGATTTCTGTGAGTCAGTGGTTGCTATGGCAACAACCTACTTTTCAGCAGGCATGCGTGCGCACCCTTCCTGGCCTACACTGCTACTGTCGCAGTCCTTGGAAGCCATTGCCGAGTCATGGTCATGTCTGATGAACAATAATAAATCGCTGACATTTTATGAATTGCTAATGTATTCAGTATTATATCCCTACACTGTATAAAATACAGTATTGGTAAAAATCTAGGAGCTGTTGTAAGTCTTCCCAAACCAGCATCTCATTTTGATAGAGCTTTCCTTTGTACTTAGGAGCTTTCTGTAGCACCCCAGATTTCACATATTGAACTTACCTTTTCTTTTGCTAATGAGCCACTGAGCTGTAAGAAAAGGTCTTGCGTTGTCTCTTTTTTCCATTGATGTAGTTACAGTGACAATGTGAAAGTGTATAGTATCATGCTGTGTGGACCTATGGGTAGATCACATTGTGGTGATACTGTCTGTTTGCTCTGCGGGCAAGAAGACCACCTGCCAGCAATAAGCTGGTGTACAAAATGCAAGTGTCAGTGTGTTCACAGTAAGCTCCAATGCCCAGCCTTGCTGAAAAGCACTGATTTATAAGTAAATGTCACAGCTAGGTTCGGCGTGTGAGAACCAGTTCCAAGTATTTGATAAGAAGTTTGAGTTTGGAGTTTGCCTATTGAATCTCGGAATGTGAAAGTATACTTGTACACCTCAGTTCTGGATTCAGATGCTGTTGAGACAATGGCAGCTACTTCAATCTTTTGCTTAGTGACAATTTATTAAAAAGATATATTGAATTATTTACATTGTTTTGGTTGGCCCTTTACTTTTTAAATATTGAAGGTATCCCAAGTTTGTAATTATTGCAATAATGTTGCTCTGGTGCATGCGATTACTCATTCACTAGTCTGATTCACATGTGCTTGTCCTATATTAGTGTAGAGAGTAGAGCACTTTTGAGCTTGCTCATGGAAAAGCATAACCTGTGCAATGAGAGAAGTGGCTGTAGACTCACCTTTCTGGTTTTGATTTTTTTGTATGTTTTGTTGAATATACTTGTGATGTGAATTGGGTTGCTTATAATTTAGACTAGCACAGTCATTGCACTTCTGTTTAGTGATACCGCTTATGTACTTGTTGGTCTAGAAACATGGTTTACGAAGGTCTGGCTCTGTTCATATAATCATCTGAATGCATAGTAAGGTGTTCTGGATAAGACTGTCTGCTAAATGAAGGTAATTTAATGAGAGTGACCCATGTTGCTCATTCCTGCTCAGCTCCATTTGATTGTGGGGTCCAGCTCATTAATGCCAGATAATTGACACAAACAGTAAGGCTGTGTTCCCCCTTCAATTTTCCACACATTCTCTTGACCGATATTTTTGAACTTTCTAAAGTTCAATTAGGCATAGGGGACAAGTCAGGAAAATAGAAAATGTCTTAAATCACAACTTGGTACCATTTTCATTCTTAAAAAAGGAGGTGTCTGTCTGGACAGTCTTAGAAATGAGGTTAATTTTTCACCCGCCCTCAGAGGTGGGGCTGATCGCAGAGATGTAGGCCAGGACAGTTGTATAAGGGCTGTTGTGTGATTGGCAGTTGGCCTGTAAACGTGACCACTGCTGTGGGCTGAGGCATGCTCCCAGGTCACTGGCAGGAAATGCGTTCGCTTCAGTCTTGCCCATCATTTATGAAAGCCTCTGATTGTGCAATTTCCTTTGAATCTGCTTTTGTGTAATCCCTGTGTAGGGTCTTTAAGATGGTATTGTAAAAATGAATGATTGAGATTTTCTCTGGTTTTGTGAATTGAGTATTCAGTTTTATTATTCGCTGCTGCCTTTCATCACAGGCCGCATGGATTACATCCATAGTGCATGCAGATCCCTTCCCTCCCATCCCTCTTCCTTCTGCATACTACAGGAATGAAATTCTTCACTCCTAGCATTCCACAATGTGTGTAGCTGCATGAGAGCACAGTTTGCTGCCATCATAGGCTGCCATTTTCCTCCTTGCTCCAGATGTTAAAATATGTTTAGAAAATGTTGTAATATTTTTATTGTTGGGTATTCAGTCTTTCAGTGGCAATGATTCTGCTATTCTTTGCAAGTTTTTAGATTTTGCATGTTTTGACTGTGTGTAACCCATTGTAAACTCACAATATAAAATGATGCCATCACAGCAGAGCCGTGTTATTAAATCTGTAAGCAACATTATGCACATACCACACCTCAGCGACATTTATCATCATCAGTATCTTATGTGTTGCCATTAAAACAACAGAATGCAATCCATATGAATGCAGAGAAGCTGTGCTTTGTGCATTATGTAAATATTGAAAGCTTTAAATCAGTTTGTGCACATGTGTGCTTTAATCAGTTTGAGCTGGATTCATACATTATGTGCAGTTTATGTGTATGCATATACAGTAAAGTTACAGCAATATTTTGAGTGTGTTTGTATGTGAAACACGTCCAGTCATTAGCACAGCTGCAATGAAGGGGAACAAGAATGTCCTGTTATGGCAAACCATTTCAGTTTTCTCAGTGATTTTCTGCATCAGACCTGTTTCGAGATGTCAAAATAGGAGGTGGATGTGACATCTGGAATTGTTGCCCTACTTTCCAAAGTGAAAATGGCAAGTTACATACTGAGAAAAGAAGAAATACATGACTAAAACCAGTGGTTATGAACTAATTCAGCACAAAGCCATGAAGGTTGTCTCAACTGATTATTATTTACAACATTTTATTTTAGGTTGTCAGTATGTACAATAACAAAGTGGTACATAATGTATAGTGGTTATGCTTTTCACCATAATTAACATAAATTTATCAATAATTTCCCCAAATACAGAAAAATGTTATTATGAAAAGGGTGGCAAGATTTACATTCCATGCCTCTACTCCAATCTTTTTGACTTAGCAGCTGCATTTTAATTCAGTCAAAATATACAAGCTTTTTAAAATTCAGAGTAGACAAAGCAAACCAGTATTCCATTAAATCCCCTGTAAAATGGGGCCCTTTTGTCTCATCTCTGTGGGTAGTTCTTCCACTCTAACTTTGTCTCTTCAAAAAATTCTGTTTAAAACATACTCACACCTAGGAAGTACATACATTGGGTTGAGGGATAAATTGTGTACTTAGAGCTCTGTTGGGTGATAGTGACCTCTACTGGTCCATCATGTTAATGCAGTGTGCTCAACCATCTCCTGCGTCATCTATGTTCACATTCAAAGATCAGTTCAGCCAATGGTTAATCTTTCAGTGTTAGCTAATCATAGTATTAACTGACTGTAATTATTCATTTATAGACCTAGTTGAAGGTATGTAGTATTCATATGAATTCCAAGCTAGAGTAGAGTCTGTGAAGTAGGTTTCTGTATAAGCATCTTATCAAACTAGATATAAATGTTGAAGTATAGTGGAACCATTGTCTAAATGCCTCAGCTGTAATACTCAGATGCACTAGCAGAAAAGGATGCAGCTGTCTCCAGGCAGAGTTGAATAAAACACCAGAACCCTAAAACAGTCAAATATAGGTTGCATGGTGTCATGCTAACTCATGTGGGTGGCACCAGCTGTCAATACATGGAGATGGCTTAAAAACAACAGCAACCTCAAAGATTGCGATAACTGGCACAAAGTCAGTGGCTGTCATGGCCTCCTCTTCATTGAAAAGTGACAAATCAGCCTTCACTGTTCTATTATTTTTAATGTACTTATGTGAGATGCATTTAGGTGAAATGTTTTGTGTGGGGTTCTCTTATTAGACAAGTATACTTTGTTACTATAGACATGTTCTTCATAGATATGGCAGAATGACATAATATTCCATGAGTTATTATGGCTGCCATAGGGAAATTGATATTTGTCCTGTTAATGTGTTGTAATTGTGTTCATGTGTGACCTGATGAGTGTATTTAGGGTAAGCTGTGTTTAGCATGTGCAGTGCAATGACCAACAACACCCATTGCTGTTCCCAGGTTCCTGTTGCAGTGCCTGGAGGACCTTGATGCCAGCCTCCGTAAGCTGAACTCCCGCCTCTTTGTCATCCGTGGGCAACCCGCCAATGTTTTCCCCCGTCTCTTCAAGGTAAATCCTGAAGGATGGTGCTGTCAAGCGCTACCCCCTTTACACACTAGTGAAATTGTCATGCTCTGTCCTCTTCTCCTCAGCTCCTGTGAAACCTCTCAATGGATGTTTTTTTTTTTCCACCCTTTTCAGGAGTGGAAGATCTCACGGTTGACTTTCGAGTATGATTCAGAGCCTTTTGGCAAAGAGCGAGATGCTGCCATCAGGAAACTGGCAATGGAAGCCGGGGTGGAAGTCATTGTGAAGACTTCACACACACTCTATGATCTGGACAGGTAGGGCCCTATGACTCTCAAAAATTAGAAACTCTTTTGCAATGGGGTGCTTTTTTGACTCCCGTGTTGTTCAAAAGTGTAAATAAGATAAAAACATTTGGCTGAAATGCAAAATGGTAACAGAAAAGGTGGTGCTCTGAATAATAAGAAGTCACAGTGTGTCAGTAAGTTGCTACAGCTTTTACACAGATGTGTAGACAATATTTATTACCAAGTACAAACAGTACACGGTGCACATGTTGTATGTGTGCAGTTGTAGGAATATGTAAGAAGGAACATCATGTGTGCGTATATGTATGTGCATCAAAATGGAATCTCAGAAATGGAAGGTGCTCCAATGGTAGTAGAAATCACATCACTGCATTTCATTTAGTTTTGCTAAAAAGATGCTCTGAGTAAGTATAAAAGGAGTGTGTTTTTTTCCCAAAAAAGGCACAAGGGCAATTTGTCATGTTTTTGTCTCTTCCCTTCAGGATAATCGAACTAAATGGCGGACAGCCGCCCCTGACCTACAAACGCTTCCAGACACTGATCAGCCGAATGGACCCTCCAGAGCTGCCAGTGGAACCCCTGTCTGACGCCTTCATGGGCCGCTGTGTCACGCCAGTGGCTGATGACCACAGCGACAAGTATGGGGTTCCCTCACTAGAGGAGCTGGGTGAGCCACTCCACTGCCCTCTTATTCACAATTAAACTTAAATCATACACATTTCACATTATGGTATCTTTATTTATAATGCCCAGGTCAATATACACTTTAGCACAGTGGGTTTTTGTGTTTTTAAAAATAATTTTATATAGAAACATCTGTAACCATGATTTGGTTAATAAACAGTGATACAAAGGCTCTACTGTAGCTCTTAATTAAGAGTTAAAAACATTACATTGAAGCTGAGAATTTCATTTATACTATTCTCCATTGCTGTAAAGCAGAAAAGGCATAAACTATAGCATACATAGGTCCACACGGGGATCTTGCATCAGAAAGATATACATTATTCAGAGGGATTATGCAGGTGTGTGGACCAGTTTATCCAACACTAATGTGGGCTTGAGGGTTTGAGGTTCAACCTCTATTTGCAGCTGTTGCAACTAACAGGTGCTCATGTTAAAATGTCTGCAGTGAAAAAGAAACATCTTTAAAAAACATTTAGGGTAAAAGGACAGGTTTTCTTAACATGCAAATTGAGATGGGGAGTGTTTGTGTGTCTCTGCTCTTCTCAGGGTTTGACACTGAAGGCTTAGCATCAGCGGTGTGGCCGGGGGGAGAGACTGAGGCACTGACCAGGATAGAGAGGCATCTCGAGAGGAAAGTATGTGGACTCTGCTGTGCCGCTTTGTGGATCACGCATATAATGCTTGATTTGTAATTGCAGGCTGAGAATAAATTTGTTCACAGGAACTCAAGTGTTACCTGACTTGTCTTGCCTGTTTGTTGAGTAAATAAATGCTCCCTCTCAAATAAATGGAGAAAACGGTGGCTGTATGGTGCAGCTCTAAAACTGGCCATTGTTTCAGCATGATAAATGTTCCAGTTGGCTGCTGGTGCAGTGCTCCATTCGGCTCCTTAGGCAGTGTTAGAAGTGCTCATATTTTACACTGCTGCTGTGTTTGGAATGCACCTGACCACAGATGTGTTCTCTGTCTCCCAGGCATGGGTGGCAAATTTTGAGAGGCCCAGAATGAATGCCAACTCCTTGCTGGCAAGTCCCACTGGCCTCAGTCCCTACCTCCGTTTTGGCTGCCTGTCCTGCCGCCTTTTCTACTTCAAGCTCACAGACCTCTACAGGAAGGTGAGATCAGCCTACCATCTTCATGCAGTTTTTTGTTTTTCTTCCCAGTCCATGGAAACTGTTACATTCTATATGACCAGTGTGTGAGCAGCTTCACTTGAGATTTAATAAGGGTTTTTGAGATTGTGTGTTTGTTAACATGCAGCAATTTAAAAAGGGGAATGGGCTCATAATTTTAAAAAAATTATTCAGTAATAGCATCAAAATAATTGATCGTTTTGGAAAGTAAATATCCATCCCAAATTTTGAACCAGACTAAAAAGGTTTAGGCATAGTTTATACTTCTATGTAGTTTATGCTTTTAGTTCTAGGTTGTGACATCAGAAATTCCTATGAGAATTAGAATAAAGATTTTCTGACAGATAGGGCTTGCTAATTCAATACTAAGTTTAGAGAGAATCGTCTTTGCAGTGTCATGAATGGTTTTTGAACGTTGCTACGCAGGTGAAGAAAAACAGCTCTCCACCACTCTCCTTGTATGGCCAACTGCTCTGGAGGGAGTTCTTCTACACAGCTGCCACCAACAACCCACGCTTTGACAAGATGGAGGGAAACCCCATCTGTGTTCGTATCCCCTGGGACTGTAACGCTGAGGCATTGGCCAAGTGGGCTGAGGCCAGGACTGGCTTCCCGTGGATTGACGCCATCATGACACAGCTACGGCAGGAGGGCTGGATCCACCACCTGGCCCGGCATGCAGTGGCCTGCTTCCTGACCAGGGGAGATCTGTGGATCAGCTGGGAGGAGGGAATGAAGGTACTGAGGGGAACTGGGGGGCAGAGAGCACAGTATGAGGGGCACTGGGGGGCAGAGAGGACTGTATGAGGGGCACTGGGGGGTAGAGAGGACAGTACGAGGGGCACTGGGGGGCAGAGAGGACAGGATGAGGGGCACTGGGGGGCAGAGAGGACAGTATGAGGGGCACTGGGGGGCAGAGAGGACAGTATGAGGGGCACTGGGGGGCAGAGAGGACAGTATGAGGGGCACTGGGGGGCAGAGAGGACAGTATGAGGGGCACTGGGGGGCAGAGAGGACAGTATGAGGGGCACTGGGGGGCAGAGAGGACCGTATGAGGGGTACTGGGGGGCAGAGAGGACAGGATGAGGGGCACTGGGGGGCAGAGAGGACAGTATGAGGGGCACTGGGGGGCAGAGAGGACAGGATGAGGGGTACTGGGGGGCAGAGAGGACAGGATGAGGGGCACTGGGGGGCAGAGAGGACAGGATGAGGGGCACTGGGGGGCAGAGAGGACAGGATAAGGGGTACTGGGGGGCAGAGAGGACAGGATAAGGGGTACTGGGGGCAGAGAGGACCGTATGAGGGGATAAAAATGGACATAGATGGGTTTTGGGGGTCTTGGGGGACTTGAGGGCAGTTTGGGGGCTAAGGGGATGGTGGTCTTCACAATTGTTGAAACATCCTCATAGCCTTGGCCTCAGCAGGTGTTTGCTGCGGTTGGATGTGTGGTGTTGAAAAGAATGGTAGTGTACTATATCTCGGTTGACTTTGGGTGTGCAGGTATTTGAAGAAATGCTGCTGGATGCAGACTGGAGTGTGAACGCAGGCAGCTGGATGTGGCTCTCTTGCAGCTCCTTCTTCCAGCAGTTCTTCCACTGCTACTGCCCCGTGGGTTTCGGTCGCCGCACAGACCCTAATGGTGACTTCATCAGGTGGGCGCCCTCTCTGACATCTGGACCTGCTTGTTTTCCCAACTGCCTGAGCACAAACACACAGACCCCACAGAGACACAGTGTTAGTTTCAGTTCCTGGAGGAAAGGGCATGGATATCATTTTTGATGAAATTTGTAGTATAAGTTCATTGATCATTCAGTGACATTTACATTATGAAAAAAAATACACAGCTGAAGATGGCACATTTAGAATGGAAGTATGTTACTGCAAGGTCATGGGAAATGGGAATACAAATAAAACCAAGCAAAAAAGGAAATTTGGCCAGGAACAAAATATGGCAGACATAGCAGCCATCTAGAAATTGAGATTGTCATCTGGTATGTATGATGAGACTCTGCGGTTTAATCTCTCTCTGTGCTTGCAGACGTTACTTACCTGTTCTCCGAGGTTTCCCAGCAAAGTATATCTATGACCCCTGGAACGCCCCCCCACTCAGTGCAGACAGCTGCCAAGTGCATCATTGGCATTCACTACCCCAAGCCCATGGTCAATCATGCTGAAGCCAGCCGCCTGAACATCGAGAGGATGAAGCAGATCTACCAGCAGCTCTCCCGCTACCGAGGACTGGGTGAGCACCTTCCTGAGCAAGAACCGCTTCCAACTGGTCTTTGAGAAGGAGAGATGTCAAGGTCATTAATGATAGGATGTAGTGTTCCTAAGACAATTATCAGTTGGATCCGAAAGATGCCTAGCTGGAACAAAAGCCTGTAGGCACTGTGGTCCTCCACACCTTGATTTAAAAGCTCACTCATATACAAGTTATCAACTTTAGGTTTAAGCATTTCCTCTACCATACATGGGGACCCTCAAACCCTACCGCTCTGGTCTGGTAACCTATGTTAATGGAGGTTTTGTAGATTTTTATTTGGAAAACCTTTTTTGTTCAGATGTTCTCCCACACTCAAACTTTTCAACCATATTTGAGTAATACTGTTTCTCTCCTGACCCCAGGGTTACTTGCCTCAGTGCCTTCCAATCACAATGGGAATGGGAACGGGAATGGAAATGGTCATGGAAATGGGAATGGAAATGGGGGTACGATGGCATATTCTCCAGGGGAGCAGCAGCCGGGGACCTCTGCAGCTCACGGTGAGTATCAGGCATTTACTTCTGGTCACAAGTCTGAAGGTTCTTGCATGTGAAAAGAGAAAGGGAAAATGTTCTCCCTTTTACGAAAAAGCATTGAGAGAGCTTACATTTTTGCAGCAGGTACACCAGGAATGCCTGTCGCCGGGGTGAACGGGAGTAGTAGTATCCTGTTAAACTTCAGCAGAGATATGGAGCCAGGACCAAGCGGTGCACAACACGGTAAGCAAATACAGCTTCCATAAAATCTTATGCTGCCATATTTTCTAAGCATCTTATTACACAATATTGGTAATGATGATAATACTCATTTGGTGTAGATCCATCAGATCAGGGTGCTAACTCTCGATGGTATACTATGAATTGTTCAAACACTGGCAATTGCAGAGATTTTTTGGATGGTCATGGTACTTCATGCACATAATTTGTGATAATTCTGTATTTACATTTTTGTTATAGCTTAGTTGGTTATTGTTTTCTTATGCTCCTTGTTTGTCTTTTCTAACCCTTACAGGCTACCACACTGTGTCAGACCCAGGGCAAGGGATTGCCAGTCACCGGCTGTACCAGGCCAGCAGTTCACATGAATTTGCAGTGCCACAGCATCCAGGTATGAAAACATTCAAAGCAGGGCATGGGACATTGTATCAGGTCTCTGAATGTTTTCATGATGCTGCCATTCCCATGTCCACATTCATGTTGTCTGTGATGTAGAATTGGGGGTAACACTGAGATTATGTCTCACTTACAACAAAGTATGCATTATACTTGTAATCTGAACAGAGTTTTCCAGTTATGGATATGAGAGAGAAAAGGAGATCAGTCCAGGTTAAAGTCTGAATAGGGGTATAACATTGGGAGACAAGGGAACTTTTGTGGGCTAGACCATGAGCAAAGTTCTGATGTTGCTTAAAGTGGCCTGAGGTCACATCCTGCTTGATGGTCTTCTGTCCCAGGGCGCCTGAGTCACGCTGTGGGGAGCAACACAGGAAAGAGGGAGCGAGAGTCGGAGCGCGAGGTGGGAGGGGATAACGACACACCCTCATCCGCTCTCAAGGTGCAACGGCCCAACAATGAGGTCAGTCTGAGATCAGTATGTCAACATGTCTGCCCATCCTGGCTCCACAGTGTAGCGACATGCATGTATATAGGGCCAGGTTAGTCTGTCAGCATGCTTACAGTCCAGTACGAATGCAGTCACGGCAAATTGCAAACAGGCAAAGGACATTTCTTAATTTATCTCTTCCAAAACTATAACATGAAATAGGTTCATGTGGTTGAAATTGGCAGCTGTATCTGTGTTCATTTACTTTGTCACATGCACACAATTTAAGGTTGATATATGAAAAGCTTTATGTAAGGGTTTTCTGTTGTGGAATAGGGTTATCTATTCTACATTTCAAAGAATATCTAACCTAAACCTAGCGCATATTAAACACAGAAATTTATGTCCCTGGTTTTGTACTATAATTTCAGTTTGACTTATTCTCACATCTAGATGAAATGATGATCATTTGTGTTTCTCCAAACCATTAGCTAATGGGTGCATATCTATCTCTTTCAGAAAAGAGATCTCCAGGATGTGAACATGGCACCTTACTGAACAACAGAACATCAAAACATAAAACATTTGAGGGTGGAGGACATATGACAGATAAATTGTACAGTATCATTTATATTTTTACAGGAATCAAAATTTCTTGGTTTGAACACTGTTTTTACAATTTTGGACTGGGAGAAAAAAAATTGGATGAAAGAAAATGGAATATATATATATATATATAAGTGGAAGGATGTGGATTGTTAAGAATAGCAAAGGTTAAGATACTACTTCGACTGAACTTTCAGGGTCAGGGTGAAAAACCTGATTTCTGAAAACGGTCAAGTGAGTGATTAAAGCAGTCTTGTGCTTGTGTGTCAGGTTATTCAGCTTAGTGAAACTGTGAGTAGTATGAGCACGCTTACTGTGGATGACTTGAGTGCCGATTCTATAACTGGAATAGTGCATAAGTATGTACTTGCTTTGGACCCTCTTACATAGTAGTGAGAAAGTCTTCACCAAACTAAATGGGTGGTCTATGAAGTGTTATCTTGGATTCACAGATTTGAGACTTGTCATAGCCCTTAGCGATGGAGATCTTGTAAGTGGTTCATGCAAGCAGTTTTGTTGAAATCACAGTGTAGCGCTACACAATATAGTGTTACAGAGAGCAAAGATGCTCCAATCAGCATTGATGAGATCTATTGGAATGCCCTCCATATGTCTTGAAGTTGCTGGAAGGAGAAAGACCATACCATAGTTCATTTGCATACATTGTTACCACACAATTAGCTGTACATCTAGGTGCCCTTAACCTCACTGCCATTTGTCCAGGCTTACAGATGATGGTCTTGATGTCCATACAGGCCTGTTATGCTTGGACAGTCAAATGTCAAACGAACAAATCACTCTACTTGGTCACCAGCATAAAAGGGGAACAGGGTGAAATGAGCAACCACCAAGCCAATGTCTGATCATATGTTACCTTACCTGTTAATGGTACAGGGTCCCCCTGAGGAACCCTTGAGGTCTCTTGGGGTTTTTTTGTTTGTTTGTTTTTTTTTTTACATTGGCTTCCTGTGACATTTTTTAATGAATATTTGACATTGTCCCTCAGGGGTCACATTTCTGTGTTAACTTGCACCCATCCTTTTGTACATGCACAGATTTGTGTACAGTAGAATATCAGTCTTACACAGAATATATATTTTTATACACTGACTTTGTAGTTATTTGGTAGATTACTCTTGCATTGTAAAAACATGTTGAAACACTATTTGAGGAAGAATAAGCCAATGACATTTAAGCTTCCAGTGGACTGTCATATTTTCAGTCCAATGCCCCTTCCCGAGATGCTTTCACACACTTTGAGGATGGGCACTGTGTACCACATCACATCACTATAGCGTGTATAACAGAATATAGTACCACCTTTGTGCTAATTATTATAGCTCGGCTTATAGACAGCAGCTCCCAAAGAACAGAAGTAGTACAAGGTCTAAATTCTACTCTGCATGCTCAGCAGTAAAGCCCCAAGTATTTACAGTAGTATATATCTTGGTGAAAACTGCCTTAACCTGTCAGGACATGCTAATGTAAAATTTGTCCTCATTGGTAAAACTTTTATAGCAATTCCATCCATAAATAAATGAACAGATAAACAGATACTTGGTCAACATTGTGAAGAGAGAAGGGGATCCATGAAATGTTTCTGATGGCTGCTCATACAGCACAGTGGTAGACCTTAAAAGTGTCCTGAAGCAGTCTTAAGCTTCATAGTATTTTACAAACACCCAAAACACAAAAGCAGTCTCCCAGTCCATTGATTCCTCATTGAAGTCAGTGTATCTTCGTTCTAATCATGCCAGTTATATTTTGGGCTGTCAAGCGTGACTCATAAGCATGCTGTACTGGTGTGGAATAGTCATTTAGTCTGTCCTCAGCTCATAACTGACCAAAGCCCTCCAATGAGTTTTTACCTTTTGTCTCCAAAGGGTGTTGTGTTTCATCTTCTGTAAACACAAATACAGTTGTATGTATATACTATAAAAGTGTATATAATTTCAGCCATTATTTCTTTTGTCGTTCACTATTCCAAACTATAAATATGTATATTTAAAAACTGAAATGTGTATAAAACTTGTATTGCTCTACTTTCCTACCAGTTTGAACCTGTAGTTTTACCTTCATATGACATTGTGTGTGTATGTATATATATATACACATATATATATATTCATACATTTTATAACATATTTGTATATGTGAGCACACATGCAAATTGTGTGTACATTCGTGTGTGTGTGTGTGTATATATATATATACACACACACACACACATAAACTGGAACCATTTGTAAAAGCCGTATTGTGGAACCTGTGAAGTAATGCAAATATGTCTACCTGACCAGACATCAGATGGCATCCCTTGAAATAAAATCATTATAGAAGTTACTATGGAGGACATTAGGGCAGTGTTGTCCTCAGTATTTTATCATTTCTTTTTAATAAAAAATGGTTCAACATGTTGAGTAACAAATGTTTGTCTTTTTCCATTGGCAACAATAAGCAACAGGTCAGACTGGATGAATCCCATAAATGTTTTGTAAAAGTAGCAGTGCAGCACTGTTTCACACCACACATTTTCTTGGGGATTTTCAAACCAAATCAATGTGGGAAATCTTTATTTTGTACAAAAAGATGTGTACAACTGTAGTTTGTGTGGCTGTACATTGCAGTTGTTCTATTTTTGATCAGGTATTTAATTTCAGCTTTTCAGGAGAGAAAATGTATACTTCCTCTGTCTGCTGTAGTATATAAATTGTCAATGTGCAAGAATAAAAGGATCGCAAATGGCAAGGCATTCATTTTTGCCATATTTTACGAAGTAGCACTTCAATGGTTTAGCAGGTTTTGTATTCCTGTGAAAATGGTTCATGAGGTCCACTATTGTCCAATTTACAAAAGTGCCATGTGTTCTTTGCCTCAGCCAATCAGAGCTCAATGGCACATAAGCTTTGAAGCATCAGCTGTGTGAACAGCACGCATTTTCAGTCTTCTGCTTTGGAGGGGGAGATGACCCTATTGTTGGTTAAATTAAATCGATGTGAAAATGTTCAAATTTTCATATTAATTATATCCTTTCAATTGAACATACAAATTGAGAAAATCCACTTCAAAAATGTTCCACTCGCATCCCAGTTCAGACAAGCAGTGTGTATATTAAACTGTTGCATTAAAACTGCAGTCTAAATATAAATGTTCACATTCACTCAAAAGACAGAAAAGTCATAAGCCCTTTAGTCAAAATCAATAAATATTTTTTGCTTGAAAGACATATGCGCTACCAGTTTGTGTCCTTTACTTGCCAAGTAAGCTACTGAACAAAAGGAAACCAGTACAGCTATGAATTACTGCAACAGTTATCACTGATAGCTTTTGTCACAATTGCCTCGAGTAAAAAGGCAGTATCAGGATGGTCTCACTCAGAAATATATTTCTAATTTGTCACAATAGCTTAAATTCCAAGTTTTATCATCTACATGCTCAAGTGACTCAATTTAGCACCTAAACATTTGACACTGTAGCGGCTCTGCAGTCACTAACAGACTGTCTTGTAAACTTTGACTTGCTAACAAAAGCCAACAAATCTTTGGAAGTGAAAAGTGAAAAACTCAGGGACCACTGAAATCATGCAGCTGCTTTGCACGCAGCATACACCGTAAGAGAGTTTGGAGACCAAGTCCAACCAAAGTAACTCCTGCTTTATATAAAAGCAGAGCCACAGCAACAACACCAAGTAAAACAAACAGGAGAGGACAGAGTCTATAAGGCACTCTTAACAAGCGTACAAATTCAAACAGGAGTAAGACCGTATACCTTGGACCTATACATCTACACAGATGGCTTCAGTCTTTCATGTTATGGCTCAGGGGTGTTTTGGGCATTTTCTTCTTCCTCACTCCGCCTTGTCCTTCCGTTTTGCTGTAAAGGGGACCTTGCTGGCCACTGTAGAACCAACTGTTGACACTCCCCCTGCCACTGCAGAGACACCCCCTTTCACAAGACCTACACCCACAGAGGGGACAGAAGTGACTGCAGATTTGGTGATCTCCAGACTCTTCCCCCCTATCCAGGCCACACCCCCCACAGTGGCACCCACCACCCCTTTGGTAGCATTGAAGAGCCCTCCAGTCACACGCCAGATCATCCCTGGCTGAGCCACAGGGTGCTCCTTCCCTTCATCTGTGCATGGGGAAGAACAGAAGACAGACATTAGCTACAATATGGTTAAACAGTACTCTCCTTGTCCATGGTTTGCTCTTCAAAACACTAGTATTAAATTCTTAAGTACACAGCATCTGAGCTCACATCCAAGCCTTTTACTGGACAATATTTATGAAATGTAAGCTAGTCAAGTCACCCTGGATAAACATGTCTGCCAACAAATATTTTCACACATACCAAACTTTACTGTCTGCAAGTAATTCCCTTGTAGCTGGAGTATGCAAGTTTGTTCAGCCAGACCTCTTACATTTGAGACTTGAGAATCTCTGAACAGTGGTTCTTGTTTTATCTGAGAGTTTATAATGCATAGGTGAGATTAAAAGAATCATCACCTATGTTTTACAGAATGGCAGCAAACACCCTTTATGGAAAAGTCAACAATTTAAGAATAATATGGGAGAGAGGCTTGAAGACCCATTTTGACCTGAAAATGTGGGAAAATACTGTGTCCAAGGCAGGGTGGTTATTATGTGTAATCACAAGTAAATTCACACATTAGAAAATAATTCAAAGGTACTACTGGACTCCTGCCAGATTGCAGAAAATGGGGCTAATTAAAAGTAATGCATGCTGGAAGTGTAATAATAGTGTCAGCACCTTTTTGCATCTAATGATGGATTGTCCCTTAGTCTCACCTCTCTAGGCTCAGATTATCGGTACAATAGAGGAGCACTTGGAACAGTTGATACCAAGCTGCCCATGGCTATGTCTTTTGGGTCATATGTCAGTTGTACAAGACAGACTTGCTAAACCACAGGCGGGCTTGGTTATTGCTGGATTCATCAATGCTGAACGATAATATTGAGAAATTAGAAAAGTACAACCCCACCATGTTATAAGGACTACACTGGCCTCATGACTGCAACAGCCTCATATGAATGGGGGGGTTGCTGTTCATCACAATGCTCCTTTTAAAATGTTATACTCTTTTTCAACAGGTTGGCTCTAGAAGACAAGTTGCAAATAATACTGTAAATAGTGGATCTCACCATAATGTATGAAACCCAGAGTCTATGAACTTGAATGTCCAGGGTGCTATAGTAAAGCCTGACAGTCTGCATTCAACTATAGGAATAACTGGCATGAATTTTTAAGGAATACCTACAACTCCTTCTCAGGTAATCATCTCGTTATAATTGTACTTGCAGATTCCCCTTGCTTAAAGGAAGCAGGTCATTTTCTTTACACTTTTTAACTGTACATCAATACTTGAGTTTAGATTTGTCAAGAACCACAAAATGCAGCGCAGTCTAATTTTAGAATCGCCACTAGATGGCATCCATATAATGGCGAATAACAAAGAGAGTGAATGGACATAACTACCTCCCGCTGGTTCGCTGGAGGTAAACTCTACTTCTCTCTCCTCTGGAGTGCTTCCCTGCGCAGTATCGGAATTGACGTTCTAACACATTAAAAAAATACACAAAAACAAAAAGTCCACATGAAATACTCTCTGATAGATCAGTAACAGCATCATGACACTTTATACCTAATATGGTGGTAATTTTGTTTGAACCAGTAGATTTTATATAAAAACTGAGTTTGTCCAATTAATGTGTATTTTTCTGTGTGACAGAATGGTTGAATGTGGAGATAATTAGTTTCAAGAGGGGAATATGTCCAGAGGGATCTTCGATGTGTCCTTAATGACTTCACAAAGGCCTAATTAAGCTTCTGTCTAAAGATCTCCGTCCTCTATTTTTACACTGTTCAACTGGTGTGGGCTCTGGTGGTATAGTCTCAGAAGCATTAAAGCAATCATATCCCTTGACTTTCACCTTGCCGTACAGAAAACTGTAAAACAAAGGATATCTTTCGATGGAGTAGAATTGTTCGTACAAATGCCTAAAATTGTTTGAGCACGTTCCTCTTGTTGTGCTACATATGGGACACTAAATGCATAATGTAATAAAAAAAAAAAGGTAAAGAAATGTGGATCTTAATTTCAGTTCAAACTATTTTGTTGTTTAAAATTTGCAACCATTACAACACGTAATTATCATTCCATTCTCCCGGAGTACAGTCAGCATACTGCTTACATTTTCAAAGAAAAAAACACTGGTAAGTGCTGATTATCCAGATGTGTGCACTTCTTGGGCATTAGCGAGAGTGTAAAAAGTTTGACGCTTTACACATTAAAACATTCCAACAACTGCACATGGTTTTATTCCTGCAAGAAAAATAATGCCGATGAGAGTCCAAGGTCCTCGGACACAGGGAATAATACTTGGCATCGCAAAAGTACTGTTAAAATTTGTCTGAATGACTGGTTGAACGATTGAATTGTACTGTTAAAACCGTCATGTTTACATTATCAAGTTGCAAAGCAGAGAGCAATTTTGTGGACTCGAGTCATGTAATATACATTTTAAACGTTTCAAGTAGTCTACGTTTGTGATACTGTTTCGTGGCATGTTCTGTATTGCCTTGTGAACGCACTTGAAATATTGTAAAATAATTAGACTTCTTCGACTATAAGACAAAGTTACACGGCAATAGTTTGCTGTGAAACATGCAAAAACAGTCAACTCCTACCTTCACCATTGTTCCAGCACTCGCCCGAAACCTCTAGATTTAGGTTTGCACCTGAGACAGATGATTGCAGCGCTTGTCTCTCTGGAATACGATCACAGTAAAACCCACAACAGGACAAAAGCAGCAACGAAAATGAGAATATATTTATGCAGTGTTCTGCACAAAAAAAAGTAGTATGTCGTTTAAATCGGTATAGTGCAAGTGGAGGAGCTGCGCGGGCCACAAAACTTTAACGTTAAATAAGTGTTTTCGTCAATCTGTTCTGCCAACGTGGCGCTGCCTGCTTCCACAACGCTTGTTCTCTACCTCCGGATCTTGCGTCACCTTGAACTGTTTTCGAAGCAACGTTTAGCTTCTTCCCCCACAGAGCTTATTTAAAGCACTGCCCTGAATTTTAGACGTGTCGATTTATTTTACGTGTATATGCTTTGCAACATCTGACCAAACCTCTACCAAACCTATTAATCTCACGTTTAAAAAGACATGCAATTGATTGGAGCACAGGTAACAGTATATATTTTACACAATGTCACAAGTATAGTGATGAACTTCCTAAAGATTATCATATAAAAATTATAGTTCTATACCATATTATCGTACCAGAATTGGGCTACTATGTGTGATGGGCATTTCTACTGCGTCAGAGCCGAGAAAACAGAATTTTGAAAACCCTCTTGTAAAACTGAAAAGAAAAAAAAAATGTTATTCAGTCGCTCCTCTAAATTAGTCAGTCTGTACATTTGAATGTGTATTTACTGTTGTTAAGCACCAAAATCCGTTTGCGACATAAATCCAAGCGCGAGAAACTATTTTTAACGCTGCACAAATCTAGAAGTGTTGTCACTTGTTGAGTGAACTGGTTTAACGGTCTTCACCTCCTATAGAAAGCATACAATAAACCGTCATACACGAGCGATTGAGACCCATCAATCTTGTTGACTTATAAAGAGGTAACATGACGTCTATCTGATAAAAAAAAAATGTTCCCAATGCAATGTTTAGAAACACGCTTTTTTATCTATGAATCGAATTGGCTACACAGGTCTACTTGGTGCCAACATGTCAGATGTTTGTATGGCTGCCTGCTCATTGCTATAAATCAGATTTTAACCAATTATATAATGGAGCCCAAGACAGTGATGAAAACTTGAGTCACTTTAACAATAAAAAACAGAGAACTGTTGCCTTTAAGTTGCTCAAGTGGGCTTCATCTCACCTCTGACTTAGGGATATTCAAACCATGGCAATGTTCCTATGGCTGCAGCATTTCAGGAGAGTATAGGGGCCAAGCTAATTTTTAAACAAACATCTGCTCATATGTGGAGTGAATGTCTGGTGTAAAGAACACGTTATCTTATTGGAACATCTCTGACAAGGCATGATTTTCCCCTTTTCCCTTTACAGAAGGCCATTAGCATGCTACATTGAACAGGAGCCACGTACCACTGCTCAGGTAACAGTAGTTCTTTCTTACTCATTTCAATATAATAAACATATAGACCACTTAAATGCCACACCCTTTGTTTACACAATAAACATTTCTGTCCTTGTGGTGTCCTTCACACCGCAGTGCACTGTAGTTGCAGACCAAACATCTGGGTTTCTACCGTGTTTCTGATGTAAAAAGTTTGTGAAGACCTAATTTTTATTCTTCCAAAATTAACTTAAAGAAGGCCCAGGTGAAAATTCCACCCCATCTTTGTACTTAACTATTTGCATGAAATTCATTGCTTTAATAAACATGACATCAATGTTATTAAATTCACTACAGCTTAGACTGATCTAACGGATGTGTACAGTTACAGACATTTTGGTGTTTTAAATGCATACACCAATAGAAAGTCAAACACCTTCAAACAGAACCCAAGAATGGTCATGTTTTTTTTCTTTTCTTTTTTACAAAATCCATAATTTGATTTTTTTTCCCGCTGAAACACTGTATCTGACAGTCAGTGCAAGTAATTTCTGGCTGAAAGCACACCATATAAAAACAGCACACAGCCCCCTTAATCTGTAAATATGGCTGTTGATAATGTGCATCTTGTATTTAAGCAAAGGCTCTTATCTTTGTACTTAATCACTTCTCACCTGTTCATTAACTTTACCATCAGCTTTATGTCCCCTAACAAAATAGGGCTATTGGCAAGTCCTCACTTGAAAGCCGGGCATTGTTTTGTTTTACCATAAGAATATATATCATCATCTATCATGGCTGTGCTGAAATCTAATGTTACATGGATCAGAAGCCCAAAAGCACTAAAACACAGGTAAATGTAGATACAGCACCTTGTTTGTACATCTGTCTTTCAATATTCCCTCTTTCCATGTTACTGTATTTATATGAACCCCCAGAGTCAGATAGCACAGTTAACAGTTTATTTCCTTTCAGATGTAGAAAAACTTAAACACCAGATGCCGAGATAAAAATATAATAATTATGGTAAATGAGTTTATTATCTGAATGACTTTTGAATTCTCTCTCACTTAGACAGAAATGGCCACAGGTCAATGCCTCATTCCAATTTAAAAATAAAAATAAAAAATACAGCTGGAACCATTATTTGCTACTGTTTCTCAGCATTACACTCAGTTTTTCATCTTGAACCTTTATGTGCAAAACCTCCAGCACTTCATGCTTCTTTTTACATACTCTACTAAAGAACAATGTTACCCTTATTCAAATTATTGTAACAGATGGCAATAAACTGTCAGCATTAAAAATAGTTTTTGTTATTCTTTTTTTGGAATGAGAAGTGGGGAATTCCCTCTTTTTCAAATAGAGATAATATGTACACAAAACACCCATCAAAACATTTTGTATTCTAGAAATATGGGAGAGGAGTTCAATCTTAGGTTTGAACTGACCTGATATTTATTGCAAACAGAGGCATATATTAGTTCATCGCCAAATCTGAAAGAGAACCAGAGAGAACATCTACTCCCTCAACATGAAACATACTGATCAACTGGAAGGTTGCAGAGTACTCAGGACCAGGAAGCACTGCATTGTATGTGGTAAGTTGTGGTCCTTCTAAAAAAGACTTTCCTACCTGCACCACTGCATGTACACAGTTGACAAAATCAGAGGTAGTGCGCTTTTTACAGAAACTCACACTTCATACCTTAGACAGCCAAAAGGAAAAAGGTTTTCAGCATAAGGCAGTATGCATACACGATAAATTCAACATCCTTTGTATATATTTCCTGATTGTTTGGATGCAATCCACCTCTAAACACTTTGTCCTTATTTTTAGTGTCCATAGCTGTTTCAGTTGTGATTATACTTGTACTGAATGGTATGAATGTTTCTATTTTCTAGTAGACCATGGTTCAGGTTGGATCACCCTGCACAGGAGCAGATTGAAGCATGCAAGGTGTGTGGGGGCGGGAACCCCTCCCCTGTGTTTAGGGGTCACATGACCTCCCCGCTGAGCTCTGGTAGCCGAATGGTGTCAGACACCCAGTTGCAGGACAGGGATTTGTGCTCTCCTTCAGGGCTGAATCGCTTGTTGGCTCTCTCTGTCTTTTCGGGAAAGTCCTCTGAAGGCCTCTGGTCCCGGTATTCCCGCTTCATGCCAATCTCCATAGGGTCATCTGCTACATCTGCAAGACAAACCGCACAATGAACAATTGTTAGAAATAAACAAGTAAGAATGTGACTGCTCAGACACATTAGTCTCTCAATTTAAAGTCTTGGGAATGAACAGTAAGTAAGTTGCTTTAGAGCCACCTGAAATATAATTTTTTTTTTTTTACAATTGGTTATTCAATATCAGTCTATAAGCCCAGTCTATACACAAATTAAATTAACAGTCAAAGACAGTAAAACAAGCTTATTTTAAAGGATGTTCCTTGGTGTGACTGCAATGCTAAGGTAAACATTACTGACCTCGGGTCAGCTGGGCCGTGTTCGCCTGCTCACTGCGCACCTGCCGCATGAGGGCCATGTTCCTCTGGCTCACCTCCAAGTGGTTCACCATTGGCAAGGGGTAGTCCTTCCCTGCACAGAGAGAAGCATACATTCATTACCAAACATACAGGGAAAGGGCATAGCAGAGGAGGCAGACTACAGGTCAGCCTACAGCAGGACTTACCAAACTCGGTCCTCTCTGTATTTGCCAATCCTTAATCTGTTAAGCTACCTGTGAACTTGTATTCATGTGCTTCAAATAATTTTTGTCTATCATTTCTCTTTTCATGTCTCATGTCAGACAAGACATGCACAGTAGATCTCATATAACAAATTCATACTGTGTAATCTATGTAGTACATGTTATCTACCTGATACTGTGCCCTTACGCTATGCAGAGGATAAGGCTTCCCTCATTACACTCGTTTATGGCAGTGCTTGCTCCAAGTCAGCCTCTAGCAATAGAGACGACCCATCTGGCTGGTATGTGTTACTTGACTTTGAGTGTACTGGGCAGTATATGTTCCTTTAATAGCATCAGAGCATGATATAGTATTTCAGTACTCTGTGTGCCTTCAGTGCAGTGCTAAATGTTACTTGTCTTCTGCAATCAAGAGTGGCTTTCCCATAATGTTCCACCTGCTAAAGGCCTTGAACTTAAACTGTCCCATACCTATTACACAACCAGCCTCCAGCTGCACTTCCAGGGGGGCAGTCCATGGCTCATAGATATACTTGGAGGGGAAGTTCTTCAATACTGGTAAGTACTTCCTGTAAGTTCCCCCCCCAAAAGAAAACATCAAAAAACATGAACTGACATGAACATCTTTATTAATTCAATTTCTGCTTAGTGACAGAAATAAACAGGGTTCGGTTTGTAAAATAATTTTGCAGTTGGTTCAGTTAGGCATTGAAAGTTTTATATACACAGATGCACTGCAAATGTTTCTTGGACACTGTCTCAGAACAGCAAAGGAAAATTCTGGAGAAGTTCTCCATTATCTTGAGTGAAGCACAAATGAAAGCAGCCCACCTGAGGTACTGTCCATCAGGGTCAGTGCGGCGCCCAAAGCGCACAGGACAGAATATGCGGGTATACTGATGGAAGAAGGCGCTGGCAGACAGCCACATCCAGTTGCCTGCATTCACACTGTAGTCTGCATCTAGCAGGTACTTCTCAAACACCTGCATGAGGGGAGAGGGTTGATGAAGGGAACAAATCCACAGCTGCCTTCTCAGTGCCACAGAGCCCCAGATCAGATCAGACTACTCTAATCACAACATTCAATGGTCACCTCTTCAGCCATGTTGCAATATAATGCTCAGTGTTTACATTGGACACTGTGATACCTTTATGTGCTCCACCATCCCTCATACTGTCCTCTCTGCCCCCCAGTGCCCCTCATACTGTCCTCTCTGCCCCCAGTGCCCCTCATCCTGTCCTCTCTGCCCCCCAGTGCCCCTCATCCTGTCCTCTCTGCCCCCCAGTGCCCCTCATCCTGTCCTCTCTGCCCCCCAGTGCCCCTCATCCTGTCCTCTCTGCCCCCCAGTGCCCCTCATCCTGTCCTCTCTGCCCCCAGTGCCCCCAGTGCCCCTCCCCCTGCCCCCTCATCCTGTCCTCTCTGCCCCCCAGTGCCCCTCATCCTGTCCTCTCTGCCCCCCAGTGCCCCTCATCCTGTCCTCTCTGCCCCCCAGTGCCCCTCATACTGTCCTCTCTGCCCCCCAGTGCCCCTCATCCTGTCCTCTCTGCCCCCCAGTGCCCCTCATCCTGTCCTCTCTGCCCCCCAGTTCCCCTCAGTACCTTCATTCCCTCCTCCCAGCTGATCCACAGATCTCCCCTGGTCAGGAAGCAGGCCACTGCATGCCGGGCCAGGTGGTGGATCCAGCCCTCCTGCCGTAGCTGTGTCATGATGGCGTCGATCCATGGGAAGCCAGTCTGTGCCTTAGGAAAGTGACAGAGCACCACATCATTTCAATCACTCAGAAGTGTATGGATCGCCCAAGATAAACAGACTGCCAAGTACCATGGCAGTGCTTACACCAGACTGATACTCACTGTCCTCCACTTGTCCAGTGCCACCTGGTTCTCATACCAGTGGATCTGGAGACAGATGGGATTGCCAGCCATCTTGGTGAAGTTGGGAGTGGCAGAGGCAACAGTGTAGAAGAACTCCCTCCAAAGCACCTGGCCTTGGAGTGACACTGGAGGAAGGGAGTGGTTCTTGGACTGCAGAGGGTGAACAGACCCACACAAACTCAAAGCTTGAAAGCATAAGATTCCTCAATTTTAACAGTGAAACTGCACAAAAATGTGAAAAAAAAAAAAACACAGCTGCAATGCATTTTTCTGACACATTAAATTACACTAAGTACTGAATGTTTTTTTTAAATGCAGCTGGAGAGTGACTCTGGAGAAAGAGGTGAGGCTCACCTGTGCATAGATGTTGGACAGCCTGTAGTAGAAGGAACGGACAGACAGGCAGCCCAAGCTGAAGTACGGACTGAGACCAGTTGTGCTTGGCAACAGGGAGTTTGGAATGGTACGAGGTTTGGAGAAGTTGACAACCCAGCCCTGAGATACACATAAATGCATGCCAGATATACAAAAACAAACGAAAATTTTCTTCCTATATATTTCCATCTCCCCAGACCTCTCCTCAGATCCAGGCCTTACCTGACTCTCTATATGCTTCTCCAGCCTTTTCAGTCCATGACTCTCCCCACCAGGCCACAAGACCTCCACATCCACCTCTATCCCAAGATCCTCTAGGCTTGGCACCTGGTACTGCCCCTCTCTTCCATCTTCAACTGGAGTTTTGCACTTCCTATGGCAGAATAACCATTTTACGGTTGATTCCTTATGTGCAGCCAGAACCTCTAGAATGACCATGTACTGTACATACACTGTGCATGTCTTTCCCCAACTGATCTGACAAACAAGCGTACAAAATGTTTGCCCCGAAGACAACAAAAATTATTTATGCAATCAATTGGAAATCTTTCACCAAAACAACTGTATTGGGGAATTATGATATCCTAATAAAACATCTATTATATAAATATATAACTGAAAATGGGGCAGTGGCACAACGTTTTCCCCAGTTTAAGATTTTCTGATTTCCATTTGGTTGCTCAGCAACTGCAACCAAAAGAAACTTGGTGTATGAGGATGAGAACATCTTCACATCACTGTCTCACTTGCCTGCTGATGCCATAATGTGGCACTATTATTGGTCTACAGGTAGGATTCAGGGCTGAGTCTGCCATGTTTCTATTTCCTTCTCTACATATCCATTGAGTAATGGATTAGGAAAACTCATAATTCAAAATCAAATTCCATAAATAGGGTGTGGTGTCATCAGCATGTAAAACATAGCTCCATGAGGTGTACCTAAGGATCTGAATGGCCATGGCTCATGGACCTATATACACACATTTTAACACATAAAGCATGAGTTTTACAATACAAATTTGGCAATATTTGAAGCCAACTTGGAAGGGGATTTGTATGAAATCTTGGAACAGTAATACAGATGACAGTGATTCAACCTCCACTTTCCTCCTCAGCTAGCTGAAGCCAGCAAAGCTCAACTGCCTTTCTGTCGGACTAGACACAGCCCCACACAAGGCAGTCTAAATGGTACTGCTGACTTCAGACCTGCACAAAACCCTGCTGTAACTGGGGGAGATCAGGTTTGGGCACAGTGCTCCCTAATCTTCTCACTGGTGAGCATAGGGTTCAGCAGCCTGTGCTTCTGACTGTTGATGCCTCTGGGGCTCGCTTGTCTCATCACATGCAGGGATGTTTACACAACACAATCTGCTTTAAGTCTCAGGCAGCATCTGTTCTCTTAGCGCTTCCAACATACCAGGAAACCATGGCAGTCCTCCGCCAAGCAAGACTCACCAACCAGGCTTACTGAGCCAGATTAGATTACACCGAACTGTTCTGTGGCTAGTGAAACAGAGCAATAAACAAATCACTACAATTTTACAGTACTTTCCCCACAGACTGGCTCAGTAACCTGGAGAAATAAGGGCCAAAAGTGAGGGCAACAAGCTTTAAAAACTATGTTTTGAATACTGAAATTGAGAAGCCTGGGTCATACAGGTTCCAACGCCTGCACTGAGTGAACTGTGCACTTAAACTGCCTTCTTGATTATTCTATTTTGCAGAATATTCTGTATCACCTGTCTGCGTGGGCCTGCTCTGGCAGTAAAGCAGTCCACAGGGTCAGTGCATATCTCAGCTAGTGGACTGAAGAATGAAGAGAAGCAGCACCCACCTGCCTGCACACATTAGATGTTTGTACTTATGTGCATCCACCAGAATTAATGGAAGATGTTCCAGGTAAGGGACAGGCCAACTACACTGATCAGCCCTATACAAACAGACAAAGAACAGCACCCTCCCAATATTCTCTGTGAGCTACGCTGGCTGTACTTACTGGAAATCCTGGAGTGTGATATCTCTTGCTGGTGTGTCAGGCTCTCCTAATATGGACAGCACATGGAGGAATTTCTTGTAGGTCAGTGGGGGCTCCCCATCATTAGCTTTTATAATCCTGAGGAAGAAGAAAAAGGTCAGTGGAGGTACAGACATGACCTCCCCACTTGCTCCCTTACTCTCCCTGCACACACATGGGCAAACAAACACAAATACTCAAACAGGATACATCAACTACAGAATTGCATTGAATCAACTACCTTTTCAATGAAATGGCTGAATAATGGTTTACAAACACAGTGCTATCCTTTTAACTAATCCAAAGTTATCCAAGGCTATTTATTTTTAAGTTCATTTGGCTGGACAATATAAAGCAAAAATACTGTTATTGCAAAAATCCTTTATCCTGCAGCTGAAAGTAATAGACTTGCCTGCTTAATTTCAAAATGCCAGTCACATTTTCTAACCTATCAAATCAATGCAGAGAAGGTGGTCAATTTGTTGATTCATGCACAGGCCATGAGGCATAGTATACTATTTTGCTGAACTATACGAGGTGTTGAGGAGCAATGAAGAAGCTGTCACCAAATTTAAAAACGGGATACAAACCTTTTTACATCATATAGTGTGTGGGCCACACATGAGTGAACCACCACCCCCAGCTCCTTGCATAGGGCACACAGGCGGTCATCCAGCTGGGTATAAAAGGGCTCCACCTCTGTGTCGAAGGTGAGCTGGGTGATGCTCCACTGCTGAATCAGTTGGCGCAGCACAGCCTCGTGACTGCCCTGCAGCACGTAGAGCAAGGAGCCCCGTGCAGCCAGGCTGCTCTGCAGGTCCTGCAGGCTCTGCAGCAAGAAGCGCCAGCGGAGTGCTCCAGTGGCCATCGACCCCTCCAGGAAGGCCCGGTCCAGAACATACACAGGGTACACCACTTCCGACGACTCCAGTGCCCCCACAAGAGAGGGGTTGTCATGGAGACGGAGCCCCTTTCGGAAAAGGTGGATGGTCCGGTGTGTCATGGTGGTGAATCTCTCAGTTCACAGTGTCTTTTCCCCAAAATACCTGCTGAGAAAATACAAGCATTGAAGACATTATTCTCCCCTGAAAAAGTCTCTATTAAGAATGGAGAGGCAACCAGCAGCAGTAAGGCGCTTAGAGCCAGGGCAGGTGCTACACAGTCATGTTGCACTCCTGAGCACAGGAACAAGTAAGCCTGTAGATTTGTCCTGCTCTTCCAGGGATTACAGTAATATGAATCCGATCTGTTGTCCATCTGCACCCGTCACTGTGATGACATCACAACATGAGAGTTCATACTGAAAAGCTCCTATAACACTGCAGCTCTCACCATGGAGGCTTTTATTGCTACAGGTACTCAGGAGGAGATAAGGCTTACTTAAATAGTGGGGCAGAATCATAACAAGACAACTGAAACATCATGGAATATATGATACATGTATATTACACTCAATATATTCCATAAAGTGTTATTTCATAACTGTTTGACAGAGTGAAATAAAATACAGAAATTTCTTGCAGTTCCAACCAGCTGAAATCCCATGCTCTTTGGCTGCTTCATTCACAAGGGTCCTGTCTGTTAAGTGGCTGCACTGGCTATATTTGAAGAAAAGTAAAATAAGCTACAGTTTCAAGGATGAAATAAAAATAACCAGACTTTTTTTTTGAAAGACCACATTAACGTTCTCTTCTTAATTATGGTGCTGGCCATCTGTTGGAATCTCACAGTTACTACAATACTTGAAAACTAAAATGAGGGTACATCATCCAGAATCTTAGTTAAAAATAATAATTAAACATGTAAAAAGTGAATTTAAAACACCATCAAAGTTATTATTATTGTTACTATGCACTGTGACACCCACTGTTAAACACAATCAGTTTTTAAATTTATTTTTAAAAATGTAATTCAATTACCACTAGTTAATTAAAGGATGTGAGCAGACTAAGAATAAACAAATATGGAATATAAAGCTTTTACTGCGTTATAACGAATGATCTAAAATTTCTAAATGATCATTAAAAATCTTTTGTCTTTTTGCTTTATATTACTTATTATTTTAGGCACAATACACATTTATTACAAACCATAAACTGGTTAAAAGTGAAAATGTTACTTCTGATTCATACTGCCTAATTGTTTGCAAGCGAAGCTTTCATCCGATTTTGACATTTCTGAAAGCAAGTTTTTAGTGTTCATTTTATGACCTTAACCAGGCAAACATGAGACACTACGGCTCAAAAACTACTGCATGCAAAAGCTAAACTTATCCAATAGCATATCTAATACACCCATCAAAAATATCCGACTAGCCGTGTTTAGCGTAATAAATCATAGCTTTGAAATACACCCCAACTTGTGAAAGGCTAACCCGGGACCGATTAAAAATGATCCCACGACTGATGCCAGACGAGTTGCATTTTTTTATGATAAGAACAGGATCCCCATTAAAAATCAGTTATAATGCAGGCTACCACAGCCCCTTTGACGCCACAGCCGCTCTTCAAGGGGTCAAAACTACACTATTTGTATTTCAAATGGTAGAGCCCATAGTCTCTTAAAGGTGAGGCGATGGTGTTAATTTACCAGAGCATTTTTCTGAAAAATCATGCATTGCAGTTGTACCTAATTATATGATAACTTGAAACCTTACGTTAGGACGGAAGTTCCCCCTTCAGTTTCCCCTCCCCCACCCTATACAGAAAGATGACCTCTGGAAATAGCAAGCTCCCCCGCGAGCTGATTACGTTCAAAGTGTAATTGTCAATCTGTAGTATTATGCTAATTAAAAGTATGCAATCTTGCTGAATTGTTATAATTAAAAATTCCAGCAAGGTGAATGTTGGAGAGAACATAAACAATTATCGGCAAATGTTCTTCAATATCTCTAATACATTAAGCTTAAGCGCGTGCTTTCTAAACTGTCTGCAGTGGTCAACAAGAACAGCCCTCTACTACAGTAGTTGTTTAATGCGAAAAACGAAGCTAGCAAACATGCAAACAATGGATAGTCCGAGCAGTTCGGTCAGATGGAGCGAGAAAATTGCATTACCACCTGCTGATATACTGCCGTTTCACTTCGACTCCATTAACCCGTTACGTTGTGGTTGATCTGTTTTTGTTTGTTTTTTTTTTTGATAGACTGAGTCACGACACGAAGACAGCGTTGGAGACTTCACTCAGATCCGAAATACCGCGTTTTGATCAGTGTCCCGCTGCAGCTTTGTAGTTCATTACTCCTGTTACAAATGTTTTAGACACTATGCTGCAGTCAACGCTGTTCAATGGATGTAATGGTTCTAATGTGGTTGTGACCCGTCAGGAAAACCCCTTCTCTAACCGTGCTTCCCATTGGACAAATGTTAAGATATCACGGAAAGCTATTGGGTAATATGAACCAGCAAGCCTGTCAATTACAGTTAAAGCTCGCCATCTAGTTTGTTTCAGAGAGGAGAACACTAAAAAAATGGACACTATTTACACTGAAGACACGACAGCCAAGCAGTGGTGGTATACGATTTCCTATCTTACATGCCAGTCTTAATATACGTTACGCCCCATAATCTGGGTCTAAAAATAATTTGGATCACAGATCACAAAAACATAAGCATTAGAATAGAAATTATTCATCTAAAAATATTGAACGGTCTGCAAACTTTAAATACATTCTTACTAAATTTAAAGCAAATTAGATATCCAATCGCTAATGTTGAAGAAAATTTGTTTCATAGCAAACTCAAGGCCACACCAACCTATAATTTAGGAACGAATCCTCATTTGATGTATTATTCTGAAATTGAAAACAAAACTGAAGGATGCCTTTTTCCAATGAGAAAACGTGACACCAAAAGTAGGTCAATGTGGTCAGAGAAAATGTAGGTCAGTTTGCTCCCTCTACAGGCGCAGTTACAGCCTGAATTCTTATTGCAAAACTGAGCGAGGACGGAGAAGGAAATAAACAACTTTCTTCCCGAAGTTAGTGGATACCCTCATTTAATTATTTTGACGTGAAATGTTGTTATAGAAATAAGATTGTCCTTGAAATATTGAAAGAGTTAATTCACACTTACATTTTTATATAGGTTTTCTCTCACAATGTATAAAATACTTGGTCATTTTCTTCTCATGTACTGCTCACAAATTGTCAGCATAAACAGAGAATGGTGCACAGACTTTAATATGAGCCAAGTCATTTTAATCTTATACTACATATTATTCTTGCTCAGGTAATGTCTTTTTCAATGCCATCAGCAGCTGCCATTTTAATGCTGTTTACATAATGTTCAGAGGACATGTGACCAGTGTGTCAGGCACAATGTTACTGAAATCTGGGAGGGACTTCAGAAGATAAACCTGTCTTGTTAACTGGAGTCTCGTCACGTTGTGCCGTTTTGTTCTTATCCGAAGTCACATTCACACTGTTCAGAGGAAGTCTACAGTCCTAGCACAAACTGTGATCCTCCAGGAAACCCTAATAATTAATTTATTTGAATTAGATGTGGGGAAATATCTGAACATAAAACAAATAGTTCTGTGTAATTGGGCTGCATCTATGTAAAGTAATAATAGCACATAACTGACTTTTAGCTAGAGATACAATCAACGCAGTACCCTCAAAATGGAAGTGAAGAGTGCAGGACTTCACCAAACTAGAAAAGTAATTCCCCTCCATTTGTTCAACACGTTACCAGGATAATTATAATGTACACATCAGCTAAAATAAATATTCTTGACAAATAACAGAAAGATGGCTTTGAGGAAAAAATAAACTCGGGTTTATTTTGTTTACCCCGATAACACACTAGGCTTTTCATTCAGCACCTAGACGACCAAAGTAACATGAATTTAATGTGCCCATTTTTAGTTTGTGCTTTCTATCATCACATCCATCCTAACATAAATACAGCAAATTGTTAAGATAGTTTACTGACTGCCGCAGATTTCATATTGCCAAGTTAACTACGACAAAATGGATGGCGCTAAGCAATTATATTTTAGACAGCTTCTTTTTTCCACAGGGATTTGAAGCTTATTTCAGTTGGAGAATATTATTTCTGATTGTTTAGAAATTGTAGTATCTATTTTTGTGACAATATAAGGTCAGTTAACAACTTAAAATTGCTACTTTTTTTTAACATGATTGTCCGTGGTAATTGTCCTAGAATGGTTTAAGACAACTATGTAGAGTTAAAAGTTTGAACTTAAGAGTGGAGTTTACACCTGAGCACAGTAAGTGTATTTCTGCCAATGTTCATGGTGAACTGCATTACAGACTAAGCCACTCAGGTTTAAAGCTTACAGATATTTCCCCACTTTGGGGAGGGCAACCTTTAACATTGCAAACAGCAGAAAGGGTGCATTTCTCCATTACAAGCTAGGCAATGTATTACGTTCCTTCCCAGTTAGAAACTAGAAAGCTGCTTTTCTAGTTTTAATTCCATAGACTTCACTTACTATATACATTGATATTGCAGCACACATCACTATAACGTATATCAGTGTTTGAAGTAAAGATCGGAAAATTATAAATACTAGTATATATATAATTAATACAATAATTTTTGAATATGCTGATATATTCCGTGAGTAATTTATTCGCATTTTTTGGTATTAAACCTTGTTTTAGATAGCTCTGGGTTTAAAAAAAACATTTAAAGTGATTTTCTAGAACGAAGTTATGTTAGAAGCCTGCAGTCTTTATGCTCAAGCATGAGAACCTATTTTCCCTGTGGTGTTTCGGTACAGGTAGGCCCACATAATCACGATCCACTGGTTCAGGCACACGTTATTTGGGTGAAGCATTCATTCATCTATTCACTTAACAATACAATTCAAACAGATTCATGTCCACACACATTTTAGACATCCATCTAGACAGATATCGTAAACCACACTGTAGATTTTAAGCTACAGACTTGTACATATCAGTTACGTTACTACTAATTGAAATAATGTGCCGGGTAGTATCTGTACAGGATATATGAGGGCTATGGGCTACATTACAGTTTACCCTAGTCATTTAAGTTCTTGTGTTAAAATCACTACAACTAAAACTAGGTTAGCTGACTCTTGCAACAATAATCGGGGTATTACGTGTTGACCTAGGTCAATTTAGCTAGCTAACGTTAGCTGTTAGCAGTTGTGGCAGATTCTGTGCAATTACCCAGCGATTAATGTACACAATAAAAAGACTTATCGGTACTTATTTGTACAGATAGTTTTATAGGTTAGTTTTGTTAAACAATTTAAGTTACTAAGGTAAATTACAAATTACCACAATACATTATCCATACCTTGTATTTTCTTTGTGAGGCAACGGTAGAGGTTTTTTCAGTTGCTCCGTTTTCGTGGCTTAGTTTTTTTGCAACTGCATTTAATCCCGCATGGCTTTTTTTTCTTACCAATTAAGACACTTCAAGCATTAAAACGCCTTCCACTTAATGTTAAAAAGATGCAAAGTAAACAGACGATTACCCCGTCCAGAAAGATTCCTTCGCATCTCTAATCCCCTCCCACTTCTTAGCTAGGTTGGTGTAGTATAACGTTGAGTAACAGTTTCCTGCGCCAGCTTTGGTAACATTGCTGCGTGTGCTCAGAAGGGAGCATTTCATTAATAGGGATGTGTGTACACACCAGTGTTTATTCCATAAACAAACATCCTATACATTACACAGTTCCATTATTCCTAAATATATTGCCGTGTTATGATTCACTGTAGTTTGCAATATCTGGTGTATTGATGCTATGTTTCAATTTGTAAGATAAATAATTGAAGTAACTCCCCTCCAGTAATTTAACACTTTGTTGCCTTTTATTGAACGAATGGCGCTCAGCACGTGTGAGGAGAATGGAAATGTGTTTTGGGGCACTATTAGGGGAGGGATTTAGCCCACAACGACTCCAAATGCATAAACATACTGTCATTCAGGCATCCGACCTTCTCCAGTTCTTTGTTCACCTACGTCTGAATTTCAGCATAAATTAGTGAGGTTGCCACGCATCCTGATTGGCATTCTCAATTGCAGAGCTAAAGACTATAAGATTTAGGAAGTGATTTGTTGGCAAATACACAAATGGATCCCAGTTTGGATGTACTCATAGAGATTAGGTGCATCTCAGTTCTGGAAAAATGTATTCTCCTTTCCTGCACTACCATCCCATGTTCTCCACGCTCCAGAAACTGAGCTATGCGCATTCATTTGCTCGGGTGTCCTCATATCAGAGAAGCTAAGAAAAGTTGCTTTAAAATCCATCCAAGTATTCTCCATTGGTGGATGCTCAGATGTGTTCTGTCTCAGAAGTCTTTTCACTCTTCTGAGTGACATCAAAACACCTACACCCACACAGGCAGAGAGAACTCCACAAAATCTGACTAGATCAAAATGTTTCCCAATGGGGACTTGAGTGGAAAATCTAGTATTGGGATACTGCACCATCACCTACACTGCTTCCACACTCTACCAGCACCGTACATCTTTCCTTTATATCTTTCTCCCTCTCATTTTCATTTGTGGACTCCCATGAAATGTATTGCATTCATATTCCCCAAACAGTAACCTATCCAAAACAGAATATCTAAGATAGAAAATTTTGAAAATGCTACACATATCCAGTGCTTCAGTAAAACGACCACGAATCATGGTAGATTGACTGGAGTGATTAACTGATTGAATGTATGTTTAGCTACATTGTTTTACAATTACAACATTACATGGCTGAACCTCTAGGTGGCATCCTACACAATTAATAACACTTGCAAAATGTCTTTTTAAAGAGCTGTACACCAACCAGCAACAAAGCTGTGATTAAAAGTATTATGAAATAGAGGTTTTTGCCACAGCGTAGCACTCTCTGAGGATATAGTGTTAGAAAAGGCACTACATATCTGACAAGTACCTCTTGTGGACGATGTTACAAAGAAGATCTTTGTTCTCTGGGGCCCCTGATTATCAAGAATATACAGAAGTGCCAATGGATCTCAGTGAAGGCAGCTTTAAGAAAGGCATGGAAGTGAACAGATAATGTGCAGTACTTACTCAAGGAAATAGGGAGAGAAACAGAATAATGGAAAAAGCGAGCATGAGACAGACAAATTGACAAGTATCTTTTCATATTCATGCTTTTGCCATCAAAATGCTAGAAAATGCAAAAAGATGAGTTTTGCAGATTTATTTATTTTTTTCATTTTTTTTTTTTTACATCTGCTGTGACAGAGAATCAGGATAAGCCCCAAAATACCATTGTAAAATTGAGAGGAACCTATTGAAATGTGTTTAGATGAACATCCTCTAGATTTATTACCAAACAATCCTCAGAGCTCATCCTGTCATTGAAATGAACAAATAACAGACATATTTCTGTTTTTAAAAAATTACCAACATCAGAGAGTCCAGAGCCAGATAACTGGCTGAAAGAGTAACTAATGCAAGTGAACAGTTTCAGAGAATACCATCCTAGTATAAAGAATAATATAAAGACCTATTACCCCTAAAAAAATGCATTTTTTCAATATTATGATGTTTTTGGTCACTTTCAGAAGGGTCCTTTGTATTGGCAGCAGTCCCAGTCACAAACCTGCCTCTGAAAACACTTGCTTTTCCTGTCTGATTTTAGTCAATGGCTTTTACAGCCACAAAATAACATTAAACTGTGTAGTGGTGTGACACAGATGTTCACTGAGTAAACATCTCTTAATAAACATTTCAGCAGAAAGCAAATGATGAGCTAATGTGGGTGTGAAAAATGATGGGTGGAGTTAGACTCATAAATGGCCACCACATTTATAGAACTAGACCTTACTGCAAAATCAGGAAGTAAAGTTTTTTAAAGCAAGGACAGAAGCATACACATTTCGCAACTGACAGTGAGTGTGGGCACACCACCTGGCTCCACCAAACATAACTAAACCATCAGGCATAGGTTCCATACTATACAAAACCAGGAAAAGAAATATCCCCTCCTCCACCAAGTTGCAAAGTCCACTTCTGCTGCTGTACTTTCACTATTCCTTCAGTTCCTCAAACAAGGGAGGTGTTCTTGATGGCAGAATAGGTGCCTGCATTAGTAAATCAAAAGTAGCAAGGTTAAGATTGGGGGAAGAAGGACAGAGAAGTGTCCAGTGCCCAGTAATTGGAGTCCTCTGTGATTTGAAGTGTCTGCCGTGAGCATATAGGTGAGTTAACAAGAAAGACTATGGTCACTTTGACTCTGAAGGTCATAGTTACTCTCCCTGAGATTAATTTCCTCCACCAGCGTGAGAGCGCAAATGTATTTATTGTTAGTATTGTTATTATTATAATTATTATTAGTAGTATTAGTTGTAACAGGGACAGTAGTAGTAATAGTGCTAAATTATAAGCTTTGCCAATTCCTCTCATTTGAAATTGTATGGTTATTCAAGTTATTGAAGATCTTCTTTCAAAAACACAGTACCCAGAGTAAATACCTTGGGAACAGGGTTGTTCATGTGCCTTAAAGTTATATAAATGAAAGTGACTTACAATCTACAAAGGGAGATATCATGTAAGTCATTTAAAACATTTATTGAAAAAAAAAATATTTACTTGTCCTTTATAATTGTCACCTCTTGTTGCCTTATTTTACTTATGCTGCATGCTCTCATTTTGCAACTAACAATACTTTGACTGGCAATATGCTTACCTGTTATCTAATGTGAGCACATACCTTAAGTATGTGCATATAGTGGCTGACAACAGTGAAAAATCATCTGCCATATCCTTAGCATCATTGTCCTGCTGCTTCTGATGAGGTTTGATGCATATGCTTGGATCTGAGCAGACTAGATGTGTCTGTACCTTTCTGCACTCATCCTGCTGCTACTGTCAGCAGTGATATCATTGATGAACGCAACTGGGCCAGTTCCATTGGCAGCTGCACATGCCCAGGCCGTAACACCACCTTCACCATGATTGACAGATGAGGTGGTATGCTTTTAATCACAGACTAATCCTTTTTTCCTCAACACTTTCCTCTTTCCATCACTCTGGTGCTTGTTTCAAAATGCCACAGGTTTTTTAATGTCCTCTTTGCAAACTATAACCTGGCTTGAAGATGTATCTGTAGATGTCTTTGACACATCTACAGATACATCCTGGAGAGCCGTCTTGATCTTTTCAACAGTTTTAAAGGGGTTTTTTTCTTCATCATTCTAAGTATTCTTCAGTCACCCACAACACTTGTCTTCTGTGGTCTACCACGTCATTTACAATTTCTGAGTTCACAACGATGTACCATTATGTCTTCTGTTGCTTCACAACAATGTACCAACTGGTTGATTTTGTGACACCTAATTCAAAATCCAATGTTCTGGAGTACAGAACCTCAACAACCAAAATGTGTTGCTGCTTCCTGTGTACAGGAAGCTTGGCCACCTAAAGGCAGCTTATTTTACAATTACTTTACACACATAGACATGAAATACATAAAACCTTTACAAATGAGACTGTCTATAATATAGAGAATTTTCATAAAATTATCAATTCTGTATGCATTTGCATAATTAGCTGAAACCCATGTGCTTACTTATTTATCATAGTAAGCAGCATTACAGAGCAGAATCAGCTAATTGTGTTTTACCATTAATACACTACAGGTAGCTACAAGTTGCTATATTGCTTTATGGCACACATTCCAGATTTCAATGTGTGACACTATATATCAAAAGCAGACATAAGGGCAACATTTAATGAGAAACAATGTATCTGCAACAGTTTTAGCCAGCAGCATAAAAAGATATCAGCCAAATCAACAGAGCTGCCACTCACTATTGAAAAAAGGCTCACAAATCCCTTTGTTGTTTAGAAAATTATGACTATTTTAGTTTTCATTTCTGGTGATGTCCCAATTGTGCCATCAAAAACTCCAAATGGCATGTCATAGCCTTTTTTGGATACAGGGGGCGCACTTTAACTTTAAATAGTTTTCTACATCAATACCAACACTCAAGTAGATTCAAATGGCCACATTTCCCTTTTCTGCTTTAGGTTGCTGTGGCTCTCACAGAAACTGATTAGCAAAGTTGCTAGTGCTCTGGTCATTGTTTCCTTCTGAGATTTTAAAGTCACTATTTAGAATCCCTATTACACACGCACAGGCACACAGAAGCATGCCTGAATTGAGAAATTTTGAAAGATAATCAGCGGTTTTTCTAGGTAGCCATGACATTGATCTCATGAAGCAGGGCACTTTGGTGAAAAATCACAGAAAAACACAACAGTTTTTAGACAGATATAACAAGATGAATGCGCCTATACCCTGCCATAAGATAACTGAACATTGGTAGTAAATTTGTATATGTTTGTGCATTCATTGAATATATGCTTATCATTTAAATTAGTTCATTGTAACACCTGGCTAACAAGTTTTGGGCTAATATGGGGTCTCTGGGGTCTTCAATGCTATCAACTCCATGTGTGTACAACTGCACACACCACCAGAGAATGCACTAATTAGTAAATAGAAAGCACTCCATGAACATTGATATGTGATGTCTGATGTAAGGTAACATGTAAATACGTTTTATCCTGAGTAAACCCAATGACTCCTTTATATGGACCGCTTCTGTCCTTCCTGCGGTCTTTCAGGGGGATTCCGTCCTGAGACATGTTTTCGTTTCTATTTGAATTCCGATGCAACTAAAATTTATTTCCACTAAACAGGCAAAAACCCACACATTGCCTATTTAACAATATAGAAGGTCAGCAGATTGGAGCATTCCTTGTGGCGTATCATGTTTTATGTAACACTGGACTTTGTCTCATGGCTGAATCGTGGCCCTGTTTAGGGCACATGACAGGACTTCAGAAGGTGCAACGCAGAACTGTATGTGCAGATACCATTGAACCCAAATGCAACAGCAGCAACACAGTTGACAAAAACTCAGCTGGCATTAGGATAGGTTATTTGAAAAAAATTCTCAAACTTTGTCAAGTAAAGTCATTGTATTCCTTTTCACATTCTCCAAATAGTCTCCCTCCCAAATACTTGAATACTTTTGGTAATGTGGGACAAGCAGAAATGTCGTCTGTAAACATAAGGTCTTTGGGGGCTGCTGGTGGTCCTCCTCCCAAATTCCTGCAGTATTTTCTTCTGGCAGTGAGATTTTATTTTCCATGTTGTACCACCTCTTACATTTGCCAGAAATGATGGTGATGCAAAGGTGAGGACATGTTCGCCACTACCTCCTGGCACACCCGCTCCCAGTTTGAAAGAACTTCTAATTTTCATGTATATTTCTCACTTTCAAACTTTGATCTCATACAAAAGGAGGCTCATTGTTTTCAAGGAGAGCCTCCTCTGACTGTAAATTTCACACACTTCAGTAGCCATGAAACTAGTGATCCGCCATTGCGTTAAAGCAGATGGCTTTTACAGGTAACATCACACAGGGAGATGACACTATTTGCATGATTGTTTTAGGGCCATGGCATTCCTACAGGTATTGAAACTCCTTCCCTATACACTATAATTCTGCAATCAAAATCCTGCTATGAAACTGACATAAATGGATTTGGTCACACCCTAAATATGTGCTAAATTAGGGTTCAAAGTCTTGAACTGGTGAAGTTTACAGGACTCCATGTTTATGATGTGCAAGCATGTCTGAACAGTCGTTTTTTTACCCTTTCTCCTTAGTTTATACATTTTTTCCATCAAAATGGTTCCTGAGCCAGCCATATCTAAAGTAATTTTCCATTTGAAGCCACATTCCTGCATCTAGTTTTTGGCTTTACTGCAATAGCTATCTCTAAACTAAGTTCTGAACAAACTTAGATATCACTATTTACGACCCTGTCCAAGTTTCTCGCAGATAATTAAATCCTGGAGCCAGCAAATAGAGTTATAGGAAACCCAAAATCAACCGTTTCTCTCACTCCGACATGGAAATGGAATTGTTTCTGTTAAGACAAGGGTTAATTCAAAGTCTTCACATGAAATGATGCTCTGACCCTGCGGCATCAGGGATATGTGGTTTGTTGTGGTTTAAATGTACCTATAGACAAAGCTAAGATTAATGGACACGTCTGTAGTAAAATTAGTGACATTTAATTCAGAGTTCCCACAGCTGTGCCTGTATAAAAATAGCTCCTAAATATTAGTCTCCAAATAGGCTTCCCTGGAGGGAGTCCATAGGCCACGTCCTGTTACAGGGCACCCCGTCACGTATGCCCAAAAACAAATGGGAGATTTTCCGCAGTGAGACATATGAGCAGGAATTCGGAAGTCCCTTTGTTTCCTTTTCTAACAGTGGTCACTCTGTGGAAGATCTAAATGTACAATATGTATTACTAAGGTACAAATTTGTCCCAATTTTATTACATTTGGAGATTTACTAGTGGATTAGTATACCACTACAAGTATTTGATTAATGGCCTTATTATTATTTATTCAATGATTAATTAAGGTTATTTTCCTTAAAATAAATACGCTGTTTAAGTGAACAAAGTAGAGATATGTTCAACAGTCACATCTTGTTAATGACTTTCTTCACATGTACCTGAATGTGGCCAATAATCACTTTGTACAATGATACAGGAAGAGTGAGTTTTATTTTCAGCCCAAATCCATCTGACAGAATAAGGCCCATATGCAGTGTTTACACTGTAAATAAAGATAAGGATAAATCCAGATTCTAGACAGCAGACAGCAGTCTAAGGACTTTCTAAAAACATTGTCTCTGCAGTGTCAAGCAAGAAAAGGCAGACACCTGGTTTTGTTTTTGGAGGAAATAAACCCAGGGATTTTTTTTTAACTTGTTAGGTTATATTCTCACATGATCAGAAATCTTAATTTCCAAACTGATATACATATTGTAAAACAATATTTCATGTGTGAGAAATATGTAAGATTTTGTTCATTTGAATTAAATAACTATGGTAAACAAATCAGAGGTGCTTACAGAACTACATTCAATGACAAAACAATTCAACACCATGGCTCATCTTTATATTTTCCAAGTTGGCTTTCCAAAATCATTGTCACAGGCCAGTCCACTGTTTGTATATGGTTACATAACCAGGCTATGTCTGCATTGTTTATGCTTTCCAAATATATCCGACAACCCTTACATTGTTTTGATTTTCATTTCAATGTTACTGCAGCTCTCATATGCTTCCACTGGAGTAAATACTTGCAAATTACACTTTTAAATTATAAGTTTAAGAACTACTAACCATTTGAAGAAATGGCCAAAGGTGCCTTACTGGTGTTTGTAAAAGCAATAGATTTTGCTATTTTCCAGCACACCAAAGCTGTAAACCTTCAGTGATACATTTTCCTTGATCACATGCAGCAGTACAGATAATTATTGTTTGAGAGAAAATGACAAAATGTACATGCAAATTGCAATATTATGACAAGGAAGGTTTAATCATGTGAGTCATTAATAAAAAAAATCACCATAGATCTACTGAGAAAATGTATAATTTAGCTGATAATTGTAACTGCTTGATGATGATAATATTTTGAATATTATACTTCCTAATATATTATATTTCCTCTGCTTTATTTAACTGCATGTTGCCCTATATTTTGAAACATTCTGCAGTGTCTGTCCTACTGCTTTCTGAAGTAAACAACTCACGAGATTGAGAGAAACAAAGTACTAGTACTGAAAATTGAAAGAGCCATTTCCCCATGGATATAATGTCTTGTCATTTAAGTCTGCCAAAAATAGCTTTGAGATCTTCCCAGGCAGTAGCCTTTCAATTTTCTTGTGTTCCAAAACAAGACTGTGGATGTAAGTGATGAAAAGCACAAACATCAGAAGATAATATGAAATCAGCATCCAAGGGGACTCCAAAAAAACATTTGTGTAAGTTGATCAGAGATCAAAATAAATATCAAGTGAAAAGAGATGAAAATAAATATGTAATGTCTATTTAATTTTTCTATTGCAGCTAACCTTCATAGGGCTGAATATTGATTCCATGATGGCCTCAGAAACTAAGTCAGAGCGCTAGAACAGTCAGAATAGTACTCTAGATGATTCATTGCACTATGCACATCTCCTTCAGCCACACACACCTTCTAAATACCATGTTTTACAGAGAACTATGATATAATGCATGCATGGTTCAGACCGCATGGCAGTTTGTATTGTGTGTTGGATTAAGTCCCTGGGCACAGGATGGGCATTATTAGGGGCCCTGAGGTGAAAAAGTGAACTGCTGGCACAGCATATGACCCAGTTCACATGAACAAGGCTGAAACCTCAAGCCTGTGAAGACATGCACTTCCACCACTGTAGTCTTGCATATGTGGGTTTGAAAGTTTCTCACTCATGCCAGGACAGGAAACCTTGTTTGCAGAACCACTGAGACGGGTAATGTGTCCTCTCATGTTCATGAGCTTATGCTTAACTATTACCTGAAGCTCTCACTAATATAGTCCTACTTGCCAGTACATAAAGGAAAACCCTTAAGCCATGCAGTCACTGATACAAATGGAGCTGGGAACCCCATGTGGTCTGGATGTCTAAGACAGCAGGATCAGATAAACTGGACAGTGTAACTTGCCTACTTTAAAAGTACTGTTCTCAGGATGTTGGTGGAACACAACTGTGGGAAACTTTCAACATTAGAGCAGCTGCATACAAAATGAGGTTGCTGGGAGATGCGGTGCATGTTGGAACTGCAGAAGCATCTACAGCTATCTCCTCTACACTATATTCTTACATCAGCAATAGACACAGTTCAACAGCAGATATCATTCTGGCTTTTATTCAAGCTAAATTATGCTTTTAATCTAGGTCTTTACACTGCATATAAGTGGTGCTCACACCTAGCCCTGATTTACCCCCTTGTGAGCTGGTTTTATTTAAAATCAATCTCTGTCTTTCACAGATTTTTGCTCGTAACTGTCATTCTCTTTGTCTTTGAACAAATGTTCCACAAATGGTTTACTATCAATGGTCAGGGGTCCACATTTGCAACATTTAGGAGCAGTAGGTTTATCAGTACAAAATGTAACCTCTGAAAAAATTAAGAGACAGATTAAAAACAGTTAAAGTTATTTATACTTCAGGAACTGCAATTAAGATTGGAATAAGAACGAGCGTACACAGGTATTTCCTAATTTTGTACATCAAATGAAATAACATTAATAAACATACAACAATATCTGGTATAATATAAATCAAATAAGAAAGTACTGTTTGTGGTGATGGAAACGACATGGTATAGTTTAAGATCATGCAGGGTACTATGTAGATGAACCTAAATTCATTATAATTTTATTCTAGAACCAAAAGCATGGCAGATAAAAACCCACAGAGCATGCCAAGGAGGGGAAAGTGGACCTTCTCTTCCATGAGGATTAAAAGTGAGTATCCAGCATTTTGTTAAGCATATCAGCATGTATGCTCAAACATGCTGTACAAACACACACACACACACACACACACACACACACACACACACACACACACACACACACACACACACACACACACACACACACACACACACACACACACACACACACACACACACACACACACCCTATACCTACATGAAGCTTTTCTTTATGAGAATCACATAGTGTAATATACTGTTATATAACAACATACTTACAAAGTACAGCAACATACAAGCATATCAATTGTACTGCATTTGCAGAGCAAACAGCAAAGTCTCACAAAACAACCAAAGAAACTGAGGATCAAATGTGTTAAGATCACGTTAAAAGGACACATAGCTACCAATAAGCTATCCCTTCAAATTTCTTATTAAATGTGGTAAGTTTGGAGACTGGTGGATAACCTCTTACCTTCAGCATTGCTTTTAACCATGCTTCATAACATCCTGCATCCTCACCTATATGTATCATGTTTTCACCAGGTAAAACTCCAGGTAAGGAGGATGAAGGCCTTGGATTTGGAAGGAGGGGAACCAAGATATTCTCCTCAACTCGAGTTGACTCTAGAAGTGAGTGTGACTTTTCTCGATTGCTAGACTATTAAAAATACAAACATTTGTGTTAAGTGGTATAGTACAAAAATACAACAGAAAAACTCAGAAAGAGGGAATAGCCAATACATATTAAAAAACTGCAACAGCATTTACTTCTGTTATTTTAAAAAATGTGCTATTTATGCAATTATTTAGTGAGTGTATTCACTTGGGACTTGAAAATAATGTTAACGAGTGGTAAGAGTCAATGAGAACAACCTCTCCTCGCCCAATCTTACCCTCACAAAGTGCACTTGCCTATTGCGCCTCTAGTCAATACTGTGCCACGTAATTCTGACCATGTACTTGCTCACTTCCCAATAAAGTCTCTCCACACTATAGGTCATAAGATACAAAAAGAGAGCTTTGTCTGACTTGAGGAGTGATGTATCCCTAACTGATGATAGCTGGTTGCTTTTGGGCATTTAGTATATAACTGGGAGGTGCTAATGGCAAAGAGTACCAGCCGAACCCACGTTGCTCCTGCTCATATTGACATAGCTCAGGTTCAAACATATGATGATGTTCAAATAAGGATACATTGCCCGGTCTACTTGCAGGATGAATGCCTTTACTGTCTAAACCACTCAGGAGCCAATGACATTTTGGAATCAAATCCAAGCAAAGGTTTTTTTTTTTAGCTGAACACACTGTAGCAAGCATAGATTGTATCAGTAATAATGCAAAATATTAACACCCACTGCCTTTTCACTGTAATCTGTCAAAACTTCACATCAACGTATATACAATGTTAATTCCATGTCCTGGTCTACTTTTGGTTGTTAGCTGCTAATATAAAAATTCCCTCACTGAGGAAGTTGGTAGTTTTGTTTTTGCATGAGTACCATTGCCATGCAAATACATGCTGTATGAGGTGAGTCCTTCTCCCTTCACGCCTAGCAGATTCCCAGAGGATGGAGCCGGACACTGCAAGAGCACCGGTAGCTCCCATCAAAGGTAGGATAACCCTCTGATTCATAAAAAAATAAATATGAGGTCATGAAATGCTCCACATAAAATGCTTTGAAACCTCACACAAAAAATCTAGTTTAAACTACAAGTTATTTTTTGCCAGACAAGGTAGTTTTCTTGAAGTCTAAACCTAATGTGTGTATACAGTGCATACCAAACCAAATATTTTTTTTTATAATCACAAGTGAATGCAAACCAAGAAGAGCAGCTTGTTAAAATAAAGAAGTGATACGGGCTACATAATTAACAGATAATTAATAAAACTCTGCCCGACTTACCATTACAAAGTAAAACAGCTGCTATCCTAATGCATAATTAATTCGCATTACACAGCAAAAGGATACAGACACCTTTCGCGCATGACATGCAACATATTTGGGGAAGCCGGAAATTGTTGTGTACAATTCATCAGAATAATACTATTTATTAACCATTTGCAAGCAAAACCCAATTCAGAATTAAATCGACACGCATTGACTACAACAGTAAACAGTCATGCCGTTTTAGTGAGTTGGACAGAAGAGTTGCGTTGGTTAGCGACACGTATACCTGTGACAGGTAACACCAAGGTCCGCCCCTCCTGATGGACACTAGGGGAGAGCTTTGTTTGCTAGAAAGTCAATGGAAACGCTACAAGTACTGTCGTCAGTATCCTCTCGTAAGATCTTCGATAAGCCATAACGAAAGTTTCCGTGCTGTTTAGGTTCAATGCTGTGCTCGTTTTTCGACTGTCTCAGCTTTCCCACAGCACTCACGTGGAGTATGGATTCTTCAGGCTGATGTTTTACTTTAGTAATTAAAAAACATATTGAACCAACTCGACCTGAAGTGACTTGAAAAATTGCTCTGTGAGATATGAACGGAGAGAGGACGAAAGGAGTTGGTGGGCGTCTTGGCAAATTCACTAACTTACTGAAAGACGCAACGAGGAGTGAGTACACCATGAATTTGTATTGTTTTAGGCATTCATAACTGGGTTGTAGCGTATTCATGAGATTTTACATGCATGCCGGCCTATTGCTCATGGTTTCTCCTTGTGTCGCTGACTCAGAAGCAAGTTAAATTTAATACATCACGGTGCATCTACGAGTCGCTGTATGTCAGTTTTAACCATGGTGAATGTTGAGCAAACTAACAATGTCTGTTAAAATGGTCTTAAAATCCTTGCATACTGCTCTTTGTTAGAGTGTTTATCTCTGCCTGAATGCAGTGGTAAGCGATCTTCGCGTAGAAACCAATTGTAAGGATCAATACTGTGCTCAGCAATGGCCCGTATGTATTTATTCATTAACTTCACCTTCACTGTGCTTCCCTGTATTTGTTTGGTATTTTGAAAAATCCATGGAAGAATAAGTGGTATCTAGTATTCTTTTAATTAAAAAATTAATTAAAATGTTACCAGTTATTATGTTACCAGTTATTGTAACATAAGACAGCATCCGATGGCATGGAAGTTATTTTGTTTTTTTTTTTTTTTAATTTACGCATGCATACAAGTTAGTTCACGAATGCGTTTGAATTAACATTTTTATAGGACATATAATGGACTTATCGAAAGTTGAGATGTGAGCAGCATTACATATTTTGAAGAAGTTTGCGCCTTCGACGGCATTGGCTGTCGTGTACAGGTTGTTACTTCTGATTTGGAGGTCACAAACAATCATTTCCACCGTGGAAGCGATTGTTTTTCCATCTCTGAATCCTGAATCAGCAGTAACATTCCATTCAATAATCGCAATCAGTAAACAGGGTGAGGTTATGTCAAGGATGAGCGAATTGCGTAAGAGGTTCTGGTGCCGACCAACGCGCTAGGATGGGTTCAATATGCTTTGAGATAGCACATTAACATTATTGTTTATAAACATCGTAACAATACTTTTTTTTTTTTTACATGCAGATTGGGAATGGGCCTGATGATTTTACATTTTAGAAGGGGAATGATCAATTGTTTACAGAAGTAATTTATGAGTGAATGCACTCGATAGAATAATATGATGTAGATGAAATGCATCTAAAGGTTAATTGCACACTTCTACTAGGAAGTACTTTTTCCACATAAAGAGCTTGTAACACTTGGGCTACCAAAGTTTGATGTCTCTGAGTGTTCAGCCTAAATTTGTCACAGTGATTGATGACCCCTAGGCATCGTTTTTCTCATTAGCAAACATTCTCATGTTTTCTGTTATTCTTCATGTGTTTGAAAGCACTGTGGAAACCCATGTGCAATGTGGCAGGAGTTCTGGGTCCTTGCTAGTAAGAACCCAGGCCTGGCTGCTGGTTGTACACATTCATCATATTTGTGGCAGCATCTCTTCATTTCATGTTAAGACATTTTTTCTGTAAAAAAATCATCTTGAGCATGTTCACCTTCACTGTCTGCCACAGCAGGATGAGGCACAAGACTGGTCTAGAAACCCCACTCAGCAGCAAATAATCTTGCCAATTACTCATAGTTATGGTGCAAACAAGGAGGATCCTCTAACACCCCAGAGACAGCAGGTAATCGCAGAGCAGTGACAACCGTGGGAGAGTAATGTACAGCCTTGTGAGTATAATTTTGTTGGAGAGATGAGCCAAGCGCGGTGAGGCCTGGACTGGCATAGCTTTACCAAGGTTGCCATGTGTAGCAACATATACATAACTTTGCAGATAGTCACAGAGATGTGGCTGGAATATTGAGAGAAACTATGTTTGCCAGGCGTTGAGGTGGAGAAAGGTAGCAACCAAAAGAGTTCCAGCTCATAGTGAGAGCGGCAACAGTGTGCACTTGTCTGAGGATGCCTAGAGAACTGCTAACATTAAGGAATATGTTTGCAACCTCTGCTAATGTGCCCCTCTCCCATTCTTAAAAAAAAAAAAAAAATATCACCCTGAAACCATAATAATTTCTTACTTGTCACTCATCTAGAGATGGATAGGAAAGGGCAGGAAGTTTAGTATTGACTTGCAGTAATATTCTATATGATGATAATGGAGCATTTTAGCATTATACACTGCATTTTACTTGGTTATTTACACCAGGAACACAGAAAAGTCTGTTTTCATTGAGTTTTAATGTTCATACAGTTTTCCCAAAATTCATGTTAATATGTTTCAATGCCCAATTGGACATTGTTATGTTGAAAGGTTGTTCAAATGGCTAAGTTACTATCTGTTCACAAGCAGCTCAAGGCGTATTGGAAGAGAATGCTTTGTTCAGTTACAATATCTAAACAGGAAGTGGGTTTAAATAACGATAGTGGTTGTGTACAGTACCCCAGCTGCTGGGGTGAGAGCAGTGTAAGGGGAGCTTGCCGTGGCGTTGTCTCATGCTAACTGACAGCATGCAGCTGTGGTGGGTGCAGATGTGTCATCACTGCATGCTCTATTGGTGGGTGAAAATGACAAGCTAGACTCTTCTCTCAGAATCCATTGTAGGATGCTCTCTCATATGTCAGGGTGGAGCAATGGTCAGGGAACTTCATTTATAACATACGTTTCAGGTTCAAGTCATTGGTGGGACACTACTTTTAGTCAGAGTACTAAAGAAGACTTTTTCTATAAATATTGACTGTATGTTGGATGTTATATAAAGTGTACCCCTGGGCAAAATTAATGAATGACATGAATGAAGTATGTCATTTGTACTATATTAAATCATTTAAATGTAGTATGCTCTTTTTAGCATGCTGCATTTAAATGTGGTGGTGGTGGTGGTGGTGGGGGGGGTGGGGGGTGGGGGTCAGGGTGCTCTTTGTTTTCATTCTACAATCAGCAACCCACTGAGACCCAACAAAACAGCTGAGAACTGAACTGTGTTACCAGCTGCTTTAATTGCTCAGCAGACCCTGCTGCCTTTAGAGTGTTAGAGCATGTGTTTAACGTGGAATACCCAATATTTTTGGGATTAGTCAAGCACAGAGTGTTTGGAACTTTACCTCTAGGATAGTTCTTATGTTTTCCAATGAAGGAATGTGGTCCCCATACAAGGCTGCTGCAAGAGGTTGCACTTACATATTCAAAACCTGTTCCATGGAAAATGTCAGGTTTATACCTTTGGACCTGTATTTTGTTGTAGAGTCAGTCTGGAATACTCTACTGTTAGACCTAACATTTGCTTTCCCATAAACTGTGCAGGCTCAGACAGGATTATCATCAAGTTGTTTTCAGTGACCACAACATGGTACATGAAGATCTTTTAAATTAGATTTTCTTATCACTGTTTTATAGTTCAAGTAACTGTGAATTGTGAATGAATGTTATGAAAATTATAAGCTATACAAGTAGACCTGGGCAAGGGAGTCTGCTTATGAAATGAATTATGTACATGTAGATTATTAAAGCATGTACTTGTAGCATATTGCTGTGGCCATTTGCTTGCCAGTAGGAAGTTCATTAGTGGGAACCAATGGCTTTTTCTTCCTGTACACAGTATGTTCTTATATATGTAAAGAGCTGAAGTAGCAGTATGCTGCTGTTGTCCACGTACCTAACCCAGCCTCATTTTTTTCTGGTAAAAAAAGAATAGATCACTAAAAAACAAAAATGGAATCTACACTGAAGGAAATGGACGTTTCAAGTTTCAGGTTTCAACTTCATTGGAATAAATCAGCCCTATCTACCCCTGAAATGAAACTAGCAAAGCCGGTGTTACCAGCTATGTGACTCACACAAACACTGTGCATATGGGGAAGGTGTGCCCTTATTCCGGAGGTGCAAACAGTTCAGCACAGCAGGAAATGAGCTTAGAAGAAGGCCTAGATTTAGATGATGTATGGTCACTGCATGGTGACCACTTGTGGGAAACCCCATTCAGAAGTACTTTATTTGTCAGATAAGAAAAATGTTTCAGCCTTTTTCCACCCTGTGCTGGAGGAAGTAATCATGGGGAAGATGTAATGTAAAATACGTCTCAAAGGGAAACACTGTTAAAATATAGGCATTCATTTAAAGTCAATTAAGAGCCATTAAGAAAAGGAAAGAAGATCTTCTGTTGTGTGAATGATAATGACATTACAGTCTTTTGTGTACCAGTGGTCTGACTATCATCATACAGAGTTAAATGGCCTATGTCACATTTGCAAGTTTGTTGATGAAACCAAGTCTGTTCTGTGAGGGATGGAAAGAGAACCAGAGGTCTAAAGCTCAAGCATGTGAATAACCTGTGGGGTGTGAGCATCCATGAAGTGGGACGGGTTGTTGTGATTGGTGCAAGTTGAGCATGTCAGCAGGCTTTTGCTCAGAGTTTGAGTTCTCAGCTTGTGTCATGTCACAGTGTTGAAATGTGCTGTGTCTCTTTTACCCTGGTCAGGTGAAAAGCTGCCTGATGATGCTCATACAGAGGCCAATGGGAAGGGGAGGCCTCCTCCAGACCAGGAATACAGTAAGTACTCTTCACTGTGTATTGATCTGTTGCCTGAGCCTCCTTTCCTAGGATCTCTATCTACTTAGCCTGTCACTGGGCCCTGTGCTCTTAGGTTCTCTGTCACCTCACCCTTAATCCCACCCTTATTGTCACCTGGGCCTTTACCACCTTACTCTGTTGCCTAAGCCCCTTTTACCTTACTCTGTATTCCCTGGAGCCATCTTTCTTTATGGATCTGTCGCCTGGTTTTCTATTCCACAGCACAATCCTGTAACTCTGCAGCCAACAGGGGTGAGCAGGCAAGAGATTTGTTTCATAGTATTCTCTGTGCTTCCACTCTGATGGACTTTTGGAACATAACCCTGATAATTATATGAATCATTGTTATGATGTACAGAGATGCAGTTTTCTACTGAGTGCCCCATTCACTAAATTGTCCCATGAGACTGAAACATGATTTATGAATTCCATAATCTTAAATTCCACAAACATCATACATGTATAAAAGGCATTGGTAAGAATTGTAATTGGTGGCAGCCATTAAGTGTAGTGTTACAGGAGAAATTGTTCAGTTAAGCCTCTGTTAGTACACTTGATTTTCTCAAGATTTAAATAAAACATTGGGTCCTCCAATCATCAGGTAATACATTTAACATGGCCACAGTGATATCTCAGTCTCTCTTTACTCCTCATTCTCTCTGTCCCTAGCATATCTCTCCCTTGCCTTTTTCACTCCCTCTCTCCATTACACAGTTTCATCTCTCAGATTTCTCCCTTTCTTCATTATTGTGTCTCTCTCCCCCATGTTCACTCTTTTAAAACCTGTCAATCACTCTCTTACCCCTTTGTGCAGGCTCTGCGATGACCATTGAGGATGAGGAGAGTGATCAAAGTCGGATGAAGAGGCTGAGCACCATGTGGAACCATTTTCAGGAGAAACTTTCCAGAGACAGTGAGCTTTACTCTTTTGATTAGTGTAGTTACAACTGTGAAGATTTGTGCCACTTATCCATAACACACACCTACCTTTTCAGTGTCACCATGAACTGTGATTGTGTCCAAAATTAAGTATTTTATCATTACTGGTTACCTAGGATGATTTAACAGAGCCTCAGCAATGTAAGCTTTCACTTCATGCATAAATATGATTGTCGTAAATGTCTAACAGCATTTAAAAACAGAAGTTATTGTTTTTACTAATGGGGGAACAGATCTGTTTACTGACATAGGACAGAAGTTCTTATTACTTCTGCTATTCTGCTGTGTGTGTGTGTGTGTGTGTGTGTGTGTGTGTGTGTGTGTGTGTGTGTGTGTGTGTGTGTGTGTGTGTGTGTGTGTGTGTGTGTGTGTGTGTGTGTGTGTGTGTGTGTGTGTGTGGTTTATAGTGAAAATAAAATATAATACTGAGTGTTGACTGTTGAGACCATTATTTACTCAGAGGTATTCCATCTGAATACATCTAGTCTGACTGTTGGCCTCTTTAGGGTTCGATTTAGGTATGCAGAATCTGCATGAATCTGCAGGTGAGTTTGTGTGCTGAACTGTCTGTCTCTGTGCAAAGCCAGCCCATATCTGTGCATGTCTGTGTGTTTTTGAGAGAACTGTCTGTGGCCGTATTGAGAGTCTGTCTGTCTGTCATAGTAAATACACTGTCTGGCTGATTGGAGCAGCTGTCTGTGTGTCCTAGTGAAAAGGCTGGTTATTGGTCAGTCTGTGCTCACCAGTCCGTTCTCTCTTTGTGTAGGAGGGGTTAAGGACCCTGCCCCACCTCAGCCCGTGGCTCCAGTTAAAGCTACAACCCAGGCACGGGAGCAGTGTTCCGCCAGTGGACAGTTCTTCTTTGAGTACTTGGTGGTGGTCAGCCTTAAGAAGAGGGAGGGAGGGGGCTATGAGCCTCAAATCACATACCAGTTCCCCAAGGTTAGTTCACCATCACCTCCTGCTCAGGTACAGACCTGACTGCTGACATGCAGACATGTCAAAGAGAATGATTTTTAACTTCACTGTACCACTCAATCAACCCTGTGATCATATTAATACAATACACTGGGTATATGTCTATTCCTTGTAAGTTTAATATTGCTCATTTATAAATATGCTTTTATTCAGCCTTTTTTACTGACCTTATGGAATTCCATCTCCATTGGGATGCGATGGGGGGGCAAGAGTAGATGGGTTGGAAATGACATCGGAGATCAGTGACAGAGGTGTGTGTGTCAGTTGACTGAAGAGTGTCATTGTTTCCCCTTCAGCGTGATGGGATGATGAAGTCTCAGAAGCAGGAAGAGGAGAAGACCCTTAAGGCCATCAGTCTTTTCTGCTTCCCTGAGGGGATCAACTGGACCCCCCTGACAGAGTACCGCAGGTAGCACTCTCTCCTGCCAGATTCCCTCCTTTAAATCACTTACTTTGTTTAACGGGCAAGCTGTTAGTATTTTAGGTTCTCACCAAATATGCAGTTTTCGCTGTGGAAGGATAATAGAACGGGTGAAGTCTGATATGTAATCTGAGAGCAACACTGGTTGTGTCCTGACAGTGGGGAAACCAAAGCAGCTTATGCCCTGAGACACTGGTATGGGCTGTCAGCCTTGGTATGACCCAGCCATAGGTCACTCTGGCTTGGGTTAGTCTGGAAAATGCAGCTGCTGAATGGAAAACATTCATGAGCCTATTTCAGAGTTCTAGCTAAGCTTCTTTGTGGAACCAGGAAAAAATAATGTGTGTAGGTAGGTAACAGTCCCTGGCCACTCATTCTTTCCTTCTTTCACTTTCCCTTTCTCTTATGAAATATGTAACCAAAGCTTGAGTGTGCTGGATGTAGTCATTCGGCACAGCAGGCATGCGCACACGTTCCTGCTCAAAGATGCAGAGGCAGTTTCCCTGTGACACTGCTGCTCTTCTTTTTCTAATAACCTCATTCATAAGGAACCAGAGCAGGAGTCTTTATGATGCTCAACCTCTTCTCATTTTACATGCCCACGCTCTGACCCAAAAACCAGATCAAAGCACTGCTGAAGTTGGAGACAGACCTGTTTTTCTGCACTTACATCTTTACCTTCTGACAAATCCTCACGGTGCATGTGAAGTTCTATGCTTATTTTTGATGTTCTTTACATAATCATTTTGTTAATTTCTAGGTCAAGAACAATAATCTGTTTTAATGGACCAAAATAATGGGGTTTGCCATGTGGCGCTTGCACACACACACACACACACACACACACACACACACACACACACACTGTATCCCTGCTGCTGTGAAACTGTAGTTAAAATGTATTATGCTGGCTGGACAGCCCGGTTCTCCTCCTGTTTTTGTACTTTGTGTGATGGTCGAGTTTTAAACGGGCATTGTAAAGGACCATTAGTGAAGGTCTTGGTCTCATCCGATTCTTGTTCCTGTTCCTGAGGTTATCATGTATCCCCTTGAATACCCACCCTTCCTCTTCTTTATCTTTCTTCTCTGTCCTAGCTCCTGTTTTTGTTCCCTGATTCCCCTGTGAACTTAAGCATTGGGATTCTGTATTGTTAGCAGAAAAATGAAACTCCTCACCAGCTGGAGAGACTGAGTCTTAATAGACTGAACAGTTTTTTTTTTCATTTCAGTCCTCCTCATGTCCTCTCACTGGATTTTTTTCTTCCTTTTTCCCTCTGTTCCTTGGCCTCCCTTAAGTGGGACATCTTAATTTGTCTCCCACCCCCTCCTCTGCTGTAAGTTCCTTTTGTTTGAGTCATTGTAGTTTGTAATGTCCTGTGTTTTCTCTTTCCCTCTGTTTACAGCGAGACCTTCTCTTTCGTTTTGACAGAAATTGATGGGAGCAGGAGAAATGGCTACTGCAGGAGGTTGTTGGTAACTATGACTTTAGATTATAACCCTTGTCGAAACAGGAAGCAGGTTTTATATGTAAAAAGGAGAAAGTAGTTATCACTTCGTAATTATTTTACCAAATGTAATTGTAAATAACATTTCTCATGCTCATTTCCCAAACAAAAGGCACAGGCAGCATGTCAGAATATGTTGTAGTCCATATTAAGATGAACTGATTAATATTGTATGGTTGTAACAAATGTTGACATGATCAAATCAAATCTATATGTGCTCTATGTTCTGTCATTTACCCCAGCCCCATGGCAATGGAGCACGCCCGCCAGAGGCCTATTGCATCATCAGTCGTCTGGCCTGTTTCGGACTCTTCTCCAAGGTAGTGGATGACAAGCCAGTTCAAGTGGAGAGAGACTCCTGTACTATGTTCTCTTCATAGAAAGAAGTCTGTTTCCTTTTTAAGGCAGCACTGTAAATTTTCATTGGAGTCACTTGGCATGTAGCCCTGTGCAGTGTGACTGATAAACTGTTTCCTGGAATGAATGGCTTAATTTTCGTAAAGTGACCTTTAAGTTGCTGTACAGATGGCAGAATGAAATTCACCGACCGGAAAGCATGCACTCATTTCCCTGGACTTTCCACTTAGCATTCATGTTATCCAAAGGGAAGAGTGAGTCAGCCAATCAACAGCCACCTTCTCTGTGTCTGTGCATGGGTTGTGTGACAGATTTGCTGCTTAGCTTTGCATAAGTTTCCAGTGTTGTTTCCCTGATGTTATCTCAAGTGATATGTGGGATAAGAAGGCAATACTTCCATGGAAGCCAAATGGAAAAACAGTGAAACATGTGCGGGCTCCACTGAGCCAAATCAAGGAGCCCTTATGAACAGGAGATTTCAGCTTTCAGGCTCCATTGTGTGCAGGATGGGAACCGAGTAGGAGGGTCTACTGCACTTTATACAGAATCATCAGCCAATGTAAAGGACAAAAATATCCCTTACTTATCAATTGTTATTCAATTATATTATAATGATGATCAATTATACTATAATGATATCACTGTATCATTAAATGTGATTCTCTTATTGATAATATGTTATTAATATGAGAATACCTTTTGGATTTAAATTTCAAACAACCTGACAAGCTCCACTTGTTTGTGATGACCCAGTTTATATGTCGCTCCTAGCTGTTGGATATTTACTGTCCTGCCAAGGGTGAAATCCTTCACTAGCCTTGCAGAGCAACCCACAGACCCACCCCAAACGACACCCATTATTTGACAGTGATGCAGAAACACAATAAGACACACTGCCATAATAAAGGAATTGCTGCAGGCAAACTGGCTGGACAGATACATGTTGTTTCCTGATAAGGGCACAACCTTAATATAAAGTGATGGGAAGTTTGAGATTTGTTGGTGATTAAGTTTTTTGACATGTTTTTTTTTTAATGCACAACAGGTAATACAGCTACATTTTTTGTGAACTTCCTATGTGGTGTGATGGTATAAATGTGAAAGACTGTTGTATATCCTACATCACCTTCTGTTATTACCTTTCCTTCCTGAATGCCTATATCAACTGTATTGTTGCTTCGGATGTGTCCTGGTTTGTCATTAAAGGGACCTAACTACCTGTCTGATAACAACAAAAACAGTACATTGAGCATTTAAAATAAACTGCCAAGCATTGGCTAAATGACAGATGAATTGAATTTTGAGTGAAACTGTCTGTGATGCAGATCTTTGATGAAGTGGAGAAGCGGAGGCAGATTGCCAAGGCGATGATATACCCCTTTATGCAAAGCCTGCGTGAGGCGCCCTTCCCCGCCCCCGGCCACACCGTCAAAATCAAGAGCTTCATCCCGGAGTCTGGCACAGAGGTGAGCCCAGAGACTCAACACCACTAATCTTATGACTTGAGATCTGCTGATAAATACAGTGATATATTTATATTTATATACATACATATCGCTTTACACAGATTTGCTGTAATGCATTTTGATGTACACTGGAACACACTATTGTATGTGCTAAATTATCATTGTAATATGTAGTATTACAAAAACAGAGAATGGATACACACTGCCATACTTATTGACCCTGTTGGTAAACATACAGTGCTCACATTGAAGCATACACACTGATTCAACTGACATAGCACTGAGACGGTCAGAGTTAGGAATGTTTTATTGTAGGTAAAGCATTCCATACAGGTATGTCCCAGTTCATCTGTTTTTACATTCACCTTGTGCACCAGGGGAAGGTTTTTCTCACAAGTACTAATCCTTACCCAATCCTTAGACAATAGGATATCTGCAGTGTTACTTTTTAGTGTTGCACATCTACTTGTGTTACATTTGTTAACAAATCCTTTTGAATTTAAATCAAAATGAGTGTAAGCAGTGACTGTTGACTGCCCACTTGTACTATCTGCTTAAACATGAATAAGTGAGCAGTGACTGTTGTGAGGTGTAGATCTGGTTGAAGACTCTTGCCCAGGCAGCCATTAATCCTTGGCGTGGGGGTGATAGGATATTGGGCAGGGGTACTGCTGAGGTCCTGAGCTCCATCTCCTCCGCATGCTGTCGTCTCCAGATCATCAGCCTGACGCGGCCTCTGGACTCGTGGCTGGAGCACGTGGACTTCCGCACACTGTTCCGCTGCCTGACAGATGAGGAGGTGCTGCAGGTTTTTGCTGCCACAGTCATGGAGCGGCGCATTATCTTCATTGCAGAGGAGCTCAGGTACTGGGTCCCTTCCAACTGTTCTTACACCAGTGTAAGTGTATAGCCATAGATGAGAGATCTCTAGCATGCCGGCATTGCTAAGCTGTTGTAAAGATGTTTTGTTGTTGTTCATTGACAAGTAGCTTCAGGAGTTTTGTTGATAGAATAGAAATGGTCAAATCTAAGGTTTGGTTGTAACATGAAAATTTATATTCACCAGTAAAAAGAGTGGTCAACGGACTGGAATGTAGAATTCCAGTGTTGGGAATCAAATGCACACAATATTTTACTCTCATGCTACATCCCCTCCCACTCCCCAGCACTCTTTCTCAGGTGATTCATGGGGTGGCAGCGCTCCTCTACCCCTTCACCTGGCAGCACACCTTCATCTCCATTGTCCCAGAGATCCTCATCGATGTTGTAATGGCACCCACCCCTTACCTGCTGGGGGTGCAGAAGCACATGTTGGACCATGTTATTGATCAGAGTGATGTAAGAGTGTGTTACACACAAACAGTCATGCACAACACACACACACACTATACAAATAACTTTGTACATAACAAGACATGAGAAGTAATTCTGACACAGTTTTATTCTTTAATGTTTATTTAAAGGCAACCAGAATTGTGTCATTATATCATTTTCAAATGGATGGCATTTAGTCATTCAGTTACTGACTACAAATGTGTACAGGGATTCCAGGCGAGACAGAATGAATGCGTCATGCGATGAGTCATGAAAATGAATGGTTATCCAGATGGCCTGAAATCAGTTTGATGCCTGTTCAGAACTGTTCAAAACACATAGATTATGCACTTTTGTGCCCCAGTTGAGAAATGCGTTGAATATGATGAATATGATATGATATGAAAAGATTGAATATGATGCTTATGTTCGCCCCCTTGTCTGTCCTCCAGATGCTCATTGTGGACTTGTCAGAGGGACAGCGGAACACCTTCATCACATGTGTGAGTGTTACTGCAGCTTTTGATCATTTATAATTTAATAAATAGATAATCAAATGTATAAACAATCATTATTTTTTAAAACCAATTAGATTGTCTGTGTAAATTGTAATACACTGTAATTTGAAAAAATAAATTGTAATTTGCGATAAGATGTATTGTAGAGCACTTGGTAGGAACTTACTTTAATGACAGTATAGTAATATTGATAATAAGCATGATAATGCGACAGCATTTTTATCATACAGATGGGGGATGAGCAGACAATCATTCCTCCAAAACTACAGGAGGAAATCCTGCTTGCTTTAGGTACCAAGAAAGAGAATTCTAGTAAGTGGATTTTGTTAGAGCATTCAGAGTTATCGTAATGAGTTTTTGAGGATTTAATTTTAATTTAATTTGACTGCTGAAGTATTAATCTTTTGTGGAGATTGGATGTGTTATCCTGTGTAATTTTAAATTATTCATTTATAAAAGTATCCAGCTTTGTATGCATTTCAAATATAATGCGGCAATCTCATGAAATGGGTGCTAGAGGCCCAGCTGGGTCATATCCAGCTATGACCACAGGTCAACTTTGACTACGATTGGCTCAGGCCTGCCAGGGAAAGATGGGGAAAATCCTCAGTCTCATTACTCACATGTTCAGCCACTTCCTGAGTCTGCAGGAGAACGTCGCTCTGTTGGCACAGTTCAGTTTGGGCAGAAAAATGTGTTATTTGTTGAAAACAATAATTATCATTTCCCCATGTTTTGAATTTGAAACCAGAGCCAAACAGGCCACTCCCAAAAAAATCTGATCAAACAATCAAACCATCTTTGACTGTACTGCAAGGCACAAGCTTCTAGGAACTGAAATCCTCCAGTTCTGAGACCCCTGTTTTAGAGTGACTGAATCTTTCATTGTTTGCTCAGCTCCAGAGGAGCTGAACAGGGTGGTCTCTGAGGCCTTCCTTCCTTTCTTTGTGAAGACGGTGGGCCACTTTGCCTCCTATGTGAAGCGCGATGGCAGCAGCAAACCAGGCGTCTTCCAGAAGAGGAGCTTCTACAAGGCTATTGAGTCTAAAACCACCGGCACTTCGTCAAGGAGTTCATCAAGACGCAGATGTTTGACCTCTTTATCCAAGAGGTGGAGCAACAGCCTACCTCCCAAGAAGGTCAGTCTTGATTGGACGTTTTGCCTGGGAGCAAACGTGTGCCCATTCCTGTTTCCAGTTTTTACCTCCTTTCACTTCACCTTTTCCATCTCAGTTCTTTTAACCTTCTCTGTCTTCAACTGTGCAGATCTCAGTTTAAACTACTTCCAAGCCACGTCACTGCCATGGTATGAATGTGACTAGCAGCCAAGCCAGATTTATAAGCATTGTTAAAAGGAACATTCAGCAGGGGGGCACTGTAGTTAAAATAATCTCAAATGTGTTTGTTTGGATTTTTAAACAAGGCTCAAAAGGACATTTGACCAGACAAATTGTTTTTTGTCTGTTTTTCAAGTACTGAAGTAGCTTTTTGCCCCATAAGAGAGTTGTAGGGTCCATTTAGATATGTTAAGGAACCATTTAGATAAGTTAAAATGCAATAGAACTACTTTTTACAGGACACCTATACCATTAACAGAGCAAATAAACTATTTCTTTCTGAAGAAATTTTCTTTATTTTGTCCTTCCTATCCTCACTTTGTTTTTCAAATAGTCATCAGCCTTGTTAACCATGCCAATACCTTCAGTTTTGGCAAAGTTTTTAAGCTGCATGAAGCTTGGACACACTGTGACATGTTTTCACTTCATTTTGATTCATGTAAAACCTCGGAACCACGAAACACTAATTAATGATCGTTTTTTTTTTTGTTTGTTTTTTTTTTGTTTGTTTTTAGGAGTTTTCCACAAAAAGATTGCTGAATACCAGGAAAAGAAAAGGAGAGAAAAGGCAAGAAAAGTGTAGAATAGACCGGGGATTGGGAGGGCGGGTAGATATGGATAGGTATGGGTACGTTCATATTGTAGATAGGAAAATCATGTACATATTTGGTCAAGAGTAAATTTTCTATTTTTAACTGGTAAAATACCACCGTTTAATAATAGTTTATATAATTTTCATTAGGGGGAGTGGGAGTTATGAAAATATGATTGGTCTGTGCTGCTATTAATAAATTGATTGTAGTTTCAAAACTTTTGCTCTTTGAGGTCTGTTTGGAAGGGGCTGCTTAGCCCCATCGATGGGCCCTCAAACACTGATGTACTGATGTTCAGGTTATTCACACTTCTGTACTGTACATCTGAGCCTTGCTTTTACTGCATCCCTCCACACGATGGAGCAGAATATGGTAAATTAAAGACAGTTTATCAATTATTTCATCACCTGTGTCAGTGTGCTGTAATTGCCTTTGTCAAAAGGAAATGGGCTCAGGAAAGGGCTGGGTTCAGACTCATGTGTAAAAACTAGTGCACATTCCATTGGAATATGGTGGTACTTGAGTATTACCTGTGTCCTTTGAATATACCATATCTGAGGTCTGTGCATAGTCACAGCTGCCAAGTTTCCATAAAAAATCTCACTCTTTAACGTAAGACAAGTTGTAGTCCTCAGTTTCATCTTTCTCTTCTCAAATAATTTGACCTGATTACACAGTTCAGTCGTGGTGGAATACATTTGGTGGCTAAATGATGAATACTCGAGAGGGGGATAACAAACCCCAGGCAGTTTTCTCTAGGACTAGGATTAGAAAACTTTTTTCAAATAAACCATCCATTCCAACAAACCATCTCAATCCAAACCGAGATATTCAACTGACAGGTGCTGCTTTTCATGTGTGGCCACTGCCAGAATGTGGCCACTGAAGAAAGTTTTCTTCAGTGTAAGAGCATTGGTATTGCATACATCTGGTATGTGTCAGAATTTTTGTATACTCTGTACCACCTGTCTACTTCCTTTGCATGTTTTAGGGTAAGTTTCAGATTTAACATCAATCAATCAAAACCACAAATATGCACACTGACTATTTGCGTCTGCAACTATGCATTATCAGTCCCTTGGGCAGGTCACTGATTCAATCTTACCTGGGCCTTGATAAATCTTGTGTACTTTTGGGATTGTTTAAATGCATGGAAGGGTCCCTCTAATCTACCCTCTTGTAATAACCATGTAAGAAAATGTACATATGTATATTAAATGTTATAACCAATTTTAATGGTATCTGTGCCATCTTTCCCTTATCTCATGAGTATGTTGAGCTGTTTACATTGTCTTTGCTTTTATTTTGGAGTTGACGTGCAGTATATGAACTCGTTGACTAGTTTATTGGGGCACTAACACCTCTTCTTGCATGTTCACAATGCCCCATGAGCACCATTTCTTCCCTCTGCACAACAAAATAACCACAGAGGACAACACTGGTGAAATTTAGCCAACCGTTTTATTCTTTAACAGAGACTGTGGCCACAGTAATTGTAACAAAGCTTGAAAGACAGACATTCCAGAATCAGATTTTTGTATGTAAGAAGTGCAGTACTGGCGATGTAAATGAAACACAATTAAAATTGAAAGTGTAGTCAGGATTAGAAGTTGGAATGCTTACGTCTGAAAGTTTGTAATTTGACATTATGCCACTGTTTCAGAAATGAGTAGTAAATATCTTTAGTCACACTGACAATGCAAGGATCTTTGCTATGATGTAGAGTTACAGGTTGATTTGAAACATCCAGGCCATAACTTCAAAATATCACACTTTAACATTATCAGTCACAATAATTTCCACTATAACTTCCTTATTCTCACTTTCACTAAAACTGCAAAAAATTAAAACCACAGTGCATTTCTTGGTGGCTTAAGAGTCCACACCCTTCCTGAATTGTCAGTAAAACGTTATTGGGTTTCATTTAGCAGCTCTCAGATTTCAGTTAATAAGCAGCTCTACAAACCTAAGGGCACCAAAGAGTCATTCAGCTTTAGCAACAAGTAAGACTCTTCAGCCTGCTCCACAGTCTCACCCACATGTCAGCATGTGATTTAAACACTTATGGTGATGCTTCTGAATTTTTTTTTTTTTTTTTTTTTGCAGAGCCAGCAGAATAGTGCATTGTTGCAATCTACATACATTTTAAATGCTGCTGAAACAGCATAGCACTGTTACACTTGTTCACAGACTCCAGGCCTGTTTCTAAGATTCAGGCTCCCAGCATAGCAAATCAAGTCATCTGCCTTCTCATTTCACCTGAATAATGTCAGCAGGAACCTGAGGGTAAACAGCCCTGCTTCAGCAGGCAGGTTGGGGCTCGCTGTGTTAGCAGAGCATTTCTGTCTGTCCTGCATAGTTCTACACAAAAAAAAAAAAATGACATAGAGATCCCATGGAGCGGTTCCCCCTTCATGTACTGTCTATTGCATAGGTCCACACCCCACAACATGTTCATGCCTTAAGCGCAATATGAAAAGGAGAATCCTAATTTCTTGATAAGGGTTATGGTTGCTGTATTTATTTGTGTCATTTAGAAGATCTTTTCCACCATTTCTTGATCAAAATATAACATCAGCTGCCTGATAACCAGTGGCATTTAATGACAAGTGGTCACCTAAGTGTAGAGCACTTGCACTTTTACCACAAACAACATTCATGGCAGCAGCTCAGTGCCTCCCCAGACAGTAAACTATATGTTTAAAACCTTATAGAAACTTGAAGTCGTGCATTAACCAATGACATAACTTGTCCTAAATGGGTAGCTGCTGTAGATAGTCCTGTAGGTAGTTAAAAACACAAAACCAGATGACCTGCAACTATATTAATATAACATTTAATCAAAACGTGAGTTATGAATTAAGTGGGCAAATGAAGGTTGCATAGATCTGCCTTCTAACTATTTATGATACAAGTAATGACTATGACATGTTATGATAAGATATATGTATTTTAGCTATATTGTTTTCTTGTTTCATTTTAAAAACTGTATGTCAATAAAGGACTCTGAGATCCCTGGTTGAAATTTAAATTTTGGTACTGCCAGGTAAATCTTACCATCGTAATGAAAAAAAGGTATATTCCGGTGCCCTCTAGTGGCTAAACGAAAGTAATGTAACACATTATAAATTGGATACTTAAAAAAAAAAGATTGTTAAATTACAATTAAATTATTTGTCAGCAAAGCAACTCTAATCCTTAAAAAAAAAAATTTAAAATTAATGTTTTGTTCAATTCAAAATAGAATTAATTCCAGAAACACAAAGCTGTTTCTCTCTTTAACATCATAGATATAGCCTTTGACACTTCAGCAGTGCTTTTTCACATAGGTGTTAGTTCTAAGGACATGTTTGGGCACACAAATTTAACTTGCTCAATATTTATATTTAAAATCTTTCACACAGAAATCGATAAAGAGGGTTAAAGAGAGACTCTAACTGTTGTAATATTGTGTGTCTAAAATAAGTGCTAAATAGCAAAGGGGGGCAGTTTGCCCATAACCCACAGGTCCAAGTATGTCCATCACAAAGACTCAATATACTGGGCCTGATACACTGCAACATCCCCCTCAAGCAAGGCCTCACCTGAAATACCAGTGTGTAGTCAGCTCTGTAAATAGCTGACTTCCTATATGTACTTATAAAAGTACATATAAAACTTGCTATTGCCTGAGAGAACAGCATATAAAGAGTGTGGGGAAAAAGTATACAACTTCTGTCCTTGAGAAAAATTATTAAAGGTACTATTTATAATAAATCACAACATTTTACTTTAGATACTTGAGTACAGTTAAAAGCAAGTAATTTAACTCAAGAGGACATTTAAATAGAGTACCTATGCTTTTACTGAGTAATGTTTTATTAAGGGTATCTCTACTTAACTCAAGTACAGAAGTTCTACCCTTTGTCCACCACTGGATGTAAGTAACACAGAAAGTATTCCCTTCCAGTGCAAAAGCAGTTAGCCGATACTGGTACCACTGGAGCCAAGAGCTGCACAGCTAGATGTTAATTTCATATCAGTGTTTACGTTATTCTGGGAGTAATTTTAAAATATCAGTCACATGTGTGGTATCTGGGATACATGTAATCTAACATGTGGTATCTGACAACATACAGTTAACTTTTGAAGAAAATAAACTTATCAGTTGTTAATATGATAAATTGCAGTAAAACTTGAGGTGGCAACAGACATAGGTGGTTGTGACTTAATGAATTTGAAATTGCATAAACCTTACTTGCACACCAAATGCAGAGTGACAGTCTAAAAGATCCACAAAGAAAGCTTTGCCTTTTGCTCTCAGTGGCATTCCAGTCCACCACTGTTTATTCCCCAAAATGGTTTTTCCTCCTCCTGTCAGAGGCGGACAACATAGGTCTTGTGCTGTGGGGATTTCCTCTACTGACTTGCCCTTGTTTGAAGTTGTCATGAAGATGACCGTTTCAGATGCAAAGGACTTAGGTGCTCTAGCTGCTGGCAGGGAAATTCCAGGCAGACATCTTAGCCAGTAGGGGGCACCCTGGTCAAGTGCTCCCACTCAGGAGGGGAGAGGTTTCTCCTTGGGTCACTGCTGATCTCACATTGTAGTGTGGAGTGTCATAGAGATGATTGCTCTGCAAGTCTGCCTCCGCTCGCAGCGTGATTTTCTGAGGAAAAGAAATGAACAAGTATGATTCCAATTTCTTTTCCACCGTTTCTGAAACCATGATGATCTTGGTTAATCAACAGTCCCATTATGAAAACTTGTTGCTATGAAACATACTTCATGATTAAACAGCTTTCATGGATGAGAAACAAAGTTACACCTATATCTATCCATGTTCACAGCTGAAAACCAACAATTGAGAGTAGCCTTGTTCAGATCAAGAGCTATAAAAGCAGCTGTTACCTGAAAGTCCCGAATGTAGGTGAGGAAGAAGCTGACGAAGGAAAGGGCCAAGGACCACTCTGAGATGGTGCTGACAATATGGGCGGTGTACCCCTGCAAAAAACAAAGTACCCAGCAACAGCAGGACAGTGATGTTACACCACATTGTTGCAGTCACTTCAGTACAATGACGTCTTCCCCCCACACACACCCATACTGCCCACAGCTGGCTGTGGCCACACCCTCATGTTTACACTTCTCTGAGAGAAGGTACGGACACGCACAGTTTCTCCTGGGATCCAGTGCAGCTTCTTTTCCACCTCCACCCCTGGCAGGCTGCTGTACATGATGACAGAGGATACGAACACTGACAGAGGAGAGTTAAGGCCCAGGCAAAAAAAATGAACTGTAGTAGAAGTCTTTACCCAGTTTTGTTACCCACAGAAGCAAGTACATCCAAATAGGGAGTTTGCTTATTCATTGTCAAATGATGAATAAACCAAGATTACTGTGTGCAAACTATTTCATGCCCTGTATCAAAGCAGGGGGTTTTGGATGGGGAGAGATAAATAGCTGGAGGTGAGCAGCAGGGCTCAAGGCCTAGGAGTGCACTGCTCTGATAGTGCGGTCACTCGTGATCAGCAGCAGATCACAGCATTCCTTTGCACTCACATGTCCTTTCATGGTAATTATGAGCCTGCTGTGACATTATAACTTAAGCCATGGTATTAAAGCTTCATTTATACTTTATACATAGTCTAATAATTTGATATAGAGACTGTGTTTGAGGCATGTTAAACTCTTTTCATCCTCAGTTTTGTCCATAATTTAGAATACTAAGTTGTAGTTGTAGGCCCATAGAATTGCTGCACATTCCCATTCCTTCAGAAGAGTGTGGAGTGCAGATGTGAAATATCATCTGAAACGCACATGCGCAATCCAGCAGAGCTGAGCTAAGCATAAGTGCCTCAACTAGTAAGACTACTCAGAGGGCTCCAACAGTATGTCTAACCACTTTGTCTTTACCTTTCCCCAGTATGTCCACATCCCAACCAAGCGCATTTTGAAATATACAGGGAAGGATACTGCTGACGATGCTGGCAGAGCTCCAGAGCCCGATGCCAAGCCGTGCCCAGAAGATGCCCTTGCCATGGACATGTGGCTGCATGCGGAATGACAAGAGCGTCTGCGCAAGAATGTACACAGACCCCACGCCGAACGTCAGAACTGCCCCCACCAGGTGCATGGAGAACAGGGTGGTTTTCTGTGAGGGCCGGGATCGACAGAGCGAGGGCCATAGAGAAACAGAGGGAACATTATGGACACAGATACACAAAGTGCTCACCAACACACAAACACATACACACAGAAGGACAGAAAATTGGCAAAACAGGAGCATCACAAACATGTAGACATACACTTTTTTAAAAACTTTTCATGTACTTTCATTTTATGCACTTTTTTGCATATAAGCAATGCCCCTATAATAAAATGGCTATTTTCTATGATTTCAGCGCTTAAACTTTGTTTTTACTCAGTATATGAGCCCAACTGTCCCTACTCTGCCTCTGTCCAATTTTTTTTTCCACAGTAATTGTGCATGTTACCCAAAAATTGCATGTTTCTTCGACAAGTTCCCTGAACAAAGCACATCAAGTAAAAACGGGACCCAGTACCACCAGAATAGACTAGGTCCACTGTACACAGAAAGGCATAAATTTCCACAGAGCTAGAAGCAAAATACCTGGAAGTTTGCCACAACACACATTCCAATGGAGCTTGTCCAACCCAGAGCCAGCCCAATGGCATTGAGCCGGTGGAGCCCAGTGTCCTCCTGGGCGGTCAAGGCTTGGACCTGCTTGTATCTCACGTATGTGGTAGCAATTCCTGCAAAAACATCCACATTCAAGGACTCATACTGAACATTAGTATTACTTCTTTCTGTTTCATTAAGATCATATTATTCCAGTCAATTAAAATTTACTGTACACCAAAGAAACAGGAGAATGCTAAAGATTATGAAGGAAAAAAAAGAGTAGTACCTAAGAAAGAGGATATGTCAAGCATGATCCCAAAGACACACCTCTCCGGAGCCATCGTGCCTGTGTCACTGCAAACACAGCATAGTGACAGGACTGTGACACAGAGTGTGGGAAATGGCAGCTGATCCCACAGCACAAGACTGCTGAGGGGACCAGTACAGCTGGGGCAGTGCCAAGCACACCAGACAACGGCTGCAACTCAACCTCAGTGTGATGGACACACGCCTGTCAACTCTTACCTGATATAGGGCACCAGTGGGTCCACATGTCTGAGTAACACCGCTGTGACGTAGGCAAAGATGAAAGTGGCCGTGGTCCAGGACACCAGAGCCACAGGCAGCACACACAGGCCCTGCTGGAACCACCACATGTCTACTGGAGGGAGGGAAAAGATTCACAATGCCCCACTGGCCCCTGGCTCTGGCATGGGCCTTCCCTGGGTGAAGGGGAGAGGTGAAAAATCAAGAGAGTGATCGGCCCATCACATAAAAAGGAACTTCTATTCACCCACCCATCCCCCACTCACCACACCACACCACAGCAGTCCCCAAACTCAGACAAATTACAAAGACATTAAAAAATCAAACCATGGAGAGGAACAACTGTAAAATGAAAAAACCTTCATCCATGGTCACAGGGTGGCTACATGGCCTCCAGCACCACATCACTCTAAAATGTAACATAACCCTACACCCCACCCCCAGAGTACTCCCTCGCAGTATAAAGAGGAAGCTCCACGTTCTCTTGCCAATGCCAATAGCTATGGGAACAAAGAGACGTAGACATTTTCAACTAACAGACCAGTTTTGATTTAATTTGTAGGTATTTAATTGAAAACACCAAAGCAAACATTGGGGTAAAGCTCCAATAAGCTCACCCCAATAAGCTCCAATGAAATGCATGGGGACTAGCAGCATGCATGTCTAAATCATCACTCATTCCACAGCCTCAATCAGCCACAGGTGTCACTGCTGTGCTGTGTTTTGGAGGATATACAAAGGACTGCAGCCTCTTTTTTCCTTTGGAGTGGGGCTGTGACCGAGCATAATGCCATTCCAAGCTTCAGTGCAGCTTCACGCTGGTATCAGTTCAGATCATGGGGTGCAGCTACACACTAAGACCAAGTGCTCCATAAAGCACTACACTTCAATACAGCTGGACTGTGTTGAACATCTGATGAGGGTGTTTCAGACCATAGTTTCACTTCTGCTTCCTCTTTCTTCTTTAACTTTTTATTATTATTTTTTTATTAAATAAGAAAACATCTGAATAAAGACAGATGCATGACAACACCTGCCAAATTCACACACTGTTTAGGCACGACAGAAACGCCCGGTTATTCTCATAGACTCCATCTGTAATTCGTTTATACTGGCTTGTGACTCTTTACAATCCATTCTATTTCTCAAATAATTCTACTACCTCAAATAACACCTTTCAAACATACAATTACCCATTTCTCAATATTACTGTAAAAGTACAACATATAAAACATGACTTCTCATAAAATTATTTCTAAATGGAAAAACCTATAAACATACCTGATTAGCCTAATTAACATAACACAGAGAAACAGAGGTACAGGGTAAACTATATTTCAAAGACAAAATTAACGAAAATCGTTTGAAACAGTAGACCAGGTAAAGAAATCCACTAAGTAAGTGGGACATTATATTACCATGATTACATCACTTGATGCCATCTACCCTAATTATTCTCCGCCCATAATTAAGCCTTACCACAAAAGAATTTTAGTCTTGTGAATTGATAACATGACTGCAGTTCTTTGAAACAGTAATAAAATTTAACTTGTCCAGTAGAGTAGAAGTGCCGTAACTGAATTAGGTCGGAGTTCTAAGGTTATAGTAAAGTTATAACACTGACCACAAAACCTGCGACTGGATAAGGCTGCAATTCACTCAAGGGCATGTTTTTGTTTGTGTATAAATGATCTACTTTCGGTTTGTCACGGACTAACGCCGCGACGAGGTTTGCCCTAACATTGTTAACTAACCGTACTAATTAATACAGAGAAAGTTAAAGTTAAGCACACACTGTGATCATAGTTTTCAATATGCCACGACACTTTGCGATACATTTAAGACACAACATGAACACTGCACAGTATAATTAGCTAAGGGAGCAAACACACGAACCAGGGAAAATGATGAGAGCGAGTGATTTTTGAAAATCTACAATCAAGACCGAAACCGTCGACTACAAATATAAGAGTCAATATTGATTTGTATCGGGAAATTTCATGGAAAAAGCAACCACCTTACCTTACGTTAGCATCAGCTACTTTCCGCTATTTGCTTCATGATGGCGAAGTAACACGTCGCTAGTAACTGTACCATCAGAAAAAGAAATGACAACTGTAAGTCCACGTCTAAAAAGCTACCAAACCTCCAAAAGCATGTATTTTCGAAGATGCCGTGAATTCCTCACTGTAATTGAAACTACATGACACGAACGTATTTTCATGCACACGCTCAGTGTACTTCCTCATTCTAAATTATACCAGCATCCTCTGCGCTAAGATTAAGCCCGTGGCCTGTGGACGGAAAATATGAATTTGCAACGACGTGATGCTATTGACTGATCTGGAATTGGAGAACATATAGCTAAATAGCCCCTAACGTTACCTTGAACTCTAAAGACCCTTTTGTCTGTCAATTTGCAGCGCCATGTAGCCACTCTTACTGGTTAGTTTTGCTAATTCGACGAGAATCCGAGTGGCTGGAGTTGGCACCAGTCCTGAATAAACCCTAGATTAAGAATGTTCCTCAACCGAGGTGTTTCAGAAAGCAGGTTTATCAAAAAACCCAAGTTTGTTAACAATGGAAATCTAATTTAACTGAAATCTGGGGTTTTTGGTTTCAAAAAACGAGATCAGATTGCCTCGAGGTTAATTACTAGGGCAATTTACGATCTGAAGCGAACCTGCTGTAACCAACTAAACCCGAATTACTCATCAGATCACCCGTCGAGCCTGCAGCATTTAGGTAGGAGATCGTGGCCGAACGTGGCGTGCCCTTTTGTTGATGATCCTGTCGACAGTGAAGCTCAAATAATTCTTAGATCTTTACGTCTGGATTAGACACTAACTACATATTGTATCGTTCCCTGGTGATTATCCTCCCTAACGTTACATTTTTCAGCAAAATTGATCATTTATTTGAGAAACATTGTCCATCCTCAATTTTAAAACGTTACTCATCGTGGATTCGACCTCAGTGCAGCACCAATTTTAAAAACTGCCCCTTTGTATTTCTTTATACAATCGAAAATGCAGACACATTAGCAAGGCAACAGTTGTTACTATCACTCTTCTGCAGTGTGAAGATATGTGGTGCTGTCCACACTGTCACAAATGAGTTGAAGACAAGTGGTCAGGCCTCAGAAAGAGTATGGGACATTATTACGTCAAGTTACATATAGCAACATATTGAGGAGAGCGACAGCCTGCCATACAAATGATAGAGCCTAAGGAAGATCACATTTTTTGAACAAACATGCATTCTCTAATTAACCTACCACCTCCCAGCAGTCACGTATAAAATAAAGACAAATTCATTTATATTTCTTTTTATGTCTTCATTTTCTGAAAATAAAAATGCATCAATATTCTTTATCATAATTTAACAAAAACTGAGTAAATCATCAATCCATCATCTTTGTTAAAGGGTTTGCCATTGGTACATGTGAACTGAATAAGTAAACTATGCTTTATATAATGTCACAGTGTTAAAACTCATTTTAAACTTGTTTTTGAGAATAGACTTCCTCCATCCTGACCTCCATGCAGACTATATGCTTTATTTTTGACAGTTGACTTGTGCTTTTTCTGATCCCTATGGCAGGAGGTCCAAGTAGATCCACTTATGTTACTGTGGCATTTTCAGAGACTTCTTTAAGCATATTCTTTAGGATACATTTGTTGGGACAGCCAAACCATGATTGATTGCCAGTAGTCTGGAATCTTTTTCAAACTATTGATCATTTTTTTAACAATGTTCATTGCAGGTCTGTATTGTCTGGTAATTTAGGCCAGATGAACAGTGGTAAGTAACCTATCATTGTCTAAGTATTATTTCAGTGCTGTATATTCTCAATTTCTCTCATTAATGACTTATTCTTCTGATTCTCTTCTCTATCCTTAGTTCGATTCCTCCAAATTGGCTCCTTCCATCTTTCTCTAAATCTGTCATACCTCAACAAATTGTGTAACGTTTTTGTTTCATCAAATGTGGAAGGCCCACTCCTCCACTTCTGTGCAACTACACCAACTTGTAGGTATACCAGTCTGTCTCAATATTATTCTCATGGACACATGGCACTGGCAGAGACAGAAGTCCATCTGAACCACAGACAACAATAGTGCACTAAGAACAAGTGCTTCAGTAGGATACAGCATGTGGGAGCCCATCAATAACTGAAGATGAGATATTTATAATATGTGTTTGATTACTGTGTGCACCTCTCCATTCTTTTAAATATAGTTCATCCCAGATAATTTACATGTAACCTACACTAGATCTTCAACAAGGATAGTCCACTTTGCAATTAAAGTGACCCTATGTTGAAAATTGAAATGCATTTGAAAACTCAAGTAATTACCATGCATGATGCAAACTTCTATATACAATTCCAACATATTTCATTTGTCTCAGTGCATCAAAAAATGTGAAAACAGAAATAACTGGAAAGATTGGAAATGGAAAGTAGTTTCACTAAAAGAAAAAAAAATCATCGGTTAACCTAAATATAGCAATCTTTATTTGACATGTTTTTATTTAAAAATGAAAGATTTTTTTTTACAGAAATATCACAAACAAACAAACATAAAAACTGAGACAGAAGGAACCAGTTTTAGGTTTAGTGAGAAACCCTGTCAGCTTTTAAAAACATAAAATAAAAAGAAATAAAGGAAAATATCACTGCAAGCCAAAATTATAGGGGCCGGCCGGATAACTAACCTACCATTTGATTGGCTTGCCATATCCATGTTGTAAAACACCACTGTGAAATACAGAGATATAGTTGGACTTATTAGGAGACCTATGTACTGTACACCAAGTGTAAACGGATCTTTGTGTCAGCCATGCTTTCTTCAAAGCATCACTCTAGTAAACTCTACTTTAGCGGAGCCCCACATTGATGGATTATGTCATCTCTGCAGTAGCTTCATTGTTCTCAAGACAGATTAATTAGCTAAAATTAGTTTAAAATCAACAGTTCAAGGAGCAGAAGTAGATTTTATAGCAAAATGGCCTTTATGGTGAAAAGAAATGTTAAATCCTTGGGAAGCTGACCTGCTAATGCAATAATATAATATCTGTAGTTTATATTGTGGGTTCAGATCTTGAGACTGTCTTATGATGAGCAGAAAAAAAAACAATTTTACCTACTGTATAATGAATAAAAAAAACTTAAAACTGTGCCCACAGTTTTTACATACCATTCTGTTATATTTTATTTTTCTCATATACTCCATAGTTTATGTATGGCCAGAAAATGATACAACAAGAGATGCCATATTCAGGTACCTTTGAATCAGCTCACACAAGAGAGCTGTACCCTATTAGCATGTGTTATACACAGAAAGAAAATCAAATATTTGCAACTGCTTTTCATTTTCAAAAATGTACACTGAAATATTACAGTGGCATGAAATATGACAGTGAAATCAGAAACAATAACGTCTCTTAAGCTTGAGAACTGAGATGCAGGGAAAGTAATGTCAATTGACTCAATGCCAGTATATCTGACTACAGACAACATATTCTTGATAAAAATGAAGGCAAAGAAAGAAAGACACAGACCAAAACACTGATAAATCTCTAAAACACAGGACTCTGAGTCTGGACTCATACCGAGAAACAGTGGTGGCCACCAACAGAGAAACTCAAACTGGGAGCAGCCTTGACAGTGTGTCATTGGGTGACAAACAGATTATCCATTGACCCAATGACCTGTTAAATACAATGTATAAAGCCAAGTAGTGATTTGTTTTCCAAACAGCACTCACTTATACCATTATACATCAGAGTTTAATATATCAGCAACAAAATCTATACTAACCTTTCCCAGCAAACCCAGCATGTCTTGCTAAAATGCTTTAGGTTCTTATTAGGCTTTTCACCAATTAATTTCAAATACAAAAAAATGCATATATTTAAGGCAACAGTTTAAATGGCTTGGACAGTAATAGTCCTGTCTATGACAATTGATGATTCATGCAACGTATAAAATACGGTTACAGATTAGCACTAATGTGAGAATATTACTATCCACAATTAAACACACTAAGTTTCTGCACAGATAAAGGTGGATGGCTGACAAGTTATTCTCAAGGTGTGAGCAGTATCAGAATTTGAGAAATTTCAGAAAAACATCTACCTTAAGGATAGTTACACAAATCTCTACATGTTACCTCAAGAACAAAACAACTTAAGCCTAAATTTTAGTTCAAACATTGGTAAACAGAAAGCCAGACTCTGGCATTGCCAACTTTAGACTTAGTGCATCTTAAACGGTTATTCATACAATTGAAAAACAAATTATGTTAACATGCCATCATGTTGAAAAATAATTTCTTAACCATTATATGTTAAACTATGGAAGAACATGCCTGCATGATTTGACTGGAAAAGGTCAGCGTTCTGTTATTTGTATGAATATTGTGTGAACTTCACTTGTTGCTGAGGTCAGGTGGGTGATACAGTTAGAAAAAAACACAAATGAAGCTGCTTGTGTTTAGTAATTTATGCTGGCAGGAAGGGTTACCATGTTAATCAGTGTGGTAGGTAAAGTCATAGAAATTAAATTCCCCATATATTTGTTACTTGTAACTTACTTTTTCCTGTTATGCCCCTGTGTAATACACATCCATGTATGTTTATTTAAGGTGAAGGTTTCGCATTTAAGCAAGAGGTGAGGTTTCATTGCTAGAGGAAATTAAGCTGCAAAATACTCTTGCGAATGGCACAGAGGTCAAAGCAAAACAAATAAAAATACAAAGCTTTTAATATGGAGAGGTAAAAGTAATCTTTTCTTTCCTAAAATGATCAATATATAACCTAATCATAAGCAGCAAGTAGATCAAAAGTGAATCTACAGTATATATATATATATATATCTATATCTGGGAATTAATTTTGAAATAGCAGAGGATAATATTCAGCCAGGATTTTTAGTATTGATGAAAGTATGAAAATCTTAAATAATATTGCAAAATATTTTTGTTTGTTAACAAAGGAAAGCATTTTTCAAAAAAGGAAAGACATATTCCATCACCCTTTGAATTCTTCCCTAAAATAAACCCCGACAGGCTGATTCATATGAAAATGCTTTTAGCCATCAGCTTACTGATCATTTTATAGGAATAACTGAGTAAGTTACCATCATTAGATCTTCAATCTCATTTACCCCCAATCAAAACACCACATCAGGAAGAAATAGAGAAAGCCTTTCCTCATTTTGCCTTTTTCAAGGAGATTATGAGGAATATAACAAGACTGTACAAGAAAAGGAGCAAAATTGCACATGACAGTGACAAATAAATAATTTTCATTCCTCCTCTCACTCATTCATACTGCACTTTTCTCTGTACTGGTCTACTTCACTCTGTGAAGATAGCATATCTCCTTTTATGCACCAAAGACAACAACAACGACAAGAAAAAGAGAAGAAAAGTCACTAATGGTGGTTGTTTCCTTGCTGTCTGGACAGAGTGGACAGTGGCTTGATTTTGAAGACACTGATGTGTAGGTGGGCGGCGATCTGATTGCAGACACTGACACAGTAACGCACCAGATCGAAAAAGGAAAGGACCTGCAAAAAACATCAGAGAGGGAATAAACTACAGCAGTGATAATATTGTTCATTTTCTAATTTTACAGATTTTTAATTTGATGTAACAGCAGTCAGGCTGTCCTAAAGACATCGTCAGTAAAAAAAAAAAAAGTCCATTTGAAATTATACAATATCATTTAAAATACAGTATGCAGTATTAAAATAACTGCATTCCATTCCTCTTTACATTTACTGTGGCTGATCCCTACTGTATAGGTGTGCTTATGAAATTATAATAATATAATAATTATAATACTAACTTTAACCAATTCATTGGAAAACTAGATTCGAACTGAGAAATCAGTCACTCAGATAGTGATTGGGTACACAGGAAGGTAAGTACATGCATGGGGTTGATTTACCATCAGATATTTAGCACCATTAATACAATACAAACCATACTTGAGCACAGACTTTGGGAAGGCAGGGATATGAACTACTACAGATAAACCGATTCTTGACTAGTGCTGTGATTGTTTTTACTGTAGGTGCCTCTAAAGGTAACTTCTTCCAACAAACATGTCCATCTGAGTTGAGCCAAAGCTGGATTTCTACCTACTGGAAACATTCACTGTAGTTTTACCTGAAATCATCTGATTAGACCACATACAAGAGATAATAATAATAGCATGGGATGAGAAGATGTTTCAGATGACTAGATTCATGAACTGACATAACCTTACCAGAGCGATCCAGAGGACCAGATATTCATCAATAAAGCTGTTGAAATACTGGTCCAGAAATATCAGTCCAGGCCCCAGAAAAGCTAAGTCATGAAGATGCATTTCACTTTTTGTCATATGTGCAACCTGGGGGAAAAACATAGTGTTAACACAGGCAAACCTCCTCCATAAAAAGCATTTACATTTAATGCAAACTGCAGCCACTACACAAAATAAACACATACAGAATTAAACCAAACACCAAAATGTTACTTCATGACAATCAAGCATTATGTTTTCCTTTCTCAGATAGAAATAAAATGTATTGCTGGGTATGGAATAAACTTGCATATGCCATCACTCAGAATTTATAAAATGCTGACTACTCACCACCAGTTTGTTGGTGATCTTGGCTGACACAAAGCCAAATGCCAAGATGTAGAGACAGGGATGGTTTTCAAATAGCTGGACAGTGGACTTCTTGTAGATCATAATGGCTAGTATTATTACTGACCCTATGTGCAAGACAGGAGATAGGACACTTGTTCCCTGCAAAATACATACAACACAGGAAATGCTCATTTTAAATAATAAAACATAATTTACTGTGCCAATCAATGCCGATTGCAATTTACTTCCGTGACATGAACTATAGAATAGTAAATATCCCTTTCACTTAACTGTACCATTTCAAAAACACACAAATCCAATGGTATGAGTAGCTCAGGTTACTGCAGAACTTCCAATTAACATTGGACTGAAATAACCATTGGACTCCAGAAAGCAAGCCATTCATTACCACTTGCTGTACAGGAGGACTGCAGAACTAATACATCTGGCACAGCCAGACTGTGGTCACCCAATTAACCTTGCCAGAAGTTAGTGATGACTAACCTTCCCAATCCACCTTCTCAGGGTTTTGCATGTGGCCAATTTTGTGTTGCCCTTTGGGGCTCTTGGCTATGGTCAACACTGGCACACTCCAAATTTGATCCTGACACAAAAGTGTCTCACAATGTGAAAGGCCAGCGGGTTTGCTAAAGGCTCCCTTTCAAAGCCAACACCATAAAGAAAACTGATTACCACAGCACTTACTGCTATTGTGGATCCATTTTTGCCCACGCCCCCGGTGAATATGACCCGGAAGTAGTTTGTGCAGGAGAAGATGGCCCCTATGGCTGTGCAGAGGGCAGGCACTATTTTCATCTGGATGTTTATTAGTGGAATCTGGGGGACCAAAAAGGAATGAGATCACACCATGGGCCTCATGAATAAATAAACCAGATGAAAAAAAAATTCAGAGCAAACACTACCAACATTAAATATTTTTGCCATGCGTGTCTGAGATGTACCAGAGTCTTAATTTTTATTTCAATTTAAATTTAAAATGCAAACACAAGCAATGTCTATGTAAATATGGAACCTATGGATGAGCGCTTGGCCAGCATCCATAGAGAATAATCAAAACTACTGCATTCATATGGTTCAAATGGCGAATGGCGGTGAAACAGAAAAGCACCTACAGCTAGACTAGAAGCGGCTGGATGTCTACAGTACAGAGGCTTCAGCTACAGGGTTACATACAGTAAGTACAGTTCAGTGAAGCAATATAAGATTAAAAAAAGCAGTGATCAGTTGTGTGAAATCACTTTATTGAAAATAAAAATTTGAATAAAGAGATTGAAAAATAATAATGATGGGGTAAAAAATTACCGGGGACTGCCAAAAAGCTGATCCTCCAATTGCGGCCAGCAAATACATGATTATAATGAGTATTTGCACTTCAGTCACATCAATGCTGAGCGGGTAGAGAAGGCAGAACAGTTAAGAGCAGGGTTAGAGTGATTGGTTAATACATTCATTTACATGCAGTGCTTGTTTAGAGGAAAGGAGCCCTGCACAGACTGCACCTCTGTGACCGTTTTGGCCACCAATACACAGATAAACTAAATTTTAAACCCCATCAATGTGCAATAAAATTTTGCATTCCACCCAGAGCTTGTAAAAAGTCAGACATCACAAAGTCAAGTCATAATCGCTAAAAATGTTCTTTTCAGTTTCAGTTTAGTCTCCTAACCTTTTGATGTCCTTTCATCTCCATCTTAATTAGATTAGTGAGAAAGCTAGCAAAATACAATGCCTATTTCTGTATTCTGCAGTCTGTGCAGGCAGTGGAGCCTGACTGGCTCAGTGCACTGCAGTCACTGGATGCAGTGGGGAGCGTTGCTTGGTTACCCTCAGATTCCAAAACCCCGGTCCCAGTGTGGCTGTGAACATCTGTAACAACGCTAGACAGATCTGTAACTCTGTGATATCAAATCTGCCAGCCAAAGGAGAAAGAGAAGGATTCAGCAACCAGCACTATATGTACAACTCCCCAGACAGCAGTGGCACTATACTGTCCAAACAATTAGGTCAAACAAATAGAGTTGAGAGGCTTTCAGGGATTGATATCTGATCCATATCAATAATTCCAATCCGATCCAGCTACCATTCAGATTCCCTTATAGCTACTATCACTCACAACGGACTATGTGGGCGATATGGTATAAAAACAATGTCTTGATATATATATATTTTTTAATGGCAATATACAATATATCTTAATATTTCAATATCTTATCTAAAACACTGAGTTGAAGTCAAAACCAAGTATAATGTTAAATAACAGCCTTTATTTGTTTAAACACAACAACACACATATCTTTTAATAGGTGCTATAAAGTTCCAATAAATTGTTCGAGCAATATAATTGCACACACAGAATATCTCTTATAACAGTATCATTAGCAGAACTAGCCTCACGATGTTTGACGCATTTTTGGCATAATTTACACAAGATTTATGTTCCTGAATCCAAACAACTTCCATACAACAGACACGTGACTGTTTGGAATCAGGTCTTCCTCAGCTCTAGCAGCCTGCTCTTCACGTTTCTCTCCCATTTTGAACTATCAGAACACCTGACATGACAGTGATTGATGGGCGTGGTTACAGTGGAATGAGTGTCTGATAGAGTTTCAGAGAGAGAGAGAGACAGAGAGCGCAAGTGAGAAAGCTTCTGCCTGTTAAATGCTGCCGACTTCTAAAATAAACACACACATGGCTTCACTTCGAAATAACCCTAATTCGATATTATCATATGGCAACTTCTTGTATCTTGTGTAAAAAAATAGTATATCAAATGAGTATATCAAACATATCCAATATATCGCCCACACCTACAACTGACTGAAGATAACTTAAATCAGTCCAGTTACAGGGATGCCATGCAACATCTGCCAACTATATAAGCCTCCTTGATGACCTCTTCCACTGGACAGATGCTGCTGTCCAGCAGGTCTTTTGGGAGTTTGCATTTCAGTCAGGTTCATTTTACAGCACAGATTCTGGAAACACTCCATAGCTCTGAATCCTACATTTCAAATGAAACTATGACTGAATAGCTTACACAATGTAAATTCCGATACATCCCTATAGATAGTCATGCAACAAAACCATCTGTAAGGATTAGAATCAATCCAAAACAGCATTAAAAATATTTGGTAAAGCTGATTTTGTCCTTGGCACAATATGTACTGACAACATTATATACAAAATGTATATCAATCTGTTTTGGGTTGATACACCTTACACCTTGTGTGATCAATGCATGTGCTGAGTGAAGTTCTCCATGTGAGAGAAAACAAAGGATATGGGATTGCAACTCAAACTAAATTAGCGTGTTCCATGTTTTGGAATTGAACACAGACAATGCCAATACCAACCACAGCTAACTGAAGAACTGAAGAATAAATAGGAGAAAACTGGTATCTACCCAGCTACCTCAGTTGATCAAGTACCTATATAATCTCAAAACACTGAGATTGATTTTGGCTGAATAAAACAGCATTGGTGCTATAACTCACATCTACAATCCATACCCATAACCATTGTGTGAATATGTGAAACTGTTGAGAGCATTGAACAATGAACCACATAAACTTCAAATGAAGTCTCATTTCCATTTAAGGTCAGCAAATTCATTCTTTCCAATGGACCCCTTTCAAGCTTACATCAACATTAAGCTGTGTGTGCAGATATAGGGTTCCGTGGGACATCTAGTAAAATCTCACCTCCACCCCTTTCAGACATGTTGAATTGCTTTTCTCAATGGGTGATGAACCCTCTCCCCTAAATCCAAATCCATACATGACACTGCTGGTCCAAGCACTGAGGAGTGTGGAAAGTGTGTGGACAGAAAAGCATTGCATCCATGTCCACAGGCCCTCCCTCCTCTGTGTGAGGAAGTGGCAGGCTGATGCTAACTCACATGCCGAAGCGTAGGGTGCCAGACACGTAGGTCTGCCAGTGAGCGCAGTAGAACATGAACATGCCGGCGAAACAACAGAAAAACATCCAGTCAGGGTTGGTGCCCAGCTGTATGGCAATGCAGGTGCCCAAGACCACAAACACTGCAGGAGGAAGAGAGAGGGAGACCACATGACATGATCAAAAACAACATACAATCAAAACGAAAAAAAGGTCAAAAGTGACAGGCTGGGAATGGGGAGGTACCTGTGGAGAGGGAATCACAGCCGTGGTCAAAGAGCTCACCCAGTGGGGAGCTGCTATTGGTGCGCCTTGCCTGCTTTCCATCGATGGCATCCAGGGATTGGTAAATGAAGAGACCCACAGCGCATGACAGGTATGCCCACAGAGGTGCCTGTAATGACAAATCACAAAGACCCTAGAGTTCAGTCAACACAATTCACCAACAAAACATTTCATCCCTGATTTATATTTTTCATACATAAGCAAGAATAAACAAGTGTATATGAAAATGAAAACAACTCTATATATATCCTGGTTTAGGGGTGTAAAGTGGTGATTACATTGATTTATTGTGTGTAATCTCCATAATGGTACAAAAAGCATGTTCCTTTTTTTTTGTTTATTTTTCCATAGTCTGGAATATCCAAGTGTCCTTCTACACTCACTTCTGAGAGACAAAGCGAGTTCATCTCCCAATCCTAGTAAACAACCGGTTTACTTAATTCTCAAAATAGAAGTAAAGAGATTGAAGTAAAGAGATTTCTTATCTGTAAGACAAAATAAAGTGTTGCATTGTAACTGAAGAAAGTCAACATGAGTCTCATCTTTCCCTACATGCTCTGGTCTCCTCCTCTGCTGGCTGCTTGCCTGTATAGTTATGAACCTATCGGACAGTTCAGCCTCTCCCACTAAACTAACATAAGCATGGTTGAGACAAACATTTTGCATGAATAAACAACATAATTATCACCCACTACCTTTCCCCTTGAAAGAACACTATTTCAGCACGCTGTAGATTCAGAAACCTCCCACAGAGCTCTCCATACAAAGTGACTTTCAAAATTATCAACAGCTGAGCGTTTTATGCACTAGGTCCAAGAATCACTCTGTTCCCACTGGTAAAAGACAAGGGATAACTTGTTATGCTACATTTCTTTGGAAATAAATGAATACTGCCAAAAAATCAAATGATGCCATGGATTATGGAAATCATACTACATTTTGGACCAAAAACAAACTGTTTAATTTTACCCACAGCCAGAACCAAAATAGATAATTCAACAATATCATCTCTCAAGATTCATTCCGACCCACTAGATGTATGAAAGGGTTTTCATAAGCAAAACCAAGTCATGTGGGGCCTCATTTTCAACAGCGCAGCAATTAATGAGTGGGGAAATGGGGTCACTGCTGTTTTGTGAGACAAAAATTATAAATTTGTAAGTTGTATTACTTAATAAAATGTCACTGTGGGAACAATACTTCCCACAGAGACCCAGGAAAACCTGAGGCACAGGCAATATCACAACAAAAAAGTCCAAAACAGAAGACCAGTTAATATGATTTATAACTGTGAATGGCTTCACGTTTACGGCAAAGTTTCTGGACTGCTTAGGCATTGCTGAGACTCTTTGTGATACATGACACAAACATGGTGTGATTTAATTATTCAGGCTGTTCACTGTACATAAGTGCAAAATGCAGGAGAAAATGATGGCTTCAACTACACTGAAGTCATGGAATTAGGTGATGATCAAGTATGTCCACATGGTACTTCACAAAGATAGTGTCAAGTAGTATGTGGGGGTTGCTGCTGATTGTATTGAAATATTTTTGCTGGAAGAAACATTTGGACTGAAAAATGATGATTTTACTGTCTTCACATTAGGTTAACAACAGACTTTCAGTTGTGGTATTAAGCACAAAGAAGACTGCAAATGTATGTAAATAAATTATTATTCTGGCTTACTAAAGTCATTGCCTCTTACTCATGTCACACTGATGAATGTGCACATTACTTATGCAATCCTAAGCTCTGGGAAAGGAAATGGCAATACAGAGTTAGATGGATACCATACCACCTGTGCACCACCATAAAACTCGGGTGGCCTGCATTACAGGGAAACGATGCAGACAATGTTCAGACCTGACAAAGGCCTCCAAGGTCAGAGATGTCTATACTCCATATCACTTCTCTCAGGCAATGATCATTACCAGCAAGCTTAATGTCGGCATGCAGCACATTCTTTGTCCGACACTGATAATAGACACAACCTACGCCTACTGTACGATTTCAGGCTTTCTACCCTTTCCTGTCTTTCAGGAATGCTGATCTCTGTTATTTACTCCATATAGTTGTGAGTTTGTCACATAGGTATCTGTGTCAGGGGAATTGTCTTTCATAGTGTTAAAGCAAGTGAACTTTCAGGTATGTGTTCTCCTACTTCCTCAATCACCAGTCATTCCAGTACCACAAACTAATTGCAATCTGCGGTTTCAAACAACACAGTCTGAATAGGGCTGTCCCGATCGACTAGTCCAGAAAAGTTAAAAATTATTTGTGTTTGCTGCATTTGCAGACATGGATAAATAGCTACAGAATATTTCTAGGAAATGACTTTGACTGTAATAAAAGCGGTCACTTCACAACAGTGCAACACCTTTGCACAAACTGACCCAAATCTATGTGAAATATGCAAAAACTCACATTAATCTGAAAAGCCTGATCCTGGAAAAGCAGGCAAATACATAAAGGCTGTTATTCATCCAATTTCTGGCAAGAAAACAGGATTTGGGGGTTTGTGAAACAGCACTGGCCCTCTTTCAATCTTAAGTTTTAAAATCTCACCCCCATCCACTCCCTTCATCTGCAGGTGCAGGTGTCTTTAATATGCTTCAAAGATGATCCATGAATGTACACTTAATCATCCATCAGGCTAAATTATTGCAGTGTTTCCCATGCTGTTTTTTTAGTCAGAGAAGGTTATCAGCTGACTGGTGCAGGCTTTGTTTAATGATGAAATAACATGACTAACATGAATAAAGTCCATTTGAGATGGGCCACTGATAATCTGATAATAAATAAATAAGATTTCTGTACATTAAAAATAATATAGGAGTTAAACCCAGCCCAACTGCCATGAGAAAGCTATGCTAACACCATCACATCTCAGAAGTGCTCTATGGAAATTGTTTTGGGTTTCAGAGGGTACCCCACCACCCCCATGATGTTACTGAAGTGACACATTTAAATGCACTGTAAGTAACCAATCAGATTTTAGACAAATGCTAACAGGCAGCTCACATGTCAGACAACTGAGGAGTGAACCTGTGTGACCTGAAAATTTTATTTCACAAAGGGTCATTTATTTTAGCATGACATTTATTTGGGTTCTCTGGTAAGGGTAACTGTGTGAATATTAAACAGCACACTGTTTACCTGAAAAGACCAGGCACACACCTGAAACAACTGTCCTTCTAAGAAGGAATAATAAATGCTAGATTTGTCCAAACAGTTTCCCAGTTTCCACATGACTTAATTCATATCAGTTTAAATTTTCAGAGAGAGGACATTCTTCCAAATGTTTGCACAGTTGTTGAGACAAGTGGAAGTGAGTGGGAGACCAAAAGACAACTGGCCAGAATAAAGTTTAAACCCATAATCTTTGACAGAAGCATGTATCTGCGCAAATGACAGGGAGAGTTACCGCTAAGCCACAGCTTTACCACCAGTTTTTAACAAGGTTGTGTTTTTGACACAAAAATCAGGTGAGTTATCAGATTCCTGGAGCAGAATGTATGCTGTGCCTGTTACCAGCAAGAGAAGATTGGTTGTGAAACTTGTGCTGTGAAACCAGTCTTTCAACTGCATTTCCATACATACTGCACTGTTGTATATATGAAGTGAAATATTTTGACTTCCTTTAATTACTTTGATCAGGTCAAATACTAGTTAAATTAGTTCATGTGACTTTATTAGGAGTATGGAACACCACAGCATTGCACCCAGACACGCCTTCCTCCAGCACAGGCCTGGAAGCCTCTCAGAGAGCTGATCAATGTTTTTTTTAATAGGAGTCCAAGAGCATGGTATGTCTGCACTCTAGTCAACAGATAATCCAAATGACACAACATGAGGCGCTGTCCACTCACTTGCATGACAGAAAATATGCTGAAGAAATGAGAGGAGTGCAACAGACACTTTCTTAAAGGGCCTGTTTCATTTCTGTCCCAGGCTAATTATTAATCTAAAAACCCAAATGCTCTGAGCATCCAATCATCATTGATGCATTGCAACAGACAAATTCAATTTGGGTCCATCATGCCCTGCTGTAGAAACAGAGCTTCATTTGACTGCATCCCAGAGTCATGCACTTTCTGTTCAGGGTCTAAAGAATAACAACATTCTTTCAGACATGAAACACAGTATAATTTTCTTATTGACCTTACTTACATGGTCACTTCAACAGTCTATTACTCAACCTTAAAGTGACACTTAACCTTAGAAACCATGCACCTAGAAGCATCTGCATTCACATACTTCTGTGAAGTATGTGTTGGCCGTAATACTATTCAATAGTATCCTCATTGATTCTTTATCAAATAAACATGTGCCCTGACAAAGACATCACAGCAATTTTGTTGATTCTGAAAACAAACTGTCAATGTCATGGGTCCAGCATGGAACTCACAAAGCTATAGTAGGAAATTTACATGATATTGACCAAAAATTCTGATTTTATATGTAATTCCTTATGTACCCTGTTTGAATTTTTGCTATTATCATTAATGATTCATCATGAAGGTACAAGTGACTTAAGGACTTCTGAGAAATGCAGCAGCAGAAATTTGAACTGGGACTGTCATCAATGATTAGAAATATAACATTGTACATTTCTGAAATTAATTGCAAGCTAGCAAGACCTAAAATGACTACTTTATATCCCTGAGCAGTATCAAATGCATGAAAATCACCAGCCAGATCAAAACAAGTAAAATCACTCAGCTCTGAAACATGCAGTGGATGTCCCAGTCAAAGGTGCTTGACTTGGTTGCACAGCGACACTGAGGTGCTTAATCATGAAGCCTTTCACTCTTTCTGCTGGACACTGACAGGCAGTTTCTCCCAATCAACACAGGGAAGCCTGGGGCTTTGCTTGGGTTTTCCTTTGCAAATTCCAGCTGGAGAACAGATTTTTGGCATCCATATATCAACCTCCCCCAAAAAATATGGCATGGCCTTAAGTGAACCCTACTCAGGCCAAGGGGAAACCTATCCTATCCTTACTCCCAAAGCAACATTCTGAAAACATTTAGGCTACCTGCACATCAAACAAACAAATAAATCTTATGAATCTAATAAATCTTAATGAGTCAATTGTGCATGCTAAGACCATTAACCTTGCATGTTAACAGCAGTTGACAACAAGTTTCCTTTCCTTTAGCATTAAACTATAAGTAAATATGTGCTTGTGGTTTCCCAACCTTTGTCCTACAAGGGAAATGAGGAGGTTGGGGGTGCAGGGGGTAGGGGCGGAGACTATTTATAGGAGAAAAACAAGTTATATAAGCTGAATACTGCAGGTACTCTATGCACAAAATTCTCTGCCTTTTATTCTGTATGAACCTGTCCAAATTCAGCTTTGGCCTTTCTCACTCTGGCTTGATATCGCTCAGAGGTCCTGAGGAGAGAGCTTCAGGCAGACGGGACCTGTGGCTTGCCCTCATTTTGTGGCGCTTGCACCTTATGTGAGCAGCCATGACTGCGCAGTCGTGTGGTTTCAGAAGCAGTGCTATGAAGAGTCTGTGTCTGTAACCTGAGATGGAGCAACGCTGGGTGCCTGTCCTGAAAAGCAAGGCCAAGCCAGCCTCCTTTACCTCAGGCGTTTCAGAAGCTTGGCTCTGGAACCCGCCAAGTGAACAAACCAGCCGGCAATAACAACAAGCATTCATTCATTTTTTTTTCTTACATCCCACACCTCTTCCTTCATGCAGGACCCCAGATACAGGAAAGAAACTTGTGAAACTTAAGTTTTATTTTCAAAAGTTTCATTAACAAAACTGTTTAGCTACTATTTTTACTTTACTACTATACCCATATTAGCATTCATATAGCTTGTGTAGTGCAGTTTTGTACCTATTATTTTTTTTTTCAACTTTTTGATACTACTGGTGTCTATGTCTTCACTATTGTGCATGAACTACTGCAACAGCACAATTTCCTTCTGAGAACAATAAAGTCCTCTACCTATGTATCTATCAATCTATGTATTAATCTGTCAATCTGATGACAGATTCATAAATTGAATAAACCTTATGGCATACATCTATGAATACAGAGTAAAATACAAGTTTTTGTGCTGCTAAAGTCCATAACATCAAAAATACTCACAACAATGCCATAGTGCAGTAACAATGAAACATATCAGTTGTCTATTCAAGATTTACCTCTCTAAGCAAAAATTACCTTGAGTACAAAATATTTTAAAGTCTAACAATTATTCATTCAAAATAACTAGCAAAATGCAGCATATAAAACCAAACATCATAGTAACATAATACAACTGTTCAAAAGTTATAAACTGTACATTTTATGGGAGTAAAATCAGAATCTTACTTGAAAAGCATAAATGAAACTCTACCGAACTGGTCCTGAGAGCTGACTTCACCTGTGTAGAAGCTGAGCTGTAATCCACCCAAGGGATCTCTGAGTTTTTGTGTGCAATGGGAACACTGGCTTACCTGCTCTGTCGCAGTGGGGCAGTAGTAGACAAGCACCAAGGTTGTGAAGATGTTGGTAACAAGGCCAACAATGGTGATGAGGTTGGGGGCGATCCAGGTGGGGACCCGGCCCACCAGCCACTCCCAGTAGCACTGCATGACGGGCTCCAGCAGCGAGCGGCCAGAGCTGTTGTAGCGGTGCTCCTCCAGCCGCTTCAGCTGGTGTCGTGAGAGGGGAGGGGCCGGCAGCTGGATCAGCCTGCTCAGGATGCAGACCCCCGGCCCAACTGAGGCCGGCCGGCATGTCAGGTCCTGGGTGGCCCACTCCCTGCCATCCCTGGATCCAGTGCCCCCCCGCGCCCTAGAGGTGTGGTGGCTGCTCATTGGGTCTACCCTGATCTGCACACACTCTGCCAACGATCGCCTCCCCCCCCCGTACAGATGCTAGGAATCCACTGCTGGGCCGCAGTCCACACCTGGAGGAGAGGGTAAGGGTATCAAATTATCATAGGATCTCCAGCAAACATATAGTTTGTTTAACCATTACTGACCAGACCACCCAAGTTAAGACTCCGCAAGAAGGTGAAAACTGGTGTTGATGCTCTTTGAGATGCATACAACTGGAGCTGAACACAGTGTTTCCAGAGGCTAAATTTAAACTATCTTCTCAAGGACAACTCCCACAGCACACTGTCCTCAACTGCGCTTTGGAGTGATGGTGTAGGCTATGCTATGTCTAGAGGGTAGAGGGAAGAGTGTCTCCTACAGGCCCAACAGCCCCACTTCCAGTAACTACACAATATAGAACAGGTGATTCTTCCTATTTATTATAGCAGAATAGGTATCAAGCTTAATAGTATGAAATAACATTGATCTGAAAATATGTTTGTGCTAAACATATATGTAAAGTCCAAGGGCATTTTTCTATAGATTTTTAGAACAGTTCTTTCATTTCAGATCAGATGCTACTTTGCTAAAATACTGTCCTTAACTTTACTATTATGGTGTTTACCTAATACAAAAGCACAAAAGATCCTTATTTTGCACCATTCAACCACCTGGTTGGCTTATTGGTTAATGGCTTGTTGCTGACAGCTGTCCAAGATGCAACAGGTAAACTAGGTCTGATATCAAACTTTGATTAGAATGAGAGGACAGGCATCTTAATTCTTAGCCAATGAACACATTTAGGCCTGTTGAACAGCTTGCCTTCTCTTCAAGTGTTCTATGTCCCAGCCATTAGGACAGTTAACTGGAACCTCTTTATCAAAGACCAACTACCAGGTCTTTCAAGAGAGAACAGCATGCAACTTAGTTACTACATCTCACAACATTCATTCCTTCTCTGAGTGACAGAACACATAGACAAATGCAAGGATAAATTTGAAAATAAGAAGTCACACTAAAATGTAACTAGGTTTTGTCACTGCTCAAGTATGTGCACCAGTAAGATGTGTTAAGATGTGTATTTGTCAACTACTTTTATAATAACTCAGTATGCGCAAGTTAAACAAAATAATAGCTAATAATATTCTAAATCCAGAATGTTACAGGAAGAGGAGCGGGAAATCTTTATGTTACCAGCCATGGTGTTTTACAACATTCATTTAGACACCTGTGACACATATCCCAGACATGAGCAAAATAATTTACTGTCTAATTTTATCTTTTTGCATCTGAGCAACGATCAACTCGGGTCATTTAATGATTCTGTTGCTTTTTCTTATGGAAAAAACAACAATTTCAAAAATGTTACAAATGGCATTCATGTGCCCGTTAATGTGTAATACAAAATAGTATTAACTTCTGGTCATGTGCTTCATGATAGGAAAATCTACCAGTTACTTAGCATATGGGGAGATAACTACAGTACAGTATATGGCATGAGACAAAACCGAAAACAGTCATTTCTGCAAATCTCGTTAGGTAATTAACGAGCTAGTTAGGTAGTCAAACAAGTACAACTAATAAATGAAATCATTACCAAGCTAGGATATATTATTAGTTAGCTACCTAGCTCTCATCTAACGACGTACCATTGCTCTACATTCTGCAAGCATGAGATAATAGAAATTATGCTACACAATGATATGTTGGTAGATTGTCAGCTGGCAGGTCCTTTGATTGCAAGATATAGTCATATGAATGGACACGATTAGTGATTTAGCTAGGTATTGCCAAAGAGCTTGACCAACACCCTTAAACACAAGTGTCACGTTTGTTTGTTAAGCAAACGTTAGCTGTTTCGTTACTTCCCTAACGTTAGCTAAACCGTATTTCTTGCTCTATAGCTATACCCAGGTGGCTAAAATAACAAGCTATGTTAGCTATGTGATTCAATGTAGCTATCGCCATTAGCTTGTTGGTTAGCAAGGTAGTTAACACTTGTCCTCTTCCAAGTCCTTACCTTCTGTTGCAACAACGGCCCGAGGCGCCGGTCTCTCCTGGGGGTGTCCACCAACCAGTCAGGAGATCGAAGACCTCAGGCACCCTTGTGAGTTTTTTTTTATTATGTTATTTTATTTTATTGGGGGCGGCTAATCAGGATGAGAATGTTTCCCTGAAAAGCGCAGAAAGAAACCTAGTGGCGCACAGTGTATCCTTGTCAACCCAATGACCACTAAAGCGCCTTGCCTGCGCCGAGTTGAGCGGAACTGGGACGGGTGGAACTGCCCAAAAGGCTGCCGCCGGGAATGACATCCAATCTCGGTTGACAAACACGAGAACGCCAGCCACTTCCGTCGCAATCGAAGACCGAGAACGCGTCCGAGAATATGGTGGAAATGAACTAAACCGCAACTGCGTAAGTGACTTTCATTGGACCTGTTCTATGTCACTAATGTGTCAAGAGGTGGGACTGAACCAACATTCAAATATGCACTTCTGTCAATTAGAAGTTTTGCAACCTTCCCTCCGTTTAGGAAAGCAGCTGTTAGCAGATGTATTCGTAACGTCCTTTAGTAAACTTGCTAGTCTTATTGAGGTTAGCTGAATCACCGCTTATATTCATTTGTATGTATGTATGTATGTATGTATGTATGTATGTATGTATGTATGTATGTATGTATGTATGTATGTATGTATGTATGTATGCATGTATGCATGTATGTATGAGTGCATGCACAAAAACACCATTTTAAATGTGGTAAATGTATGTAATTAATAAAATAAGGAAGCGAGTGTCCATGTTTTGAGATTAGAGAGGAATGGATAATGCATGAGCTATTTCGTTTGTGGAATATCAAGACAACAAATAAAACATAAACATTGGGAATATTAAATATTGAGAAAAAAAGGATCCTTCTGCCTGTCCTCTATAACTTTTCTAAAACCACATTTTCTCCAAGTTTCCAAACTGTTCCCAAATCTGAACTTCCCAATCACAGTTTTTTTTTCATGGATACAGCATCTTCAAACAGGGGCATCATTTTTGGCAAATATGAAGACAGCTTATTTCCATTATAGTCTGTCCTCTGTGCATAGCTGGAAAGGTATCTACTAGGTATGCATTCCAATCAGGGAATACAGTCCTTGCGTGTGCCACAATTCTTCCATGGCATCATAACTGACAGGAAGTGTCTGTTTGCAATCATTATTGCTACAGGTGGCAGTGAGTTAAGGGGGCAATTACTTTTATGATTAATTAAAAAAATAATTGTGAATCAGTTGTTGCACAACTCTCTTTAATAAATAATTTATACAGTCATCTTATTTTTGTGTTACTTGTTTGTACAGGTTCCCTTTTACCTAATAATAACTTTTGGATGAAGGTTTTTTCTCTTCAACAATATGCAATAATGTTGAAGATCAGACAGGAGTAAATGTTTTTTCTGTGGTACTGTACAAAAGGCTGATCTTAAGTGTGCTATGACACATCAGGGTTGAAACAGTTGGTTCTGATTTTGTAATATACCATGACCCTTTCAAAAAGTTAAGAGGCAGAAACTATCATGCTGTTAGTCCCTGTGATAGCGATGCTGTGATGCTGTTTAGCTGTATATTCTCACGGGCAACATTAAGTAGCCTCACCTTATTGCACAGTGATGAGATTGACATTTTCAGGTAAGATTAGTCCACCTAACATCCTTGAGTGTTCAGTTGTATCTACTGATAAATTATGAACTTTTGTAAGTGGGACTCCAGTTGGAGGTGATCTGACTGATTGAATTGCAGGTCACCAGTTTCAAACTGTAGTTTACCTTTCCATGCAATCTACAACAGTGCCACAGAGGGCCGTGTCCATGCAGATTTTCATCCCATCCAGTTACTAAAATAGTCCAACTGTGGATTCAGCTATATGCATATAACTCTGCATTAAAACACAGAATATGAGCAGCAGATGTTATTGGATAGCAATTAAGTATTTAACTTTATATGCTTTATTTGCAAACTGGCATGGCTAATTCAGCATATACTTGAACAATTTAAGGCTGAAAACAAGCATAGATATGGACCTCCATGGCAATGAATTTTAAACCAATGCTCTAGAGATAAAGCATGGGGCTGAGACTACTTTACAAGTACAGACACATCCATAGAAATACAGTAGTCCTTTATCATGTGAAGCAAGAAACCTTATGGTGGAAAGTATCAATTACCAATTTCTTTTTTTTTTTAATTGATGTAGCATTTGCTCCATTCATATGTTGTATGTGTGAGGTTAATCAGCTCCAGTTCACCTTGGGAGGAACCTCTTTGAAATGGAAACCCCTCTCCTGTTCTATGCTGTGATACAGCATGTGAGGAATTAGCCAGTGGTGTAGTCTAGGGCATACACATATGTGGGGTATAACAACCTAAACCTCTTGGAATGTACAGTATACCCACATGTTTGCCTTATTACAATTAATATGTATGGGGTTGGAGTCACACTATGCCCATCTTCTCAGAAAGTGTGCTTATCCTCAAGTAGTTACAACTATACCACTAGAGTTAGCTATCCTTTTGGAAAGACAAAGAAGTTGCTAGTGTGTACATGTAAGCTGTGCTGACTGTACTTGCTTTGTATATTTTGCTATTGGTGCCCTTAATGGCAAAATATGTGGAGTGGGGCTCTGCTTGTGCAAAACTATGTCCAGTTTCAGTACTTACTCCAAAAGAAGTAGCATAGATTCTATAAACTGGCACCCAGGGGCAGAGGACTTATATGTTTTATGGAGAAATCAATCACATTGTGTGTGTTTTAACACTGTGTCCTAAATACAAAATGTTCCATTAGTACCATATCACAAATATGTTTGATGCAACATACAGAATGAGCATTTTTAAAAAAAAAAACATTAATATTGTGACTTAAAGTTTCTTCTGTTAAAAACATATCATAATCTTTCTATATTCAAGGGCATTTCATCTCATCATAAACAGCCAAATAGTCAATGTGGACTGAGAAAAGTTAAGCCATTTTATCTAAATTATGTATTTGCATTCCTGTACACTAGATGGCAGTAATGCATCTTTTAACTGGTGTAGCAGCTCTCCGTATTAACCAGTGAGGTAACTGCCATGCTGGGCCACATACTCATGCTAGTTTGCACAAAGAACTTAAGGGATTGCTTCTATGCTCTTTGGTTTGCACTCCACCCCCTGCTCTAGATTTAAAAGTATTTTAAATTTAGTGTTTTAGAATTTGCTAAACTGGTCCTGTTGTTTTGAATGGCCCTCTCTCATAGGAATTCTCATAGCACAGTTCATCATCATTAATTTTTTTCTAATCAATTCATTCCATTATTTAATACCACACCTTTCTCCTGATGCTCAGTATAACTAGTGGTAGCGAGAACAGCTTTGCTGAAATTCTTACCTGGATGCTCAAGTTGGTTTTAACATAGACAAATAGTATTATGAACCAGGTGGAAGTTAGGCACAGAAAAGGTGATGTAAATGTGAAATATGTTATACAGATTGTAAAAAAATAAATAAATACGAATCAACAACAACAACAACACCAACAACTAACAAAAAAAGCTAATACAGCGTCACCATACATTCCAGCCCATGACCACAATTTATGATTATTTTATGCTTCAAACTGTGTCCTGCTCCCCCACCTCTCCCGCATATCATGTCTGCTGACTCTCATAATTAGTAGAACTGGTGGCTGGACTCCAATTTTTTGCTCTAGTTAATATGTTAAATAAACCAGCAAAATAAATGAACAATGAAGTACTTTGATAACATGAAATAAAATATTTGATGTTAAATAGTTAATAAATACATAGTCATAATTTTGATTATACTGGAGCTGTGTGTAACAACAGCAACAATAGTTATCTCATTTTCAATATATTCCTTTCTTTAGTTACCAAGATATAACTCCGATGAAATGGCAAATTCCAAGTTCCAAAGTTTATGGAAACAGCCCATAGCCACATGATGCGAAGCGCACTGCAGTACGCTACTGCATTGATCTTTTGATGGTGTACCTATCTCTATGGTTACACCCTCTACTTCTTGTAACGCCTGCTAGGAGTGTGCTGGACGCCGTCACCACATCAAAACCGAAAGGGAAGAGGGAGCGAACTCCGGCGATTAAGGCAAACTCTCGGAGGTAAGGAAAATACTGATCAAACTGAATTAAAACTATGATACGACTTAGTAGCTGTCGTGCTAGGGCCATACGCAAACACGTGTTTGAGTAAAACAATGGGCTAACTCTTTAAACAGTCATTATGCCTTTAACTGAGAGATTGTGCATTTGGACCATATAGCTCGTGTTAACAAACGTTGTCTTACTTCTTAATTGACACAAACGAAATTATATAACGTATATTGTAGCTAGCTAATTAGTGGCTACGTAGTGAAAAAGATTAGCTTAAACAACAGTTTGTTCTCAGTATTCTTGTATTTTTCAGCAACGCCGCGAACGTTAGCTTATTGCGTTTAGCTGGCTACTGTGAAGAATAAATAAGTGTTACCCCATTGGATCCTTGGCTAGGTGACTATATAGATAATGTCGTTATCTATATTGCATCACTGACGGTAGCTTTCAATTGCGTGTTGTCAAAGCGAGCTAAAGCTTTCTAGTTAGATCACTTAATGATTGTAAGGTAACCTTAGCTAGCCAGCTAACCACAGTTTTCAGCAGCCATGTAGGAAAACGTTTACAGTTGGAAATGTAGTCAGCTAACGATAGTTGGCAAACTAGAGAAATTTCCACTACCTGGTGATCAGATAATCGTTTGCCGAGATACCAGCCTACTCTGGCAGTGCAGTTGTGTTTCCCAGAACAAACTGAATTTGGTCTCACTGACATAGTCCTCTGTTTTTCACTGGTCTGTAGATAGCCAGCCAAATATGTCCATGATGTTGACGGGGTAGGTAGCTAGTATCATGCACATCGCGTTAGAGACCCAGCCATCCGACTGCCTGTATTTAGAAAATGATCCAGTGTCAAGGAGCAATCTGGGGAAAAAAAAAAAAAAAAAACTCAATCTCACATGGTTAGGTGGCGAATTATGTAACTGGATTACTTTTTTAGTTAGTTGGGGTAAGGTACTGTGATTATCTATAATAATGTTGTTGGTCTGCCACCCGATGAGTTGTCAACCAACGAAATAATTTAAACCACTGAATCAGTAAATCAACCATTTTACATAACTCTTAAAGTTTGACTTATTACATCTTAATTTTAAAACATATAGTATTATATGGACAATTAAATTCGGGAATTGAGCCCAAGAACTGTGGAGTCAGTGTCAAATCATTGCAAATGACAGATTCAGGCTAGAAATTCATCAACAGTTCACTGCGATTAGGCAGTGGCCTGTAGCAGTCGATTTTAGGTCATAAATACGCTAGAAGAATTCATGTTAATTGCAGTTAGTCTTAATTTCTGCGCCAATGCATGCAAATACAAAGGGAAATACGTGCATATAGGAAATTTAATGAGCTCTGAATGACTGCATAAACGTCTGTATACATCCATAATTGATGATTGTACTATATAAGGCATAAGGGGCTGTTGACAGTGATAGGGAGGGGTTTGTTTGGTTCCAGGCAGTGTGTGCTCACACAACATTTAGGATTGCTATTACAAAACAAGACAAACCACAGCATATTTTTGAAAGACAAATTATTATGTGTGTTTATTTAGTTTCAGTACCATCTTTTACAGGTCACAAATAAAAGTGGAACTGAGCAGTAAACAATTTTTTTTTTTGCTTGGTCAAGGAGAGGTAAAGGTTAATGCCATTTGTCAGCACAAAGATACATACTATCATTGCCCAAGCTTTTTATTTTGTATTTCATGGTACTGAGTCTGCTTGACATTCCTCCAGGTTTTTTTTGGTGCTTCATCTAAACTTAGGGATAATTAGATACCCTTGGTCTAGCATTACTGACCACAAATCATGAGGTTGGTTTTGGAAGACCCTGTGCCAAGCAAGCTGTGCTTTTTCATCCCCCGCCTTCCTCTGGGACACCAAGGGCACTCTGTTCCCCTGATTGTCCAGGACATGCTTGGCGAACCATAAAGTAGAAACAGCAGAGTGAAGAACAGTTAGGCCTTCACGAAAGAGTCTAGTAACTTGTGATTAACTCCATGACCTCTTTTTAAAAGCAAACATGGCTGAAATCCGCAATGTTCCTGAGACTGTATTAGAGGTTAAATGACCACTGATTGACCGTCTACATTATTTAACTAAATTGTGACCCATTACATGAGTCTACATAATTTTTAAACACTTGAAAAATGGGTGAAGTGTGTGCTGATTGTTGTGGCAGTTAAAATGTAGGTTTCCTGTCCATAGAGAGTCCCTCATTGAGTTAATTGTTAGCTGTCTTTAGGTTTTTTAAAGTAAGGTTTCTCTGTGGCCTGCTTTAGACTAACTTGGATTTTACACTGGCAGGACATTCACAATGGTATAGGATAACCCTTCATTTACTGCAGTCTTTTTGTGTGACACTGTTCATAATACACTAGTTTGGTCCTTGGTACTGCTTAGCACATCCAGTTTTGCTCCTAATTTGTATTGTGTTTGTACTGCATGACTCTTGAAGTCCTGCAGACTGTGTTTGTGGCACAGCTGTGTTAATTTTACTAATAAAAATGACCACAAAAGATTTGTCAGTTTGCCTTTTGATGATCATGACATACCATGACATAAATGCTTGAATTGGATGGGATTTAGTCAAATGTTATTAATACCTTTAAGGGCACATGTTGTTCAGTAAAAATAGACTTCAGCTCCCAAACTAGGTGGGTGCGTTATGAAGATACTCAGAGTTAAATAATCCTATTTAATTTACATCAATTTGTACTGGTGGACGTATATGACATGTGTGGATGTTGTATAGATATACTTGGTTAAGTACTGTTTCACAAATGTTTGTTATAGTCTGTTAATTTGAATTTGAATTTATTGAAACCACAGAGATTGTAAAGTTGGAGATCAGCAAGAAAATTATTTTATAAATTAGTTTAAAATCCAGTGCTTTCCAGGTACTTATTTTCCTGTTTCATGCATGGTCAAGTCTTGTCCAATGACTAATTAATTTAGCATTTTAATAAAAAAATAAGATGGACAATAATGACCTGGAAAAAGTGAAAACTGGCTGTGTTGGGCAGTGAAGTATGATGGTATCTTGATCCAATAATTAACAGAAATGAAAAAATGCAGTTTTACTCTCCTATCAGTTTTTTGTGATTAAAAATGGTAAAGTAATTAGCTACTCATTGCCATTGTCCCATTAGGGCTTTTTGATAATGTTATTATCTTCAGCATCAGTGTCATCATCATCATCAAAAAATGTTTGCTGGGTAATATTTTCATCATAATGTTTTCTTAATGATCACACTGGTGCAGTTCCACCCCGCTGAATCGGAATATCCCACTGCTTGAGAACAGATTGTCATTTGTTTTGATTCTTCTTCAATCCAGCACTTTCAGCTGCTCAACATCAGCAGCCGTTCTGTGAGGCATGAAAGTGTTCAATGTGCCATAAATTAGTGATGTTCTGAAGGATCATTGATCAGCAACAAATCAGTTGGCTGCTCTTTTGTGACCTCAGAACTTTGCACACAAAGATATCCCACTGCTAGTCAGATGTCTGATCTCTGGCCATGTGACTGGCAGCACAAATGAAGGAAGTTCGTTATTAATGTCTATTATGTGTTTCTTTGGCATTGATAGGCTTATGCCATGCTGTTGACTTAATGCAGCTTAATTCCCTTGCCTTGGGAAAGGCCTCAGTGGTTTGCTGTTAGGGTATGGGAAAATAAATGTAATGATGTTGCAATGATGTGTGATGTGTAGTATCCATGTTTTAACATTTTTAATTAAGCTTTTTCTTATTACAGGAAAATATCACAAACCTATTGACTTGTTTTTGTGCTCAGGTGCTCCTTTTGGTGTGGGTTTTTTTTTTTTTTTTTTTTGCTCACATAAATTGACAGACACTTGATCCATTATAATCTGCATCTGTCCCTGCCAGAACTCTAACCATTTCTTGGCTCTGGCCCACAGCCCCTCTGACAGTGGGTTGCCCCGTGCATATCAAAGGTAACCATGGCAATGACAGGTCAGACTTCCTGCTCCTCCATGAGTAACCACACAAAGGAGCGTGTGACCATGGCCAAAGTAACCCTCGAGAATTTCTACAGTAACCTGATCGCCCAGCATGAGGAGCGTGAAATGAGGTATGTGACAGCCGCCGTCTCCAATTATAAACACCCCTCGAATGGTCTATAAACCAACTGTCACACCTTACAAGATGTGTGTTCATAAAAGTTGGCTTGAGAGGAGAACTTTGTCTCTGTGTCATATTGTCCTTGTTCACATCTGAAAACATATAGTGGAACTGCAGAAGCTTTGTGGTCTTTAAGACATTCTTTTTAGGCCAAAGCATTAACTTGAAAATGTGTACTTTGATATGTTTTTGGTTATAATAGTAAAATGATCACTACATGCAGAAGTAGCACTCCAGTACAGTGTTGGATATTGAACTGAAAGTGACAGAAATTTGAGCTTTTGTTAGAAGAAGTAGGAACACCCTAAAGTTGCTCATCATAGAAAAACGTCTCTCTCCCTTTTCAAACAAAAATTGCTTTGTACCGCAGTGGAGAAACATACATAACAGGGTGTAATATCTTCTGAGCAAATACAGCTAAGAACTGTGAGCTTTGCCTTTAAACAAATTCCTCACTCAGGTTCTCCTTTGAAAAGCTTAAACATTGTTAGAATCCTTCATCAGCACTTATTTTAACACGATTTTGAGTTGCGGTTAGGCCATTTTGTAGATAGGCTCATAAACAAGCCCCCAGATCTTGTCACAGACTTGGGGAATGGAAATAAAAAAGGACGTAAACGCTTAGCTGGCCAAGCCTGACCTCTATTCAAGTCTCTGCCCCTTGTTGAGTCATCGATGCGGAACTGCACCTCGCCTGTGCAGTGTCGCAGTCCCAATGAAAGTTGTCAGTGCTAATGGTTTACTCTTACAGCAGGCCAGGCTGTATTAGGAGAGTAATTGAGCAGTAAAACAATATGGCAGGACTACACAGCCTTGATTGTGGAGGTCAGCATAATATCGGAACCAGGGCAGATGATTGTCAAGATGATGATAGGCTGATGTAGCATGAGGGCTCAGAACCAGGGTTAAGCCACATCATGTTATATTTGAGCATGTACACACAAATGCACAATGCACATAGCATAGATTCATAGAGCTGAAACTTTTGCATTCTCCAGAGATGTGCTCATCAATCAAAGTGTCCCTCCCTCTGCATTGTTAGTGTAACTCTGTTTAGTCTGAGACAATGTGAGCTGGCGTCCTGACAACTAAAGCCAGGGTCCATTTTTCACTTTTACCGCACTGGGAGATTTCTGACTCCAGTCAGAGAGGCTGAAAGAGGAAGTTTTGTGTGAATCAGATACCCGCTCGCTGTGGCGCACAGCCAGCCCTGCCTGGAGAGGAAGTGGACACAAAGAATATTGTTGCTGCCATCAAATGTTTCTGTTTAGAATTGAGCAGAATGCAAAACTGCCGCACAACTTCTGACTGTACTCATCTCCCCCATTTTTCTGTTAGAGCATTTTAATAGTATGAGGAGTATTTTTGTTTCCTGTCTTGCATGGCCCTTGCTATTAAAATTGCTTTGATGCTCTGTGGTTTTTAGATGGATTTATGACAAGTTACTTGCTATTATGTTGACTCCGCTCTGTTGACCTTGAACTGCAGAGGCAGTTCTGTAGTGTTGAGAGAAGAATTTAGCTTTATTGACTGACCCTATGCATGTTTTCATGGAGAGGAAAAACACTGAATTTGAGGGAGTGATGTAGTATTATATGAAATCTTGGGTCTGTTCTTGGGTCTGTGTTCACAGGCAGCAGAAGCTGGAAAAGGTGATGGATGAAGAGGGTCTTGCTGATGAGGAGGTGAGGTGCAGTTCCTAAAATTTGCACACACGGTGACACGCGCACACAGCTGTGTCACATAATTACTTGAGAATGAACTTGAGACACTGAGGAAGGAAAGAAAAACTCTTACATGGTCGATCCATATAAACATTAGTTCAATAGAGCACTTTTCCTGGGTTTGATGCTCAAATGTAATTCAGATAGCTTGTACTTTATGTAACAAAGCGGTATGCCACTGGACATAGCTCTCTCTAGAGCTAGAGCTCTAGTCAGTAAAATGTTCTTTTTCTTGCCTGCCACAGAAGCGCATGCGACGCTCACAGCATGCCAGGAAGGAGACTGAGTTTCTGCGGCTCAAGAGGACCCGGCTGGGCCTGGATGACTTTGAGTCCCTAAAGGTCATTGGCCGCGGAGCCTTTGGAGAGGTACCTGTCCATTTCTTATTCTTATTACTTTGTCCCTCCTCATGTCTTAAAAATGTGTTCTTACAAGCAGTTGTATTAAAAGAGTCTTTTTTTCAGACTCTGTTCCTTCCATTTCAGAAAAAATACAACGAAAAGGAAAGCCCTTCTTTCAGGTAGAATTTAAGTAGCGCAAGTGAGGCCAGCCATGCTCATACCATTCAGTCTGTAGGAATGAGAACCAGAGCTTATTTTTGAGAAAGTGTGATCCCACTACATTTTTGTTTTTTATTTAATGATTTCCTGGTTGATGTCTCTTGATGTACCCACCAGGTGCGACTGGTACAGAAGAAGGATACAGGACACGTGTATGCCATGAAGATCCTTCGGAAAGCTGATATGCTGGAGAAGGAGCAGGTAAAAAGAGGCAGGAGACCTTTTAAGGACTACCATGGTGCTGTAGAGCAGCTAGCATGTCAGCTTCAGACTTAAGATCATTGTGGAATTTTTCATGAGCACAAAGAGTGGTGAAAGCCACACTATGTATTAGTCTGGCCAGCCTCAGTTAAAATGGGCAACCATTAAAACTATGCATTGCAAAGTTTTGCCCTGGTTGAAAGGTCAACCTTGCTGTGCAAACAAATGCTTCTTGTTTGTATGCTCTTTGAACAAAAGGAACTCCATTTAAAATTGAGTGCCTATGCAAATATGATGGCAGTGAATTATGACAAATAAACTTTGCCTGATGCTGTCTAACAGTGGGAGAATGAAGCCTCATTGCCATGACGCACTTGTTGGGGTTTCAGGTGGGTCACATTCGTGCAGAGAGGGACATCCTTGTGGAAGCTGATAGCCTGTGGGTGGTGAAGATGTTCTACAGCTTCCAGGACAAGATGAACCTGTACCTCCTCATGGAATTCCTACCTGGTGGTGAGTCCATGAAATCTAACAAATCTATTTATTGGTTTATTTGTAAGGGACATGAAGTAGAGGAATGACTTTTTAACTTTAATACCTCAAAAGTTAAATAGTGTCCCACTGTGAACTTGCATGTCACTTGGTAACCATGATGAGCCCTGGCGTGCCCCTTGCAGGTGATATGATGACACTGCTAATGAAGAAAGACACGCTGACAGAGGAGGAGACCCAGTTCTACATTGCAGAGACAGTGCTGGCCATTGACTCCATTCACCAGCTCGGCTTCATCCATAGAGACATCAAGCCTGACAACCTTCTGCTAGACTCCAGGGTGAGAGTCTTACTCAGACGGCCATATACAGCACATGTACAAATGTAAAACAAGGCAAATGTGCATGTGTGCGCACACAGAGCACCGTGGTATTGTGTAAAATTAGGGAGCTGATTAATAGTTTGAATATTCTAGATTTGAAGTACCAAGCAAATGCTACATCAAAGGCCCTTACGGGCTATTATGTTAATTGTTTTCACATTCAGGCAATTCATGCAGAGTGCTATTTTGCCATAAAACTCCCCTAAGGGCCTTTGAAGGGTGGTCTTTTCAACAAGTGCAGTGGACGGCTGTTGCATGGCTAAGTTGACACCAGGGACAATTACTGTGGCAGAAACAGGAGTAGTGATGGAGCAATGTGGATTCCAGTGTGGGGGAGGTGTGAAGGAAGTTGCTTCTGCTAACGGATCTGTTGCTTAAATCTCCGACAGTCATCTGTGTAAACCAATGTGGCCGTAAGACTGGGTGGGTGTGGGGGAGTGTAATGGTAGGGGTTTTGCTGTTCTCATGGCTTCTTTCATCACACTTCCGACCTCAGGAAGTGGCAGAAGCAACTGTCTTGGAAATGAATGTCTTCATTTTATTTTTTATCATGTTTATTCAACTGACCATGCCCAATTAATACTGTAAATACTGAGTCATTAAGCCAGTGTTATGCCTACCCCTGATAGACAACATGTAATATCTAGCAACTCATTATATGAATTGTTAATCCCCACACCTATTCCAGTACTCACAATACACATAGGGGTCAATTTATCAAGCATTTTCTTGTATAAAACCATGCTGAAAACTAACCGTGTGCAAAAAACATCCTAACTGATTAACTTATGGGGTGCAAGATGACTACCTTAAAACTGTAAGATATACATAAGTGATAAAATGACAGCTGTCAATGTTGGAAGAAGACATAGTAGCCATCAAAGACCACAAGACAGAACAAGTGTTTCAGGAATGTCAGAGGCATTAGTAGGTAGTAGATAGATTTGCCTATTTTGCCGCTTGTCAGCTTTTTGATGTTGAAGGTGATGACTTAACAATTCACTTGAAGAAGCCTTTCCATACCAGTAATAGCCAAATTTCTGTTGAGTCTGCATTCCCTGGTCTCTGTGTTATTCCAGCATACAGAAGTTATTGTTCTCCCAGTCCAGCTGTTCAGCTATGCTATCTTTGCTTTTAACCCTTTGACTCATAAGGACATACCAGTTTGTTCATTCTAGTCATTTCCATAATGACCCCTTTTTGATCACCTGCACAGTTAAATAAAAAATGCATATAAATTTGGTGCACACTGAAAATGAAACCCATTTTGGGATCTTACAGTATACAGCCCTATAGTGTGTGATGTTATGACTGGATTGGACTAAATCCTTCAGGTTGTAGATATTTAACCAAGTTCAGTGAATTATTCAGTGTTAGGAGACAACTGCATTATGTACATGGAAAAGGCTGCCCTTCTAATACTGTTGAGCTGGCTTTGTGTATTTTTCCCTTGCATTATTATTTGTTTGGTTAGCAGACATCCTTAGTGCAGTTGACTTTTTTTGTATGTATTCAGTTACAAATTTCCATATCTACAAATATATTGCAGCTTGCTCAGGGGTATAACAGCAGTGTCCCACTTGGTTCAAGAAATCCTGAAAATCACAAGTGAAGCCATGCCTAAAGCTCTACAGTTGGGTTTGAAATTGTGTGGATGCCTAGTAAATATATTTTTAGCATTGGCTGTTCTTGTCATCTGTACACATTTAATTATTCCAAGACCTTGTGAAAAAGAAAATTCCATCTGTCAAACAGCTGGTGAAATGCATTGTATGGTTCACATCTTAAGCAATGCTCTTCAACCTTTGTCTGGATGTTACTGTGCCCAAGTTTATTGGGTGCACTGATCTTTACTGCTTTATGATTTCAGGGCCATGTCAAGCTGTCCGATTTTGGCTTATGTACTGGACTGAAAAAGGCCCACCGCACGGAGTTCTACAGGAATCTCAACCACAGCCTCTCCAGTGATCTCAGTAAGCACACAGAATGTGTAGCATATTTTTTGCATTATGAAACTCCCGAAATGTAGAAGAATTTCCAGCCAGGTTTTGGCTAATTGATTTGATCATGTTAGTCTCACAGTGGTCTAGCTGCCTGTTTTGAATGTCTCAGAACAGTGTGAGTGGTGTTATTGTCTGCAGGGGGTTGAGTCCATGTATGTTTTTACCCCCAGCCCTTCAGAACATGAACTCTAAAAGGAAGGCGGAGACGTGGAAGAGGAACCGGCGACAACTGGTGAGTGCTTGCCCAAGACACACTACACATGCAGAGTGTCCTCATTATCTCTGTAGGTAAGCTATGCAGAGGGCGGCTCTTTAACGTGTCCTACACATTTTCCATCCTCAGCCCTCTGAAGTTTAAGGTACAAACAGGATTTCCATAGAAATATAAAAAATACATTTGTATACGTTGTAATTTTTTTACTTTTTACCCTCAAAATGCTTTGTAGTTCACTAATAAATGGTACAAATAGACTTTAATAGTATGTATATGTATATTGATGTTTATTTACAATGCACAACAATCTGGCATCAACCACATTATTGCTTAGCTCCCAAAAGAGGCCAGATTCAAACTCTGCTATACATCAGCTATTTTCTTTTCTGCATACCTTGTCAACTCCAAACGATGATAGGTAGACCTATATGGAAAACATGGTATGAGGGTTCATTCATTTGAAAAAGCAAGCAACCCATCCTGCTCTTTCCAAGCCTTACATTTATGGAATGTTCTATCAGCCAGCATAACTGTGCTGAGTCTTATAATCTTTTGTGGTATCCAAGGCAACACCTCATGAAACAATATTTGTAAATTTCTCCTTCTCCTAAATTCTTCTGTCTCAATGAAGGCATTCTTTTCCAGTGGAATGTTTCTCATAAGCCAACATTCCAAACTCTGCAGTTAACGCAGACAGTTATTAAAAACATTTGGGATCTTACTATTCTGTCATGCTGACAAGTCTACCAGACTGTGCAGCAGAGTATAAGAATTATGGTACAAATTGTGAAATTTTCTCTTTTCTGCCCCTCCCCATGCATTAAACAAACTGCACAGTGATCCATGCAACACCAGACCTTCCAAACATCCATTTATGCCTGCATTCACAACCTGGATTTTTAATATATGTAAAGTTGCTCTGCTGATTTTATGTGCTCATAGATACTTTCCATTCACTGCTTAAGCAAATGCTAGTCTTACAGTTCTCTCTGCCTAAAATCAGCTTGGTATAATTTTATTTAAAAATCAGAATAATAACAGTGTTTGTGTATAGAATGTGTTATTATCATCACAACAAATTTTGGTGATTTCCCTTCAGTATAATTATATAGGTCAGTATATTAAGGTATGCTGTCTGTCATGTTTACTACAATAAGTAGTAATAAGACTGTATGTCTGTTTGATTAAAATTATTTTCACCCACTGTGCAACAACCCCAAGTATAATCAGTCCAGTAAGATGCAGAGAGTTACATACTAGGAATGGGAATCACCAGGGATGTCCCGATACAATATTGTCTCGATACCTAGGTGCTGATTCGATTATTATTGCAATTTTGTAAGTGTCACGATTTATATAAATATCGCAATTCAGTTTTACCAAAATTATTTAATTTATTTTTGGTTACGTCCATATTTTAGATTTGTGTTTCACGATTCTGAGGACTTGCTTGTTCACTGGATTAACTCATGTGTTCTAATCAACAATACTAATGTGAATTCCATCAAAAAAATCTGTTCTTGTGCAACTAGGCAAAAAACATAGGCTAGTTATCATATTTGCATAATGACCCTAATGCAACTACATGTGCAACTTTAAAAAGAAAAAAGAAATCCAAATGGATTGATTTTTCACCAGTGCAACGCTTTCAGAATAATTTGTCACAAGAATCACGATTTGTTACTGAATTAATTTTTTTCTCCCACCCCTATTATATACACACTGCTCAACAGTGATTTTAAGAGAGGGACCTGAAGTTTAATGAAGAAGCAACACTGATAATTAGGAAGCAAAATGATGCAGTATATATAAAACCCCTGAGACTCATTTTTCCCCCACCCACAATTTGACTTCCTGACTTTAGGTGTTTAGTTTCAAACAAATGTTTAAAAAAAATCTTTTAGGTACACTTTCACAGGGTCTGCAGTACGTAAGTAAGTACGTAAGTAAGTAAGTAAGCCATGACCTCCTATTGGTGCCCATCACGCAAGCTAAACAAAGATTATCAGAATCTCTTTCAAGGGTGACTTAAAAAGATGATGTTTTTTGGATACAATTCATTTCTATAACTAGATATTGAGTGAAGTAATTCACGTTAAGCACCTTGCTCAAGGATACAACAGGAGTGCCCCACCTGGTATTTTAATGCACAATCTCTGAGTTACCAGTCCTGTTCTCCAACCATTGTGATAACTCCCATGTATAGCTGGAGTGAGTCCTCAGCCCTTTGTTAAACACATAGATGTAGTGCATTTATGTTTGGAATTGATGTGTACATTTTAAATATGCTGCAGAGTTTTTGACAGTCTACGTTTATAATGCCATTGTTCATTTAAACCTGGCCAATATTCTGCACAATATCTTTCCTTTATGTTTTATTATGCTCAATGGAGAAAATAAGTAGAACATAGTTTCTGAATTAATTTCTGAATGCTGAACAGTGCCTTTTCAGTTTGTTACTGCAGTTTACTCTGAATGAGTGTTGTTGCTATTATTATTATTATTATTGTTATTATTATTATGTTTTGACCATAGTTTTGACCAAAGTTATTATTAGCAGTGTGACTAGTTTCCTACAAAAGGACAAAAATAGATTGCTGGTTAGACAGCTATGGGTTGGTGTAAAAGTTTCCTACTAAGCAATATAGCTAGCCTGCTCATCAGATGTAGCTTCTTCAAATAACTCTTTGTGCTAGCGCTAGCCCTCAAACCCTGTATTTCTGAAGTTTGACAAGGTTAAAATGGCTGATATGACATTAATTGTAAATGTTGTACTTGATAATTTTTTCATAAAAGTAGGTGTTGTATTTTTAATATTTTTGCTATAACCATGTTTGTAGTTTACTGACCCTCAAGAGGGGGTAATATATATGAAAGCATGTCAAATACATTCCTGAACTCAAACACTCCATGTTTTATATAATGTGAAACTCATGTATGAATAAAGTTACATAATTGAATGAGTTCATACAAAGTACAAAAATGCATGTTGCATATTTTACCCATTTATGTATATTTTACCCAGGTCTGATGTAATTTTAAATAAAGAGTCAATGAGAAAGTAATTGTTAAACAGTGTACAGGGATGTTAATCTACTTATTTATAGGTAATGAAAATAAATATTTTAATTGAAATAGATATCATTGTCATTGTCTGTGATTATGTTTGGTCTTCCATTGTGTGGTAAATATTGTTTCAATCCTTTCTCCACAAAGGCCTTTTCCACAGTTGGGACTCCTGATTACATCGCCCCAGAGGTCTTCATGCAGAATGGATACAACAAGCTCTGTGATTGGTGGAGCCTGGGTGTCATCATGTATGAGATGCTTATTGGTAAGATGCTGTGAAGCACAAGAGCATGAATACAGGAAAGAACAACTCAAACATCTGTGTTAGCTAGGCAGGTCACATCAGGGGAGGGATATGCAGATAAAGCCCTGCTGTGATGTCACAGCCGGAACAAATTGAATACCAAAGCGAATCACAGGTCTTTTTGGCCATGTTCCTAATTTTCTCTGGAAAAATGAAATGCTTTTACAGTAAGAAATTTTTCAAAAATTTAACTGAAATAATGGTAGGGTGTTCTTGATTCTGTTATGGTATTGACAGCTTTGTCATTAAGGCTGACCAGACTGCGAGTATGTCTTTCATGTGAGATGTGTTTAACTACACATCCATAAGAAGTTTGCTTAATCAATGTTATGTCCATTAGGTTTGTATACACATATATGCAACCTATTTTGCTACCAGCTACCATTAAACCACTCTACACACTCATCCAGTCATAGATTATATATTTATTAATATTATTAGGTAGTACATTTTATGTTGTGTTGTAATAATTTAACATGCTTAGCTATGTGTGGATGGGACATGTGCCCAGTGACAGTGCTTAAGTTGGGGTTAGTGTAGTGTTTTTTCATCACTTCCCCTGAGTACAGATAAATTGGATTTGTGTTATCCAGAGATTGAAATAGTTATAAAGAAGTATTGTCACCACAAAGAAGTAGTCCTTCCACTATAAATGAGTGATAGACAACTAGCTGTGAGTTGTCTTCACTGTCTCTCCTCCCCAAGGGTATCCACCGTTCTGCTCTGAGACACCACAGGAAACGTACAAGAAGGTGATGAACTGGAGGGAGACTCTTACCTTCCCCCCTGAGGTGCCCATCTCTGAGAAGGCCAAGGACCTCATCCTCAGGTTAGACTGAGCCTCTCCCCAGACTGGAGGTGACTGTATGAGACTGAGTTTCCTCACTGAGATATGGATTAGAGGAATAATCTGTCATCATTGTTCTGAAGGAGTCATCAACAGGTAGATGATATCATCATTATAATTGTTTCGTTATTATTATTGATATTATGTTAGTAGGCATTTTTAAGGCACTTAGTAATTTGCTGTAATCAGACAGCCGTCCCTATGTCAGTTTTTGTTTTGACTTCTTCATAAGAGAGGGTTAACAGTTCAGGGCCTCCCTGAAACCACAGTCTTTCATGAAACCAATTTATTTGTCAACTTGTCCCCTTTAAGGTTCTGCTGTGAATGGGAGCACCGAATTGGTGCTTCTGGAGTGGAGGAGATCAAAAGGAATCCCTTCTTCGAGGGAGTGGACTATGACCACATCAGGTACACAAAACAGTACATCTGTGCTGTAACAGTAGTACAGTACCAAGAATGTGATCTTTGCAGCTGTAGGCTCAGAAAATAAATTAATACAGGGGGTCCTCGACTTTCGAACAAGTTCCGTTCCTACGACTTGTCGTAAGTCGATTTTCGACGTAAGTCGGAATTTATACCTAAATTATACCTAAGTTAACACCGTAAGTCACTCACACTGCACACACAACACATGAAGGACATATAAAATTCAGTAATTAAATGAAACAGTAATAAAAAAAGAGAGAACAGTTTCTTATCTTTATTTCTGTGGTCGTATTTACGAACCAAACCGCTTAGGTCAAAACTACGTTTTTTAAATAATTTATGGGAGTGCGTCGTAACCACGAAACGATGTAGCTTGAGACCGTCGTAACCCGAGGACCCCCTGTACATGAATAAAATGAAGTGAAATAAGAGAATGTGTGTTGGGTTCAGGTTTGTCAATATAATCAATTTTTACATCACAGGGAAAGGCCTGCTGCTATCCCCATTGAAATCAAAAGCATTGACGACACGTCCAATTTTGATGAGTTCCCAGAGTCTGACATCCTACAACCAACAGGTAACCTGGATGTGTGTGGGGAACACCTGTTCACTGTCCTTTGATGGCTTTTTTTTTTTTTTTTCCTGCTAATGCGTGTCTTTAGTGCAGGGCTCCAGACAAAAAAAAATCTTTAGGAGCCAAATAAATTTTTTTAGGAGCCAAATCTCCTTACATGTCACATATGAAATAAATTAAATATATATAAAGTGCTGTGAAAAAGTATTTGCCCCTTTCGTAAATTCCTCTTTAGTTGCATATTTCTCTCACAGAATGGTTTTAGCTAATCAAATAAAATAATACAGTAGACAAGGAAAACCCAAGCAAACATAAAACATAGTTTTTACATCATTATTTGATTCATTCAATAGAGAAAGTCACCAGTTACCCATATTGCCTCTATGAAAATGCAATTGTCCTCTTATTTATATAACAAAGAAATCAACAAATTTGTAATTGAAAATTACATTCAGGTGATTGACCACAGCCAGACTTGATTGCAGCAAGGTCTGCTGTATGTATGAAACCTTGCCATCAAAAAGAATTAGCCACCTCAAGGTTTCTACAGGCACACAATGCCATGACCAAAGGAACTCCCAGAATAACTGAGGAAAAAATGTGTGGAGCTGTATCAGACTGGAAAAGGTTACAAAGCCATTTCTAAGGCTCTAGGATCCTGCAAACCACAAACTTCTGAAGAACTGCATGCCTCTCTATCAAAATTGGGCCAATTGGCAAATTGGGCCTCAAGAAGTGGCAAAGCCAAGCAACTGTTCTCCTAGAACCAAATAGGTTACCCTGGCCCATGCATGAAAAAGGTTGAGATAAGAAATCAATGATTTACATCAGCCAAAATTGCCTGTCCCTCCAGATTGTTTGACCAATGTCATGACATTGTAAGAGCTATGTGATATGATATGTGGCCTTTTAGTCCTATTATTCTACTTTAGAGATATTAATTTAGATTTACAAATGCAAATGACTGGGCAGTATATTTCACAACAGAGGTTGTCGTGAAGTAACTAAGTTGAGTGCTCCTGTCTGGCACTGAAGCAAAAACAGTAATTTGAAATATTTATTATAATCCGGAGACTTTGAGATCCACTACTGTATGTGCCGCTTACAGCAAGAAAGGCTGCACTTGCTACTTTAAGAATCCTGACTTGGAATTGTGGCCTTGTGTGGATTTGTGTGAAAGATGTTTTGAAGTTAGTACTTGCTGCACATATATCTATAGTATTTGATACTAAAGTCTCTGTCCTCTTTCCTCCCAGCATCTGCGGTGGTGACCAATCACACTGAAGCAGACTACAAGAACAAGGATTGGGTCTTTATCAATTACACCTACAAGCGCTTCGAGGGGCTGACAGCAAGGGGTGCCATCCCCTCCTACATGAAGACAGGGAAAAGATAGACATGCAACTGCCCTGCCCTTCCCCATCTCCCCAAATCCCAACCACTATACCCTTAGCTTTAGACGCATCCCTGTTTGGATACACAGTTTTGTTTTTTCACAGCCAGAAGCCTTAAGATGAATCTGTTGGACCACATTGGGGGCATAACCCGCACATGCCTCCCAGTCATGAACCAATCTGTCTTCCTCTTTGGGACCAGGATGTTAGGAAATGTCAAGAAGGTTCCTTTTTTTGAACCAATGACCAGTAATTTGCTGATGGGTTTATGGCATGTGCACTTTCTGCCGGGGCTTGGACTTTCTCTTGTTTTGTTTTGCTTTGGCCTTTTCTAAGTGTTGCTCCCCCTTCTGGCTGCAGCTCTAATTTCACACCAGCACAGAACTGGCCCTTAGGGGCTTTCTCCATGTCTTCCAGCAGCCTTCCGCACCACCTGCACACCAGTAAGGGGAGCCTGTGCAGTCTAATTTAGACATGCTGGCATGCTAGGCTTTGCCATTGTCGTGTCATGTCACACTTTAGAATTAAGGGCTAATTTTCCTCTCCTTTTGCTCTTACCTAGAGAATATTTTTCCTCTTTATATTTTCAAATGTCTACCTTGACTGAATGGCTTAATGGAGTCAGGATTTCAGTTTTTGCTACATTTAATTTAAAGATGGTGTCTGTCAAATTGTCACATCAGAGCTTTTCAGGGAATATATTGATTTTCTTATTTGAAGGGAGGGTTCACCGTTCAAGCATATACTTCTAATATTTCTGCTTGGTCACATTTTAGCTAAGTAATGTGTAAGTGATGTATGTAACCAAAGCAGTGCGAGAGCCTTGGGCTCTCAGTGTTCATACAGCCCTTCTTTCACTGTTTAGAAAGTTTTTTACTTTCTCCAGCTGTATATTGGCAACAGACTGCAAGCAAATGTGTTATACTTGCCATCATGTTGCATGTAGCATCACCTATTGAGGCTCAAAAAGAGGTTGGCTGCCAGCTGAAGAGCAGGACAACAAAAACGTTGTCATCACATTCCAGTTTTTACATGTGCTTATACCAATGAGGAGCTGAGCTTTGACTAATTGAAGCAGATTATTAGAAGAGATGCCCTCAGCTAAAAGTGCTTAATGACAAACAAACTAGGCGATGTATGAAGAATACCATGTTTCTGCTTCTCTCAGTCAGATCAGTGGGATTCTGACATTCGCCCTCTGCATTTTCTCTCATCTACCCCACTGGTCATTTACAGCATGCTTGTATCACATGTGTAGCTGTGCCGCTTATAAATGGTCACTTTTGTTAAACTGGAGAGTAGCACCAGAAGGACCACACCAGTCTTAATCCAAGCTGCTTCTTCTCAGTTGCAGTCTTGGAAGAAGAAGTGGGTGGAACAGGATTTTGAACAGTTTGGAGGTTGTGGATTTTGACAAACAGTATTCTGCTTTGATCTCCAGATGCCAGAGTGGTGAATTTCCAGTTAGATCAGCTCATTTGTTTTGCTTTTTTGAGAACATAAAGTCAGTTATCCTATTGTTCCTGTAATGGAGCTTGTATGAGCAACTTTGCCGTTGTCATTGTAGAATTGAATTATTTCAGGAAATTACATGTCTACAATAAGTCAACCTGTAACCTGAACCTTGTTTAGTTTTGAACATCTATGTGTTTTTATTTGAGATATTCTTGTGATCTTCTATTACGTCTACAGAGGTGTCAGAATTATATTAGGCATTTATTTATGACAAGTCAGAGTTGAATTAGAACAGGACCGCATACTCGAGCGTGATGATTGAGAACTACTCATTATGTGCTACATATTTTCTTTAACATTTCTGTCAATGCCAATTACCTGAAAACCCAGGACAGGGCATAATTTAGCACAGTGTTATTCACAGTAGTAGAGGTTGTCTGTCAGGAGAAAGAGCAACTCCTCTGCCTGCAGTCTGCTTACACCAGTTGCGTCATACTCGGCCACAATGACTCTGCAGCTCAGATGGTTGATTACAGAATAAAGTGGTGGCTAGCTGGACACTTTGCACATCACTTATGTTGACAGAGAAAGTTGTGGAGATGGGATGACCTTACAGATATGATTGGTCTTTCCTGGGGAATATGAATATAAATGGAGGATTGGATTTTTATTTTAAAGCAAACCAATTTTCTTCTGATCCTGATTTTGCTACCCCCCACCTTTCCTTCAGTACAGCTCTCAAACCTGTTTCCAAAGGGCTTTCCAGCTGGTTTGGATAACTGTCTTGGGTGTCTTTGGTGAACTGTCCTGTAGGTACCACATGATCTCCCTTTGAACATGCTTTGGTATTTTCACTTTGCATCATATATCTTTTTCACAGCTCACCATTTTAAATGCCAAGTTCAATGCTCTTAGCAACTGTCTGATGAAAAATCATTTTGAAAAGAGGTCAGCTTAAAATTTTAACACCAGCTTTAATATGGAGAGTCCAAGCAGCATTACAATTGTAGAGTCTCAACAATCAAGAAAATGAACTGGTGCTTTGTACTGTTGAGATTTGGTCTGTAATATAGAGTAAGGAATTGCCAGCATTGGCAGATTTACCTCTTACTTGATTAAGCATTATATATAACCTTCCGAAGTGTCACATATAATACTCAGGTTGCAAACTAGAGTTTTTGGCCTTCAGGTGGCTCAAGCAGTAAAGACATTTGTTCTGGAGGCAAAGTGTGAGATGTGCAATCAGGTGTTCAGGTCCTGAGCACACCAATACTGGCTATGCCTGGAGATCCGCATTGCAAGACAACAATTGGCTGTCTCCCCAGGAAATAGGGGGTAAGCCAGCTAGTTCCGTTTTTCTTGTCACTCTCTAGCAGTCAGGCTGAGTGCCTGCAGATTCAATCAGTCAATATGTAATCCTCCAATGTGATGGCCAGTATATGATCGGTTTGCTTACCGGCAGCGTGTAAAAGAAGCAAGGGGCCTTCATATGAACCGGAGGAGTCATGCTAATGGTTTTCTCATCCTGAGGTTGGCTGGCGTGATTGCTGCAGATTTCAACTTATTTGGTTGTAGCTCTGTTTGGGGAAAAATCTGATAAATTAAGAAGTCCTGGATCGTCTTTTTTGACGTATAGTATGACCTTAAAGACCACAACAGTGTTTTATATAGATTGAAGCATTAGTAGTTACAGTGCCGATGCTGTTTTACTCTTTATGGTTCTTTCTTTTACTGTTGTTTTATAATTTCTTTTTCAGAACAAATGTATTTTAATGGTACAATTGCCAAAAAAGAACTGGAGGAAGGTGTATATATTGTGCTTGTGGGGTGAGTGAGCTTTTCAGTTCTTCACTTAACTCCATATCTAGTGGGGAGAGCTCAGCATCAGTTTGGGAGAATAGATATAGTGGAGAGCTAATATCTGATTGTGCAATACCAACACTCCACACAGTGGAAAACTTGTTACTTCTTAAGCAATAATTTAAGAAAAATCAATGCTGCAACAAATTGCTTCTGGAAAGGCCAGAACTGGGCCCCTGGATCCTGCCACAGGACCAATGGGGTTCTGTTACATCTGAGCACTTAACCAACAAGTTCAGCCATTCAGCATTTTGTCCTTTGTTCCAAGATCTAGAAGAATTGGAAATTCTGCTTCCGAAGAGGTCACCTCTTAATGTGGTATTGTGGCCAATGGTCTATGTTGTTTAACCAAATGTAACATTAAGCCTTACATTACATTAATCATTATATAACAATTATGTAATGCATAATGTAATGTTATTCTTTATTATTTTCTGAAGTAGGGCTAAATCACACTTGTTTGTTTTTATATGAACAATATTCCACTTTTTAAACATTGCTAAGAATCTGATAGGCAGTGTGTATTTTATTTTTTTACTTCAACAAAAACCTTTAAAGCAAGGCTTGCAAACACTTCTTTGATTGTATATACAAATGGCATAGCTGTCCGAGAACATGCTGTATTTTTGTTTCGTTTTGTGTCCAAAGAATGTAACTGCAGAGTGTGAGTGATGTTTTGAATTGGTAAATCAATGCAGCCTTTGTCACAGATGTGTTCTGCCATAGAGGAAAGAATCTTTGTAAATAATCTGTCCATTTTTTATTTGCATGATGAAATGTTTCATGAAATATTTTATTTTCTATTTTGGTTGCTAAGGATACTTAGAAAGTTAAACATGCATGTGTGGGAGAAAAAGAAAAGTAATTTTTATGGTTGCAACATTTATAGTTTATTTTCATATATATATAATTTTGTTTTTGGTGGCACCTCTGGGCAGAAAAGACAATCATGCAGTCAGTGTTGAAGTGTCTGCTGTGGCACTGGGAAAAGAGCATTCTTAAGTAATCCATGCCTCCATTTTACTTCTCAAAGATGTCTGTCTGGATGTTTCAATATATACATGTTTTATTCTGAGAGGTCAAAAGGTTCTTCCATAGAATCTTTTTTTCAGTGAAAGCTTTAAGGGAAACTCTGCAGCTTTTCCTTGAATCCACATCACTAAATAATCATGTGCACTCATCACTAATGATTCATTGGCAGTCTGTCAGTACTTACATCTGCTGAAGCCCTGCCCTTTTGCCTGTATCTGTTATTCAAATACGTTTGGAATGCTTCTGAGCGTCTAACTGTTGCTGTCAAAAGGCAATTGTGGCAGCAAAATGACGTTTGTATACTAGAACATTTAACAAGGCCGCTCATGACAGGTAGTAGATGTTGTAATCCTTAAATGGATGCAGGAATGACCACAGTGATTGGCTTACAATATGTGTGTTAGGGGAGGGACTAGGAAACCAATTCATAGTGATTGCAATACCGTTTGTAGACACAGGGAAAACTATTGCATATACCATAAAGAGGTCAGCATTGTGAAATTTTCTCTCTCAAGCAATCTCTCTCTCTCTCTCTCTCTCTCTCTCTGTCTCACACACACGCACACACACACACACAATGCCAGTGATGCTGAACTGCTTGCGTTGTTTCAGTAATGCGGTATGTCCGGTGCTCTGAGGGTTTAAATGGCACAGTTCAGTTTATGAGGGACATTCTGTCTACTGCTGCGGAATGGGGTAATCACTAGAGAGCTGAGGGGAAGCTAAATATATTTCACTGTTTGTATAGTCACATAATTTGGAGACAAGAATGCTAGCCGTTGGCAGTATATATGGGGAGAAAGGGCTCTGTCAACCAGGATCTGCCTCTGAAACAGCAAGAGATCATGTTTCATTTCCTGTTAAGAGTCAAATGTCACATGAAAACTGACCAGGGTGCCACTTTGGGTGTTGCTGAACTTAACACTCTTTGCTTCCTAATTGGCTCATGTGCCTGGTCATGATGTGGCTGTGCTATGATTTGTCCATGATTTTGTGATAGCCACGCAGTCATGAATGTCACACAACAGATTGCGAGTGAAATTTTACAATCAGCAAAACTGAAAAGGAGAATAGCATTAAAGTCCAATTCATGTTGAGCAATTAGCATGTTAGTTCAGACCAGTTCCATTGAGCTGACTTGTCAGATTTGTTTTAGGTATGTGCATAAAATTATGCCTACTGATGCCTTGTAAACACGAATGTAAATCATGCCTCTTTGGTTCCATTTAGTCTTTTGCAAAAGGAGTTAAGATGTTACAGATGGATAGGGTTTTTAGGGGATTGGAGCAAAAAAAACCATGCACATAGAAATCTGAACACCCATCTCACCCATAACCCTTCTCCAATTTGTATATATTTAATATACTGCAGGACTGTCTCTCTGCCTATGGTTGATCCTATATGAATGTCCCCATGTGTTTGGAATAATGTCTCCATGTATGGTTCACCAGTTGTGTCTCACTTTTTGTACCTGTCCATGACATGAAAAAAGTTAATTGTTTCTTTGAAAGGAGCATTTAAATGCTGGCAAATGCGACTAGGCTTTCAAAAGCATTCAATAAATCAGCATTGTGTAGAAAGATTCTGCTTATCCTCCCTATGCACCATGAAGATTCTTCTGAGAAAAACTTAATAGTAAGTCCTGTGGTAATACATGGCCCATTCATTTAAATTTCTTCAAAAAAAAAAAAAACACCATAATATGGTTAATAATATACAAATTCACATGTTTATGTGTTAAGATCCACATATGGTTTCTCTTGGCTTGAAGAGATTTGAGTACAACTGGCAGAAGGTACACACTAGTTCAGTTGATAAAACTGAAGCAGAAAAGCATTATGACTGAAGTAACATGTCTCAAGAATGGGATGCATACTCTGTATAGTTAGATCATACATATTTTATATTCATTTACATTCTGAGAAAATAGAACACACATTTAAGGTTCAATGCAAAATGTATCACAAACCTTACAGTAAGGAAAATATAACATGCCATTTCCAGATACACCATAGATAATGTATTTTCATACATGTATAATTCTTTGGAAAGATGAGCACTGCTCAAGAATTTGGAAAACACTGAACAGTTCTTCACATCTGTCAGTTGGTTTTACATTAGTCAAGATAAAATATATAACATAAATATGAGAGGTACATGAAGTCTCTAGGAATATTTTTTCGAAAATCTACCCTAAACATCTTCCATTTGCACTATAGCAGTATAGCATTTCTCATTTGGATTTATATTTTGATGTTCAGAGACAAAGGAACCAAACAATGAGCACATCTGATACCAATGTTGTTTAAAGAAGGGCAGTACTGGACAAGAAACTGTAGCTCTTCATTGTTTGATTCTGCAGTTAATATGCTGTTGCAAAATCCATTGCTACCCTGCTCAAATTCATACTGTAAAGAGGTGGAGCGGGGGGTCTGCACATTTAAAGCTGTTTCCACTGCTCCTCCACAGTGGGTAATTTGGTGACATTGGCCACTTTTCTCATGTTCACATTAAAAACCACATTAAAGGGTGCTACTGAACAGTGCATCTGGCTAATGCACAAGTGCTGGACGTTATGCTGCATCCTTCAGCATGGGCTGGGGCATGCCCGTGCCAACTGTGTCATGGCTAGGAGTCCTGGGATAGTTGACTTTTAGTCAGCAGGGTAAATTTTCTGCCTGCTCACTTCCTGTTAAATAACTCTTTAAGTCAACTGAGCAACAGCAGAAGCCAATGTGGTGGACTGCCTAGTTTAAATGAAAAGGACATCGCATGTTCAGGAGGACATGCAGGCTGGTTTGTGCCCACCCAAACTGGCAGTGTGATGGAATAGGCCTGAATGATCTGGCTCGGTAATCCAAGTTGTAGGTGAAAATCTTCACATGCAAAAAAAACAGAAGTCATAAATATGCATTTACCCAGCAACAGAATAAACTTGCTATTATTTCTACTAATATCCTTGGTTAAGCACTCATTATTAACAAGTGCATATTTATTTTATGGAAGTAAAAATTCAGTTTAATTTGGAAAAAATTTTGAGGGGTATGGAATGGGTAATTATTTTTTCTTGTTTTTAAAAATGACAATTGATTACGTAATTTAAAAAAAAAAGGAAAGGGACTAACATTCACCTCTGTCAGTATAAATCTACAATCTTTGTTACACAAGTTTTTGGTTGAAGAAATAATTAAAAAAAAAACACCATCTTCATAACAATTGTCTAGCTCTCAAACAAAAACAAGCTGATACGCACGCACACACACCCACACACATGCACACACTCTTTATGTAAACATGTTGCGATACTGCAATTATGCGGAGCAGCCAGAGGATGGTGGTAACATGGAAGCCCCACCAACCATCATGCAATTATCACTGATAACCTGTCTTCAGTTCTGCATCAATCCCCTCTCTTTATCACAAAAAGTTACATTTTAAGACAGCCTGTGATTTCATTTGTTTTTCACGTGACATACAGTCATCATGTCTCTCCTAACCCTGGCCACTCCTTAAGCAGAACAGTAGATGCACGCCTGCGTTACACCCAGGACTTCCTACTAAATTAAAAACGGAAAGAGGGCAGGCAATGGGAATTTATGCGTAATGCACTAGCCCTTTGTACAGGGATACACCCAATGATCTGGAATCAAATCCTGACAGCGCAAGGCTGGCAAACCCATAGCAGAGAGCATAATTGGCCATTGTATCATCGAAGGTAATTGGGGTTCAGCTGGAAGGGTGTCCATGCCTCATCATCCAAGAGGACATCCTCTGGTAGGTCAGGCACCTGGAGTCTGCATGATCAAGCTGCATTCGTAGTGCAGTCCTCTGATGACTGCCAAGCTCAGCCAGTGGACTGCAAAGTGAAAAGTAGTGGCTGAATTAAATGTGTTTCAAAGGATGCATACATTGGTATCCACTTTCCTGTATTTTGTTTGCAGGATATAGCAGCAAAGGGAATGGCCAATAAGTACACCTAAGGATTTTAAATTGGGAGAAAAATTAAAAAAAAAAAAAACATTTTAGCAATCATACTGATAATTGGCTTTGGTAAGCCAGAGATGCAGTCTGCTGCAAGACAGTTATTGTTTTGCTTCAGTGTAAGTTGCATCATAAGCCCTTTTTGAACCTACTGAACATGGTGGAACCTGTCAAACAAGTAGTATCTCCTGGCTTACTGGGTCTGCCAAGCCAGTTGACACTTGTACTCAGTCCCAACAGGAAGCTTTGTGGCAGGTAAACATCCATGTGATTCAGCTCTCCGAAGAGGTGCTTACAATCTGCCTCCAGTAGGATGCGGTCTGTCCACCACTTTGGGAAGGGGGACAGGATTGGTATGTGCCTCAGCTGTCACTGGGTGGCTGGGATGTGGGGGGGAGGCGAGGGGCTGGTCCGTTGAGGCGGTCTAGCTCATCCACCTGTGGGGCAGGAGCGGCCCCACCCCGGGACGCCCCTTCAGCCATGGCAGCCAGGTTGGGTACACTTTTGCTGCGGACACACTGGAAATCCACATGCCGGCTCTTCCCCTCCTCCTTTTCCCAGGACAGCTGGATGAAGGGCCGCTGCACATAGTTGTAGATGACCTCTGACCTGCCGCCAGGCCGCCGCTTCACCTTCTCCTTGCAGGTGGGATATCCTGGGACACAGTACACAGAATTTGGGATTTCCTGTTCTACTGTATCAAGACTATTTGTTCGCTAAATGACCACAGCTTTAAAAAAACTGATTCAATCTAAGCATGGGAGACAGGCGCGGGTGAACAGACAGAAAGTTATAATATTCTACTACTATTCTAACCAGACAGTGGTCCTAAACTCTCATAAAGACCATAAAGCATTTTGCTGGGGTTCTAGGTGTGGCATAAGAGTTCAGCACACAATTTAACCATTTACAATTAGGTACAATCAGACAACAGTATGGAAGGGTAAGGGAACAATGCATTTCTCCATTTTGGATGAAGAGTCCAAGCAGCTACCTCGAATGCATTGGTATGGTTACTTACAATTACACTTAATTAAATATTCAATTACAATTCAAAATGAGTAAATAAAAAAAATGTTATACATTGGTTTACATTTTACATGCAAACACAAACACAAAATACATGTAAAGTAGTCCTCTACATTGCCTGTTTCTCAATTTTAACTTCAGATTCAAAGAAACTGAAGCTTTAGCAATAATATGTACTGGAGCCTCTTCAGTTAAAGACTGACAGGCAGATTCTTTACATGTAATAGGGACAAGATGCAGGGAACACCTGCTTCCCTCAGGAAAGAGAGGCTCACCCTCGATACCAATCCGGATGTTCTTCAGGCCCCTCTCCTTCAGCAGAGCTTTGGCAACATCTCTGTTCTCAATGTACTTGAAAAAGCGGTACAGTTTTGTGCTGTAAATAACTGGGGTAGAGGAGGAGAAGAAGAGTCCCTGTATGATAATACAGTCCGGACTTTATGCCATCAGCTTTGTAATTTTCAATATCTAATGCTGAAAATTAGACATTATACACCACTGCAAAACAAAACATTTGAATGCAGTAAAATGCATCTGTAAATCAGATAGAACAGTATTCAGCATGTAATGCTCAAAAGGTCAAAGAGAATTAGAATATAGGATTATACTGACCCAAAACTGCAGAAGACAAAGCTTTTTTTGGTTATTTTTGGGGGCCAAGCAGAGAAGCAGCATAGGCACCCATTGAGTTTCTACGTTTTCTTACTATTATGCATAATCATCTTCTTCTGCCATTAAAATCTATGGCAGCCCCTAGAGCCATATGGTAAAAAGTTTTGAAATTTGGCACACTGATTGGGGAAAGTCCCCCATAATTCCTGTGTCTTGTGATGTCTTGTGAGATACCAAGGCTGAGGCATAATTGATGCAACTGCCATATTGGATTTTATCGAAAGGTGTACAAAATTTTCACAGGCCACAAATTTTGTCCAGTTTCGACCAAATCTGACACAGATGATCTTCAGACCAAGCCTCACAAAAGTTATGATATGAATTTTTGATTTTCAAAACCGTTTGTCTGTTTCAGCCAAATCAAAAGCAAATGATCCAAACAGGGCTTTGGTCAGCTGACATGAAACTTCCTATCAGTGCTTCCGGCCATGCTTTTAACATGATCAGATCAAGTTGCCATGCTGATCATGGCCATTTGACTCAGCCATGCTGGACTGCTTAGCCCCCAATCGCTGCTTGCAGCTATTTTATGGTAAAATTACTTTATTTTGACAAAATTTACATCTGTTGTGAAATTGTTGAGGGTTCAGCAACCAGGTTGAGCAGCTCTCAATTTTGGATATCAGGTGTATGATTTCCCATGTCCCCAAGCTTGAATTTCAAAATAACAAAAACCAAAAATATCCAACAGTCTCAGTGTCTGTCACTTATATAAAAACACAGATATAAATGGGACTTACATTTATAATACACCACCTGATATGAAATGGAGACCAGCACCATTACAACTACCTTTGTAGCCTTGAGTCATCCACCGCTTCTCTAGATAGGCACTAGCTGAAATTTGGTGACACAGACCAGCTCCTATGTAAGGCACACAGAAAGACACAGCGTAATGGCAGCAAGCTGGTCTTGTGTGAGTGCGGCACTCACTTTGGGAATACTCCTCTCCCATGGGCGGAGGATGCTCCTGGTCCCAGTCCACAGTGTCATCATCGGTCAGCACCACAATGTGACATTCCCGTTCACCCTCCTGTGCACTGGCCACCATGGCGGGTACCACCAGCTCCTCCAGGAAGCCCTCAAACTGCCTCCGCGCTCCATCATTGGACAGCTCATGCAGCAGAGCACCTGGGAAACAGACAAACAATATCTGACCACATCGACTGACTGAATTTTTTTTTTTTTTTACACTCAAATCGTGAAATATATAATGTTCCAACAATATATTACAAAATATATTGCATATACATAATTTACATTTTAATTGTTTAACCATTTATTGGAAGACTGACTTTCAGAAAATAATTACAGATTAATAAATTATGATAATTCATTCGAAGTACTGTATGTGGAACTGTAAAAGTTACTTTTCCAGGCAACCAAAAATACATTTCAGCAATTGGTTGGGTGTGTATGTACAATACATTTTTTAAATGACTGACCTAACCATTTGATAAAGTGCTTATAAATTATAAAGTTCAGCAGAACAATACCAAGAAGAAGGAAAAGAAAAATACTATAATGTAATATTCTTTTGGCAAAGCAAAAGAGGAATACTAAAATAAGTTAACTATTTTAGCACGCCTTGAAGTGGATGGTTAATTAAATCTTTTTAATTTAATACAATTTCTAGAGAGACAATGAACCCTTACTATGCTTACAAGAGGCTTTGTTTCAACTTGTTCAAATGCACAAAACAAATCTTAAACAACAACCACATGGCAAGCAATCTCAGGGTGAAGGGGTCAAGTCAGATGTCTCTGAACTTACTAAGGTCACGACACTTCACTGTACTGTAGTCGAAGTTGATACAGAGGTAGTCACAAGCATCCCTTAGCTCGGCTACTGAAACACCGTCCGGACAACGCAGAATCCCTGTCCGGTAAAAATCCTAAGGACATTGAGGGGGTAAGGGTGAGGGGAAAAAAGAAAGGTCTGTTGTTTCCAGGAAACATTTTTATGACAATGCCCATTATATCTTTGTAATATGGAGACACTAAGATACTGCACTCTATGTTTCAGGCAACACAGGAATGACATCTGCAACTTACAAGGACGACACGAAAGATGCTCGCACCAATTCCCTCTGCGATTTCATATTCGCCCTTCACATTGGGTCTTGTGAAGTTGTGCTGCCGACCTGGTCCAAACATTCTGCATCGTAACCAGACACATGAAGCCCAAAGTCAGCAGTTACCCACAATTCAAAAACTTACCCTGGTCAGTCCATTGCCACACTGTGGCTGCTACCACTCTCAATCGGTTGTACCTAGTAGCAGGCCTACCCTATAACCTTAGAGCACAGACATATACATGTCTCATTTAAAGCACATACAGCAAGTTGCTGCCCCTACTCACATTGCCATCCACCAGTTAAGCTACACAGCATTTCAGTGGCAAAGTACACTTCATCTGCAGTGGTACAGGCAGAGAGAAGGTGTCTAACAGACCAGAGTTGTTTACATGCCAAAACCCAAGACCCACTACACTACAACCTTTCCTCCCCAGGTGACTATACATCAAATTATGTGCTGGTATACAAGGCTGCTGCTCACAGCTATGGTCGGCAGGGTCAATGCCAGACCATGGGTCACACCACTTCACTGAGAGCCAGTGCTTCAGCACAATGTGCCATCTGATGTATGTGGGATACTACTGTTACTTATTATATTGTTTGACTGCTAAATAACTGGACAGATTATCAGGCCTAATTAATCCTAGAGGCCATATTCTTGCTACTTTTGTTTCCCCAACCGACAGAAACTGAGATAACTGGCAGGACTGCACAATTTCCAGATCAAGTCTGTTCATCAGCACCTCACTTGAAATCCAGTGACATCTTGCCCGCAACTAACATTATCTAGCTATGGATATCTTCAATGGGCCAACAGTGACCTACCGTCCTAACATGGTGTCCGGGTGAGCTGTGAAGACTGCTGGATCCACCACAAAATGAGTGCCATCCACCACCAGGGTGACCCTCTCAATAACAGCAGGGGCTGGGTCCACTGCATTCTCCAGTTTCCCGCTCATTTCTGGGCCACTGTATCTGCTGATCTCTGTGTGAGCAAGACTCATTACAATACTTGCAAAAATTATGTTACTGAAAATGAGATGTTTATATTTCTATGCTGCCATTATTTAGGTTGCTCTTATGTAAGGAATGAGGAGAAGACTGCATGTTGAACAGCAATATTACCACCATAATAAGTAATATTCTGAGCTGCCACTTTTTTCATGATGTTCAGTACATATGAGGCAGGGGACACACATGAACTCACCAAATTTCCTTTTGGTTTGTCTGCCCTCTCTTCTGTCAAGTGTGGGCGCCCCCGGGCAATCCTCAAAGGCCCTGCTGTTCTGGGACCTGCAGTCAGACAGGCTGGACTGGTATGAAAGAGGTTGTAAAACAAACACAAATGTTTCAAACTTGTGGGTGTACCCACAACAGCACCCAACCCACCCTGAGTCAGAACAAAGAATAAAGCCCTATATTTCTAAGTAAAATGTGAAGCTGGCTATAAGTAGTCTCTAAGCAGTGAGTAACAGGGTCCAAACTGACACATCGCTTACCAGCATGTCACTACAATTAAACAATGTTTGAACAAAGTTCCTCCCTTCGTGTGCCACAAACTCAAATGTTATTTACTACGCAGTACACTATCAATTGTTCAAGCAATAACAGGAATCAAGTCTATTGCCTCAAAGGCAAAATAATGTCAATCGCAGCTGTTCTGGACCAGTGCCAGAGGAGTGATTTTTCCTTTGTCAGGGACTCATGATAATGCCACATTTGCACAAACAGAAGCCCCACTTGGCATGACAGATAATGGCAGAGCCAGGAGGGAGTGGACTTAATGATCAACCTTGGCATGTCTCTATCCACACAAATCTAGCTTTAATTGCAGCTTTATTTTTGTATGACACACAAAAAATGCACAAACTGCTTTCTTTATTAACCCCTGGTAACTCCTATTGTGTATAACATCAGTCTGACAAATCCTCTCAGCTTTTCTCTTTATCAGAAATTCTATACAGGGAATTTTTCATTTCCAATTTCACTCTTCCACATAGTTACTCTTGCAGTCACAACAGGTGCACTGAGTGCCCTACATGGCCTTTCATGTCAGCAACTACCCGTTGCAAGACACCTCATGAGCCAATTAGAGTGCCCACATCTGCTCTAGTCTGCTTAGGCCCTGGAGGCAGGATTACTGTATACCAAGTGACAGGACCATTCCAGTGACTGTAAGCGCCCAGACTGTTCCCTGTCTTCCACAGTCATCAACATTGAGTTCTGTGTCCGTGGTTACAAAGTAACACATGTTTATTCACCTACAAGGAAGTTCTAGTGAATGCATAAGTCTCCAAAAATTTCTGCAGACATGCCCCTCAAAACCCCTCAGTCCCCTTATGATTCTAAAGGCGAACACAATGAGAAGGCACATGCTCCTCCATTCAAATGCTCTCAATTATTCTAGTTAAATCCATTTTGTTACCCATATATGTGTCTAGCCAATAGCCATTTCCCATTTTCAACTCATGACCAAAATTTAGATGGTGAAGTTTGCGAATTGTTTAACCCAAATAGCATTTCGTTGAAAGTTTGCTTAGCTCGCTATGGTGAGTATGTTGGGAATGTGACAGGCTTGACTAACTTCTTCTGCTATGATTTCAAACCTACCTTTAAAATTCTATATCATTCTATCTTCCAAGAAACCAGACTGTCAATTGTAAATAATTACAGTCTCTGGTCACTATTTATTTTCCAATAAACAGAAGTTTTTGATCTTATCAGCACATATAGATGATTTTTAACAAAAAATATTTTGGCTGAAAGTCATTTGTGTAACTCATATGAAACATCTTTAAAAACCTAAGCAACCTGAACCACATACACCTAATTACAGCCTAAAGACTATACAACAAACAGAGCAGGTATGGAGGTACCTAAGGAAGTACATTTTTTTGGCAGCACTATCACTATTGAATAATAAAATTATGGAAATATAGTAAATCAATTGTGCTAAGTAAATTAATTGTGCTAACCAATTCTACTGAGGAAGGCTATATTACAGTTTATACTACGGCATGCACAGGTCTTTCATAAAACATAAACAGTGTATCCTCAACAAAAACAAACCTCAAGCATTCACCTTAAGTATTACAGTACACCACATCTGAAGTGTTTTGCGCTTCACTTACCAGCACTGCTATGGTGGGAAGTAATCAGTGAACCTGTTTTTGATGAGAATCAATAATAACAGTGGCCAGTTACCTTAGCCAACTAAACTGCTTTGACCGAGTCGTGCGTCCTCTGAGCTTACTGGGAGCATGCAGAGCATACGGTGACACTGCATTAAGGTGCTCAAATCCTATTACTGTGCTGGGGAGAAATCCAGTGACTTACTTTGGCCATTACTTTGGTCATTCATCTGTCTACAAAGTTGTACCCGAGCAATGTACAGAAGAGCTTGATTTTGAATCAAGGATAATAATTTAAAAAATTGTTTCAAAAACATATTCCCAGGCAATACAACTGAGATGGGAGTAATTGGCTTTTTCAGGACTTCCAAATGTTTTTCCAAATATTTTTAAGCTCCACAGCACAGACCCTATAGACATCTTGCTTATTTACACATTTGCACGTTTTCCAGCCCCTGTTCAAAATAACATGTGCTGCACACCCTTTCCGTCTAGTGAGCCAGAGTGATCGGTGCCCCTCTGTTTGCTTAGTGGGGTTCCCTGCTGTGCCAGCAGTAGGAAAAAGGTATGCATGTGGGAGTTTTGGAGTGGGAGGGGGAGACAGGAAGTCAGTAAGTGTGGTATGCTGGAGCAGAGGAGGGGGGTGTGATGTGTGAGAATGCTGTTCATGTGAAGCTGTAAAGGAGCCACTGAGTGTCTCATTAGGCAGTGGGGTCAAACATTAGGTTCAGGAATCTGAGGGTCAGAGTTCACCTACAGTTTATCTTACCTCCTTAAAAACCTAAATAAAACTGAAAGAACAGTGCACAATCAAGCAAATCCATGTCATGTTGTAACTGCAATTTAGAGAAATATTTTTTGAAAGAGTCAGGTCAGGAATAGGAGGGTATTGGCAGAAATGAACGACAGGGTGAAATAATACATTTAAATGCAGGCCTTTTTATATACTCTACTCTACACCAGTGATTATATATATATCAGAGGCCAAAGACAGTCCATGGAGTTTGCCCTTTATCCTGGATGGGAAATAAGTCCATTACTTGGAAGTGAGTGGATTTCAACGACCTGTAGCATCCTGTGGGAAGGGAGAGGAAGCAAGTATGCCCACAGAAACGTCCATTCAGGAAGAATATACAATTACTACACAAACAGACCTGAAATGTACACCTCAACACTTTGTTCAAAAGTAGTGGCAGCAGGCTTTATTATTCAGGTGTAATGAGATGATATCAAGGATGATAAAGATACCGACCACTGATTTTGATAATTATGTCAATAACTCTGAACAAAACCATATTCACGCTTTAGCAAAAGGCTGGGCTATTTTAGTTTGGTACTTTGATCAACTTTCCAGTGGAAATATTTTTCTTCAGTTTAATAAATTACTCAAGACCATCATTTTTATTTCACACTGAAAGGCTGCATGTTTTGCTATTTCAATCCGCATATTGTTCACACAACATCAAGCTGGAACGCAGAACATTGAAATGGCCACGATTTAAGTAAATTATTATGGCAGACTGCATTTTAATCCAGCAATCATATCAATAATTGTATGATTGCAAAGTACTGCAGCTCAGCACCCAAACAACGGCAGCAAGCATTATTCAGGGAGCATGCCCAAAATCCAAAGCACAACACCCACCCCCCAATTGCATTCACGTTAAAAAAAAAATTATTACATTTTAAAACATTTCGTTTTCTTGTTACGTGAAGTGTAACAACCTTATATCACAATATAGCCAATAGTCTAAAAAACAGGCTTATAGCCACCAACTTGCTACAGTAATGTGAAGTCACGCACTGGACAGCCACCGAGCTAGCGAGCAGCGGTATCTGCTACCACACGAATACTTGAAGCCACGTATTGCATTAATGTAAATGCCATTCTTGCTACTTGAAAGATTACGATGGACGTGTGCTCCATAGAAGCACGTTTTCATCCATGTCAGCTGTCTAATGTTGGTATAGCTAAAAAGCCAGATTCTCAAATGCATAGTCATCTAGCTCAGAAGCTACACTGTAGCTACAGGTTGCACACAAGCTCACTCTGGGACACACTTGAAAACATTAATTAACTGCCAAGATACTTACGTTCGTCTCATGGAGTTCCGTCCTCTTCATTTAACACATACTTGTTCAGATCAGTATTACAACATTTATCCTGACAATTCTCAGTTTTAAACTGACTGCACGTCTCAGTTGAGTTCTGTACGTCCAGTTCAGTATTCTATCCTTCCCTGCCCCTCAAGCACAGTCCTCGGTGGTAACTACCAAAATAAAAGTCTTTCCCTTCGGGGTCTCACCTCACCTCAACAAAAAATGCTGCTACACCCACCATGTGGCGCCTGACAGTCTGAAAATTGTTATTGAGTGAACTGGATAATATTAAATAGTTCATATTTAAAATCCATTAAATACACATTTAGATGAGTTTAGCAATTATATATTTACATCAAGTTTTTTTTTTTTTTCATTTTTGCATTCAAAGATTTTTTTCTTTAAAGATCAAGGCTTAAATATAGGTAATGAATTTGCCAGGAATGTAACTTTGATTCCCTTAAAAGCAGCCAACATAACACAGATGTAGTGTATGCGTATGTTCCACAATTTTTGTAATCACATAGAATTCTGAACTACAGTGCTGCCTTGGAGAAGGTGAAACTTACTGTACATCATAAGCAAACAAGCTGCTAAACCCTCAGGGGAGTGATCACATTGCAGCAAAATATTTTTATTCATCAAGAGAACAACTCCGAACCCAAACAAATTCAATTTCACTCCAAACTGAGAATACTTACAAATGTACAGCCTATTTTCATAGGTGGACAAAATTCATGGTAACACTCAGGGACTCAGCTTGAACTGAAGTCAGACAGATTAGCACAAATCACAAAAATTTAAACAAATGGCATGTTTGTTTTAAGCATTAGCACATCACAGTTCTGAATGTCAATACAATGAATAAATAAAAGAAACACACAGCAAGGACCACAAATACTCGCTTAATTACTTCTTGAACATGAAGAGCAAAGCGTCATAGAAGACTAAAAGCCCCCTTAATCAGGGAATGACTGATCAATGTAAATGTGAGGGGGTATGGATACAGTGTGTATTGGATAAATGAAACCTGCATACACCACTGGGTCATAGAGCACCTGAATACTGATGGCACAATTTTGTGATGTCTCTGAGTATGAACAACTGATTTTCTTACAACCCTTTTTTGACCTTAAGATTAAAAAATAAATCCACCCCACCAGAAAATTGAATACACGGCTGTGATGATTATTTTTCATTATTCTGATGTCTCTGTATTTGCATGGAGATTCCTGATGCTCAGGTGTGCATAAACCCCATGGAGGCCCTCTGTATGAGTACACTGTTTATTATGCAGGACTGGGAAAGGGTAGGGAATTGTATCCTCTCTGACACAGAGGTGGAGGGAAAGTTACATGTTGAAGGGTAGGCCATCTGTTCTTATGTACAGAAAGCCTTTTCTTAGCTCAGAATTAAAGCACAGTAAATTTTGTGCTACATCTGGATAAAACTCAGATAAAATGTGAGAAAGAAAGACACAAGATGTGTGGCATTCTGCTGGTGAATTGCTTGAGAAACAATTTCTTAATTTAGACAACAGAATGTACTCATTTTTTTGTTTTCAAGGCAAACATGTTTTCAAACTGCAGTATCTAATTAAATGTACATGCAAAGATGCATCACACAACAAAACATCTGCAATTTTAAAAGCATAAACAAAAACAAAAGCATTAAAGGTTTACACTACAGACCTTTTCCATTTACCATTTGGAATCAATAATTTTTAACCTTTCATAAATGCATTTTAAAGTGCTTCAAAATAGGTACACTAGCATGGAAACATCTCTCAGTGTCATTCTGATCTTAACTTCATGCTCTGTCCTTTTCATTTATAGAAATTAAACCTGAATACACTAAGGAAATATGGAAGCTACCAAGGAACACATTGAGGAATGACTTGGTACAAGCACACTGAAACATCATTATTGTTGAAATGTACAAAACCAATTAACAGAAATCCACAATCATACCTACTATGTCCTGGAGGACAAGTTCAGTTTGTCCAAATACAAAAGTAACATATGCCTATTGTGGTAAAATGTTAAATCCAAAATATATGGAATATATATTTGTGAGATACTTGTTTAAGTATGTAGCACATATATGAACATATATGGTACACAAAATGAACGATAAAAAAGATTTTTCAAGTTAGGTTCCATAATTGGAAACTAGCTGATAGCATATTTTGTAATGACATTATAACTTGTTTTTTCCAAAGAGTTGTAAATGTGGGCTACAGTTTTCCAGCTGGTGTAGCCGAGGCAGAGTCCAGTGGAGTGTTCAAATCCAGGCTTGGCACAGTCAAAGATTTCTGTAGGTAAATAACAAGCCTGAGCGGGCTGAACCACCTGTTCTCAACATTATGTATTCTTATGTCCTTCCCAATTTTAAAACTAATCAGTTGTTCTTACCATTATATTTGCAATTTAAACATCTTATAAAATATATTTACAACAACCAAATTTCATTAGAGAGAGACCTGCAGTGAGCTTAAGAGTAGAAATCAATGAATGTTTGCAAGGCTAATGCCATGACTGTCTCAGAAGACACAGACGTAAATGGAAAAGGCCTCCCGTTGGACACAACCTGCTGAAATGTTGGGTTGTGTGTCTTTTAGATCTTTACCTAAGGATAGAACTGAATGCCATTCTATGTCTATGTCTTGCCTAACCACTGCTCTTTGGTTCATAACATGCAATTTTATAAATGTTATACAACATACAGATCAATATTATACACATGAATATGATAATAAATGATACTCCTAATAGTTTGATGTATGAGTAATATATTCCTTATTTTTTGGATTTATACTTTGACATACATTGCTTTTCACAATGATGGCCATGTATTTTCAGCACATTGCAGGCAACCATCACTCTTTTGTGAAAGTTGCATGAAACTTGCTTAAACTAGCAAAAACATTATATTAACATTTCAGATTGAGATTAGTTATTTGGCTGACCCATGCAGCCTATATGAAAAAATAGCAAAGCTTAGTTTAACCAGTGGGTTTGAAAGAGCCAATCACGAGTCATTGTTGTGGAATTATGTCCTTGTTCCACTGCTTCTGCTAGAATTATTTGACAACTATTTCTTCTCAAAATATTAATTCTGAATTTGTTTTGTACACACAGGCATTTGCTGTGAAATTTGTCTGAATCCCAGCTGTCATAAGGATACAAAGAGTCATGGTGTACTTAAGCTGGTCTGTGTACACTTTGATTTTCCAAATTTGCTTGGAAAAAACAAAAGATGTGACGGCCTGCATGCAATTTCTCCGACAAGCAGAAAACGAGTATAGTCTTCCAAAACATGCTTTTTTTGCCATAATTTTTGATGTGCTCTGATGTGACAGAAAAACATAAAAAGACATTTCTTATCTTGGTGTAAGTTCCAATACCTTTTCTCAGATGAGAAGTGGACCTTTGTCATTACAATAAAACTACTTTTACCATATGAAAGTAAACAGTGCAATAAATTAGTGAAGGGAGGTACCTGCTGCATCTATCTCCCCAAAATGTAACACAAAATGAATGGGATTTGGGCTGCTTTTTTGTCTCCTCAAAGTAACAAGGTTTAAGGGCAAACAGTGGTGGAGGTCACACCGGGGTCAAAGGTGAGGTCACTCCATGGTCACAGGCAAGGTTAAGAGAGAGGTCACTCCAACGTTGTCATCGCCACAGGCACTCTGCGGAAGAAGAAGCTGGAACCCCGGAACAGCTGACCCTGTGAAACCCAAAATGCACACCTTGGCCTATGTGACAACACAAGCTACTTTTCAAAATGGCCTCATTTCACACAAAGTGTGCTAACCACGCAGCAGGTCACTGAGGTTTCAAATATTCTTGTAGGCAGAGTATCTGTCATTACATATATTCTAATGTCTACATATGGCACACAGAACAAACAATCACAACATAATGGATGAGCTACATGCCGAGGGTAGGTTTACCTGGACACTGAGGTGCCTCCAGCAATGGACCCAGGACTTATAGATGGGGGAGTTTGGGGGAAGACCTGCTGCTAGGCTTCAAAAAGACAAACATATTGAGATCATGACATCTGACAGTTATGCTCTGCCTTTTTTACTGTACCTGACACTGATCAGCAGAAATACAACAAGCCAAAGGAAGGCCTGAACCAATTTCACAGGATGGGGGCAGCTCTGCAAGTTCACACATGCCTTACCACCAGTAGTCCACCAGTTCCACCAGATCACAAAAGTAAGGACAGATCAATCGTGGGGTATATCCTACGGGCTGAAATATCTCCACACATTAACTAAATGTTTGTTGCCTTGTGAGATTTAGTCCTGGCATGTTTGAAATTGGGTCCAGACCATGGGATGCAGTAATGCTCTATGCAACTATTTTAGCAGTTACATATTACTTTTGAGGATACAGATATAAGACAGCAAAGGATTTTAGATCCACAGTAGGGGAGAAAGTTACAGTTTTATAACAACAGGGAAGTCTAAGTACTTTATATTTATCCATCCACTTTATATATATTAATTACATCCAGTTAAACAACATCCTGTCACGACTATCTCAGATCTAAGTTACTTTGTTAAGTTCATTTCTTTGCTCATAATATGTTCAGTAAAAGTCATGTCTTCAAATCACTACACAATGACTAAGCTTTGAGCCACAATTTAAAGAGGCATTTCGCTTTGGCAACTCCTTTAGCTCTCCAGTTTATGTACCTCTGGTGTGTCTTTGTGAATGAGGTGGTATGGTTTGCTGCTTGCCCTGTCTTTGGAACTAACCAGATCTTGTGCCAGTTCAGTTATGCCTTATCCAAACTTCCAAGTCAATTTCATTCATCTCACAAAACATCTGGAACACTTGCAAACTCATGAAATTCCCCTTTAAAGCAAGCATAGATGGGAACATATTTGGACCAATTGACCAGAGAAGGTTGCTCCCCAGCATTCAAAATGTGCCGACATCACAGTGGGGTGGGAGGAGTCACTTACCCACAGTTGTTGACTGCCATGAGATCTGCCACGAGCATGAAGGGGTATGTCAACACGCTAACTGCAATCTAGAAAGGGAATGGAGTAATAAACAATCCCCTCGTCAAAGGACCTGAAACAATGCAGATTCCAACTTCTGACATTCTTACGCTCATGATGCAGAACACTGGAGCACAGTGAAGCCAAACCTCTGTTCTGCTGCGGAAGGGGAGCAGTTCCAGCAGACTCGATTAATTAATGTGAGTGACTAGAGACAACATAGTAAAATAGGTGGGTTATTGCTCAAGCTGGGAGCAATTTTTATATCAGAGCTGGGAGCTGACACTGATAAATGTTGTATTAATATCAGATATTATTTAAATTCTGAAAGATTTCTGGAGGTAAATGTATGATGTTAATGATATGAGTACATCCTATTGTTCTCCTTTTCTGAAGTGGGAGAACAGGAGTGGGGGAAAGATCCTTGGCTTCATTTCTGTAAGTCTTATAACCTGGGAAGCTTAATGCAGCATGGGTCGACTGTGTGGTCTGAATGAGGAAGACCATATTCAGTCTGGGTCTGGAATTAGGCCAAGTCACCAAGGTTACCAACAAATCATCTCTGCCAAGAATATCCCATGGGATAATCAATGACCACAGTGTGTTTCTGAATAGTCTGTTTACATGGACACACAATGTATTATTATTCCATTCCTCCAGTTGCTGTTTACAGTAAAGACATATTTGAGAAAACACACATTATGAATAAACTGCAGCTTCAAAACTTATTTGTAAGTTTATCTTTCCACAGCTCCCACACATAAGGAGCATGAGCCAGCATGTTTTGTTTACAATGTGCAATATTTTGTAGATCCTTACTTTAAAAATCAGATAATGGCATAAGATCAATGTAAAATCCATCTTAAATGATTACAGTTACAAATTCAGAATGAAGTTTCACACCACTCTGTGGCTCAGTAAATCCCTCATACCATTACCACAAACTACAACTTGACATAAGAAGATAATGGTCTGTTGCAATGATTGGTTGCAGAAAGATGTAGTTACAGTTAATCTATATCTAAAAACCTGCACATATTCCAAGCAAAAATAGCATGTTAATCAGGGTGTCTGGCACAAAGGTTTAAAACTGAATTGAGAAGATTCCTCTACAGCTAAGCAAAGAGGAGGTATTGGCCCCTGCTGGTCAACGGTCAATCAGTCAATTCCAGGCTCACTGGTAGATTTTTCTCTGTATTTCCAGTGAGATTGCAACAGTGCTCAGCAGCTACAACAATCATTAGTACTGAACAGCATTTTGATTACTGTTATGTTCACACATTCATACAAAGAGTACATTCTGCATACTATCAAGGGAGAAAATGAGATACAGTAGGATTGTGTAAATGTAATCATATGGCAGTCCTTTTCAGGACAGTAGCTAGTTGGTATCAAAATATACTTGCTTGGTGTACTGCATCGTTATGTATTTATGGATTTGTCAATCCACAGCATACTCACCCCCATGACAAACTTAGTGTAGCTCCTCACTGCTGGAGCTTGGCTAAACTGCAAAAATAAGACAGGAAAAAATACTGGTAAGCAGGAAATCAGATCAGACAAATTCAAATGATGTACAAAACTTCACAAGATCATGGATAATGCAAGATTATTATTACACACTAAAAAAGTATGGTAACCAAAGAACACATTGATAATTGCACTGATTACAGTATGTACTGGCTACAGTATGTAATTAACACAAACGAAACACACATACAATATAAATATCAAACAAATTATTTGAGGTTTTTTCTCTTTAAAGATTTAAGATCTAAAACATGTTTAATAATTGCCACTGGTATTATTATTTGTAAATAATATTAGTAAAGACATATAAGTTATATATGCTAGTTCATATTTCATACACTTCAAGAATACTCTCTCATTTGCACCACAAATAGCATCAAATAATTCATCAAACAAATTATCAGAGGGATTAAACAAATACCCTCTGTTTAATTTCCTCCAACATACTGAAATTAGTGGATTGTCACACAAAAAACCTCACTTCCATTCGATTATGGAGTGGAGACAGAAATCTGTTACTGCCCCCTAGTGGCATTGTTTTTACACTCACATTGTCATCCACAGCATAGGTGTTGATCAGGTGAGCCAGCAGGTTACAGCACCAGAGGAATATCACCTCACCCAAGACATGAGGCACTAGGCCACTAAGGATGAAAAGTACTCTGCTGAGATTAGTTACACAAAAGTTCCAATTCATACACATTTTCTCATAGATGAAAGGATCCACTGAAATGGATGAGCTACCACTACATCTGGACACAGATATGAACACAAACACAGACGTACACAAAGAAACCAGCTATGCCCTCCTCCTGGAAGATTTTTGCGACGCAGCTGAACAGACCCCTGGGAATGGAGAAAGGACAGAATCGGATGGCAGTCGAGACAGTCCCCAACAACATTAAAAATGGCAGCTCTCATAGTGTGTTTCTGTAACATTTCAGAGTGTCAGTGTACAATATTATGAGAAAGGCAGACACAAGAGAAGCAAATGTCAGGAACAAAGAAGTATGTAAAATTGGGATTTACCTGTATTTAACCTCCCTTCCAACAAACTGGGCCATGCAGCGTACAGAGATGACTGAGGAAGAAGCAGAGAGTGAGTCATGTTGCTTTCTGCGCCGAGTTATTCACCATAATCTTGAAACCACATGACGTGTTATGAATATCAGGTACTCTGGTGCCTTTTGCCTCAATTGTGGTTTCTAGACCTCCAGGCCACAAAAATACAGCATTATAATTCCAGATTTACCCCTAGCCAGTGGCTCAAGATTTCAGCCCTTTAATGGCCCCAAGACTGACAAAAGCTAATGAAACACTAGAAGCTGCCACTTTCCAAACTAAATCAGAGAACACAAACGGCCAAAGTGACTATAAATAATCACTCACAAAATAATACACTTGTACTACCACTGGAACGATTATTTAGAGTATACTAAGAAATGTCTCACATAGAAGAAGATCTATTACCTAATAAAAAGAAATGACAATCAAACTATAAAAACTGCACTCAGCCACTATTGCTTTGAAATGTGAAAAATATGTTATGGAAGGGCCTGTGAATATGAATTAGGTGCAAGGTTCACTTCCTTCATGTTAATCCCACTTAATTATATTAACATACTTCTGCTTTAGTTGTACTGTTCATAATTCAAATATTTTGTGAAACCCATTACAGAGCATTGTATCTTATGCTAGCAAGCGCAGTTAAAATCAGAACTGATCAGAACAAGTTAGACCAGAAAGACAGTTTCACAGAACCACCTATCACATTGATACTGACTGTCAGATTACTAATTATGTTTTCCTATTTATGGTTGGTCCTGCTGTTTTAGTTCAACATTGGATAAGATTACATATCATAAAGACACTGGAAGCATTATAAAGTCCTGTAAAAGTTGACACAAAGCACTTAACAGGCATGGCAGCACACTCCCACTCAGGGTTTAAATGAACAGTTTTAGAGGCTGAGAGTCTACAGCCCGCTGCCTGCTGCTGGACCCTTACCATGGAAGGGATGGGTGGCGATTCTAGACAAGCACTGGACAACCATCTCATGAGAGGTCTGAAAAACAACCCAGGGCCCTTATTTACCATTGATACATGACCATGCATACAATCATTCCAAAGCCAAGTATATTTCTGAAGATGTGTATGTCTGTTGAGCACTCTCACCTCTCTGACCACCTTCCTGAAAGAGGTCTTCAGATCATCCCTGTTGGACACGTGCTCTGCGTCTTCCACTGGGACTGCCTGGAGGCAGGAATTGGGGAGGAGGGTTTGGAGAACCAATCACTTACAAGGATCTCTGCACACATTCTGTCTACATTTCACCAGTTTTCCTCTCCTCCACTCCTTAAGTTACTTCTCAATACAAAAACTTACACATAAAGCCACATATGCTTCTGATAAAACTGATTCTGGAAACCTGGAATAACAACATTAAAAAGCTTTGTTGACATCTTCAGTCAAGTTGTGTCATTATACAAAAATGACAGGTTTAGTTAATAAAATTATTTTACTTCTACTCCTTTTAAATGTGAAAACTCATGCAAACTCCGATTAGATATCTGGACTTATTCCTCTTTTAAATTGTTTATGGTGATCTAGAGTAGGGCACTGCAATGCCTTTTAATGATTATATCATCAATCAGACCTTCATTAAACTGCACTGCATATATGTCACTGTTTAAGTGAAAAACAATGACGTATATGCCACCAACTATGAAAAAGTTCATAGAAATTCTGCGGGTTACTTCACAAGGACAATGCTTTTGTCACTTGGGTGCCAGAGACTGACGGAACACTGACCCCTCAGCCAGCTCACCTGTTTGACCTTGCTGCGCACCATGGTGGAGATAGCACTAGACATGACCCGGGGTGACAGGCCCCGAAACAGGCCGGTCTTTCCGTCCACCCTTATAATGTGTCGCGCTGCAGGGCAGGGGAGAGTAGGGGGTGTGACCATGGAGCACTCTCAAACAGCTAGGCTACAAGTTCCATTATATACCCTTTTCCCAGAGCAGAAGTGCGTAACGTTAAGTCATATACAAATGTGAAGACCTGGCTTTACTCTTGATATTACTCTACTATATAATATCATACTATATAATGTGTTTGTATGCATACAGTATTATGTTATATAATACAGATATAATAAAAGCCAGACATTTGAATTCATACACATAATAAGAAATTTGTGATGAATAAATAACTTTCATTGTCTAGGTTTGGCCATAAGTTAATCACAAGCGCACATGAATTAGCCTGCATTATTTCTTGCAATACAAATGTAACAAAATTTTATCTTTCAAAGGATAAACTGGTTGCCATAACTACCTTTAAAGTATATGGGAAATACTGTTAGAATTGAAGGCTGCAACAAAGCCAGATCCTGAGTTTACAAGTTGATCTTGTTAATCATACAATGAATTATTCTTTTGAGGGCAGCACCAATGCAGAACCCAGATAACCATGACTTTTCACAGAGGTGTTGCAGAAAGACCACCAGGCACACACTTGTGCGGAAGACTAATGTTCTCTGTTATTTCTGTTCTTGACTTGACAATTTTATTTAACTGATAGGATACTGTTTCCACATTGTACATTTTCAACTCTGGTTATTTAACTTTGGTTCTGAGATTAAAGCCTGTAACTTTTCGGTAGTAAATCATTATTTAGTCATCACAATATATCAAGTCAAGTCAGGTGTTTAAAACAGTTTTTCTGCAGTGTCTACTCAGCACCAAGTTGCTTACCATATGAGAAGAATCCAGGAAGATACAGTACTTTCCTCCCAAACATGGTGGTCCCTACTGTTGGAGCTAAAGGTTCATGCCCAACCTAGGAGACAAAAGCAGTAAAATATTAATCATTGGGCCATTATAAACATAAAGTGAATGTCACTTTGTTACCCATGTCAAAACATAAATGTACCCATACAATTCCCTCCATATTGCTAAAATGACAACTTCTAGGAAAAAAAGGAATTGGAGCAAACAGTGCATCTAAGAATGATTGCTGTAGATGGGTAATTTAACCCATCAATTGCTAAATTGTTTTAGTGTTTGGGATGAGGAAGACATTCAATACTGAATAACAGACGTTCTACAGCTCGTATATGCGTTTCTGATCATGTGTCTCTCTTTTGGTTTTGATACCTCCCCTGTCTGACTGCTGTAGTCTATGGACTGTGAGTGTCCAAATATCAAACCACAGCAAAATTACATTTTATGGACTATACGACTATATTATACGACTATGTCAATTAAGGTATGGAATATACGAGAGAATGTAGTTGCGGGATTGCATTTTTCAAGAGATTGCAGTAATTAATGCGAACAAACTGTGGGTGAAATACTGATGATATTTTTATTGCACCGCATGTTAAGTTGCATAATAACCGTGAAGTGCAGTATGTTAATGCAGATACTGCAATGAAATATCAATGAAATGCAGTGAATAAACAGATACGTAACACGTCTGTATCGGTTACCGGATAAATATATGCACAATAGCAGGAACATCATCCTCGCTTTTTTACAATCAGAGGTAGATCTGCGCTAACTGCGCCCTTTTCTGGCGCACCACGTATTGTTGTGATACGTAAATGATTTTCACACCATACACTTCGCAAAATTGCTTTAAAGGAAACGCGGTCCTTCAAGTCCTTCTGAGGTAAGTCCTTTCACGAAACAAAAACTATGCCCAGTATTACTCATTTTTTTCCGCGACAGCTTTCCCAATACCTGAATGAGAAGCTTTACGTAGAGCAGGGGATGTGTTATCGCTGTCACTCCGGCCCCCAGCAGCACAATCGCTGTGTCCATATCAACCGGGGAGCTGGATGTACCCGGAACTCCATTACGTTCGAACAGGGGACCCCTTTGCCCACCCCCCTCAACTGACAAGTTTTCCGGGGTGACCATCTCCGAAGGGTATCCACCTCGGCCAGGCCTTCACTTGGGAAGAGAGGGTGAGGATAAGCACGAACGTGCCAGTTTGTGTCACATGACCTTTCAGAGCAGGAAATTTACCAAAACAACTCCTGACGCAGTCAAAGAGGTGGAGCCTGCAGTAACCATGCGTGCGCGCGTACATAATTCATTTCAGCAGTAGAGGGCGCAATTCACCTCGAAGAACAACAGCAGTTACTTAAACGTTATCAATACAATTAAATAACTTCTTTATTTAATTTTCTTAACTTCATAGTATCAATTTTTGTAACATGTTCAAAAAATTACAAAAAAGTACACATTCCTGACAAAAGTCACAAAAGGAAGCAATGTTGATATACAATGAGAGTAAAGAAAAATAAAGAAATTAACAAAATATTAAGTAAATAGAATAAAAAATGGGCAAGGCATTAACATACATTTGAACAGCTTTAAGAGCTTGGCAGATTTTATAGCTCGTTTTTGAAGGTTTCTATATAAATTATAAGGTCAGTATTATAAAGAGGCTTCTTTGCTACTATTTTCCTTTTGCCATTGTAGTATGTGGTAAAATAATTAGCAGGTACAAAATATAATTCTCATTGTTAATTTATTGTCATTGTTATAATTCTTATTGTTAAAATATAAGGTCAGTATTACCAAGACGCTTCTTTGCTGCTATTTTCCTTTTGTCATCGTAGTATGTGGCAAAATAATTAGCAGGTACAAAATATAATTCTTATTGTTAACATCAGCTCCTGGTATCGACCCTTTCTACAGTTTGGTATAAAATGTATCGCATATTCTGAATCCTCTGTGAATAGGTGGCCTGTGTTTCTGGTTCTGATGATGACTTAAGCAGTATCTTCGGTAGTTTATTTGCTCCATTTGTTTGGAAGTTAAACTTTCCACTCGGCAATAGCCTTCAACATTGAAAACAGTATTTAAAAGAACGGGGCAAATTCTCTCAGAAAGGAATACACGCAATGTATGGAGATTTGGACAAATTACGGTTCATATTACATTCTGGCATTAATATTGCGACATTATTATGACTATTAGAACCATGTAATTAAAAAACCAATGATGCAAATAAAAAATAAAAGAAACTCCCACAAAAAACTATTTTGCATGACATGAAATAATACATATTCATTAACTGATATTAAAAAATACTCACCCTTAACGTTTAAGATGAGTTTGAACCATGTATACAGTTAGCCAATATGTTCAGTCCATTAGTCATTTTAAATACGTTTTCTGTTTATGATAGTCATCTTTTCTACTACAATAAGTAAAAATAATTACTACAAAGAGAGTGGAAAAAGTGTGCATGAGAGCAAATATTTGAATATGCAAAACTATGTTCCATATTGTAATGATAGCCCAAAATAAAGTACATAGTTATGTCTAAAACACCTTTCAGATCCTTTTGACACACTTTTAATTGCTGACATTGGTAAAAGTGTCATAGTTGTAATTGTTGCAACAATAGTTGTATTATCTTTATGTAATTAAATACATTGAAGATAACCATTGCATGTGAAATCAAAAATTTCAGATCAGGTGCTGAAACCTATTGCTTGTGCAGAAAAAATACACTGAACATAATTTCAGGTGAAAAAAAAACACAGAAATAATAATAATAATAATAATAATAATAATAATAATAATAATAATAATAATAATAATAATAATAATAATAATAATAATAATAATAATGAGCAGTTTTTCTATGTACTATTCCAGACATGGGACATCAAACCCCTCACACTCTTGAATTCTTAGTCTTATGACTATATCAAAGCAGAAGAATACTCTGTCAGTGCTGTGGCCAAATGCATGTAAAACGCCCCTAATAGTGCTTGTTTTATATTTCATACATACTCCTGACAATGGCTGGCCATTTCATTGACATCCACACAAACACATAACATTATTTTATTGCAGAATGTTGCATGTTTAACATAACCTGTTACCTCTGCCAACATCGATTTGTCACAAATGTCTTACTTGTCTTCAACCACATAGCAAATGTGGATTACAGAACTATAATGCTTGTTTGCATCATATCCTGTATGGAAGTGAACAGTGTTAGAATTGCTCACAAATTGTTCACTGTATGTTAGGTGCACTTAGTCTTAAGTGATATACATCGAGGATTTGATGTGACCAGCCATAACAGTAACAGCTGTTAGCCTGTGCATTGTTGTTGTCAAACATATGAAGGTAGCGACATAGCATAGAAAGGTTGACAACAATGATGTTACATCGAAAGTGGCTTACACAGATCAAAGATGGTTGATATCAAAATTGAACTGTTGGCTCTTGCACAACATTTGAAAACACAACTGAGTTTTATATCAAGGACTCTACAATGAATAAGAAAACAAACAAAAGTTGGGTTTTCTAATTTATTGAACATGGTGATGGAAATTAAATGAGTAAGCAGTGAGGCATGCAAATAAGATTGTAAGCAGGGCGCATTATTAATTTGCCACCTATTGGCTGAGAACTGTGCTTCAAAGTGCTTTCCTCATTTGTATGTGATCTGCCAGTAACCTCATTTCTGTGCTTCCAGACCTATTAACTGCATGTTTGGTATCAAGCAAATTAAAAAGCAACCTGAGTAGTGTTTGACCACAGAAACACCTTGCATAATAAAACAGCCAAAATATTAATGTCAGGGCATAGCAAATATTAACAGAAAGAATAAAGAAGAAGAGAAAGTTTTGATTTTGGACTACGTGATCTTAAAACATGGCAAGAGGTTTTTTTTTGTTTGTTTTTTTTTTTTAATCTTTGTCATGTCATTCAATCAACCAATAATATGATGTAACCAAATGTTAATGCACAGCATTTGTGTTGATACCTAAAACATGAAAATGGCTCTCCATTCGTAACAGCATCATTTATTTTACCCATGAATGATAAATCTAGGCTACAGTAAAGATAACAGGAATAAACAATAATGAGTTAAACAAAGGAGCTGCAATAAATTATGAAATAACAAAACATTAAAGGAGTGAGACTACAGCATTTTGTATAAAAAATGGCTAACATAAGAAAGAGAGATTCTCACAATACATTATTTTAACTTGTACCTGCTTGTTTGTCAAAGAGCCTCTCATCTCTGCTATAGGGAAAAGTGAAAAGTGATTCCTGATTCTTCACACTGCACTTAGGTTTGATCACCTGTTCCAGGGCACCAGTCATCAAAGCCAAGACCCAACTCCTGTAGGGTTTTCACTCGTTTGAGTCACATTTTTTAATTATGGACTTTATTATTGATTTTGCCCCACCGCTGAAGCACTTGAAATGAGTTAACATTGTCCAGGGTAGCTCTGGAGTATAACTGTGATTTACTTTACGTTTTCTCCTGACTATAGACTGACTGCTCAGTTTCAGCTGCAGTATTCACTTTTTACAGTCTACGGACACATTGGTTGGTCCTTTAAGCAATTCAAAAGTTTGCAACTGAGACTAATACTGCTTTTGAATTTTGAGATATGCAGGCTTTAAGGTCTGATTTTTATAATATTGTCAGACAAACTAAGCCACCCCAACATTGTTTTAAACATGTTTAGAGTCTAGATAAAGTGCACTTTAAATAAAAGGGTATAGAATACAATACACCTTATCATTAATCAATCTGATTGATGACTCTGTAACATAGTCTAATTCATGACACATTCTACATCAGAACACCAAAATTGAAAGGAAAGCAAACTATTAAACTGTTTTCTTTCTTCAGTTATCATTTATCTTAAATAAATAAGGATCTGATGAATGGCAGAGTGATACCATTTTTATCTCTAAAGTGACCAAGTTTGCCTTAGTTAAGTTTAAAAAACATAAACCTGTCGCCCTGAAATGTCTTAATAGGGCCAACCACTGCCTGTTGAGCCTTGTCAATCTCAGGTCTTGTTTCCTTTCTGAGACCACCAATTAGGCTCTACATTCCTGACATGTGACCTCGAAAGCCTTAACTACTGTGATGTCACAGTGAAGCCACACAACACGGTGCTGACAGGTCCTACATGTTGTTGATGACCATGTTCAGGTCTTGGGGTTTGGTTTGACCTGGTGGAGTAGGGTGTCGCCGTTTGACCACATGGCCCCTGCGCCCATTCAAAATGACCTCTGCCATGCCCTCCATGTTGTCCAGGTCAATGTGCATGGCTTCAGCCATCTCCCGTTTTGTCATTGTGACAAACCCAGGGTCCCATGCCAAGGCTTCAACTCCACCACGTATCAGGAACTGAGATAGGGGAACAGACCAGATTCAATCTAACAGCAATGCATTCAGCCTTCCTTTGTCCTGTGTACAGTGTTTATAGCCAATTTTGGCAGTTGTAGATGTTAGAAATTAAAAAAGTGCCTCCTGCTGGTTTTTGAACTGTGTAAAGATTATGAACTGAATCTGACCCACATTCCATGGGTCAAGCTAAAGAAAACACATCCCACTGTACACAATGCTCACAAATAAGCAAATTATCAAATACAATATCCACAGCAGTATTTAGTGTGGTATATCATAATCATGTTTTATCACCAGTAAGCATTTCATAGCATTGTAAACCTGGAACTTGAAAGTGTGTCTAAATCAGGACTCACCTCCTGGATGAGCTGGTCAGTGGCTGGCACTGGGCCTACCCATGCTGCATTCTGGGAGTTATTATACCTCTTATCACAGTAGGGGAACTGTAACAAGAGCACAGTTGACATGATGTGTACTTAATATGCTGAATTTGGCAGACATTGAATATTATTTCCAGAGAATTCCAGAATTTTCTCATTCTGATCACACCAAGGGATTACTTGATTGCCCTTAATTGGATAAGCAGCTATTTCCTGCTGCTTTAAACACTTCGGTCTATAAATATGAGCAAAATGTTTTTCCCTCTAGGAAAGGGATTACCTATTACTGACACTGACTGATAAAAGTGTGATGCATAATGTTATTCCCTCTAGGAAAGGGATTACCTATTACTGACACTGACTGATAAAAGTGCGATGCATAATGTTATTTCCTCTAGGAAAGGGATTACCTATTACTGACACTGACTGATAAAAGTATAATGCATAATGTTATTCCCTTATTACTGACACTGACTGATTAAAGTATGATACATAATGTTATTCTCTTGAGTGCACATGTACCTGAGTCATGCCCGTTCTCACTGTCATTTTGGAGAGGAGCACATTGCTGTCACTATGGGGAGCGCCACCCACGGGAAGAGTCTTTCCTCCTACAGGTGATCGTGCCAGAGTGCTTTTATACACTACATTTTAAGGCAGTCAAACTTACATGCTGTTTATGCATTTTTGAAAAGAACATCTAAGATGTGCTAGAATGTATGTGGAATATAATACTTTTTAAGAATAATTATTTTAATTAAAAATTCTGTTAGTCAGAATATGGTATTGTAAAAAAAAGGAAAGATTACATTTAAAGAACCATAATAAAATGTTTAATGCTGACCTGACAAGCAGAGCTGCGTGCCTTCGCTGAAACAGTAGTCGTCCTCAGTTGTGGTGTGACACTGTGTATGCCCCTCTTGTGTAGCAGGCTCTGTTGTATAGTAATGCCTGGAAGGGACAGACAAGTTGGCTCAGACTTTTGTATACAATTTGAAACCAAGGCTTCATTTGCCTCAGTGAGAATCATGAACCATGCAGACCTATAGGAAACATCAAGCTTATCAGGAAAAAATGTCCTTGAAGATATTAGATACTCATCCAGTTCGACTTCACATGTTACATTCAAAATATTCATGGTCAGTTTGCAACTTTAGGTTGGAACATGACTAATTGTGTAAGTACATATCCTGCATAACCTTGGTTAAACAGCTGAGTAAAAGGTAGGACTGTAATTGTGATTAAACATGCACACACACACACACAAACACACACACAGTGCGGCAGTGTGGCAGCCCCAGAGAGGCTCTGATTAGGAAGAACTCTCACCATCCCCTTGCATTGTTGTTAACATTGTTGTTAGCATTGGCATTGGTCTTGGTGGGAGTTGCAGGGAAGAACTCAGTGTTGGGCAAAAAGACAGAGTCAGGTGATAACTCTGCATCTCCAGCCCGGTTGTCAGAGAGCTGCAGGGGGCGCTGGCTGGTCACATGGGTGGGCAGAGGAGTACTACGTTCCATGGTGAAGGGATCTACATGGTTCCCAAAGAGGCCACCTGAACGCTGTCAGGGGATAAAGGGAAAAGCTCAAGAAAATTAATAACAATCAGTGGGTACTTGGTTATCTGAATGCATAGCACCTGTTCTATACCCTTCGATATTATATAACTTTAAAGGTATACTCGGAACTGAAAACTGCCATGATTGTCTCCTTACTTTGTATACTGGCCACAATAACACTGCTCCTGAGTGACCAGCATGTTCCAGGAAACATTTGGCTCTGCAAAAATGATCTGTGCATGATGCCCTGGATAAGTCAGTCTTCTAGGTGAAAAGCAATCTAGCCAGACTCACTTTGGACATTGATCATGTTCCCCTTATTCAATAGCAGTGTCTTCATGTTGAAAAATCATGAATATGATCATTGAGAATTTTGAGATGAATTCTGCATTGTCTTTGTTGTCATGGGAGCTTTGCCACCATGCAAATGGCTGCAGAGCTAACACCTCCTCTCACTCCTGCTTGTATGGTTTATGCCCATGCTCAGTGCTTTCTCACCCTATAGATACCATCCTCTGCTGCCTCCTCCATGGCCTGGTCCATATCCTCATCCACCATCAGGTCTCCAGAGATTGCCCGCTGGAGCTCTGGAGCGGCCTCCTCCTCAATGCTGCGGAGACCCGCCTAGGAGAGAAAAGAGTGGTGAGGACAGTGCAGTGGGGTGAGGTTGGGAGTGGTAAAGTCAGAGGGAAGAGGCAAAATGCAAGGAGAAAGGAAGGAAAAAAGAAGCAGAGTGGAAACATAGGATTAGGAGTGACAGAGAGAGTGAAGGAGATTACGAAATTACTTAGGAATTGGGGATAAAGAAGTGCTTGGAAGAAGAGAAAGATATAGATAAAAGGGAAACTGCAAAGGAGGAGTGCAGAACATAAATATATATAATTCCTGTGTAGACCATTGGGACTGTTTTTCCAAGTTTAGTTAAGTATCTAACCTGTATCTCAGTGGCATTCTTCTTGGTGGGGCGATACCCGTAGTATTCCTCTTGGCGCTTCATGAACTTGCGGAAGTGGTCCTGGATGAGGAAAGTGGCGTAGAATTTTCCTACAGTCACCTCATCATCTGAAAAGAACATAGTCACTTGTAGAAACTCTTTTACACACACATTTTACAGATGTTTACCCCAATGTACGCACAACATACAGCAGACTGATTGAAGTTTTCAAACTTTGGTATTTACATTCAAGTGTTCTAAGGAAAAACTGAGCCATGCTTATGACAGTGTGGTGTTACCACTCTGTTCTGTCATTGTCCTGTCGCGAAATACCATTTCAGCATGTTACCTCACTACTCACCTCCAATAGGGGGAATGACCTGGTCCAGCAGCTTCATGCTGGTGCGTTTCCAGATTTTCTTTATGATAGCTCGCAGCTCCTCATTGGCCTGCTCAAAGTTACCTGTTACAGAGAACACAGGTGAAATTACCTTACATAGAGACCGCAGGTATACGATTCCAGATCCAGTTAATACAGACATCATAACACTTATATCCAAGTATGCCTATATAAAGTTCTCATCCACTTTTACATATGACCAATGCAGCATTAGTTCACATACACAGTATCAACTAAACACTGATCTAGGATCAAGGATTCGGACCAAAGTTTGTGTACACTCACATGACACAAAAGGCTCTGGCTCATATGTGCATGGATGAATTGTTTGGTTTCACTTAAAGCTTTGCTGTGCATAACTGAGACAGAGTTACCAACCTTCTGTTTTGATCTTTAGGGCTGTTCGCACAAGAGCAAACAGGGTGGCATTGAAGGTCACCGTACCATCACTGTTCAGTGGCATGTTCATGGAGACCAAGCGCTGGAATCAAATTTCAAAGCAAAATGAATCATGATCACCCTCAACAAGCCTCAGCAGATTTAAATTGGATAGTCACCAACAAAAAATATCTGCTACAATGTGCAATGTAATTCAGTGTAATGCCCACGAAATTTGTACAGCTATAGAATAACAAAAACAAAGAAATGCTCATAATGAGTGATCTTGGGCCACCTTGCATGCCACACGGTGGGGACAGAACTTCCCAAAGCCCAGCGGTGGTTGAATTCTTCTCAGCAGCGTCACCACATCCAGGTGTTTGATTCGCCCACTACAGCACAGGAGGATAACAATTCTTACGCACTTTGAATATTACCTTGTGGGCATATTTAGGTAAGGTAGTGGTAAAAGACATTTGCACATAGTATACCCCTCCTCTTCCTCAGACTCACGTGGCTTCGGGGTCATACTCTGCCCATATTTTCTTAAACTCATCAAGATGATGTGGACCCAGGATCGACCAGTCACGGGTCAGGTAGTCAAAGTTGTCCATGATGACTGCCACAAACAAGTTGATGATCTGAGATGAAAGAACATAAATTTTTCATGAGTATTACAATGAAGTTTAAAGCTTAATATCTGAACCCGTGCTCAACTGCGTTTCACTTAAATTGATTGCTGTATTGTGAGCATTAGGAATCTCCTGTAGAATTGTTCCTTAAGTACAGGGAAACTGGATTGTAAATACTGGATTGTGATCATATGATTCTCCCTATGAATCATTTAACTAAAAGCTACAGGGGGAGACCACTCATCCACATGTTGAACCCTGGGAGACCGGGGTTCAAGACCCAGCTCCAACTCTTCTATCTATGCCTCCACTTCTCTGTAACCCTCTCAGCCTTCCTGCTGTCTGAATAAAGAAAAAATACATAAGGAGGGTGGCTTGACCACTCTTCTAAAAAAAAAAAACTACAGAAGATATGAATATTATAGTTCATGCCCAAGCAAATTTACTGAGAATGATGTATATGGGGGTTGAGTCTAAAATGATAGTATGTACGGTAGGTATTCCAAACTGGGTGAAAAACTAAAATTGAAAAAAATCTATATCTATATAAAAGGTATATGGAAGTGAACGGTACCTTTCACGCACCTACAAGATCTGCCTTCATCTGACCAAAGGCAAAATTGGATAATGATCTGATCTGTTTCACCTGAGATAGTGTAGGCCACAGCACTCACCAGGAAGGCACAGAGCATGTAGAAGCTCATGAAGTATAAGATGGCAAAGCTGGACCCACAGGTATATTCCTCTCCTGGCAGGTAGTCAGACTTTGGGTCACATCGCTTGCCATACATACAGGCCAGCATGATTTCCTGCCAGGCCTCCCCTGTGGCACACCTGGAACCACATAAGGCACAAAGCAATGGCACAGCCTGCACTACCAGATAACCTGCTACAATGGTACAATCTGGGCTCCAGTCCATGGTGTGGATCCATTATATACTGCAGGACATTACTCTGGTAGAACAAATAAAAATCAGAATGTAGGAGCACTGCATTATCTTTCAAATGAAGACTCACCGGAACAGAAGCAGAACAGCTTGTGGAAATGTTTGGAAATTGTTGTTCCGGTTGATCTGCGTACCATCCAGTAGAGCTATTTTACCAAACACCTGTACAAGTCAGAACATTTCAAGTTAGCCCTTTACCCTTGTTAACAAGCATCCTTTGATCAGGCTTCCCTGTGCACACGGAATAACTGTTTACCTGCATCCCAATGACTGCATAGATGAAGAACAACATAACGATGAGAAGGGCAACATAGGGCAGGGCCTGGAGCACAGAGGGAAACATACTCTGATTATAACCATGGTCTTTGACAGTCTGACGTATGTTAAGGATTGCAGTGCTTCCAAATGTGAATGCTCAAGTGCTGATTGGCTAACACTTTCCTTAACAGTTGGTATTTCGAAGTGCAACATCTGTGATGCCAAGTTTTAACAGCCTGTTGAATAAGCCCCTCCAAGTAAAAGGGTGATGGAAGAGATCATGGTAGCTAACCACAATTACAAATTCATGACAACAGCTTTGAAGAGACAAAGCAACAAATCAGGAGGTCTTTCACCTCCCTATCCTCTTTACCAGAGGTGAACATTCTTCCAAAGGTACTGACCTGGAAGGACTTTATGAAGGTCCACAGAAGGTTACGGATGCCCTCTGATCGATTCAACAGTTTCACCAGGCGCATTACTCGAAAGAGTCTGAAGAATGTAATGGAGACCCGGGCATTCTCTGAGTCCTTTAGAGTAAAATCAAACACAGTTACTCTGAGTTCTTCTGGGTAATGAGCCACTTATAGCAGGTGGAGTCTGCCATGAAAGGATCTGTACACTCATTTGGATAGCAGTAACAAACTATGACAGATTAATAAAAATGGGTACTATCTAGAAGCATTATAAATAATAATTCCAACAATATGTTTGAAATTGGATATGAGGTATTGTTACATCAGTTATTCAAATATTGAAAATTCATAACAGTTTTATATGGTTCAATAAAAAAATAAGTAAACAAAGAAATAGATGGGTTACTCTTAAACTGTAACCAAAAGTCACAGAACAGAGAGAATAAAGTCAAGAAATCATCATAAAAAATAACTTACTGCTATTGCTTGCATCGGGTTTACCTCCTAAATATGAAAAAGCAAATATATGATTAAATACCCATTGCCAAATTGCATTTAAGTGTAGTCAAAAACATCTTAAAGGTCCACTATGTAACCTTGGACTAAAGCAAATGTTCACAAAACATAATATATTTTCTCTTTGGCAATGTACTCACTCTATTTAGCATCACTGAGTTCTCCAGACCAATAATGAATACAAAGAACTGCCTTGCCTATAACTTGTTATGAAGCCACTGCAATGTCATGTGGGAAACAACATTATTTTAGGGGATACAATTTCATTACTATTATGCCAGTACACTAGACAAAAAAGTGATAAAGGTTGTTTTCTCTGAACTCAAATCATTCAACCTTTTTCCTTCCAGAAAAAAATATACGCCTCAGGACAAGAAAGTAAATGTCCTGCAGGAAGGTGGCATAAAGAGAGGTAAAAGAATTTGTGAGATGCAGGTGCAGGAGACCATGTGGAGGTGCTGTAGATCCTTAGTTCTCTGCTTAACGAGCACTTGGGTTTGTTTACAAGTGCCGGGACACAGTAAAATGACATATCAGAAGTCACCTTAAGCACACCCTGCCCCCTCCTCTTCATGTTGACCTAGTCGATGAGCTGTGAATGCCAGTCTCTACTCCCTGTCAGTGTTTCAGACTGTGTGGGGCCGAACAGCTGTTTGGTTCTGGGAACCACTTCCACTTTTGACAGAAACACAGGTGGCAATACTCAGAGATTTGTGAGGCCAAAGACCAGAGGGTGTGTGAGAGGAAACACTATCCTTCAACATGTAGAGGAGGACAGGGTAGCTAAATCACATGAAGTACCTTGTGCAGGCATGAACACACAGCACAGCCCATGCTAAGTAGCTATGTATTTACCGCACAGCCATGTAGACAGTACAGGCCTCCACTAGAGGCAAGGGCAGCCTGCAAGTGAAGAAAAAGATGGTTAATCTCAGAAAGAAAATAGTGAGATGTGAGGCAAAGGACAGAAGGGCTAATATGGAGACCAGGCAAAGGGGAGGAGCCAGCCAAAAGGGAAATGAGGAACTTTGTTGAGGGATGGAAATAGATTGCAATGTGGTGGGAGAAAGAGGGGAATGTAAGCATAAGACAGATGGCAAAACCAAAATACCATAGAGCGCACAACACATTGCACAGCACACAGAGGAAGAGGTCCAAGGTAGGTTTGAATGCACTTTCTGTGGCTACAATCCTGTGGACATGGCCGCTGTATTTAGCTATATAGCTTACAATTTATTTACTTAAAGTACAACAATAATGCCCATCCTGTTGTTTGAACGTGCAACTGGCAAGCCCTATTCCTTCACCCAGCTGAAATCCATTTTCTTTAAGAGGTACTCTGGATACACTTTAGGGAGGTAGACAGGGGTTCCTTCATACCATGGCATGTTGGAGGATGAATTGTTGCAATGAATGGAGGTGGGAATGGGTTCGAAGCTGCTGGACTTGAGTGCGGTAACAAACAACATTGGACAGGGGGTGGAGGGAAACTGATACTGACCATATCCTGTGAACTAGAGTTGAAACCGACTGCTCGCTGTGGTGCTTGGCCTGTGTGTCTCTGGTTGAGGGTATTGGATACATACAATCCATGTCATCAAATAGGAAAGGTTGTTGAGAGTGGTGCTCTTGAACAGTTTACTTGGTATTTTGAAGGTACTGGATATCAGGTTTCTCATTTCAGGGCAGCTACCGCATTTACTTCGTACAAATGATCCACTTATACAGCTTGATAGTTAAAGCAAGTATCCTTGTTCCAAGATACAACAGCAATGCCCTATCAAGAACTCAAATCTGTCATCTTTGGGTAAGTTGATAGATACTGAGAAATTAATCCCAAATTCACAAACTAAAATTGATGGAACGCAGGTTGCTTTTTAACTGAAAATGAGTGCTGCTCAGAACTACTGAAAAATAATTGCTGTTTTCAAACAGGGTATAGTCAGGGCCAAAACTCACATCAATCTCACTCAGGATGACGTCAACGACACTCCCAATGACAATGAGAAAGTCAAACACATTCCAGGGGTCCCCAAAGTATCCCTGTGAAGAAGACAGCAGGGTATAAATTACATAAATTATAGCTGATAAAACTATACTACAAATACCGGACATATTTCCCTTTTCTAATTTATGTATATCAGTTTTTTTAGTATCACCTGAAATTTTAAGACACCATATTCACAAGACATTCACCTTGGCTTTGAAGGCCATGAGTTTGAGGATCATCTCCACAGTGAAGAGAAATGTGAAGATCACATTCAGAGTGTCTGAGAGGTGAGTAATGTGGTCAGACTGGTTGCAGTGCTGTTTGGAGGGGGACAGGGAAGAAAGGTAGCATTAATAGAAGAGTCCTGTGAATGATGGAGAGTCATTTGTAAACAGGAAATTGAGTGCAGAATGTATCACTGTGTTTACCTGCATACCCAGACAGAGGGTGTTCAGCATGATGAGCAGGAACATTAGGTACTCAAAGTAGCAGGATGTCACAATGTACCACACCTGGTACTGGTAAGGGTTCTTTGGAATGTAGCATCGCAGAGGTCTGGCTTTGAGGGCATACTGAACACACTGACGCTGGAAGGAGGTGCAAACAATACACAGATTATTTCTTGATACAGACAGTTTTGAAAACAGACAAACTGGATCATTTAGAGTCATTTAGTCATTCCTGGGATACCTGATTCTTATCTAATTCACAGTTCTTATACTCTTGCTCTCCTTGCTCCTGGAAGGTGACAATCACAAAGCCCACAAAGATATTCATCATGAAGAAGGCGATGAGGATGATGTAGACAATGAAAAAGATGGAGATCTCAATGCGGTTGTTGTAGATTGGGCCCATGTCCTCAGTGTGTGAGTCGATAGCTTTGTAAAGTAGCCTAGGAAATGGGACAACGGGAGCAAGTCGGGTAGGTGATACGTTGGTCAGGGAGGACAGAGAATTGAAAAAATTGTGAGCACTGTCATACAGTGCAACTGATCGGATTTCTCATGGAGTCTTGCATCCCATGTAACACTTACTGTGGCCAGCCTTCAAACGTGGACACGGTGAAGAGTGCCAGCATGCCATTCAGCACATTGTCAAAGTTTAAGTCGTTGTTAATCCACTCCCGTTTGTGGATCTCCATTTCGTGAAGATGGTTCTCCTGGTATTTGATGTAGGAGCCCCTGAGAAATGAATAAGTTGTGAAGAGAGAATGGGCACACTGACTGAGGGGTGGTGAGTACAGTGGGTAGGGTGGATTGAAAATGGATAAGCACCTGGATAAACATTTTTATGTGTAATGGCTTACAGTCTTCCTCTTGAGTTTATGGAAGGATGAACCAAAGGGTGTGACATGGCTGTCAGACTAGTGAACTGTCAGACTATACACATTCAAATAAAGATATTTCAAAAATGCTATTTCTTACTTGCACTCATTTTCAGTCATTTTGGAGGGGTCTGTGCACATATAGAATTTGCCCTTTAAAGGAAAAAAAACATGGTGAAATCGTTGGACACATGTCACTTTATGTGTTTGATAAACACACTTTTACAGGTCAAAACTACAATTTTAAGAATAAAAAAATCAGAATCACATTGAAATTGGTAAGGTATCATTAATGTCCCAAACACACTTTAGTAACTTAGGAGATAGTAATTTGAATTTGAAATGAAACCACATCTTAAAAGCTCATATAAACACATATGTTTGTTGGCAGCTTTGCTGGCCTACAGCTTTGAATCCTCAGTAAGTAAGGGCAACATGTAACTCTCACAACTCACCTTGAAGAGCTGCACACCTATGCATGCAAACATGAAGTCCAACAGCATGGTGACCAGGACTATGTTTCCAATGGTCTTGATGGCCACAAACACACACTGGACCACATGCTGCTCAACAGGAAATGAAACAACTGTCTGTGAAACAACTGTACAGGCAAACACACTGCAACAGTCCAATAGAGAGCATACTCAGGTGTGAAATCACATATTTTTTACTGTGTAACACATATTTTTGAGCTGAGGTCACAAATTTGTGCCCCTGGAGACTTATCTTCCATTGTAAATACCTTCCATTGACACCCATAATGACTCACATAATGACGTATTTTCTTAGTTGGCATTTGGTTCAGTAAACTGTTTACACAACTGGAATTTGACAGGGAAACAGGTATGTAATGACAGGGGATCAAAGACTTGACTGTGTGTAAAATGTACAATGTAACAACGTAATGTCAGGTACAGTAAGCAGTAAATCAAAACTTTTTTCCCTAAAGGTGCTGAGCATATGTGATGAGGATAGGAGCTGATTCAGACCTTCAGACCCTTGGCCCGATTGATAGCCCTCAATGGTCTCAGAACCCTGAGCACCCTCAGAATCTTCACCACAGAGATGGCACTGGACCTTCACAACACAACAATACAACCTCTAATGACCTATCATTTAGAAATTATAGACACCTGTTAAACTGTGGATCATTATGGCTGTGAGAGCAGATGAGCCAGGACTGTCAAAACCCTCCCTAATCACAACCTCGACCATAATGCAAAAGCTGCAGATGTACCAGGACTCATATACAGGATGTCTGGGGTGGATTCTACCTATGTCATCCTTCCCTACTCAGGGTTACTAAACTGCCATAATATTTCAATTTAAGAATAAATGTGTGAGTGTATAAACCCAGTAACCCCAACACCAATTACCAAGCAGTGCAGCATTAGTCTGGTTTAATGCAGAGGATTTTTATATCAGCTACTCACTCCATTCCCATTGAGAGGAGGGAAACTCCCACGACTAACAGGTCCAGGATGTTAAATGAATTCCGGCAGAATGAGCCTTTGTGCAAAATTGCCCCATACGTAGTCATCTGCCATAGAGATGAGCAAAGAAGTGGTAAAATGGATCAATAAACACACTTGTATACTGGAACAGATGAACAGTACAGCACTCTGTCTCAACCATACAGAGATCTTTTACCTTGAGTACAATTTCAGCTGTGAACACTGATGTGAAGACAATGTCAGCGTAAGCCAAGACCTGAGATTAAATGAAATGATTATAATGGTTAGACTTTAACTCTCTTCATCCTACATGGAGAAAGTACATTTTCACTTTTCAAGAATTGTTTCTTTGATCATTATTGATGTTCCAGGGCTGCATAGAAATGTGTCAGGCTTTATCCCACACAGCTCTCTGGGAACAGTTTTATTGCTATTCCTTTGGAACAGTAACTCATAATGAGAAATCAAGTAAAACTAGTTTGAATGATTAGTTGCATGAAGTTGACAATACCAGGATCCTGAATGACTTTGTTAATTTATTGTTTGACAATTATAACATTAGCTCACTTTTTCATACATTTAGTGAACGTGATTGGGGGATTTTCTGACATCCACTTAGAGACATGCGGAGAGGCCGCGTGGGAGACTGATCTGAGGATGACTACACTATGTACACACCTGGTTTCTGAAGGACACGGGGTCAATGGGGTCTTCAGCTGCCAGAGAGATGCTGCTGAGGAGTATGAAGAGGAGGATGATGTTGGTGAAGGTAGTGGCATTGATGATCCGATGGCAGAGCTTACGAAACCTGTCAGGGTTGCAGAGGCAAGTCTGTTTCCACGCTGTATGGTTTCAAATCTAGGTCTTATATAGCTGGATTAAATATCGATTTGGAGGCTAGCCAGCAGAAATACTGTCTCCACTTATGATGCAAGGTACTGACTTGTTCTGGGGTCCGAAGATGAAGAAGGAGCTGGCCTCTGGCATGGGCACAGCCTTCTCCTTCAGCTGCAGATCGGCCATGGGCCGGGGCCTTGGGCTCTGTGGGATCTCAGGGTCCTCCTCCTCATCATCACCTGAGAGGCAGATGAGGAGGAATCGGTCAAAGATGTGTTTGGTAGCAACAGTGTGTGGATACATTTTCAGTCATAAAACATATTTACCTGGGAAATCAGCAGGGGGAAATGGATCTTTTATTTCATTGACGTTGGATTCAAACTCATCCACTTTCAGCTGAAACATAAAATAGGAGAAAAGCAACACATAAAACATATATATTAGCTCATCCATTTTGAATGATTCAGTCATTAGTCCAACAAACATAAACTGTCAAATAAAACGGCAAAGCAACATTAAAACATTTATCCAGTTTAATTTTGGACAGAACTGAGATTACTCCACCTGTCACACTGTATGGCAATGGTTCTGGAATTTCAACCTCACAACCCAGTTAAAAAGGGAATGCATCTGCAACCCATCTCATCAAGATGTAGACACAGCTGTGTCCTTTGTGATCTTTGGAACATAGCAAGATGAGAGGGCAACCAATTGGACCAGAATGTCTGAGAAATAGGAGCAGAGTAATTGTTGACTGACCTTAGCTGTGGTGGGTATGCCCTCAGTCTTGGCCCTTTGCTCTGCCAATTTCTTAGCCAACTGGGCCTTTTCCTCCTCAGCCTTGTCAGGAAGGTTGGCTCTTAAAGAATGGTATAAGAATGAAAATCATATGCAAGGAAAAAAAGCACAGCTAGGGAATGAGGGCAGAGGAAGAGCACAAATCTGTGTGCAGAGGGAGTGAATTGAAGCATAGGTGATACAACAGAGAATACATGTATAAGGGATTTTTAAAATCTTTTTCACATAAGGAGGTTCCAGCCCTGTTGTCCAGCCAAACCCAGTGCCTAATAATATTAAACACATTTGGGGCTTAAGCAACATCTGTGACAGCCCTAAACAAAGAATGGTGCTGAGATGCTGTGCTATTCTCTCTCTAATTCTCTACAACTCATGGCTGCCTTCACTGAGTCAGTGGGAGAAGGGTTCTGTGGGAAACTAAACAGTTCAGCTGAATTTTGGTGAGAAAAAGGGGGAAAAATCCAAAAATAAATTAATCAGGAATATTATCAATGAATTGTCTGGAAAGTAACCAATCATTTTCCTCATTATTTTGGACCCGCACCATATACATTATAAAACCATTGGGTGAACTGCTTAGGCTGTTGGAGATGAGACTTTCTCAGTTCACCTAAACGGCTCTGTTCAGTGCTCACCTCAGCAACTTCTTCCGCTTCTTTTCCTCTGCCTTTTCTTTCTGTGCTGATGTCAGACTCTCCGCTTCAGCCAGATTGTCCACAGCAATGGCCAAAAAGACATTCAGGAGGATGTCTGTTTGTGAATGCTCAAGGAGAGAAAGCTGGGCTACAATTAACTAAAAACCTAAAATACATCAGCATTACATAACCCTGTGGGCCAGAAACTATTCTTCCACAAAGACATTCTATGTTTAATGCCAATAAACCTGGTCCATAATAACCAATTAATTTTCAAAAATGAATATACATTATGACTGAAAAAAAATTTTGCATCGGTGCCATCTTTAACTTGGGATGGTTGTTATGGATACAGTTTCCACAGACAAAGAGGATGATGAAGTAGATGCTGACCAAGATCCCTGGAATGACTGGTCCCCCATAAGCCATGATTCCATTGTACATCACAGAGTTCCAGTCTTCTCCTGTCAGGATCTGGGTACAGTGAGTTAAAGGCACCACTGATTTTGAAAACTGGCTCTAATGACACACTTTAGTTCCTGTTCAGAGGCATGAACAATGACCTAAGCAGGGTTTTCACAGCGTTTAAAATTATTGGTGCACATTACATTATTGTGATGGTTTCGCATTTATGCAATCATGCAGTGACACTGGTATATTTTGGCTGTCTGAAATTGATTACATTTTGAGAGCTTCATTCTGAAGACATTTACCATAGACTTGAAGGATCAGAATCTTGTGGGTGCATATTTGGCTGATCCAGAAAATTTGTGAAAGCAAGGTTCATGAAACTTGGCGTACCCTTTCGGGTGGTGCTAAAGTAGATGCTGGTATCAGGGTGTGGACTTGAGGCCACACTCCCTGTCCTGTACCTGGAAGACACTGATGAGGGCCTGGGGGAAGTTGTCAAAGGTGCTGCGCCGCACCTCCTGGTCAGGGAAGTTGTACTTGCCCCCAAAAACCTGCATGCCCAGGAGAGAGAAGATGACGATGAAGAGGAAGAGCAGGAGCAGCAGGGAGGCAATGGAGCGCACTGAGTTGAGCAGGGAGGCCACCAGGTTGCTGAGTGATGTCCAGTATCTGCAGAGAGCAATCGGCCATTTCATTAATCAAGAGTGAAGCAAAGCAAAGAACACTGATGAAGCAAAGCAAGAACACTTGACTCAGATTCATTCAAAAACTTGATTGAATCTGAGTCCCCATTTTATAAAAGACTGTGTTACAAGCTTCCAAGCCACTGGCCATGCAAATATCATCCATTTTGATAGAAATTAATTTTGTGGGGGGAAAATATTGAGATGTTAGGACATGACACTTACTAATTCACAAGACAATATTAACAGCATGCCAAACAATAAAACAAAGACAATAAACAAATAATATCACAAATGTTTCAGTGTAGCTATATGCAATTAAAACATATCTGTCAAACTGTATTATATACCCATAGTGGGAAAAAATATAAACAAAGTAAACTGTGGACAGAGGTTATTGGCAGTTTGAAGAAAAATCTGAATCCCTTTCCAACAAACTGTCCTGCCCACCCTCCCTGTATTTTCCCAGAACCCTCTTTGCCTCTTACTTTGTGACCTTGAAAAGGCGCAGCAGACGGATACACCTCAGCACTGAGATGCCCATCGCAGACATGACATCCATGTAAACCAAGATCAGCTCTACAATGCCCACAGTCACCACAAAGCAGTCGAAGCGGTTGAAGAGTGACATGAAGTACGAGGGCAAGCCCAGGGCATACATCTTCATGAACATCTCAGCCGCAAACAAGGACAGCAGCACCTTGTTGGTGTTGTCTGAATCCAGGAACAGAAACACCAGGATAAGCTTTTGAATGGATGTTATAAAAATCTTTGTTTATAATGAACTGCAATGGGGGGGGGGGGGGGAGTGGGTCAATAAACATATCCTAAATTTAGCAGAAAGAAAGATCTCAATCAAATTACAATTACATAAAGATGTAAAACTTGATACATCTATGTGGAATGTATAATTATTGCAGATATATTTGAAGAGCTACAAAGAGCTGGAACTGTTCACAGTAGGACTGACCTTGCAGATTTGTGAGGGACTCAGGCTGCTGGTGGTGCTCAGTGGCTATGGCCAGGGTATTGAAGAACACCAACAGGATCACCAGCCAGTAGAAGAAGTTAGACTTCACCCAGGCACGGCACTTCCGGCGAAAGAACCGATTCCATCTGCGCCAACGGCGACTGAAAAGGTATGACAAAATAAGCAGAATCATTCCATTTGCAGGTCAGGATTGCTTTAAGTGCCTGCCTGAAACTAAGCAAGAGTTTGAATGTTGTAATGTACTCACAAGTAGTAAATAATCCGCCCCATGCCCTCCATGTCATACAAGCTCTCTGTGTCTGAGCCTCCCTCCTCAAGAGGTAGGAGACCTGCAGAAAGAAATACACTGTATCCCAATGCAAACCCAATGTTTTGCCTCTATATATTCTCATGGTTACCCTTTCCCTAAAAAGCTATTAAATAAGCTTCTAGCCTTAATGATCTACTAGTTAACAGGTGTTTATAAGCCGCAAATAACAGGTAATGAGAGATGTATCTTGTACTTTCAATACTGCAGATTGTTACCACTTTAAAAATACATTTATCAAAAGTTTTGAATTACCCTAATTCCACCCTTTGGAATAAATAAGATGTCCCTCTTTGTAGTTATTTTTTAAAGAGGATAAGTCATATTGCATATCCAGCTACACAACTTTTCATATAGTAATTTATTCCAGGGGTAAAACCAGACCACACAACACATTTTTTGACAAAGGCATGCTGTGAAGGGGAGGGGGAAACACCTTGCCCCTCCTGGTCATTGTCCATGACTTCAGCCTGAGTGATCCATTCCATATAGCCTTTCAGATCCTCATCCAGCTGCTGCCGCTCTCTCAGCTTCTGGAACTCCCCTCGTGACTTGGCCTTCTCTCGCTCTTTGGTGAACTCACTGGAGGAAATGACACACAAGAGCACAGGGGGAGGGAGAGAGCAAGAGGTATAGAGAAAAAAGAGCAGAAATTTTATTTTAAGTCATACCTGTTTCTGCATCTCTAAGTAGAGATCTAATTTTGTATTTTTATTGTTGATTTTATTTTAACCATTAAATATGTTTTCTTATATAAAACACTTCATTGCCTAATGAACTGAAGTGACTAAAATAATCGCACAGTGTAAGTATTCTCTTTAACAGATGCTCATGTTTTTTCTCATAGTTGAGCGTTCCAGCTACACTATGCTCTCACTTTACAGCTATGTCACCCATCCTTGCACAGGGAACATAACAACTGAATGTCATTCATTCAAGAAACAGACACTCCTGCAATCCTGTGACTATTTTCCAGATCTCAGGCCAGACAGTGTGGTACAGGAAAGCTGACTGGAGCAGATGTGCCTCCCTTGGTAACTAGCAAGTTTAGGCACCTGGGGCTGAGGAACTGCGGTCAGCTCAGCCAACTGTACTCTGGGGGGGCAAAGCTAATTGAGTGATACAGCTACAAACTCTCTGTGATAGTTGGCTTGGGGCATAGCCCAGACTAGAGCTACAGAGATATTATCACTTTCTCATGATCATTTGGAACTCCTGAATTCCCATGAATCAAATGACTGAACAGTCCTGACCCGCTGAGCACACCCAGCACCAGGTTGAGCACGAAGAAGGACCCCAGGAGGATGAGGGTCACAAAGTATATCCAGGGCCACTCATTACCTATGGCATCATTCACCTGCAGAGATGGTGTGAAGAAGGGACTGAATGAAACAGAGGTCAGTTTGGAAGGTTGGAACAGACTTTCAGAACCAAAACATTTCAAAAGATTTTCCTTCACCACAAAATGAAAAGCTAAATTATACAGAAACCCAGAAGTCCGATCCCTGCACGTAAATGACCAAAAATAATATTGAAACCTTAAATATCTACAAAGGTCTGGACAGTCTAAATTCCCTGGCTGGGTTAATTAGGTTTGATTTTGCAGTTGCACTTGGGAAGCAGATTCTCACCCAGTAAAGTACATCGGTCCAGCCCTCCATGGTGATGCACTGGTAGACGGTAAGCATGGCGAACCCCAGGTTGTCAAAGTGGGTGATGCCGTGGTTGGGCCCTGGCCAGTCTGCCTTGCACTCAGTGCCATTGATGGTGCACCGGCGCCCATTACCCGCCTGGGCACATGGTGAGGCCTTTTCATTCTCCACCGTGGCAATGATGTCTGCATGATACACATGCTACAGTCATTCTCTGACAGTTATTTGTTTATGTTTTCTCAATTTTTACATCTCTTTCAACTACTCTGATTAATGTCTAAATTGTTGAAACAACAAATTTGTTTGAGAGGCACATGTTCTGCAGCCAACCAGCTGAGCTCAGCATCCGTTATGCCAGAGGACTTCACACCTTGCAAAGCTAGTATAACTTGTTATTTTTGCAGAAGCTAGCCTCTGACATGAATGATGAATGTTGCTGAAAATCTGCACTGTTTGGTAAAGTGCAATACCTGTGCCAGTGTAGTAGCAGGTCTTATGCATCTTGCATTTGAAGAGTTCCAGGCCAACAATAGCATAGATGGTAACCATGAAGAAAACCAGCAAGGCAATATGAAAAAGTGGCAGCATTGCCTTTAGGATAGAGTTCATCACCACTTGCAGGCCTGCAGGAGATGACAACAAGGCCTAATGAATGAATGACTGACTGTACAGCATCCAGTACAATAAGCCACAAGTGAACCTCAAGTCTTACTTGATTAAATTGGTAGTGTAGAATTGTAATAAAACCTAGATAAATATCATGTCACAAACCTATCATGAAATTAAAATAAATAAAAGTAAAGTAATTAAACAAGTAGGCTTTTTCCATAGAGCACATATAGTGTGTTAGATGGTAGAAGTGCCTTACTGGGGACTCCGGACACAAGACGAAGTGGCCGCAAGACTCTGAATGCTCTCAAGGCCTTCATGTCGAACCCACCCCCCTTCTCGCCCACTGGGGCCTCCACCCCACTGATGTGGTGAATGGTGTCCAGTGCTATAGTGAAGAGCCTGGGGACAGAGCAAATGGAGATGCAAGAAACAAAACAGACAAGTGAAACCAAAAATGACATGTGTCTTGATGTTAAACCAAGAAAGTTAAAAGGAGTAATAAGTCCAAAGAGCATGATTTACAGTAACCTGATCTTCCATCACAATTTCTTAACACTGGTTATTATTATATTTCAAGCAAAGGAGAACTCATTCTTTGTTTTGACTTGTCACTCCTCACTCAGCTGTGCAGGGTATGCTGATGTTGTGTTAATGTTAAAAGAATGCTATGGTCAAGTTGCAGTCCCAGCAGCGATTGTCCTCATTGTTCATTCCCTGAGGTCTAACGGCTCAGCTCAGCTTACCCCATGAACACGATAACAAAGTCCAGGATGTTCCAACAGTTCCGAAGATATGCATCTGCATGGAACAGGAGTCCATACGCTACTATCTTTAGAAAACACTCCATCGTGAAGATGATCAGAAAGATATACTCCAGACTCTCCTGTGAACAACAGCGAATATGGCCATTAGCCCCTTTTCAGAGAATATTTTATCTTGGCTTGTACTTTTAAGACTCCTTACATTTGAACAGCAGGTAAGAGCATAATGAGATAAAGTTTGAGCTAAGGCTCTGTTTTCATTGATTTTCCTTGTTCCTGATATGAGTATATTCTGGTTACTTGCTAAATTTGAAATTTAGCAAGTCCCTAAGCATATGAAGTATATGAGAAAATCAACTTTACAGGTCAAGCTCCTCTTTCCAGGAATATGATGTATGAAATTCTCATTTTGGGAAATGCATGGGGGAGGAGGAATCACAGTTAGGAATGCTTAGTAAAGCGTGTAAGCACTTGATACTTATTAGTAAAACAGAGTGTTCTTTTGCTGTGGTGATGGCATATAAGTGGATTTAACGCTGGATATCAAGGGGTGGCACTGCGCCCCAATCAGCTTCTACCAGCAAAGCGTTGTGTGGTGACCTTGCCTGCCCTGCTGTCTCCCAGCTCCTGTTTCAAGGTTGGCATCCTGAGAATGGAGAGCTGACAATCTAGACAGATGGATGGGGGGCCGGGAGACATACATGTCACTGGGAACTAGGCCATACTGGGCGCCACTCCCCACTCACCTAACTTTTTTCTTATATGCTGTAGTTTTTGTGCTGCACTATACTACCTTAGCTACCCTACCCCATCCAGTCTAAGTTCAATGCCCTTTAATCATTACTTTCAATGATGGAATAAAGCATTTCACACAATCAGCAATACAGGTAAGAAAATGGCCACAAACTATGAAAACCTATCCATATATGTTGGTATCCACAAAAATCAAAAATACTCAGAATAGCATAAACACATCATATGCTGTTTGAAAATACTCTCTGGCTGCTTTCACAAAATAAAAAAATTTGTTCGTGTGCGATAAATTACAGAAAGCACAACATTTAAGGCTTGCATGGTCTTTTACAGCTTAGGAACGATGAGTCATTAAAAAGGGAAGCATTAACAATATCCTGAAGGACGCTGGGATATTTTTTGGTCAAGCATTCATGTCTGTGGATTACTGTCCATGCCCTCAAAGTGACGCCACACGCTCCTCTTGAGCTGAGCAAATTCAGAAGTGATCTAAATATAAAGCATTAAAACACATAGTGGCACACATAGAGGCTGGAACACCAGCACCTGTCCCTTTCTGTAACGTCATTAAAGGACATGGCCGTGGCACACTAACATCACAACCACTGTCAGTGCCGTACACAGACCTGGATTAAACCTTAGCCTTATTTCCGAGGTTTTTTCCACAAGCACATTTTGAGACATCAGAAATTACCAAAATGAATGAGTATTTAATGAAAAAGTAACTCTTGCTTCTGATTGTGTGTTAACTTTAAGAAGTGAGGATATAATCGAGGTTCGAAAGACACCATTCTATAACATTACAATGGTTTTGAGAAAGGAGCTGTAAAACTTCATATTTCTCAGTGTGATTATTATGAACCAAAAGTCAATAAAATATTTTCTCAGTCAAAAAGATGTAGCAATGGGTAAGCTTGGGACTAAGGCATCAGGGCCATAAAATGTCCTCTTATCGAATAGTATGTTACCAACTAAACCATAAAATTCTTTGTCAGTATAAACAAACAAATCATTCTGTATCGACATAATTTGTGAGGGATTACAGCTAGATTATATTTGTGACTACATTTTTAAGATGAGCCTTCATCACCTTTTTTTATCAGCAAACATACACATATTTTACTGTACACCATGCCAGTTACTATTACAGTGTAAAACATTTTCTTGCTTTTCTTTTGTTTGATGGATTTGAAGTGCCATGTGATCATACTAATGTTTTTCAGTTTACTACAATTTCAACATTAATGTGTTAAACATTACAAAAAAACATGAGGTAATAGGAGATCCGTGAAATGTATGACTAAATTCATATATTAGATGGAGATTTGAAGTATAATTTGTCTTACAATACATAGTGAAATTCAGTAAAATTGCAGGGGAAATGAGGAAACAAAATGCATACATTTCCAGCAGAGTTATAGCCCTTTACAACCATGTGTAATGGTAGAACGCTGACTCTGGCAAACTGTAAAATGCATAGTTCATCAAAGGGTATACGGAGCTACCATTTTCAGCTGAGGGCATGTCGAAACTGAGACCCACCCGAAAACTGTCCCTGTAAATGGCATGGGTGGGATATGGAGGAAGCAAAGGGCACGACAGATCAGCTACACAGACCAATTCCTTTCATCTCATGTGACTTGTAAAGATAACAACATGCTGCTCGTAGGCGGCTGTCTCAGGAGTGATGTTACCCGCCAAACCGACGTGCCACATTCCTGTCCTCACCCTGTCACTCTGGCAGCGTTTCACCCCACTGTCCCATGAATCTCCTGTTCACAGTCTCCTAAATGACTGGACATGGTGACTTCATCTGTGGTTACCATGTGCATTGTGCGTGGGCAACTATGTAAAACCACTGACTCACCCTTCATATACTGTGCTTTAATGATGATTCTGTTCCTAAATTGCAATCACTGAAGTCTTGCTTCTCAAGAGTAAGTTTAAGGGTTGGTGTAATTTACTTCAGTGGACAAATACAACACCATTGTTCAGAACTATCCACTGTACTATTTGAGTTGCTCTTGTGTACGAAACACATATTACTGTGGTTAACTGAATTTTTCAATCCTTAGTTTTGATGCTCAGAAGATTCCCAGAAGGATATGAAAATCAAGGTAAAATTCCCAGCACATTAGTTTTTCCAATTTTGTGGGGTCCCTCCAATATTACTTGCAGTTACAAAGACCATGGAAGGAGAGGCCTAAGAACATTATTCAGCTTTTTTTCCATCTGAAACTTTAATTCTGAATACCAAGTTTTTAATCCTATCCTCCATAACATGCTTTCATGACTATTTAATTACCATTTGAGAATCTTTCCTATACATTTGTATGCAGAACTTGGTTGAAACAATACCTGAATCCTTAGACTGTTTGGCAGTCTCATCACAGCATTACCTCTCAATCAATCCGTTCTGTTTTGTGTTAGCTGGGGAACGCTGGGTTTCTGAGATCATGTGTAGTGGCACAAATGTGCCCCATATGTGTTGTATTTAATATGGCGCATATGAATTCAAAATTAATTCACCTGACATTTCATCTGGTATAAGTCACATAAACCCCCTAATGACCTCTATAACCTCTGGCTTCAGATCACGTGTGCAGTGGAAACCCAGTTCTAACATTAAGAAACAATACAGTACCACAAATCATGATAAGTGGCAGAGTTTGAGCATTAGGGAGATCACTCACCAAGTTGGTGTTGGTGTTGTTGGTGTCTTCTTCTGGCATAGGCAAGAACACAGCCAGGGCAATGCAGTTAGCAAAGATGGTCAGGAGGATTATAATCTCAAAAGGCCTGGTGAAAGCTGGTCAGGAAAACACTACCAATTCTGGGAAGGAGTGCTTGGCACAACAGACCCGTGATACTTAGGCCAGTAACAAACAGAACAGAGATGCACTATGTAGCTGTATATTTAATTCAATACAATATTTAATTCAGCCACAAATAGCCCCTTAGTCTATTGTGCCCTTATTGAACATAATGATCCCATGTTCCAAGTCATTCCAGGAGTTTGAGGGCCAGCACAGAAAACAAACTAATAGACTCATGTCATGAATGACAACTGCTCCCTTCAATTCCCTTTCATCAGGCTCATATCACTACGTCATGTTGTATATGAATGGTTAATCGTGCACCTTTTCCAACTCAGTAACAAAATGCTTGTTGTCCAGTGTGAACATCCCACTCTCCAATCTTAGACCCAGTGAACAGTAAAACTGACAGACCCTCACAACTCACGTAACTCGTAACTGTAATTCAAGCACTTGTTTATGGTACATGGAGCTACTACAAGAACAGTCAGTAAAACATTATTACATAAAAGTTGTCAGGGTTTAGAAGCACCTTAAAAATAATCATTTAAATTTGATATAAATAGCTTAGATTATTAAGTAATTCACTTATCTATCTTAAGTCCACTTAAACTGGATCTGTTATCTAAGGTAGATTTTTGGATCCCTCTTATTTTAGACTGTAGATTTGCAAGGATCAAGGATCATATTGGTGTATTTAGTCAAGGATCATATTGGAGTGGTTAACTCTTCCTGTCTAACTCATCCAACCCTCCAGTGCAGTGAGGCAGTGTGACGGCCCCTGCTGTTTCTACTGAGGGTGATAATGAACAAAGTACTAATAACTGTGTCCTAACTGCGCAGAGTTAAGCTACATGGATGTTTTTATTCAAATGGGATTTAGATTCTTTTGTCATTTTTAGCCACATGAAACATTGTCTTGTTTCAATGAGAGTGTCACAGACATAGCTATATATACAGTCACTAACAGAGGGAATCTCTTTATGGAAGCAAAGATGGGACTCCGGCTGCCCTATTTTTGTTGCTCACTTGTATAATTTTGCATGTAAGTTGTGTTTTGACAAGCTGTGAGATCTATTTTAAAGAGAATTTGCAGAGCGCAAGCTGTGCCAATTTACACCCAGGACAGTTGGTCAGGAGCTGTGAACTCTGCGGTTATCCTCAATCATGGTTGAGGTACAGTTATTATTATTATCCCCTTTTTTTGTTTTTTGTTGCTATTGTCCATCTTCATTTGTCATTCCTTTTTTTAAAGTTGTTGCATATGTTCCGCAGATGTTTAGACATGAATTTACAATGTTTTATTTGTTGATATTGAATAGAACAAAAAAGGGCCATCAAAACCTGAGGCTGTAAGTACCTACAAATTATTCTCTGCAAACTCTGTTCCTGCTCTCTCATGGATAAAATGCACTCAGGCTCCATTCAGTGGACATGAATAGATATATCCAACACCTAACCCTGACTCCTGTGGTACACTATAACCCTGTAAGCCCACAGAGAATTGTTCAGTGTTCCATCATAATCCTCTCTGCTGCTCCTGTCAGGTTGCATTCCCCCATTTCTGCCATGAGGGGGCACTGTGCCAGAATTCTCTCACTGGCTTAGCACGTCTGTTTTTAGGCTGTGATACAGAGAGAGGACAGCTGCTGGGCCAGAGAGTATCACAACACAATCTGAATAAACCTCATTTTTAATGCTGTAAACTTTTATCATCAGTTCTAATGATTTGTGGATCTGTCCTTTTCTTATGCAATGTCTTCAAAGTTACCTTTCAAAATTTTATAAAGACCCTATTGAGGTAATTTCTCCTTTCTAGAGCATTCTTCGTGCTTACATTTATGAGCCCTACCTGGAAACACAGGCATTCAACAGTTTATTTTGTTCTGAATGTGTTTACAGGGTGTCAAAATGAGATAGTTTACACCTGTTAGGCATTCAGAATTCACCTTACTAGTTATATCTTTAATAGTGACATTTGACAGTAATCAAAGCAGAACACCTCCACAATATATAGTACAAAGAAGGAATAATTGGTAAAAAAAAAAAAAAAAAAAAGATCTGCACAGGTTTTCCAATTGATCACTGAATAATTATATGATCACTGAATAATAAAAGACAGGCCTCTACTTTCCAGCACAGAATTGATGTTGCCTGATTAAAATGACCAGCTTTCCAACCACAGAATCTGATGATGGTAACATGAGTAACTTGGTCATACTGTAGTAAATGTGTACATCGAGTACAGCCTCCATAAACAGCACAGTAAGAAATTAAACGGGATCTCTCAAGGTTACCTTCAGTGCAATAATCTTACCCCAGTATTTACATAAATGTAACAGATTTGAGGCTAGCCAACCAATAAAAACTATATGGGAAAAGCTTCCTCAGACATTTTAAACCTGAAACAATCAGTCAGGCAGTGAAAAGAGCAAATGGTTCATGTTCTGAAATAATCAGCCTTTCTTGTATACTTGCATTTTGGCCTGTCAGGAGGATAAAGCAGAGAGAAAGCAGCTAAATTGTTTACTGAACCTTTCTCACTATTTCATTTCAACTCCAAATTCAAAGATTTAAAATAAAGCAATGCATGAAGGAAGCAGGGACCTCTTATATATTATTTGAAATCCTACTATAATCCTACATGTGAGGACATGCTGAATTCAGTGTATGTGAATGTCTTGGCCAGTGTAAATTTTATACCATCGCTGCTTCGGTGTACTATTTGCTTTGTTTATGATATGCGTCTGTAACGCTGTGTGTGTCTGGTTGTATTTGTGCCCCTGTGTGTGTGTATGTGTGCTGAGGGATAGAGAGCTGAGAAGGATACTTCCACTCCACGATGCTGATGCAGGCCTTCCGGAAAGGGTTCTTCAGTGTGAGAAAGAAGAGGGAACGGGCAGGTCGTGGGTTTCCCCCTGTGGCCTGCAGTTTCTTCAGTTTCTCTCTCTGCTTCCTCTTCAGTGTCTCCTCATCCATGATGTAGGAAGTCATTGGAGGATCACTTCCAGTTTCCATGTTTACTGGGCCCACTTACCTTAACACCTCAAAACCAAAATCGTGTTGTTGTATTCCAGCAAGCTTACAATCCCTTGCTTGCGTCCCTGTACATTTGAGTGTCCTGATTCGTCCTCAACATATGGCCCTCCACTCCCCACTCACACTTCACTTTCTCTTACATAGGAGAGGAGATGGCCAGTCTATTCAGCTGCTGCCACACGAGTAAGATACCAGCCCCAGAACTGCTAGTAGGAGGAGCAGTTGTTCTCAGCAGAGAATAAATTTAGACAATGAATGACGTGCTTCAACCTTAGCGGGAAAGGAGGGGAGATGCAGCAAATGGCCACATAGGACAGAAGAGAGGCAGCTGTCATGCCCATTGAGGCTTTGCATTGGACACTTGAGAAATTTTGGGAGGCGGGGCTTCCACCATCTGAGGCCAGCGGCCTTATTCATCTGACATTGTGCGAAGAGTGGGACATGCCTGCACATTCTACATGATGGCTGGAATGTGTATAGGTTCTTAAGAATGACTGGAATGTTCATAATGACTTTGCGCAATCAATTGAAAGGGACATGTAATGCACACCTTAATTCACATGTAAGTACTGGTCATAAACCCTCATAAATGATAATACTCCTGGGTAGAGGCAGGTAATATTACCTTGATCATACTCTTGCATATTTTCAAGATTAGGAAGTGTAATCTGAGAAAACATTGGGGTAAGATGATATTTTCCTCTGTAAAGTCTTTCCTATTTTTACAGCATACAGCACTACAGCTGAACTATACGGGTTGACCTTTGTGGGCCAGCGCAGTGATACTGTAACCTAAATGGGAGCCATGTTTGACTTCACTCATCTGTTCCTGCTGAGGAGCTGTCACTGTCACCAATCAGGCTCACTCACACCCTCTGATCACTCATTATGGGGTGTGAGGGGAGCCAGGATTGGATGACACCAAGCTCATAGGTATGCACGCTAAAACCAGTGCCATGCTGTTTGAAGTTTACATTTTCACCATTTGATGTCATTCCTGTTTGTTTAATGAGCATCTACCTTTACTTTCATGTCCTCATTTATCCAAAACTCATTGGGAAAGTGGATAAAGTTTGAATATTTTGTTGTGCCCAAGAGAGGCAGTGTTTTTATTTTTTAGAAAAGTAAGTATTGGATAAGGAGTAGCACTGCTGACTGAGAAACAACATGGGAAACTAATATAAAATGAATTCTGTTAAATTTCATCAGATAGTGTCAATGGGGAAAGACAATAAATAGCTGGATGGGTCTTTTCCAAATTTCTTAGCAGAGTTACAGCTGAATCAGTCATATGGCAATTCATATCTGATTTTTTCATAAGAAAAACTACACTAAATGTCTTGTCTAATGATTATTCCTATATAATTATCTAATTGTTCATTTGCTGTTGGTTACAGTTGAAAATGCCCACCCTCCCCCAGGCAGAAAAATAAACAAGGGCAGATAGATAAACTGTCATTCCTTTATTTGCTACTTATAGTGGTCTATTTGGATTTTCTGATAACAAATGTCACAAGTGCTTTTGGCTGATCAAAATACTACATAAATGGGTGTCAAGAAAACTGATAAATCATTTATTTTGAAACAACTATGTCATACTACAGCAAAAGAGAAATCATTCTGAGACTGTTGTCATTCCCTCTCTAAAATGTATAACACAGAATGAAAAACTTGATATCCTGCCTTCTTCACACAATAGCACTCTGGGTTAAGAGGGTTTCGCAAAGAGACCTCCAAATCTAATCTAATGGTACAGGCCTCTGCTCCAATCCATTCCAGATGCAATTCACTGCTCAACATGGGCATCTTCTACAGGCCCTGAAATTCTGCACAACAACTGAGATCATGGATACCCATAGCCAATACAATATGCTTTGGATAGCTTTGGATACACTTTTATATAAAACCAGTCTTATGTGCTCTCTTTATTTGCTTTAAATGTATAGCCTTGTGACCCTAATTGCCTTCCCAAAAATGCAGGGTCAATAAACAATTCAGATAGCAGCTCAATATCTGTTTATTCCTGTAACCTTCATTTTGCCTTGTGAATATGGAGGTGGCACCAGTAAGTACTTAAAGAAACTGATTAATCTCAGCCGGTCTGTTTATTGTTATATGTAAAAAACAAGTGTTTTTTCATGTTGACTATTATGATAGTTTTTATCTCATTATAATGTTGACTGTCTCCCAGAGAGAAAAATAATCTACCAGACCCTGTGGCAAAAACTTTTCATAGTTTCTTATGGAGTCCCGGTGGGAGAAGCAGTGGACAGATGTACTGTAGCAAAGCTCTGCTTTCTCATCCACTCCCATAATGAGAATAACCACATGACAGACAACCGATGTCAGACTGTGTTGTTGCTGATTGCTCAGTAAATTGTATACAGTAGTGTAATGCTGTAAAATATATATGATAGTACACCACAAACTCACTGATGCCAAAATAGTAATGACTTGCATAACATGTTTGTAGACATTTGGGGGAGAGCGAGGGGAGAGAGAGAAATTCAATTATGCATTGCTGTTATGGGTATGCGTTGCATTAAGCATAATTAAAATAAATAGCCTCAGTTGTCAGATCCAGCTGTATAAACCATGTACACTGAAAGCTATGTCAGACACCCAGTTAATAACATCAACTAAGCAACTATGTAATGTGTTCATTTTAAATATGCCTTTTCCCAAAGCAGATTACAGTGAGTAGAACATACTGCTGCACTGCAGCATGAAAACTACCTGACTTGTTGCTTCATCAATTCACTTGAAACATTTTTTGGAAGTGAATGTTTAAAGTAAAAATCTCTCTTGCTGTGTGTGTGTGTGTGTGTGTGTGTGTGTGTGTGTGTGTGTGTGTGTGTGTGTGTGTGTGTGTGTGTGTGTGTGTGTGTGTGTGTGTGTGTGTGTGTGTGTGTGTGAGACAGAGAGACTGAGACAGAGAGGCAGGCAATGAGAATCATGGGTAATTCCAAATAATATCTTGTATTATGTGTGTAATCTATAATCTAAAAAACCCTGGATTTCTTAAATTCTGTCAGTGTATAAAAACCTCATAAATATAAGTCATTTGGTCATAGCACATGTTTCCCAAAGATGAGAATCTCAGAGGAAGAGGTTAGGATCTGTGTGCTGCATCAACTGTTACTCAATGCAACAAAAGAAACCAAAGAGTAAGCAATGTTATTTGGTTACACTTGTCATCCAGTATATGATTTGGATGAAGTTTTTTTTATGTAGATGCTGGAGTCCTTGACTTCTTATTCAGGAAAAATGAGTCCAAGCCTTCACAGCCTTGCCAGACCAGCTGATTAGCTGATGAGCCCCTTTCAACTGTCTATGTCCAAGACTGACTTCATTCAATAGTCTGTTGTTGAGTATCAAAGATTATTGCTTCAGATTTAGGGAGCCAGGTGCAGTCTAGCTCCCTGAGCCCTCTGACTCTCCACAGTAGAGCCCTGGAGAAGAGGATTCTGATGCAGAATGAGGTGACTCCCCATCGCTGTGGCCCGAGTCCTCCAGGCTGAGGGATGTGGCTTTAGGGCTCGAGCAGGTGGAGTCCCCCACCAGCCCCTGAAGGTATTTGATGTAGCGGATGGCAGCCCGCAGTGTCTCCACCTTGCTGAGGCGTTTGTCACCAGCGCCTCCTGGCAGGTGGTCCCGCAGCTTGGCATAGCCCTGGTTGACACACTTGACCCTTTGACGCTCCCGCTCGTTGCGCTTCTGGATGAAGGCGGGCTCGAAGGGGCACTCGTACACCCCGAAGTGGCCGTGGAAGGCGGGCAGGTAGGGGAAGAGGGGTGGGCCGCCCCTATAAGAGCCCTCGTACAGCCCCGTGTCCACGTTGGCGGGGTAGAGCAGGAAGGGCACAGTGTGGGGGAGTGCATCACCACTGGAATGCAGATGGGTGGAGCGGTGGCGGTGCTCTGGGTGGCCACTGGGGGGCATCATCCCGTACTGCAGGCCCCCGCCACTGAGGAGCCCAGGCCGTCGCTCCACAAAGCCGTGGGAGAAGCTAGTGTTCATGTTGACACCAGCCACAGGGTTACTCTGCCTACCCCTGAGTCTGTAGTGCCCCCTTTGGAACTGCAGACAAATTAACCAAGGGTCTTTGTAATGACCTACTAATCAGGGTACTGCTAGCTGATTGAATTATTTGTCTTGACACTTAAATTATCTGTGAAGATCAAACTCAATTCTCTTGATAGAGATAAATTACAGACACAAGGTTAATGATGAAAATTGAGGCTTAATGAAGCTGATAGTGACAGACCAGATTGAGAAGTCAAATATTGGTATGTGTCCAGAACAGTCACACATATAGTGAGATGTGGTGTGGGATACTACATGACCATTTCAAGCAATGTGGAAGAATAAATTCAGGGATGCATCCAGTCCTTTTCTCACTGTTATATTCACTGTTATATATTCCAGCAAATCCAATGGATACAACTACTTATTTTTGGCACCAATATTGTATACCTCAGAGGTCCTTGAATGTTTTGGCATCAGGCAGACACTGACTGGGGAAGAGATGAATTCCAGTTTGGATCTGAGCACCATTTTCACTTTAGTTTTCTGCATCCAGCCACTGAGGATGTAATTAAGACAGAACAAGAGGTTAAAACTCCTTTATTGAACAGGTGGGCTATTAGCTATAAGAAAAATTCAGAAATACACACAAAAATAAAACTATAGCCACACTGTAAACTTTATATTTGGACCACAATCTGTCAGCCATGATGAACAGAATTTACGGTACCGAATAGCCATTCCAATAATGCTTGACATAAATAACTGATCAGCAAGTCTGCAGTGATACAAGTTAGGTGATAAATAAGACCTTACTGATAAATAGTAAAAAAAATGCTATTTAGGTACCCCATTATACTGCATATAATAAATCGTTTTATGTATAAATATTTTAACCTGTGAAACAATAATGGTGGTCTCCATCCATTGATGTTCATCACTTTAAAGAGTGTCTGCCAGATGTGTAGGCTTGTAATTTCCCAGTGTACCTTCTTAACTGGTTTTAATCCTCCTCTGAACCTCTGCCCTGCCCCTTAAAAGATTTTCCTAGCCTAGCTGGCAGATAGAAGTGAGCATGGGAATTCCCCATCTCTGTGTGGTAAAGTATCAGGTGTCCCAAAGAGAGTGAGTAACAACTGCAAAAACCACCTTGACAGTTCCAAGTGAGTGCTGTTATCCTTGGTGTATTGTATGCCTCTGTATTTCACTTTAAACTATGTCAAGTGTTGGGAGTTGTTTGACATTACCTCGCTTTTGCCATTCTACACTGGTATGAAAAGCATTAGATTTAGCTGAGAAAGATATTCTTCTTTTCAATTTCATTTTGTATAAACTGTAGGTACAATTCTACCTCTGTGACAATCTGTGTCTCTTCTATACATATTCTTTGCATTATTTTGGTGTGAAACTGTCCAAATGTGATTACTATTCTGACCGTGATGCAGCTGTAAGTTACACACGAAATAGATTCTAATGAATATTAAAGTATTATTATAGGTAATTCTTTCCTCTACATTTATTTTTGTCTTTGTTATTGCACTTATCCCTCGGGTTAAGGCACTTTGCCAAAGAACATGGCTTTAATCCTCTGATAAATAACTATGTTTATGACTAACAGTTGTGAGTGCACAGTGCATGGGTTTGATGAGTGAGATAGCACCCCTCTAGCACTTGGTTCCCTCTCTAAAGTACTTGAGAATGGATTAGAGCAGCACTGATGAAGACATAACAGATAAAACCCAGTCTTCAGACGTCCATGGCATATGTATTTCCCCCTCTCTAAGAGGACTAAAACAGTGATTTAGATTTATGGGCATGACAAGGAGACAGTGAAATGTAAAGTTTAATGTGTGACATAACTGCCATAATCTGGACAAGTCAACTCAAGTGGAATATACATTTCCTTTCTGTGTTAAAAATGCAACAATTATCTTTTTAATTTTGTTTAAAAATTGTGTTATTATTAGTTAGTTCCTCTTAACATATTTATATTGTAAATTATGCTGTCATCATTAGGCAAAATCCACAGCTGTTGGAACTCCACCACTAGTGCAATGCACATAGCTATTTCACAATTAAGAAATAAAAAACAAACCATCATGATGGACATCAATGATACCATATGTTTAAACAGACTAACAGTACAGAGGAAACGTAGATACAGTCCCAGATGATAAAAAGTAACACCATTTACACTAAAACTGGGATAACACTTGTTATGGATCGATCATACATGACTTTTTCCTATGGTCCAGGGGATGGTCATTACTGCTGATTTTACTACCAATGAGCATAATTTGTGTAATTCAAGATCTGTAGGATACTGTATTTTTAATGTGTAATATGGAATTTCTAAAATATAATATGCCCCATCATCTCCCATGAATTTATTCTTCTTTCCTGGTTTTCACCCATTCATGATGCTAAGATTCAAAGCAAATAATGAGGAAATATAAAGTAAACATTATCACAAACGTGTTTTTAGTTTATACTCCAAAAATATTTAACCTACATAAGGGAATTGTATTTGGTACAGCAGAATCATTCTCCTTGATGTTATGCTAGATGCATAAATGGTATATCACAGATTGCCTTGCACAGGTGACTGATAAAGACTTACCTCCTAATGTCCAGACAAGGAAGCAAGGACATACTGCAGACTCCCTCTGCCCTGAAAGTGGACCAATCTGCGCAGAGGTCAGGAAATCCTCATACAGCTCAACGTGATTGAAAGAGCCTTGTGCTGTGTGTTGGGTTCTCCCTCATCAGGTGTGTGTGGAGCAGAGTATTTGGGAGATTTTGATTCAGTCTCTTCTTACCTGTCTCCACCCCAGAAAAGGGGAGGGGTGAAGGTTTCACCTGAGAGAAGGTGGTGGAGGGGGGAGGAGCCACAGGTGGATGGATTTGGGTGGTACAGAGATTCACTGTCAAATTGAAGACTTTACAATCATAAATTATACTCACAGCCACAATCAATCAGAACAGCCCTGAAAACATGGTCCAAGTGCACTGGGAAAAGTCCTTAGGCAGAGTGATACTTTATACAGACAGTGTGGTGTGAGCAACAGTAAAATAAATACATTAACAAATAAATAAAAAACCATCAGAGAGGTGCTCTGCCATCTTTTCTTGAATGTTATCTTATGCATATATTACCCTTACCTCTATTTTATTTGCCATGTCTGTACTTCACTTTTGAACATCATATAAGGGGATTATCTGATCTACATCAGTATAATATTAATGATTAGGTTTGATAAGCAATGAGTCCAATTACAACCTTACAGTGTCACTCCAATTACTATCGCAATAAAGCCACACTGAAATCCAAATGCATTAGATTCAAATGTGTCCAAAGAAGACATTTTCCTGAATCAGAGTCCAACCTAAACATACATATCATGACATACCATGCCAAAAACGTGTCTTTTTTACTAAGTCAGAATTCCAAATGATGTGTTTATTTGAAAATACCCTTATCCAAAGCAGCTTACATATCTCATTTTTACATACACATTTACACAGTTGAATATTGAAGCAAATTAGGCCTGGTACCTTGCACACAAGTACAATATTAGCGCATATACTGCTGCATATGGAAATTTTGAGGACAAGCGATAACTACCCAGTGCTGTACAAACAGGCCTGGCAGACAAGACAGAATCACAATTGGTAATGAATTAAAAACAAAACATGAGGAAGGGTGAAGGCTGAATGATGAGTGCACTCAGCTCAGAAACTACCCACATTTATGGCCTGCACCTCTCTCTGCTTTCAGCTTGTTTTGCTTGTGCTGACAGACAGTATGAAACAAAGCAGCAATCTTCCAGTGACTGACTATCAATAAGCCCTCCATGGCAGAGAGCTGAAACATGTTGATGTTGTTCATTTTTCAACTTCCACAGACACTTGCATAAATTATAAACATAAACTCTTAAATACACTCTTAAATAAATAAATAAATAAATAAATACATAAATAAATAAACTTGATTTATTGATGCTGTCTGCTGTTGTATTAGTTTGTGAGATAGACCAAAGTCTAGCTAAGATCAAACTAAAAACTTTAAAAGACATAAAAGTCTGTGGTGGGCTCTTTAACTCCCCTTCCCTAGATTAGATGTCAGTCCATCATTAGAAGAAGTGGGATTGTGCTTTGCTTTGCTTTGCAGTCTAATCACCTCAATCAAGTACTATTTCACAAACATATCTTTTCATGTTCCACAGGGACAGACTACCTTTAATTGCACTTAAGTGAACAACACTTTGGGAAAAGTTGAATGGATTTTCAAAAAGCCATTTATGTCTATATGCATGTTAACTGCAAAACTTACATATATGCACACACACACACACATGTGCGCACGCGCACACACACACATGCACACATATGTATGTATGTTTTGCATTTAATTACTTTTACTTCCAAACATTCTTGACATTTGGATCTAAATCTCAAATTTAGGACACTTACCATTTATTATTTTGAACTATCATATTAATTATAATTCACAATAGGCATCTCCATTTCTTGTCTTTATGCACTGAGTACATATGTCTTTTAACAGCACTATGCATAGTGTAAAGATCATAGGTAACACTTTCAAACCCCAGGGCGTTGAGAGGACCTCCTGCATTTGTTGCCAGAACAATATCCGCATTAAATATTTAACAACCACATGTTTATTTTTTAAAAAAAGCTAAAAACAAATTGATGGATGACCAAGTATATATATTAAAAACATCTATAGTTAAATAGCTACTGAATTCCTTGTTATACAAAAACGTCTTCTAATTCTTATTTCATAAATGAGTCACTTCATTCAAGGTGAGTATAGATTTCTAACAGGGTTACTTCACCATACCAAGAAATAATTATAATCCTATTTAAATGATTACTTGAGTACAGAAGGTATATAATAGGCAAATATATCTAATACATTATTGTTTAATTGGCCAGTTTATAGAAAAAGGGAGCTATTTTTAGCCAGTGACCATAACTGCAGCTACAGCATCGTAAACCATAGATCTACTGATGAAAATAGCCTCCTTTGATTTACAATACTTTAAGGATAATCCCCTATTTCCAATGCTTCTTAAACTGTCTACTACTTAACGCTCCCTCCCTAATTTCGTGACCAGCAATTACAGATAGTACAGTAAACTGGAATTTGATTTCCAGAACAATACGGAGCAAGCCAACGCATGTCTTGCCTCTTTGAACTTGTCTCCCCCCGTTGATCTCGGTTTACACGAGGGGCTTGGAACGCGCAGTCAGAACCGAGTCGGATCGTGTTGCAGCCCTAGCCGTTTCAAGCACTTCAAACACCGACAGCAGTTAAGAGAGCTGCGGTGTCAGTTATCTACTTGGGTCAACTAATGTCCATACGTTATTTTACAGTATATTACCTAATTGTGGTTCTTCACCCTGGAGAATATCAATATATTCCTCCGTTAATTTACAGCTTGGAATATGCCTCTAAATTAAGGTTGGTTGAGAAACAGATAAACTGTTTCAAACCCACATATTTTTTAAAAAAAAAAATATATATATAGGACTATAATTTCATGTAACCTACATTCCTGTAATGTAGCAGTTTTGAGCCCTTTGGAAATCAAACGGGAAGGAGAAATACACTAACAACAAAAACAACAACAACAATGAAACATAAAGTATACTGTAGCCTAATATTTAAAGCCTACACAAATCACCCGGTAAAATATTCTTCTACTTAAACTTTAGGTTTTAGCCACACACTAAATGTATAAAAATAACTGGTACGAGATTGTGACATTTTGAAATCTAGTTATCATAGGACGACAATCTCAGCGTTGGCTATACGAAGTACCAACTAATTTTAAAGGCGAAAATTTTAGCTTGCAGGAATAGGCTGCGATCACTTACAGTTAGAATTAAGTTAAAGAGCAATTCACACAGACTGAAGATAACAGGTTTGTGGATTCCTGATTTGCCGCAAGTACTATCACTTAGTTACCATAATCTAAACTCTGCGATTCCAGGTTAAAATTAGACTCCATATGCATGAACAACCCGTTGAGATACTACATAATTGTGTCGCAGTTTCTGCATGCTTTTGGTCCTAAGATGGTCTGATCAGCTAGGCTAATTGCAATAATAATAATTGATTTTATTTTTCAACTACCAATGATAGAACAGGGCAAACGGGATTTGTCTGTTAGACGTTTGTGTCGGAAAATTATAGATAAAATGTTTAATGATGCACAGAATATGTTTGTAATGTAAATTAATACTATAGAAACAGCAAGCAAATGTCAAAAAAAAAAACAAATAAATATACAAAACAGAAAAAATAATCTGTAATTTTTTATAATTTTTAAAATTTATCACATGTAACTGTTTATGCGTCAGGCGCCTGGTTTGCCATTAAGAAATGCCAGGCTCCTTTTTCTCAGATGTCCTTGTGGCTCTCTGTGAAGGACAGTGAAGGAATGGGCTGTGCAAGCCAGAAAGCTGATGTGTCTCCTTAATGCTAACTATTCACTTGATGCCTCTGTGGATTAGCACCACCATGTCCCCAGCATGTAGTAGCCCTGTGATGGCAATGCCATTTCTTTTTGATTAAAGTAGAAGACTATGCAATGATGGTGCAAGATAGAGTCTGGATTTCTCCCCTGTTTTCACTTGTAATATTACATACTGATATGATTGTGGAAAAATATGACTGATATTTATCAAAAAACCAATGGCTTTGGGTACTGTAAGATATTAGGTATGGCTTGCTGCCACAGCTAACAACAACTCTTTTTGTTGTTGGTGGCTTTGTACACAGCTACCCCAGACTCATTTATGCTAAGTCTGAGTAAAAAAAAACAATCATGAATATTTTTGATCTTTTATTGCTTTTGCAAATGTACACATCTGCAGTTCTGCATCCCTTTAACACAGATGTTATGCTGTGATTTACTTCCACCTGTCTTGTAGGGTGAAACAGAAGGTATAGGCAAATGGGCTGGGTGATATTGACTGTAAGACAATGATGTGGACACCAGAGATATCAAGGTGTGAACTGTGAATCACAGGAGGATTCAAAAGTGATACACTGAAAGGTAGAAGGAAAAAATGAACAAGAAAATGAAGAAATATGACACATGTTAATCATTAATTACTGAAGAAAGAATTTATATCAAGTGAATTTAGTGAGACTATTTTTTCCCTTCCTCAAGTGTTACTTGTTGTTTAAGTTCTCAAGTTTTTAATTGTGAGCATATTAAGTATCAAAGAACTAGATCCAGTCAGACCATTTGAAAAGCAATTTGAAATGGCCCATGTGAGACATAACTGTCAGTCTGAGGTAAATATGCACTAGACACACAGAGCATGACAAGTGATTTCATCTGGCAGTAAAAAGCCTGTCACACAATCACAGTTTATAGCCACCAGCCAAAACATACAGACCTCATTTGTTTTGGAGAAATACTTTGAGGACTTTTGCGAGAGAGGGGGGTGTCTCTCATCAACACCGGATATGAAAACAAGAAACCGCAAACCAAAAAAAAAGGAAAAAACAAAGAACAAAACAAAACAGTGATTTGCTGCCACAAGCCCAGAGCTCTCCCACCCCTACACATGTGCACAGTGACTGTCACAAGTATGCATACACACATACATTCTCAAATGTGAATGCAACACGTCTTTCAAACTCTCAAGTGCTTTGAGTGAATAGAGAGAAGAACACAAAGAAAAACACAAATCCCAGCTCTAGTCCTGTTAAAGGGCTCTCTGCTGAGATCAAACTGCAGTTGATGAATTTGGCATAAAGAAATTGGAGGAGGAACTGAGTGGGCCAAGATAGCCTCAGGAAGGAGGTGCAGAGGGTGGGTGGGGGTGCGGTGAGCGAGCTGAAATCACCGCCTTGGAGTGTCATTGTGGAGAGAGACACACTGACAGCACTTCGCTCAGATACACGCACTAGCAGGAGGCATACAGGCTGTTCCCATTCCAAACCAAGCTCACTCATCATGAAAGCTTTATTCTAATGTCAGCTCTTTCACCTGGACATCCGCTTAACATGACTCAATGAATCATTTCACATCGCCGTGGGTCTGAAGTGCTCTGTGTCGTGTGTACTGTTTAGCCTAGAAATACCATTAATTCAGCTTTCATTACAGGTAAATATTTACTTAACAGATACATTCATCAAATGCATCTCAGATCCTTTACATTCTGCATAGACTATTTTTGCAGTTTTGCATTTTCTGAGGGCGCCTGAAGTTGAAGGCGCCTGAAGTTTTTCAGTAAATGTGAATACTTTGAATGGGGTGCAGTAATTGTAATTTACCAGAAAAGTGAACAGTTTTGCTAATAATCCTGAAACCCTGGTCATCAGAGAAACCACAAGCAATGTTTCGTAACACTCAGTGAGTAGGACACAAAGCTGAACACCATCGACTCTCTAGTGCTCAACTGAAGATGTCAGCTAAGATTTCAGAAGTTTTGTGGACAGGTGTCAAAGTGGTAACCTATATTCTTCCCTTTCAGCTCCTGCACCATTTACGTTCCCAGCTTTATCAGTATCACTCTTCATTTAAAGTCTCCGTATGGCTCTGTTATTTAGTGATGGACCTTTCTGTAACATGGACAGCTACATGCACACTACAGGGATTAACACTACATTGAGCATATAGGGATAATATTGCACAGAACACTGCAGAGATGTAAGTACACCAAGCACAGCACAGATCCCATTAAGTGGATTGTGGATAGCAGAGGTAATACTTTACAGAACATACTGCAGAGTTTACACAACACTGGGGACCATAGCCATAAAATATAATTATATTTGTCTGTGAAAATTCCATCTCCATTTTGCTGTCATTGACATCACAAACCAGATATTTACAGCGCACTTAATTTTTTTTTCATAAGAATCAGCGCCAAACAGGATGTGTTTTGATTCCCTTCCAATGTTTCCAGAGATGCTGTCAGATACGGGAAAGGGCCCTCTGACAGCTTGTCCCTGTAAACTGTGGGCCCTGCGGGAGAAATTTGGGATGTGGAGTCTGTCTCTGTCTCACTTCCTTCCACAGGTGTCAGGGCTGTGTCTGCATTGGGGTGGGGGGAGCAGTGACCAGGTGTGAGTTTGAGAGGAGTGACGACATGCTCCTCTGCTCCTCCACACATGCAAACTTGTTGGGCCGGGAGTGTTGATCACTCCAAACCACTTCAAACATGGGCCCGACCCTCACGCTGCCCTGGATTTCAGCGTGGAATCTTGATTTTGGGAAAGGGGGTTTGGGGGCTGGGGGTTAGATCATAGTGCTGTGCCACTGACAGGGTGCAGACAGTTGGCCTCCCAGAAAGGGCCTCTCTCAGCTGTCTGTCCACACTGAGAGCCAACAACAGCCCCTGGGACCTGATGCAGTTTTGGGAAGATCTGGGTGGACAAGGAGGGACGAAATAGGTGGAATTTACTGTTAGGAAATACAGTGGTACATGCAGTCAGCCAGCTGATGTAATGACAGTGTTTTTTAGAAAGCTGACAAGGACACTGCCAGTCAGGGGTGCATAGCTGCGTCCAGGGAGGATGATTTTATTCTACAGGACCATCCCCCTCATGATTGATCTGGTTGATCCTTTTCCTAAATGGTTTTAGATCATTATTGCCCAAAATGGTCATTCTGTCTGACACTGCTACATGGATTTGGTCAGGTGTATTGTGCATTATATTTGTCACTTCTTCAAGAAGTCTGCATGCAGACTTTGAACTTTAGTTATATAAATCCAGGACCCTTTATACTCATGACATAATACTGGTGCCAGGAGGTTTGTCACTGGGATGGGGAATTTACATCAGTTCAACATGGTTTATCACTTGTACTAAGTTAGTAATAACTAGATCAGAATGAAAATCTTTGCATGGAGAGGTCTTGGCATGATTTTTAGATCTTATTAAATCAATTTTATCATATTATGGGGGCAGCCTGTAGTCTAGTGGCTAAGGTACATGACTGGGACCTCTGAGGTTGGTGGCTCTAGCCACAGCATGAACACCATCACTGTTGGGCCCTTGAGCAAGGCCCTTAACCCCACATTGCTCCAAGGGGGGAGTGGCCCCTGGTCAGCCTAATCAACTGTAAGTCACCTTGGATAAAAAGTGTCTACTAAATGACTGCAATGTAATATGTAATGTAATGTAATAATATTAGCAATGTGTAAAGTCCAGGAGTGAAGGGTTAAATATTAAGCATGTTTTCAATAGTTCTCAAAATCTTAGAAATAATGTATAATAAAGAATAATGTTTACAACATTTTACTATAATTGTATAACCTTATAATATTTCAGTTCAGTGACACTGCCTGATGCCACCCCATACACATACATGAATACACAGGCATGACAGCAGTTCATTTCTTCTCTAAACCATTATTTCAATTTGAAATTGTCAAGGGATGTTGAAATGAAGTTAAAATTGAATGAAAATGTAAAAAAGACAATTGTAATAAACTTTTGTGTACCAAAAAGTAAGCACAGAATACAATGTAATATATAGACACACACATGGTATCTACTAGTCTGAGATTTGTGGAACAGGGAGGAAGGGGAGGGGAAGAGACTCTGATTGCATCCCTGTGATCCTCAGCGTTTCTCCGCCACTCAAATCTCCCTCTCCCTGGACAGGATGCCTCTCTGGTAATTAGAGGGCGTTCTCCCTCGCCAGCGTGCCGCGGCTTTGATCTGTGCTTTCTGTGCTCTGTTGGTGGAGATTAAACTCTTTACTTGCAGGCGAGGTGTGTGTGGGGCCAGGCTCTGAAGCTCTGCCAGCTCGTGAGGGAGATTAAAACCTCTGGGAGACAGACCCAACACAGGAAGAGAATGCAGAGTGAGAGCCACTGTTATTACTGCAGCGCACCTCCTGACTCTATAGGGTTTCTGTAACTGCCACCACGTGCAGACTGACTCTAGGGTTTCTGTAACTGAAACAGCGTGCAGACTGACTCTAGGGTTTCTGTAACTGAAACAGCGTGCAGACTGACTCTAGGGTTTCTGTAACTGAAACAGCGTGCAGACTGACTCTAGGGTTTCTGTAACTGAAACAGCGTGCAGACTGACTCTAGGGTTTCTGTAACTGAAACAGCGTGCAGACTGACTCTAGGGTTTCTGTAACTACAGCGTGCAGACTGACTCAGGGTTTCTGTAACTGAAACAGCGTGCAGACTGACTCTAGGTTTCTGTAACTGAAACAGTGTGCAGACTGACTCTAGGCTTTCTGTAACTGAAACAGCGTGCAGACTGAATCTAGGCTTTCTGTAACTGAAACAGCGTGCAGACTGACTCTAGGCTTTCTGTAACTGAAACAGCGTGCAGACTGAATCTAGGCTTTCTGTAACTGAAACAGCGTGCAGACTGACTCTAGGGTTTCTGTAACTGAAACAGCGTGCAGACTGAATCTAGGCTTTCTGTAACTGAAACAGCGTGCAGACTGACTCTAGGGTTTCTGTAACTGAAACAGCGTGCAGACTGAATCTAGGCTTTCTGTAACTGAAACAGCGTGCAGACTGACTCTAGGTTTCTGTAACTGAAACAGCGTGCAGCGTGCAGTGCAGACTGACTCTAGGCTTTCTGTAACTGAAACAGCGTGCAGACTGACTCTAGGCTTTCTGTAACTGAAACAGCGTGCAGACTGAATCTAGGCTTTCTGTAACTGAAACAGCGTGCAGACTGAATCTAGGCTTTCTGTAACTGAAACAGCGTGCAGACTGAATCAGACTGACTCAGCGTGCAGACTTCTAGGCTTTCTGTAACTGAAACAGCGTGCAGACTGAATCTAGGCAGACTGCAGACTGACTCTAGGGTTTCTGTAACTGAAACAGCGTGCAGACTGAACTCTAGGCTTTCTGTAACTGAAACAGCGTGCAGACTGACTCTAGGGTTTCTGTAACTGAAACAGCGGGCAGACTGCAGACTGAATCAGCGTGCAGACTGACTCTAGGGTTTGTGTAACTGAAACAGCGTGCAGACTGACTCTAGGGTTTGTGTAACTGAAACAGCGTGCAGACTGACTCTAGGCTTTCTGTAACTGAAACAGCGTGCAGACTGACTCTAGGCTTTCTGTAACTGAAACAGCGTGCAGACTGACTCTAGGCTTTCTGTAACTGAAACAGCGTGCAGACTGACTCTAGGCTTTCTGTAACTGAAACAGCGTGCAGAGCTACTACTGCAGCAGGAGCTTCCACCACTCTGTGACTCACTGAATTTATAAGAAAATGGAGAAGTTGCACTCTGTATTGTATTTGGGTGGTGGCAGCATGATAGACAACATCATACCCTCTAAAACAAATTCATCCTGTTTTCAAAAGTTTAGGAAAAACCATCAAGACTGACTTGGGGCAATTGCAAGAGGGAAAAAACCTCAACCTTAATCTAGAAATTATGAAAGAGGCCATTAAAAGAGAAGAGCTGTCTTTCAGCACACATTGCTCATTTTATTGGAGTTAATTAAAATCAAATAGGATGATGAATGAAGTACAGGCTGAGACAGGCAGACGTGACTCGCGCTGTGTCCTCCGGCTCCAGATCCCCCTCTCATCAAGTCAGGTCACATTTGAGGAATCAGGATATTATGAATGCATGTTGCCTGGGGACTGGTCTCCAGAGAGGGCCTGTATTGGTGCAGTACGTGCTGGGCCTCAATTCGTGCAAAGGCATTTGTGTTGAGCGATATGATGGCAGCAAAGTCTGTCTGAATAATGAAAGTCTAGCCATGACTGTGTCCACCTGATTTGAATGGAAAGACGTCAGGCCTGGAGCAATAGTAGAGCATGACATTTTTTAAATTCACAAACCTTATGCAACATCAGTGGCAAATAAATAATTACTCATTGGCATTAATGAGAGAGAGATCAAGAATGAAAGATGTTGCCAATGGGGTGTATACAGAAGTAGAATAATCTAATTGAGGACTTCACCCTCATCAACATAATAAATCCTGTTGAAATAGTTTGTTTTGTGTACATACTGAATGCTGGATCAATGCCATTTGCACCAGAGTTTTTAAAGTTTCTTAATTTTATTAGTGCCATATTAATAAAGGGCCTGTTAAATGTGTGCCCTGGATTTGTGGGATGTTTATGCTAAGATTAAAGACCGGGGACCATAATCTCTGGAATTTCCTTTTTTATTCTTGTCACAGCACACAACAAATAATTGTATGAACCCCGGAAATCATATTGGTGTTTTACACATCCACGGTAATGTACATTAACAGTTTTGTTCTGGAGGAGAGAGAGTCAACTTGCTTTTAAACAAGACATATGAAGGAATTATTATTTTGAGAAGTGCTGTCAATTATGCTGTCTACAGATGAAATTTATTTCTTACATCAGCTGTATTGGCCAACAAATGGGCCAGATGTGTTCCTTTCAGTCATGGTGTATCTACCTTTTGAAACAATTTCTTCAGTGTCAAACAAAAATGTAACATTTTTGAACATATATGCAGTTAATTTCAACACTGAACAGTTGTGTTATTGACATACGCATGATGAGATCAGTGTCTTTGCCTTGTTTTTTTTCTGGAATGATATGATATATGAAATTTTGTATATCATTGTGCATTTTTGAAATACTTTGATGTATTGATCTGTCAGCGAACAAACTGATCATGGGGAAGTTGCTATTTCATTGGGTGAAGTTGAATCTTACCAAAACTTGTAAAAGTAAAGTAAAACATTATTATTAAGATATGGAAATAGCTAAAGTTGGGACTAAGTTAGTTTGAGCTCCTCCCAAATTAATCACGCACAGAAAATCAGTTGTGTCTGTTGTCAACAATTCTCTAGCAGCTGAAAGGTGTAATCCTATCACCAAGTGCGCTACCAAGCAGTGAAAGAGAATCATATCAATGATGGTGGTAAATTGCTGTTTTCAATGTAATATCACAGTACCAGTCTATTCATAAATCTGCTATGCAACAACACTGCAACAACTCATTTCCCAGTCATTAATTGATTGGCACAACTTTCATGCTGTATAAACTTGCAACCTGATGTTTTTACTTTTCTTTAAAGAAAGGAAGAATAGCTCAGTTGTATAAAGATTTCTAAACAGTTGTTTTTTCTGGTTTATGAAGTACTTGTAGTAAGAACTTGTGTTGTTTTATGATGCTGTTGTAACAGACAGAGATACAAACTCCACAGCCACAGCTGAGTTGTAACTTCTTAGCTGTATTGAAGTACCAGTAGCATATTCAGTATTAACCCTTACTACCATAGATCCCAAGTTACAAGTTCTGAGCTTATTGATAAAGACCACACTTTGGAAGAAGCCATAAAGGTCACAGAGGACAGTAAAAATAATGCATCACTGGAAAGGAGACAAACCTTTTAGAAAGCTGATGTCTAACAAAGATAATGACTATCTTAATGAGATGCTGAATACTGGTTTTTTTTTTGGTAATGTTTCAGTTCAGTTCAGTTTCAATGAAAGGTTCTGAAAGGTTTTTTATGCATTTGTATCTCATTGGTCATACTGTAATTTAAATTTCATCTGAGTAAATGAAATCCCTCTCAGAATAACCTTCATTGTCATTTTTACTCTGTCCAGTGCTTATAACTACAAATACTGTCATTTGGCAGATGTGCTAGATTCAGAGTAGAGATTTCCTGGTTGAAATGGGGTTGCCGATCCCTGGTTTATCTGCTGAACTGGGTAATACTGGAGCAATGCACCACAGCTGTTTAAGTCCAGGATACAATAAACTCAGCCCATTACCATCAGCAACCCCCGCCCTTCCCCTGCCTTCCCCTCCCAGACACACACAACCTGATCCCTCGCCTCCTTATCTCTAAGTCCCCGAGTGTGCCAGCCTCCTATTACAGTAGCTGCTACACTGCAATTAGCCCAAATTACACCCCCATGCAGCGCCGCATCCATTTGCCCAAACACTTCCCCAGTTTCTGCCTCTGCCATTAGTGTCCCGTCACAGAGAGGGTAATAATCAGAGAGACGCAATAATCAGAGACACGCATTCACTTCCTCTCTTTGGTCAGACCACCCAGCGGCTCCCACTCTTCAGCCCCTACATTACCATATGGCATTATTGTTAGTATAAATTCTGTGGATGCCCTTATCTGGGGCACCTCATAAGGCATCAGGAGATGCACATTCAGAGTAGAACAAAGAATTATGTATTACTGTGAGTGATTGCAGTGGCCAGCATAAAGCACTAGATAGATGGCTTTCATTGTTGCTCCAACAGCCTGCATGGGCTAGAGTTCTAATGCAGTTCATTATTGTAGTGTGAAATGATCATTACTGCTGGCTCAGATATAGCTAATGCTCTAAAACCCGAGAGGGGTCTGCCTTGCACAATGAGATAGGGGAAATCCCACTGAACCTCTGGCAACAGTTTGCACTGGCACAGTCACAATTATTTTCTGGGCCATGGGGATAAGTCATTACATTGGCATTCATTTGAACTCATCCATCTGCCTTCTCAAATGTGTGGAGAAAAATCCCTGAATATTAACACAAACTGATTTACTTGGATTGAGACAAAATCGATCAGTTTTTGATTAAATTATATGGAATTTTCACTCACATTCTTTGCTTCTATTACTTTAACAGCCAGTAGTTGTTCCCAGTATTGTTTAGAATAGAACAAGTTGTACTGGCAGTGATAAATCACTGAAGTGATTTTGTGATGTGGATGTGGACACACTGCCCTCTAGAGGGTTCAGTGCTCCATGCTTCTTGAGAACTGGAAAAAACTTAATACGTGAGAAGCATACCAAAACCTTGTTTTTTTGTCGTACCAATTGCACCATTTTTTTTAACTTACAATGATCAGCGAGATGACTGTCCCAGTTTGTCTAAGCAAACATTTAATATATTAACAGAGTAACACATCACCTTGCTATACGTAACTATTACGGTAGCTAAGTCTGACACATTAGATAGAAAATGCTTGTCGAGCCAGTGATCGCCAGGCACAGGGGATAGCAGATAACAGGTCAAGAGTGAGAACTGAAAACATTCTGCCTTAGGGAAAACAGTGGATGACATGGATTCAAAAATATATACTGATAAGTTCCTCAGCAATATACTCAACATCCCATTGAACATAGTAAAAACAGAACATTTCTGTCTAATAAAGTACCCCCAACCTCCAGCAGGTGCATGGTGTGCAGTCAGGGGGAAGATACAGCCAGCAGAAAAGATAATGGAGGAGCAGAACATAGGGATGCAGTGGGGGACGGCAAGCAGAAGCAGAGTGCAGGCAGAAAACATCAGGGGAAGTGAAATGAGATGGAGAGAGATAAGGAAGACAGACATGGAGGGAGTGTTAGAGAAAACAAATTGTAAAATACCTTTTTATTCATAATTTTTTTTTTTATTCATTCATCACATGCCTATTTAATGGCATGTGATGAAAAGATGTAGTAACATAAAGGGCTGTGTATTATAATGATTTATTCTTGCATAATGTAATAAAAAAAGTCAGATATGAATGATATCTGTGACAACCAAAGTTCATTTTATAGCAGATTGTAATATTATCATAATTGCAGCATTAGCCAGTGATTAAAAGCTGTTCCTGCTTAATTTTGTGCCCTATCTTTAGTTTTGGTTGACTCCATTTTTTTTTCACTGTCACTCTGTGATGTTGAATCTGCTGTGCCTAGACTTGTTCAGATTAGGGAGCAAAAACATTTGCACAAATAACTGTGTCTGTTTGTGATGACTACAGCAGTAAGTGAGCGCTCCTCAGTGGCAGGCGTCCTGCTTTAGGCCACTCAAACCCTGGAGCCAAAGTCATAGCCCTACAATGAGAGCTGGACCGACAAGCATTGGCGCAGACAGGGGGCACTGTGGTGTCTCTGGGGCAGCACATGTTGAGGTGCAGAGGCTGAGGGTGTCGCTGAGGCAGGTCTCTGCCTTGGAGATTGAGAGGGAACAAAACAGTGCAAGTACAGAGAGGAACGCAAGACCACAGAGGCATGGATCTTCGCTCTGAGCTTCTGAAGTCCATCTGGTATGCTTTCACTGCTCTGGATGTAGAGGAGAGTGGCAAAGTGTCCAAGTCACAGCTCAAGGTAAGCATCAGAGCCATTTATGTAATGAATTAAGGGTGGGAGGGGGCACTGGGGGATGGAGGAGGGTTGTCTAATTTCAAAACTGAGGGATGTTCTCTCAATCTCAATCTCCAATCTGGACTCTTTCCATGCATCCAGAAAGTCCATTCTACAGCTGCTGGCTAGAGCATATCATACTGTAAATAGTGTTTTAATTTCTTATGCTATGTCACTATTGTTTATTCTCATCCTGTTTGTACACACCAGACTTTCCTTCCTGTCAATTCATTTAATTTTTAGTTTAATCTTCTTGTGTTCATAAATCAAAATGAAACATATTATAGTCATTCCTGCACTGTGCCATGAGTAGGGTCAATGATCTGTTTAATTTATTGCCTGTTCTACATTCGTTCAACAATGGCACAGGGGTAGAGAGTGTTTTTGTTTTTCTGTGATGTATGCTTCCTGGTTAAGATAAACCTGTGCTTTAGTAGCTGCTCGCTGTCATCTGAATGCTGATGCCAACCATTGAGTGTGGGTTTTAGTAAACTTACACTTCTGGACTTTCATCCATGTTTTTTTAAAGTGCACAGCATTCTGTCCCAGGTGCACCTGCTAGTCACATCTACAAAAGCAGAAATAGCAATTCTTTTGTTCAACTGCTCTCCCAAAAGGATATAAGTCTCAGAGCCCTGTGGCTCTGCTAATTTGGGACAAACTGGATATACCACAGTCTCCTGGACAAATGATCAGCCTGGATCTACACCTAGAGGTGTTTTAACCCATTTTTGTTGAACTAGCTGGGTCAGAACTCTGTTCCCAAAGCATTTATGCACCACAGCTGAAGGGTCACTGTGTATGTACCTGCATAAACCAGCCTTGTACTGATCAGAGCCACAGGCACAGTGTATAGTGACATGGTGCTGGTGTTGGCCTGCTTGACTATGTTCCAGACTGGAAAGGATTGGACCCCATGACATGGCTAATCTCTATCACGCTGAGGGGCTGTTTTCTGCCCAAGAGCTGGAGCCCTCAAAAGAGCTTTGTTAAAACCCCAAGCTCTGTTTCTTGAGTTTCTTGCTCAAGCGGGAGAAGGGGGGTAGGGCAGGATGTGGTTACCCTCTTGAGATCTCAGCAGCGCATTTGCATGCTCTGTCTGGGCCAGGCCCTCATCTCCTGGGCCTGTTAGCCGATGTTATGCATATGCTTGTAACAGCAGCTGACAAGGCTGACAGCTCCCTCACAAAAAAGCAACAATGGTTCACAACAGCATCTCTGTGCTACCAGAACATTTCTCACACATTGTAAGGTTTTTGAGTTTATCTCACTGTATGTGTTAAAATATATATGGCCAATAAAATGAATTGGAGAAAGCTGCTTTCATTAGTGTTGCACAAAAAAAATCACATGCACTACTCTGTCACACCTGTTGGGTCAATCTGAGCGGCAGGTGATTTCTGCCTTTGCTGATATATCTGTTGGCATTCATGCTCCCTGCCTTTCTCTGACATGTTGGTTTGCTCCCCTGAGTCTGTTTGGTATGTCTAAATCGGCATGTGCACCTAAGTCTGGCATGTCCATTTGTCCCAGTGCTGTCTTCATTTATGACAGTGACTTCCTTTGCACCTGAGTTGAGTCTGTGTGGATGTGTCCATGGATACCAGGTCTTGTCCCACAATCTGTGCACTGTCCTGAGTATCCCACATGATCCAGTGGCCCTTGAGGATCACTTCAGGGAAGATGATGATGGGCCTGTCTCCACCCAGGGGTACATGCCATACCTCAACAAATATATCCTTGACAAGGTGATGCTTCCCTTTCATACAACCACACCCACACATCACCGACCATATTTAGACATGTCTTTCAACCCGTAACTGATTCATCCACTACTTATCATTAGGGGAATCAGGTTAATAGTTAAACAGTAGCTCCACACTCCCAATCTGACTGGCATGTAAAAAAAGATTATAAATGTGTTGGCCATAAGTGGTCACCTATGACCATAGCTTGACAGCTAAGTTTTCTCTCTTACTGTCCTTAGCATAGTTGGTGTGTTTGAGTTAGCAGAATAAATGATGACTCTTTGCTTGCAGGTGAAGGAGGGGTCGTTTGTGAAGGAAAATGTTGATGAGCTCTGTTGGACCCTCACTGCTAAGAAGAACTACCGCCCAGAGAGGAACGGCAGGCCTGTCTTGCCCAACACTGACTCCTTTCGCCTTTGGTGTCTCTTCAATTTCCTGTCTGAGGACAAATATCCCTTAATCATGGTTCCTGAAGAGGTAAGCCAGACTTAAAGTCATTAAAATGATGATAATGCATTTGGAGTTTGTTTCAGCAATAGAAATACATAATTTCAGGACAAATCTCTGGACTGCATGCTGGCCCAGGGATGACAGAGTAAGGTCTGTTTTCTGTTTGCTTGAGATATTTATAAATTGTTTCTGTTTTGCCATTATACAAGCATATCTTCTTTAACAAAACTCAATCTTAGTTATATTTGAAGGGAACTGTTCCACATATTTATAACTTTGTTCTGGTCCTCTCCTTGTTGTATGTTGATAACTGTAGATGTTCAGCTCTTCATGCTCTCCATTGTTTCTTCTCCCCTGTTCAGGTGGAGTATTTGCTCAAGAAGATCTGTATGGCCATGAGTGTGGAACTAAACTGTATGGAGCTGGAGGACTGCATTAACCAGGATGCTGTGCAGCAAAATGGACTTACTGTCTGGGTTTTCCTTGACATGATGAATTCTGGAAAGCTGACAAGAGGCTCTGAAAGAGAATCCCTGAGTATGGCTATTGAAAAGGTGTACATGGAAATAGTGGGGGAAGTACTAAAAGAGGTAAGGTTACATTATTTCCTGTGACTATCAAAGGATATGGTAAGGACAGATGGGGAATTATGACATGCATATATATCTTGTGTAAAGGATTAAAATGCAATATAATTTGTCAAATTTAGGATCAGATATCAACCAAATAGCACTGATTATACCTTTTAAAATCATTAGCATATTTGGCATATCATTCAGTTTTGTGTGTGTGTGTGTGTGTGTGTGTGTGTGTGTGTGTGTGTGTGTGTGTGTGTGTGTGTGTGTGTGTGTGTCTTTTATAGAATCAAGTCTGTTTGCCAAGAGTTCCATATTCACTCTTTCAGTAAGCATATTTTAGTAAGTAGTGCTTTTGTGTTCGTGAATGTTTTGCATGGGCAGGGTTACTTATGGAAGAAAGGCCAACTACGCAGGAACTGGACAGAGCGCTGGTTCAAGCTTAGGCCCAGCACCCTGACATACTATGTCAGTGAAGACTGCAAAGAGCGCAAGGGCAGCATTCCACTGGACCACAACTGCTGTGTGGAGGTGAGCTGGGCTTGGGATGAGAGGTGGGCTGGATGCTGCGGTACCAACAAATATTAATGAGTTAGTCCGATCTAGCACAGTTTGATTCGCATGTTCTGCACTCTGGGTCTAAAACACAACATATCTTCTTACCTGTGGATATGAACTCCTCAGGCCTCCTGTAAGGTTACCATTACATATCATTGTATCTAGTCAATTCTATAAAATGCCGTATTTCCTCCTATATCTCTATTTATTGTTTTTATTATCCAACATTTTGGTTTAGTTTCCTCTTCACAATCTCCTTAACGCCTAACCAGGGAAGTCTCTAAAAATCCAAAGTAGACAACTTCTTTTGCATGCTACATTTTCATATATATGATTTATTTAATTCAAGAGCACTTGATTGACACTGTTCATTTGACCGCTGTTAATGTATCTTTCCTCTATGAATCTGCTGGTCCTTTGAATTGTCAAACCTACAAAGTAAGATACCTATTGCCAGTCTGAGAAGTGAAATTTCACTTCTTCATAGCTCAGCTTCAGTCTTTGTCAGGGTATAACACAATTGGTTAGTGATTAGGATGGCAGTGCCTGATGCTTCTGTTAACAGCTACACCTCAGATGTATCAGAGCAACTCTAGTTTGACGGAATGCTGAAGACTTTGTGGTTTGTGACTGTAGGTCTGCTTGTGGGTATTTCATCTTGCTGAGCATATTTTTTGTTTGACAGATACTGCCAGAGAAAGATGGGAAGAGATGCGTGTTCTGTCTGAAAACGCTCAGCAGGACGTATGAGATGAGCGCCTCAGACACCAAGCAGCGGCAGGAGTGGACCTCAGGTTAGTGTGAATTACCCTGATCAACCTTAATTCACCTTGGGATGATGAAAACAAACAGAGGAGAGTCGCCCAATTCTTGTAGGACATTCACCCTGTTTCTCAAGTATCCTTCACTCTTTATGTAAACATCATATATCACAGATATATGTCTAGGGTCCTTCAGTATCACAACATGGTATTAAAGTGTATTTGTATAGTTTTGCAGTGCCTTGCACCAATTGTGTATTTTGTAACTTTTGAGAGCCAAGGGTCTATTTATGACCAATAAAGCCAAGTCTAGTTTTTTACTTGCCATCATCCCTCAATGAGTCCATGAAATGGTGCCTGCCCTCTCTCTGCAGCCATCCAGACCGCCATTCGCCTGCATGCAGAGGGCAAGTCATCCCTGCATGCTGACCTAAAACTCAGGCGACGAGAGCAGCGGGAGCAGAGGGAGAAGAGGCGGATGGCCAGGGAAGAGGAGCTGCAGAAGCTTCAGGCCCTGCAGGGGAGAAGGAGGTGAAGCTGGCAGAGCTGGAGCTGCTGAGGGAGGCGCAGCGCCAGGCGGAGGCCCTGCTGGAGCAGGAGGAGCAGCGGAGGAGGCAGCAGCGGGAGCAGCTGCAGCAGGCATTGGAGGTGCAGCTGCGGGAGGCTGAGGAGGTCAGAGGAGGGGAGGAAGGAGAGAGGAGGCGATGGTAGCAGAGAAAGGGAAAATGGGAGGGAGAGGGGGTGGAAAAGTGTGTAAAAATTGGATGGAAAGCAGAGGAAAGTGAAATAAATAAGAAAAGAGGAGAAAAGATAAGGCAGGAAATAGGAGGGAGTAATAGCAAAAAAAGCTGGGGAGAGGGATAATTGTGGAAGGGGCAGAAGAATGAGGTTGGAGTGGAAGGACAGTGAAGGAAGACTGAGACTGAGGAAAGGAAGCTGAGGAGGAAAGAGAAAATGTACAGCATAATCTTTCAACTAGCCATCACTGGACTGTTGTTTCAGCATGCCTCTGTGTGAGCTCTTGTGCCTGTTCTACCCCCTGCTCCAGGCCCGCGCCAGCATGCAGGCGGAGATGGTGCTGAAGGAGGCAGAGGCAGAGCGACAGCGGAAGAGGATCCAGGAGCTGGAGGAGATGCAGCAGCGCCTAGAGGAGGCGCTGCACCTTGAGATCAAAGCCCGGCAGGATGAGGAGGCCTTCCGCTACGCACAGACCAGGTACCCCGCTGAAAGCCCTCATCTCACACTTACTCAGATACAGACACTCAAACCCACACAAGCAGCTGCCTGATTATGTTCCAATGGGAAAATACCCTCTGAGGTGCAGGGGAAGTTTGATGCCCAGCATCCCTTGCTCTCTTGTGTCCTCTTGTTGCTGGCAGACACTTGCTGGATATAATGTATTGTTTGACTAAATGTTTCCCATCCAACTACAATGATTATCTGAATAAAATAAAAAAGTAATAGTCAGGATTTATATTATTTAATTCAGCTAGGTCTTTTAAAACGCTGGTGCTGTTAGATAAGTTTCATTTCTCCATTTATATCTTTATGACTGCTGCTCAACAAATTATGCTGAGATAAACCAGAGCCTATTATTTTCTAGTGCATGTAAAGATTTTCTTCCAACATATCCCTTGTGACTTCAAGGTAAGAGTGAAGAATTAGAAATAAACACATACTATTATTCACCCTACTGTGTGTCCCTGCAATTTGAGCAACCCGTTGCTCTGGGGAACTAACGTGCAGATTATGTCATTACTTCAGTCAGTAAGCACAATGTCATGAAAAACTAATGCATGTCTTTTAAATTGAAAACATCAATGTCAGTCACACACATGTGCAACTCTCACAGCAGCCCCTGCTGTTGGGTTCCCTAACCAGTAGCTGTGATTGTTAAAGTGCAGTGTACTGTGAACCACAGCAGAAATGACGTTGGAAAGTGAGGAAAAGAGCTGAAGCAGTACATGCAGGAGACTAGTCTTTTGCTTCTTGATCAAAACAGCAGATATCCTACACAAGAGAGGTTATTCAGTAGAGCTCCTGAGGAAATCCAGCCTTAAACTGAGGAAGCTGTGTAGCAGAGCCTTATTGAAAGGATCATTGAATCCAGACATGGCCAGTCTGGTTGCATACAGACTTCTTTTTTCAGTCCAGAGTTAAGAAAACTTCATAAATCAGTCAGTTGATAGCCGATTAGAATGCATATTTGATAATGGTACAATAGCATCAAAACTGTATACTACTGTAGTCTTTTTTTGTAAAACTAACAAATTACCAGTTTCTCCTCATATAATGGTGGCTCAGAAGTTTGCTCCAAAGTGAAGCAGGTTATATATTACCCAAGAGGGGGATTTTGGTTTGGAATTCTGGGATTTGAAGGTTGCCAGAGTTTGGAAGTGTGGTATTTGAAGGTTGCCAGGGTTTGCAAGAGAGGGATTTGAAGGTTGCCAGAGCAGTACTACTGTGAAACTCTTTATGTGTCTGAATCATTGTTATAGTCTTGCGTCAGTATCTATCTCATACTCCACATACTGGTGTGGAATATACATATTTACATATATCACAGACTATAACATTTTTCTACCACTTAGAACAACAGGCATGTAGTTGTGTTTATTTATGTCACTATAGTGATTCAGATGCAGATTGCTGCTGCATTCTGGACCTCTTTTGGTTTTTATGATGATAAATTCAGCAAATTCACAAATCCATAGCTTCCCAAGCCATTCTTGTGATCGTTTTTGTTTATGCCAATTCTTTGTTCAAGAGAAAGGTATTTGCTTTTCCTTTCAACTCTTTATCTCTTTTTGCACCCTAAAGGCTGCTGGTGGAGGAGGAGGAGAGGATGAAGGCCTTGATGGCCCTACAGGAGGAGCAGGAGGACTACATCCTGAAGACCCAGAGGGAGAAGCAGGAGCTCAGGCAGGAGATGGAAAGCAAGTCTCGGGCTCTGGAAGAGGCTCAGCGGCAGCTGGAGGAGGTCCGGGCCAATCGGCATAGAGTGGACCAGGATGTGGTGGTGAGTAGAGCTATATGTGTGTATGTGTGTGAGGGTATGCAATGCGAGACTATGCACATGTGGGTTGGGGTAATGATATGTTGGCTGTTCTGTCAATATATCTTATGGCGAGGCAGCTGTTACTAGAAATGATGGGTGTAACTGTGTGTGCATGACTTCTGTTGATTCTGGCATTAGTGATTTCAAAGGCAGGGTGAGAAAAATGGGAACTGCATGTCTGTGTAGGTGTTTTAAATGTTATTACATGTGTATGTGCTCATGTTAGGCTGTCTGTATCAGGAAGTACAAACATTTGTAGGAACATTTGTACAGTATTATTTCATGTCTGCCCTTTATGTGTAATTCACATGTCCCATTGTCAGGGATAATTCTTGCTCATCTTCATCTCTACCAATGGCTCAGGCCATCATATTCATAGTTAACACCCACAGCATCCTCAGAGAAGAGTGAAGTCTCTGTACCTTGCTCTGACATCTAGTTACCATGGAAATAACATTAAACCAGCTTCCTGTTTTGGTGTCTGCACAGGCGTTTCATTGCTTTGTGTGAAAAAGTCAAATTACTCTCCAACATCTTGCCCTCTCCATTCTGAGGAAGACTAGCCAAATATATAGAATGTATTAAAATGCATAAACTATGGATTTGGTCATGTCATGAGCAAGATGATGAATACTTTGAGTGGCTCAGATTATCTAAAACTATTATGATTCAAAGGGGTATTTTGCTGAGTGAATTGTCTCCTTGGATGATGGAATAACCAATAATGTGTTACCACAGAGGGCCACTGCCTGAAGGCCATGAACTGCACTTAGCACTGGCTTGGTCAGAATTTCATTCAAGTCCATGGATCATACCACTGCATCAAGGGCAACATCCCTCAACAGCCCCTTGCCCCAATTACCCTACTTTAAATACTGTCCTGCTTGTTCTAGGCTGCTCAGAGGAAGCTGCGTCAAGCCAGCACCAATGTCAAGCACTGGAACGTTCAGATGAACAGGCTCATGCATCCAATAAGACCTGGAGGTGAGCAAGCAACACAATACTACGGTGGAGTTAAAGGAGTGAGTGTTGTATAGTGTAGTGTTTCTCCATGGTAAGGGCCAAGGGTTCACAAATATTTTTAGACCACGTTTGCCTGGAAATCCCTTGCCTGTGAGAACCTTGGCAAAACACTGTATCCTTTTCCCCTTTGAAATCTACCACTGCATTAAGTCATTGTGTCATTGTTACACTTGTCAATAGTTCTCTTTTTGTATCCATGGTGCTTGAATTCCTAGAAGAAGAAAAATCCACAAATCATTTAAGGCTTCCACTACAATTCATTTGTGTTAACTCCACCAAATGTACTGCCTTAATATGACTATTTATGATTACAGAAAGAAATCCATGCCAAATTGTTTATTTCTATTATTGAATGCCACATAAATGAAACTACAGACAACAGAGCAGCCCTTGCAATTTACAGGCCATTGTCTTAATTTTAGTAATTCTTTTAAAGCTACTCTTGGCTCAGATTTTTGATGTAATTAGGTCACCTGTGACAAACTGCACCTCTTACACGTCTTGGCCTTTTTAAAAGTATTCGTTGTAGAGATCAGTCTGCTTGGGGCTTGTGGTTTGGGGCTGAGAGACACACGCACTCACACACACACACACACACACACACACACACACACACACACACACACACACACACACACACACACACACACACACACACACACACACATACAATATAGTCAAAAGCACTGACACATACAGAAACGTGCACACACAAGCAAAAACACTGACATATACAGAAAAGCACACACATACACATATTCACAAGTGTCTTTTCTCTGCAATGTATTCATACTAATATTAATATATTTGTATATTCCTTTTCTCTAAATTATAGCAACATTTAATTTCTGCTCACCTGGATTCAGTATAGCAAATGTACTTAACTATGTAGCCAACATACAGGGAAGGTGTTTGCAGATAGGTGATCATACATCTAGAGTCCTGAGAATTCTTACTAAATTCCACTGTAAATTTCAGATGTCCTGTGATAAATTGAAAGAAAACAAAGAAAATAAATGAAGGAATGTCTAAGGTAAATGACAAATATATAATCTATTAATTTGAAGGATAAAATTTGTGCATCTTTCACAAAGGAGGACAGGGTAGCTTCTAATGATTTCAGGTTATAGTCAATAAACTGAGAGTTTCTTTTTGTTATAAATCTAATCACAGTGACTGGCAGGTCTGTCAATATTATTCAATAGAACAAATAATGCACCTCAACTTAACTTTGTTGAATCACAAACTCCATTACATATAACTTCACTGGGGGTCATTAAAATCCAATGCTGATCCAAATGACAGTCGAGACATAAAGAGCTCAATCCTTCTTTCTTTCTCCTTATTTATTTCCAGAGAGAAAGCCATCCATTGGGGGCTCCTCCTTCTCCAGTGTCCGTTCAATGTCACTGAGAGACACTGGGCTGCGACTGCATCAACGGTCAGAGGACAAGGGAGATGAGACCAAGGAGAATGTGGACAGCAGTGGTGGGGGGGGTGAGAGGCCTCTCTCACAGGCCTCCAAAAGAGATATGGACATCCCCTGAAACCAAAAACTGAAAGTCTACAAACTGATATGGAATTCATGTTGTGTCTTAAGTGTTTCTCAAAGGACATATCAGGCCAATGTAAACCAAGTTTCAGTTCTTATTGTGGCCTCAACATGAGAGCAGACAAGACCCCATTCACATTTTACAGCTTAACAGGGACTTGTACAAGTTACACAACATTATCACAGCATAAGCACATAGCCCACCTCCAAGTGCTGTTTTTTTCTTTCTCAGAATTTCCAGGCCCCAGCAAACTTGTACCCAGGAGACAGGCATGAAAGGATTGTACATTTTCAAGGAAATAAAATTATATTAGTTGGTGTTTGATTATATTTTTATGTAAGGTAGTTATATCTACTTTATATTAGACTTTTTTTTGTCATTTTAGGGCCCTAAAACATATGACAAAAATAAAGGAATTTTGATTTTTATGGGTAATGGAAGGCTGAGGGAGAAGGGCTGACATAAAGTGTATGAGTAGTACACTTTCTGTTTTTGGCATTGTACAATATATTTTTGGGAAGAGGGTTGAAAGTTTTTGGATTGCAATTAACATTGTAAAAAACATTTAAATAAATACATTTGATAGCACCTGAGAGTATCCATTGCTTTTTTACAGCTAAAATTTAACAGTATTTTGAAACAACACCAGATGTTCGAAATGAAAATACCTGCTTTCTACAACAGACCTCATAGCTTTTGTGGTCAGTCTCTTAACTTCCTGCTTCCTGTTTAAGTTTGCACTTTGGAATTGAGCTTTACAACATCTTTAAATTTGCCTCATTACCTATACAGTATGAAAAATATGTAAGTAACATAGCCACACAGTGTGTGGCAGAGCATAATTTCACTTTTGCAGAATCATAATCCTGTATGTTTTACAGGACGGCATCTTTGAAAAATTATTGGATTAAACTGTAATGCCTCAAAACAGTTTCCTTTTGCGCTCTTCAAATCACCATCAAACAGTAAACAAGACAGACTTTGATGAACAGAGGCCCCCTACTGGCAGCTTTAATTCATGGACATAAAGATGGAACGATTATGAATGTATACTGAAAGAAGAACTGTATTGATGTAATTGCTGATAGGCTAGTCTCCTTCTGAACTGAAGCTGTTGTTTGGATGAGTAACATTTAAAAGATTAGTGTTTTAGAAAGACACACAGTATCTTCTCTGTGGCAGGATTTTGTGCAGCTATCTTCTCCCAAAGAAATACACATTTCTGCAAAGGTGCTCCACTTGTCTTGGTTTGCTTTCTTCTTTCTTTTTACTCAAACATGACCTCCCCAGTCTTGACTTTTTACCCATTTCATTTTCTAATTCAACAATAGTACCTTGTTGGTAAATGCCATAAATCTGGGAGGCAAGCTTGATTTTTGCCAAGTCACAATTTTCGCTCTGTTCACATTCTGTTAGTGGCCTGTTGGTGGTGAAGAACATATAACCACCAAATGGCACAGTAAATAGCAGTACTCTTACTACATTAATGATTTTTCATTTATTCCTAATGTTTTATTTTCTAATTTATGTTACAAATTAGTACATATTTTCTGGAAAACCTACATTGATTGGCTTCCAGCTTGGTTCTGTCTTAGTGGTGCCCTCCAGTTATTGCAGGTAATTGACCCAAAAAAATATGACCCAAAAAATGTTGAATCACTAAAGTTTGAGGCCTAAATAGCAACTTGAAACTTGAATCCCAGGAGATCTTAATTAGTTAGAAGTAGCAAGTAAAGGATTTTTTTAAATGTTTATCTTTAAAGTTAGGCCACAATTACAAACATTTATCAGGATGAGACACATTGCTTCCTTGTCCATGATGGAGGAAAAAATTGTGTGTGCTTTGAGAGAATTTCATTGTGTTCACAGATACCATCCCAATGGCTATAATCAGGATCACATATTTACACTACTATCAAACTAATTAAAGACATTTCTGAGAGTATTGTACCATCAGGAATAGTTTCTGTGATCTAATGATTGTATGAGGATAGTGGCAGATGTTTTAAGCTGAGGGGTGACAGAGAGAAGGAGATTGCTGCCACTAATTGTTGTTAAATTCAGCTGCCACAATTGTGAAACGATGTTTCTTCCTTTCCTGGAAGTATGTCTTTTTATAGGTTCAAGTGTTTTTTTCTTCCTTTTCATGCACATAATACATGCAGTACTGTAATGAACATACCTGTAACTTCAATACATAATCTAATTCAATTTAATATGGTAGACAGCAAACTATCTAAATAATGACTGCATTAAATCTAGTTCCCCTAATTATTGTTATATCACTCACCAGAAAGGTTATGGATATTTAAGAGGCAAAGAAAATGTTGCCTCCAAACCAATGCCCATGTGCAGAGTAACATTTTAATATGTGTTGATACAGGAGAACGTTAACAGTAAAATACTATTATGTACTGTTAATAATTGTCAGCAACCAGATGTTGCTTAAAACTTAGCCAGGTGCATTTACTGCCTCATTAGCACCTTGAAAGAGCTAGTTAGTTCTGGTGTATCCCAATACTCAATAATGTATTCTCCTTTCCTCAGCTACCACAGCATCTCCCTCCCTCAAATATTAGGACACCTTGGGGGTGAGGTGATGAGGTGGAAGCGGAGGAAAGGATACATTCTTCAAGTATTAGAATGCACCCTTAGCCTGACTTTTCAAGGTCATTACTATAAGCCCATACATGAATGTGTCTGTTGTAGCATAACACTTCAGAGATGGTGCAACAGTAGGGATGATGTTGTTTGTTAAACCAATTGTCGGTTACTACTTTTGCCTATAATGATATGTACACAGGCCATAGGCAAACGTTTCTGGGCCAACCAAATCCACTCTCAGAAATCTCAGTGCACCAGTAGGCCTCTAGGCAGCCTATGCCAAAAATGAATTTATGTTTTCCAGACAGTCTGTAATAAATTGAGTGTCTCATGTAAGGACTTGTGACTAGATTTTGTATGCAATGAGGTCATCAGCTTGCCAATTTGTTTGACAAATTAGACAATTTAGTTCACCTTACCTTTCTTAGAAAAGAATGTTAATATTAGCTACCCAGTGTCATCAAAAATTGTCTAGCGATGCTATTTGATTTCAATTCAATTCTTTTGTCTAAAAGCAAAATCTTTGATGAATACATAGAAGTGCAAGGGAGGAAGAAAAATGAATCCATCAACAAATTAGAAGACCAGAGACCAGTTATTTACACACCCTACAATAAATAAATAAATAAATAAATAAATAAATAAATAAATAAATAAATAAACCAGAGGCTACAGTTTAAAGGTATACACAAGCCTTAGAATATATTGCTCTACACATTTCTTAAATACATTGCTAAAGAAGTGTATTACATTTTCGAAAAGGCATGGCTATTTAGAACATACGATACTACGTATTCTGTGTTTATTCCAAATTATGTTTTCATTACTAATATTAATATTCTAACAACTTGATAACTATACATGGAACTACAAATCCAAAAATGTATTGAACATACCGAGTGACAAAACGAAATTAATAATCGTTTCATCTTTTAACTCAGAAAGGTATAAAGTGGGTTAAATGGTCATCAAAAATTTTGCTAAAACGGCTATTACTAGTTATAGTAAATTAAAAAAAAGTGTTGATGACGACATGTTATCAACATCAACGTAACTATGTCACGCCACGCCGTGCGTATGCGTCTGCTCCTATGACAAACAGCGGCGGATTCCTGACAGGGCACACCGAGTAGGATAAGTTAGCCAGTGAACTAGCAAGGCGGATTCTTAGAGGAAAACAAAACTTGACGACTGAGCAAGTTGAATATCCCCTTTTACCAAGTTCAACAGGTTACATTTTAATTTTGAAATGGATCTTATTTGCCTTAGACCCCAAGGAGCAGCGTGGACAATATATGCGCAGGAGAATGTGAGAGAATGATTTGGGGGATTAGGTAGCTCACTTGCTCGCTAGCTGTACCAAGCTAGTTATTAAAAGTGATGATGCTTTGGAATTGAAATGACTTACATATTTTTATTTACTTAATTTATGAGGCGAAAAATAAGTAGACGTATACGATTGGAAATATCTAGCTAGCTCTTCAGTAAGTGAAAAGTGTCTACTTTTCAGAAACGGCGAAAAAGGTAAGAAAAAACACCAGTTTACCCTTGCGAATGTGAAACACTGTGCGTCTCTCAATCAGTGAAATCGGGGTTGAAAAACGGGGTTGGCATTTCACAGCACAAACTGGTCTTATTGAGACTTATACAGTAAGTCCCTGTGTGGGTGCCTCTATTCCTAACCAGGGCCCCTAAATACCAACATAGTTTGAGGTTAGTTCTAACTAACATTAATGTTAGCCAAGCGCGTTAAACCGTGATCTGTGTGTTAAGAAAAATGGCATCGTGACGCTAGCTAACTGGGTAACGAATTCAAGTGGAACTAGTCGTGGGGACAAAGACATTTTGTACTCTGTTGTAAAGCGTCGATCTATTAACATCACGTGAAGAACTGGTTCGTTGTCGACTAGTAACCACGATGTTTTTGTTTTGAAATAACATCAACGGAACGCATTGTATATGGAATACTAGCTAGCACTAGACCAATAGGTCAAGTTGTTATAACAGAGACAACGTGTTGTAGGAGCTTACTCCGTAGGTTTAGTAAACCGTGCTATGGTTGCGTTCAGCCAGTGCGTATAACGAGTTTAAACTCGAAATATAACATTTTAATCCCATTTATCGCAAATGTGTGAAGTAACACTGTGGCCAAAATTTTGGAGGAGACACTATACTGAACCATGGCATGCTAATGCCTTTCGGACAGTTTATTTAGTCCTAGCAATGACTGTAAATCATGCGGGGCATTGCAATAGCACATTGTTTTTCATCAGCCGGTATAACTGAATGCACTCAAAAGGGTGCCACAGAACGTTTTGCACAGGTGATGATGGGAGGTGGAGTCAAGAACTTGTCAAAAACACTTAATGGCTCTGAACCTCTAATTATAATCACTGTGAAATATTTTTGTGATGCTCTAATTTTTTAATGCGTTTTGATTATTAGAATCTCCCTAGGATCCCTGCTGCTTATTTGCATCTTACAACACAAATAGTATAAGCATTAGATTGTAGTATCTGTTGCAGTTGTTTTTTTTAAAAACAATATCAATGTCCTTGTGCTTAAGCAAATAAAAACACACAACCACTATGGTCAGCTGGACTGTAGCCTTCTAGGCTCAAGGTCAACCACTTTTAAGACTACATTGCTTCATGGACACTTTATGTTGTACATTGTTTCAGTGAAACTTGTGGGCTGAGTTTACTTCCTAAACCTTTACACTTTTATGCTGAGTCTTGGGGTCAATGGTTTACATGACTTTTCCTTCCTGTTAAGCCTTGTGCCTCACTCCTCACACAGTGACGTGCATGTCTGACCACAGGAGGAGGCCCATTGTAGAACAAGATACCATAACCACAGTCTGAACAGTACACCCTTTTGTTCCCATCTTCAATGGTCACTTGAAAAGCAGCAAGGTGTCAATGAAGCCACAAATACTGTTAGGCAATTGCTTGTGTACTAAAGAGACTGAGGTGCAATCTTTAGCAGGTTGTTTTGGTCTCTGAAGTCATATTGCTGTCTGTTATATGTGTTTGGTGCTGTCAAAGGGATGTTTATTTGAACAGGAAATGCTGAGTATATGTTAGCATAAAAACTCAGACCACAACCTCATAGGTTAAGAGTTAGTCATGACATATATTCCTGTTCTCACATTGACCACTTCATGCTAAGAGACACTTTTGTTCAATGGCCAAACTGGGTGAGAAGGAGGTGGTTTGCATGAGCTGGAAGGGGATCTTGGGTGCTGCAGTTGGCTGAAATGATACCATGTGAGAAAAGAGAATAAAATGGGCTCTGCCAGGAAGAGTGGTAGAATTTGTAGTGGGTGGCACATCTGTCAGTGATGCCCTGGGAGTTGTTACTTTGCTGAATTTCAGAATCCTCTGGACAAAATAGTGCCATGTCAATATTTGAGAGGACAACCTTGTGGATATAAGTGGATTGTGCACTTGAAGCTAAAGATTTTAATTTTGGAGAAAAAGTCATGGACTATGGCCACTGCATACAGGATCATCATGTTCAGAAACAGACACACAACACACACACACACACACACACACACACACACACACGAAAGAGGTGACCTTGAGAAGTAGGATTAGTATTGAACTTGCTCTGCTGATGGGGGAAAAAAACCTCACTTTTTTCCCCCCTCTACACTCTAGGATGTGGACCAGGCATCACCAAATAGCGGCCCTGCGGGCCAGAACTGGCCATCCAAGCAGTTTTCTCTGGTAAAAAAAAAAAAAGGGGTAAAGCATTGAACGCTGTTAAACCATTTTATATATAACTAATATATAACCAATTTTATTTTCTGCATCACAGCAGGAGTGGTCTGAGCATGTCAAAGACTTCGCTCTGCACATGCCGTGTATGATATTATTGGCCCCATTGCCTTTGAAATAAATAAGCAATGCACAATGACTGATTTTCAAAGGAAATTTATTAAGGCTGATAATAATAAACTGAACTCCCTCTCTTTTTCAGCTGAAGTGGAACATAAAGTGCCTCTCTGGGCATGCCAATTTTAATTTTTCAGTCTTTCATTATCTCTCCTTTTGTTCTGGATGTTCCTGCTGGCTTTTAATTCTTTAGGATAGGATGTGTTAAATGTTCCATTTACTCTTCTATGACAGCGACTGTTTCAGTACAAAGTAGATTTTCTGTATAAGTTTTCCCTTCGACAGAGACATTTTTGCTAGATTGTTTTGCTGGCTAAATTGCAGTGTGCATTCTTGTTTTGCAACAGTAAATGTCACGTTTGGCTGTAAATACGGTGGATTCTCATGAGATAAAATATGTATTTAAATGATTTGCCTGTCTGTAATGATATATTTTTTATTCTTATATTTTAGTTTTACAGGTATTTTTTTTATTTGTAATACCAACATGTATTGAGTGCAACATAGGCTTGATAATTTCTTATCTTGCATTGATACACTTTGACTGGGGAAAGGCAGGTTTAAATTAACTCAGTTATTAACATAGGACCTGTGTCACAGATGTGAATTGCAGTTATTTTGTATATTATATTAATAGCTGTATGTTAGTTGATATACAGGCCCTATCTTGTTTCAATATAAAGCCAATTAGATCCATTGTATTCTTGCAGATACATTGAAAATAAAATCAGTTCATTTGTAAATTAAACAGCTTCAATCATTTTATGGAATAATTTATCAAAACAATGCATAGAATACACTCATATCCAGCCTTTCACAAACTTTAAATGAATTTCTTTAAACTATGTTACTGTGATTTGTGCCTCCACTGGGCAGCCTCAAACATGAGTAGTTTGTGTTCTCATGGTGAAAAACAAAGAAAAGTAAAACAATAACATAATGTTTAATCTTTGAATCACACTAATTATTATCCTGGTGAACTGTGAAGGTCCATGACCTTGAAAGACCATTAGAAGGAATGAGTGGTGGTGTAATTTAGGAAATCCATAGAATACCATAGCAGAGATGCTGTTCAGTAAGAAAGGATGAGGAATAGAAGAGTCTTGGATTGGAGTCTTGGGGAAAAAAAAAAACAAAATCAAAGGAAAGGAGATTTTTTTTTTAATGTTACAGCTTTATCATATAGCCTAGCCATCAAAAGGTGTATATATGGATGTTTTTTTTTTTCAGAATCAGGTTAACTTAAAATTTAAACAATTATCAATTAAATTCACCATAGAGTGCATGTGTACAATTAACTTGTGAAAGGGGTGTGTACATCAAGGGGTTTACAAATGCACTTCATATTTGGTTTGTTGAGCATCAGTGGCATACAAATTTCACAACATTTTGCCAGCAAAGGGATCCAACAGTAGTTAAACGATTAGCTTGGCTAAGTTCATCAAAGGACAGTCCTACTGGTTTGATGTATCAAATTAAAACCTTAATTAATTTCACTGTTGGCTCTTCTGGTGTGTAAACCAGGAACAGGAATGAGAAAGGGTAACTTAACGTCTAACCTTTCAAGTTAAGTCTTGTCAGTTGTATAAAACAAGAGGAGAATTTTTTCCAACTTTCAGTTTTGCTTTGTGGGGAGTGAACACATGTTGTGATTAATTGATTATTTTTTATTATTTATAAACAAAATGGTAAGCAACATTGGTATCCATTTGCTTTAAATCATATGGATGTTTTCTCACCACAGCGCATCTACCTTCTCTCCATTAGCCTGCCATCATCTTTTCTGCCCAAAGTCCACAGATGGATGTCACAAAAGTGTCAGAATTTCAAAGACACTGGACTTTAAATACAGTAAATGACCCATCACAGTAAAGCCATTTAACCTCAGGTAATTAAATCCAGTGTGAGAAGTGCTTTGAGTCCACAATTTAGCTATTAAACTTAAAAAAGAAAGGTTCACCATTTTAAACAACATGTAAAGTTTTTCAGCCTTAATATCCTCTTTTCCCAGAAAGTGTATGTGTTTTTAAGGCACTCTTGCCATCCCAGTGGTTTGTGGTTTTGTGAGCATCATGAGTGTTTCTTCTTTTGAGAGATTGTATGGTCTGTTTATAACAGCCTGCTTCTCCATTTGAGGTTAAAATTCAAGACTTTGATTGCTTCAGGGAGTGTTTATGAAGGCCACATTCACCCTTGTTTTAGATCCAATAGTTGCATTGAATGATCACGTGAATGCTAAGATTGACTGGAACGGTGGTATGCAGGGGGAGAAAAATCAATGTGTGTGGGGTGTGTTCATGAATCTGTCAGTGGATGTTGTCTGCATGCTTGCAAAAAGAAGTGAAGCTTTACATTTATATTTTCCTTCAGTCATTTAGCAGATACACTTACCTTAAAAAAGTGCATGCAGTAGGCAGGCACACCAAGCTGAGGCGATAACAAGTTATCAGCGCCAAAATTAATTTTGATAATTGCCAAACTCCCCAAAATGTAGATTTTAGGAAGAAAATGAGCATGTGTATTTACTTGGTAAGTTAAATGAAGATTGAACTCCAGCCTAAATTTAAGGATCAAATGCATTTGTGTGTCCCTTTTCATTTGCCTTTTTATTTGATGTGCAGCTGAATTAATTTCAATGTCTTCTTTTTAGAGAGTGCTTTGACAGTGCATTACTGATAGAGTGTTTCCCTTTGATGCAGTGTGCCCACAGAGACCCACTGACAGTTCAGACTTGTCCTCTTTGAAACCTGTCATACTGGTTCTCAGAAGCCATCAGGCCGCTCTCATTATATCCAAGGTTTCTGATTGGCTTTAGCCACTCGGCCGTTCCCGACTTCTTTGTGTATTAATCACACTTGACTGTTGATACGCCTTAGCTCTGGGAAGAGTGTACCAGTGTGTGAAAGGTGTGTGTGAGAGTTCAACACTGAGCTACAAAGCTTAATTTGATGCTTTTCAAATCACTGGAGGCTTTTGTACCAGGCAACCTGTTTTAATCAATATAGTCATAAAAATATTGTTCTGTAAACCAAAATGTTGGGCATACAAAAGAAGCATATTTCGTTATGCAACCCTTAGGAGCTGTTTAATATAGCAGTTTGGTGTCTGTATATTTATTAGTCATGCATCACCTCTTACTTGTTGATTAACAAGCATCGTAGCAGCTAAAAACAAAAAAAATGCACAAGGGAACTAAGCATGTTACTACCGTGGCACTTACTAGTAATGTAGATGTATTTAAGTAGTATAATGGAAGATCTTAAAGGTGACTCTGTAACCTTGGACAGGGCTAAATGTTTATATAAACAAGCCTGTGAAGAGGGGCAGCTTCCGATTATTTGATACATCCCAGTGGCTTGTCCAAATGACGGCACCAAGGCCAGTCTGGAGCTTCCCTCACCATTCCACACTGACAGTAAAGATCAGGTTTCGCATGCTTTACATTAGTTGAGCCAACAAGTACAGGGAGAGCTTGGCTTGGCAGTAAGAGTTCTCTTGCCATGAGGCCTTAACAATTGATAAATGTGCCACTTCCATAGTCATTTCTGTGTAGCCTTGGCAGTGTCTCTTTTGCCTTACATCTTATTTGGTTTGTTGTGTTGTTTTACAAGTTAGCATACTGTGGACTTTTTTTTTTTTTCAGTTTTAGATATGCGAGAACCACTGTATTGCATTTCTGTTAAAACAAACCTTTCCGGGTTTGCATAGATTCATATTGTAAGTTCAAAATCCATCATCAAAATGTTAAACTCATATGGCTTCTCATGTTTACAGACTACATCTATGCCAGTTGCAGCAATTCTTCATGCATACATGTATAGTTTTGTTGTAACTTACCTGGTTTTTTTTTTATCAGGTTGGGGAAATGAGTAGGGGGGCAATCGCTACTAGACTATAGGGCCCAGTTATACACGAGGGCAGTAGTTTAACTGGGTGAGCCAGCCCAGGAATTAACTGTTAACTACACTATTTTAACTGTTTTCTTGCCTGTTTCAAAAGGAATGGTACTTTTAAAATAGAAATGATGGCCTTTGAAGTTTTAATATGCTGCTCATAGCACTTTTACCTAACTTTTACTCGCTGAACTTATACTATAGTCTTTAGCATTATAAGCAGGAGTAGAAAATTCTCACTGAAACATTTTTTTATACCAGTTGCTGGCCAGACAATAAACTTTGATATTTGAATTCAGTAGGATAATCCTTTACATTGCTAAAGAAGGAAGTGTGGCATCAGAAGCAGGGTGTAAGACTAGGACAAGCCCTATTTTGCCTCGCAATCTCAGTGCCCTCAAGGACATGCCCTCAGTCGCAACTGGAATGTGCCACTGTCTTCCAGAATTCCTAATCCATCCTGAAATGCCTGTGGACTTAAATCCACAGATTAACATGGATTTGGTCATCTACTCAGAAAGTCCCCCCTTCTGTGAACAGTGTTATAATGGATGCAGAGCTTTTATTTTTCTACATGTAATGGAAGCCAGTAGTGGAGAATGGCCCTACAATCCCAGTGACTGACTTTCAATGGCGCTTGTCTATCAAGTTCATAGGCAAACCTTTACTTACCCAAAGGTAGTGGTCTTATTCCCAGAAAGGAAAATGCTTACCTGTTATTTGCACATATGGTAATCACGATAGCATAGTCATACACAAAAAGCACCATGACTGGAATGAGTTAGTAACTGTTTTAGGTGTTTCAGCCATTCATATACTGCCACATACACTTATTTCAAAAACAACACCTAAAAACTTTTTACTTAGAAAGGAATTTTCCACTTCCTTTGGATGCTCATAAATCTTGCAGCACTCATCAAACTTACAACAGTGTTTGTTTGGCTGAGAGATATTGCTGTTAACAGGAGTTGGTTATGCTTTTTTTTTCTCAAGACTGACTCATCATAATGAATTATTCATTAAAGAATAGATTTTTCTGTTTTTTTTGTTGCATGCTAATGTGCTGACCTAGTGTTGGCGGTGTTCTAGACTAGATTTGACCATGGCACAATATAGCCAGTGAAGCACTGTCTCTTGCCACAGTGAAAGTGTCAAATTTACAAACTGTCCCTCACACAGCAGGTGAGTGTCTATTAAAGAAATCGTGGTGGGGCATGAATTTGGACCAACCCCTAATCTGCTGTGGGTTGTCATGCATCTGAAAATATCTGAACTGAGTTGAACATGTATTTAATGACAGAAAAACATTCTGTGGTCCTAGTAATACTTATTGGTAATGCAGTGTAATGTCATTTCTGTTCTGGTAGCTTGAAGAAGGTCCACTGCAAAGAGTATAAGTACACCAGATTTTGCAGAAGGTCTGTTGTCAAAAGGGCTGGAATGAGCATTCTTACATTGGGGGAGGGTGTTTTGATGGTAGCCAGAGTTTTATTGGAGATGGCTGTAAGAATGTTCACTGTATTTCCCATGTATTATGTATTTATTACAGAAAATTATCACAAATTTCCTGTTTTACAGGACATCATATATCTATCATCTATCATAATTTGGCAAATGTGGAACAGTTAACTTTCCCCGCTATTTTATTGTACTTGCCCCAGGCCATCAGACAAATTTTAAGGTCCGTCACTGAACCCCTCATTGTACTTCTTTATCCAAATTCCTCGGTCTGGGATTTGGCATTTGTGGTAAATATTTTTCCTCTCATCATACACTATAGCAAACACTTTTTTGTGAAGTCAGTTTTCTTGTGAAATCATGGTTGCTCTTGTAGTTGTGGATATGCTGCAGGGAAGTTGGGCTAGTCTTATTTGCAGTATGTTTACTGCAATTTTTCCAGCCCAGATATCTTTGTTTGATGAGTATTACCCGGTCCTGACTTGTGGCTTCATCATGTTTTTACATATCTTGGTTACTGAAAATGTCTTTGGAACTAGTTGTGACTGTGAATTTTCATTAATACTACATGTAAATCAGCTGTTTACTCACTGTTGCAGAGATATGACTTCAGAAAGAAGATCCCAGTCTGCCGTGAGTGGAATCCCATCTCACCACCTAGTCTACCGAGGCTCATACCCCGGTATGTCAGAAAGCCATAGCCATTGTCTGTATGAGGGAAGTCTGAATTAAATTCTGATGGAAAGTATTACAAATTCATTACTTTGAATGAGCTTTTTTCATCCTTTACCCACCATAAAGATAAAGGGATATCCTGGTGTCCCACAACTGATTTGTCTTAGTGACCTAATTTGTCTAATTATTCCCTTCACTGGATACAAATAATACCCATCCAGACTTGGTAAAGTCCAGCGGTAGGGGGAAGGGAATAGTCTGTGTCTGTGGGTAATTATGTATGAGGAGTACTTAGGCAAAAGCTACACAAGTTCTACACCCTTCTCAGGTCTTAAACAGTGCACATTAGCTTATGACTTTATGCACTTCTTTTCCTTTCCCAGTCATACTTTTTGTGATGTTCATTTTGTTTTGTACCATTTAGTGCTTGATTGTTCCTCCATGTAAGGTTCTCGTCATTTATTTATCATTTGGCAGTTAGGTAAATTCTGCACTCTGGGTGCTTCTGTGGCAGCCGATGAGAACTTCCATAACAATCAAACTGAAAGGAAAACAATACAATGTACCCCTCCCTCCCTTTTCCCCACAGATGTCACAACAACCTTACGAACAACAGTCCAATGAGTTGGTGACAGGACCTCTTCCAGTCATGTAAAACTCATCACTCACTATTTGATTTGAAAACCAGTAGCAGACCAGCCTCACAGATTGTTTGTAATTTGTTATAATACAAATTTATATGTGAAAAATGGGTTGGAAGTGCTTGATTTTTCTCACAGAATTATTCTGTATGCACCAAAAAGCCTCTATGCACTGGGCAATTAGCCATATTTTATAAAAAGTTATGTCTATTGTACCTTTGAATTTGAATTATGCATTTGCATTTTTTTGGTAATCCTCATATTATACAAATGGTCATTATTGATTATGAGCTGTGAGAATCCATATGACAGAAACAAAGTACCTTGCCAGGACAAGAGCATGGTGGCTAGTCCACCTGGCTTCATGTTTTCCATAGCTTTCCTCAGCTTTGACTTGAATTTTGTAATTCCTTTTTTTTTTTCCTTTGTGCACCTCTCCTTGTTTGGAGCATCTGATCCTGATTCACTTTTCTTCCATATGCCTGGCAGGTTGCCTCCCTTTATCACTCACACTCATTCGGAACAGGCTTCAGGGTTCATCCCTCAGATTAAAAATGGCTGGCTGGCTGCTTGCATTTCAGGCTAATCTGCTCTTATTTAGTGCAGGAAAATGAATAAACTCTTTGGTGCTATGTAAGCTGGAGATTATCAAAGGCTTATAAGTTGGCCATTGTGGTACAAATCTGCACGCTATGTGTACATTCACTGCATGGCTTGTGCAATTTATTGATCTGATTAATGCAACATGCATATTCTTTATCTTGCATAAAACGTGCGTTTTTATCTGAGCTTTAAGACGAGAGATTAGTTGAGGTAACATTATTGAGAAACAAGGGATATGGAGTGGTGTAGATTGGTGTTTTATGGGCTGTGACAATATAGACACTCTCACCTGAGTGCTGTGCTGTCAGCCAATGCCTCTTTTCACTGTGTAGTCCACTTAGCTGAACTTTTCAGTCCAAGTGTCAGAAAAGTAGACTTCATATATAGCAGGACTGATCAACCAGAGAAGACTGTGACACACAATGAGATGGGATTGTGTTGTCGCAACTGAAACCCTCTGTCTCTTGGAGACAATACAGGCGTTTATGTGCCAGCCGTAGTCTCCGCTTGCATGGTCAGAACGTGATATCAGACTGTGGGGCACATCCACACTGGAATCCAGTGTCTTAGTAGGATGAGCCACCTAGCAGCTCCTGTAGTGGCATGTTTTAATGAAAGCCCTGCAGTGTGAATTGGTTAAGGAACGTTGGGCCAAACAGAGAAAACAAAGAACTGTGGCTGCTGCCTGAATGGAGAACTGAATCCCACTCTTAGTTGTACACATTGTTGGTGTTTTTCTGCATTTTACTGTAACTTTCCATGGCACCCGTCAAAGTAAATCTCTTTACAATTAATTTTTCCACAGCAACATTTCTTTTCATGAATTCCAGTGGAATTCTGCATGAGCTTGTGAAAGGCCTTGTGACAATTCTGAAATTATTCACAGAATTGGTTTCAGAGAGTCTCACAATTCATTACGCTGCCAGCCCACAGTCCCTGTAGTGGTCAGACACCTTGTAACAAGCCCTGCAGAGCAGCAGTGCTCACGCTGAGCAGATAAAAGTAGGGGCACAGAGGGCCATGTTATGTGTAAAGAACCACTGCTGCTGTATGCATGTAGACTCGGGCAAGTCTGTTAGGGGTGGCAGTCACAGTCTAATGACAGTATTATGTGTGTTCCATTTGCTGAAGGATTTCATCCCTCACATGAATTCCATGTTTTCTATGTTCAAATATAGAAACATAATCATCTCTAAATGTGTATGTCCAACACATAGTGGTGAAAATCTGAATGCAGTCTTAACTGCTGTGATGTGTTTTTTTTGCTAAAAAAGCACTTAACATTGAAAATATAAGGTTAATAAAGGTTGATAAACAAGAGACCATGTTTTTGCTTGAAAATATTTGTGTTCTCGTAGGATGAATGAACTCAATGGTTGTATAAACTTCTTCCACTCAGGTCAATGTTCAGTCAATCAAACTGTATTTGTTCTTTGGCATTTTTGTATTTGTTTGTCATGACTCCCTGCTAGGGCATTTCTGTTTTACTTTTGAGCGAAGGTGCTCAGCTTCCATTGCTGCAAAAATGTCCTGTTTCATAAATTGATAACAAATTAAATGAATGCTAAGTTATGCAAATGAATGCTGTATTTAATCAGAGTTCCCAGCCTGATATTCTTCTTATGGATTTATGTGCTACATTCTTTTCGGTTCATTTTTATACAAGTGAAAGTGTTGAGACAGAACATTTACAGGGCTGAGTGAGAACAAGAAAATCAGACAGAAAAAGCTTAAAATATTACACATCATTAGGCCTACACTGTTTGTTTATACAATTTGCCTTTCTCTTAGAAAAGTGCAGTTCTTTTAAAAAAGTTGGAGTAGAGAATATATTTGGCATCTCAGAGACACAATTTTCACACTTCTGCAGTCTGTGTTGACCTTTTTTTCACATTACTTAATTCATGAGTGGATAATTTCAACCTGGTTCTGTTGTGTTTGAAATCATGTTGCGGTCATAACACTATAAGGTACTGGTGGTGATTAGATGAACCTTTTCACAAAGTAGGTCATCCACAGTCAGCAGGCAGTCTACCATCTTGTGGGCTTTGTGCACAGAGAGGCCGCCCCAGCACAAGGCCAGTGGAGTAAAGTGCAGGGCTCAGCACCAGAACCTGGGAATGTGGGGAAAGGTCAGACCTGATAACTGATACCGAACGTCTTCAGACAAAACGAGACGTTCAGACCTTGAGTGGTTGACAGGTGCTGGCAGCTCTGCTCTGCCTCCATCTCATGCGCATGTGCAGGTGGCTGGAGAATAACGTGTTACATGCAAGCCTGGACTCACTCAGCAGTGTCCCAGGGAGCTTCACATTTCATTAAATATTTTTCTGCAGTGGACGCCCTTGTCCAGGGCTGTCTGCTACAGTCCCAATCTCACCTTTTCCCATCCTTTAAGTACTACACCACATGCTGCCCTTGAGAGCAGCAGTACTTTTTAACTCACTTTTCCAAGCTTTTCAGAACCCAGAGGCTGGTCATGTTCAGCTCTACAGTGGATGAGTCCCACACAGCTGCAGAATAGCTTTCACCCTTGGATTTCCATTTGTTGATTTATCACAGGTTTTACTTGGAACCCATAGCAAATCCACTCCACACACAGTCTTTTTAAGTACATATATCAGTTCCAGTGCAGAGGAAAAGTAAACTGGAGTCCAGCCAAAAATGGATTGACAACCATCAGAGGGTGTACGAATGTGAAAAAGGACAGAAATGATGCCTGTTTTGTGTCATTTTGCTTTGCAGGATGGTGATGATGGCACCATGACAGAGGGGGCAGAGAGCTAGGGACTGGACACAGCACCATGGACGAGACTCAGCCAGCCACTTTGGGGATCAAAAGCGAAGACCTTGGGGAGCTGGGAGCAGCCACGGTGCGGGACATGGGGGGGATCTGCCTGGACAGTGGGGATGCCTCTCCCTACGGGAGCCAGGCATTGCCCGATGACACGGCTGGGGATCGGCCATCAAGGGGGACAGGGTCTGGCCAGAAGCCAGACCTGACAGACGCTCTGAAGGTGGCCAGCCTGTCGGAGATGGGCTCAAGGGATGATGGCAGGTGCAGTGGGGGCTCAGATGGGATGGGGCTGGAGGCCTCCCCTGAGGGCTTGGGATGGGACATTAGCTCACAAAATGGGGACAGGCCTGAGGAGGACCAGCAGGAGCAGGGCTGTAATAGTCACAGTACCCCAGGCTTGGATAGCCCTGCACCATCCAGCAGTTACACAGGTAAGACATCGTCTCCATTTTACCCATGCAATCACCCTGGGTTAACATATGACTCATTAAGATGGCGGGTATGAAGTCTGCCAGTTACCATGTTAGTGGGACATACCCCATATCTGCACAGCACCACTTTCAGGGGTTCTCAGTGTTATGTGTGTTCTTTGAGAAATTTGAAGTTTAATCTGTACATATGAATAGACAATTTGTAGTTGTGTGTCTGATGAAATTTAGTTTTTCACAGTTTCTGTTCAAATATGCAGATCGCATATACTTTTTTTTTTTTTTTTTTTTTTTTTTTTTTTATTCTTGCTGCTTTCATTTATTTACATAAACACTGGAGTTGTTTTGTGTTGTGTAATATTAGTCCCCTCAAATACCACAAAAATATAAGTCATGGTTAGGATGCTGTCCTTTTTGTAACTGGATTTTTCTATCTGTGATTCAGTTGAAATCCAGCATATTTCTATTGCAACTCTAGGCTACACTACTCTTTGATCTTCCAAATCCAGGTTCAGCAAAAGCACATTCCTATGCTACATTTCTCATTACACAACAGGATTCTTCCCAAAGAATTGTGCTATGCCGCAACGTAAAATTGTTATTTTTATTGATTTGGCTTCAAATCAGAAAATACATGAAAAGACTGAAAAGAACACTATGAAAACTGTGCATTTTGTTTTTTATATTTTAATGGCTTAAATGCGCTACATACACAATGCAACATACTGTACTAATGTAGATGCTGTTTTGCAAGTCAATTTCCTTCTACATAATTCCATTTTTAGATATTTCTTGTGACAGTACATTTCATGCAACTTTGGCTACACATGCAGCCACATAGTGTGAGGCATGTTGCCATATCAGTTTCTTTCCCTTAACAAAGATATACAGAAATATCCATCAGGTACATTATATTGTGATGGATTTAGAATATTGCAGCCAGTTTCCCATGTGGCTGTTCTTTCTCTGTCTTGTATATGTATTGGTTTATGATGTAAGTGAAATAGCTAAGCAAACAGTAATAAAGGCTGAGGCAGTGGCTAATGGCAATATTATAAGCTGGGTTAATGGCTAACAAGTCAGAAAAGTTTGCTGGCGACTTGCAATGGTGTAACCTCAATTTGGAACTGACAGTCAAAATTGACAAATTTGATGTATAAGATGTTCTGTTCAATTACAGAACTATTTTACTTTGGGTCTTCAGTTAAATCAGAGCAAGTGGAAGGTAAGGAATGTGTTTCTCATTTTCTAAATTCTTGAACAAGGCACTCTTCATTGGACCTGGAATGTGTGGCATTGATTAACTGAAATTGATGCATGCATATTTAAAACTTCATTGAACTGTATGGTTTTTATATGCTTTATATTGATTAAAATATTGATTTTTCATTTATATCAACAACGTTCTATCTGTAATGATATTGAGGATGACAAAAGCTGCATGGTAAGAAACTGTGATGCACAACACTGTCTTACAGTGTTAGTACAGTCTTACTGCATGTGTGTGTAAGTGGACTTTGACTGGTTTGTTGGGTATCTGACAGGTGGATAATACATTTCCCCCGTTGTCATATTCAGTTATCATTTGCAATAATTATGTGTACAACTAAAACCCATTTTAATGTTTACAAGCATTGGTGCATCACTGTATGCTGACATACTGAACTCTAATTAGACGTCAGGAAGTTCATGCCTTTTGATTGGACAAAACAATCCTGTCCTCTGATTCCCATTGTAAATCAGTGAATCTTGAAGTTGACTTGAAAGATAGAATTCCTGTTTAATTTTCTCCAGTTATTATGAATCTGAACATTATGATCAGTTCTACAAAACACACTTCAGTTCTGTCTCCTTTTAAATCAAAAGCTTATACACATTCAAAAATATGTGAAGGAAGCATACATAATATATGCTAATAGATTAGTTAAATAATGTTACATACTAGCTAATCATATTATTCCATAATCATAGTGACATTTGTTATTAAGTTGGTGGTTACAGCAAGGGGGTAAATACAGAGTTACTAGCATATTGAGGGCCAGAATGAGTCATTTTCCTTCTGCTTATCAGTGCCTGCATGACTATTGCTCCAGAGAGCTGGATCCCAGTGTTGGTGAAGAGTAATTAGCATAAGTCAGAGAAAAGGTCAGATTCTTCATTTTTCCTGCGAGCACCATTGAATATTTCTCAGCATTCTTGTAGTGTCTCAGCTGCCTCTGGAATGCTTTTGACAAGTATGAATACTGATACTAATATGCTTTATTGGTAAAGAACAACTCTGTATTATATGTTTTTTATAGTGTCCCTTTTAACTTTCCCATTAATGGTGGTGGCCTGATGGTTGCTCAAATGCCATCACTGATTGCTTTGTCTAATCATCAGTCAGGTGGTAGTACAGAATAAAGATTATGCAATGCTCAAAACTAGGCTTAGCTGTTTCAGTGAAAGGACCTTCTGAACAAGTCTTTTGTGTTGTCTTTGATCATGTGTATTTTTTTTTTAAGTGTAAGGCCATATTAAAAATTTGTCATGCAAAAGTAATGCATAAGACAACACCTATCAATAGCCACAGAATACCCTGACCTGTAGTTGAGTCAATTTTTAACCATTTTGTTAAAGGATTTCAGTCCCCATCACTCTGCACTATGGTATCTGTTTATCTTTCTGTTTTTGTCTGGAGAAATTGATGTATGCTGCACATTTATGTAAGAGAGTTGGATGAAATGGCTTCCTTTTTGAGCCTGATTTACAGACCCCTGTGCAGTGTGTTCAATGTTTATTTTACATAATATTCTTTTTATGTTTTCAACGATCTGATCAGTACCTATCCAAAAACTCCCACAGACTGTTTTGAACATCTGAACCTTGATTGGAAAGAAAAAATACTTTTAAAATAAAGCAACTGAAGCTAAAATTCAATAACCAGTAGAATACCTAATGTAATGGTGCTACTGTGCATGCATTTTTGAGAGTGACATTTTCTGCCCTATTTTAAAATGCAACCACAAACCGTCCAAATCATCACCAACCTTCCAGACTTCCACTGCTGCCATTATTTGCTCTGGCAGGCAGCCTTGTTTAACATTTGAAGTAGGAGAAAGGGCAATGGGTTTACTTTGGTTAAGGAGGACAGGGCAAAAATGTATATATGTAAGACATGTGACGTTTGCTGTTATCAGTGAGGACTTTGTTTAGAATTCAAGTGAAAACGAGGTCCGCTCCTTCAGAGTGTAATCCTATATTGAGAGGCTTTGAGGGGCCATTTTCATTTTAGTATTTGTTTTCCTTTAACTAAAGGTCAGATTACATGTGTCGGTTTATGAACTGTGAATTTAAAAATGTGCATGGTAAATATTCCGATGTGGTAGACCTGATTGCCTTGCACTCACATTGTCTATGAATGGAGAGTTAAGACTTTCCCTGGTTATGCATTTTGGCATTTTGGGAAAAAATATGAAACTGCACATTCTCTGCCTTCCGACCTCTCTGCTGGACTGGTCAGTGGTCAAATAAGGAAATTCTCTCCGAAATTAGTCTGAAAGTCCGAAATTAGACCATCAGTGTTGACATACCAAAGTGGCAGATGAGTGTTGACTGGCAACAACATGAAAAATGGGACATTTGGAATAACTGAGTGAATGAGAGATTATTATAATATTAAGAGTTTATAAACACTGGCTAAAGATTTTGTAATACATCTACATGTGCAGAGTTCCTCCGTCTCACTTCAAAACAGTGTTTCTCAATGTACATTTATAAAGGAATTTGAGGTCAGTGCACAGATTTCTTCCCCGCTGTCTCTGCAAAGAGATTTGTGAGCATGTGTCAGTCGGTCATTGTGTCATTGGTCACTGGGTCAGCAGGTTGGTTTCCATGGCTGCAGAAACTTGCTCATTTCCAAACAGCTCATCTGGCTCAACAGTGAAAAGGGAATTGAGTTACATAAACTGATTGGTAAGGCATGTGCACTTGAACTGTCTTTCAGATATGTTACTACACTGCAGGCCTTCAAAAAATATTTCTGAGGAACCACTGGCTCCTCAGAATTTTAGGTGTCATTTTTTATATGGAAAATAATTATTTTCTATGGACCAAAATACATATTAAACTATTGTAAATACAAAGGCTGCTTACTTTCAGCATGTTGAATTCTTCATTTAAAGGTGCTCCACAAGAGGATTCATGCCACATTCCAACTGAAAAGTATTCATTCTGAACTGACCTTAAACTGGGATGTCTGAGGAGGGGGCCCTGTCTCCCTCAGGAGAAGGGTGCTGTTGAATGGGGGAAAAAAAATAAACAAGGGAGACTACATTTCATAATATCAAAAATTGTCCAAATGTTTGCCTTTTTTGGAAGGTTTGGAATGTGTTTGTGAGTTGTAATCTACAGTTCCATACCAAACATTATTATTTGGAAAATGTGCCAGCAAGAAGAAAATATGACCAAGATTCCTCCAGTCAACGCTATCACCCAGCTTCATCACCCCCCTTCCATCCTGGCGATTCTCAGGAGTGTTAACTTTTTTGAAAGTTCAGATATAGTAACCCCAAAAAATGGGCCTCCCATCGATCATAGGCAATCTGTGAGCATAATGACATCTCAGTGTCTGTGAGTAACTGTCTCTATGGCTTTCTACAGATCTGTCTCAAACATCCTCACCCTCTCTATCGGACCAGCTGCTTATGGGCCGGGAGGAAACTACAGGGATCAATGTTGAGTGCAGAATCTGTGGTGACAAGGCCTCAGGTCTGCACTATGGTGTTCATGCCTGTGAGGGCTGCAAGGTGAGAGCTGCCACAGTGCCCCCCAGAGACTAGAAGAACTTTGCATCCTGCCATACAATCTTTTTTGCAGTTTAGTTTAAAAATATATGAGTAGCAACTATTAATCAGTTGTCATTTCAAGGTAATTAATGACATGTGAATATGCATGGAAATCGCCTACGGCAGCATTACTGCTGTGTGTTGTCGCTTTCAGGGCTTTTTCCGAAGGACCATCAAGATGAAGCTGGAGTATGAGCGCTGTGAGCGCAGCTGTACCATCCAGAAGAAGAGCCGTAATAAATGCCAGTACTGCCGCTTCCAGAAGTGCTTGGCACTGGGCATGTCTCATGATGGTGAGGCAGGAAGGGTATTCACAGCCTAATTGGCTTGTAGGGTTTTCATCATGCATGAAAATGTTTGTTTAAAGTCACAGAAATAGATTTATATCCCTTTAAAACTCTACTTAAGGACAGTTTATGTCCACATTCATTATTTAAGGTTAAATGGGTATTTTAATCACAATGTTTATTTGGAGAAGTAAAATTTTTGGTTTTCCTGCATGCCAACATTGACTCACTTTGAACCATTGACTGCCTGTGCTTCCATAGGTGGTGCAGTGGCTACTTTTTGCAAATAATATTGGAAATGGGATCCATATGCACATACAACCCAAAATTACTAACCAATGTCTTTAAGTATCCACGTGAGTCATACTCACTGCTGTTGTGCCTGGTGTGCTGGAACCAATTTTCCTGTAATGAAAATATGCTTTATTTTCTTTTTATTTTCTATGTTAAGCAATTCGATATGGCCGGATGCCAGAAGCAGAGAAGAGGAAGCTGGTGGCGGGGCTGCTTGCCAGAGAGACAGGCATCCAGAGCCCTGGTGGCACTGACCTCAAGTCTCTGGCTAAGCGAGTTAACAATGCATACCAAAAGAACCTCAACATGACCAAGAGGAAGGCGCGCAGCATCTTGACTGGCAAGACTAGCTCAAACCCGGTATATATGATCCAACCTCCCCCCCCCACTGATGCTGTGCCATCAGTTACAAATGTATACAACTGTTACTAAGTTGTCTACAAAAGAAGGCACAATTATATTTATCGCTTTGTAGAAGATTAAGTAGTAATTGCATGTACTTCTTGAAAAGGGTGCTCTGTGTATGTTGATTAAACATATAGAATGTTTATCACTGCTTATATATGCACTGCAGAACAACACCAACCTTTTAGTAGCATGGTAGAACTCATATATTAGTGTGCTGTTAAAAAGTCATCAACATTTTTGTGCAAAATGACACCAAAGTGATGCTGCACTGCTTTGTTTGCTTTCCAGCTCCACAGTGTGAAATTAGCCTTGTCAACTGTGTTGGCTACTAATATGAGAACATGTGAAAACGAAATTGCAAATCATATAATCTCCTACAGTTTTGTAGGAGATGATAGTCTGTGCATCCTGTCACCTATCTGTGAGCCTGTTTGTGAGTGTGGCCCCGCTTTGCCTCCTGCAGCCCTTCGTGATCCATGACATGGATTCACTCTGGCAGGCTGAGAATGGCCTGGTCTGGAATCAGCTGATCAATGGAGCACCCACCAACAAGGAGATTGGAGTACATGTCTTCTACCGCTGCCAGTGCACCACTGTAGAGACAGTCCGGGAGCTGACCGAGTTTGCCAAGAACATCCCAGGCTTCGTTGACCTCTTCCTCAATGACCAGGTAAGGCACAGATTAGTGATCATGGCAACTGAGTGAACTAGTAGTTATGACAGTGCTGGGGACTCGTGGACAGGGCAACTTTCTTTTGGGGGGTTCTTGAGTAGAGAGAAAAAAAGGTCTTAAAGCAGTTCTTGTTTTGTCTTTGGTAATCCAGTGCAATTTAAGCAATTTTACAAGATATGGCAAAATAAACTACTTTCCAGAAGGCTGTACACTACATGATAAAGAGACTGCAGCTTGAAGACTACCACTTGCTAAAAACAGAGCATAATTAAAATTTTGAATTCAGGGTACTGAGAGCATTGCATGGTATAAAGGCCCAGTCAAGTATTGTTGAGTTATAATCAATTAATTTCAGCCAAAACCATTCTGCTCGCTCTAACAGATAGCATTCATGTGTAAAATCATTTGGGGATAGTTACCTACTCATTGTCTAAAAGGACCAGCACTAATTTGATAAAGTTAATAATATCGAGTAATACTTCAGATTTGCAGGTAGGGAACATTTGTCTGTGCCATATTTTTAATAGTAAAATACTTACCTTTTCATATTTCTTTTTAGATCTATGTATGTATAGATTATACTTCACTATAATGAGGTTTAATCAAATCCTAACAAAAATGGTTATGTGGTTTTGCACAAGATTAATTGAAAGAAAGGGAGGGATTATAGATAATGCTAAATTCAGTTGTGTTCTGTGAAGCAGGGCATGGAGCTGTAATTGGCACTAAACATTATTTAACATATGACTGTATTTAGGACAAGGAACTATGAGTGAGACATCCCCGTACCGCTGATGTTATTGTCTGTGACCCCACTAAGGTGACGCTGCTGAAGTACGGTGTACATGAGGCCATCTTCTCCATGCTTCCCTCTCTGATGAACAAAGATGGGCTGCTGGTGGCCAACGGCAGGGGCTTTGTGACTCGTGAGTTCCTGCGCAGCCTGCGCAGGCCCTTCAGCGAGATCATGGAGCCCAAGTTCGAATTTGCAGTTAAGTTCAATTCCCTGGAGCTGGATGACAGTGACCTTGCCCTCTTTGTGGCTGCCATCATTCTTTGTGGGGGTGAGTGGTGTGCTATACCTTCCTATGGTCCTATGCAAGTGCCATACACAGAGCTCTTACACACAGTGCACACACTGGAACCTCTACATGCAGGGTCAGTATTGCAAACCCTTGAAGGAGAAACTCCTAAGGGCTTTTGGGTACCTTTCAATCAGTGGCTTTTAAACCAAGAACAATATGTGATTTGATTTGCAGTCAACTCTGGGCTGGCATATATGGAAAAAAATCTTTACTTAAAACCTTAAACCAAGAAAAGGTCTTTACCCATGTTATTCATATAGAGAAGCTTGCAATCACAAGTGTCAGACAAGTTAGATGAAATTAAATCAATCCTGTCAGGCCACGTGAGAGATGCTGACCCCATAAAACATTTAAATCTCACTGGGCTATAGCTGGCATCATTCATAATAAAGGACACCATATTACAAGTATGCATATTTTCAGTTTGGGTTTGAAGATTTTCTTTAATGTGATTTAAAACCTTTAAAACCAATTTTTACCAGGGGTTTGTTTCCCATGAATCAGAAAACATGCAGCTTGTACAATATTACTATTATTTGGGCGAATGGAGACCTCTTTAGCCGAGTTTTATAACACAGAATGTAACACAAGATAGCCTAATGTAGGGTTTGAACATATTAGCATTTTGAAAGTTTGAATAATAATACAGTGATGTCCTTGTGATATGCATTTATATTGTAACACTGATGTTTTCCTAATGTGTTGTACTCCTCTCTCTTCACCAGACCGTCCAGGCCTGATGAACGTGAAGCAGGTGGAGGAAATACAGGACAACATCCTACAGGCCCTCAACCAGCACCTGCAGGCCAGCCATCCAGACTCACCATACCTCTTTCCCAAGCTGCTGCAGAAGATGGCGGACCTGAGGCAGCTGGTCACCGAGAATGCCCAGCTTGTTCAGAAGATAAAGAAAACTGAGTCTGAGACGTCACTGCACCCGCTCCTCCAGGAGATCTACAAAGACATGTACTAGGCAGAGACTTTAATTTAAATAAGTATTATATATATCATCATATATACATGTGTGTTTTGTGGGAGAGGCATGGAATCATGACTGGGGAGCTGTTACAGCTGAACTGATGAGCCAGATGGATAATATTTAAAAGACTGATCATTTTTGGAGTTGGGGCAGGTGTCCTGAAGTGTGTGTTCTGGAAGAATACCACACACTGCAAACCAAGAATCCTCCATTTTCTCTTTTTTATGGATAATCATTGCTATTTTTGTAACTGATTTTTTAAAATACACTTTCTAATTGTGAAGTTTTTACAACCTTCCTTATCCCTAGGGTAGAGGATAGTAAGAGGTGGTGCTTTGATCAATATACCTGGTGTCACAGAGTTTTGGAGATGCATAAGAAGATCATTTGCCTGTCTGGATTTGTTACAGATCTTAATAGGACCAGGAGGTAAAGTTACATCCAGGTCCCTAATGTTGAATGGACAAGGAACCATTACCTACTCAGGGTGTTTGTGAAATGGGAGGAGGCACAACTGTACATCTGTTCATGATTCATGGCTGATATTGAGCCAGAAATCACTTGTCAGGTCACATGACCACAGTGGCACCCTTTCAGACTCCTTTCAGCCAAGCAGAGATGGGCCCACTTAGTTTACTGATAGCACACTATAACAGATCCACAGTTATTTTCCGCTCCCAGAAGTAATAATTTGTTTCAGTTGTTGCGGTTTGTCAAATCCATTGACGATGCACAGACACCTTTTTTTCCAGAGCACTTACTTATTTTTAAAAAATTTCAATATTGAAGTACTTCCTGGTACTGGCCTGTACCATTAAAGAAGAGTCAAAAGAATCAAAACATACCTCACTCCCATGATACTTGCAGTATAACCTTTATGGACAAACAAGATCCTTATAGACTTTCAATCCAACAGCTAATTTTGCTGATGTTTTTGTACTGTCGGATCAATTGGTTTTTTAACAAATAATGTCGGGGGGAGGGGGAAACTTGTAAACATAGTTCTCGAAGTATGTTTATTACCTGAAAGATTACATAACTGTTTATAATTAAATGGAAAAAAATATTTTTGTTTACATTTATAGTAGGACAGATTCTTCCCAACCTGATACTTAAGGTGATACTGACATGGATTTAGACTGTACCATAAGGCCATACAGTTAAGGCCAGTTTAAACCATACAATATAATAATTTTACATACTTTATTCACACCAATTTTTACAACTCTAAATAGTTTGTTAGATAAATATTCTCATACAAATTTTACCTCACTGACATCAGTGCGGGTGTAAGCCAATCATCATATCTAATGAGTACAAAACAGGGCAGAACTTGTGTGAGTTTCAGAGAACAGTGGGCATGAATTTGACCAGTAGATTAGGCTAAGTTTGTTGTGTGCCTCTGAGCCAACTGTCTGCAGTGCAATAGTTAGGCCACACTTTGGTTTAGAGGACATCACATGGAAGATCTGCACAGTGCAGAATATTTGGGGACAGTTATAGCTAGCTAATTGGTTTACATTTACACTAAGCAGTTCTGCTACATTTGCTAATGTGACAGACTATGTTGAAAAATAAATCCATTAGTCTATTTGTACCTGACATAAATACAGCAAGGCATGGCTGGAAATACAATGAACTGTTGTTACAGATGTGTTGTTGTCGTAGGCTGTTGCAGTCTGTCCTTAACCCAATTGCAGTAATGTTTTTATCTGTCAAAATGACTGATGTCATTTGGAATTTTCTGTCAAACATTCTAAAAACCGGTAAATGGCATATAATTCTCCATTAAAGGAACCTCTACTTATACAGTAGTTGTTACAAATATAAACAAAATGGAGAATGTCACTTTGGCAATGAATTAAAGAATGCCAGTATTTTACCAAGAGGTAATTACTCATACTATATGCTGAAGCATTTTATACGGAGTCCCTTAACTTTGGAGGTGAAACAGCAGTATCTGGTCTGGGACTCAAGCGTATGGCCTACTAGCAACCCCATTTCTCTGTCCATTGCTCCACACTATGGACTGACATATTTCCATGTAATAATGCACTTGTGTACCATTTGGTCCATTTAATTAACATTATTCTTACAATAATAATGTCACTCCATTCCCCATAATAAAATCCTAATTGTGTTGATGTCATAGTTATGGTCTTCCATGGACAGACGTGTTAATTATTTTAGCAGTGTTTTTATCATTAATTTTAGTATTTTCAAATACCAGACAGGCATAATTCTTTTGAATTCCCTTGCATATAAAACAGTTATTGGGAAGCAATTAACACTAAAAGTACTTTTTATTTATGGTCCCTAGTAAATTCTGTACAGGCACAATTTCATAGTTTTTCTAAACAGTAGAATGCCCTTTCACTTAGCTGTCTTTTACCTGTATTCTGTCTGTGCACCCTCACTGATGTCAGCAAGTTTGGGAAGCATCTTTCAAATTGCTTGGAAAGTGTTTTTGAAGCATCTCAGCTGGAAAGTGATTCAAAGTCAAAATGGCAGCAATTTGAGTATCATAACCACCAGAAAACTGACTGTGGTTATATCTGTACATTTTTTTTAACTTGCTGAGATTGTGTTGGTAGATCTTTAATAAACCCAGCTGTTATCAGTCCTCTCTTACTGTGTCCTTTGGATCTGCCCTTCTGCACATTTCTTTTTTTGTGTGGTGTTCCATTGTGTGTGTTTTTCACATACTCCGTTTTGGTCATTTGTTGAATTCTCATACCTTTCAAGCTAACTTTCATGTAAATAGGAAGATGGGTGATAAAACACCTGTAGAATTTGGTAACAATTGTGAACCACCCAGTTTACGATAGCAGTAGCTGTGTATGTGTCAGTGGCCATGTGTATCAACAAAGGAAAATGCTGAACTGAAAGGATGCATGTTCATACAACTTGTAGTGTTTGGTCTTTTCTGTTCATCACTTTAGAATAAGCAGCAAGGTGGAACCCAGTATTTTGCTTTTGGGTTTGCTTACTTGTTGTGTAAATTAAGAAATGATCATTTCTAAAATGATCTTACCATTTTGCTGGCCATGCCAGTCTCTGAGGGTTTGTAATGTTAAGCTTCTTGATCTTCACATATATTTAACCATGTAGCTAACTTGTATTTACTGAAATCAGTCAATCACATAGAGAGACTGTAGATGGTTTGCAGCTGTTAAAAAGACAAATTGCCTGATTTCTGCCCTCCAGACAGAGAAAAGAGACCTTGCTTTAGTGCATCCTTGATAAGGCATTAGATTGAAATAGAATCACATTATTAAGCATCTACACCCTCTACATAGTTCATCCTGTTAATTTTTGTCAGCAATTACACCTGATTTTTTCATAGATTTTTGTACCTTTGCTTGTTTGGGTTTTTGTTGTTTTTTTTCCTTTTTTTAGGGAAGATTTACGGTAACTCCCTTTGGCAGCTCACAACACCCAGACGTATCCAGCATTCAAAGTATCCATTCTTCTGGCCCTCGGCCCATGGAAAACCTCTCATTTGAGCACTTTCAGATGTTGGCAACTTGCCTGGTCTTCTTGATATTTACATATATACTTCAGTGTAGCACACAATGATCTGTAACAAAAAGGAATGTCCTCTCATGCAATACATATGTTCTGTAGTAAGTGGTATGTGGCAGCAGAGCTTCTTGTCTCAGTTTACACAAGAGATGCAGATTACCTTCCTCTTTGCTGGTTACCCATACAATAAATTAATTTTGTACAGATTCTTTTTACATCCGTATGGAACCTGAACCTCTTGGAGATGCTGGTATTTTCCCAAAGTGACAAAAAAGGTTTGACTCAGGTGTAGATCCATGCTAGTCTTCTCAACACCTCACTCAGATTTAGCTGCAGGTCAACATGGCCATCTTCTTATAACTAAGATAATCCAGCATTTAAATGTCTATAGAAAAATGAACTGGTATTAAGATAACAGCTGAGTGAGCAGGCTCTTACATGAAGACAAAAGCAAGCTAGAACACTAGAGTGTAAGTAGTTACATTTTGAACATTTTTGGTTCCTAAAATTAATAATTAAAGTCACCAAATTCCTTGCGTTCCTTTAAGCATTTCATGGTAATTTTATGACCCCTGCCACAATGGTTCGCTCAAACCAGACCAGTGTTTACCACTTTAAAATGGTCAGCTAAACTCTTGTTTGGGACTTTCTGCCTCCAGTACTAGCCTCTAAATTCATCCCTGGTGGGTGGGCCAACTGCAACAATAAGACCTCCTGCACTGTGCCTCTGGATCACATCTGTGTTTACGCACAACTAACACGCTATGGAACAGTTGGAGCTGAGTAAAATTTTCTCCCCAGTTATCTTTTGTGAAAACTCCTTTTGTTCTTTCCCCTTGCACTGCCTTAAATCAGAGCTTTTTTGTTTTGTTATTGAGCAAACACTTATAGCAGGTGTGTCATGCTGGAAATTATGTTAGCGGATGTTAGCTGAACAGTGTGACCAAAAAGTGACCTTTGGCCATTGTCTTCATGAACACCCTGGGGCTCAAGCGGTTTCGAACATAGAACTGGCTGACCCTTTTTCCCCCTTCCCCCTGGCAAGCTTATTTGTAGGGGTAGGAGGGTAAGCAGAGTTAAGCATCCTGTTAGTTTGAGAATGGAGCTAGAGATATGAATATATCATTGGTTTGCAATTATGAGTGTGTGTGCTTATCCACATCCAACTAAATACATAAACTGCAGTTAATTTTCAAATGTTTACTGCCTTTTTCCATTGCAACAACAGAAGCAAAAAAATGATATATACTGTACATGTGAAATGATCATACTAAGGAAATATATAATTATGAATATAGAAAAAGGTCTCAAGTGTCAAATCTTTATTTGGGGATTTATCAGACTGTAAAATTATTTTGTTACATTTTCTGTTTGCTATACAGTGTGTCCATAAATATGTTAATTTCAATATAATTGCAAGGTCATGTTTGCATTGTGAGCTGAAGTCAATCATTTGAATGTGATATTTGGCAATTATCACATTAGTGCAAAAAGCTACTCTGCATAATACAGTCTCATCTGTCATTCTCCATGATAGAATTATACCAGCACTGAAGCAGAGCCTCACACTTGATTACAGCAACCTGTTCTGCTACATATGACAGAGGAACTAAATTGTGCCTTTTATACAGGTTCTTTCATCCTGATTCCTCCAGCCCATAAGCCAAGAGCAGGGGTGAACTGGCGCATTTTTCCTTTAGATTCATCCAGTGGTAACTGGTAGCTGAATTCGCCTATTGTTCCCAGTTCATTGGCTTCCCTTTTTCTGTTGTGCTAGAGAAAGTTCAGGGACAGCAATATAGATCATGGCCCGGTGCAGAGCCAGGAATGTCCCCATTGTTTGCTGTGTCTCCAGGGCTACACCTCATTCCTGACCCCTCTTGGATCTCAGGCCTCATCCCACAACTCATGAGAATCCCACACCCCAACATTGAATTTATTTGAAAGCTAACATTATTAAAACTTGATCCATGTATTTAAGCATTTCTATTTAAGCAAGCTACAGTGAAATGTGTCCATAACACTGAGTATCAAGTGTTATGGACACACTTGATACTCAGTGTTATGGACACATTTCACTGTAGCTTGCTTAAATAGAAATGCTTAAATACATGGATCAAGTTCATCAAGTGTCCATAACACTTGATACTCAGTGTTATGGACACATTTCACTCTTAAAATATGCTTAAATACATGGATCAAGTTTTAATAATGTTAGCTTTCAAATAAATTCAATGTTGGGGTGTGGGATTCTCATGAGTTGTGGGATGAGGCCTGAGATCCAAGAGGGGTCAGGAATGAGGTGTAGCCCTGGAGACACAGTAAACAACAAGTTCTGCTATAAAATACTTATATAATTAATGACTAGTCTTTAGATTTATACCATGGAATAAGTCACTACACTGAAAACAAATGCTTCAGTTGGACAAAGCACCCAACATTACTTTTAAGAAGAGATTTGGTCTAAGCAAATCTTAAAACATTAAAACCCAATACAGTCAATTGTTGAAGTCAACACATCATTTGTCCAAAACTGTCTGTAAAACAGTTAAGCATGCATATGACATTGCAAGAGGTCCACAACAAAACTGGTATATTCAATTCAGTAATATCTTAATATCTGTAAAATCTTTTTTACAGAAAAGATCTAGCGGATCTTGGATGTAATAAATATTAATAAAACATGTCAGCTCATCTTGATTTAAGTTTTAATTGAGTGTAATTTTGCATATCCGAAATTCAGTGCTACTCTTGACATTGTGATTGTGATTCAGGGTCATGAAACCTTTAATTAAATGCACGGTTTGACACTATGAAGAGCATGACCGTGTTTTAGTCGGGCACGGACTCGCTTTCTCGGCTGTATCTTCTATTCGTGGCCGATGGGTTCCCTCATGTGGCCAACACTAGCAACGTGCTTTGAACGGTCCAAGAAGTCCAATCAGTTGCAGTGTTTGCTACCTTCTCATCATGGCGACGAAATTCACACTGTCCAAGAGAAAGTTCTAGCTGGTGCTGAAGCTTCGAGAAAAATACCACGATTTCACCCTGTCGGACCTTCTCAGATGCATGGGCTCCTAGCATTTAGGTAAGATACAATTGTATATTTCCTGCGCTTGTCCGCTGATTTATTAACTATTGCATCCCTCTGCCCTAAACCCTTTCACCCCGTTTTACAGACTGACTGATCCAGCTGTCTTGCCAAGCGCCTGAATCTTTATCAAATTGCGCTTTTTAACATGCATATCATGCAATAGGGTCGCTAAATTTATTAGGTGATGTTAGTGTATATCGTGAGATGTTTTGACCGCTTGCAGAAAGTTGAACAACCGTTACATTTTGTTTGTTTCAGGCAACGTAAACATTGCATTGTTTTGGGTCCTTTGTTGCGTCTGAGCGCCAGTCGCGCTTTCGCCAACATTGGTTCTTGGTTCTTGCTTCTATGGATCCTACTATATAATAGAATAACTATTGAGTGTAACGTTAGCTACAAATTCTTTTCGATATTTTCTATATAAAAGTTAATTATGAATCTGGAGTTGCTCGGTAATTATACTTGTAGTAAAAATTAACCTAGCCAACCTTTTCGTGCCGACTGTGTAATATTTCCGTGTTGTTTAGCACACAGCTAATGCTAATGTCTTGCTACCTAATTTAGAAAAGTATTGTAAATAAAGCAGTTAAGAAATCGTGTGTAAATCATGCATAATTGTACTAGCTAAGTTTATTTCGTTTTTTTTTTCTGCCTACTGTGTAGAAATGCAATGAGTAGACAATAAGAATTAGTTATATAGGAAATGTTGGGTGCCTAGACAGATAATGTCAGTTTATCTGCAACTACATTCTCTGCGTAACTTTGTACCAACTTTGTAACTTTGAGAGAAGCCAGTTGCATTTAAAATTAGTGTTAATATATCATCATTCCGTATACCGAGAGAAACAGAATGATTTTAATTGTCGTTTTTTAATTGTGTTTTCCTATCAGAGTCCTTCGGGCAGAATTACCCAGAGGTAAGCCGTCGAGCTAGCTAGTTAGCGAATAATAGTTGGATGGATTGTTTTAGTGTACTCGTTCCAACCGTATAGCTAGTTGGAATCAAACAGACTGTTAAATTTGCTGGCTAGCTAATTATTTTTCTAATTTCGGGAGCTTGTCCTCCCGGAGGTACTCAAGGACAGGTAACTCGACAGATGTTTTTGCGCCAATTGATTGGACACTTAAGTAAAGACAAACAACATGTAATGTAAAAGTTCTGCGTTGCATTGCCACATATTATTCAGATTACAGTTGTTGATGTTTGTGGGATGTGTTTATGGTTGCTTGTTAATGATAGGAGGCCGATGGCACACTGGATTGTATCAGCATGGCCCTTACCTGCACCTTCAACCGCTGGGGCACATTACTGGCTGTGGGTTGCAACGATGGCCGTATTGTCATCTGGGACTTCCTTACCCGTGGAATAGCAAAAATAATCAGTGCGCACATACACCCTGTCTGCTCGCTCTGGTGAGTCAGCGGCTTCATTTCGTCAACATTGGGATGAAATTAATGAGGGTGCAGTGATCTTACTTTTGTTTTTGTTTGGCTGTCAGCTGGAGTAGAGATGGCCACAAGCTGGTCAGTGCCTCCACAGACAACATTGTGTCCCAGTGGGATGTCCTCACAGGCGACTGTGATCAGAGATTCCGTTTCCCCTCGCCTATCCTAAAATTGCAGTATCATCCAAGGAACTTGTGAGTACCTTTTCTCCTGTTACATGTGGATGATAAGAGCCTTTTAGTGCATTTTTTTCAGACTTTGGTTTAAAAAGAACTTAAAGGATATATTGTAAGATTTCTGTTCATGTCATTCAGAGACAAAGTTTTGGTGTGTCCCATGAAGTCTGCTCCAGTCCTGCTCACACTCTCTGACTCGAAGCACGTTGTTTTGCCTGTGGATGACGACTCGGACCTTAATGTGGTGGCAGCCTTTGACCGGCGTGGGGAGTACATTTATACTGGCAATGCAAAAGGAAAGGTTAGGACATCACTTGAAAAAATGTCTCACATTATTATGTAGATTTTCCCTTTGTGATGGCATCTATGCATGAAACTGATGCTCATAGTCTCAGTGATGTGCCCCTGTAGATTCTAGTGCTGAAGACAGACACACAGGACTTAGTGGCATCTTTCAGAGTGACCACCGGCACCAGCAACACCACCGCTATTAAATCTATTGAGTTTGCACGCAAAGGCAGGTAAGAGATTGGCATCCTTATTTTCCATTTAAGAGCATGAAGCTTAAGGTCAAAGTAGTCCCCAGAACTAACTTAGGGTCAGTTGAATAATTTCTCAAAATAGCAGTTAAGTTTGTCGCTGGGTTAAGTGATCCTGATTCAGTGTTTGGGAAAGTAGACCTAGAGATTGTGAGACAAGAAGTCGCGGCTGCACTTCTTGATTAGCATTTCCTCCATACTCCAAGCTGCTTCCTCATCAACACGGCAGACCGGATCATTAGAGTGTATGACGGGCGAGAGATCTTAACCTGTGGACGAGATGGAGAGCCAGAGCCCATGCAGAAGCTTCAGGACCTGGTCAACAGGTGATCTAATATGTCTTGTTTTATTTGTATGAATAAAATGAATTTTTCTTCATTTCCTAATGTTTATTAAATAAATGGTGAAGTATCAGCTGCCCTGCCAGGATGCTGCTCAGCTAAATATTATCAATCCTTAGTTATGCCAAAGCTCAGCATTCAAAACAAAATATGTAAAATGAGGACAGAAATGGAAAAAGGTTCATTCTGTCTTTCTTTGTGTCTCCATGGGCAGGACACCCTGGAAGAAATGCTGTTTCTCAGGGGATGGGGAGTATATAGTAGCAGGCTCAGCTCGCCAGCATGCCCTGTACATCTGGGAGAAGAGCATTGGGAACCTGGTGAAGATCCTGCATGGCACACGTGGAGAGCTGCTGCTGGATGTAGCGGTGAGGCCTGCTTCACAATGTAGAGTCAGTAGGATGCATCTAAGCACTGGCTCCAGAGGAGGCGTGTGTGTGTGTGTGTCTGTGTTTTTTTTCACTTATTCAAACTGTGCAAGAAGCTGTCAGAAGATTGATTAACATTTCTTGCACAAACAATTTGACAAGCTATTTTCAGTCTGTACAGTGTTGAAAATAATAATCATCTTGGAAAGTTGTATCCCCACCGTTCCTTTTCTGGTGTTGGCTCAGCTGACCTCTCTGTCCCTCTGCAGTGGCACCCAGTGCGACCCATTATTGCTTCAATCTCCAGCGGGGTTGTATCCATCTGGGCCCAGAACCAAGTGGTGAGTGTCTAACAAACATTTACACAGGGATGCTAAAGTATAGCATCATTTAGTTTAAGCTTTACTCTGCCCCCTTTTACTATTTTGTAAGATGCTCAGAGTTGGGGGCAGAGTGAGGGATGGAGAGTAGGAGTGTCTGTTGTGATACAGCACTGATGAAAATATCCCCCAAAGCCTGTCAAGTCACTCCTGGATGCAAATTACTAGTGTTAAATTGAGAATAACAGGGAGAATTGCAATATGCAGACAAAAGGGGGTGATTGATTAGGATTGATTTGAGCATAAGGTTTGGTGTGTTTGATTGGAAAAGATTGAATTTAGATGATGCATGGATCTTGTGTAGTCTGACTGCTCAGTGTGACAAACCGAAGACTTAAATTTTGCTTACTTACTTGCACTGTTTTGTTCTGTTTTGTTTCATTGTTCATTTAAGTTCTTAGTTGTAAATGATTAATGTTCAAAGTCGTGGCAAGATCAGTCATTATTATTTCATTTAATAATAGGAAAACTGGAGTGCCTTTGCCCCTGACTTTAAGGAGCTGGATGAAAACGTGGAGTACGAGGAGAGGGAGTCAGAGTTTGATATTGAGGATGAGGACAAGAGTGAACCAGAGCAGACTGGTATGGCAGAGGCACATTGAAGATGTTATACACCCCTACATGACTAATTTGTACCATGCTATATTAGCACCAAACTCTTACCATTGCCAGATGTCAGTCTTATGAACTTACTTTTTCCTCTGGCAAAACTCCTCCATCCCACCATCTGCATTCCAAATTCCATTCTGCCACTTATCTCTTCAAATTCATTGACTGTGGTAGTAGTCATTGACTTCACAGATTCATGAAATTGCTACTAACATTTGCTGCATCACCAGTCTGTAAAAGTGAGATATTCACCTTATTTTTAGTGGACATCTGGGGATAGCTGCATAGGATAAGTTTTTGCTGGCACTTCCAGTTCATGTGGCAGCTTGTTCAAATAGGGGCTTTTTTGTGAATGTCTTTTGTAATGTAAAACTAGTTACATGATGACAATGGTTAAATAAGTATGCAAGTACATAAGTAACAATATAGTTGATTTGCTAGTTAATTCCCAAATGTCTTGTCATATCCCAAATACAAGGTAATGAGATTAACAGCAGAAAATTGTATTAAAGCAGCAACCCTAACTAACTGAGCTAGCTTGAATAACTACCAGTAGACAGACAAGTATTCTGTGCTGATTAAATCTGTGCTGTTTTACCATGCTGCAATTAGCTCCCATTGTGTCACTAGCCAGTGTGAATACGCTTTCCTTCCACTAACTTGCTGCTGCAGGGCAGCATGCCTTTCTTAGGCCAGCAATGATAGGGTATCTGACCCTCTCAACTCTTTGTGCTAATGCAGTGAGAACCCAGACCATTTGCATGTTTTTTTTTTTTTTTTTTTTGAGTTGAAAATTTTATTTAGATAAACAAGCTCATTTTTTGTCTGGGCAAATATCTGGCCAACAGTTCCACTATGAAGGTACTAGTATGTACTTTTGTAATAACATAGTTGTGCTGTCTACACAGAGTACTCAGCAGTATCAACATCATGAAACGTGATCACACAAAGTGATTTCACCACAAAATTGAGTCAATGTTTCCGGTGAATGTGCATAACACAAAGATGAATGTGCCTGAAATGGAGTATGGAATGTTCTTGTATGTACTATATGGAGCTTTCGTGAAATGACTCAGTAAGAGCTTTTACATTGTTGTGTGTGCTGGCTATGACTGTGTTTGTTCGGACCATGCTGCAGGAGCTGATGCAGCAGAGGATGAGGAGGTGGATGTGACCTCGGTTGATCCTATCATGGCCTTCTGCAGCAGGTAAAGCGATGCTCGTGATCATGGAGGTGTGCAGGACTTTTCTTTTAGCTCTGAATGCTCAACTGTAGGATGTGTAGGCAGAGGGGATGGAAAGATTAAATCAGGATGGCAACATTTTGTTGATTTAATGTCACAGCAATGGAAATGCTTTGGTCAGAATGCTCTGGGTTGATGGGGTTGATATGGTGTCAGGTGCGATGATTTAAGGTAAGAAGGGGAGTGTCTGCAGTGCTGGGTTGTGGATTATAGTGAAACATGATGATTTCAGATCCTTTCACTATGTGTTTTGCAGTGATGAGGAGCTGGAGGATTACAAGGCCCTGCTGTACCTGCCCATTGCACCAGAAGTGGAGGACCCTGAGGAGAACCCCTTCGGCCCCCCACCTGACGCAACTGGGCAGGCAGCCTCCACCGAGGATGGTTCAGCCCATGCTGGGGGCGGGGAGAAGAAGCAGCGCCAGCCCTCTTCGGAGGGGGCCCCACCGAAAAAGAAGGCCCGCACCACTACTATTGAACTGCAGGGCGTCCCAAGTGATGGTGGGGTTTGTGCACACACACTCCTACAAACACTATGCACAGTCAAACTGAGCACACTCATACATACACCCACCTTTACAGTACAGAGACATAAAGAGACAGAGGATTGTGTAACTCTGGCAAGATGTTTTTGATGTCGTTATTCAGGAATTTTCAGCTTTGCTTTGAATGATGGGGATCCAACTTCTTTGACAGTGACAGTTATCAACCAATGTTTTCTCCGTCTTTTTCCATGCCAACAGAAGTGCATCCCCTGCTGGGTGTGAAGGGCGACAGCAAGTCCAAGAAGAAGACGGCCGGGCGGCCAAAGGGATCGAAAGGTAAAGAGAAAGACTCTCCCTTTAGAGCCAAAGTCTTCAAGGGGGACAGGGGGTTCCCTCTGGATGGAGAAGGAGGAGGCGGAGCGAAGGGCAAAGTGCAGGCAGAAGTGTCAGGTAAGCCCTCCCCCCAGCCTCTCCCTGCCCATGAGTGATGCTTGGCCTAGATGCTTACTTCACAGCTGTGCTGCTGACAGCTAGGAACCACCACCCTCACCCTCCCAGAGCTCAGCCTCTGCGTTTCATCCAATTCTGCTACACAACTCAAGCATAGCAGTAATGAAACTTACGAAAGTTTACCAAGTATAAATCCAAACTCATCAGGAGGCATTAGACTTTTATGATAATTTCCAACATTTTAAACAGGAGAAGTTTCTTGTTTGAATTAGTTTGGTTAGTTGTCAGAGAACACAGAGGCTTGCAAACCAGATGAGACTGGGTTTCATTATTATTAATCAAGCAGATACAATTATCTGTTCAGACCAGTTTAGCTTCTTTTTGACTTGAGGGTGTATTTATCCTTAATGCCTCGGTTAACTCTTCCTCTCCATATCTCTCTACTCCCAAGGGGGACATTTATCAGGGATTAATCTGCCCTTTACCCACCCTAACTCATCGTCACTTCCTTGCAGCTGGTGTCGTCTACTTCCTGCTTGCTCCTTGCCCTTCCTGCTCCGCCCCTGCTGTGCTCTCCCCTAGTGACGGGGGAAATGGTGTATTTATATGTGTGTGGTCCTCGGGAGATGATGTGTGTACATGTGCATCTGTGTCCACAGCTGGCTGGATCTGTGTTTGCATCCTAGTCCCTAAGATGTTGCAGCTGTCACAGTGTCTGCAAGACAGCCTCTGTTGTAAGGGTTGACTTTCAACTCTTAATGTCAGTTATGTAAAGACTATAAACTCCTGATGTGTGTCATTGTGATTGAAATAATGCTACATTGATAGACACTGCAAAATATAGACGTTGAAAACAAATTTTAGAAACATGTTGTGTGGAGTACAACACAACATATTCTGTATTGTGTTGTAGTGTACCCAAAACTACCTGAAATATATACATTCATGCTGTTCTTGCTTGGACATTCAACACTGTTTTATACCATGCCGTGGTATATCAGTAACTTCAGGGTAGCATACATGCATACATAGTGGCAGCCTCATTTTGCCTGCAATGTACTTAATTCTGGTAAGACTGGTAATGTGTATTTCATGATTCATAGATAAGGGTATTGCTTAAGTGAACATTACCAATGGTTCCATGTGCTGTGACTTTAAGACTTGGCTCATCAGTGCAAAAACAGAAATAAGCTTCTCTATCAAATATACTGTTTTTTATATTCCACCAAAGTACATGTTTGATTGCTGTAGAGAAGTGATAGCGGCCTATTTCGTGGGTTACAGCCACACCTGAAACTGACATGTTGTGTTTCTTCAGAAAAAGGAAAGCCAACCTAAAAGTCAGCTTTTGTATGTTATCAAGCAGGTCTGTATGTGGCTTTAGGCTGTTGAATCAGCCTGTTATTCCTCCTCTTCTTTTGTTATTACATTGTTCTAAAATGCTCTGTTTCTCTCAGCAATTTGTCGTGTCTTTTAGAGAGGGCTTTTTGTTTGTATTATGCAATTATTTAATTGCATAATACAAACAATACAATTTAATTGTTTCACTTGTCTTTTTACTGAGAACCTCTGGCTAATATAGTGAGAATTGTTAATGGCTTTTGTAGCTCAGTTTGATGTCGTGAGAATTGTTCATTGTTAACTGAAAATCTTTAAGTGGAGGAGGGGTTAGCCAGTAGATGTACCCACTCTTATTTTGTAGCACCCTCAACAATGAAATTGCCACAGGTCAATTTATTGTTCCCAATGGGGATCAAAAAGAAAGAATACAAATCCCAGGGGGTTGTAGGTTTTAGATAAAGCTTTACAGGACATGATTTGGAATGTACTGCAGTGCAAGTAAGTACTTAATGTAATAACACAACTTTTCAAAGTTGACTTATCTTACCATTCACACTCAAATAGAGTAAAGCCTGCGCAAAGTGTGTCTGTCAAGTATAAAAATTAATTATAATAATACAAATTATTAATAAGCACTTTAGAGTTCGAATTGGTTCCTGAGTCATGGAATTGAGAGGAATTATGTTTCTGCATTGTTCTAGGAATCTCCAGGTATTTACCTAACCACCTAGAACATTTTCACTCATGCTGAAAGGTGTGACTTGAAAAAGTTAACTTAACATCCTGTACATCTGTGAATGCCTTCAGAGTGGAGATGACATCATGTATGACATCACTGCCCTGCTGTATTAATCAGAATTCTTTCATTTGTCTGTATATGTTGAGGAAAATGAATGAGAATGATTACATCTGTAAAATAAATGGATAGAGTGTAGTGTATCATTTCCTCTGACAAAATATGAGAAAAATGCAGGTCAGCTGTTCGTGGTGAAGCACAGGTAACATTCACTGCATGCGACTTTCAGTGGTCAGAAGCAGTAAACAAGAACAAGAATCTCCATTCACAGATGTGTCACATATCCAATAAAATTCATTTGACTTGTCATTCTATGCTATTACAAGTCCTCTGCTGTCATATTGTTGCCCTATCTTTGTGTGTCCTTTGCTCTCAGTGTCTCTCTTGCTACAATTTTACAGGTAGTTTGGGTCCACCATCATACAAACAGCTTGATGTCCAGGGGTTGGAATGAAAATGCAAACTACAGTGCCCCCTGACGGCAGGAGGCCCATTGCAGATTCAAACCCAGTCTTTTCCGTCCTCTAGCAGTGCTCCCAGTAGTCTCTACCATATTTTTGAAGGTAACCCACCTTATCTGCAATGACTGTTTTTGTCTCCAAGGCTTCTGGGTGGGTCTGCAGAGCACACAACTAAAGACAGTGGCTATGGATTAGTAAGACTGTCAGATCATGATCGCAAAGCCAAGATTGTGTTTCATCCTTATCCCACATAGCTGCCACTTCCTTCTCTGTGATCAACAGAGATGACAAGAAGATCTGGAAAAGAATCTCAGACAGACCAACTTTCTTGGCATTAATAGTGGAATCTTTTTCATTGTTGAGAGGTCATTTATAAGGAGAAGCTGTGCCATCCTTTTCTATTTTTTAAAAAAGATTTCTGGACATTTTTTGTGTGTGCATTTCCTTTTGATTAAATAAGTACTGCTTTTTTATGGTGATGAAAGAACAGTTTAACTAAGTGTCTACCTGTAAATTTTTTTCTCTTTATTGTATCAGTCCTCATCATGAGCTGTCCTTTCTTGTGTAAATGTATTTTTAATAAAAATCTCAAGGGTTTAGATTAAACTGCACCAGCCAGGAGGGTGCCAGTTGAAACGGTTTTTCATTTCGTATTACTGACCAGCAAGAGACTGTAATTTGTTCACTATCATTACAGATTTGTAACGATAGGTGGGAGTAGAGCACTGTTAAAACCCACAGCATCCATTAGTAGTTCATTACCTTCTTCAGTGGAACACAGAAAGCTAGATGGCACTTACTCTCAGTCATTTGGAAATAATAGCTGTTTACAGTGGTGTTCTGCATATGTATAGATAACAAATTCTATCAAGCTCAACTCACTAGGTAACTTGCTTTCTGTAGGTTAGCAACCACGAAAAGTGATGTGGGTGGGCTGAATTACTGCATGTAGAGCCCATCTCTTCATACTGAGTAATGAAACTTTCCAATTCTACTAAATGGGGCCTACTGGGCAAAGTAATCACAAATAGAGACATTTCAATAATTCTTGAGCTATTGAGATGTTTTTTCTTTATTTTTTCAGAATACATAGTGTTGCACATGGCATTGATGCTCAATTTAGGAGCACCTAAGCAATTAAAGGGTTTTTGCCCATTGCTAATAATATGCTCACCAAACTAAAACACCTCAGTTTTCACTAAAAATCTGCGTCAAGTACATGGCCAATAGCAAGGGAAAACTACAACATGCAAAATGTTTTTAGTAGCTGGTGAAAAGTCTGGGGAACATGCCGTGGAATTCAGTCCTGTGCTTATCTCCAGAATAATTGGTCTGTTCGTTCCATGCCAGAATGTGATAAAAGAGGAATTTATTGTTTTAGCTATGTTGTTTATTTTCAGTCAGCAAGGTCTTTATGGTTGAACATTTTACAGCCTTTTAAAGTGACATACCAAAGTCATAAATCATCATTCTTCAATTGCAACATTAGAATTGTGGTTTATAGTTGCAAACCTGCCATTTAAAAATGCTGACATCTTGCAAAGTCTTTCTATCTTAATCCATAGTGATTGACAGAGTATGCGTAACAAGATGAAGTGCATAATTTAATTAAAAAATAATTCAACCTATGTAGGGAAAATGGACTAATATGCTGTTAAGATCATTTCAGAGTACATGCAGTTTTGCAATAATTAAGGCTGTAGTATCCCAGACAGCTTAGTCATGTAGTGAGCATCCCAGGTGGGCTACCACTGCTGTTCCCTTGACCAAAGGTGCTTCACTTAAATGGCTTCAGTAAGTCTGTTGCTGTTTTAATGGATAGTATGTCAAAAAGTAAAGCTGCTTAAGTCACTGATAAAGGAACTATGCAAATTAAAAGTGTAGCACAATGTTTTATTGAAAGTTGTAGTCATGACATAGGTAACAAGCAGAAAAGATCACTTCTTATGGTGGGAGCATTAAGTGAATCACTTATTGGAAAAATGGACTATGCTAATGAAATGCTAATTGACATTTGTAAATGCTCTACATTAGCACAGTACAGTCTGGGTAGAGTTTGTCATGGCTAGTGGAGACATAAGCAGACTGGAACTGGTGCAGCACCTGATATAGAATCTGCCATTTTTATCTGTGTCATTGATATACAGGAAAACATAATCATAATTTTAAATATAAAAACTAAATAGTATTTGTAAGTCATTACTTTTCAAAACTGACTTACAATTTGTTCTATGTATACCTAGACCTATATGAAGGAAGTTTTTCCTTTTAATTTTAAATTGATCATTTATTGAGATCTGATTTGCGTACTTCTATATTCAAGCTGCTCTAGAGTGCTGTCTCCATTGTCACTGCTGTCCAGCTGCACTGTCCCAAAACAGCAGAGCCCTCAGCTCAATGTCCAGAGAGGCCTCTTATTGAAGAGGGATCTGAGGGGACTTGGATTTTGATGGCAATCCAAGGATGAAAAAGGATCTTTAATTCAATAATTCCAAAGAGGGTGACATTGAGCCTGCCATATCTAGAATATCATAAATATGGCATTGCCATCAAATCAAAAAATGAAGAGAAATATAGTCTGGCTGGCAAGGCTTGGTTTGGGATAGGAGAAGTTGACAAAGGGGGTTAAAAAAACATGATCTTGTCTTGCACTGTTCTTGTACATGCTACACAGTATTCCAAAGCTGTTTTAGAACACACAACCCTCTCTTTGTTTACTACCTTGGTTCCAGTTTGGTATTGATGAACCCAGTGTCCCCCTTGCTTGATACTGCAAAATGTAGGCAGCCTGTATTTTGTAAAATCAGGAGTGAGTGATGCTGAAGTCGAGCTGTGTTATGATTAAAGCATCACAACGCGGTTAAGGGAGGCTTTAATAATGTGTATTTATGTAATCCTGTGGAACGGATGTGCTTAACACAAAGTGCTCAAGTCACTGCCTGATGTAGCTCTGAAGAGAAGTGGGCGCTGAGACAAAGAAGGAAAAGCGGGAATGATGCACCAGGAGGCATTTTGAGAGCAGCAGCCTGAAAGGATGTGAATATTCATGAGCTTCTCCTCAGTGTGTTAAAGTTGGTCATAGCTATTTTAATACAGAGCTCATCCATCCACTTTGTAAGCGTCACCATAATATATATATTAATGTATGTGCCAGATCTGGCACTGCTTTTACAAAGAGAAGTGGGTACAGTGATCAGTGATGATGGTTCCTAGCAATTTTTTTCTGAAACATGCTAGGACCTTCCCTGAACCTTACTGCCACAGCGTATTATAATCAAATCTAGATGCTTTAGGCATAGTATTAGATAAGCCTGGTAGCACTTTCAAGAATTCATGGTGGAGCATATTGTGCAATTAGCAAATCCCTGTGTTGTGTCAGTGATAATTAAACCTAATAGTAGTCACTGTACACTGAACATTAACTTAATTGCAGTTACACCAATACTTTGAGAAGTATTCGGCATCATGATAGCTTCTGTTACCCTCAATATAATAGCAAAATAATGTGTTAATTATGTTTATAATATAAAGTAGACGTGGACTTTTGCCTCTACAATGAAAAATTTTAGATTCTGGACAGATTTTTAGCTTCTTATATCTATATCATTTAAAATTTATTGTAGATATGATAAATTATGATCCCGATAAAATGTCTCTATGTTGTAAACATTATTACACTCTGAGATGATAAGTGACATTGGACTGTAATTCAGCTAAAATGTTCCCTAAAGTTAAGTACACTACAGCTGTAGAACTGATGTTGTCCTCATATTGCCTTTATAAACTGCCCGGAGAGCCCCTATGCGAAAGCATGGTGAAACCCTAGTGATCTATTTATTATTATTATTATTAGTAGTAGTATTATTATTATTATTATTGTTGTTGTTGTTATTTTATTTATTTATTTATTTACATTTTATTATGTTTCAAATCAACTATTTAGGTTTGTGGCCCTGCTACTTTTCAGCTTCGTTTACAGGATGTAAGACTGATATTCCAAAACCCCACAACAATATCATTATTAAAATGTGATCTTTATTACAGCCACATGTACATTATATTCAAAGGTATCTTTAAAAGTATAAACAAGCAGTCCAAAAAGAGTGACATCACAGACAATAGGAACCAGACTGAATCCGCAGGGATAATAACTGGAGCTGTGGAAAGCTTAGTTAGTGCCCTGGAACCGCAGGGGCTTGCTGTAACTTTACGGCCTATTTTTGGTGACAATAACCCCTGCACATTGCAGAGAATGGCATCAAACTCCCGCTATCATACATTGTTCAGAGAGTTTGACTCATGCAGCATCTGATGCGGCACACAAAAATATTGATAAGCTCCAGCAGCGAAAGAATATGTCAGAAACATGTTCAAAAATAGCCTACCTACTAATGGGAGAGATGGGGAGGAGAGGTGGGGTGAATGCTGGCCGGACACCTGAGGGTGATGCCATTATGTCACGACAGAGTTCTGGAAAATATAGTTGACAAGCAATGAGAGAGGCCTCCTGTGTGAGCTTGTCATAACTGAAATATGGGTAGAAAACAGCATAATGCAGAATGTCAAACAGTGGGGCTTGAGTGTCACGGCATTTATTAATACAGCAATGCCTCTGCATTTCCCATAGACAGTGAAAGGTGTCCATACCCTTGTGCATTGTTTTTACCCCACACATATGAAGAATTTCCTGAGTTTAACACAGATTTTGTTTAGGAATGGGCTTTTCTGATTTTACATGTTAGTCCTTTGGAAATCATTGCATTTAGGAATGGTTGATCATATACCATTCTCCTGATGTCTAAGCAGTTTGTTGTAAAGCAGCTGGTGTAAAAAACCCTTAGTAATCATTGTAACTTTCTTTAAATGTGCATTTTCATAGTGATCAGAATCAATACAGTGCAATACTTACTCATATTCAAGTTGTTGGCAGTGATGTCATCACTAGTAAGAAACCCTTGCAATTGTGACAATTTATAATGTGCTGAAATTAACTTAGGAGTTGAGGAGTTACATTATTCAGTGTTTGGTCATTGATAAAAACTACTTGGGGGTAATAAGAGGAGTTATTGTGTGATTGCTTTGTGAAGGCTTCCTAGTGCCAATGAAATTAGCATATGGATATGTAACAAATAAACAAGACTAAACTTATGAAAGTGTTTCAACATCACAGCCAACTTGATACGAATACGAGGTTTTAGTGCTCTAATTCAAAACAATGTCAAATATCAATGATCTGATCGTCATCACATTTCTAAATATTAAATGATTCAAAATGATCAGACTACTGAAAATCCTATCACCCTATTGGATATTTTCTGAGTAAAAAACATCAGCAGTCTACCAATCATCTAGTCTGATGGTTTAGATGACCATTTCAAAAAGCTATACTTCCAATTTCAGTCCTGCATGGTAAAATGGAAACCACAGGCATTCAATCCCATCATTTACAGTAAATTTACAGTGTCATAGATTACATTAAAATAACAACTGTGTTTGCAAACACATCAAAACACCAAGAGCAGGAGGTAGCCACACCTGATGGAAAAACGCACATGCGTGCTCACACACACAAGCACACACATACAGCAGCATACGCGCGCACACACATGCAAATATACACAAGCACACACCCAGCCATTCTCAGACACACATTCAGCAGGGCTATACGGTGGTGACAGACAGCAGGGAGCTGGGACAGAGGATCTCCTCGGTACTGCCCAGCCTGGTACCATGGGTCAGCAGCTCCTCTACCGTGGTCCAGCTGTCCAGGAGCTTGCGGTTACGCAGCCTGCTGAGTTTCCTGTGGCTAAGCTCCAGCACTGTGCTGGCATGCCGGGCCTCCCCACTGCTGGGCCCCCCACGGGCCTGCTGCTGCAGGCGCTGCTCCCGTGCCAGCAGCAGGTGTTGCCGCCGCTCAGTCTTGTTCCAATAGCGGCCTATCTTCACATCGTTACTGGTCTCCTCATCTGTGGTCACCCCACCACGTTCATCGGCCAGGCGCGAGGCCCGTTCCTTCAGGAGCTGGTTGCGAATGGAACGGGGGTTGCTAGCCATGCCCTTCTGGGAGCTGGGAGAGTGGTTGTCTAGTGTGCTGTACAGCCCCCCCCTCTGGCAGCAGCGATTAGCTGGCTTAGGCCAGGTTTCATGGATGTCTTGTGAGTGGCCAAGTGTATGGAATCGTTTCTCTCGTTCTCTTGCCCTCTCTCTCTCTGCTTTACTGTCTGTGACACCCCTACTAAAACTTCTGCCCTGATTCTCGACAGTGACTAACTTGCTAGTGCCACCACAACAATGCTCCCCTGGTAAAACTCCACGGTGTTCCTCAGTCACTGCTCGTTGCAAAGGGCTTGTCCTCAACTCATTGCTTGCCTGGTGGTTAAGGGCTAGCTCCTTCTTCTCAGACAAGTCAGCAGCAAATCTCCTGCTGTGATGATGTGTGGAGCCACAGTAGTCAGGCAACGTAGGGTGACTGGCCCGCCTCCTCTCTACTATGTGGGGTGCAGAGCGATGCAAAGTGCTGCTTCTCCTCAGGAAGCCTGCGGAGGGGTTCCGATGTAACATTGCTCTCCGCTGGCAGGAAGGGGTGCTGCAGCTGGAGGGTCCAGGCTGAGAGTGAAAGAGGGAACCCGTGCTTGAGCTACACCTACTGAGGCAAGGGCTCCCAGCTTTCCGGAACTGGACAGAGGAGGTTCCCATTGTACACCTGTGGGCAGTAATAGAGGCACCAGACCTTGGGGGTCGGGCAGTCTGTGGCTGGAGAGTTAACGCCTCGGGAATAGACTCCAACTCCCTGCGGCCCTTCTGGCCATCCCTTTGCTCCCCTGATGGAAGTGCCCTGGCCCTGTACAGACGGATCCTTCTCTCCAGAAGCTTCTGGAAGCGGCGAAACTCCCCTGTACTGACGCTGTAGAAGCCAGAGTCACTGAGTTCAGAAGAGATAAACGACTCAGACGATGGGGAGCCACCTCGGCTGGTGCGATCCTCCACTCCCTCCTCCGTTTCGAGCCCTGACAGCTCCCCCTGGTGAAGGCTGCCATCTGTCCAACCCAGGCCACTGTCCAGCTCATGCATCAGAGGAAGATAACCCATTGGTCTCTCCAGCATAAAGTCCTCATCCTCTGTCTGCAACAAATCACAACACAGGCTTTGTCTTTATGTTTCTCAACAAGCATGAACTATTATGGACAATCTGGTTCCTGAAACATCAACAGGTTCTTTTCTTTCTCTCAATTCTTGCATGTATAAATTGTGTCATGTTTATTACTCAGTCTAATGTTGGTGTTGGAGATGTTGTCTCAAGCCATATACTCCTTTACCTGGCTCAGGAAGCTGCTAGGCTCCTCCATGTTGGTATTGCAGCACCCAATCAAACAGCTCTGTCCCTGGGGCATGCAGCTAGCCAGCCCAGGGTTCTAAATTGCCGAAAAAAGAGATATACCCATATGGTTAACACTTCTCATCTCTTGACTCTAAAGACTCCAAATACTGGTGCAAAAGTGAACCTGAAATGGATCAGTGGCATTTGATTGCTCAACTGAAAACACATGAACAACTGGGGCTGTTGTCCACACAACTCCTGAGGAACTACGTGAATTTTGATTACTTTAGGTTTTGGAATGTTCAGTTAATTTTATTCACTTGCGTTTCTTTGAGATTGTGTATATCAAAAATCCTGAGTCTACCCTTTAACTCTAGCTGGTTAGTTCTCCTTGGTGGCAAGGTGATATATAGATCTGACACATTTTCCAAATCAAAAAATTAAAGATCTCACCTCCTCCTTAACAATGTCTACACTGACACAAACACAAGCAAGGGGAGAGTTTAAGATGGAAAAGGGACTCTGACATGAATTTGTAGCTAACAAACTCAACTTTAAATCCAAACTGATAGTGTAAAGCACCAAGTATGCAGAAAAAAAAACTGGATTTTGTGCAAATCAGCAGACAGTAAAAATGATAGAACCACCCAGCAGAGTGCTGACCAAACCAAAATGAACTACATTAAAATAGTAATTCACCAAACCAAAACACCATTCATACTTGGCTCGCTTACATTAGCTCATAAACAGTTAAGCATGTATACCATCAACACACACAATTTTAACATCAACCTTTCAACTGTACGTTTTTCAACTGTCATTGTCCTATGATTTCCACCATTTACCATTTTTAAGTTTGAACTATAGCTTTGTATATAATACTAAATTTTTAATTGTGCACTAAAAATAGAATTAAATACAATACAAATGCAGACAGCGTTTCAACAGCATCCAGTGGTTATTTGTGTCAAAGTAATATTAGAGCACTGGTGACCATCATTCAGCAGTAGTCCACGCAATGGTAACATTTACCCTACATTTGTGAAATAATAATAAAACCAATAAAGATTACTAAGAAACACAGCCTTTCATGTTGTCACTTAGGGACTTCTTAAACATAATATTCTGCATCAAAAGATAATTTTATCATTATATTTACTGTTGCATTTTATACAACTGTTTTATTTACCATTTCTGTAATTTAAGCATTAATTATAAAAAATCATAAAAATATATGATGTTGATTGTACACTAATGAAATACCCTTCATTTCCTGACATTTAAGACTTAGGTGACTTTGTGACTTTATCATGCTTACCCAAATACACCGAGAAGAATGCAAACATGGTGAGATTTGGGATGCAGTTTTTTGTGGATTTTGAAGTTCCATCCTTCAACCAAATAACTGATCTATGAATTAGTTAAACTACACAGGTCTGTTATATAGTTATTTCAAACTGTTGTTGGAAAAGTGAGGCCATGTTTTTAAGCTCATCCCATTGCTACAACATCTGTCATTTTGAGATTGCATGGGCCTGCCCTCTACCCTTTTAAATTTGTGCAGTCTGTTGACTTCACATCTACTATGTCACCTAAATTAATTTGTCTGAGCATGATAGGCTGCATACGTGTGCTCTGTGTTTATGAGTGTGTGTTTCTGGGTCTTTATCTGTGTGTGGAGGATTTCCACTTCTGCTCCTTGGTGCCAGGTAAACTATTGTGCATAACATGCACCCACTGGTTTAGAAAAATCCATTTCATTAAGTGACCTGTTTGCATTTGGATGAATGAGGGGCTTTGCATCTCTGCTTGAGCAATGTCCTCAGCTGAAAACCCCAAGCCCAAAAGTAAGCATCCCAGACCATCACCTATCACTACTCAGCTGGCTCTTTGGCAAAGAGAAGAGATGGACAGCTTTAGTTTCAGGAGATCGCTTCTCCAAATGTCTCCATGCCTCCCGACTTAGGCAAAAGCATTTTTTGATCTGTTGTAATGAGAGAATTTTCATTGTAATTCACTGACAGATTGGAGACACAGCAACCAGTAAGATCTGAACTACATAGTCAGTTCACACAGCACTGCCAAAACAAAATAGCTCCTTTAGGGACGTGGAATGGAGTAACTGCGGGTTTAGAGCATGTCATAAAAAGAAAATCGACTTTAAAAGGACTCACTTTGTATGCCATATTCTCCATGCCATAGTGCATGCTGGGAAGGTATTCATTTGCAGTGCAGCTGTCACGGGGCAGGGTCATGTGACTGCGGCAAGGCCTGGGGAGGAGAGTTTAGTCGTCAATTCTTCACATTTTCACCACATTTACTATCACTGCTGAAATATTCCAGACTGGTTCTGGCACTTTTTTTGCAGCAATGCAGCAAGATTCTGGACAGACTGAATGTAGCTTCAACATTTGATTGTTGCCTTGGTTACCAGAGTGTAGTACACACAGGCAACACAAGAGCAGCCTCGTTGTCTCAAGAAGTATTAAATAAACACTCCTATATCCCCAATGTTCCTTCAATGTGACCACTTACTTGTCAGTGTAGGTGTTAATCCTGGGTGCTGACCCTGCAGTGACCCCCAGACTCCTGAGGGTTTCCCATGGTCGCTCTGTCTGAGTGCTGCAGTCTGAAGTCCGGTGAAACTGAAAGCTCCGTCCCCGTGCCTGCTGTCCCTCTATCTGTAACGTGATTGGCTGTTCATATCTGCTCAGCATCCGAAGTGCCTCTCGTTGGCTGACTTGAGACAGGTCCCGTCCATTGACCTATGGAGAAAAAGTCAAAGGAATGTGCTGTTTGTGGAGTGGACTTCCAGCCCAGCCTCTGATCCAATAGAAAAATTTTCACATTTTCTGTAGTACTATTGGATACTCTGAGCAATTGAAAATGACTGCAAATGTAAACAAAGTACCACTAATCAACTCAGGTAGATTTTTCACTACACTGCCGTCTGATAATGATCTGAATACAGGATTGGGCGAGTACAATTTTTCCAATGAAGGTGCACTGAAATACCCATACATGAACAGACATTATGCACCCAATAGATAAGGAAAAATCAGAAATAAACCCCACACATTAGTGTTATGCTTACAATTGATATACTAAAGTTCACCCTTGAGCCCTCGTCTGAAGCTCATCAGTGATATTGAATAAATCAGGTAGGAACAGAATAGCAGTATGTGGGATCTCCTCTGTAGATTATGGATGTGTGTTTGCCTCTGTGAAAAAAGAACCAGGTGTGTAAAGGTCCATGTTAATTTGACACTATGTCTCACTCTTAGATTATCCTGTGGGAGATGGAACTTGTCAGCTGCTTTTTTTGTTTACAGGTATCAGTAATGACTGATCACATGGTTGTAATTAAGAGTTTAACCATGGATAAAGGAAAAAGAGCTTTGCTACTTGTATAGGTTTCTCCACTCCAGCCCATATGCTATAGCATGAGCACAGAGCTTCTTTATCTGATTGAAACAGTTGAGTCCATCAAATGAGTAAGAGAGTCTGAATGCAACATCCTCCGCCTACTCACCTGAATTTCATCCCACCTCCCACTCCACCAACACAGGAAAACCTTACTGTGCACACGATAAACACGTAATCTTCTTTTTTGAGCTAGTCGCATTGCTGTGACATTGTGTTAATGTTGCGACACCTGTTATGTTAACAGTCTTGTCATTGCGAAGGGGTATTCAGCTCTGCTTCACCATTTTGTCAAATGGTGTTTTTGCTGTATCTGCTGATACCACATAGAGACGCTTGGCAGCAGTATCCTCACTTTGTCATGCTATTGTATAACCACAATGTTTTCCATGCAATGGCATGTGTAAAGCTCAGTCTGGATTCCTCTATTGGATATTGATTCTAAACACTGAAAATCACAAGCATTTATATAAATAGATGAGAGAGATTTTTACTGCTTCTCTCCAGAGAGAGGACCTTTAGAGGATGAATCAAGACAACAGTTTGGCTCTGACTGCCCTGGAGCCCCATTCTGCCTGCAAGCCATTGAACCCCTCCAACAAAAGGAGGGAGAAGACCAGAGCCTGGGCCCATCATTTCACTGTCACCTGCAGGTCCAGTCACATGAATGTGCTCATCTTCAATCCAAACCATACACGCCAACATGCCTGAGGATGGAATGCACAAGCAGAAGCCCACACACACACGCGTATGCACATACAAAAGCATGCAGGAGTCCAAACCACATCTGATACTCCTGTAGAAAACATGGGAATGCTCCCCTTATTGTTATCAGTAGCTAGACTCAAAGCCTGTGCTGTTTTGCCCAGGAAAGCCAGTGTGTTTCAGGCTGTAGTCCTCCGTGTCCCTGCCTGCGCAGCGTGCGTATGCCAGCCTGGGAGGCCATCTCCCCGACTGTCACCTCTGCGCCCAGATGCTTGAGCAATACTCGTACAGCATACACCCCCCAACTCCCACCTACGCACTCGCAAGTGCACTCACCCCCATTCCATCTCCGAACCACAGCCCAGAATGCCGACAGCCCATTCCCTCGCCAGCAGACAACACAGCGTGTCCTTATAGTCAGTGCAGATGGATCCAGAGAATGAGCAGAGAAGCTGAATAGGCAAGCCTTGATGGGGGGAGAGTGGAGAGTGGATGGGGGGTGTGGGGGTGGAAATAAGGGTGCAAAGGCTGCACTGTGCTGGGGTGTCGAGGTGGTCGATGGCGACGATCCCTGAGACAGCAGCCTCGTCTGTGTAGATGTGACAGTGCTGAGGAATCTCTGCTCAGCCACTCTCGCTTCCCCTCTCCCTCTCCTTCTCTCTGCCTCTGTCTCTCTCTCTCTCTCTCTTTCTCTCTCTCTCTCTCTCTCTCTCTCCTTCTCTCTAGCTCCACCCCCCATCCAGCCTTCCTGCTCATGCATATAGTAACCCTGCTGGAGCATCCCCCCATCTACCTCCCATCTCATTGGTCACCAGCCAGTGTCGCCCAGCCAATCCCACTGTGAGACTGGGAGAGGGAGGGCTGCCCTTCACAGCTTGGGGTTTGATAAAGGAATAATAGTATGTGACGACTTCCCATAGAAGGAGGGAGATTATTTATTTAGTCTTAAACTGTTTTCCTCTTCTCCTTCCTCTTCTCCTGACCATCCCCCTCTCTCTAATTCTCTTGCACTCTCTACTCCATAACTATCCACCCTTCAGTTACCCCTACCACACACACCTTCTTTTTATTTATCTCATTGCCATTCTCTCTGTCTTGCTCTGTTCTCCGTCATTCGATTTCTCTTCTTCACTCAGATTTCACACCTTGGTGGAGAATTTGTGTTTTTCAAGGAATGGTGGGAAAGGAGAGTAATATATCAACCTGTAAGGAAACCAGTGCTGTGCACCCACCCACTCCAACCTGTTCAATTACAGAATGCATACAGAAAGAGTGCAATCTGCAGCATGCACACACTCCTGCTGAACTCACGCTGCAGTTTGTGAGCGTGCTGTCGCCTGCTTTGCTGGTTGTCTTATTCTGTCACTCTGTAGACATTTATGGAGGAAGGCTGTGGGGAGCACAGCTGTCTGGCTCACCCTCAGCATGCGCACGTATGTGGGTGGGTGCATGCGCTGCTCTCTGTTTGTGTTGAAATCCCTGGCTCCCATCAAAAAATCACTCAGGCTATATGAATCAGCTTGCTTCCTGCATGTTGCTTCTTGCTGCCTTACAGTCATGGTGTAGGTGAGAGTGTGCGCAGTTTATATTATGTGTGTGTGCGTGTTTGGATGTGTGTTGTGCTGCTGGTACAACCTGTACTGTATGTGTTCATTCCTCCACTGTGTCTGCTGATGATTTTAGTGTTTGGCCATCTGTCAGAGATGAAAGAGCAGTGTTATGCAAGGAGGGAGATAAAAATTGTGATAAAGGCACACAGTGTGGTTAAGTGGTACAATGACTGTGTAACTATGGGAAACCAGTCAATCTGGGATTCGTGAACTGCACATTTGTAAAAAAAAAAAAAAAAAAACTCCCTGCTGCTCTTTCTGTCAAACTCTGTCCAGCTCAGAGTGAACTATAAATACATCTGTACTGTATACAGAACATGTATGAATAATTAATGGGTAATACATTAAGGTATTCACACACATGATTAAAATGAATTGTGCAGTGTGCGTGTGTGTGTGTGTGTATGTGATAATTCTATACTCATCTGTCTGATTGTAAGGAGACTGTATGTATTCTTAGGGTGTACATTCATGATATTAATGCGAATTGCATTGTGCGTGTGCACAAGCATGTGTGAGCGTTTGTGTGTGTTTGCATGTGTTAACAGTCATGTATGTAGGACAATGGGTGGGTGTGCAGCAGAGCAGAGAGAGAAACATGAGGAACTGAGAGGCACGTGCCGGAGACAGCTGATACACACAGCCATACATTCCTTCTCTCTGTGTCTCTCACACACTCTCACAAATATACACACATGTACGCAGTGCACACACAGACACCATGGCATGACCTCTCTCTCTCTCTCTCTCTCTCACACATACATACACACACTCTCATACTCACACACAATGTATGTGATCATTCCTGGTACATACGTTTAAACTGCCCAGTGTTCATCACATACTGCAATTTCACACATGATTCAGCCTCGTTTTACTGGATGAATGACCTGCCCAGGAAAAAGAACCAGCTGCCTCCCCTGCCCCTCCCTGTAACAGGGTACAGTCCATCTGAAGAGATTTGCCACCCGCTCTGGGTCCTTATCACTTCCTCAGATGTCACAGGAGTCCTCTCCCTCTCCTCCTTCTTTTAACAGCACAAAGCACTGAACCCTGTTTGGCTGTATTACCATAATCACTTTTCAGAAGCTCATTCCAGGACAGGTTAAAGGTCTTGAGGTGTTTTTTTCCTTTTTTTGTGCTCACTTCACTGCCAGCTTATCACTGAACCAAATGAAGCATGACTGCTTTTGGCAAAATGGCCTGTCCCATTTACAACAGCATTAGACAGGGTTATTGTGTATTTTTTTTTAGAATTTAGTTTAGTAGTTGAAATGAAAAGGTTAAAAAAATGTGCATTCACATTTATTCAGCTGCAATCTAGGACACGGTACTGAGGCTGCTATTGTTCACTGTGTCTGTGAGGATGGGAGAGAGAGGGAGAGAAAGACAGAGAGGTTGTATGAGATACAGAAAGATGGAGCAGGATCCGTCTGCCATGGCGTCTTCCTCATGAAAGCTCTGATGATGGTTAACAGACCAGAGATGTAATTCATATATCTTATATCTTTGGCTTCAGAATTTGGAAATTGTGGATTTTTTCTATCAGTTCCACAAGTTAAGTTGCTGTGCCTGTTTCTGAATATGGGAGGTGAATATTGAAAGAAAAGATTTTGTTGATTTTAGAGCTCATTGACACTGACCTGGGTTTCCAGCTGTTTCTGTCCAGTGATATCATTCTGTAAGGGAAAGGGCTGACATATGAAAGCTGTGCATATGAAGCACATAGCATGTTTCCTTAATTTGTACAAACTAGCTAATGTTATTTTACAGAGGAACATTAGGTAATACTAGATACAGCCATCATTACAATACTAATAATGTTACTGCTAATAGCTAATGTTGCAAGCTGGTGATCTACATCCATGTTTAGTAATGGATTCTCAAGCCCTCCAAAGTGACTTCATTCTGGTCTTTACTTTGTTTACAGCAAAGCCTCATGATCCCTCTAAAATAAGTTGGCACAAAAATGGATTTGATTTGTTTCTTCTTTTGAGAACTCCTCAAGTGACAACATAGCTTTGCACTTTCCTGGAGCTTGTTGAGATCCCCCTGCCTCCCACGCCACTGCCCTGCTTTCTAGGCCAAAGGCTTCTGCATACCTCAGTGCTTTACTGTCAATCATTTTTACATCAAGTCGGATCTAATTGAGTCCTTTTTTTAACGAAAAAAAAGACAGTTTAAAAAGCACATAGTAAAACACACCGATTATGAGCACTGTGTCTATGATGGAAAGCAGAATAGTGGGGAGCTTGTTATTTTTGTTTGAAGCGTGACAGTTATGCACATAAAACTGTACTAAGCACGGGAAGCAGTAGTCTTCCATTATTTGCAATATGGGGGGGGGGACTTCACGTGGAGACGAAGGGAATCAATGCATGAATAAAACATGAGGAATTAAAATGGAGCGTGAGGAGACAAATACAGGCAGGTTTAACCCTTCATCTGCCGTCAGTGGATTGGAGCCCATTGTGCATTTTCCTGCTGAGCACGGCAGTGATGTTTTAGCCGCCGTTGCTATTAAAAGCCGAGCGTCACTCCCAGCTCGGTGCATTATGCATCGTCTCTGAGCAGTGCGAAGGAGAGAGTTTGCGTGGGAGGCAGCTGCGCAATGTGTTTGAGGAGTGTGTCAGCTCACATCAGGAGAGATCAGAGCATCATGCCAGGGATTGGTGGGTAGGAATGGGGGGGTCCCATGACCATGACCATATGTGTGACAGAAATAGTGGGCACCTCAGGCTCCAGGACCAGTGAACATCATCTTTGCATGCCTGCCAATGATGTATTCGCACAAGAGGAATGGAGATTAGGAAGCAAGAGCCCACCCTGGGAAAATATCTATACTAGCACACCCACACACGGACAGATGAACACACAACACGTGTAGAACGTGACATGAGGTAACCAAGTGCATCTGCTGTCAGAAATTGTGAGCGTTCCATGAGCCATTAGTTGCAGGGAATGACTGATTGAGTTATGTGCTTAAATCATACAAGAGGTTGAATCAGCAAATGCACATGTATGCACATTCTATCAGTGTGAAGAAGAATTTATTCCACTGATTATTGAAAATGCTGTTAAGTGTACTCTCTGAGTTCAGTGTTTCTGACTGAGAAGGGGAACAAGTTGATCCTTACCTTGTTGGTGATCTCATTTGGGACGAAGAGAATCAAGATGCATTTTTCTTCCTTTAAGCTGTTTCTTTCTCCAATTAATCCATTTGGCTTCATTCTGGTGCTTGAGTGATCAAGGTTTCAATCTAACTGTTTTGTATTTCTGCATACTCAAAACAGGAGGGGATGAACTACATACTGGGCTGGACTTATATAGAGGCCATCACAATGGAAACAGAAGGGACTCAGAGAAACGTAAAGACCAGGTCCACAGTCTTAATTATCCAGGATCTCATTAACACAGAAACCCCCAACAGATTACACCACAGTGCACTTTGGACCCTTTGCGGAGGGCCCTGTCAAAGTCCCTTTGGGATTGATAAAAAAATCCTCTTTTTCTCCTCAGTGTTCTTCTTCTCACAGGAGGCTTTCCATTGTTTGTGTCAGGATGATAGGAAAAATCTGCCAACAGGCTGATCTAAGCATGCAGTGTCTTCTCTCAGCTCCCTATTCTCCAATTTGAGCTATGTTCCAATACACTGTATCATGGCACTGCACTCAGTTATTGCTCACTATCTGCTCTCTATTGTGAAAACATCAGATTTTATGACCAAGTAGGTCAGAGAAACTGCTCTAATCTAAGAATATTCTGGGTTCAATACCCTATTAACCTTATGGCTTGACTGCATTTGTGCCTGCATGGCAAACTTATGTGACACACCTGACCAGATTAAGGCTTGGATATGGTTTCCAGTAACACTGAGTTATCCCTGCCACCATCACTGAATGTATACTCATTCAGCTGATTTTCAGGCAAGAATACGTTTGCAATTAGGGATGACGTGCATATTGGTCCTCCAAGTCAAGGTTTCTGTCTAGCCATGTTGTGAACTGAAAAAACCTTGAAAGTGAGGGTTTGCTTTGAGTGCTAAAGGAGCAGGGTAGAAGAACAATAAAAGGGTTAAGACTGAAGACAGGTTTTACTGATTTCATTCATTTTTAAATGAACAATAGATTATTAACAATAATATAAATGTCATATATCATGTCTCTCCACTGAACTCCACTATAAAATACAACGCAATACCACTACTCATAAACACTTGCCCACAAAAACCAGATCTCACACTTGTTACCTGCCAAGTAAAACAGAATCTGACTTCTACACTTGTCTGTTCACTCCCACCCTTCACCAATGTTTGACAAAATCTATATTTTTCCTTTACCATGGATTTAAGAGTCTCTAATAGGAATAAAGCTATGGGTATTTTTGGGGCAGTGCAAGTGAAACAATCATCAACACAATGTTGAAACCTCTCTGAATCATGGACGTTTAAGGGCTTTTCAGTGCAAGCTGGAAAAATTGAGTGCCTTTCAGTGCAATTCTTCTTTTGTTGAAATCTGCTAGGGAAACCCAGGTATACAACATTGTGGGTAAAAAGTAAAATGTGGTGAATTTGTCTGAATATTCATGACCAAAGCCATGTAAATTAAGACTCAAGCTTCAATGATTACGCTAGGGTGAAAGTTTTTGAACTTTTGCAAAAACTGGTTCATCTGAAAAGCAATGTATTGTTCAAACATGCACAATTAACCTTCTTTGCACATGCCATCTTCTTTCCAAATGGTTTACCACAACACTATGAATCATAATGATATTTTGTTGGATTGCTGAACATCTTAAGTTATAGAGCTGAAAGTCAGTTCTCACTTGTTTTGACAGAACAGACTCCTCCTGCATATTTTATTTAAATAGTAACCTAGCTTTGCACAACAAAAATGATTAGGTTTCTCTATTACAACATTAGGATGACAAACCCAGTCCCCTGATAGGAAATATAACCTTTTGAATAATTTAGAAACTTCTACACCACTCATTCCAAAATAAATGGATTTTCAGTGATAAAATTAAATATAAAAAGAGTGTGATATCTGGAGATATCAATGGTCAATACAGACCTGAGAAGCTTAATCTGTTGTTTAGAAAACAACATTAGGATCCTTTGGTATCATGGTTACTGTAAACACTTACGTGTGTATCTATTAATAAAAAAAACATTTAGAGTTATTTTAACATTCGTTTCATGTTCAAAAATGAGGAGCAAAATATGAGCAGGATGTTTGGACTGTGTCGAGTCCAAATGAAATGCTCACTGGTGCGGTCGCTCTGCCTTGCACTGCTGGGCAGCATTTATTTCCAGCTGAACAATTGAGTGTGTGACCTTCCTTCCCTCTTCCCTCCCTTGCCCTCACCATTTAGATGTGACTCTGCTCATATTTTACCATTAACAAACTAAGTGCTTGGACAGATCATGAATCGGCAATGAAGACACTGATAGTTCCAATGGCAACAACCTGATTATAAATGATCTGCTTGTTTTCAGAATTTTTAGACAGGAATCTGAGTAACTAATGTGTTGCTTTGTATAAAGTAATTAAAATATCACTTGCAGTGCAATATTAGCAGAAATCAACATTTTTAATCAAAGAATCTGCACTAATAAATAATAATAATTATACTTATTATCATTAGTAGTAGTAGTAGTAGTAGTATTTTGTTGTTGTTCATAGTCTGACTTGTTGTGGTATCACAGTAATGTTTTATATATGTATTCTGTTTTCTGGGCAATGAAAATGCTTTAGACTACCTGCAATTGTTGTATATCCCATTATCAATTCAGCTTTCATGCACCTTTTCCTCTTCATACTCATTGCGCTTTAATAGTAATGCTATAAGACAATTGGGACAAAGACAGACCACCCATTGACACTAAGCTACTTACTAAATTTAGAGAAAGACAAACAGATACAAACAGGAGTCAGCAATAAACGGTTGGCCTTCTCTGCATTACGGCTTAGGAGTACTGCAAAAGAGGCTTAATTAGCTGTAAGGGTGTGTGTGTGTGTGTGTGTGTGTGTGTGTGTGTGTGTGTGTGTGTGTGTGTGTGTGTGTGTGTGTGTGTGTGTGTGTGTGTGTTCATCAGTTCCTTTTCAGACTTACATTGAAAAATCTGTGCTGCTGACTCTGCAGGAAGAGATTCAATCCCAGGTTATTAAGTATTAGTGTATATTCTGTTTTGATCCTGTAACACTTGCATTCATTACACTTATTCTTTTTAGCTCTTCATATTTATTGAGAACAGAACAAATATCTTTATGGAATACTACAATTTACAAAGCTGACCTTTTAGCCATCAAGCTGGTGTGTTCTCTGAGGCTTGCAGGTATGAATCCTGACTATGGGCAGAACTGCTTGTGAGCACCAAATTATTTCAATAAATGTGTATGCAATGTATTAAATATTATTCTGGATGAGGATAGTGTTAAAAATAAGTAGTTAAATAATTTTAATCCAATGACGCATTAGCTGGAATAAGAAAAACAACACTGCAGTCCTGCTGTTAAGATGGCATGAGACCCTTCCCTAAACAGACAGAGGTGGGAAGGGAGATTAAAAAGACAAAGTGATATGAGAAACACACCGGGCTTGTATCCCTATTAATTAAACCAATTCTAATCTCAGCAATGAACCACATGTAACATGTGCCCATGTCTGATGGAGGCCAGGCTAGCACAGGTTTGGGTGGAGAGTATTGATTTTTGGACTTGTGTGTTCACGCATAGCAAAAAAATAGAGGGCACTTCAAGTTTTTTCGCCTGGAGGGGCACTCAGGAGGGTACATTATTACATTTTCTCTTATGAAGGGCCAATCTAGAGGGCTTCATCATGTTTTCTCACACATAGGGGCACTCAGGGAGGCACTTTTGGATTTTTTTTAACCAAATAAAAACTTTTTTAACCAAATGGGCACCAGGGGTTTGCTATACTGTCCAGCTGAGGAAGTCAATTGTGTGCTCACAGGGATAACAGATAGATTTAATAAAATTTCCCAGTTAATGCTGTCTTGTAAAATTCAATTAAGCCCAATTATAAGGTGTAAATAATCAATTAATCAATTGCTCGCTGTGTATCTTTGAATACCTGCAGCATTGGAGTGTAACAAGACCAGCATCACCGGCTTGTGATCTGTATTCAGCAAGCATGGGCAACTCCTGCCCTGGAGAACTGCAGAATCCTTGTTTTCACTTCAGTTCCAATGTTAACCATGCAAACTCAGTCCATCCTTTATCTATACCTGCTTAATTCCAGCCCAGGCTTGGGGGGAAGGGGGCTGGAGCCTCTACTATCATACAATGGGTGAAAGGCAGGGAGACACCCTAGACAGGTCACCAGTGAGTGCAAAATCAATTAACACCATTATAGCGGAAAGACGTGCAGTGAACAGAGAAGCCGGTAAGTTTGCCTTGTCTACTATTCTTGCATTTTATCAGGTTAAGGATTCAATGTGACATTTATTTCTATTTTAAGCCTCACTTGTCTTGAAGGTTAGTGGTCATGGTTGAATAGCTAAACTGCAAGAAAAGACTCTAGGGAACGGCCAAACCATTTTATTTGGCTTGAATGATGAAAGCAAATTCATACTGTGGTTAATGCGTATGTATTGGCTTTTTGCTTTTATCAAAAGAAAAATGAAAGCAAAAATAGTCAAAATAATACAATTAAAACTATTGTGACCCTGCGACTCGTCAGTGCCATCTATTGTGAAAAATTTAGTCCTTCACTGTGACCACTGAGACAGTGTACGGCCTCCTGTGGCCACATTATTTATTTGTACAAATAATGCTGTATTTTTGTGGTCCTCCTCCAGATGTCGCAATAGCACAAAATGGCAACAAAACGATGTAATCCAAACTGTTAAAAATTAAATTGCGAGCACTTCACCCAAGTTTTTTTAAAGATTTTTTTTGTACTCCAATGCATACGTGTGATGGCCTTTTTATTAAAACTATGGTAATATAAACTGTTAAACATCATTCTAAAATGAAGCTTGATCATTATAGATTTATGTTTGTTTAAGGACACCTTTATGAAGATATGGGACAGGTATTCTGGGAACATAATTGACCCAAATGATACACTACATAGAGGGTTTAATAGGCAAAAAGTATTCTGCCTAATATTAGGGGGGTGTTCAGTTGTCAATGTTATATACATTGTTTTGTTGATGAAATCACATATAATAAATATATTGATTTTATGTCACATTTGCAAGAAAACAGGCATTTTCCCATTTTACTTTAAATTGTAAATTTAATTGACTGCACATCACAGACATTTTTTTTTCTCAGCATAAAAGATTTGAATTTGCACTGCATGTTGCCAAGGACATTTGCAAATTAATGCAGTACAATCTTGCACTTCCAAAATGGTGTGAAAGGTGTATATATCAAAACCAGATTGATTATTATTCCTTAAAAAGCGTGTCATACAAATTACCTGGATATCTTATAGACGTCATCAGAATTGAATAATTTAAAGATGAATACTACAAGAGTTAAAGTTTATCTGGGCAGTCAAGAAAATGACTTCTATTTAGCAGACAATCTTCATTTCATACATGTTTGTATTGCACAAAACATGAAATGGTAAACCTTGCTGCTGTAAACTGTTGTGCAGCTATACTAATTAATTCCTTGGACTGTAGCTGTTGAAAGAGGAACTTCACACTCCTTTGTTCAAACTTTGAGCATAAAAGGCCATTTAGCATGAAACTGAGAAGTGTGAATTTCTAGAAACTTAGTTTCCTGACCTATTCACTCCTGTATCAGTTAGCCAGGGTAAGCTATGCATGTTTACATGCAAATAGATGACAAAGAAAGTATTATTATTATTATTATTATTATTTATTATTATTATTATTAACTGGTTCAAACTGGTTAACATGACCTTAAATTGTTTACCTGCCAAATAAAAAACGTATTAAAATCAAATTCCATAACCAAAGGGTCAGCAAAAAGTTTCAAATTGAGTGTCTTAGCACTGATGGGTTCCAAAATGATTACAAGATAAGCGGTGTTAAACGAACAAATGTATATTTAAACGATTTCAAAGATACAAAAGTGGACGAGCTGAGAATAACGATAAACACTGTACTGTGATTGTCGTCATTAAGATTTACAGTTCTGACGTAAATTTCTCTAAATGGGGCAAGCGGAAATTCAACTTCGAGTTTTTACACACAGAGAGCCTATTAAAACCTGGCTTTAGTGGTCGGGGCGGGTTTTAGAGCTCTCATTGGCTTGGTGTTCCTATCAATCAAATGAAATAATTAGATTATGTCACTCCTTTGTGTTCCCTGAATAAATAAGAGTCATCTGCTCAATAGCTAGTTGCCCTAGCTAGTCATCGTTACAAACGTCTGAAAGGAGATGCTGGATAACGCTATCAGTTTTCTGACGAGTAGCGGAATGGTGTTTTACTAGCTGTTTCGGACAAACATTTTGCGTGTATGACATAGCTAACGTCGCCACTCTCTACCCAACGCTAACTAAACGTTCGCTAAAAGCGTTGGATGATTAAAGTCTATTTGTTGTGTGTTGGCTAGCTACTCTGAACTCGGATACTTAGTGACGATTCTTTTTAAACGTATTAAGGATAATGAGCCAAGGCTACGGAACCAAAGCTGAAATGGTACCCGAGGTTACAGCGGCAGCCAGTTTCGTTTCAAGGCTATTGAGAACGACAGGTTTCCTCAGTGAACAGCAACTGCAAATTTTCAGCGAAGGGCTGCAACAGGCATTATCAGGTAATTTGTTCTATTTTACAAAAATGCAAACTGTAATTTTAGAGTTGCGATTAGCTTGTTCGCTTGTTAGCTCCACCTGTTACCTATCGGTGTAGTCTTAAATTGGCTGGGTTGTCCATAGATATAACTGAAGCGTATAACTTTCCCGTTGGCGAAAAATGTATGATTAACGTCGAGAAATGTACTACGAAGGCATAACAGTTAACGTGGGCCTCAACTTTATTAATATTTGTATCAACTTTAAGCGAGAAATGATTTGATAGTTTAATGGCTGAGGAACTAGCTGTGCAGAACAAGGACTAACATGGATAATTTTAAAACAGAATTTACTAACCGTTATCCAACTCCAATGGATAATGTTGCTAACGTTCTTCAGTGTTTAGTACAGTGTATAGTATAAGTGGTGATTTTATCCGTGGACGAACAGTAAACTGCAGACACTTGATATTAGCAGACCAGATTATTTGTATGTAATGGGCTAGTTTTTCTCAGTTCGTAACGTTAAAGTTTATAGAGCAGTTTTGCATTTCGGTACCCACAGTAACGAATATGTTGCTGAGCCATGCACCGTAGCTGAGACGTTTGTTATAAGGTATAGTAGAAATCTGTACGTCTGTCTTGGGCAGTTTGCCAGTTTAAATGTTTTTGTTTCTCCCTCAGAGCACTACAAACATCACTGGTTCCCCGACAGACCACAGAAGGGCTCTGGATACCGTTGTATTCGGATAAACCACGAAATGGATCCCATCATCAGCAAAGCTGCTGGGCGAATCGGCTTAAGCAGTCAGCAGCTGTTTCGGCTCTTGCCTAGGGAGCTAACTCTTTGGGTTGACCCTTACGAAGTGTCATATCGCATTGGAGAGGACGGATCCATCTGTGTTCTCTATGAGGCCGAAATCCCCGCGGCTAACTCTGGACCAACCAACAGCAACACTTTGTACAATTCTGCGCTGAACTGCAAGAACCGTGTTCTCATGGGTCGAACAAGCCCACCCAAAAACTACCTGATGACAGTCTCTAGTTAAAACGAGACTTGCAGTGTGTCCTGTGCACCATGGGGTAAGCTGGGGGGAGAATACGTACACCAGCAGTTGGGAAAGTTACCACCCTGAACACAGATTTTATGTCTGCACTAGGCTAAAAACTCAACACGTCCACATACAAATTATATTTGACAGATGAGGCTCTCAGAATTTCCCCATTTTAAACTCACAGAAAACGAAAAAGGTGAAGCACTCAGTATCATAGTTATAGCAACTTATTACCTGCATATTCCAATTTTATCCAATTTAATCACTAATCAAAATGGTGTTTTTGTCAACTAGTCCATGCGCTTTCTTTGCACTGCCCAGGCTTTCAGTATTCAGTATGTCTTAAGCTTGTTGTATTTATAAAACAATTCTAACACTAATTTCTTGGTTTGAGTTTATGGTGCAATAGTACTGTCTCCAGGTTTAATTCATCGGTGCAATTCCTAAGTCTCTCATAGGATAAATGTGCCTGTTTTGAAGTTCTAACAATATTTATTTGATGCACTACTTGTTAAAAATGGGACCAGTCATCTCTCCCCTTGTTTAAATTGGGTTTACTTCTGTTGCTGCTTTACTTATTTTAATGAAAACTGCCTTCAGTTGCTTTGAGGCAACCATTTGTATGACTTGTTCCTAGGCTGGAACTGCATTGCATATTACTGCCAAACCATGACTTGGACCTTATCTGTGCAATAGAGCCATGTTCAAAGATCAGTCACATGCACTACTCATTTTGAACTATGAATGAATAATTTACCATAAGATCAAATTTCAAATGTTACCCAGCAGGAAAATATAAATCCGATGCCGTGAACCTGCGGTTCAGGCCTCCGAGTTATTCTCAATCAATAAACAGTTGGTTGATAAATGTGTGAATGTTTCTGTAGGAGCTGTAAAGCATTGAAGTTCCATTATAGAGGGTTTGTTCCCTATCATAATTCTAAACTGTGGGATGCTAGTTAGTCACTGAACTTGACATATCTGTAGCCCATGCTGGAGTGTGATTTCCTTATCTGCAGCATTCTCTTTATGGAGCTGTTGAGCAGCTCCACTTGTTTACCATTTGATTGTAGACATTGTAGAATTTGTAAGAAGTTTGCATTTTATGTACATTTTTAATGAATGTGTACATATAGAGACACATGTACAGTTTTGTACTTGACAAAGTAATTTTAAGACAATAAAACCTTAATGAAATGAAGACCCCCCTCCTATTGTCCTGATTGTGTACTTTTATTTCTGTGTTTTAGCTACAAAAAGGCACAGCATTCATGTTCTGCACGGTTAAGTCGTAATTTCCCTTGCAATTTGCAGAATTTAAGACGTGTTCATAGATTCCAAAATTATTCAGCCATATTTGTAAACTGTTTTCTAACGACCTGTTCTTATGACACCAGAAAGTCTTGTCATGTAGCACAATTTTTGCCAAAAAATTCCAAGTTAAGGTGTTTGACAGCCTCTCTGCACAGTTCAAGAAAGGTGAACCATTCTCTTATCTCTGTAACTGAAGCTCCAGTCCATATTAAGTTAGAGAATAAGAATGTGGACATGTCCTGTCCAAGAATACATTAAAATTTCTAGTGTGATAGTTGTGGGTCTGTAGCACCAAATGCTCCTTTGTCCACATTTCAGAGTGTTTGCTCCTGCTAGCCACCCCCATTTTGTCAGATTAGTCTATTAATAGTAATTTCAAAGAAGTCATTTGTTTTACTTTACATTACAGCTATTGGGTAGTTGTTTGTAAGTAAAGACTCAACATGTGTCATTGCATATCCTGCCTGTTCCAGTCATGTCCAGGATTTAAAAGCCTGCACTGGCACTGTAACAGCAAACATCAGAAGCAAAACAGTCTGGCAGAACATTCTAAACCATATCATTTTATGTGCCCTTAAGTAATTGTGACTTGGATAATTTAAGTTATGAAGTAATCATCTTGGGTTTACATTTATCTATTACATCTGGCCATTGAGTGTGAAGTTAGTTGTAGTTCGGATTCAATGAATGTTTGTCCATTTACTTTGAATTTACTCACAATTGAACAAGATCATTTTACTTTTTCTCTTCAAGAACAGTTTGGTGAATTCATTTTCATGACTGCTAAACTCAGTATGTCAGTGAAGATAGAAAATAAACCATTTAACTGTCTGTAGCCAAGGTGAAAGACACATTGATTGAATCCCAGCCTTTGTCTATTTTTTTTTATTTGCAGGTTTTCTATTTGCAAATTTATAGCTGTTTACAATGGCTCACACCAAACTAATCCAGGTAATGCTGCTTTAGGGCATAAAATGTCAGAAAATGAATTAAAGAACACATGCTAATTGTAGCACAATGGAATCTCAGTCATACAGATCTCATTTATGGAAACACTGATCTAGCAAAATGATAGAAACCCTGTCGGATTTTAAACTAACATCCAAAATATTTTTGAGAGTGCTAGGTATGAAGTGAGTGCATAACTTTTCTCAGATATCAGCCAGATATATAAATTAAGGTTTACAACTAGAAACATTTTTTACAGAACTACACATGAAGCCTGTGTATAAGTAATTCAGTTAAAAGTAATGGATCGGTGAGTAAGTACTTCAGTTAAAAGTAATGGATCGGTGAGTAAGTAATTTAGTTAAGATGTAAAAATCTTTAAATCAGTGTCACTTCTGGAGATAATTGAACTTTCTGAGATCCTACATTTTGTTATCAAATTAATTGACATTTCACCACCATTTTTAATACTGTTTCATGTATTTATTTTTTTTTTTGTGTGAAAAGAGCAGGGATATGATTTTGGATGTCTGAAAAATGCAGCATCTCATAATTATTAGTTCTTTATGTTACATTTGTTACATATTTTATGTATAACACAAACAAAATACTTTCATGGTACTTGGCATATACTGTCAACATGCAACCTATCTAAATATCTGTAAGAATTCCCTTTCATGTGAAAACAGGGCTGCACTGAGTCTGAGATATGTCCTGAATCTTTATTGTATGATTATACTGATTAGTGAGCAAAGCTTTCATGAAAAGGCTTGTTTGGTGTTACAACAGCAGCATTGAGGTGGATTTTATTATCTGTATGTGTTTGTTGTATCTTCAGAAAAGGCCGTGGGTGTTGGTGTTTATGGTATCTGCACACAACATAGAAGCCCTGTATTGGTGTGATTGTATTGGAACCAATGATGGCTATCTTATTTCTGGGCTGGAGTTGCAACCAGATGAAGTACGTCAGATGTACTCTTGAGCAGGGCTCTTAATTTGAATCAGAAAATATTAATTGAAAATGCAGATATGTGAAATGAGTCACCCAAAGAGTTTCTTCTAAGAAAACAATCATGAAGAGAACAAGAATAATGTACATTCTAGTGCACCCAGGTAGAAGTATTACATGGTTAGAAAATATTGGCACATTGTACACATCCTACCCTAAGATTTTTATCTTGGTATGTTTTACTTTTTCGTATTTCAGCTGTCTGTCATATTTGTTTTCCACATCCTTTGAATAATGTATTTTCTGATGTGCAAGTCACGCTTTTGAGGAATGAAGGAAGACAGAGACTTGATTCCTCAAATTTGAAACTAGCAATGACTGATTTTGTACTTTGTACATGCAATAACATCTAAAATTAAATGAAAGCATTTCAAAATGTTTAGTCTTCTGTTAAAGCTTCATTTAAAATATTGCTTTTATTTTATGATGGGGTTGCGTACCAGGTCCTGATGAAGTCTCATTCGAGCAAAATGTATGACTCTGCAGGAAACATAAGCTTCAGACAAACAGGAAAAACCATTGAAATAGTTTAATCTAATTAAGCCCAATTTAGTCAATGTGGTCATTGTATACAGCTGAAGAGCAATTCCCATCCACACCAGATTTGGGCACTCCTGATTAATGTCAAAAAGAAAATGCTTGGCAGAACATCAAGATCCTGACATATCATCAAATTGATTCAAGGTTGTTTCAGGAAAGTTTGTATCCTGAATCCCTTTGCAACGGATTTGATTTGGAAACAAACTATACTTGAAAAGAGCATAAAGCATTACCTCTACTATTGTTAGTCTCTTCAAATCAAGCACCCTGTACTCTCTAGATCTCACGCTCCTGAGAAAGATGCTTAAGTTGATCTTTAAATGTAACAAATACTGCACTATTACTACAAGATGCCCCTGATTTTTTAATATCCCAACATTGTCTCGAGCACTAGCATTTGGAACAAGCACATGTAAACAAATACTCAAAATAAGAGCCGGAATTGGACTACATCACAGCAACAGGTACTCGGATCTCTGGGAGATAAATGCAGAGCAACTGGTGGTGTGCTGAATACAGTATGTGTAAACAGACGGAAGAGGGAGGGATTGATCTGTAAAAAGCCCAGCTCTTTTGTTAAAGTGATCATCGTAGCCATATCCAAAAGCTCCACACATCAGAGCTTTGGAGGACCCCAGTGCAATTTCCATGAGAAAGGCAAAAATGCTCTCTGAGGAACATTGTGACCACCTCTCAAACCCACTCCCCCCTCTCCCCCCAATATCACCCCATCACCACTGTGTGCCCATGAAACCAAGGGGGCATTAAAAAAAACACATGAGTGAATGACCTGAAAACTGAAAAGGCTTGCCCCCTCTCCCCTCCCTCTGTTGATCCAGCGACAGGACGGAGGGTGAGGAGCCTGTAGCACGCGAGTGGGACAATTGGCATCGCCTCACTGGGCCTTTCATGACTGGGCATCTGGTGTTTTTCAAGGAAGGAGACAATGTAGTGTCTCTCCCCGCTCGACTCCAAGCCCTCCTCCACCCAAACCCACCCCAATCTCCCTCCATGGCCCCACCACCATCTGTGTAACCCCCCTCCCCATTCCTGACCCCTCACTAAACTGCCAGCAAAAGGCTTCTTTCAATACCCCCATCCCCACCCCCAGGTTCTCCACAGGCCCCCAAACCTTTCACTAGGCAACAAGTGCTGGGCCAGATTACACTGCAGTGAATGCTGAGAGGAAAGACAGATTAAAGGACCAAGCAATCAATTCAGACTGATTTAAGCCTCCAGTTAAAATCTATCCAGACAGGTTTGAGAATGGAAATTTTCCACTGTGGATGCCACTGAATGATCCTGAAAAGTTAATTTGCAGAAGTTACCCTCTTCAATTCCCCAAGAAGGGGAAAGGAGAAACTGGCCTGAAAGCTGGCCCTGCAAAATTCACCAACAACAGAGAACCCATTGAACCAATGAGTGTTTAATAAATAATAATCCTAGAGAGAAAATCATGACTAAAACAGGAAAATACAGCATGTTAAGTTAACAAATTTCATGTCTTTTAGAGTTAAAATTTTGGGGCACAGTAACTTGACAGTATGATTGTTATGTTAATATGAATAGAGAGACACATAATAGGTGAATAATAAGCTGTAGGGGTCAGGTGACTATATGGTATTCATTGGGGGAGGGGCATGAATGCAGTCATGACTGTTGCAAGACAAGAAGTAACATTCTCCATGGACAAGCATGCACAAACACACACAGATCCATACACATGCATATGAACAGGGTTCACATTTGTCTTATGACCCAGGAAATAAGAAAGGGGGATGCAGGAACACTGCTATGTAAAGGGTGATTTCATTTCAGCTGAGCTCATCCCTCCAGTCACAGATAACCCCATGTGCTCTCCATTGTTGCGCACTCTCTCTGCTCTCTCCAACACCCTCTCAAGGCTGGCTTCTCTGTAGAAGGCAGCCACTCCTGTCTTTGTGTACAAGGTACATGTAGGCTGTGAGTATTCTTATCCAGATGCAGATAAGATGTCAGGATTAAGGGCGTTCCTGGTCTGGGATCAACCTCCAGAGACTGTTTTTATGGTCATATTTTTCAGCCTCCATCTCCTCGTTGTGCTTATTGTTGAAGGATACCATATGAGGGTTTTGAGTGGCAGTAGGGCATTAAAATGTGTCCTCTGTTAACTCACCATGCTTCTGTAACATTAATTCCCCATATGTCACTTCACCACATGGTCCATGTAAAGCCAATAATCCATAACAAATAAGGGTCTTTGGCCTAAGTACTCCCAAGAGACCGGTGTTTGGCAGGAGAACTGGTCATTGACTTTAATTGTTATCCCAAGAGGCTCAAAATTTTGATTTGGCAATGATGAGTGGAATTGAGGAGTTATTTTTTTCTTTATTTATTATCAAGTGTTGTGTTAGTTATTTTACTCAGCATCTTGTTTGTTACCCGTTACCTTGGATAAATGTGTTTACAGAGGAATGCCTGTAGAGGCACATAAGTATTCCATGAGAACACTGCTGATGGGGTTTCCTTCTCTCAGCCCACCCCCTTATTTGTAACACTAACAGTTTTTATTGCACAAGGCAAGGACACTGTCATGTCTCCTATGTCCCACTTTGCAGTCTTTATCTGAAGTCAGAGTGTGAACATCAACAACCCTACCCTTGTATTTTGTCTTTTATATTCAAGTGAATAACAAAAGAAACCACTACTTCTTATTTTCCTGTTATAGACAATTTCCATCCATTGGAACATAACTCACACCCCTACTGGAATATCTTCCAACTTTGCATACTCTTGCAAGTGTTAATTTGTATCTTTAACATAGTCTTACTGAATCCCAGCCAATGTTTCTGGCGAGTGAGTTATTGACAACCTCAGGTGGCCAAGGCCAACAGTGCCAAGGAACCCTCACACTTGGACTGGAATGCGCTTCTGTTGTGCCAATTAAGCATGACTTTAAATGTGCTGCTGTCATTTGTTCAGCTTATTGGCTATTACTAGGCTAATAGCTAAGGAAATCAACAAGTACATGACAGTGAGACACTGCTGTGGCAATCATATGAATTCAGTCTTCTGCTAGATTATTTTAAACTCAGCCATGTATTACAAAATTGAACTATACAAGTGGGTGCATGGTTTATGGACAAAAGAGATTTAAGCTGTGAAATAATTCAGCAGGTAGGGGAACAGGCTCTAGTGGACTGGTCCTTAGGGGCAAACAGACTCCAAGAGTAGTATGACACAAATGATCTGACTGAAAGAGGGTTTCTTAAGCAGAAGCTGTAGTAGTCAAACAGACAAGCATGAAAAAAGGGCATCAAATGTCAGGTAGGGCTGGCCTCCCTGATGGTGAAGCCCTTCCAGCAGGACTTTTAGCCCTTTTCCTCTGCAATGTAGCCTCATGTCAAAAAAGTTTGCCTGCAGATATCAAGTTGTGATTTGCATCTCTTGTTATGCTGTCACATAACAATGCTGTCATTACCGAATTGCTACATGTGTTGCTATAACTTTTATTATTTCAATAAACAGCTTTATGAAAATGTTGACTGGAAAGACTCGGTCCTGGCAGATTGTAATTTTGGTACATAAGCAATTCTATGACCCTTTGGGGTGGGTAGATGTAAAAATAACAAAATTATCTTAGTTATACATTTATTAATGTCAGTAAGTTTTATATTTAAGAGTTTATATTCATGGTATGATGCTTAGATGGAGCAACATTCCAACACAACATGCCATGTACTTAGTAAAGAAGTATAAGTAATGCCAAGTTACTCTAAAGACTGTGTCCTGTATTTCAGTAGATAATGCCAGCCTAAAGCCTCACCCTGCATAAATCTCACCAGAAGTTTTTAAGAACTCTGAAGAGAAACGGATAGCCTTTGGTCCAGGCAGCTGCTGCAGGCAGTCCGACATTGTTTATAAGCCCAACTAGGCCCTGATTGGTTACTTCTTGTATCCAGGCAGATTGCTTTCTCTTCAACAAGAAAGCTTTTTGAACATTTCCAAAGAAGACCCCCACCTCTTGGTGCCATGCTATCCCATCTGAATTTAATTAAAATGTCAAATCAAAGCATAAAACAAAAAGAAAATACTGCACCCCACCCACCATACTCCCCTATACCCCAATTTAAAACCTCTTGCCACCAGTAATCCACTATAGTTTTTGGAGACCATATGCACACTATTATGGAAAAGAATCCCCCAAATGACTGGTTCTCAGTGTTAAAAACCAAGCCTGTTTAAAATTGTAAACCACTGGATAAATGGAAATGTGATATTTAAAAACCACAGACTGAAAGTTTTAAAAAAATTATAGCTCAGATCAGCTCAGTAACAGTCACAAAATAAATTACAGTTCTTTGTTGAGTAAATACAGATTATTTTCATCTATACTAAACAGATTGTGTTTGTGATCAGAAATCATTACTTTTTGAGACAAGTTAGTGTTTTCATGTGAAATTCAGAATTTTATGTCTGAATTCTCCTGTGATGGGCATACCAATAGTAATCCAGAAAACACATTTGAACAGGCATGAAATATTATTACTATTGGCTATGAATATTAAATTAAAACATCAATAGGGAAAGCCAATCTCTCCAAAGAAGATGTCCTAGGTAAAGTTTTATCCATGGAACTAACAGCTTGATTTGTTCTCAGAAATATAAACAGACTGGAGTTTGCTACACCAATTACTGTTGCACACTGCACCATATTAACACGTATAAAGCAGAATCCTGTTGGGCTGTTGATCAACCAAATTTATAAGCAGACTATAAGCTTCATTTTCATTGAGAAAAAACACTTGTTGCAGAACACCTGTTGGAATTCATTTATTTTATTGCAGAAAGCTATTACACATAACTAGCTCATTGAAGAACTGCTGAACAAAACATTTCTAAAAGAGTAAATAATCACTCAGTGGGTTTACCCAGAACCATGCAGGAATCACCTGAAAGGAATCTCCTGATTGTCAGAAAGTCAGTGTGGCTTATATTTCTCTCCCATGATGCACTACTGAGTTCCTCCCAGCCCTGGGGCTGCCTGTGTTTTGTGTCTTCCTTTCACACTGCTCCAAACTTCAACCCACCAGAACCTTAAGCCCCCTGTACCCCCAAGGTGTGGTGGTTTTAGCTTTGTCAGCAAACCCCAGTGCTCTCAGGGAGGCAGACACCAGTTGGTCCAGCAGGCAGATCCTTTTTTCAGCCATTTGGCTAATCCCTCTGCCAGGGCAGAGGCCTGCTGTATTTTTCTCCAATTAAAACAGAAAGGGCCAGAGAGCTAGGCCATGACCCCCCACCTACAGCACTCCTCCCCAAACAGCCACCCCAAACACACACACACACACACACACACACACACACACATCCTCCCTGTGTGCTGTCAACCCAGAGGATTATAATATCCTCCTTTAATTTGGTTTTAGCCTTTTGCAGTGTTTAACAGTTTTTCCCCCTTTTTGTCCCATCTTGTCAAGATGCAGCAATGCAATGTATGCATATTCACCATTTCTATTCATTTATATTCCCTTGCCCTCTGTCTGTTTTTCTTGATGATTATTATTATTAGTAGTAGTAGATTTGTAAAATCTGAGTCAAAGGGTAAGCTTGGAGCAAATATCCTCATCAACTTAAACCTGAGACAAAAACTCTGATCTTGTACTTTCTATGAGAAGTTGGTAGTGAAAACACTGGTCAGAGCATGCTGACTAAAGAAGGGATTCTGAGTAATGCTGAAACTCCTCTGACAAAGAAAATGTATTTCTACAAGGACAATGTCATTATCTTTCATCCCCTGCACTAAATATTATTTCAGCCAGTCTGGATTACCCTCACTGCTCCTCAGATTATCACTTCACTCCTTGCCATGTACCTTTTGCTGAAATTTCACACAATTATTTTCATTTTCTAATTATTTATTTTTCCTCCCTTGTTGCTCTATACTTCTAAAATTCTAAGCATATTTCAGCAAATAATCCATAGGCCTTAAAATCATAAAATCAAAACTTACTTGACCTATTTGTGCTTGTTATTTCATACAGTATCTTATCAATCATGATTTACCCTGGATAAACGTACCTATACAGGACACTGCTGAATGTGTGTCCTTCTCCTACACTAGCTGAAAATCAACCTCTCTGTCCCTATCTTTTCTGTAACAGTGTCTTTATTGGGCAAGACTAGAAGACTGGCACTTCTACTGCATTCCACTCTCCAGTCAGACTATCTGAAGTCAATGTGTGAGCATCAACATCCTTTGCTCTTGTACTTCATTCTTTCATTTTCATCATGCATTACAAAAGGAGCTCCACCCTCTCCCCGCAGTGTGGGAAGCAGGGAAGCAGGATGGTCTTTCAATTGTCCAAAGGCCCTTGGAAATGAACCAAAGCATGAATTACAAGAGAAAGAAGCACGGAGAGATAATGACATTTTTAAAACATTCCCCTTAATTAGATGTAATTCACACACTACCTCACCATATCCACATCATATCATCAAACGTCAGTCAAATCTCACACATGTGGCAATATTACAAAAAGGGGGAAAGGATAAAGCTCAACTTCATTCCCCCATCTTCACCAACCATATAATATACATAATGTATTCTGAATATTCCTTAAAATGATCACAAAAACAGGTGCATATTTCTCCAGTTTGTCATATACAGATACTACTTTCAGGTGTGAGGCCACTAAACCTGTGAACAAGCTCAGGAACTCGTCAGATCCCTGATGAACAGCACAGCTCTTCCTGGTTTTCCATACTGTCATCTTTGCTACCCTGAACAAAAAGCTATACAAGACCACTACATTCCCTCTCTTAAAAGAATACCTGGGCCCCAGCTTCAGAGTCAGAGAAGACTATCTACATTACCACTGGGATATATTGCCATCAAGATGAACCAGAATGGAAGCGGGAGAGGGAGAGAGAGAAAGAGAGAGGGAGAGAGAGAGAGAAGCTCTTTTGATTGAAAATGGACCAAAGTATCAATTACAGGGGAGTAAAAGACAGCAGAGTGTGCAAGAGAGATATATCCCTTTGCTGGGGAGTCGTGACTATTGGCTGTGATGGGCAGTTCTGTTGGCTTCCTGAGTGACAAATGGGAGGCTGTGTTCTCTGCTGCTTGTTTCCAGGCAGAACTGACACGCACAGCTGCATCATCATTAGGGGACAGCCCTGTGGGGGGATGGGGGGTTGTACGCAAAATGTTTTCATACATTTTCATACAGCTGCAGAGAGACAAACACACTGAGAGAAGCTAAATAAGACAACATGGAAATGTGAAGGCATATGAAGTGACTCTGTTGTATAAATTACAAAAAGTATACAGAAAATTTCTAGTTTCAGGTAAGGGGGTTTAAAAAGACACTTTGCTTCATGGAACAACACAAAATTAAAAACCTTTAATTTCATTGGTTAAATGTACATAAAGTTCCAAAGCCAAATATATATTATTTTGAGCACTACAGTTTCTTAAGTTGTTTTCATTCTGTACCTTTGTAACATTATGTATCACAGTTTTATAGTATATTATTCAAATTAACGTCTAAAAACATTCATGTGCTAGAGTTAAGTTCATTTAATCAAAATTCCAAAAGCCTCAGCTTAACATAATCAACATAATCAACTGTTTCTCCCAGTGCAGTGTTTGAATATTGCCAACAACTAAACTGATTAAATTAGATGGGACACATGCCCAGACAAGTACCTGTGAGCTAGGAGGTAAAAACCCTAAACTTTAATAAAAGACCATAGACCATAAAACTGGAACCTTTGAGGGTGCAAGCAAGACGGAACAAAAACGGGGACTCTGTGCATTGTGTGGATTTTATCACATTTGCAGTTGTTTACCAGATCGTCAACTTCCCTTTTCCCCATCTCTCGCTGTCTCTCCCCCTGTCTGCCTCACAAAGCCTGTATTGTCTCCACTACACTCAACTGTTGACAGGAATCCCAACCCAAAGCAGCTGCCAGAATAGCTGAGCCCCCCGCCCTCCACAAACACTGGTGCTGTTGGTAGGGGGTGTTCACAGGCATTAAAGCGTGAGCTCCTCACACTTATCCCACCAGCCCCTACCACCACCATCCCCCTACCCATTGGCTGCCTCACCCTCCCAAAACAAACCCCCACATTGCAGCTACACTAACCAAACACACTCCCCAGCTGTTTCCCTGACAGCAGGCCCCAGCACATTAACCCTTTCCTGCTCACCAGGCTCATGTTCCTTTCACATTTGTTTTCTGCATTTCTGCCTGTTTTATGTGGGTGAGACCCACGGTGAATGTCTTTGTAAATGTAGACCTGAGTGGTGGTCACGGTCATGCATATGGAATCTATGCAGTCTGTTAAACCTCCTCATATTTAGATTCTTTCTGTGGTCAGTGGTGATCAGTTTCAACAGAGAATTACCATGTTTTCCTTGACATAAAAAAGTGTAATTTGAGAATGAAACCAGTCTGTCTCATTCTTTTTCCAATGTTACTGAAGAAGAAATTTAACTTAACAGAAAAAGCTTTTTTGTAATGCAATGGCTGTACTTTTTAATTTAAGAAATTTTTTTTTCCAAGTCTTTCTTCCTTTATTGTATTGATAATTTGATACCAGCAGTTTTTCTACAGTTTTTATCCATGATCAGTAACAAATGTCAGTCTCAAATGTGTGAACATGATGAAGCAATGAGCTGAAATAGCATTTTCACCATGACTGGTAAAGAAAAAACACCCACATCAGTGAAACTAGTTTTTTGTCAGAGGGGTGGTGTTTTTGTTTTTCTGGCTGTAGTCAAGTAGGTAGGGCAGTGTGCCTCAGGGGAAACTGTGCAGTTTCATGTCTGAGTGTGCTAGCCAGTGCCCAGAGAAAGCAGGCTGGGGGCTACTGGGGCTAGGGGTCAGGGGGGTTGTCTGCTTTGCATACAGAACTCAAGGCTAAACACAATTAACTGGACCAATTTTCCTGCTCACCACACCCGTGGATATACCAATCAGATAAGAGGCACAACAACAAAGAGATTAAGTAGGAGCCTTTGCCTAGATCAACCACAGGCAAACAGAAAGGCAAATTCAGATCTATTGCAGGATGGAGGTCAGACAAACTTCAAACCCTACAGACTCCACAGGAGCTGGATTAAGAATTCTGCACCAACTGGCTCCCCCCACGTTTTTTTCTGTTGGCGTTTGTTGGTCTGTATGATCATACAAAGACATAATGTTCAGTCAGACATCAGAGCTCAGTGTAGGCAAAATACTTCCACAAAAAGGCACAGCTGTAGCTACATAGTTAGTTCAGCTGAGGATTCAGGAGCTCAAGTCATAAAGAAAACTATGGAAGAAAATTGTATTTCGTATGTCTGTTCTGCAGCCTTTGTTGACCGAGCTACTTTGATATAGTTTTGTAGGAATTTCCGTACAAACTAAAACTAACTGGGATAAAAAAAAATCTATTTTTAAGATAGTTATCAGTGGAACATGTTTATCAAGAGCTCAGACAAAAAATATAAAAACATCTGTGCACACCACAAGTTTCAAAGAGCCAGGAGAGGCCTGATATCATATGAGGTCAACAGGGTTACTTACGGCCCTAGCTCTGCACTTACAATTAACCAACAAACAACACTTTTAGTTCTTCAGTTTGTGTGACTAGAAAACCATCATGTAACAATATAATGAAAAAGGTTGAAAAAATTGTTTATTTAAGAATGACACTTAGTGAGGGGAAAGAAAAGCCTCTACATAAAGTAGGATCCACAGCAATAGTTTGCACCATAAACACACAGATATATATCTAGTCCTAATTGTGTTGAGCAATTTAGCTGTACTTGCCTTGAAGTCATGAGCCAACAGGTCCTGACTTTGCTGTCTCTTCCCTCATGTGACTGTAAATACCTGTGGTGGAGTGGCAGTATGTTTTACTCATGGATTAGTTATCTGATTTGACTGCTGTATGTACTGCCATTGTTCTTTCAGAATATGGTTATGACTACACCTCCCCCAAAAAAAAAAAAAAAAACTGGCAGTGAAGATAAGCTTTCTGAGTAAAGCACACAGAAAACACATTGGCTGCAGGGTTGAGGGCATGGAGGTTGTTTCTGCCACAGAGGTATTGTGGAGAAACAGCCTCTACTGTCCTGAAGGGTATATCATTATCAATAAAATGCGAAGGGCTGGCACTAGGGGCCGTTATCTTCCCAGGCTTCAGTAAACCAGATTATGCTTCCTCACTCTGGCCCTGCTGGGTATGATGTCACAGCCACAGGGCCAATGACAGTTTGTTGTTGAGGTAGATCAGAGTCATGTGACCAAATAGGGCAGGACTAGGTTGTGTGGGTGTGTGTCTGCCTGAGCAACTTCCAGAGGAAACGACGCTTGGTGAACCTTTGTCCATTGTGACCAATATCTAAGCAGACACAAAGGCTTTTTGTTGTCACCCTTACAAAAATATCCAATAGGACAAGACAAAAATACTATTGCTCTAATTAAATTGGATGTCTACACAACCTAGTTGTAAGGCTTAGTGCATGCAGTTATGGCCTCCATCCTTAAATCTGAAAACACTCAACCAGCTCTGACAAACATGAGAGAACATCCGAGACCAGCACCCCCAAACGATAATCAATGAGGAAATCAGAGCAAAAGCTGCAGTAATAAAAAAGGAAATATATGGGACACACATTTTTTTCACTCACAACACAGTTTCAGTCTCTTACACTGTTCGTTGTTTGAAAAGGACACAAAATCTGCATCAAATCTCTGGCAAAATAAACATTCCCATTCCAACATGCATGCACAACGAGAGCTTATAAATACCAATAATACATTAACAAAGTGATGTCTAATTGAAATGGTAGAGTGGAGCTCACATACAACATAAATTCACACATTATCTCCACCAGAAAACAAACTAGACATGGAACCCAACAACTGAAGCTAATAAAGTTGTATGTGGTAGATTTCTGATTTAATGAAATAATCTTCAGACACCCAAGAGTTAATTCCTGTGTTTGGTAGCCCAGGTAACATGTGCAGATTAACTATATTAAATATGAACTGTCAGCATGAGTGAACAGGGTAGAGCAACTCAGTTTCAAGGCTAAACATATATACCTATTTTTTATACCGATGTGAAATCATCAGTTAATTTACATTCTATTGTTTTTTTTTATTTATTGGGCTGTATTGAATTGGAAATGAGTTAACGTGATTGACAGCATAACTCAAACATCTCTTTTGAAAAAATGTTTTGACTTGGAGTCTTCCCTTGTGAAGACAACTGCCTGATAAGGAAACCTTGAATGTTCATTGCCCTGTAAATAGCAAACTTGTCACCCTTACTTTCACCATTACATGACTACAAATGTCAACAGAAACAACTGTTGAATGGCTTATATTAAAATAGTACTGCCATGAAGAAAAAAAACAACATCTGTAATACAATGAGCATTGCATTTTGGGGTGTTTCATTGTTATTATTGCTGTTTTTATTGGCCTTTTTTCTATATGTTGGTGTGATTTAAGGAAGTTTGAATGTCATGCAAAACAATCAGGGATTGTGTACTCCAAAAGGCCAACCCTTGTTTTACCAGGCCAGAACATGACTTTTTATATTTTATTTGGTCAAACCTTACCATTTTTAATCATATCCGAACATCATACACTGCAAGTAAGGTAGAGAGGCGAATTATTGGCAACTAGGAATGCTCCAGCCATGCAGCCTCATTCTTTTAAAAAAGTAACCACTGTATAGGTATTATATACCAGTGTTGGGTAAGAGAAGTCTGCCCTCATGTGGAAAGCAAAGCAAATTACAGTGATTGTAATTACTTCCTCTCTCTGAACAGACCACATCCTGGTATTACCAACAGAGACTGGCATGAGAAGAGATTAACAGGTAGTGTGATATTAAGTCATTACAGCAGGATATTTGAGTCTATTAGGGCCTATTGAGGCTTGCAATTTGATGAAAATGTCAGATTCATATATTACATTTAGGTTTGTTACTCATTGTTCTGTCGGTATGTCTCCACTTATTACAAACCCTCTTATTTCAAGAAAAAGGTGAGTCTCTGCCTCCAAGGAGGGTTTTACAGATCCCTTTCAATTAGCAACTGAAGGTAATATATACTCCAAATTCTTCCAGAAAGACCATTTTACATTACCTGGACTTTGGGTTACATTAACACTGTTCACATACTAGTGTCCCTGCATCCAATTTCCGGTCCAAATCCTTTCCAAAGATGACTAAGTTAATGAGTCATAATCAGCCATGGCACTAATTTGACTCCAGAAAAAACTGAAAGAGGCTAGGAACATAAACTGCATTAGGCATATTCCTGCTAGTAATTCGGAATGAACATTATTTTAAATTGAGTCAGGAAATTTTGCTCTGGCATTGAAGGTTTTTTTTAGACTGAAGAAAGGTGTAGCTGGTCAGGTGTGTTCACTTTTAACTGAAAATATTAGTTGAAAATGTGTAGTTGAGAGTGTCTCTCAACAACCAACGTTTCAAGGGCAGTTTATTTGCATACCTGGCTAAAGATTAAAACTGAAATAAGTACAAAAAAGTTTATTGAGCACTGCAGAGAAAGAAAAATAACAGTGGCTTTGAAAGAGATACTGTTTCCCCCAAAAAAGGGACACCAGTGGCAGACCTCATTTACTGACAAATATACACAGAATGCCAATATGAACAATATTGGAGACCTGCTGGTTCTTCTACATGTTCATACTAAACAGCACTAGCTATTCATTACAATTTTGCAAGTGCCATTTTGTAAGGCCAAACCCTACCACAGCTCACTTGAATTTATGGTCATGTTGATCTGTTTATCCGGCCCTTTTCATCCGACCCTGACATTAAACAGCAAACAGAGTGCAAAACACCAATCTGAAGTTAAGTTACTAGACCAGAGCACAGACCATGAGTTTGACCAAGAGTGCTATAACATCAAGGGTGCTGACAGCCCACATGCCTGACTGGTGTTCTAATTGTTCTTATGGTTTAGATCAGTGGATCCCGACCTTAGTCCAGGGGTGACCCGTGTATGCTGTAATTACAATTCCTTAAGTGTAAAGAACTGTTACCTGTTTAATTTGACTATTTTAATCGATAATGATATTGTTTCAATGCCACAGTGGGTCATAAACAGATATTCATGTTACAAAGAAATAAAATTCTGTATTTAAGGGCTTTTAATCAGTCAGATCAGATGTCAGACAATGAATCCAACCTTTTAGAAGAGGTTGCATTTTGTACTGACCAGCTGACAGACCTGCACCTGAAAGAACTAAACACTACGGGGGACACCAAGTCATTGAAAGAAAATCACTTGCGAAAAATATATGAACTTTAACACATTTCCAAAATGTTGAATAAAGAAAAGACTTGTTCGAATGAAAACCATCATATATTGGGGTGTTCCAGGACTAGGGATGGGAACCACTGGCTCATCTAATGGATTCTTCATTTGTAAATATACCTGCAGACAGGTGTGTTTGTTTCCATGCCACCTGTTTAACAGCACTTAGTTGCATGTGTTCGGAGCATAGCAGTTAAGTGCCCTGGTTATTAAACATTAACTACTACCATTTTTAACAGTCCTGGATTCTGTGGATTATTTTGTAGTTTGAGGATGACCAAAGAAAATTTATCAAATTGTTTTTTGTAAAATTGAGATGACCTCTTGCTATGAACTTTGGATATTGCTGGTCAGACAGTGTAAAAGAACCAGAACTAACCTGAGATCCTAATTACTGAATTCATTATCTTAAAGGCATTTATCCAAAACCATTCCAGACCAAAAAGTACAAGAACCAGATATAACAAGACTACAAACCTACAGGTACAGAGCTATGCAACCATGTACCACGTATCCAATCAATATGCTCTCCTTTAACCCTCAACTTCTTTAAACTATGTATTAAGGGTAATGATTTATATTGGCTTGTGTATGGTGGATGTTCATTCACTCAGAACAAAAGCCAATCTTCTGGTTTAAGTACAGTTCCTCAGCTAACTGAAAGTGTTACAGCTGGAGGCAGAGTTATATCTGCCTCCAGACTCTTAATTGGCATCCTTCAAAGAACTAAAGGCTTTACAACTTCAATAACACTCACCCTATAAAACCACGCGCGCACACACACACGCACCTACACACAAGTGCATGTACACACATGCACACGCACACAAAATGGTGCTCTGTAGTAAAAACTAAACAGTAGTCTTTCCTCTGTCCTCCTATTCTATGTTTGCAGAACTATGCATATTGTAGCAATGCACAAAAAGCATGGTCCTGCTCCCTTAGAGGGCTAAGGATGAGGCGTAGCTGGGATGTCTGGTCTCCGTGGCGATGGTATCCAGGCTGCATAGAGCTTTTTGAGACTACTTGTGTCAGACTCCAGTAGGCATTGTTAAAGCAGGCCTGGGACAGCTGGGGGTGTGCGTAAGTGGAGGGCTCCATCCAGGAGTCCAGCCAATTGTCCATATGAACCTGGGGAAATTCTGAACAGGGTTCCTTCAGCACCCTGCCTCAGAGGACACCCCATCTTGTGACAATCCGCCCTGCTGGATGGCAGCGGTTGCCATGCTGATGGCCTCCTCCAGAGTCTGTTGCTCCTCCAGCTGCATTCAAAAGCACAGTCACATGACACATTGGCACATACAGATAGATAAAATGGACACATGGGAAAAATGAACACAGATAAACTCACAAACAGATGTACAGACACACAGACAAACATAAAGTGATGTACAAAAGACACAGGGAGAAATTAAAATAAGCATGCAGACAAACATGCAGACATTACCAAGGCATTTCTGTAAGTTACCATTGTTCTGATTGTATCATGTGTCTTGCTTCAAATGAGAAAAAAGCCTGCCAATCTAGTGACTGACCTGGACAGCAATCTGAGTGCCATTCGCTGTGGCCAACAGTGCCACCTGCTGGTAGTGAGGGGTGGACATCTCTGAGGCTCCAGTCATAAGACTATCTGATGACACAATGGCAACCTGAGGAAGTGGGGGGGACACATCAACCATCAATTAAATCAAAGAAGCATGACAAGGAAGCCATCAGGTGATCTCTAAGCTGTCAGGACCCCTGCTAAACAACCTACTGGCTGCAGTTCCTTGCCATCTCCTGTAACCATGGTTACGGTGTGCTCCCCTGTCCCGTCAATATCCTCCTGCTGAGCAGGGACAGTAATGGTGGTGCCATCCTGTGTCACCATGGTAATGGCTGTGCCGAGGACCTGCAGCTCTTCATGGGAAAGGCTAACCTGTAAGCACATTCAAGCGGTCACTACAGTAGGATTTATCGACCTACAGCTAAATCGACTGTCTTGCATAATGCTCCACCCACCTGCTGTGGCCTTTCCTGTGTGATCAGTGCCACCTGAGTGTCCTCAGTTACCATGGTGACCTGGCCTTCTTCCTCTTTGGCCTCTGCTCCCTCCAGAAAAGCCACTCTGGAACGTTTCAGTGGAGGGTCCATGGACTCCAGCTCTGCCAACAGAGACCGCACACAAGACGAGTTGTGTTTAATCTCTACACTGCTGTTGCCTGCTAATCATTAAGACCAGTTTATTCTGTGCAGCCCATTTGTTGGGTGAGTCCTGGAAGGCCTTTAAATCCCTGTGTTTGTATTTGTTCTTTGAGGTCAATTTTGTATATAAATCATGACTGACTAGTAAATGTCCTTTACAAAAATGTACTTTTTACTCTAATGCTGAAAATTCCCTGTGATTCCCATCGTAGTTCTCTTTAAACTACACTAATTTCATGTCTGGCAGTTCCATGTATGCTTGCCTGTTGAAGACTCCCTGTATACTGCATTTACTGCAACCCAATGATAGCTTCCAGCACCACAAACTCTGCAGCCAGCTGCACGGGTAGGATCTGCTCACCCTCCTCAGTGGCCTCAAAGTCCCCGTGTGTGGTGCGCTTGTGCATGGCCAGCGTGGAGGTCTGCCGGTAGGTCTTTCCACAGTGGTTGCAGGTGTAGGGCTTGCAGTGCGTGTGTACCACGTGGTGCTTGTACAGGCTGGAGTACTCCGTGAAACGCTTCCCACAGCCAGGTACCGTGCACACATACGGCTTCTCTCCTGGGACAGGGGAGATACGGAGGGAAGAAGGGGAAACAGAAATTTACAATATGCTCTGTTGCAGAGGTTTCCTGTGAAGCCCTTCCTGTGAATGACCATCCTGTGGGTGAAGATCTTACCAACTCCTTTTTCAAATACAGTGAGTGTATTTTGAGCATTTAATAAACTTAGCATACACACCTAAACAGGTCTACATCGTGTCATACATTTGATATCAGTACTGCATATACTTAGCACAACATAATATTTCATAACTGAAATAAGCACAATATTTCCAGGCACTGATATGTTTTCTAAAAATTCAGATAAAGAAAAAATTTTAACCAAAAATATTTTTTTTGAACACCTGCACTACAGCTGTGATCTCTATCTCTGTCAGTGATGATAAATCTTCCTGATGGTTTTACACATGCTAATCACCAATGGCTGGCTGACTGCAGTATCTGGCTCCATTTAAATAAATAAGCTTGAGAGGAGACTTTGGATCTCCAGTGGACACTATTTTTCAAGAGGGCAAGCTGACTTTTATACCAAATTCTTTTCATAGACCAAATCTGTTTAATAAAAAAATATGTTGCCCCAGACACATGTTCTTGACTGTCACAGATATTCATAATCATTTAAAGTTAACAGGTCCTAACTTACAGGACTGCAGGGGCCTGTGCATTTTCAGAAGTCTCACCTGTGTGGATCCTCATGTGATTCTTGTAGTTAGTGGCGCTGGCAAAGCCCCGCCCACAGCCTGGCTCAGGGCACATATACGGCCGCTCGCCCGTGTGAGTGCGGATGTGCACCTTTCGAATGTTTGAGGTTGTGAAAGATCTGCCACAGCCTTCAAATGGACACTTGAAGGGCTTTTCACCTGAGAAGGAGAGGAGGAGAGACAGGAGCTATGTGTCAACCATTTGATTTATCATTTCCCATAACTGTAGTTCCTAGATATTAGGACAGTGCAGGTAAAATGTCTATGACTCAGAGAAAAATAAGCTTAGTTAAAAGTACACACGAAGAGTGTTTCGGGGAGGGACAATGTGCGGCAGAATATCAATGAGTTAAAAGAGAGTCTGATGCTGTGCCATGTCATCCCATACCAGTGTGTGTGCGGACATGCTTCTGGAGGTCGCCTGATGTTTTGAAGGCCTTATAGCACATGTCCTCTGGGCACTTGTAGGGCTTCTCTCCTGTGTGTGTGCGAAGGTGACTCTTAAGCCCGTAGCCTGTGGCAAAGGCCTTCCCGCAGGAGGGCACATCGCACCTGTACGGCCGGTCACCTGTGTGCGCACGCTCATGCACCTGAAATGTCACATGAAGGTCCACTAAACATTACTGAGAGGATAACATTCCCCAGTTTTACGTTCAACATACTTCACAGCCTTCTTAGTTTTTCCCACCATTAACAACTATGAAAGTAAGTAACCTCAGAACTGCAACTCTAATAGTGACACTGAATAAGAAAGAGTGTGTAATAGGTTATGACCAGCAACATACACTACATACCATTACAGACAACTCAACATTAGTATAATATGTGATAAATCCTGGAAACATTTTTCACTTATGTGATTATGCCCCTAAGGCTTTGGCACTCTTCTGCAGAAACAATGCTGAGATGATGTGGACCTAATTCATCCTGAATTACAGCACTTATGGGAACTTGATTGATTGCAGTAATCATTCTTCCAAATATGCAGTTTCATATGAATGTGTGAGGGGCATTGACAGAAAGGACAGTGTGTGCAGCTGCTGTACCTTGAGGTGGTGGGCAGTGGTGTACAGGCGCCCACAGCCCTCATAGTCGCACCGGAAACTTTTCTCCACCACCTGCTGCACCTTAGTAGAGCCCCATGACTTTCCCTCAAACATCACCTGAAAGGCAACACAAGGGAATACCAGTCAACTATCGAGCTGAGAAATTTAATACACAATATGACACTGACATATTTAGCATCATTTTGCAGCTGTGGAACTAGTCCGAAACCGATAACCAAAGGCTAATTTTCATTGTACCGTTGGGCAGAGAAAATTTTTGCTGATATTTTCCTTTCCTTTTTCCCTCTCTCTAATACCTAGTTTCTCTGTAAATACAGATGCTTTATAACTTGCTAATGAGACTGGTTAGTCTGTTCACTGTCCAGCTTTAACTCGATAAATTTATTGACTTATGAAGCTATAACAATTTCCACTGTTGTATTGCAAACCTATTACTTAGCTGGTCAGGCAATCAAATAATACACATAGCTGAAGAACTGGGTATTTATGTGATTTAAGATCAGAAAAAATAACTACTGTACAGAACCTGGAGGCCCATTTACATGAACACTGCAATACAAAGCTTTTCTCTTTTGTTTTCACACCTTCTAATGTTTGTACCCAAATAATTTCACACAGAAAATTTCCCATTTTTACACTAAGAAAGGGATTATCATGGTGCAACACCACTCTACCATTCTTTGGGGAGAACCCTGCATATAAAACAATATTATGAGAAAAAAGTTAAAAAGTAAGCCAGGTTTACTTTGTTGAACAGCATATTCACATGAAACAAACATCTCTCCATAATCAAAGAAACATATCTCTCCATCAGATTGCCTTGCAATCTCCTGGCTGCTCCCTTGTACCTGCACAGTGGTATGTTGCACTCTAGAGTCCATTCCATTGGTGCTGTTCATGTTGTCTTCCATTTCAGCTTCTGACTCAGTGATCTGCAAAAATGAGAAAGGAACACTCAATGGTAAGAGCAGCATGGCTTCGTTTCCTTCAAAGGCTAAAACATTATCATTTCACCTCTTTCACCTGACAGCAAAACTGGTTATAGAATAAAGAGCAAGAATGACACCAATGAAGAGAATAATTAAAATAATTTGAGATACCATATTTTTTATACTTAAATATTTTGCTCGATAGAAAGAGTGTGAGGAAAGAGAAAGGGGGCAGGAAGAGGATAAATAAGCATAAAAAATAAAAATAAGAAAAAAACACAAAGAATAAAAACATATACAACCTAAATGCATTTGTATACCTTAGGGGCATACTGCTCCAGTGTGGAGATGGTGTCATTTTCAACAGGCTCTTCTGCAGCCAGCTCCTCTAGAGCACCACCTGTCTGCACAGTGAGGATGGTGCCACTCCCATGCAGGCCTGAAGGGTGGTGAATGTACGCTGTGCTCCCATCCTCAAGCTGCACTGCTTCCACTGCGTTAGGGTCATAGCCGTCTGCAAGTTCAAGAGGTTTAATTTTACAGCATAGCTAACGCATTACATTCTGGCTGTCATACAACTGTTCTTTATGTATACCTTTCGGTGTGTGGTGTATATAAGCTGTTGTTCCATCCTCCAGCTGAACAGCCTGACCATCCTCAAATGGCAAGGTCTCTGGAAGGACAGGGAGCCACTAATGTTAGAAAAAGCATCTCAGTACACAATTAATGTTCACACTGCACAACCCTATGACAGAAGGAGGGTCCTCTCCTTTGTGTTTCACTCAGACATTCATTTACTTGGTCATAATTAAATTCATCAGGATTGTGGCTCCCATATAATAATGTATTCCTGCATCCCTCAACCCTGGACAAACAGGTTTACATTATAGGTCAAAGATAGTGAGGAAAATGTAAGAATGTCTATTTTTAAATGTGTGTGAGATGAAGCAGTGCAGGTGGAAGTACATAGGCCTAATGCTGGAGACAATGGCTGCTTACCCTTCTGTTGGACCGTGACCTGCTGGATGTACGCAGTGGTCCCATCCTCCAACTGGACAGTGTCCCCCTCTACCAGACTCCCATCTGCAAAGGTCATTCAACAGTCTTGATTTGACACCCACATTATACCAACACCTGAGTTTTCATTCTTATGTTTGCAATGGTCACCTCTTACAGTAAGAAACAAATAAACAGTATGGTTAATAATATACATCTATAAGGTGGCCAAATAAAATTATATACTCAAATCATTCCTGTGTAATTGTTAGAAAGATTTGATTCCAAGTAGGCATTACATTGAAGGAAAAAAGAGGCAAATGAAAAGCTGTTCCCTGAAAAGTGGGGCACCAACATGGGGCCAGAGTTTACCTTTGATGGCCTGCTGTATGTAAGCGGTGGAGCCGTCACTAAGAGCCACAGCCTGCAGACCTAGACTCTCCATTCTTCATCTGAGACTGATGCTCCTGTCACACAACAGACCCTGTCACTTGCTTGCAATACAGTCACTGTGTGATCGGCATGCTCAGTGATAGGGAGCAACAACAGCTAAAAATAAACCTCCCAGAAGAATATGCCGGTGCTCAGTTGTTAGTAAGAACAAAAACTGTAACTTTGCATGTTACAGCCCCCATGGTGAAGGAGGAAAATGATGGCCCCACATTGTGAATGAGAACACAATGTGGCATCTGGAATTCTTTTGAAACACTCTTGAGCAGAGACAATTGATCCAGGTATTTTCAATCAATCAATAAACATTCACAAACAGTCTCAAGGACAATATAGGAAAAGGGTTTTAGTGTTACTGTTTCTGGAAAGTCAACAAGTGCTTTAAATTGACCGAGCAAAGACACAGCATTGCATGTAGCGCAAGCAATAAACAGATTGCCACAACTGGAAGGGTAAATGGATGTACTGATATTTCTACCCATACTGTATGTGGAAAAAAATATAACAAGAAATTACTTAGAATGTGTAAAGTATAAGAAAATATCTATCATGCAAGATGTGTGTCCACTATTACAACTGTACTATCTCACATTTAAAATATTAGGCCAAATGCCTCCAGACAATGTGTGAGTAAATGTGTATATTTCATATTTGGGCACCACGTATAAAATATTATCTGTTGGAGTGCATTTATCTCATGTCTTCCTCAACATGTCAGTATCCTGTGTCATTTCTGACCAACCAAACAGATTTTCTGACCCGGTACAATGTCTATTCAGTATTCAAGATCACATGCAAACCAACATATGTGGTAAATCGGAGGTTCTTGTTCATTTGTACCGACCTTACATCGTGGTTTTGTAAACAGTCAAGCTGAATATGCTGACATTTTTTTATTAAGCCCTTTGGTTACTAAAAGAGCAGTTTATTGAATGTTGAGTGTTTTTCACTATTATTCGTCAACGAAACCAGCTGCAGGTCCGACGTTAAAGATACACTGATGTTCAAGGTATCGCGGCGATTTCGTGCTTGTGACTGTAGCATTAATGCAGCTGGGGAGAGGAAATGAAATGGGACACAATGCTTCCTGTCGACAGTAAATAGGTATGTGTAAGTTGTCAATACACCTAACATAGGACACCAACCCATTGACTGACCAACATTTGCTAACCTCCTAGGTCCAAACTACAAATACCTGTCCATTCCAGGCTTTGTTCAGTTAGCCAGTGGGGCTTGTTAGGCTGTAATGCATGACACCAAGAAGTTGATCGCCAATCCACAATCATATTGTTATTGACTCATCGCTAGTTTTCTAGCTACCTTATATACCTTACATATTCAAGCTGCGAAATGACCCACTCGACGTTAGCTAACAATTTAGCCTGCTAACGGTTACAGAACAGTGATACGACATTCTGTACATTGATAATATTTTAGTTTACGTGTTCAAAGCGCTCATTAAGTGTTATGCCTTGCTTTTAACAGACCAAGGTTGTGTCAATGTGTCAAGAAGGCGTACTTCCATCGTTTGGTCATGGATAGGTGGAAAGCTACTGCTAGGTAGCTCTCCCAACTAAAAGTGCACATAGCTAGCTAGCTAGCTAACAGTTAGCTATCCAAATGTGCGGTCCTTTGTCAAAATGTTATAACTAGCTATATAGCCTATAACTCGCCTTAAAGTCAACATTTCACCTTTTAAAACATTTCGCTTGGATTTGATGGACAACCGAGCCATCTATCAAGACAGGATACATGTTTGATAATGTCAGCTAGCCACAGCTAGTGAGCGGGCTTGCCAGTTCGCGTGAATATATCACTAGATAGCTAGCTTGCTAATAGGCCTTGGTCGCCACACCGCATTAGTTTATGCACGATTCTCTCATTTGAGAGCACAAGCCATTCACTCCCTCGCTTCTTTGTGGCCACGGACGTTATGCCATTCACTTTCTTAAGATGAAAAATAGTAACATCCAAATACTCGATTTCCCTACATGACATCCTTCTCACTGCTCCCCCATTTTTCTATCCCATCTCTCCCTCGGTTCGAGAAACTGCAGCGCAAACTGGGATACTCACCTCCAGCAGCCCGCCATGCACTTGTCAAGGAAAAAGCCCGGGAACCTGAATAGATAGTTTGCCAGCCAGCATGAAAGTAAACATACACGTGTCTCGTGTTTGAGCTACGCTGTAATCATCTCTGGAGGTGCACTTAGAGTAGTAAGAAGATCAATGTGAAGCTCACCGCAATCAATACGAACGATTGCACCGTATCTTCTAGTAGTACTTGTTTAAAGTACAGTTCTGGAAATGCTAGAAATACAGTGCTGCGTAGGACAACAACTAATACACTGTATGTTATTTTAGCCCATAACGCCAGGTTGCAACAGGCTATGGAACGGAAATATAATGGTTGCCTGTTTTATGTCAAATTTAGGTATTAAGGAGAATCATTGAAAGAGCCAAAACCAATAAGCTGGTCATGAAAATGCACGTCATTTTCTTCAAGAAAGCAATTGACTGTAAAGAAAATGATCAAGATACTGAGGACATACTTGATTCTGGGCACATTAATGGATGCTATCCACTGTAGCTAATGCAATGCCAAAACCACATTGTCAGATGGAGAGACATGACACAAAGCATCTCCCAGGGGTTGATCACAGGAGCAGGGGCACCATAGTTTGGGTAAACTAGCCTCTTACCTCATCATCATTGTACTTTATTTTGCCATAATCAGGCACCCAGAGGCAAGGAGGACAAATTAGGATTCACAGTTGACAAAAGGAGGAGAAATGCATAACACCACTGATTCTCCGATTAGCACTTCAGGAAGGTCGATCTTGGCTATTGATGAAGTTGTGTAACTTCGACTGATTCCAAGGTTACCTAAACCAATCAAAATTTTCTGTGGGATGGTCTTTTAATCTGACTGGTTGTGAGCACAATGATGTCACCCAAAAATGTGAAAAGACCTCCATGGTAGGATACATCAGTGGGTGTATTCCAATACTCAAATTTTGTCTCGACTCCTCCTCTCCTCTGTGCACCGGAAACTTCTATCTATCTATATGTCCTCCCTCCCTCAACTGTTCCAAAAGGGTAGGAGACAAGTTTCGCCACCTCCTCTCCTCCAGATGATGGACACATTAATGTATCCTACCGCGGAAGTCTTTTCACGTTTTTGGGTGACATTGTGCACATGACCAGTCAGATTAAAAAAAACCATCTCACAGAATATTTTCACAGATTGGTTTAGGTATCCTCAGAAGTTACACAACTTCATCAATAGCCAAGATTGACTTTCATGGAGGGCTAATCAGATTATTTGTTCCATTTTTCGTTTAATCTCCTTGTTTCCTCATCTCTTCCACTCCAAATGAGAAGATGAGAAAAAGTACAGGAATGCACCCTATGTATCCTTCATTTGGAGGAGAGGAGGAGGCTAGTAGAGGAGACGAAACTCGCCTCCTACCTTTTTGGAACAGTGGAGGGAGGGAGGACACATAGATAATTTCCGGGGCACAGAGGAGAGGAGGAGACAAGTAGAGGAGGTGATGAGACAAAATTTGAGTATTGGAACGTCTCAGTCTCATTGGAACGAACAGTCTCAGTGCGAGTAAAACCAAATATATGCTATACAGCATCTCAGAGGAAAACAACATCAGGACAAGGAGAGGAATGAAGTTTGAGAGAGTTCCAGATTTTAATTTCTTGGGTTCCTGAGTTAATTAGACTGAAAATGACCCTGGCATGATGGCCCACATTGTGATATCAATTTGGGTCAGCAGCTGAAACTAAGATTCTTTATTGCAACAGTAGAATAAGTCCATCTGTCCTAATCAAAAACCTGGAGAATGTCTTGATCTTCCATTGTGTGCAAGGACTATAAGAGCAGACAAACAAACAGCTAGAGTATATGGCACACTGAAAATAAGGAGAAGGAGGCTGAGATTAGCTGGCTAATGATGTTGGCATCCAGAATTAGCTGCTATCAAGATAATTCTTTTGGTCTCAATTACTTGGACAAGGAGTTTGCAGGAAGTCAAATGAGAACGTCATTTGCAGGGACACAAGTGATGGGCAGCTCCCCAATACCATGAAAAATAATTGTGCGGCTGTCTCAACATACACAGCTAACATATTTCATACATTTATTCTTGGAAGCAATTAATATACGGTGAACTGTGAAATCTTATTCTCTTAATGTAGTTTCGTTGATGTAGCATTCTACAGCATTCCCACTACTAAAAACATCTTGAACTGCCATAGCAGATGCAACTATGAATGAAAAATGAGTGTGGGGTTCAGGGGAAACCTGATGTTTAACGAAGGAACAGTGGAGCATGAATGGATGCCAGATGTTTCAAATGGTACAGTGATGTGTTAATTCTTTGTACAGGCTGGTGTCATCTGAGTATGCCATTGTGAAATTCAGTATCTTGCCACAGACTACATTCAGAAAGCTATGTAATGTTGTGTCAAATGCACAGAGGTCGTCCAGTCACACCAATTCATATTCATAGTGCTGTATCGGTACATCAGACATCAGGCGTTACATTATGAAATAACTATTACATTAAGCCACAGAGGAAACTGGTTTGAGGAACATCACTCACTGTTAATCAAAAATAATCAGCTGGGGGTAATGTTAATTTAGGGATGTTCATGTGTTTTGTGTCATTTGACAATCATGTATACCTTTGACCACCAGCTGTTATATATAATATTGGCCTGCTCATTACTGCATTTATTTCTTTGAATATTCCACCTCGAATTTCCACTTACCATAAAAGTTCATGTTTGTATTCCCCATATTCTCTGAAATTCAGCTAATAATTCATCTTTCTACTGTATGAAAAAGAATTAAGTTTAGGATGTAGAAGACCCACAATGCTGCTGCTAATATAAAAAACAACTTGAAGAATTTGGAACCGAAATGGAGGTGTAAAAATCACTCATGCTGTGGTAACATACAATAGGGTGAAAGCATATTTTCTGCAATACCTGAAATTCCATACCCTGAAAAACCTGTCAACATCCCCCGCTGGGCATGAGCGTCTGCACATGTTCTCTTGGAGATCCACGTGTTCAAGAGAGATTTACAGTTGCCGCCTGTCACTGGCTAATTCAGCAAAGCCCTCCAACACATCCATCATAAACTTGAGAGACTGCAGCTGCAGATGGATACAGACATTTTCCAAAATGTTAATCCCTTGTCCACTGTAGCCAAAGGTACTAATAGAGTGGAAACAAAGCAATATTTTAACATTTCTTTTTCCAAGCAGAACGTGACCCATCACAATCAAAGGATTCTTTTTGTGGCATTTTAACCTTTACCCTGCAATACATGAATGCTACTTACAGCACAAGGAGCAGTGATCAGATTCAAACAATTACACACTTACATCTGGTAGCCAAACAGTAGCAGATACCAAAATTCGTAATATGTTATGCTAACTACCATTGCTATTTTTGTAACTTATTCCTCATACTGTTTCCTTTCACACAGTTGGACTGTGTGTCCAAGGCTGAGAAAGTCAACTCATGAGACAAACATTAGGGAAGAATACACTAATTTATTTATAAACAGTATCCAAACACTCTGTGTCTGAAGGGAAAAATAACATAAAACAGTATCTTACAATGAGTTATGTTTTACTGTATGTACACCATTTTTACAGTCAAAGAATCTTACAATTTCACTTATTGCACCATTTACTGTAAGGATGTTTTAAAGGGGAAATCTGAGAAAGCAAATCATTTTGGGATGAGACAATGAAGCAGCCATTTTTACGACTATTGATCACACATGTGTACATCACTTGTTTCAAAGTTCCACAGAGACAAAGTCTCACTCAGGAAGCTGAACCAAGCTAATATAAATCATTTAATTCTGCCTGTTTTCACTACAACAAATTAATATTCCCAATCATGAAATTTAGCTGATTTGAACCTCTTTAATCACCATAAACAATAACAATGCTATATGAACCATACTGCATACCAAATCAGACAATAATCAAAGCATATGGACTGAAAAATTGAAAATTTATTTTTACAATCAATCTACTGTTTTATTATTTATTTTGTATATTATTCGATTATAAGGCTTCTTATTAAAGGCAAAACCCCAATGCAAGAGTACTGTAGACCTGACTTGCAAGCAAACCTTATCAGATGGCAGTTTTTTTTTATTACAATCCAAGGTACATACATTTACTTTTTAACTTCTCTCTCCAAAGATGAATAAGTGGATGACAAATGAATCTTGTGCTGTGGCATGATTTCTCTGACTCTTTCAAATTGTAGGCATCATTGCACTGCAGTTCAGTGGGATACACAGAAATAACTTATGGTTGTTTGATATTCTTTCCTCAGTCTCATCTCATTTGATCAATCAAACACACATTTTTGGCACTCTTTTTCTATTTTTTCTTTTGTACAGCCAAATTGGCATTCAACCACCTTATTCTTCCACCCAAAAGATAAATGAAAGGAGCACAGAACTGGCCTTATGATATGTCCGAGATGGGAGAGAAAGGGGCTCTGGCAAGACAGTGGTAGGAAGTCAGGCGCTCTAACGTCTGGGCACCAGAGCTTGTGGACATCCAACTCCAGTCAACCTGATACTACCTACACAGTGACTATGGCAGGAGCCATCATAGAAATGAAGCCTGGATATTCCCAAGCCAAGAATGAACTTTCCATAATAGAGCTATTTAACTCTTTGACTGAACTGCAAACATGAAGCAGCACCAATTTGAAACATTGGTCTGCAATACAAATGGAAAGACATCCTAACAGCCAAGACCTCTGCTTATATAGTGGTGCCATATTTAGAACTTCCAAATGGGCTACAATGTTATTATTCTAAATGATTTTTTATGTGACTGATGTAGATTTTTCAGGCATTTAGGGGGAACAGAGTTTTAATTTGATTGACCAACTACAGGAACACTAAAGTATCATTGATAAAGTCCTGGAAGCAGATGCATGTCTGAATAAATCAGATGAAATAGTAATGTCTGGTACAAAAGGCACATGCCTACCAAAACTATGTATTATAACATTTCTACCAACATTTTCAAGACCAACAGCCAAACTAAGCATTTTACTGCTGGTATTAATCATGTCACAGTATCTGTTGATCTGATCAGAATTGCCCAAATAAGAGGAGGCAATTGCTTCACTGCAACCTTGATTATTATTCTTCAATAAATTGATGCTTTGGTGCATTTATGGTGCATACATTTCTTCTATTACATCAGCACTCCATAAACAGTAGCCAAAGAAGTACGTCATCAGTTTCAGACCCACAGCAAGTTAAATTACACAGAAGCTATATTTCATTAGAATGTTGAAGCAAATGTACAAGGGAGTGCTACCATCACTTTGTACTTGTGCGCAAAACAGCCATCAAGATAAGTGTTTGACTTGTTGGAAAAAGGGGTATCAAGCATGTATGATACGTTTTGTTTACATTTAAACTATTTCCATCTGCCTTCATGGGCATATACAATAGTTAGTTTAAATGTGACAAAACTGTTAACCCAGGAAAAACACTTGTGTTAAGATCTGGTATTTTTATGAAGGCAGTTAATTTATACACCATCCATGTTTCGATTAAAATATATAATATATAATTAAAATTCACATGGATTTATGCTAATCGAAACACAGCTATTGATTTCAGAAGCCTCATGTACAGCGACTTGCATAACAAGCTTATTGTATGTTGAATTCATGAGTCTATTATAAACTTGATTTTTATCCAACATATTTTCTTAGTACAGCTAAATCAAGCAGTGCAAGATATCCCACCTCCCCAGCATTTGATTACAGATAGGCAGTAGTTCTAATAAATGATTAACATTTTCTGAGTGCAAAAGAGAAAAATAAACATTTCTTTTAATCCTACATTAAAAGCTACAGTAAATGAAAATCAGAAAAATAAAACAGAACATAAAAAATTTTGAGATATAGCCTAAAATGAAATAGGCTGAAAACAGGTCTTACAGAAAGATTTAAATAAAGGCATCCCTTCACCATTTGCTCCAGTAAAAATAATTAGTGACTAAAGTCCTTGGGAAAATATAACAGCACTAACTAAACCAAACTAAAATGTCTGAAACCTCTGGTAAGGTGAATATCAATGTCCCAGGCCAACTGCTTTTACAACATGTTTGATAAAACAAATATGGCAAAAGAATAAATGAATCACAACATCTTGCGTGTGCCTTTTGCATCCTGCTGATTATCTTGAGAAGATAAATCAAAACAAGTCAAAGAAAAGAAAAATGACTGAATCTTGGGAAACAACCAACATGCCTAAGTAGCTCAATGGAAAAAAGTGGTCTGAAATATTTCCATTTTAAGACACAGACTCATTTAATAATACGACATCATCAATACGAGCCAACCATTAAAGTGCGTTCACAGGCAGATTGCTGAGAGGCAAACGAAAATTGCAACCAAAGATCACTATAATGACAAAACATTTGAAGAGCTAGAATTTCTGCAGGGTTAAAGGCATGGCACCTTCGCAGAAAACATGACATCAAATCTTATCCATATGAATGTTTTAGATAATATGTGACCCTCATTTAGCATAAGTTAGAAATTAATTTACAGTATCATTTAAATACTGTATTTGTTTTTCCTGATAAGGTCAGTAACTTTTCAGTTACACCTGTGTCACTTTAAGTTGAAAGTTAAAAATCTGATGCACTTACAGGAGAGGCTTTCACTGGCTCTGAAGAATGGGAGAGACCATTGGCTTTTGTTGTTACACCACACAGATAAATTATACAACTAACTCACATCACTTGCGTTTTTAGGTCTAAACTGGTTGCTGATTTTAGTGTGAACAAAACAAAAATTATCACACCCAGTGGCTCTACAGGACCAGTTGGTCACCCTTGCATTTTAGGACAAGGTGAACTGAAATAACAACTGAAAAAAATCATGTTTATAATGCACCTGCATCACTTTGATTCAGTTCAAGCATCCTAGCAATCTAAATTACATCACTCCTGTAAATACAATAGGTCAATTAAAAATTTACCCGAGTGTGTTTTACCCTGGTCTCTTGTGAATACAGCTACTTCACTTACTTTTGAGCTACCTGGCAGAAAACCATTACTGATTATCTTTGATAGATCAATGGAGACATGTAGCTAGTGGCCTTTGAAAACAAACATGGTAAGTGGCATAGAGGGTGTCCCCTGGTGCACTACTTCTGCCCACCTTCCTCACATATTCAGTCCTTGCTCTTGCATTGGGAGACTTATCCTGGTAGCACGCCACAGTCTTGTAAGATACTGCAGCCTGCTCGCAAGGTATTGCCTCTACTGTCCATCCTGGGCAGTCTGAGCCAGTGCAGGGGATTGATGTGAGGGCTCAATTGTCAAGCTGTGTAACCACAGAGGTCTTCCCCCCATTCTCTCCTCCACCGCTGACTCTCCTTTACAGCTTTGGCCTTACTTCAGAGGGCTGAACCATCGCACACAATGGTCTTCCCCTTTCCTGGAAACAGTTCCATCTGCCAGTAGCGGGGGTCTGCATACACTGCAGAGACAAGAAAAACTTTTGAACACTAACCCTACATTGAGCTTTAGTGCAGTTTATGTGTGTGACACTAACATCCCAATGTAAACCTGTTAAGTTAACACACTCCTCAAAACTAGTTTTTCCACCAATAGATGAAGAAGGAAATTGGTCCACCTTTTATATTATGACCATATAAATTAGGTATTAGCATATAAATCCAGGTATTAATTTAAATTTAAATAAACTGGCCATCATTAATAACTTTAAACTATAAGCTTTAAAATGATGCTCTCTGAGATTGTGGAACAGTGAAAACAACTAAATGTTTACTTATTCATTTAATATTTACTTGGCCCAACACCATAGAGCCTCTGAATACCTCAACATAAACCTCCATCCCCTTCTAAACAGACGTTACCTGTGACTTATGGTACCATCAAGAGGTGCAAAAAATATTCCACTGGTAAGGAGCACATTTCTTAATTGTGGACCATCTGTTCTTCTGACATCAAGATTACGCTTACACTTTCACCAAAAAACTGTCACAACAGTGTTGGTTTTCATTAAAACAAGAAAATAAAGAAAGCAATTGACCTTAAACTAGTTAGTTAAGTTTATGTTATTGATTTTGTTATTAGTTACATTTGTTTTCCATTATATAATCAGTTAAATTTATGAAAATGTATGAAAATCTGTGAAGAGCACACATAAAATTTCTGTTCACACATTTACAATCCCCCTTGTGTTTGGGTGTGTGTGTGTGTGTGTGTGCGTATGCACTTGTGCATGTGTGTACTCACCCATATCTCCAGGGCTAAGCCACAGATTGAAGGAGCTGCACTGTTTCTGACAGCGGGGCACAGGCAGAACTCCAACAGATGGGAAGCCATCCCCCACCAACAGCCAACCTAGCACCCGCATGCCCTAAAATATACACACCACACATTAACAAACTGTACCATGCACAACTATGCACATGCACACATGTGCGCGCATAAACACACATGCACATTCTACTCTCATCCCACCAGCCAAGTCTATGCAAGTCTGAATCCATGCACAGTACAATGTAAAAAATGTTTAAAGGCTTCAGACAGTTGAAAGGGCCATTTTACGTAAGGAATAAACCATGACTGGAGGTGCAGTCCTATGGAAATAAAGCGTGACAGGGTGGTGTGATGCAGCCCTGTGGCGAAGCCAAGGAAGTGGTTTATTTCCATACAACTACACTGCCAGGAGTGGTTTATTCCACTTATACCAAAGAAATAATTCAGCACTATTAAATTAGGCAACTATTTTATTATTTTTGAACAAATTATATATTGCAATATATGCTCATCTGCAGAATATAGTCAATTCATATAGCTAGCTTGACACATTCAAACTTTAAAATGTAATTATGTTATAACATACTATAATAGCCTACATTAACAAATACTATACATTACACATCTAGGCTTCAACTACTGAAACTACAGTAACTTAGCCCACTAACTAGAAATTTCTGATATACACGGTGTCCACTTAGCTGGTGAAGTAGATAATCTTACATTTATATCATCTTAAATGTACATATGTGGAAATGGTGACTATAAGCTACGTCATACTCATTTACTAAAATTAAATTGAACGTTTTCATTCATTGTAAAATGTGACACCTAATATGGTAGATCAAACAAGATACGTGGGAGATTGAAATTCGATGACAGTGCCTGGCTCCAGTATTTCCTCTCTTCAACAGAACGTTGCCATTATGTTCAGTTGTAAATGGAATCTTCAGCAAAGTTAAATGAGCTTGTGTATTAATTTCGAACAGTGATAAGGCCACTTTCACTGGAACTACTTCATAGCTGTACATTATTACCGTGCATTCACTGGGAAATAATGCACACCCCTCCAGCCAATCAGAAACGAGTATTTAACCAAGCCCTGGTATAATTTAATATATTTTACAGTAAACAGAGTATGCATATTATACATACTTTATATGTACAACATTACACACATACTGTAAACACAGGCCAGCTGTCTGCTCAGATATACACACCCGACTTTGGGTCCCTGTGCTGTGTGACACGAGGCACCGCTGCAATGTCATCCCAGCACTGTCCAACAGAGGGCACAACTCAGCCTCAGGAAACAGCCAACGCAAAACCTCCTCCCTGCTGGAGGCTGTCCGCCTGTAGAGGCAGGAGTGGAGGGCAGCCGAATGCAGAGCAGAACAGATTCAGATTTAGGGAAAATGGTACAAAAAACACATGTTTAGCAACAAGCTTCATCAGCAACAAACCAAGCCCTTCCAAGTTCTGTTGACCATGACATGGGTTACTAACCAAAGAAAACATCCACCACCTTTAAGTTTTCAATTTTTTGCCACAGTGCTTAAATTCAGGACACTTTTTACAGTGAGACAGAATCATTTATTCTTTTATAAAATTTTAAGCTCTGGGTCAAAAGATGACTGACGTGAAACAATTTCACTGAACATATTCACAAAGACATTGCATGAATATATAAAGTAATACATTTTAATTTCCCCTTTGCTTTTCATACACCTTAGCATGCACCAGGCACAATGTAAAAAAAAGCTGAATAAAACTAAAACATTCGAGTAAATGACTAATCCCAGAGATTGGGTGGAGTGTGGGGCTTACCACAACAGAGTGAAATTTGCGGGCTCCTGTGGGAAGCCCTCGTCATGGGATAGCAGGCGCTCCCGCTCCTCCATCACCACACTCATGGAGTCTGTGTGGGCAGAGTAAAATTGCTCCAGCTGCTGGTACTGCAGGGACAGGGATCCACCTCCCTGGAGACACAGGAGGGGAGATCATCACTTTACAAGGAGATTAAGCTTTACTGATGGATGCCCTTCAGTGTTGGCCATTGCAAAAAAGGGGGTCTTTATTTGTAAGCCATACTGCATTATGTATATAGAACTGAATTAGCAAATTTTTTGTGTACTTATATGCATCAGATCGAAGATATGCATCAAAGGTAGTACCTTCACAGCCATGTATTACTACATAAATATGGTTGCCAAACTGCATTACATTGTCAGGGGATCGGCTAAAATTACAACTAGCAGATGGTTTAAAAGTATTTGCAGACACTACTGGCAGTGTTATTGTAAATATTTAAATTAATTTATATCAGTGCCTTCACAACCATGTATGACTATATGAATATGGATACCCAACTCAAACACTATGACTATATGAATATGGATACTCAAACACACTAAGAAATAAAAAAAAAGCAACACTGTTTGAATGTGGAGTGAACCTTAAGGAGGACTGGCTGAGGTCCACGGCGCAGGGCTCCAGACATACTGAGAGGCTCTGGTACCTCCAGCACAGAGGAGACGGTAGTACAGCCAGAGCAGTTAACTAGCCCTTGCCGCAGGGCCCCTGCACTCCACCATTCATGAAACCCTGCGGAACAAACATCACTGTTATAACCCCAATGATGTCATCATCCAGTGAGGGAGCACATTAATGCATGCAGGCATGTGTTGGCTATTTTTACTAATACTGCCCTTAATGTATCCCTAAAGGATGTTTGCTGAAAGTGTGACATGTCAAGTATCATAAGAGAATGTGAGTGATTGCTGTCAACCACAAAATGCATCTACTTGAATGGTTTTTCATTTTCACTTTCCAACAGCCAAGGACAAATTTCTTTCAATTTTATCATATCAGACTAAAACTTTTGACACTAGTAGATGTGTCATAACTTGTGGGGGCGGATTTGTGCGTCAAACTCCTTTGCACACCAGGGAAGCATTCCAAGCCATGAAAATGACTGCTTCACAATAGACGCCTTTCTGCTTAATAGTCCTATATATATCTGTCCTTGACTTTTATAAAGCAACTGCACAAGCTGTATTATCTGGTGACGTGCAAAACATTTTTGTTAACTTCAGTGACCCAAGAACTCATTGTTGTACAAAATTGTATAAGAAAGTACCAAAAATAAAACAAAACACAATTTTGTTTAATCAAAGCTGGAATGTGTTTAGATCTTACTTCTCTTACATAAACAGGGAAACTGTCCTCTGTATAATGGAACCTTACACACAGATTACATTAATAAACGGTTGAAAAATTGTCCATTACATTAGTCATTTAGCGGACCCATTAATCCAAAGTGACTTACAGTTGATTAGGCTAACCTGGGAGCAGTGTGGGGTTAAGGGCCTTGCTCAAGGGCCCAACAGCAATGGTGTTCTTGCTGTGGCTGTACTGAGGCTTGAGCCACCAACCTCAGGGGTCCCAGTCATGTACCTTAGCCACTAGACTACAGGCAGCCCTGCAGAACCTTAGTATGACTAACAGTGTAGAGGAACATGTTAGTGGTGCAGCTGTCAATGTATTAGGGCAGTACACCTAATGCAGAGTTGGCACAAGCAAACTGTGATCAGTTGCTTTTGCACAATGAGACAGAAACAATCATGCCAAATGAAAAACTCTCCCTGGACAATACTACAGTCAGTTATCTGCTGCCCACTGCAGTTACAGGTCAACCCAGCATTGCAGTAGGATGAGCAACAAAATGAGATTCACTTATTCTTTCTCAAAAAAAAAAAAAAAAAAAAATGAGTATGTTTCTCCACGTTTAAAGTTTTCACCAGCTTGAGTTTTTAAGAACCCAGGAAGTTATTTCACTTTTTCAATTCCCAGCATGGTCACTCAAACACACACAGATCCATATGCCCATACATTTGTAAGTGGATATTAATCAGCATACTCAAAGGCACAATCAATGTAATTTTTATTATCTACAGTTAGCAGGCCTGACAATTATGATATTAATTTTGGTCTGTAACACTTCTACATGGAAATGTGACCATGAACCAGAAGTAAAAACAATTTTCAGTGAACCAGCCCTTTGGGTGTCACCCACCATGTACAGTTAAAGTACCTTGCAGGTTGTACTTCTTGGCAATTGGCAAGGAGAGTAACCGCACATGACTGAGGGGGGAGGACCAGTTGTGTGCCCCAGGGATGGCCAAACCAAGCTGGGGAGGACTTTGAGGGTAGGTGAACACCAACACTGCCACCAACAGGAATCCCACTGCAACTACAAACTAGACACAATACAACCAGGGGTAAAAGGAGATTTTAGATACAATTTCATAGACCCCCAATACACTTATTTCCCAAACTGTTTTAAGTTTTCTTGTCATATTTAGAGTAGAGGTCTATACAATTGAACTTTGAGCTAATGACTGGCTCTGCATCCTAATTATTCCATGAAACACTGCAAAGTACAAATTCCACAAGTCAGACCTGTATGTTGAAATGTCAACATTCATGCCCAGCTGTCAGCTAACACCTTTATTTTAAAGCAGGAAACTTTAAGTCTTGTTTTTAGTACATGTCTCAGAAATACCTGAGATCAAAAAAAATTAAATGTTGTTATAAAAATTACAATTCCCTGCATCTAGCTTAGCTTAATATAAGTCGCATAGTTTTTTTGTAAAAAAAAAAAAAAAAAGTGAACAGTGTTTTGGAGGTCTGCACATGAAACACTATACTAAACATGTAAGTTTCACAATTTAAGCTACCCGTCTAACCGTTGATGTGATATGTACTACAGTTATATTAGATACCAAGGCTAAGAGAACTAACACATTTAAGACATTTCCTGTAAATTCATGCCCGTTATGAAGAAGTGATAACGGATCTCTTACCTTTACAGTGGCTCGCAAGATGGGAAACTGCGGTGGGTCCCTACGAGGTTCGTTGGTCTCCAGAACCTGCTTAATGAACTTCTCAATCTCCTTCTCCGACATGCCGTATCGGTATCCCGATTGGCGCAGAATGTCGATACTTTCTGAGAGCTTGTCATAGATGCATGGTTCACTGAGCGTGGTCCCCATTGCGACCAAGACAGTTAGGCTATATATGTAGCAACTGCAAATTAATTAGCTACCTAAATAGAAATTGTGCTGTGTTCGTAATTTAGAGCGCAACACTTGGAGCAAAACACACATGCTGTATTTTCCAGCACTGACGGGTTACAAAGTTGTCCCAGTACGCATCATTACATGGACGTAGCCACTAAAAAAATCTACCAGGCAATCTTTTAATGCATGAGAGGTCGTCTAACAAGACTTATCTTGACACCCAGTAAGAACCTACAGTGAAAAGAGATGCGTCATCCTGTTCGCCTTGACTATCCAAACCATGGACTGTGTGCCAGCTGTATTCTATAGGTTATGGTTGTCAACAAAACAACCATCCCTTAGTTTGCTAGTGTTACCTAACGTTAGGTCAATTTGGAACTGCTTTGATCCGACTGGCCAGAAAAAAACGAATCGATTACGTACAATTGTTTTTCATTTTCATTGCTGGATTGATCCAGCTGCAATAAAAAAAACAACACGATTCGGTTAGATTTGGCAACAGTATTCTACAACAGCATATTTAGTTGTTTAGTTGGAATTATAGCTGCTGCTGCTGCCTTGCATTACGGCTCTAACGGCTAGCTATCTAACGTTAACAGTACTGGCGAATAAGATTAACTGCTAGCTAGCTAGCAAGCTAATGTCAGCTATCCTAGCTAAACATATTCGTTGAACCGTTTCCTGGGATAGAACAATGTTGGTGATGAGCTGCATTGACATTTTAAAGCGCACAGTATCAAGACTTACCGTTATTTAAATGTGGCATTCTAAACAAAACGTCCCTTGTTAGTATCGCATGCCTTGTTTCTTTTCCACCTGCTGGCTTTCTATTTCCAAAGTTGTCACTTCACTTCCCCTTTGTTCCTGTCATATTCACTTTCGATTTAGCAAACGCAGATTCAAATACCTTTCGGTTCTGAGAGGCACCATACAAACGTAAAAAATCTCCAAAAGGCCAAAACTCTTAAGAAGTATTACATTATTGTATATATATATGCAAATGTATTATTTTCTAATATGTTTAATTTTGTACAACTATTTGTTTTTGTCGAAATAACTTTGATGAATCACAGACGTAAGAATACAGTACTCCAGTTTGGTACAGCAAATCAGTTACCTCTCTGGCAATATGCCACCGTGCATGCTACACACGATGTGCTGCGTGGTTATGAGACGTCACCTTGCTGTAATCTCGTCGTGCATGAAAAGAGAGAGAACGTACATTTTAATTGTGGATCATACATTCTATGGGACAGATCAACATTCAATTTATTTTCGACCCAGTAAAGAACCCAGGTGATAAAGGGTAGGCGATAGCTACCTTTTCAAACTGATCAATAGTCAACTTCTTCTAATGTAGGCTAACAGCGTAAATCCGCAGTGGGGTAAATCAGCCTAAATGCTGACAGTTTCATAACAGCAAGCAGGGTGCGAGCTTTAAATATCAGAATTTCGGTCCTATGTAGCCATAATTTGTTTATGAGCAGCGCAACATATGACAAAAAACATGATTCAAATTCATGAATAGACATGTTATCATCTCATATTGTCATGAAAACTGTAAACAAACTAGGATACACAACAATATCATTACTACCATATCACATTATCTTATTGAACACGCAACTTTTATTTCACAGCCAAGTGAGTGCGTTTACAAGCAGCAATGATGGGCTTTTTATTGGTGTGTTCAGCTAGTGCACCCAATTTTCCATCGAACTACATTTCTGAAATTAAACGCAAACTACCGAGGGTTTTGTATTCAAGACCATATCTATTGAAATTAAAAGAATTTTACATATTGCATAGTAAAATGGATTCATTTTCCTTAGCCGCTGTATGGCCATGCGACACAACCATCAGTCCCAATGGTTTCCATGAGATGACTTCCCATACAATTACACATCCACCACCATGCTTAACAGTTGACAACACACATTGTGGGTAGAAACCTTTCTTTGGATTTCTCAAAATGTAAACCTGACCAGATGTAGGAAAAAGACAAAACGATGACTCAGATTAATCAGACCTATTACTTGTTTCCTTCCTCAGGAGTGCAGGTTTCATGCTTTTTACACCTGGTTACTCATTTTTGTGCATTAGCCTTGGATACAAGAGACGGCCCTGCCACAAATACCAGCTTTAAGAAGTTTGTGACATGTGGTTGATTAAATCCTGTGACCATTTTTGAGGGCATAGATTTGTGATGTACCAACTGTCCTATTAGGTGTCTGCCTATCTGTGTCAGTGAGCATCGACTTGTGACCCTTGTACTTCTTTCCTGATGTAATTTGTTTCTGGTAGGCATGTGTTGTCATAATAATAGACATTGTTCCCCTTGATACTTTAAATACATCTGTGGCATTTATGACCGATGTACCTGCACGTTAAGCACCGAAAATTTAGATAATACAGTGATGAGGCTGGTTGCAGTAACAATCGTGATTGGGCATTCCAGTGTGTGGAGGACATTTATTTTAAAAGCGCGCTAGATTGCAAAATTCACCAAGAATATAATGAACACTTTTAATGCCACCTGCCCACTGAAGGACTTCGTACGTCCATACATCCTACTTCGCATCATCGTTAGAAGCAACTCCAGCACACTTCCAATCAAGCAAATGCGCTCTAATTGTAATACTTCTTATTCCGACAGAGGGCGCCGTCATTTGAAGCTCAAATGTAAGATCACCCTACCGTGCCGTCTTTAAACCAGGCTCACTTCTCCGTGCATTGTTTCGGATCAGCTGTACATGGATCCGAAACCCCACCCAATGAGGAAGGGCAAGCTATAGGGAGACAGACGATAGCGAAAAGAGGAGACACGGGTTTACAGAGTAATAAGGGGCTGGGGTGTAATTTGAACGTAATTAAAAAACAGTAGCTGCATTTACCTTCCATATAGCTAAACGTACACAAATACACATCCTAACTAGCTAGTATTTCTCTTTATCTCTGTGTGTGCGATCTCACCACGGCGGCGGTGTAGACAGTCAGCTGATATTTTGCTACAACAATATCCTCCACCGACCCGCTTTACCAAGATGATCGCCTTGTTTAACAAGCTCCTGGACTGGTTTAAAGCACTATTTTGGAAGGAGGAGATGGAGTTGACATTGGTCGGGCTGCAGTATTCCGGGAAGACCACGTTTGTGAACGTGATTGCGGTAATATACCTTATATTTTGGTTCACCATTTATCTTGGCAGGCACCGATTGTTGAGACCGTAGTTGAGGCTAGCGGTCCCGTGATTGACGCGGTGGCGTGCAAATTGATAGAGCTAGCTACGCATTATGCATGATCATGGCCGTATGAAGTTAGCCAACTAGCTAGTCACTGAGCTAGCTAAATTTGAAGCATATGACTCCATGTTATTTGTGTGGAGTAAATAGGCTCGATGTGTATTTATTTGTTAATACTGAGATGTGCAATTCAATGGCTAACAGCGAGATGCTTTTGGTGTGTGATTCACCATGAATGGAGAAGGGCGCCAGAAAGCAATGTCGATAATGAGACGCTTAATGTACACTACCTCCATTCACATCTGAATTTAACATCTACCAATGTTAATAGAACACGTAAATGATACATAAAGTATGGTAATTGGTTGAATATATGATCGTGTAGTAATCGAAGCCTGGTCTGGATTTGTATTAGGTTTATTTGCTGCCTAAATCATTACTGAGGTCTGGTGGCTTTAAACAGAATCGATACTGGCCTCACAACTATATATCACAATAGCCCGTGTGAATTAGTTAAGTAATGATATGTGTGATATTTTAGGTGCTGAATCAAATATGCTAGACACAACCACATAAGCTATAAGGTAAGCTAAAGTCATGAGGCCTAGCTCCATGTTCAGCAGTTTTATTGAACGACAAGATAGGAGTACATGAAAATATCTACAGAAATACCACAGGGATGCCAATTAGTGCAGTTACATTTGTCTCACTCTTGTTGGATCCAGAACGATGAACTTTGTCGAACCTGTTTTTATATCTACATTATAAATTCATAGATCAAAGACAGTGGTGGTATTTCATTTTGAGATATGACTTATTTGGGGACTAACTTGCTCTCTTATTATATGGTAAGCCATGTTGGACATTTTCTCAATGTGATGCATGATTTGTTTCTAGATTATGGATCATTATCAATGTTTGTAATATTTGATCCATTGTGGGAATCATATGTAGACGCTCTGTTTATTTGAGAGTATTTGATTATATGCTTTTTGGTGACTATTAGGTAGTTTGATGACTATCAGGTATAGCAGACATATTAGTACCCACCACTGAAGTTTATAATGCTTCACCAAGAAGATAGATTGTTGGCTAGATGTAGGTCACACAATGAAAAGACAGGTAAACAAACAACTTAGATTTCAGGAAAAACATAGAAAAGCATCCATAATCCATTAGTCATACCTCACTTTTGTTGTCAGCTACAGCCCTTGTTTGTTAATAGATTCAGTAATCAGTAATAATCATTGCCATTCTTTAATTCGGTAGGTAAAATTCTCTTTATCTGATCAATTTATATTTTGGAATATAAGAGGTTACTAGGTCACCCTGAGTGCCTAAAATCTCACTCAGTGTGAGCAGTCACATAAAGACAGGTGATTATTGATCAGTGATTATTAATGATTACTGACAGTTACTGTCACCCAATTGAGCAGGAGAAGCACAAGTATCGCAGCAGATTGAAATTTGTAGCTATTTAATATTTCGGTGTTGGATCAGAAGGAATGTATGACCTTTTATTAAAGTCTTTGCAGTCTGAGGCTTGGGCCAAAACCAGGCTCCGTTCATTAACCTCACAGTATGAGAGGCTACTGTGTATTTGTGATGCTGTAGCCATCTGATACCCCATGTTAATGATTGGCAACAAAATGTTTAGTTGCATTTGTTTCAGACACAGTATAAGGCAGGGAGAATGTATACATCCAATGACAGCTATTTTTATTGAATGTGTGATACTACACTTTCCCTTAAGCGGAGGTGCCAAGCAGCTGCTTCGCAGATGTGCATGGGTTCTGGACTTGAGGAAATGAGCTAGAGACAACTGGTGCTGTTGAGCAATGAGCAGGGAAAGTTTGTGTTCTCACTTGGTTGGGAAAACATTTTTCATTAAGCCAATGATGTTGGTAAATATCTACCACTAAGCCCTTGATTTCCTCAAGTATCAGATTTAAAATTAACGTTCTGAACTAAACATTACAAGCACTTTCATTACTGGATGAGAAAAAAGCAGAATTTAGGTTTGGCTGATACCTCAGTAATTGATAAAGGCAAAACTCATATCAGATGTGTAATAAAAGTAGACTAGCTAAAAAATGTAATTTACAAGCACTGCTATGCTGTGCTGTATTAACAGCTTACATGCCAGAGAGTAGGTGATTTGTAACTCGTTTGAACTACACTCAGAGTTGGCAGAAATGTGATGAAAATGTAAATTGCCATTTTTAATAGTCATCATCTGGCATTGTGTACACTTTACTTTCACATGAACATAGCCATTAACAATGAGGTGTAGTCTTGGGTTCTAGTACTAATGTTTAATGGTGGAACAAGTCTTTAATGAAGACATTAAGTACGTAACATAACCTCAGCTTTGGTTGTTGTCAGTACATTGTATAAATTCTCCCATCATCAATATACAGCTGATATGCAAAACATACTTATGTGGTTTTAAACCAAACAAATGCAACCATTTTGAGTCATGCATTTTGAGAGAACCTGTGTGGTCATTGCAGTCAAAAACTATTATTTCTTTTTCCTCATTAATCATCAGGGATACTGGTAAATGCAACCATGATGTCTTCCTGTTTTCAGGTACTGTCAGACTTGCACTATCATCCACCTGCATGAGCAGAGATTAAGCAGGCCAGTTCCAAAACCATAAATGCAAAAAAGGCAAAGGCTCATTTTTGCCTAACAGAAACATTTTTTGGCCAACTATAGTGATGCATTTTTGTGGGCCTTTTATAGATATTACATCTGTATTTTGTTGCCAGGGCACTATTGGGCTGTGGCTTAGATTTAGTTATAATTTACTTACAGTAATATGTTATCATGATGTTTTTGTTACTTACTGAAAAAAACTTGCATGTTTGTCCATAGTAATTGTGATCATTCTCCATTATATTGTGTTACAGTTCTGTATGAGTATGAATTTGCTTTTGGAGTATTATCATACATTTTTTGCATGAATCAGCCAATTTTTCCAGTTAGGCTATTTATACACTTAATTAAAATTATGCAAACTTGCAGACATTGCCTTTCTTGATCTGTTTTACTGGTTATTTGTATTGTAATTGAAAGTTTTACTCATTTTTTGCCATGTCAACTGTGGCAAGGTACCCAACAGATATATCTTTTACATGTGTGATAATGTTGTTTGCAGTTTAATCATTTGCAGCCCTAAATCAATGTGCAGCAACATTCTGTCTTCAATATCTTAAATCTTATTTTTATCACAGGAAAAGACCTAGCTGAGTCTGAGAATAATATATACTGTGTATTTTGTTGGAATACATCTTGGTATCTGAATGCCTTGTCCTCTAATTACAAATTCATATGGAGATTGACCGCAGCTCCTTGCTGCACACAGGTCCCCTGTGTACAGCTCCATAGAGGCTTTCAGTTTTGTCTGGTGGCTTGCCACTTCTGATTGCACTGATCAGCTTCCTGGGGAAGCCTGGCAGACTGAACATTATAGCCTGTCTGGCACAGTGTCCCAGCACATGGTTGTGTGATGCTTTACGACCTCTGGTGTGATGGGGGAAGATGCATGCAGTATGAAGGTGTATGGGATGGCATGGTTGGTTGGGGGGAAGGGGTTGGTCTGTCTGTTACAGTGGCGACGCCCTTCCAAGTGATTCAGGGGAACTTTAAACTGGCTGGCTGTGAGCTCTGATGAGTATTCCTGCCGCACTCGAGACACATAAAAACCAGGCCCCACCGAAGGTCATTTGCACATAAATTCTCAGCCTCAGAAAAGAAATAAATTCGACTTGAGCCTTCAAGGAATGACACAGTGCTTTATACCCGTCTGCAATGCCAAAATTTCCTCTTTTCTTCCTTACTAGCAAAAATCTGGATGCTTATCTCTGTAATGGAGTCATTTGGTGACCCCGCCCACCAAAAACATGGATAAATGATGATGTGTGTGGAACCAAGTGTAAACTACCCCATTATCTGGCTGAATAAAAATAAACACAGAAATCAATATTGCGGCCACACCCATTCCCATGAATAGTGGATGTATTAACCTGGGAACTGACTAGCTACTCTCTGCTAAATGGGGTAGAAACCTGTTAAGTTTTTTGGGGTTATGTTCAAGTGGGAAGTCCATCATTAGATGCATACATAACAATCTAACAATATAGAAAATATTCAAAAACTGAAGAAACATGTCTCTGGAGTCATCCTGTTTCTGGTTACAAATTCTTCTACAGGTTTACTGCCAGAACAAGTGAAAGACCACCTATTATCCCAATTCTGGCCTCACTGCTGACTGGCTACAGGTTTCTTCAGTTTTTACTTTGATGTAGAGACAAGCATATTGGAGCACTGATATTAGCCACAGATATTGACCTATTACAGATGTATGTGTTTTTACAGAAGTTTCCCCTGTAATGCACAGGGAAAATGAATGAAAATATAGGAATAATACAGTTATACATGCCTGTCAATTTTTAGGACTTGTCAATAAGTAGTTTGGAAAGTCTACGTGTTGACATAGCCTACTTGGTTTCACAGTAACACAACAAGGTTCACCTACCTAGGAAGATTATTAAATTTGAGTTAATAAATTTTATTGTCAACATATAAAATTCCCACATTCAGTGCAATGCCTTGTCAGGCCCTACTTGTCATTAATTACTTTTAAACCCCTATATGAGTTAGCAATTAATTACTTTACAGAGGTGTGTAGTCCATACAAGCACCATCACATTTCTCAAGTTAAATTGAAGAGGAGTAATACTCCTCCTCATAGATGAGTGGAACTTCATACTCAAATCAAGTTGACTAAGGTGAATGAGGGGGTAATACAAAGTTCTATTATTACCCCAAAATGTGTTTTTCCTTCTTATATTTAGAATCATCAATACAGTTGTGACTGTCACAGTGGTGTTGACTTGGTATGTTAAGTGCTGACAAAAGCTAATTTGTATTTAGGCTAAAACCACAGTTGATTTGCTAAGAGCCAAGTAATGGGTGATATTTTGTGTGCTCACTCAAAATATTTGCTTGAATTTGCATCATTTCACTCTCTGTGGGTGATCCACAAAGAGTCATCAGAGGAGGACTGCAACCGCAGACATCCATATTTAATGGAGGGATTTTGCCTTTTTGGAGGGACCTAGATTTTCGTTTAATACTCATGGTTACACTGGTCTTTGATTGTAAAGGCCCATGCAGTTACCTTCTCCATAATTACATTTAGGCATTGCAAATCATACCATAGGGTTGGTAAATCTGTTTTCATGTCCTCCTCCCACGATTTTGCTAGCTAAAGAAGGGACGCTCAATTTTGCTTATTCATTCAAGCTAACCTGCAAAAAAAAAAAATCATTGTCTCTTTCAGTTTTAATTCACACAGTCCTCTGTGCACCTCTGTAATTGATCACTTTGGATGATTATTATTTGCAAATGGTAACAGTTTTACACATGATTAAGTTGTGAGATGTGAATTTCTGGCAGGACAGTAGCAGGGAAAAATGGCAAATGGTAACACATGAATAAATTCCACATCATTCAAATAGTAAAATCTGGTGTGTGATGTTATTAGTCTGTTGTATGTCTGATGACTGCTATTTATAGATAAATGTATCCAATTGTTTGATCTTTCCTCTCTATAAAGATGTGGCGATGCACTGTTTTTCACTAACCCCACTCCCCACCTCACCCTCTGTCCCCGTCTTACCCACAGTCTGGTCAGTTCAGTGAAGATATGATACCCACTGTCGGCTTCAACATGAGGAAAATCACCAAGGGAAACGTCACCATCAAGGTCAGTTTGGCAAAGATACCTAGGGTGCTTCTTCTTATGAGCAATTGAATTTAGGCCGTTCACCTGCACTACCGCTGAAACCATAAGCCAGACCTGGCTCAGATTTGGCCCTTAACACTGTTATACAAAAGAAGTACATAATTACATTATTGTTATGAAATGCCAAAAAGATTATGACTTTAACAAATAATTAAATTATTTGCCTTAATTGCAGCTGAAAGGAAATGTCATCATTGTTCATCTGGAACTAACAAGCTAAAATTAGTTGACATTAATTACAAGCTTTCCACCTAAAAACAGTTTCAAAGAAAGTCCAACAACCGGCAGAAGTGGCATTGTCAGTAAGGGCATGCACCTTGGAAAGCGTAACAGATGTACTGATGTCGACATGTTTGTTCTGTCCTCCTCAGCTGTGGGACATTGGGGGCCAGCCACGATTCCGGAGCATGTGGGAACGCTACTGCCGTGGAGTCAGTGCCATCGTGTGAGTCCCGTCTGTAATGCACTGTGACATACGCTGCCATGGACAGAGTGATTGATAGACATTTCTGCATTGTCACTGGTCTGACATGCTCATTACCACAGATACACAGACACTCTGTCAGTGATTTGGGTCATTTATTCTCTGAAATGCCTTTGTTTCAAGCCCCGGTGTTAAACACCCACTTGAAAACATAGGGTTGCACTGACGTATCTGCCATTCAATTGATATACTATATATTGAACTTCGTTTTCTAAGTTATTATTGTATCTATAATACATAATGCATATATACTGTAATAGAGATGATTTTATATATAAGACATTGGCACAGTCGTTTAATAAGTGTCCTGGAATGATCCTGACGGATATAAATATCTCATTTATGAAATGTATATCTTGTAGAACCTAGTTCAATCCAGCTGTATCCTATAGAAAGAGCCATGACATCTGTAAATATTTAATCACTGTTTCCTTCAATTAAAGGTACATGGTTGATGCTGCAGACCCAGAGAAGATTGAGGCCTCAAAGAATGAACTGCACAACTTGCTGGACAAACCCCAGCTTCAGGGTATTCCTGTAGGTATTCCCTCTTACTACATATCTTGTGAATTTAGCTCATTTGCACCAAGAGGAGGCCCAAATACATAGTACCGATCGCACATAAATTCTCACTTATTTTGTACAATTGAAACATTATTTTTCATACATTGATTGATTATAATTTTTAAAATAAGTTGTTGAAGAAAGCAACCATAAAGGAATGATGATGCTGGTTTTGGCCATGTCAGCTGAATACAGAAAACATGCAGAGATCTCCTCTTCCATAAATGTATGCAGAGTGCTGAAAGGTCAACTTATACAAGATGCATGATATATCATATTTCACCTGATTATCTGAAGCTACAGTATCGTAGTCTCACTACTTTGTTGAATCTGTGTATTAAAATGATGTCTTCATTGATGCACATTTGTAAAGACATTATATTTTTATAATATGATTATATGTTTTTATCATTAAATCTGGTATTGTATAACTGGAGCATATTCCCAGTGTTCCTGAAATGTGTAGCCTGAAGGTAAAGCCCTGCAGATGCACCAGCAGACCTGTGTAGCCTTTCTGCCTTCAGTCGATAATAATTTGCAGATGTGTTTTGGTTCTAAACTAAAGGTTAATCTTGAGACATCAAAAGCATGAAGGAATAAGTGGTGTGTATTTTGTGGTGTGGAAATGGACAAACTCAAATATATGTTGTTACTGCAAAGATTGGTGTATAGGAATAGCAGAAGTACATAAAATGATGCTTGTGTCACTTATTCTAACCTAGTATTTGCCAACTGCATTTGCATCCTTGAAGTTGGATCCTAAGCGTTTAAGTAAGAAGATAATGCATCATATTACGTAGTAAGGCAAAGTAGTGTGACAGTCGTGGCGTCCCAAAGCACAGTGACTGAATAATTGATGTATGTTTGTTGAGTAATGACCAGGATTCTTTCCCTTGATTTATGGAATGGGGGAGCTGTTGGGTGTGGGAGTGGTCTAGACCTTGCAGATACGGCTGCTTTCACTGGCATCATCACGCTTGTAGACCAGCAAGGAGATGAGGAAGCCCATCTGTCCAGAAGTGTATTGACAGGGGGGAGGCATTAACTGTGCATGCCAAAAGTCCATAATGAATGGAGTGGCAGGGTGATAATTATATTTCATATAAAATAGCTTTGGTAATAAGGGTTTGTGTTTCATACAGACATGTTAATGTGCTTTTTCAGTCATTTGTACTTTATTAAGTTTATATTAGACATTACATATATTAAATAAAAGGGTGAAAAAATATACAGCTGCTGATGCTATCCTCCCTACCTTATCCAAACACATTTTTGGCATTGTGTCTTTCAACTCCCATTAATGTCAGTATAGTACTGATTTCAGGTTTTGACATATATTTTAGTATGAATAAATTTTAATTATGAAAAAGTTTGCGGTAAGTGGGTCTTGTGGCCAAATTTTGATTTCAATATTATTTTAGATTATTTGTAATTTGTTGTACATTAATGGGTTTTTTTATCATTTACCACCAGTAATGTCATAAAGATAGTTAACAGTTAGCTGTTGTCAAGCATAAATTCTGAAATTAGTGTCTAGTTTGCCATATTACTTTCACAACTGTGATAATAACATTTGTGTGTCTACTAATTTTGATATATTTTGCTTATCAGGTCCTTGTCCTGGGAAATAAAAGGGATCTTCCAGGTGCCTTGGATGAGAAAGAGCTGATAGAAAGAATGTGAGTTACCATATGATTTTAGTCTACCTAATGTTAATGAAGCGGCTGAGGGAAATCTGTGAGTAACTGATGGGGATGTGTATGATGAGTAATGCTTACAGAAAAGCTGCTTGTGTGTGCTTGTTCCCATCTCCCTTTTCAGTTTCTCAATACCTTCTTGGCTTTCACATTGTTCCACTTATTTCCTTTCCTCCCCTTTTCCTTTTTACTCCCATTAAATTCTATCTTCCTCACTTCAATCTTTGCATGTCTCAACCCTTTAAATTCTCTCTCTTCCTCTTTGTCCTCACCTTTTTCCATTATCTCTGTCTTTATCCCTCTTTCCTCATATGTCTCTCTCTCTCATTCTTGAACATTACCCGGAGGGAGTGGATAATGAAAGTAGTAAATTCAGCAGCTCTGCAAGGAGCTTGTAGCAGGTATTGGAAAGGGAGTGAGAAGTCTCTCTGTTACATGCTCACTTTGTGTAGCATTCAGTAAAAACAGCACATATGCAATACCAAGGCATTTTCTCTGTGTCCAAAATGATGATAATGCAGATTGATGTTCCTTATACTGTTTTTATTTCATTTTTTGGTTGGCTCATTTTGGGTTGCAAGCTGTATAATGATTTTCTAACCATGTATGTCTTTTTTAGTTAAATATTATGATGGGTGATATAAATGCCAATCTCTTGCATGTTGTTGTTATTTTTAGAGATGTTTTTTTTTATCAGAGTGACAGTTTGTCACAAATGATTTCTGAAATGGCATGTAATCAAATTTATTGTTGAATATACTATAAGTAAGTTATCAGTGTTAGGAATGGCACATGTTTAAAAAAGGGCATCCAAAGAACAAGGTGTATATGTTTTTGACCAATAAAAAAACAGCCTACAGTATGTAGCTTTTAACCCACCCACCTGCTTTTACACACATGCACACACCCCACCTATCCATATATCTTGCACCATTCCTTAAACTATTGGTGCGTTAATTGTCATGGCTTATTTATAATTTGTAAGACCCGATGCTCATGTCTTCTGGTTATTCATTTAAATGATTAAATGAAATGACTAATCTGTTATCCACACAGGAATCTGTCTGCCATCCAGGACAGAGAGATCTGCTGTTACTCCATCTCCTGCAAGGAAAAGGATAACATTGGTGAGGATGTATCTTCCATTATGTCCATCGTCAATTCTGAGCTATAGTACCAAACATTTGTCTTTGAGTAATATTTTACTAAGTAGATGTATTTTGTCATACAATAATGCTGTGAGACAAGTTTTTGCATCTGACCTAGATTGTCAGGTAGAATCTTAGATATAGATTTAGAATTTTTATTCCCCTGTGTCTTTTGAGTGGCAAAGTCACTGAAAACCCCTTCTGGACAGTGATTCTCAGATTCAGAAATTAGCCTTAAACTGCCAGCTGAAATCTTGTTTTCAATCATGCTGTTGGTTTTAACTGAAAATGGAGCTAAATGATCATAACCAGCCACAGAAAATTACCAGCTTTTTATAGCAGTCCAAATAAACTTTTTTGGCTATTTTCTCTCTCTCCATGTTTGACTTGCGTGATCTCCAGATATCACACTACAGTGGCTGATTCAGCACTCCAGAACCAGGCGAAGCTGAAACCTCAGCTGAGACCCTGATGACAGCATTGTGAGGCCACCTGTTCCACCCCTTCCCCCCTCTCCCTTCTGCTCATCCAGGATCTTTCCCCTTTCTGTAAAAAAACACCCCCCACCCCCACCTTCCTCTGCCTTCTGCCAAGGTCCCTCCTGTTGCCATTCCTGAAAAGAGGGTGTGAAGACTATTATTTGCACTTTTTCAATATTTTGTTTTATACTATATACTGTTGCTTTGACCTATGATTTCAGCTGGAAGAAACTAACTCACTAATCAGATGTTTTTTTTCCCTCTGCTGTCCATTTTCACTTGTATATAGATCTGATAGGTGAGACCAAGTATTATTTGGGAAGCAACCAATTTTACTCCTGTTAGAACAAAACAGAGGTCAACAACCATCCTTACTTGTATATTCAACTATACAGACCTGTTTATCCAAGTAAATATAAGTCTGTACATGAAGAAGAGCTAAAGTAAAAATTGATCAGCATTTTTCATCCTCCTGCTTCCAGCCTCATCACCGATATAAGTTGCTGAGATAGATATTGTGTTGAGGTTGTGGCAGCTGGGTCACATGATCATCAGCCTGACCAGTTTTTGTGCTAAAAGTTTTATGCTGCACAAGCATTAGCGTTTGAATTTGATGCGGTAATTGAACTCAAATTGGATGTACCAAGTCGCAAGCAATAGGACTGCATATTACCAGTTTAAAGCTGATTAGTGTCAACCAAAACATAATTTTTACAGAAGTTGATGTTTTTGATATTTGGGGAATTTGGTCATGCAATCAGTCAGAAAGTGCTGTTGAAGCCTTTACTGAGACACTAAATGCTTTTGTATAGTCCTGTACAAAAGTATTTCAGAGCTTTCAGTTGCCATTTCAAACATGTCATAGATATGTCAATATATACATCAGTCTATATTGTGCTTGGACACTGATGTCATAGATCTGTCACAATTTGGCAGCCAAGAATCACACTTCAAATTAATGCAAGAGGCAGTCATTGTCACGGATTTTTAAAGGAGAAGGTTTGTTGTGGAAAGTTTCCTCCATGGACAGACTCACAGTGCTTATAGTTACCCCCATGGACTTTGTTTATATTGAGTAGTAGGTTCTTACCATGAGAATGCTTTGTATATGTGACTGTATGTTAATCAGAGTAGGAATATTTATCATATTTTATTTTGCTGTAAACTAACATTTTCTGTCATTAATTGAGTCCCTGTTGTTTGATATCTGATTTTTGTTGCTTTTCCAACAATGTGACACAAAAACGGGTCACAGCAGGTCCTAAGCACGTATGCTCCAGTTAAATAAAGTAAAATGTAGACTTGTATTACCAAAGCATCAATAGCATTATGGTCACACTGTTTATGGTATACAAGATTTACCATGGGAGAAATAACAGTGCAGCAACCTTCCTCTTTCAACATATCCTGGTGTTGTTTTTTAACAAAGTTGTTCTGGAATCTTTCCATCTGTTCATTTGTAGCTTACTATTCTCAAACAATGTCTCTTACATGGGTTGTGGAACAGCTGACTAATGAAGGACAGTTTCACTTATTTCATCAAACGTTTAACACTTCTGATAGGTCCACCAATTTGCCATACTTTTTCATGATTGTGTGCAGGCTTGTGTTTTAGTATTTAAAATGATTATTTAAAAAAGAAAAATGTGTTATGTTCTTTGAACAGTCTTGGTGCAGCAGAATTTTGTGATTTGCTTTTCATGGCATAGAAATACATTTTGTACATGGGTTTGTATGTATAAAATGTATGTAAAGATTTGTGTACATACATGTTTTGCTAACACAAGGACCTGTTGTGTGCCACATGACCTACATTTCCTCTATCCCTTCTGCTTTTGTTTCATTCAGAAAATATTTGCCCTTTGGAGGGGCTCAATTTTCATTGTTTTAATTTTATTTTCCTAAGTTGGTCAATAGACCCCGTTAGTCTTCTCTGTGGATAAAGCCAGTCTCAGTTATTCACTTAAATGTAACAATGTCTCATTGGGAAATGAATGAAATGTTTTAGTTCCATAAAACACCAAGCTCAGTTTTAATCTCTAATGTCTTTTGATACCCGTATGTGATGTAACTGCATCATCTGCATTTGCATTCCCAGAGCCTGTACATAAATGTACCTCTTGTATCCATCAACTAATAATCAAGCAAAACTTTGCTTCATACTGATTGTCTGCTCTTACTCATTCTTGCCCTGTGGGCATGGGAAACACTAAAAACAGGAAAACAAGCATGGCTGTCCTCCTTTCCAGTGACTCCTCTATTGCCTTTACTTTTTGCTCCTGTTTTGCACGTTACAGCTGTTATTGAAAGCACCTCTTCAAACTAATGCTGAATAGATCAGCAAGCAGAATTTATTTTAATAGGTACTTAGCAACAGTACATAATTATTGTAGTAAATATATGTACATTTGTGTCATTTTTGGTATGTTTTTAATTAATTTTTGATGGGGTCTTGTATATAGCTACTTGAAACCAAAAGGACTTTGTAAGTGTTGAGCAGATTAATTGTGGTTTACTGTGTCCAGGCAGCATTTTGTTACATTTGCAGGTGAGGAGGAGGAGAGCTCATCATCATTTGAGAGAGTGAGTGTTAGTCTGAGTGTGTGCATGATTGGAATAGGTGCAGAATTCAGAATTCGGTGTCATGTTATTTTTTGTCTTTGTCACAGTATGGGGGAACCACTATATTTGTAGATGGCCCCTCAGGGCCTCTGCTACTCATTCTTAACCCTGTAGAGCAACAGATAGGAGAGATACTCTGCCTGAATTTTAAAGCACAGATACTTAAAATTCAATTGTATTATGTTTTGCTACATTTTACATATATCTTTAATTACAATTCAAAATTTAAAAAATAAAGCAACTTGAACAGTGTTAATGATGTCTGTTATGTTTCAAGAAAACACAACTTATCCATAAGTGATACTCAATTGCTATTTAGTTAGCTTTATTCAAATATTTTTGTTTTACTGTGATACATAGCCTTGATTCAGCAGCCAATCTGCTATCATGCAGTCACTGGAGAGCAAGTTCTTCAAATTTTATGAACTCAAGAATAAAATAGACAGCTGCTGTATCACTGAACTGTTGATTCCTTGTATGTAACTGACACAGTGCTAATGAAGACTGATAAAGATGCCAGCCTGGGGTTTGGGGGTGCCCTTGGGGTGGAAGATTGAGTAGCTTTGGCTAATAAAGTTCCCATAATGCACAGAGACATCTCCCTACAGTTAAGCCATGGCATTTGTGATTTGGCCATGATTTTTATGACATTTCTGTTTCCAAAGCCTTTGTTTTCTCCGGGGTACTTGGAAACCCTGACCTCTATGAAGCTCTTAATTGGATAAGCAGTTCACCATTTTCGTCTGCTGCTTGAAAATACCATTCAAGATGTAGAGCTAGGGCCAGAACTGCAGTTCATTTTCTCATGAACAGTGGACTGTGATCTGGACTCTTTTCAAGTGGATTCAAAAAGTCCTTTTAGGTGTCCCTGAACTGCAGTTTTACACAGTACTTGTGTACAATAAATAGAATGCTAATTTATAGGTGATTGCAGGGGAATAGCTAGTTGCTCCTCATAAGCAAACATGACTTCCATTCAGCTAAGAGTGCCATTAAGAGTTCAAAGTGGCTTTGCAATGCAAAAAAATTGTAATTCATTGTAAGGCTTATTCTTTTAACTCCTCTTGACTCTTTTCAGATGTAGTAATATCCTCTGCAGCATTTGATTCCCAACCTTCAGAAGTGTCTTTATACTTAATTTGTGTTTTGTTGATGTTTTCTATAGAGCATGTTGTCATTCCATTGTATAACGGGTCATGGGTTTACCAACCCCCAAAACAACAGGTGGATTCCCCTAGCATGTGTCACTCTGGGAGTTCAAAATGGGGGAAGAGGACGTTACTTTCAGAAAATCCATAGATACCTCTGTCATTAGTAACTCAACTGAATTGCCACAGTTTTTTTATCACATGCTAATATCATGGAGCTTTTCCAGACCATGAACTGTAGCATGTAATGTCAGTGACATATTACACAGTAGTTTCCCTCAAGAGAGAAAAAACATGTAATTATCATTATTTTTCTTAAATATGTATAAGAAATGGCTGTTCCTTGCATTTTTTAATTAATTTGTTTGAAAAAATAACTTTGTAAAAAATTGTCAACATGGTCTGATATAACAAGAACTTAGTGTTTCTGTAATACAACTTTGAAGAAATAAAAGATACAAGCCAATTTATTTTAACTCCTGTTTATATTATATTGTCCTGCCAGTGATAACTGTACTGTGCTATTGTTATCTTGAGATAATTTAAAATGACAAATAAACAGTTTCCAACACAATGAATATAAGATGTCTCAGTTTCAATTACCCTTCCTGCATCACATTGTATTGATTTCATCAGAGGAAGCAATAGAAACTGGAGTCATACCACATGTCAAACATTGACATTATGGGGTGCTCATTCATATAGGTGTGTTTCATGTTTAATTCAGTCGAACAAATTCTCAGATAACTAGAGTGAATTTAAGATGGATTTGTTGACAAGGAATGGAATTGAGATGCAGACAAAGTGTTATCTTGGACTTGGAGTCCAAAGGGGGAGGAAAGGTACCTGTCCTCAAAGGTGAGGAGAACTCCTCCTATAGGTACCTGGAATAGTCTATGAGGAACAGTATTAGTTAGTTTGTGTTTCGAAGAAAGAGAAGGAAAGGAGGAAGGTGGAGGAGGCGGGATGCCGGAAATGCAAAGCACGATGGGAACTGAGATATGTGGCTTTTATGTACTGGGGGACCGGAAAGGTTGATTGTGATAGGTTGAAGGGTTGAAATTAATTTAAAAAAGTCAATGATCCTGGAAACTGAATGTGGTCATTACTGGTCTTAAAAAGTCACAGATTTATTCATATTTCATAATATAATATAAAATTACTTTTACAAGTTGCGGCAATATTTTAAGCAGACCATAACTAGCAGAGTAATTAAAACATCCAGATCAAGAGAAATGAATACATTCCAAAAGGAATGATTTATTTATCAATGGATACATGAGCTCTAACTATGATTGCCAATATATCGCAACAACTACGTTATAAAGGAAAGTCTAGCCTGTGTGGTTATTTATGGTAGTGCAGTTCCAAGGGCGCTGTCTCCCCACACTAACAAAATGTACCTGCTATCTTCAAACAGCAGAGGGCAGTAGCTGTTCAGAACAAGGTGTTACTAAGTACTGTATTGAATGTTTTCAAGTTGGGATAAGTTTTCAAAACAAAGACATAATATGGGGTTTTCCCACTTCTATAAGTTGTTTACCCCTCCTCTTACGATTGATGGAAGGAAAAATTTAAAACTGCATGCAAGGATTGTTTTTGCTTCCTATTGCATTGTGAATATAATATGACTCACTGCTTACCTTGCTTTTAGCAGTTGAAATATGAATTATTACATTTATACATTCTCAACATTACAAACATCAAATTCATGCAATGTAAAAACAAATGCAAACTAAGTTTCATTTCATGACTCCAGACCTTGCTGATTGTTTCCCTTGACAGCCCAAACATTACAGGTCAAAAGTTATGGATTATTTTCTAAATTTCTGCTTTCAGTAAGTATTTCCCAAACCAAACTTACAAGATAAAATACAGGAAATTCACATAAAGAGCTCTGCCTGTGCTAGACTGTTAGAACAGATGAACAAAGGACAATGGAGTTAAGTTGGTTTAGTTTAATTATAAGTTAGCCTAGACATTGTACATTTAATAATGTGAGATATGTTGACATACTTGAGTAGATCATTGGATAGAATATTTAATTAAACTCAGCCAAGATCTCAGATGTTAGTTTTAATTCAGGCTGTGATGAAGTTTGATTCAGAACTATGAAAAGTACGTTTGTTCAGGGAATGGAGAGGTTTGGAGGATGACTGGGAAATGACAGCCCATGCAACGGGATGTGAACAGTAAATCGTGTATCACTGGACTGGAGTAAAAGGACTGACTCCCACATACATTTGTCCCCAGCCGCCTGACTGTGGGCATGCTCTAACCTGGCCATGAATATGAACCACTGTGTGCACAGAGGGAGTTCTTGCATTTTTGTGGCTGCGCAGGATATAAGAAAGTTGCGGGTGAAGACTTCTCACCCACTGAAGCCAAGGCTTCGGCTCGGAGCCCAGGACCCTGTGTGTGCCTAGATGCCCATGGCCCGAAACGGAGCTGGCCATTCCCTTTCAGCCCTGTTTGCATACTTCAGGGAGCCGGAGCTTGCTGTCAGGAGGTTGCTATGGTGGCCGGGTAATTCACTCTGATCTGAAGCCTCATCCTTCCCCCGCCTCCAGACGCTCCATCCCATATTCCCACCAAAACAAGACAAACATTGTCCCTGCAATGGAGCCCACACAGAGGGGAAGTAAGCATTCTATTCATCTGTCAGAACAAGGGGTCTGAGTGGGACATTCAAGCATTCACGTTGTGTTAGCCTGTATTGACTAAACTGGCCAATGGTTGCTTACTCCATGTGACAGACATTCACGCACAGAGAAACATTCACATGAACATTTGTACATACACAAGCACAAAACATGAGTGGATTACTTCAAATATGTATTCTACCACAGATTACAGAGTACTTGTTTGTAACTGTGATCACAAACATATTCTGCTACATTATCTCACATCCATAACATAATCTTTATCATAAATCTTTAACATAATTGTAAATCTTTGACTTTCTTTAACCAAATTTCTCAACAAATGTTAATTTACTTTTATTAGTAAACAACAAATTCATAAAATGAATAATCTTAGTTATTTTTCGTTATGACACAAAATTGTGCTGTACTTTCTTAAATACTGTAATAAATTAAACTTGCCAATGAATATCTTGATTTTTCTCTGAACCTGAATCCAAGAAACACTAATGTAAAAATGTGTTTATTGATCACATTCTACAGTCTACATTCTCATGAGAATGTCTATACTTTTAGCAGTTTGCTCACCTTTGCAGGAGCTTCCTCTTCAGTGAAATTTTTTCTTTTTTTCAAACAATAACAACATGCCAAGTTCACTCCCTCTCCATCACCCCTCCCACATATCAATACAGCAACCCCTGACTGTAAAAACAACCCTGACTTTTATCAAACAACTATTTCATCTAAGACACTGAAGCATGTCATTACTGGATGACAGAACCCTTCGACATTTCAGCTTTATTAGACTGATACCTCTATTGTCTAACAATAAATCTGTTATAATATTAAATTTGTGATCATTTTATAGTTAAATAATTGGGAAGCATTTATATAGCTACCAACCAGCATGAATAGCTGACAAAGAAAAGAACCAAAGAAGCAATATAATAGAATGTACAACACTGAACAACACAAACTGTTGATGGACTGAATTTCAAAGTAATACAGCCAGTATTCCACAGTGTAAATAGTTTAAGAGTATATGTAATCTAAATATTATTGTATCTGCATATGTATTACTCATGTATGTACATTACAGATACATGTAGAGCATATACATTATGTACATACACTTCCCCTCACACACACGCACACACACACACATAACTGTTGGAGGTTTCACTGACTTGAGAATAGGACATGTGGGTTTTATGTCTGCAGAGAGAGGGAGAAAAACAGAGCACAGTGCAGTGTGTGATTCATCAGACAAGTACACAGAGAAACAATTACTGCTAACATGCTGAGCTGGCAAGGGGGAACATGCTTCTTTTGTTCACATTGTGCCTGTCTACTAGCGTTAGAGCAGGACTCATTTTGGCTAGGAGACTCTTTTTGCATCCTAAGTCTTAAACAATCCCTTTGAAGGACTGCGTATAATGGCTACAGCAAGGGAGATCAGGCCAATGATGCCTGACCAATGCATTCAGTAATAACCAAATGTGATATCTAGAATGTTTAAAATATCTGAACATGTTATCCAGCCAGGAGTCAAGGGGTCCAGTAGGCCAAATTCTACAGAGAAGTATGAGCAAACATTAAATCTGATATAGAGCTTGCTCTAGGTATTAGCATTACCTAAATGCACAATAAAAATTGTTTATAGTTAGTTATTAGAATTATTAGTAGTAATCTCCAGTAGTTTCTGTCTGAATCATTGCACTATTACCCACACCCACACAAGGTGCAGGTGTGTGTTTTCCTCTGATGTGTGTGATTACTTGAAATTGTTTTTTTGGTGTAACATGCCAGTAAGCATGAGGAAAAGTGAAGATGAGAGCTGTGGCTTTGTATTACTGATATAGGCAAGGTGACTGAAGAAAGCACACTCCACTACCAAAGCTGGACGAGAGCTGCTGCACATAGGGTGCAGCTTCAGACTCCTCCAAACTGAAGTTAACCATCCTCCACATTCCCCTTCCCCACCTCTTAACACATACAGAGACTCCCCAATGGCTGAAAAGAGGACAAACCCCTCTTCTTCTTCCTCTTTCTCCTTCAGCCAACAGAGACTGTGTTGTTTGACATGGAATAGAAATTCACCTCAGATTCAGCATTCACACCCATGTGAGTGTCACTCTGTTTAATCTGGCTGGCTGTTCAGTCATCCCCCTCTCGCTGCTTTCAGCACAGGGGGACGCTAATGACACCGCCCAACACCACAAACACACACTCTTTTTCATCAAGCACACTGAAGTATGCTGAATACTACCATTTATCTTTCCCAGATGCAGACATTGCCCATTCCTGTTGAAATGCTTATTAAGAATCTTATATTCTCACTCCATTATGAGAAGATTAACCTCCATCCTCCGTGAGTGTGAAAGAAAGCTGGAATTGTTCTGATGACAGTGAATGTCACCATCAGTGTATAAGCTTTTACTGTGGTGCATGGTGCTGATTTAACAGACATACAGTGAAGTACTGCAGAACAGTCCTATTTCAAAAATGTACCTTTTGAACAGTTCATTAAGCATGGTGGGTGGTTTATAAAAGACTACTAATATAAGGGGAAAAGGCCAGTTTGGGATTTTAAAAAGGCCTACCTCATTCAGATTGATTGACCTTGTAATTATTTTCAATCTCATTACTGGCTTTTGTTCACATATTGAATGCGACAAACATATGCAGAAGCAAGCGTCTGAGGATGAAGGACAAAAGGGCTGGTCACCGTGGAAACACAGGCAGAGAGAAAGCGACGCTTGTTTTTGCTTGTGCTGTGCCCCTCTGAAGTAAACTTCAACATGATGGTAGCCTGGCAACCCCATTCCAGTTCCAGAACATTGATATTCAGAGAGGGGGCTCACGTTTGGGAGGAAGGAACAATGGTGTCCTTGTGAATATGTGGCCCTTGCTGTCCAAGACCCACCAGAGTGGGTGGACAAAAATTTCCTTGCTTGGGACTGTTGTACAGACACTCCCATTGAACCTGTTGTCAGTTAAACTTTATTTTGGCTATTTCCATTCATTGACAAGTTCAGTTTTTTAAGTAAATTTCTTTGCATTCATCTTCGGAGAAAAAAATGTTTAGCCAATTATTTACAAAACTTTTATTGGGAAGAACAAGCTGAAAAAATACAAAAATTGAGCAAGCACAAAATTTCAGGTAAAAAGAGTGCATAAGCTAATTTCTATGATGTTAAAAAATACAAGATTTTTACATTTTTGAGTAGTTCAAACTGAAAAATCTGGACATCATGACAATGCTGCCTGTTTATATGACACTAAACTCAGGAACAAGGATCTACATTGTTACTCTAATACAAACCCCAAAATAGACATACATACTAATTAAAATGCAAGGAAGTGGGCAAGACACTCAAAAATCAGGCCATTTTAAAGCCATTTTAAGGACAGTCAATAAAATACCAGTCCAACCTCTGAGGAACATTATCAACTGACACCAGTATCCAGTTTAGAATAAATTCAGCATATGGTTTATCACCTAAAGTCTCCAAGACATACCAGTCTTTGGTTGTGACAGCTGGTTAAAGTGGAGTTTCACATTTTCAGTCATAACATCAGTGTCAAGGGGTAAAACAATGATTTGAAATTAAACTGCTGATTATCTGCAATTGAACATTGAAAGCCATTTGTTTTACATCTCCATGACATATGACAACACAATAGTATGCCACATGATGTCCTTAACTTTGAGTATTATAGTCCATGCAGGTGCTTTGTCTTTCCAACAAAAGATTTTGTTATGATTTAATTTCACTCACACTGTTGTGTGTGACATTAAAAATAACACTCTTAAAATCATCACTGAAAGTTCAGGATAAAGAATCTTATGTTCAAAATTCATAAAATGGCTTACTTGATGCACCACTGAAAACCACAGAAAATTCCATAAATCATGTAACAAAAGGATACTGCATTGAGCCACAGTGCATTGGTTATTGGCAGTTTAATGACCTAACTTTAACATCCACAGAGACACTTAAGCCAAGGCATAAAATGTACATCCACAGGAGCCCCAAACACAATAATCAGAAAAGAAACAGTGCATTCATGTTGTCTGTGTACCTGACAGTATATGATATGTTTTGTATGTATGTCCAGTAGGTTATTAACATAATTAAATGCGGCCGTCTGCTGTTATTGGTGTCACAGTAAAAGATGTATACCAGAATGACAGCTTATTGTACAAAACCAAACTAGGTATAAGTTAAGCTATGCACAGTTAGTACACACAATAAATATACAAGCACCACATGTCCAAGTTCACCATCTCACAGATAATTTTTTCAGACAACGCAGTCAGCTTTAAAGAGATGCATCATGGCCAAAAGACAATAAGTGACCGTCTTTTTTTTCTTTGTCACTGACCACTGAAATTGAGACCATCCGATGGATATCTTACAGCTAAACTAAACTGCTGTCAGTATTTTTATAACAAAATCCAGAAAACATAAACTAGGAGCTGGAGTCATGGTTGACCCCAGCCCTCAAGGGTTCTAAAAAAGATTTTGTTTAGGGACACACTTATTTAACACATCAGTGAAGATGATTGGCTGATTACTGAAGAAAACATGCAGGATTATAGGTAGTTGGTGCAGTCTCCTATGGAATGTATATTTTAGATATTTCCTGCAACTGTACATTTTACTTTTTATTGTTTTAAGCAATTGAAGATGTAAGATAACAATGACATAGCACAACAGGCAACTGTTCTCTTTTTTAAGTAGTATTGGGGTCACCCCCATTATTGAGCCAAGTTGATATACAGAACCACTAATTTGCAGCGATCAAGCGCAGAGTCGTGAGGTGCAGTTAGGGGGCTCACTGACCCCTTGGGCCTTAAACAGTTCCTTATGCCATTTACACCTGGGGCCAGCCCCTGGGTCCAGTATTCCTGTGTAGTTGTTCTAGCTCTCCACTGGGATTTTCTGGTTGGCCTATAGATTCCTCCTGCCCAGACAAAGGCCACTTTCCTAAGACTATGGTCATGGGAAGAGAGTGGAGAGATCACTCTCGTTTGGATTACTGTAAGCATTCCTGTAACTGTGACCTGGCTGGGAGAGTGTTTGATAATTGTGGTCAACATCACAAGCTAATCCTGGCACTTTTTTGGTTTTGCTGTAATCAGCCAAAGAATCAATACTATTCAATAGTAATCACAGTTGGAAATTTTGGAAAAAATTATTTGAAATTATGAAATTCTCCAAACAAGAATTTTTGCATTCATCACTAATCAGTGTCAGGGTCACAGTATTCTCATGTCACTAATATGACTTAACTACCAGTCAGCTGAAGATGGGCTATAGAGAGAAGCACTCCTATTACCAATAAGAGTGTGCCGATTTTTATTTTAGGCTTGGAAAATTTGTTTGGACAGTGCTGTCAGCTAATGCCCAAATATTCTTGTTGGTCCTTTTGATTTCCAGAAAGCAAACTTTAGTCTGACCCATTCCTAAATAGGAGATAAATCCCCAAATTTTCCAACTGGGTCATACTTACTGGGATTCTGTGTTGGGGCTTCAACCCAGCTAGAAGCCAGACTCAACATGCCCCTCTCCCACAAGAGTTTACTGATCTGGCCTGTTCATCTAGTCATTTGGCCACTGCTAAGAGGGGATGCATCTTGACACAAGGAGGGGGGGTGGGGGGGCACCGTAGCAATGCAGTTGATGGTTCTCAGCAGGGTGTTCCAATGGCTAAGATGGAGGAGTTGTCCTTAGCCTTGTCAAAAAAGATGGAGGGGGATATTTCTGAGCTACAGGACTTGGGCTTGCCTCCAGCACTGCGGCAGGCAGAGGATGGGGAAGAGGATGAGGTGGAAGCAGAAGAGGACACTCCATCAGACAGACACTCCTCGCAACAGCAGCAGCAGCAGTCCATGAAGGACTGGCCTAAAGACTTGCAGAGACAGAGAAGCAGCACTGGTGTGAGTGATGACTTGAAGAAGAGGAAGAACTGGTTGATGAGGGCCAGCAAGGCAAGGGTGGGGGCTGCCACCTGGGTGGAGGTGTAGGCCAGGGCGATGTTGCAGACATTCTCTGGCAGCCCACAGACAGCATAGACTGTGGTCAGCGCCACCACAGTGCAATTAAGCTGCTGATCACGCTTCTGCTCTAGCTTCTCCTGCTGCAGCTTCTTGGGCGAGGATGAGGAGGTGGACGAAGATGACGATGATGATGGGAGCGGGCGGGACTCCAGACCAGGGGTGGCCCCCCCACCAATGCGCCGGGTCACCAGCTGGCAGGAGAGAGTGAAGAGCAAGGGCAAGCAAAAGTAGCAGCCAAAGTACCACCACATGCGAGCGTCATGGTAGGTATGCACCAGGGAGAAGATGGACTCAGGGAGGCTGGGAGACGGTCTCATGGTGCAGGACTCCACCACAACCCCTGTTGGCCCTGATGCGTCCTGACTAAGCTGCCACAGCAGGAGCTCTGGCACAGCGAGGATCATGGAGCCAATCCATACCACCGCCAGCTTTGCCAGAATGGACTGGCACTGCTCCACCTGTCTGGTCTTGGGCTGGAGGCTGGTGGCAGCATGGAAGCGATCAATGCCAAGGGCACATAGGCTAAAGGTGGTCACGCCAAGTGAGGTCACCTAGATCAGTTTTTGAGGAGTTGAAGGAAGTAAACGTTACTAATAGAATGTCAATATCTGTTTTACATTATTTCCTACAATGCTACCAAAAGAAATTATTAAGCTATATTTTATACAGTAAAAAAGCATGACTATAATGTTAAACATATTCTAGACCACTAGAAGGCAATCACATGCAACTGATCACAAAGACTCATTTTTTCTTGATATGGCAACTGAGAAATCCTTAATTTCACATAAAAACAGTCAAGCACTCTGGATGCTTTCTGCAGTCAGTTATGGTTATGTTTAAACTGTATGAAATTATTCTAGATTTTCAAATAATTTTTCAAATAAGTTTTTTTAACTTATGTAGCTTCTACATTTGTCTCACTTCCATCCCGCTTGCTACAATATCAATTTGTACCATGCTGTACCAATAATAATTATTAGTATTACTATTATTATTACTGATAATAAAAATAGTCATATTTTATTTACCTGAAATGGTAGTGAGGGCTAACATATGGGAAACCATGAAGCCTTGAAGCTAACTTGCTGCATTAAGGAATACCTTGAGATACAGGTCATACTTGTTTATCATGGGATTGGACGCACAGTAGTATTGCACTATTCAAAAAGGGCCAAGAACTCACCTCCAGGTATGGCACTATCCTGCATGAAACGTCCCCTAGCAACCTTTTCTTGGTTAACTCGTTAAAGACGACCACGGGTAAGCAGAAAAAAAGCACCAAGAAATCCCAGAATGCCAGACTGGCCAGAATAGAGTTCCATGCGCTCTTCATATAGTAGTTGTGCCAAACAATGCACATAACCGCCAGGTTACCAGTGATACCTACGGCGAACACTACCAGCGACAGAAGCATCACTGCATAAGCGCTATAGGAACTGTCGGTGACTGGGTACAGTGGGTTGTGGATGCCAGTTGTTCCTTTCTCCGCTGAGTCGTTGTTTCTCTCACCGCCTTCTACATGCAAGCCCATGGTAGTGCTGCTACCTCTATCCAGTGAAAGTGTCGGGTAGGAGCGCTGAGAATGAGGTGTAGTGAAGTAATCACTTGAGTCGTGAAGTTTGGGGTACCTGTGGCTAAAAGGAAACTGCTGATCTCCCTTTTTGGCTCTTCCATCGCTTGCGCCCCGCGGCACTCTTTTGTGGTTCATGTCAAATTTAGATGGCGACGGATCATCCTTGGCCAGTCCCTTGGGACCACTTTGGATTAAATTAATTGTAGGGCCGAGCTCACTTGTATTGTTCAGTCTGACACTCTCAAAATTCTTCGATGTTGTTTCTGCAGATATTAGTCGAACATCCCGTTGTCCATTTGTTTGTCTGATATTTCTGAGTTCTGAGGCTCCTATTAAAACCAGCACCAAAGTAAATAAGGGAATCATTTTGTGTTTACTTTCTCTGATTTAAATTGAAGTGCGCCCCTGCGCTTAGCGAGCTCTGCAGTCCAGTCAAAATACAATTCATTTGAATGAAGACACAGATAGCTGTGGAAGTGGTCTCAAACGCAGTTAAGTTTCAGACAAGAGAAAACATTAAACGTCTATGGGAAAGCTGATGCTTAAGTTTTGCGCATCTCTAAAAGCTCTAGCTTTTTTCCTATTGGCTGAGCACAACTGTAAATCAGGTCGCCTACGTCAGTAACACCGCTACATCAGGCACATATTACTGGTCCTTCAACCACAACCAAAGGAAAATGTAAATCGACTGACTCTGAACTCTTTATGTTTCCCAATGCAGAAACCTTTTGCCGCCTGGTGGCACAAAAAAACAACAACAGCAATCATTCTGAAGTTCATTTGAAAAACAAAATGTATTATCTTAATTTCACTTTGGTGCTGGTAAAATCAATGTATTAAAGATTATTTTATTATTATTATTCTTTAATTTTGAGGGCAAATTGTGAGACTAATATCATTGTATGCAATAATCATTGTGTGCTGCATGAATTTTTATTGACCAAATTTTGAGGCTGAAGGCAAGTAATGAAGCAGATAAATTCACCAATAATCATTTGATATACTGTTATACAAAATGACTAAATGAAAGGAAATGCTCAATAAAATTTAACAGATGTTTTACATGAGACCTCTTTTTTCATTTTAAAACATTAAAATACAAGCACGTGCATGTCAATCATACAGTAATGGTATAACAACACTTGAATAGTTAATTATCTGTCTATTATTTTTGTGAAAGTGAGCCCTCCTTTCAACCCCAATAGCCTAAGTGACATTTCAACACCGACAAGCTTGAGTGGCAGTCTGGGGTGTGTGCCTTGGCAATACAAACTGTGTGCCAGGCCCCTCTCAGCCAGCTTCATCCCATCCTTTCACTGTATCACATATTTTAACTAAGAAGTGGCCATAGAGCTCTATTTCATTAATCCAATTTGTGAAAATTCAATAGACAACTGTAATTCTATTCAATATCAATCATAGTAGCATATCACTGTCAACATGGTATGCATTAATGCATGGTCTTGACAATTTCTGAATCCATGCAATAAGAACAAAATGAACTCATCTCTCAAAATGGACTCACAACAATGCAGGAAACAAATATTTAGCAGACAAAAACAAAAAAAGCCTCCAACACAAATGATAATATCAAAACTATCATGAATTTCCAAAACTGAGAAAAGGAAATTGACAAAAAAGAAGAAAATTTGCATTAGAACACTGAAATTAGACACCTAAGCTGAGCAATGATGTTTTATGGACTAATGGGTGTAAGTTTGAGATTTCTGGAAGTAACAGGCAGTATGTATTCCACCAAAGGCATCATATGATATGAATGCAGATAAATATATATGAATATATGAATGCAGATAAGTAAAAATATTAATGTATCATTTGATATTGATTGATTTTATTTGGAGCAAATGAGTTACAGAATAAGATAATGACCCCTAACTAATTGCTAAGAAGATCAAGACGTACTAGAGGTGGAAAACACTGGTTTTAGATTGTAAAAGGTAATATAATGTTTCTGATCCACCCATGTACTAAGCCAACTGATTCTAAGCACAGTTCGTCAGCCAGGTAGGGATCTACTTAGTGAAATCAATCAGTTTATTGCGTGAGTGGAACAAATACATGGCAGTGCTTCTGCTTTCTCAAGCTGGAAAGTCCTCATCCGAGGTGTATTTAAAGAACCCGCTGGTGTTCTCAGAACAATATACAGGCCACACTGGAGCCCAGACCTCAACATTATTGGATAGGTATGGGATTGCTTAGACCATGAGAAGCAGAAAGTACAACCAACTTCTGAGACTGACATTTGGAGATGTGTACAAGAAGCATGGAAAAATATTTCAGCAGATGTCTTTGAAAAACTCAAAGTCTCCCAAAAAGAATGGAAGCTGCAACAAAGGCAAAGAGTGGACATACTACCTTCCGAAAATGTTTATATTTGGTTGCTGTGGCCTTTGTGTAATTTTGTGTTAAGTGTATGTTTCCTACATTTTTTCTGACACTGAAAAATCAATAATGTATGGCCGTTTTGTCTGGCAGTCATATAAACAAAGGGTTGGTCTCCGGATTATGCACAGTACTTCATGTTCCTCAGCTTTTTCCTCTGTAATGCACACCTCAGCCAGAACTGCATTAAAGTGGCAAGAGCAGCAATGTATATTAGCCTAACAACAGCGATTGCACAACATTAAGTGGATTGAGTCATATCCTGTTTCTTTTCTGGGTAAGTCCGTGTTCTATATATAGATTGTGTGTTTACATTTTTGGCTTGAGGGGAAGGGGGAGGACCGTTTCAGTTAAACTGGACTTTCCAAATTTTTCTTGTCTGAGAGTCATTTGTGAGGTCAAAAACAGAGGCTATTTTTAGAGTAATTTCTTTTGTCTATTATTATTGCTTTGATGTTGATACGGTTGTTGATAACAGACGGAATTTTGAGGTATTTATTTTTATATAAAAGTTGAAATGTGCTTCTGGTTCTTGAAAGTTTTTATCAGGATACCTAGGACTGCAATCTCATGTTGACTTTCAATGAGAGGTTCAGCATGTTATTTTTCAATTTTAGGACACTGTAAGTATTGTAGTAGTAGCAAGTAGTGACATATTTTGGTGGTGACTCCTCTAGCTGAAGCATAGGTTTTCAGGGTAGTGATGGGCCTCATGGGCTGGTAACTATGCTGATTGTGGCTCACACATCCACAGGGCAGCTCAATAATGGCTCAGACCATAGTGGATTAGGATTCATACATCAGCATTGACACTTGCAGTATATCTCTGCTACAAGCAAAAGTTACTTTGTCCAAACTGTTCTATCAGGTGCACCCCATATTAAACAAGGGTCTCTACTACAGTTTTGTCACTCACTATTGTATTAGGTGAAAGGTATTACAATGTCAACAATGCAATGATTAGGCCAATCTGTCATGCAGCTGGACAACTGTCAGAGGAGTGCCAACATAGCTGTGCACTTCTCAGTCAGTAGCAAAATATGACCACAAGGGGGCAGCACAGGATAATGATACCCAGCCTGTTACACTGGGTCATTCAAGGACATGGGGACTACCATGCTGGTTGGTGAAATCCAAACACTATTGTGTATTCCATTTTAAACACACTCCATAATGATCATAATTTACATTGCTCTTTTGTAACAGCAGCTATCAGAGCTATTATTGCTGCTGCCAGGCAGAGATACAGAGTCCAAGCAGGTCCTCACCAGAGTAAAAAAGAATTCAAATGTAAAAAACATGTTCCACGTTTACACAAAAAAGTGGCAAAACAAATTACATGGTAACTGAATTTCCAAAAAGGGCAGGCAGATACTTCCAAAGTACTGAGAATACATTCAGTTAAGACCAGCAAACTGCTGGCTTTTCCGAGATCTCAGGGAAAAATACACAATGCCTCTTTGGATGATTAGATAGATAGGATGTGGCAAAAATAATTACTTTAGAGAGTGGGGAGAAAAGGGGTCATGTGATGAGATGAGGAAGCATCTTTAAAATAAGTACAGTGCATCATTTTTGCTATGGTCTGCAGGATGGAGGGATGGCAAACTACTTTCTTTCAGTAATTAATTTCCATTCCCAGTGAAGGAAAAAATAACTGGTGGGCTAAACAAGCATTAATAAAGATACTTCACCTTTATTATGGCTGTATTAGACTAGTAGTATTTATTTAGGAACTCTGTTCCTTACTGCTCCAGTTATGAGCAATGCATGCCAGAAGCATTTCAAATACACGTGAAAATAAAAATTTTTCTTGCTTTATTTTTAAAAAGTCTTCCAACTTTGCAAATTTTTAAAGTTAGTCTTGATGCTTGTAAATGAGCAGCACCTCTGATTCTTTGGCATGGACTGATTCTTACTAACATACTACCTATATTAATGACATCTTATTGTGTGCTCAGCTGTGATTTGCGGACATTTTAAAAGGACACAGAGCGGTTGCCTGTCTGCATGTGGTTAAACAGAAGCCACAGGATGCTCGGGGACTCCTTATTGCCTGGAACTTTGTCCCCTGACCCACAGAGAATGTTGACAGTCTTGCTCAAGCATGATTTGGTGTCTTGTGGTAGACCTTATGGGAACAGGGCACCTTTGTATTCTCACTCTAGAACCAGCCTGACCTGATCCATGTTATACCATCCTTTGGTGCAACACACACATGTGCCCAACATAATGTGAATAACAATTGCGAGAAACCCAGTCATGCTAGTTTTCTGTAGCTAGACAAAATAGAAACTCTGCCATTCATACTATTGTTTATAAATAAGTATAGTTGAGTGAACTCAACAACACCATCAGTAGAACAGATTAAGTTAAATCTCTCTCTAGTGTTTACAATGTCATCTCTGGCATTCAATAAAAGGCAGTATACTATTCACAGCTTACATCCCCTTTTCTATTTTTGTGCATTAAGTTTATTGTGGTGAGGGACCAGAGTCAGTGGTGTGGTCAGATATGGTTCTGAACTCTTATTTCATCAGAACAGTGCATCTCTCCAGCCTCGACTGGCCCTACAATTGCAGTCAAATTGCCTAAATGTACATGCTTTTCACCTTACTGGCGGAGATTGTGGTGCTATCCAGGTACACCTATTACTTAGACTCATTTTAGAGCACCTGTCATTTTTTTCATTTTAGCTGCTCTGACTTGGAAATTGTTTAATCACTCTGTGATCAAAACTTTTTGCATGGAATATAATGGGATGTCATCGGCACCTTTGTTTCTAATTGATACCACCCTCAACTCTTAGGATCTGTTCAGGACATCCACATTTCAGGTGGTTAGTCTATTGTGCAAAGCAAACTTGATTAAGGTTCACATTTGGAATTTTTTTACCCATTGCTCCTTAATTGTGAAGATTTTGATCTGATTTGTTGGAGGTCAGGCTTTCGCCATATTTTGTTTGTCATCTTGCCTGTCATTTGCTGTTCAATAAACCCCTGTAATCAGCCTGATTGAATTCACTGAAGTTTGTTAAAACAGAGGTTTGGGAGAAGAATTCTCAGACAACCCTTCAACCTATCACATCTCTCTTCCGGTCTCATGCAGGTACATAAGCGCCACATACCCCTTTTCCCATCAAGCTTGGCATTTCCAGCATCCCTCCTCCCCATCTCCACCTTCACCCTTTCCTTTCTTTTTCCAGAATAGCACCTAATATTAACTGTTCTCCCAATTTCTTTCAGTTCCAAAAAGGGGGATTCCCTCACCTAGAGGCCAGAATGACTCCTCCCCCTTTAGACTCCAAGCCCAGGTTCATTCTCTACAACATTCCTTATCAATAAATTAATTTTCAATACATAATCATTGTCTGACAATTTGTACTACTGAATTTCAAATTGATTTACTTGTTTTAACTCTTAGATTACACAAACCTATCCATCTTTGGGACTGGAAGTTAAAACAGTTTGTTTTCACCTTAGTGAATACCATGAACAATCTCAGAACTATATAAATTGAATGAAGTGGTTTAGGCTGGATCAGGTGGTAAAGATGCACACTAGAATTAAGGCCTTCATTCACTGCAACCTGGAATGTAACAGGTATCAGGTATGTCGGAAATAAGCATCTACAGACATATGTGATGTGGCACATGCCTTGTTAAGCCTGATCTCATGTGTGACCAAGAAAACGTCAGACAGGTAGATATGACATGGTGTTTTCTTAAGCCGGGAGCCATGTTGGACAAATTATGGGATAATTGTTATCTCTCATGTCCTGCTAAACCAGATCACTCCCATTTTCTGTAAATGGATCAGGGCATCATTCTTTGAATATTTTAGATACCATCTGAGAGCAGTTACCAGAAAAAATGAATTAGTAGTTTGTTGCATAAAGTTTATACCAATTGTACCATTAACAGCCACTTGCGAAAGACAAGCATTCATTTGATACCAATTATCAAGGCAAAATGTGTATATTACCTTATTTATGTTGCTGGTTTCATAGTTAACAAAAAGTTCATGTAGAAATCTATCCAAGAATACAGTCCTCTGTAATGTAGATATTTATTAATGTTAAGAAATTACTACAGAAAAAATACTATAGATGAAAATATTTATTCACACATAAACTGACTTTGTGATGAGTGGTTGGCACATTGCATGGTTTGCATTAATGCAGATTTAATGTTAGCCACTGCTTTTATTAATCAGCTGGTATAGTGAGTTTCTATGGTTACTGTCAGTGGTAGCCACTGGAGATGAATATAAGACTCTGATATGAGTATTAATTTGAAATGCTAATTACACCTGTTGGCTGGACTTACTTCATAGGTGTCCCTATATGCAAAAAAATATGTAAACCCTCCATTCAGTCAGAAACTAGGATTCAAGCCTGGGTATAATAATAAATTATTCTGTCACTGTCATTTAAAATGTCATTTTTATTTCCTTCTCTTTTTAATTACAGTTTGTAATAGGATAGTGTCATGCTGCTTACCTGTGAGATGAGTTTGTGTTATCCTAACTGTCCCTAGGCTCCACTAAAAACTACCAGTCATCATTTCCTCTGCATTTCTTTTCAAAGCAGATGCTATTCATACAAAATATATTTTTGGCCCAAACTAGCTCTTTTACATTGAATTTGCATAAAATAAACAACCGTGGCAAGTACATAGTGAAAAATTAGATGAATGCAGTATGATTTATTCTTGATTAAAATTCATAGACTTTAGATACTAATATAAGAACTTAAATAAAATGAAACAAGCAATTGAATTAAACATGGCTTTGTTAGGGACATCATCTCTCTTGACTGCCATCTAGATCATTAACAGGCTCTGGACTGCAACAGTACTATGGGGATATCTGTGTTAAAATAACAAAAAGCAGACTGAACAAAGAGCCTTTGTTTAGGAACACTGAGGTAGATTTATATTAATGCTGTCATCCATTCCTTTTGACAAACCAGACCTGAGCAGCATTCTACAAAAAAAAAAAACGTAGGTAACAGGAATGCTGCAGTATTAATCCTCCATTTCAAAATCCATTCCTTTTGGTATACTAGCCTGTTGCTACAGGAACTAAGTCAGATGCATGGGTGTTGAAATCATATTTAGTGAAACTTGGTAAGCAGTATAACACAGAGCAAACCTGTGTAATTTTTGAGAAATGTGTGAACATAACATTTAAAGTGATGCTGATTTGTCATGAAGTGACACACTCGGCTGCCCAGCTCCAAAAGTGTCACGGATTTCAGTGAGAGCAAGGCAATGCAAGCTATTTGCACAGCTTTGATAGGAAATTGTATAGATTGTTAAACAATAATTTGTCATCTCAGAACATGACTCAGAACATCAGTGTCAATACTGGGTATGGAGGAGATCCTGAGCCATACATTGCAAATGAATGCAAATAAAAAAACAGATACTAGCTCTGGGGTGGAAAAAACACCAAATGACACCCACATACAGTTCAGCCAGAATTTGGCTAACAAAATAACATTCCATTAGCCCCATCAGTTACTGAAGCAGATTTCAGATGTGCAAGGAAACGGATGGCAATTGTGCAGTTACGGGCAAAGACGAAATCATTCCTGCTGAGGAGGAATCCACTTCCTACAAAGGTAAGGTGTTTACCACATCATTCATCAACCAGAAGGTAGGCTGATGACTTTTGTGTGACCTTGATCTGTTTTCAGATTATTTGTGCTTGAGTCATTTGAAGTCTAGATTTATGTATCATACTCTGCTAAATAAATGTTATTGTCAGCAAGGTTACTGTGTTTTCTGTCATTCTTAACATTTTCTTCTATGATTTTGTTGTACCTGTGGCCTTCCCTTAGTCTTGGCATTATGTAATTTATTGACCACTGCTACAAATATGTCACATACATAATATTACATTATATTATTTGTGCTTCTTGTAGGGTACCCTTATTGAGGAGTATTTATTCTGCTCCAATTTCCACAGTTGGATGTGTACTTCAGAAATTTAGGTCAGTTAATTGCTCCAGGGTATAGGAGCAGTTCCTCTAACCTGAAAATATCTGTTCTACCCTCCCACTTGCCCTGGAGGCATCAAATACTTGCTGTAATTCTTTGAAACAAACTCCTTGTTTTTGATGGTGGTATTAACATCACTATATGTTTTGGCACAGATAAGAACAGCACTCTTTCATAAGTTAGACAAACTGTGGCAGTGCCATGGAATTCATAAATTCACAATTGTTCTCTTCGGGTATGTGTTTGGCTTTCTGGGTCAAAAGCATTGACATTGTTTCTTTGAAATCATTTGAATTTGACATTAATTAAATGCCTGTGTGTGGCACACCTTCGACAGAAAGTGCCCTGGCACAGACATTGTCGTAAACATTGCTCAGTGCTTAGCTTTTACCAGAAATGAGAGGCCTTCACTTGATGGTTGGTCTACCCCAATCTACTCATTCTGCATTGATTCACTTTAATCAAATTTTAATGTTTGTAGTTTTTGTTCAAGCATCTGTTGTTTGAAACAGCCTTAATAATGCAATCTATTTCCCAGAGACAGGAAAGAAAGTCTTTACAAGAGTCAGTACCTTGCAATTTGCCTATTTTTTAAAGCATAACTAGTTTATCTGGCTGGCAAGTCTAAAAACAAGTTAATGATTTGTTCAGTTATGAGTGAAATAGTTGGCTTTGCATGAATTCATCACTTTATGTCATTAGTAAAACTAGAGGTCTTTGGTCTGGGAAACAGGGTTGATAATACTGTAATTCTCCAGTGATCTCATCCCACAAACTGTCTGATGGAGAATGCATGTTTTCCTTCTCCACTACATAAAACCAACCACTTTTATGCAGAGTAATATCTCAAGTCATTTGGAAATTCCAATATTTCCAAGGAACTTCCAAAAGTTATATATATGTCTTTGCAATTTATGTACTGTATGTATACTTCTTCACAAGATAGCATTTCCTCCTATGAGAATGTCACTCTGTTGTCAACACTTAGTATATTTCCTTCACTAATGAATGAGTGGTGAATGGTCACCTGACCTGGGTTTTAGTTTAAGTCAGTTTTTATAATCCTTTTGTTTGTATTCATATGTTATAGTCAAATGTCTTTGCATATCACAGTTTGCAAATATATCATAACAAATGATATGGCAACATAATTCAGTCACAAACATTTTTGTAAACACTTTGAAGTGTATGAAATACTTTTCTTAACTCATTTATGTCTATATGTCAACTTTAACAGAAAAGTCAGTGTCAGTGTCATTGTATGTTAAGCAAAGATAGAATCAGTGAATCAGATAAGGACAATGTGAGCACTGGCTTTACTCCAGAAAGTGGCCATTTAGTCTAAGGTTGTGTAGCTTTTCTGTGAGAGCTGTGTGCAGGTAAACTGTATGTAAGAAGTTGACTCCATTATCTAGGAGTCAGTCTGGGAGTTCAATGTGGAAGAAAGAGGAGTGTGAACAGACCATTTCAACCTCCGTGTCTGTAACCTGTGACCTGCTCCCCACCCTCCACCTCACCATATTTCATCTTGTCTTTCTTTCACATTCACACCCGTTTGTCCAGCCACTTCAGGAGACTCACTCCATGCTGAAAGTCAGGCATTACAAGTCATCCATGTTACAGCAAACCGCCTGGCCTTCTCAGAGCTACCAGTCATACCTCCATTTAATCTCAGCATTGTCCTCTGTACTCTCTCTGACCAGAGACTGCAACATGGCTGGGCCACTCACCTCCTAATATTGAACTTGTATAGTTTACTCTCTTCTGTCTGTCTCTATTACCTCATGTCATTCAATATGTGTAATAATAGCTGACAAACCCAAGGCTGTCAGACAGGTCTAAGCTACAGCTTCCTGGATGACTGGACTTTTCACTGTTGAGCCCTTTCCGAGAAATTTTGCACTCCACCAATCCTGGCTGATAACCTTAAAGTTCACCTAGGCAACATAACACTACAGCCACCAATATGAAACAAGGGGTAAAAAACTGCTTTATACCAGTTTGATGTGTGCAACAACCATTTAAACCTACATGATTTCCTCTGACAGAACAGCCCATCTGAATTTCCAGCTGGTTTGGTTTCCACTCTGTAAATTCCACAAAGAGTGTCCCTTGATCATAAAGTCATCTCTCATCTAAAATCTGACCAGAGGGTCCTCCTGTCCACCTTAGCAGGCTTTAAACTCAGATACTCAGATGATGCACTGAACTGCTTCACCCCCTACCCCAACTTCTCCTCCCTGGTTGCCCAGAGGGTCCTTCATCTGTTCTCCCTTTAAGCCACATCTCTCACCTATGCTAATTTGGATCATAGTTCATTCTGATCATTATATTAGTGCACATGTGATAATGTGAGAATTAACACAGAGGAAATTTTCATATATTACAGTATGCAAATTCTTTTATGCACCTGTAGCCTGTGTGACATTATTCCACCCCAGGATATTATCAATGGTCTAATAAATGTTGTATGCCTCACAAGAATCCTGAATAAAAATCCTCTTTCAAAAATGTGTTGCTTTATGAGTACTTTCATTATAAAGAGGGATACCTGTAAACATACTTACTCAAACACATTATACCATGGTGGATAATACATCTCATATGCTCCATTATATATACATCAATACATGTTTGTGAAATATAATATGATACCACATTTGCAGTCATACACTGGTACAATTCTATATTAAAAGTGCAACAAACAAATTCTCTTGAAATTTTCTATGTTTCTCTAATACTATTTTGGTGCCTTGTGATTCAGAATCATTTCAATTATACAGATTGAATTTAAATACTTCAAATTTACTTAGGGGTGAAATTCTAACAGTAATAGGGAATAAGAAAATAGTTCTTTCTGGTCCAAAAAGCTGAAGCTAAGTTGGCCTGGGTTTGGTCCATACCTAAATGAGGGTTCCTGAGAAAATTAGGACACTGGTATAAGCCGTGTTTGTGGAACACTAGAGTCATTCCTCTGGGCCAAGTGGGAGGGCCAATTCCACTGTGCAGAAATGTGGATGACATGCTGTAGGGGGGCGTCCTCTAACAAATGAGACATCTGGTCACCTGGTCGTTAAAACTACTGTAGAGGTGTTCAATCTGACATCATCAAATTCTGAAACTAGCTCTCTCTGTTCACTTTATTATCCTCCTTATCCCTGGCTGAACACTGCAGCACATGCGTTCCACAAGTAAAATACATAACCTAAATGTATACATAACAATGTACATCAAGGTGATACTTTATCCTAACACATACAGCACAAAGCTCCAATATCAATAAAATGTACTAATTGGGAATGTATTGCATTGAAAACCCACAGTGTCATATATCTTGAATCTTCTGAAATAAAATTGAGACAAGTTCAGACCCTTCTTCACATTTAAATTTATACCCTGACCTGACCAAAAATAAAGGTGTCCATCTGTTTCCAAACCACCATACAGGTATTGGTTGTGCAATACAATGGCTTTGAGCAGTAACTGATTATCTACCTCTGACAATGTTAAACTTTTGGTGTTGGTCTTTTTGATGATTTTAATTACTGTGGCACATTCTTAATGTGCATCCAAACATTGTGAGTTTAAGCAAGAAAATGGTGATTGCAATTGTTTTGGGAGTGGTTACAATACCTTAGAGATTGTTATTGTTTTTGGGAGCAGTTCTGAATTTTTTTTAATGAAAACCTTGCTGTAGGCACAGCATAGAAATTGAACTGCAAGGATAAAAGGTGCTTTTTTCATAATCTTTGGTGGTCTGGGCAACTGTCCTGTGGACTTTGGTCAGATTTGCATAAATTGCTTGAAGGGACTTCCCCAATTTGTTCCCTGGTTCCTGAGAAGGCTGAAAATGAGTGGGTGTTGAAAAAAATGTCAATTCATCTGACAATCAGAGGCCATTGTTTGCTTTCACTCCCTGGCAGCTCCAAACAGACAGGACAGTGCAATGATGTGGGTGTATTAAAGAATGATAAAGAAAGGATGATCCTTCATAGAAACCATTAATCCATTGGTATATTTAATGTATTCTATCTATTAAACCATGAAGTTTGACCAAAGCTACAACAATCCCTAAATTGCACTCATTCACAGCAGCAGTGTCTTCCCTAAATCTTTCTGTGGACCACCCCCATGTTCAATAAATTTTCAGCCATTGCTGAAAAATATAATGAATAATGACAATTATGAAGTATATTATTATCATTCCTTATGTTCCAGTGCATGAGACATTGGTATTCATGACCTATTGTCCACAAATTTGCAGCATCACGGTTTGAGGCAAAAATGAGAATGTCAGGTGTCTTTTTGGAAATCCACCCATGTCAGCTGCACCCCATGCAATATCAGAGTAAACATCTTGACCTTTCTGAAAAAGGCAGTTTTTTCAATGATGATTAATGCAGTTGACTAAGCGAACAAAGAAAGTTGTGTTTTTGTGACATATTTCGCAATTGTGCTGACAATCCAGTCAAATGTTGCAATTATTTGTCTTATATTTTGGTAAGCATTTTTAAAACATTATAACATGATCTCACTGGCATTTTCTACTTTTCCATAGCATCTGTAAAGTGTTTATTATTGAAAGGACTGTGAAAATATATGACACATGCTTTTCTGTTAGCCACTGTTGTCCCCCATATCTAAGCATTATGCTCTTCACACCCAGCATGTGAAGAGAATTAATGTATTCACTTTTACCAAGTTTCATTTACTAGCATCCTAGCTCTCCTGTTTATAAAATCAGCTTTGTAATACATTTTTTGAAATATTATTCACAGTCACTGAAAAAACAGTGAACTACCAGTGACATTCTGTTTAAAACCATTCAGAATAAATAAGTCACATTTTTAAAAGACATATCAGTATCAAAATGGATGTAAATGAAATATTTTAACTGTCACAAAGTTTAGACATTCTGTCTTGAAAAACTACTGATTGTTACCCAAATGGTGTACCTTTTTCAAGTGGAATATTTAAAATTTATTGGGCATTTTAAACTGAATGTTGTAATGGTAAAGAATTTGCCATGTGTGGAACAGGACAAGGTAACTGCCCTAGTCTGCAGCGTAAACTGGGGTAATGTTCCACTGCTCTTGGTTACAGTATAAACTGGGGTTATGTTCCACTGCTCTTGGTTACAGTATAAACTGGGGTTATGTTCCACTGCTCTTGGTTACAGTATAAACTGGGGTTATGTTCCACTGCTCTAGGTTGCAGTATAAACTGGGGTTATGTTCCACTGCTCTTGGTTACAGTATAAACTGGGGTTATGTTCCACTGCTCTAGGTTACAGTGTAAACTGGGGTTATGTTCCACTGCTCTAGGTTGCAGTGTAAACTGGGGTTATGTTCCACTGCTCTAGGTTGCAGTGTAAACTGGGGTTATGTTCCACTGCTCTTAATTGAGAAAAATTGCCTTTTCTTTATCGATCCATTGCCTTTGTCTTTATGAGAAAAATCCATTCACTTTAAAAGCCCTCTTTCCCATAATTTTAACAGTACACTACAGACAATTGTTTTTGAAGTTTGTAATTGTTTTGTAAAGATATGGCTTCAGCCTTTTGGCTCTGTCAATGAAAGAGTGAGAAATTTAGTACGACACTGAGTTTTGTATCACTTCTGTTTTGAACTGTAAAAACCTGCTTTCATCTCTAGGGACTGGGTAAATAGAAATATAATGATAGCTTCATCACATGCTACCAGAGGTCATTTTGTAGCATATGTAGCATATCCAGTTTCATATAAATATATGTACTATGCTGCATAATGAACCACTTTATCAGTTGTTATGAGCGAGTGAGAGAGAGAGAGAGAGAGAGAGAGAGAGAGAGAGAGAGAGAGAGAGAGAGAGAGAGAGAGAGAGAGAGAGAGAGAGAGAGAGAGAGAATGTACAGTGAATGTAAAACCAGCCATGGCATTCCAGTGTTTTATCACTGTGATTGCAAACTGAATAATATTCCAGTCACATCTGCCATTATCCTACTGTTAGACAGCACAATGACATACCTGACAACAGCATGAGTGTCAACATAGGTTGGGCTAAAACATTAATCCATCTACTTTTCAGGTCAAAGCCTATCCATGTAATCCAGTAAAGCTGTTGAATCACACCCTCTCTGTCTATCATGCACATGTACTGGATGACTAGCCAGTAAGCAAAAATTTACCATAGCATTATTTGGGGAGGAAGGAAAGTTCTGTCACTTATGGAGTCAAAATAAGTCCTAGTTCTGATTAATTACTGACCTCCTCATTAGTTCTGACCAGGGGAAACCTCCCAAATCACATTATGTTGTTGCTTAAATGAAGACATAATACAAATATGAAACTGACTTCTATACACTGCATGTTGAATGTAATGAGTTTGAATGCTAGTCATGATCTTAATTGATAATATAATAAAACAAAAATAATTTAACTTTGCTGTTAATTGAAGGAACAGCAATAGCTGACGACAGCTTCTATAAATAGCTATTTGTGATTTATAATAATTAACTATTATTAATTATTAGTACAGACCAAATATAAATTTAAATTTAGCACAGAATCTCAAGGGGCGAACTGATTCACTGTTACAGCCTTTGGTTTCAAAGATCATGTGCTCTACATATTCAGTGACTGACAACAAAGAAGCTTTGAAGATATATAGGAATGAAGTTGCCTGTTATAAACAAAAACCAATGTTTCAATAACATGGTTTGAATGGAGGGTGAGGGACACCTTTGTAAGAAACTACACTGTTAGTAAAAAGTTTCAGCCAATTTTCCCCAGGCAATTTCTCATTCCAGTAACTTTACTCTTATATGGAGTTGTGGGAAACTGAAAGGGGAGACTCATTCATAAAATGCAGGCTTAATCGAAACAGCCCATGTCAATGGAAGCTCAACAACACCATTATAATGGTAACCAGATCACTTTAAGTGGGATTTCTATGGGTTTCGGGTGAAGGGAGTCTTGATTGAAGGCTACTGCAGGAATTGTTATGTAAGTCAGTGGGCAAGGGCAGGACAAAGGTGTCAATGTGGACTGAAAAACACAAGAAAGGGCAAAAGAGTCAGATGGATGTGACATAGTCAGAGTGTAACCATACAAATTACCCACAGATATGTCAGCTGGTCACTCTATGTCACACACAATCAACAATAAAGAAGATTATAAGATTATAAAATACATTATAAGATTCTGGCATAATAATTGATATGTAGAATTTCTTGAAGCTCACATTGTTATGGCAGACAGTAAACTGATTCCATGTGCTTTGCTTTGAGATCAAAGGCTTTACAAGTAGCTCCTTAAAAGTGACGAATAGCAGACTTACCCCAAGGTTAGGTCCTGCCCGCTGGGTTTTTCATATTTCAGAACAACATTTTTAAAGGGATCAGTTTAGAATGATTCATCAATATTCATGACTAAGAAGAAGGTAAAATACAGTACAGTGCTCGGGAGGATTCAAGAATTCAAGCATTATTTGACACAGGCCCAGGTATTTCCAGAAATAAATATAAGGTTTATGAATTTTGTATGATCTGTAAGCATTACTGACAATGTATAATGGGCTATTTTTAAATGAGGGATCACACTTATATAGATATATATTGTTTCATACAAATTTTTCACATAACATTGACAATTTAATGTAGAATATTACCATTATATTTCTGTGGTGCCTTCCAGTGACTGAAAAGGCTGTTGATATTTCATATCATCAGATATGACAGTTGGCCGCATGATACACCGAGGCTTGCTTTATTAGTAATTAAGCCTTCTGATACTTCAGCAAATCAATCCGTACACTGTGTTGCAATGCATTGGGGGTTTGCTGCTGTGTTGTCTTACATAACATCCTCCAGTTACAAACTTTTGTTTTGCAAGTCAAAATGAAACCACCATCTCATTTGCTGAGGTAAAGACATGCTCCATTGTTTTCAGTGACAGACCTTGTCTGACTAGAAGAAAAAACTAACTTGTCTGGTCTGTCAACTGCCACAATACCTCAACGTTTAAATTAGACAGTACTCTACGTTCTCATATTAGCAGTATAAGTGTTGCCGGAATGATTTTGTTTTAACCATGGTTTATATCATTGCAGTTTGAAGGAGACTGGATTGCTTAATTTTAAAAAGGGAAGCATATCCTGTCCCATCACTATGGACTGTCTAGTTTAAGAGTCCCTCAGTATCATTACAATATACATAGCATGTGGTTTTCTGGATATCACAAACACACACTTAGGCTGCTGACCAGAGTTTTGACTGTGCTTTTCAGGCCCATCCATGCCACAGGTGCCATGATGTGTGGCATATGAATTTATATTACATAACGCTTTTGTCTGCCTCATTTCAAGGGAATGTGACTGGTGTCAAATTTCATCTTGCATTGTTCATTCTTTTGTTGCTGTTGTGTTCAGGGAACCTTGCATAATAACATTTTTGGTATGACATAACATCTTGGCATGTATCTTAATTGCAGTTTCTGTCCACTATCCCATAAGGAAGCTACTTTTCTGTATCCTCTTAGACATTTTTCTTAATAACATCTAAGATGGTGTGTTTGACTCGACATTGTATAAATTGGATTAGGTCAAAATCATGATTCAATAAAAACCCTCTTCCCATTACTGCAGTAGAAAAGATCTGCTCTCCTTTTAGAGGGGAGACTGCTGGTTCCATCAGCACAATGGCAGTTTTCTCTTTGCAGTTTTGAGTGGGGACACAAATGTTAAATCTGTAAATGCGATGTGATGTTTGAATTATATGAGAACAGTGTAGCTGGCATCATTCTTTTCCAGGTTTATGTTGTTCAGGTGTCATACAGGCTCTAAGGCATGGTCTCTGTTCATTGCCAGGTTTATGTTGTTCAGGTGTCATACAGGCTCTAAGGCAGGGTCTCTGTTCATTGCCAGGTTCATGTTGTTCAGGTGTCATACAGACTCTAAGCCATGGTCTCTGTTCATTGCCAGGTTCATGTTGTTCAGGTGTCATACAGACTCTAAGGCATGGTCTCTGTTCATTGCCAGGTTCATGTTGTTCAGGTGTCATACAGACTCTAAGGCATGGTCTCTGTTCATTGCCAGGTTCATGTTGTTCAGGTGTCATACAGACTCTAAGGCATGGTCTCTGTTCATTGCCAGGTTCATGTTGTTCAGGTGTCATACAGTTAAGGCATGGTCTCTGTTCATTGCCAGGTTCATGTTGTTCAGGTGTCATACAGACTCTGGAGACCTGTGCCTCATTGCCTAGATAACCACTCTCCAGAGGTTGCTCTTCCAACTTGCAGAGATTCCACTCTACCAGGTAATATCCCCACACTGAGGGCCTGTGTCTGCAGCAAGTGCATGTGCTGTTGACACTAATGTTTTGTCACTATGTTTTGACATGTTTAATATTGCCTTTAAAATGGCTACTATCAACATATGCATGTTAAATATTATTGATTATTCACATAAAATGAAAATAGCAATTTTTAATAAACGAGAATGAATAAATGAGAATAAAACAATGTGAAACAATAACCATAGGAGAACATATATTGATTAATTTAAAGTCAATCAAAATATAATGAGGTATTTAGAAATTATAAATCAATTGCTTGAACATAACCAAAAAAGACTGGAAAATAAAATTAGACAAGACTTAGATGTCTAGAGGAAATACAATGAAAATGATTGTCAATCAACACATCCTCTTAGTGTTTTAGGCACTGTCACTTCCTGTACTCTTATCTAGATTTAACACAGGGAATGGAATGTTGCCCAATCTTAAAAGAAGTTAGACAGTTAGCCTTAAGAATAACTGAAGAGCTGCTGCTAATCAAAAGGTTTAAAGGTACTAAACAAAAGGTATCATCAAATGATAAAAGATAATGGAATAAATTCATTTTCATCAATATCCTCAATATATCATTTACAACAATCTCATTTATGTACTTACAAATCAGAAACTTCCTTTGGACATTTTTGAAAGATAAGGGTACACAGTTCAATGAAATACATAATTAAAAATCTAAATAATGTGGTAAATAAAGTAAATAATAATCTACTCTGTAATTGACTGTCATATAAAGTATAAATGGACATCTGAATTCATTATCCAGCTCTCAAATGAGGAAAGGGAAGAGGCTTTTGTGGCAGCACACAAAAGAACTAACGCCAAGTATTAAAGGTAATTGTTTTGGATGATCTCTATAAGTAACCCCAAGAATCCAAGTTACCTATCAAAAAAATCAGCACATCTAAAAGTTGTGGAGAAACTGTGATGAAACAAATGCAGATAAGTCACAAATATTTTATATCTGTCCAGTTGTAAAAATATTGTTACATGAGCAGAATTGTTTAATCAACATACAACCACGAACATACAACCAGTATGTATCAATTTAGGCATTACACTACCAGAGGAGGAGCATCTCATTCTACATTTGCTTTCAAAGCCAAGGGAGGAGGTGATTTTGTAGGCTCATCAGCAAAGCCCCCATGACTACAAAAGCATTGAGTTTTCCCTTCCCTTCATACCTCACAGTCTGTTTGATGCAATGTCTATCCAGACTTGTCATTGTTCTGAACCTGTTTCAAACATATTTTTCCAGAATTGAGCAATTGCTCTGGTACAGTCTGGCCCTGGTCATTCACCATGTGACAGGTGATGACAGTGAAGAATGGGCTGGTTTCTGCAGGCGTTACAGTGACACTGCATGTTCCACCGTCATTGTTTTAGGGCTGATGACTACAGGTCTGCTGGAGCAGATGAGTGACCTGCATCTCTGCTTATGTCTTACACTCCTTTTAAAATCCATCACTGGAACAAAGGTAGTAAGAACTGGAGCCAAGCTGTCACTTTTCTGCCACATTTTAAAAGCAATATATAGCACATTATGCCACACTGAACTTCAGGCATCTGGCAGTAGATCTCTCTTTTTTATCAGCTTTTGTTAAATCAGGAAGGTAAACTGAGCAATGGCTGTCATTTTCAGGAAGGACTGTGGGACAGTGTGGCCTGAGCTAAGGAATGAGTACAACAAAGCAAAGCATGGGCTTCAGCCATGGTGCACCCCATGTACATATGATACCTGGATGACCTGGAGGATCAAGAGATAATTCCAAATTTGAAAACAGCAAGAAATTATTTTCTTAAATAAAGTTCATTTTCAAATCAATTGGATGGTGTATTGCTTGTCAGAGTTCTAAGCCTTTAGCATTTGTTTAACTGAATGAAAACATTTGTAGGTGAACCCTAGTTTCCTCAGTCTTTGAGCAGACCTACAATAACACCAAATAATTACTGCTGGGAATGACTTTACGACTTTTCGGGAAACCAAGCCTTGTTGAAAGAATGCCATCTGAGCCAATGCTTTGACATTATTGGCCGTATTGCTCATGTATAAGAAGATAACCTGCCCAGATATGATAATAAAACTTTATCAAATTGAGCAACTGTTTGTTGTTTGTTTGACACTGTCATTGGCTAGTTGTTTTTTGACTATTTGGTGTACCTAACTGAACAAGAATAAGTATCACCTTCCCTCTGTCACTTTCAGCATGCCATGCCACTGCTCACCTCTATACCACAGCAAGTATAAATGAACTACTAGCAATGGGCTACTTGAGCCCCTGACAAAAACAGGAAAAGAAATGTCATAAATAATTTGTAAAAGGTTTATTATGATATTACCACAGCCTAGTCATGCTTCAATTTTCATTCATTTTAATGCTATTGCAGGTGTTATAGACAGAGATGAATAACTTATAAATCCTAAACCCCAATCTTCATTATTCTATCTCCCCATAGCCTGACCTCTGCCAGCTTTTTTATTATTATTATTATTATTATTATTATTATTATTATTATTATTATTATTTCACTTATTTGTTGTAGGTGTAGTAGTGGTGGTGGTGGTGGTGGTGGTAGTATGGTTTTACCTTAATGGAAATATTCACAAATAGGGGCTATAAATCAAATATGCTTTAAACAGAAGCCTAACCAATAGTATAAAGCCCATGCTTGTCTTGTTGAATCAAAAAATAAGTGTGCAATTTCAAGCATACTGTGTGTGTTCCTGTGAATAGATTTTGTGAATAGTTTGCTGTTGGGCTGACATATAATGTGGATATGACTACAAAATAAGAAAAAACTGGGAGGGGATGGGGGATATGGGGCAAAGTTCAAGCCCAGTTGTACTCTTTTTTATGGGCACGTGAAGACGAGATCAGGTGTTATCAGGATGTCAGCTTGGCAACATTACCCTTCTTTCATCATGCTTTTGTTTCCCAAGGGAGGGTCATTAAGCAATTAAGGCTTTGCTTCCAGTAAACCACATCATCTGCACACAAAAATACAATAAGTGTCCAGTCAGGAGCTGGTTCCAGTTACAATCATGGCCGATAACAGCCTGTGTATTGCATGTCCATGACGTGACTGTGTTTTCAAATGTATTTATTGGGATGAGATAAGCACTCCCAAAATGATAACAGGCTGTTCAGTTTCTCACTGGAGGTTGGCAGGTTAGTGTATTATCAAGCACAAACCAACATGTACACATAGTGTGGGCACAACAGCTATGTGTGGAAACTGGACTTGGTGGCAGCATATTGTAGTTTCAGATCTGGTATTGCCAGATAATGCTCCACAGCATCACTCTACAGGCTCTTCAGTAAATATCCAGCCAAATAAACTGTTTACAGTTCAAGTCGTGATAGATAAGTGTTCAATCAATGCTGAACAAATACAACTTTTACAGCTCATGCCATGAAAAATGTTGGTTGTTCTAAAATAATGATTGAAGTCATGTTAATTTTCCCTGAATTATTTCAGAGAAAATATGAAAAATTATCTTCATTATCTGCATTATTTCATTTACTTAATCAATGTACAGTTCCATAATACATATAGAAAATGTTATTTAAAAGCTGATACCTGAACTGCAATAACTGTTAACTTCAGGTGAAGTTATAGATATGTTTTAATTTGTCAGATCTAAGATAGATAGTTTATTTTCTTAAAGCATCCAACTGTATGCTTTCCATGTGTTGAAATTTCCAATGCTCCTGAAAAGGAAACAAGCAAGGCCATAATGTAAATATATGAATGAATAATTACATAGGTCAAATGTTCATGATATCATCAAGAACTGATATGCTTCTAGAGAACATCTAAAAATTTAGTCGCTGGCATGTTATTTAACTTATGTAATCTACTATTCCTTTATATAAAGTTCATTTAAAAATGAACTAATGGTAATGACCATATGCATTGGAGTTTTTATAGAGAAACTCGGAAATACATGAAAACACAAATGTAAGGTGTCCTTATGATGGTGGGTCACCATATGTGTCCTGCATGACGTGCAGCATATACAGTATGTGCTGTAAGATCTACCAATGTGTGGAAGAGAGGCACAACATCACTCTTGAAATGAGTTATTAGACATCATTCCACTCTCATTAAGGTTTGTTTATATTTAGATGTTTTGACTGAGCAGGCCATGGTGCATGGGGAATGCCAGCTCCAAATTATTACAACCATCATGTACTTACTTGATCTCTGTGGAGAGGTGATTGTTCACCCTACAAATTGCTGCTGTGTTTAGGGAGGAAATGTTTTAACACAGGGAGAACATTGTCACTCTGTAGTGTGAAGTAATGACTGACATCATTCTTGCCTTCTTTGGATGGATCCAAACCAATATCAGGAAAATGAGTCTACATGGAACCACCTTTCACTGCTGGAGTTGTGTCTCCAGTTTTAATTCACTACTCAAGCTTAAAAAACAATCTTGTATAATGAATGCATTAGGTTTTTTTTTTTTGGATGTTTGCATTTGATACATGATGAAGAGTAGAGATACAACATTGCTGTCTGAGGTTGAGGCTGTTATGAGGGAATGTTGTTGAGCTGCCCTCATCAACATGATCAGCTGTTTGTATAAATATTAGTATTTGATGGGTAAAGTGGATGTAGAAGTCCTGTAAATGCAATTTGGAAGATGAATCCAGACTTTAAAAAGGGTCATAACTGATAAAGTCCTGGTATTCTCTTGCTCTGGGCTGAGATAAGACTGCACAAGTGAGAGAAATATCTTTTTTCACACACTTTGACTTACTGAACTGATGAGATTTGCAAGCAGTGCCTACAAATCAAGCTGAAAAAAACATTGCTGGAAAATAAGATGATATAGCTTGCAGAATACTTCATTATAATTAGGATAAATTAATCACATCAGGTAGCTGAAATGCATGAATGCTATGTCATTGCATTGCCCTCCTTTAGCTTGCTTGCTGCATCAAAGCCAATAGCTTTCACTTTCACAGTTGGCATGAAAATGTGAAAGTGCCATATCACAGTGCATATTGAAAAGGTGTTTGTTTAAAGAAATGAATAAATGTCATTAATGATTAACAGGTCAACAACAATGACCATTATTGTGAAAACTTTTGTAGGCGCATGTGTGTGAAAGCTATAATAATAATAATGATAATAATAATAAAAACATTTTCCACAAAAATTAGCAGTATGAAAATTAAACTGGCCCTTAAATTGATCTTTTATTAATACATTCTTAAGGACCGTACCAATAAATGTCAGATTAGAAACATGTCTATAAGGATTTGGGACTGAAGCATCCACAGTCATTCTGTAGCACTGAATCCACATCCTTTTCAAAATGCAAAAAGAATAGCCATGGCAAGAGAATAGATGTTTAATCTTTAAGCAATTGTATTAGAACAATATCTAAGATGCTATACAAAGACAAGGAGTGTCATAGTATAATTCAGCTTCTCCTATGCAATTATATATTCACATTTGATTTAATACTAAGTTTTCTATTGTGTTCAATACAATAACAGTATTGCAAGAAAAATAAAATAATAATTACTCTAGTTCTTGAATTTTTTTATTTTTGGAGCATTTGAGTTCAATAGAGTTCTGATTGAAGACTGGGCAGGACATAATACATATTGAGATGCCATTTAAAACCTTGCAGTTTTGAGGTTGGTAAGCAGAGTGTCTGAATATGACAACTCAGTATAACAACAGTATAACAACCCCACCCACTTACCCTCCTCACCTGCTCTCTGAGACTTTATCTGTGTTGTCAAGGTGAGTTCACACCAATGAAAAACCTGGCCCCTCCCACAGATCCTGGATTTACTGGCAGCCAGTGTTAAGTTTCCAGTAAGCTACGTGCAAGATTCACATTCTGGCTGCCTGCCAAATACACCTGCTAAACAGGTATATTGTACTAGGTGCAAGCAGGCAGAAACATAGCGCTCTTTGGGCAGCTTTAGGTGTGTGTGTGTGTGTGTGTGTGTGTGTGTGTGTGTGTGTGTGTGTGTGTGTGTGTGTGTGTGTGTGTGTGTGTGTGTGTGTGTGTGTTGTGTGTGTGTGCGTGCATGTTATTAAATGGTTACATACAAAGGATGATACATTTGAAAAACAACTCTCCAATAATATGTACACAGTTACATTACATTATATTATAGTCATTTTTCTGATGCTCTTATCCAGAGCGACTTACAATTCAAAAACTTAATACCAATATTAGTGTCTGATATGATATTAAAATATTAAAATGACAAAATAATAAAGCAGAAACTATAATAATATTTGAGAGATTACCAAAAGAACATATATATGAGTACCATGGTGGATCAATGTGCAATACTGATGAACAAAACCTTCCAAGCTATGCGTCATGGTTATGTGTGTATGTGTGTGTGCGCATGCGTGCATGGTTTTTTTTTTTTTAGAACATCTAATAATTAGTAACATTGATCTCTCACTTGCTGAAGAAATATCTGTGTTTCAGGTAACGAGATAAGCTTATCTTGCTCAACCAAATGACCAACATTCTTTTGAATTCTTATCTAGTTCAGGTGCAAGATTCCATCAGTTTACTGGAAGATTGTCTTCTCTTGTTAGACAGGTCTCCGAGGGATGTAACAGTGTCTTCATGCCTATAGAAAACAGGATAAAAATGTCTGAAATTATGTATGTGCACATCTATGTTGAACCGTGAAGCAAGATACTTGACTTATGACAGCCAATGTATAATAGAAATGCACTAAGTAAAAAAACATTGTTAAACTTTGTATAATTTTGGCAAAAAAGCTGTCAATTTTGTAAGAATGTAAATACTAAATAATCTGAGAAAAAGTATTCCACTGGAAAATTGCATTTACCTTTCAGAGGAGAGTGATGCTACAGTAAAACAATAAATAGCACAGTCTCCTGTTCTGCCTGCTGTTCTTTTTACTAATTGTTACCTTATATTTCATTGTCTGCTGTAATAATTTTGCATAAATGCAAAATGTCTCACTCTCATAATGACATTGTTCACAGCTTAGATTTTAATTAAATCAATATTGACCTCTTGTGAATGTTAGTTATATCTTCAGCTTCTGCATTCTGGATTAAAGTCTGCTAGTTATGGAAGTTATGGAATGAGTGAAAACATTACCAAACAATGACTTCAGCAAGAGTGCACTATGATCACCATATACATATATGTTCTGTTTTTGGACAGTGTAAAGATCAATGCAATTGTTGCCAACAACACACAAATGTTCACATGGGTAAGCTACATATTAAATGCATTTTGAATATTATTTCTGAAAATGAGAAATGTTACAAATGACCTTTGTTAAATGCTGTTCTTGCCTGGAGCCCTAAGTATTTATAATACATCTTTGACAAGATACTATTTTCTGATCTGTCATTTTCATTAAATGTTAATTTACCACACAGAAGGCTGTGATTGAGTCATTGACTTACATAGTAGTTCACGGTATGAGCACAAAAGAGTTATGAGATATACAAACATTTATACAATGCCCACCAAATGATAACAAGACTTTTGACTCATATTCATCCTTTTATCCGCTATACCTGAAGTACTTAGCAAAATGATACATTTCACTGTACTATTACCATACTTTTGAAGGGTACTCCAGCAGTAGTATGGCATGACATAGCTATTGTTTCCTACACAGGATATTTTTCAATGCACCTACACTTCAAATTAAGGGATAAGCTGTGAAGGTAATGATGATTTCATATCTTTTTACAATGATACAAATAAATAATTAAATAAGCAGTATATCTCTTGTTTTGTGCTCATATCATGAACTACACTGATAAATGTTACATGTTGCACTTTTAATATGAAAGTCAATGACTCGATCACAGCCTTCTGTGAGGTACTTAATCATCATTATATACTGCTACAGTGCCCTTCAAAAGGATGGTAATGGTGCAGTGAAATGTGTTATTTTCACTAAGTACTTCAGGCATTGCAGATCAAAGGATGAATATGGCTATGTTCACACAGCAGACCTTAGTGGTCAGTTTGAATTTTTTGCTCAGATGCAATTTTTTTGTTTGGCTGTTTGCATTATTTTTTAAATGTGGCCAGCATTGGTCCTGAACTGACCCCCATGCGCAAAAGAACAAAACAAAGACATCACACGCAGCACAGACAGGTGATTCGACTACGACCACTTCGTTGGTTTGAACCTTTAGCTTCTTTAAACTTGGCTCAATGCCCTTAATTTTCGCTGACACCGCAGCTACATTTGGCCATTTGTTTTGCTATGCTCTCAAACACAGACCGGTATTGATACGACCCCTCAAGTTTTGCTTGTTCAGTGCTGTCAAACACTTATGAGGTCTAACACCTCAATTTCCTTCCACTGACCACCTTCGCAGCTGTCTTCCATATTCACCGAGTGACCAAAGAACCATGCAAAAATATTATGTGACTCCCACCAGCGAAGGATTGTGAGGAATGTCAATCTAGAGTGACGTTAAGTGACATGAATTCCGATATGACTGCTCAGACTGAGGTCGCATTGCAAAAAATTAGACCTGTATCTGATTTAGGACCACATATGGGAGTGGCCCAAATCAGAGCTGAAATGATCAGATTCCATGTGGTTTGTGCTGTTCACACTATTATGAAAAAACAGATCTGAGTCACATAGGAGCAAATAAGTCAGATTTGGGCCACATTTGCCTGCAGGCAGAATGTAGTCTATGAGGCAGAAGTGTTGGCAATCAGCTTTCATTTCATGGTATTTACATGCATATATGTTTTTACCTTTTTTCAGAAATCATTCTATAACTCAGTTTTGCACAGCTGAAATGGGGGAATCAACCCAACAACTGCTGTTTCCATAAAAGGGTAAAGATGTACCATTAAATAAAATCTGATTGTCTGTGCTTTTGTCTCATATTTTATCTCATATCTCATATCTTTTAATCTCAAAGCCAAATGCCTGAAATACATAGCAAACAGTAACAAACTTCACTGCAGCACTGTAATACTTTTGGAGGGCATTATATAAATGTCCACATATGTCCATAATTTATCCACACTTACTTTCATTTCTATTTGTAGTAACAGAGCCATTAAAAACACTGTATGGCTTGTTTCATACTAGCAGACCAGTCAAGTTTCAGGTTTCAAAGTAGGATATGTAGATGTGTTAGTATGGCAATATATAACAGTCACATGCCAACGGCATCAGTCGATCTTAGATCATACTCTTCCCCCTGGACAACAGCTGTGATGCCTATAAGCTTACAGATGCAATTCAAAGCCTTGGGCAAATTTCTCCTCTTGTTTGACAGAGGAATACTCACAAAACTAATGTCAGATTTTGGATGGCAGAGCATGAACACAAACAATGCACTGCCCATCATTAGCTCGTTATGTTTCCATTGGATTGCTGCAGAGAATTTGCATTGGAATGCTAAAAAATTAAGCCTTTTACTTGCGCAGAAACCACTCACCACACAGATGTTTATAAACTTGTTTTAGAAAATGTTTTGACTGGTGATTTGCAAACATTTTCTGTCCAAAATAAATTCAAATAAGGATTTACAGTACTTATAATATATTTAAGTGTACTTAAGCTACACTAGCTATGACTCTGTCGTGATCGGTATCATGTATTGTAAAAACACAAAAATATTTTACTTAAATGACCTTTATTTAAAAAAAACACTTTGAACTTTACAAAACAGTATGTCAAACATATACATACAAATATCTTAAATTGTACAACTTTGACATTTAATCATGGCATAACAAAATATTGAACAAAACAGACCAGCTGAATAATATAGTTTCAAATCATTTATAATGTAAAACATTGATTCAAAACATATTTAACACATCCTTATTTACAAAACTGTTTTATAGTTACAGTATCAATATATAAAGAAAGTAAATACACACCCAGCTGAAACAATCTCCTTCATTTCATCAATAATTGCTTGCTGGTATAACCAAATGTACTTCTGCATGCCTTCTGAATCAGGGGTTTCTCCATATAATCAAATAAAATGGCAATACTTGGTTTCACTATGTCAAATTGTTATTGTACTATTGTTAGCATTTCCTTCCACTGAAAGTTCAGTGTGGGGAAAGCTTTTTGTAAACATATTTTATAAATGTTTTACCCCTGGCATCTGGTGGCATCATTACATACAGAAATGGCAGAAATGTTGTCGCTCATAGAGGCAGATAAGGACAAGGCAGCCAGTCATTAGGGCTCAAGTCATTAGGTGCTACCAACAATATTGGACTCATAAGATCAACAGGTATTTCAGACAGAGCACTGAAAACAATAAAAATAGTAACAGCAATAACAATAAACATAACTGCATTATTGGTTCATACAACCTACTTTAGCCAACATTGGCTTACATCTTTCTGAAAACACCACCCCCTGATATAAGGAGATATAAGCAATCAGGTCTATGTGTCTTTGGCTTAGAATGGAGTTATCCTGTCTTCTGGTTCGCTTGTGAGTGCATGCCTGTGCAGGACTCCTTCTCACTTCTGCTCAGCATCCCACTTCTCACTTCACATTCCCACACCCACCTCTCCCAGCTTCCACCCACTCGAGTTCTTCCCAAATTTGTACACCAGCCGCCGGCCATCCACCCTCTCCAAGATCTCCCTCTTGTAATAGTACCTGCACGACAGAGAAAATGGCACTTGTGTTATAGTCTTATGTCAAATGATTAAATGTGAATGAATGTATTACTCTGCTGTAACTCACTCTGCTGAACATGTTTGATTTTATTGGCATCTCTGCTCACCTCATAGCACGGCTGAGCTTCTCATAGGTCATGCTGCTGTTCTTCTTCTTCTGACCCCAGAGCTGAGCCACTGCCTCTGACTTCAGAAACTTGAAGACACCCTCCCGTCGGTCCTCCCACCGCATCAGCCCATTGTTCTGCTCTGGGTGGATCAGGATATCCCGGATAAATTCCCATAGGTGAGCACCTCTGGGATCTGTGGTGTGATAAAGGCCAAACTGAATTGGTTGGTTTTGGTATGCTTTTCTGCTGTCTTTGGTTTGGTTTCACAACAAACATTGTTCCACCTGCAGTTGTGTCAATCACAGAGTAAAATATTAAGGAGTCCAGGGTTTGTTTGTGTTTTTGTGAGGGCAACATAATGACGTTCTGAGAGAGGTGAATATGAGGAATGCATGTTAAGGAATGCACTTGATCTGAAATACATCAGCAAATGTCATGCTTCAGAAATGGAAAGCGTGTCAGGTCTGTTATCCAGGGTAGAGGTGGTTTCCAGGTATGTGAGTGAAATGACCTTGATGGTGCTGTGTGAAAACTTACTGTGTTTGTTTTTCTTGGCCTCAATGAAGTATTCAGAGCCACGACTAAGTTTCCTGGGCCTCCCCCTGCTCCTCTTACAAGCCTTCAGTTCCCCCTGCTCTGCTTTGATGAATTCCTCTGTGAAAAGACACAGAGCAGCACCACATCACTCATCTCCAATCCAGTCTGACACTAAGTGCCATGTGCACTCTCCAGTAGCTCCTTCAAAATCTCACCACAATAAAACTGTAAGATTGCGTCTAACCACTATCTCAGGTTATAACACTCCAGTGAGGAATTCACAGACTCATAAAATGCCCCTGCTCAGGGCAGATCTTTGAAAAATATAGCACAAGTGGTCTTATCTACACTGATGCTATGACTCAGGGAGTTAATGCTTACAGGGGTCACTGCAAGCTTATTTGCAGAGAAGCAGACAAGAGTCTGATCTTTTGCAAGGTGTTGAGGAAGGGGGCATTCTCATGCACCCCTGCTGGATAACCAATCATTTTAGGACAGACTTAAGGAGGAGGTGGCACTGAGAAAAAGTGAGGTATCAGCACTCACTTGCACTGAAAGAGAACTGCAGATCTGAGAGCTCTGGGTCTGAGTCACTTCCACCATATTCAGGGGAACTGGGGTTGAGGAGGCTCAGCATTCCTCCTGGGAGAAAAATAAACAGAGATACAGTTTTGCAACTAGAATTCATTCTGACTAAATACAGATGCACAGACAGATCCAACAGAATCCTCCTCATTCACAGCTTAGAATATGGTCAAATCCGCAGCTGATTATCCATATTTACATAAAGAGGGATAGAACATGTCCTCATTTCTGCAGACGCCAGAGCTTCCTGCCTGTACAGTGGTGATGATAGGAGGTGCACTCACTTGAATGGGAGCTGTCCAGGCTGTCTGGTGAGGTGGAGCCAGACTCATAGCCATTATCACTAGAGGGTGTCAAAGCACCGCCCATGTTCAATCGGTCCGCACTGACACTGGAGTCATTGGTTTTGTCTTCAACAACAGACAACAAAGTCCAAGTAAGAACACACATCTATAATGGCTCTGATATGCAGTCTTTACTCACAGTTAGCAAGCTGTTATTCCTCTTTCATCAGTTGTCGATAGCTGATCTACCATCACCAGAAGTCACCATTACAGTAGGTGCCGTAATAAATCAGTGACATAGTGATGGGCGAATTCTCTGGTCTGAGTAAAGTGTGCCTGTGTGGGGTACTCTCTATTGATCTGATTAACACTGTTCTTACCTTCAGGCACAATGACAGTCTTCAGGAGTTTGAATTCTTCCCCTCCAGACACACTCAGGAAGTCTGGGAACTCATCAAAGAGGTTGTTGAGCAAGTCGTATGTTGTGTTTAGGTCATCTGTCCCTGAAATAGCCACAAAGTTAAAGAGAGTCTTGAGCTGGGATCCAAAGATAAAATTAGCTAGACAGCATTCAGGATGCTCTCATCACTTCAGCAGTTTATTGCGGGCCAATTGAAAGTCAGCAGCGGCATTGCTAGCTACATTTTAATCTACAATTGTAAAACAGGTACTTAAAATCAGCCCAATGTGCAAGTTCCATCTGACTAAAGCATTTCATTTTACAGGATAGTGAGAAAGTAGTATTCTCCATTGTGAATGAGGTGGCTCACGTTGCATCATTCAACCCCTCCTGCACAGTTAAAGCGCAACCTGAGACCAATAATTAACTGAGAGTACTGATCCTGCCCTGGGGGGTCCATTGTTTTCAGATTAGCCATCCATCTTTTCTCTGACTTTCCCCTAGGAATATTTGCATACTCCCCTTTCCCAAAGCTGGTGACCCTTTGAAAAGAAGGTTTTAGGAGTTTCCTTGCAGGTACTAACACTACTTTTTGGCTGTCCCTTCTATGTAATTTTTTTCCTGTATCTTATCCTGCTACTATTAGAGCTGGAATAGTGAATTTCATGTTTTACAAGATATCAAACCATGAGCAAATGCAGGGTACCAAAGATAGGCCCCATCATTTTATTTCAGTTCATTAACTCTGATTCCTGTTCTGTGTCTCACCATATTTGGCCTTTTGCTCCTGTAGACTTTGGTACATCCTTTCACCCAATGATCCAAATATGGAGACAAGTGTTTCACGGGAAAGTTGGCATAGAACAGAGCCATCCATTGAGCAGTTAGTCATATTTAGCATGCTGGCATCAAACTTGCTCTCCTCAACATGGTAGCTGATCCACTCCAAAACGTTTTGCTTGGTCCAGCATTGCGGTGCCATCTGGTACCATTTAAGGGACCCTGAAAAGGCATGTCACTGTACATCAGTAATGCATTTTGGTTTGGTTTTCCCCCTCTGCACACTTCTACAAGTATGGGTGCATTTCCAAGCTGTAGATTGCCTAACGCAAATTTATGTTTGCATAATTACTGTTCTAGATGACATATTTATCTTAATAAGTCAAAGGCTGCTTCAAGATCAACATGGTATCTGAGGTATGGCAAAATTGCTGGCTGTCCAAAGTTCACCACTGAAGGGGGAAGCATCACTTGACAGCTCACAGTATACTAGCTCTGTGGTTCTAGGCATCGATCCAGTCCAGAGAACAATGAATAAGCCAACCACCTCCCACAGTCTGTTTGTTCAAGTGTGTCAGAGCCAGGGCCCATGGTTTATGGTTTCGGAAAATGGAATGTCTGGCAACAAGCTTATCTCTGCTCACGGTCATAGGCTGTTAACCTACTTGCAAAGCTAACACTGGTCAGTCGAGTCACACCAGTGCCTTATCAGATTGGCAAGTTAAACATAGTTTGAGGTGTTATTTAACAACGAAAACGGATTGTCCATGTTTCACAAACTTCATCCAGACACCTTCATCTTCATCTTTTTTATGTAAAAAGACTTCAACATGGAGACATTAAAGGACACCGCTTATGGATGCTCAATAAATATGACTTTTCTGTAACAACTGAAAAGTGGATTGCCAAATTGATATATTCTGCATAAAAATTACTTGGTCATGTTGACAAAGTTCATATGATGAGCACCCTTACCCAGGAAATCAGCAGCAAATTGTGTGTTGGAAAGCTGACTCTCCCGCATGACTGGTGGAGCCAAAACAGGTGGCGCTGATACAGGCTCGTTTGTGCAAATCTGGTACATCGTCCAGTTGGCATCAGTCAAAATGCTGCTGAGATCGTTGGTTGCCGACATCAGATCTGTTTACCAAAATATGAGACAAAGTATATGAACAAGTTCTTACAGTAGCATTGTGATCACTTCCCTGCTGCATTATATAATATAAAAAGGTTGCTTTATGTATGCAGCATCATAAGCCCATATGCATTGTTTCATACCTATGTGTTGACTCTGTATATGTTTTTTTACATTTTATTGTACTGTTTAAATACAGTTGACCCTCCTACATCATGGGGGTTAGGTGGGGTTCATAGGGGTTCAGCCCTCCCACGATGTGGAAAAACAGCGAAAAAAAATAAATAAATTATGTATATGACTTACTAAACTTTTTACATTATCATTACTTTTCATCTGATACTCGCATCATCTGCAGTGCTACTCAGTTTCCTGCACAAGGCCGCAAAGCTCCCAAAAATTTCCCTTTTAATTGTTTGTTGCAGACCTGTGAAAAATCAAAGCCGCAATGTGGAAAGCTGTAATGTGGGAGGGTCAGCTGTGCTTGCATATAAAAATATGATGTCTTTTTGCTGTTAGCTTATGAGGGCATCCTGTCTTATACTCCCACACTCCTACATACTCCTACAAACATGAACAAGCATGAACAGCAGCCTCTTTTTATGTTATTGCTCAAGCATATATATCAGTGAAAGCATATATATCAGTGACATTGTATGATATGCTGCCTATTTCCATCCAAAGTAGAATTCCCATTGGCTTAATTCAAACTTATACTTAAATGTCTAAGATGAAAAAAATACAGTGTCTCACCGTTGCTTTTCAGTGCACAGATTTTAGCATGGTTACCAACAAAGAGGCAGACCTTAGACAACCAAACCATATTATGTGCAATGATGATATATATTTGTACCTACCTGTTTGGACAGGTCAGAAGTGAAAGAAAAATAAAAACCTTCTATCAAGAAAGGCAATTCAAAGATGCAGATAATCCAGTTTGTGAAATATAGATTCGTCAGATGTTTCTAGTTTTTTTGACAGTTACTTTGAGATCTGCTGAAATCATATCACCCAAGACTCTTAGATGTACCTGTTGCTAGCGCTACCTGTCTCCTATATACCTCCCTGAGTGGGCGGGCCCTGGTGAGTATTGTCATAAGCTGTGCAAAGAGAGGGGAATTCCACAGAAGCAGTAAGGATAAGACACACCCCCTTTTACAAGAACCTTAAAGAAAAATTAAAAACAAAAACAAGAAAGACCATCTCTTCTCATTCTCACCCTCTCAATAACTCTGTCCATGAAAATCTTTCCATTATACATCCTAGGCCCCCAAGGGCAGTGAATCTGGGGCTCCCTTGGCAAAACACACTCTGCCACTCTGAAAACACCAATTGTTGTTAATCATTAGATCAGGCTACCCTTGAATTGTCAAAGTAGCAAGCTCTTTTCCTTGCATATTTTAGGTATCTGTTGGCCTTCCCCTGAGCTAACCCCCAGCACTCATACTACTTCCATGTTTTGCTCAGAAGGATTTGGTCATTTCTGAAAATATTTGTCTTGGCTCAAATAGAGTGCCCTAAATGTTTTATCACACATATTTTACAGATTTTGAAATGGGGTAGAGGAGTTGTTGAGTTAAACTACACTGGAGCACATGTACTCACTGTAAGTAGAACTAATAGAGGTAATTAGTGAAAGTCACACATTCTAGACTGCATTCACAGAACAGGTGACAGTGGTTTAGAATCAAACTAAATAAATGGATTTGAATGTTGAGTGCATTTGGACTTAAGAAATGTGCTAATATAGAAGGTAGCGAGTGTGGGAGTCTTCTTCTTTCGCTCAGATTTGGAATGTGTCAATTGCAAGTGTATTTATATCAATTTAAGAAAGTAAATTTTAGCTCATGCATACAGACTTTTTAACTCTGTACCAGCTAAGATGCCTCAGTTATTATAAAAAGATAAAAAGACAAGCAACTGATTGTAAGGTGTTTTTATATCTCTGACCTTGGAGAACAGTGATGTTTTGGGCATGGAAACTGAGGCTGTCAAAAAAGCAGTGATACAGCTATTTGGCACAGCTGCCAGCTCTGTGATTCATCACAAACATTTCAAAGCAAAGACTCAGGTCAACAATGAATCTATGTAATGCATTTGAATCTGGGGCAGGGGTACCAGCTTTGACTTGGTCCCTGGTTTTTTCACATACCCATAAAGGAATATTAACTCTGTTTAGGTTAATGGATCTTTGTAGGCAACTCAGTCATTTTAAATACAAGAAGTTTTGTTCTCCTGATGCACATGTAAAAACATGGTTCTACAGGAAGAACTACAGCTTCAATGAAAACTGGTTTCCATAAGTCTGAATCAAGCTCAGACCCCTGGGCTAGATTTCATACTCAGATGGTCTTTTTTTATTCTGTCTGCCATGGATTTTTGGACATACTATATGTGTTCTGGTGTGCCTTTCAATCATAGAGAACAATAGATGGTACTCCTCGGTTAACCAAGGAAGCTCACTGCTCACACCTTGTGGCTGAGAGGAACACAGCCTGCACAACTGAGTCATTTTTGAGAATCAGCAAAAAATTCTTACTGGATTATTGTTTTCATTTTTTTTTAAATTGTGGTGTTATCATTTGATAAACTACCATCATTTATTCCCTTTTCACATTACTTCGCTTCCCATAATTATGTTGAACTCAAAAATCCCTGTTGTTTTTGTTTTAAGCAGTTATATATGACAGTAATTTGATCCGCCCCTCCTAAACTGGGTTAATTTAGTTATTACATCCTGGCAGTGTATAATAAATTGGTCATACTGTTTCCTCTTGTACAGGTTGCACAAAATGGAACAATTGTACAGGTTTTCAAGGACACTCCAATGCAAAACAATAATAAATAATTGGCAATCTAGCCTGTTCCGGGCATTAAATACTGATTACTAAAATGAATAATATATTAGCAATATAGCTTAAGCTGGATCATTATTCATACTTCAAATCTATTGCTTTATAACTGAACTTATGTTAGACAATGTTTTTTTGTCTTGTTATTCACTGGGTAACTGTAGTCTCAACATTACCCAATTCAGATATTCATCTTAGATAAGTAATCTATGGCTGGCTGCATGCACTGGTAACTTATAAAAATGTAATGATTGAAATGTATGGAATATAACAAATTAAATCTCTCTTGATTATGACTCACTCAAAGCCAATGATGCACAGCTGCAAAGTTTTAATAGTTAAACCATGTTAATATTCACATACCATTTTCTTTGTCTGCCTTTTTTTTGTCTGGAGGGGTTTTGTGTGGGAGTACAAAATGCATCCTATTTCCACAGAATTTCAACACCATTGAAAAGGAACTTTGTGACCTCAACAAGTAAGAGAGACTGGGACCAAGGGCTTAGTGTCACTTGTCAGTGTGCTATTCACATGTTCATAATTTTCATGAATATGAACTGCAGTAAATTCAGGGGCCTGTCACTCATTCTATGACACCACACTCATCCTCAGCAGACACACAGGGCCCTACACTACTGATCACTATAAATTCTGCCTGCCTGAAAACTCACCATCACTCCCTACCATCCCACATACATCACCCTCAAACACAGCTCTATCAGAAAGTGACCCTTGTGTTCTCTTCACCTCCTGGACTAATTTTGTAGATATCCACCCTCTATTTCACAACTCTGCCCTGTCTTGCCTTTGCCTTTCCACTCGTACTGAGTGGAAATGGAGAAGTGTGGAATGCTGATAGGCAGGTTTCAGTGATGTCATCCTGTTTTTGCCCCCTCCAGCTCCAGCCAGCTCTTGGAAAAAGTTTCACCTGTTATCCCCATGGTCTCTGGCACCTTTACCCTCCTCCTCTTGAGCACCATCTGTCATGGTTCCCGCCCCGAAACAGTCAAATATTTGTGGCCTACTTACACATGAGAGGCATGAATGGGTGAGCCAAGGAGGATTCTGGGGTAGGGCTGCATGACATGGTTTCCAGTAAGGCTTCTTTGTGCTGTTGAGGGCTGGACATATAGACAATTGTAGTCAATGAGGTGAAAATCAGGAATATCCACATTCAGCAGATGTACAGAAAGGAACTGTCACTCTTATGTAATTTGCCCAATTAATTGAAGGATTATATCCATTTCAGCAAGCATATAAATGGGTCACTCATGTGGCTTTTGCCCAAGCATGTTGGCAGAAACAAATGCTTATCACAGTGTAAAAGATGTGTCTCAGAAAGCAATGATCCACACATTTGTGTTTTGTGAAAACTTCTTTCTTATCGGAATGAATATAGGAACATGGACAATAGCAGATATATTTTATGGAATTCTTTGTTAACCCCTTTTATTTTTCATTTTGTACAAAAAAACATTAGCTTGAAGGTCCATTAGCCTATGCAGGAAAGTAAAGCAGCTCATATTAACACAATCCCACCAGCTTTTCTGACTTAAATAATATGTTGTAAATAATCACATCAGCTCAGTGAAGTAGGGGATAAGGCAAAGGTGTTTTGATTCAAACTGTTCGTCAAGTTCATCACACTTCCACTTTGTGAGACCTGTTGCCCGGTGACAAGGTGAATGTCTTGTGATCCCTCGGGATCTTACCTTTGTGCTATCTTTGTGCAGCAGCTTTAGTTAGCTTCTGTGATCCAAAGAAAAGCTTTTTTACTGCAATGCATCATGATTGGCACACAACACTGAAAACACATGATAGCATTACCCATTTCATCCATCATCACCCATACACTCTAGATGACAATTCCACTTAATTAAAATACAATCAGACAAGCTAAAAGTTAGATGAACAAAAAATATTGATTGTTTGTCTCAGAAAGATTATTTTTTGATACCTTCACTGATATTGTATAGGCATTTTGATGCAACCAAGGAAAGTCCCAATGTTTTTAAAGGGCATGGTCAATTTGTCAAATGTCCTTATGTATTTGCTGCTAATAATTAATAGCCTAAAAAATTTCCCATTGTTTCATTTTTGCAAGTCTTGGTTTACCCCTGCCATGTGCAAGGAACTCCAGTGAGTCAGTTATGGATGTGGATTGGCTGCATACAGGTGGTGGACTTCACTGCGTTGTCCAGATAATGGTTTATGGCTCAGGTCCTAGTACAGATCTCCCACAGAGAGCATCAAATATCTTGGTTAAAAATTAAGCAGTGGTTCCAGCAGGAGCTTAAAACCAGCCAAGGGGGATACGTGTGTTAACCATTTACTAGACTGGCTGTAAATGTGTGACAAAGGGACTACCCTGAGCCGATCAGGGATGGAGCCGCAGAGTGGGTGTTCGTTGGCGGTATTGGGGCTGAGAGAGGAATGACACCAGCAAAGTGGGGAAAAACAAACCAGAAACTTCTCCCAGTGATTGTACTGAGTTCATTCCTCCTGTCTCATCCCTTCAGCCCAGTTAGTATTTCATTTTCAGGCAGTGATGTAATGGGGCCTATCTGGTGTCCACAAAGGGGAGTGTCAGAGCAGACCCAACATAGTTGCACTTCTTTATCTCTGTAGTTTTTTCATGGTCTGAGGGATGTAGTTGCATGGTATAAAAGAGAACAATAAGAGTACTGATGTCTGAATTGATTTTTTTATATTGAATGAGTATTGTATTATATATATATGAGTATAAGTATAAAAATATAATATAAAGTATTATATAAAATAAGTAAGTATGAGTAAGTAAGTATGAGTATAAGCTCATGAAACTGAATGAACTGAAGAATAAAAGCCCTCATGAACTTTTAATAAATTATGCTTTAACAGGACTACACTTTACAGTGGAATGAAAAACTACCCCAGAATGACCTGACATTTCAGTTGGGAAACCAAAGCTCAGGGACCTATCCAAATTATATGGTATTATAATGCTTGAAGAGTGTTATTCACAAGCAAACACTTCTGGGTTCAAATATCTGGTAGGACTCTGTCTTCATGCCCTTGACCATGGCACTAAAGCTGAATTTGTCAAGTTAATTATCCAGGTCTGTAAATGTATAATTTGTAAAATGCAAAATACAAAGCAATTGCAAGTCACCATGGGGACTGGCATTTCTAAAGTGGATGGATGATGAAATCCAGCAATTAAGACAGAATCACTTGGTTTATGTTGCAGTGCCAGCAGGTTTTCATCAGCACAATAGGCAGCCCTGGAGGCCACAGGACGTATATTATTCCATGGATATTGCATTTAGGAGAGACGCAGCACCTTTAGTGGCCACAAGATCTGTTTACGAGACATTTCCTTGTGTTGAGTGTCAGTTGGTATGGCTCTATGAAATATGTTGTTTGCATTGATTTACTTGTGTGGTCTTATATCAATTCCTGCTGTAAATGTTGGTTAGATCAGGATGGAAGGATCTTTATTCGTCTTTTGCTAAAGTAAATGTGAATGATTCACTCTCAAACCTCCAGCTGCAGGACTCATACCAAGTGAGCCACCTAGAGGCCTGTAAACCTGTCAAATGTTGGCAAGAGCTGAAAACTGAGAACATTTGAAGTAAACTTTAATGCTAAAATAATTTACATAATCATGTTGGCCACTGTATTAGTCCTTATTGAAGGATTTATACATGACAGAATAATAATAACAGAATAGTGAAATAATAGAATATATCAAATTCTTGATCTGTCTGGTTTTAGGTAAGATAGGGTTGTAACAATCAATTTAATATATTTTATCATTATCAATATATTTTATCACCATCACAAAATGGTATGTGTTCTTGTCAGCCCTATTTTCTCAGCCTCTTGGATGAAACAGATGTACCCTGTTACACCACCTGCAACCATAAAGGAAATGTCAAACCCACATATAATGATGGGAAAGAAGTGTATTCAGAATCATATAACTGGTGACCAAATTGCTTGAAAAAGAAGCCATAATGCCATCACTAAAGAATCCAAAAAAAGTGTAAAAAAAAATCACGAAAGGAGTCCACAAGCAAAATACTCTGTTGCCTCCTTGTGGACAGTGCAAAATGAATAATGTCTGTGTATATATTTTTTCCTGAATAAATTAATAATTTGCCCTTGTCATAGTTTCCACAAAAAGGAAAAATATTCATGTCAATGAGGCAAGTATTTTTTTTTGTCTCAGTGTCTAATTCTTCAAGATGCACAGATGGACAAAGAAAAAGCTATTAAAGCTTTGTTATACCAGGTGCTCTATGTTTGTTTTGGGCTTTATTCATAATGAAAGTTCAATTTTGTGGTTGAACATTTTTATCGGTTTTGGACATTCTGCTTGTACATGACATTGGACCATTCAGGTACCCTTTGGTGAGTCTTTGCAAATGGCCATTTTGGTACATAGCTGTGATAGCCCTTGGTTGGATTCCAAGTAAGTAAAGGAATGAGGCAGTCTGCCGTAGCAAAGACAGGTGAAGGCATGGCCTAACATTTCAATCTAAGTACCTCTACATGTCACATCGGCAGGCGGAAAACATTAATAAGATGGTGGAGAAGATCAGATGCAATGGGGAAGGACAGGGTGTGCTATGAAGACTGGTTCAGACATTGTCACAATTCAGGTCACAAGGTCTCTCAAGGAATCTGGGGCTCGAGTAAACACTGACTGAGAATCACAATGAGTCTGTCACTACAACTGTGCATATGGTCTGTTCAGCTCATTTGAAAGGCATACCCTCACCCATACAGGAAGGAATGGAGGAAGTGTAATGTCACTGACTTTAGTGGCTGTTACCAATAGCCTCATTGCCCATTCTAACAGGGAGAAGCACTAATAGGAATGCCCTCATAAAATGAAAGGCCACTGTAGCTTTGCATTCTCCACAGTAAGTTCTGACCTGCTTTTTCTCTACAGCAGGTCCTTGCACAGTATCAGTTATCAATCAGCTCTCTCTCTATGCCACCCAAGCACCCCTCCCCCTCCCAGCTCTCCAGCCCTTTTTATAGCTGTGTCTGGAGAGAGCACAGCAGCTGCCACTGGACACTGACACCCAGCTCCTGCCCTTGCTCTCTGCGTCTCACTTAGCTCCTGTGGACTGTCCACCTCTCTGTCCCCAGCAATCCGTCTCTGCTTGCTCTCATCCAGCTTTCCCTTCCCTACCCACCACCACCTTAACACGCACAGGCAGTTCCTCTGACCAGCCATGGCAGACAGGAAGGAGACTAGGGGTGCAAGCAGAGTCCCACTGAGGAAGAAGGACAAGAAGGTGGAAGCTAAAGTGGAGAGTGTACCAGAGGAAGACAAAGGACAGGAGAAAGAGAAGGCAGCAGAGCAGCCGGTGCAGGCAGAGGGGGAGAAGCCAGAGGAGAATGGGGTTGCCCCAGAGGGGGCAGCTGCCAGTGGGGAGAATGGAGAGTTCAAGGTGGAGCCCATGGAGCTGCCACCCTTCGAGATCATTGAGGGGTAGGTACACATTCTTTCACATACTCTCCTAATTCCTCAGCTCCAGAACAGATCTGACCACCAAAAGATCATAATGTTATTTTAAGCCTTCTCCAGTAGGTCCACCTGTGGCAGGTTGTGCAGGGGTAATGTTAACAGGATCACAATAGGTATGTAAATACACAGTTCTACACAAAATAATACTGTGCACTAGAACCAGGTGACATAGCAGGGGAAGTAGTTTCATTTACAGATGTTATTCAATAAAAGAAGTGGTAGTACAATGTTGTAGTAAAAACCAGCACTGTTATGATAGCCAAAGAGCAACATATGTAACACAAACACTGGTTTAAGAACATTAAAAATTAATTATTTAACTAGGACTACCCTTAGTGGAAAAGTGGACAAAGCAAAAAGTTGTAGTGACAACTTTTTTTATTTGAACATGGGTTGTTGGGGTCTATCATGGTTCAGAAAATAACATGCTAAAATCATGCAGTTATGCTGCAATATTAGCATTTTTAACAATAGTTTTTTCTAATGAAATGGTATTGATTTTGTTTTGTTTAATAGTTCTTGATAATATTTAGCACCTTAAAATATCATACAAATCTAAAATCCTTTGCATATGTGCATGCATAATGGCAAAGTTCGGTGTGTTAGCTAAAGAACTGAATCGGTATTCATATCTGTGACAGCTTTCAATAATTTTTCCACAGTGTAAATTCTCTTTGGTAAAAATACAAGCAGTACATTTTTTTGTATCCTGTACAATTTCTGGAAGTAATGTAGTTCTGTAATAAATGGTATCTTAAAAACAGCATCACTTCAATGTTTTCAGTTGTTTTTTGGTAAAAATTGATTTATTTATTTTAGATTAATTATATTTAATTGTGCGACTCTGAGCCACTATCGAAATGATTTTCTCATTGTGGTATGCAATGAATATGTTAGCATATTTATTATGTTTAAATCAGTTGTCATTGTCTTTAATTGGATTTTTACTAAATGAGATTCAGGTAGATTGTCTCCCTCAAGGGCAAAGCAGTAGAGCCTTATCTGTAGCTTGAACCTTTCATTCCGGCCTGCAGAGTGCATATGACATGGATGAAGTGTTGCTCTGCTTGCACAGGGTTAACACTTTGGCACAACGTTTGCATGAGTCAGTTTTGCTTAGACTTGATGGCAGTGGGCCCCCTTCTCACCCTTAATTCAGATTATGTCAATAAAGCTATGAAACATCCCAAAGTCCTCAAAGTCCCTTTTCAGTGACCTGCTCACATGTACTCTTAATAACCAAGGATCTGTGTGTGTTTCTTCAAATGAGAGTTTCGGTAAATAATCAGCAAGTGCCCGGGTGTCCTTTGATCAAAAGCATGGAAGGCTCTGGTCCATCTGTGTTTATCGCTGCTTGCAGACTGTGTAATCGCACTGGGCTGAGGGATCTTTGCTGTGATTATAGAGTGACTGTACTTCATGAACAGCTGGGTTCTCTGATTAAAGCATTTGCTCACATTGGAAATTCCTGTGTTCCCCAAGTTGGAGAATTAGGCAAACAATACAATGCCTGCTGACAGTTAAATCGCAGCAACGGCCAAAAAGAATTGGGTCATGAAGTCAGTGTGCTAATAATAAAATTCTGACATACCAAGCAGGCCTGGCGAGCAAACCATATTTAGCCCAGAGATCCCTCAGCCAGAATGTCAAAGAGCACTGGAGCCAAATACAGGCCACACCACTTTGTTGGCTCAACAAGATAGTTATGCATCTACAATGTACAATTCCTTGAAAATCCTAATTTAATGAATGAATGTTTAAACTTTTTATCACATGCACCTTCACTTTCAAATTGTTGTCAAAATAAACTGAATCAACATTATGATTTTACTTCTTTCCCATGGCTTCTCATTTTGTGAGACTGAATGCCACTGTAATCAAATAGAATTATTGCACAAATAACAAAAGATACTGCTTGACTGAATGTGCTATGGCAAGATTGAATCAGAACCTTAATCAATATGGGAAAAAATCTTTTAACAGGAAACATTACACTGGTGCTCTTATTGGAACTTTTTAGAAAGCAGAAACTTTAGCACCATCCTTTCAAAATCAGAATGAGCATATAAAAATGCATTTTAAATAGTAAGGGTTGGTAAAGCACTTTTCTTCATATTTCCTGTTTATATATTTTTTTCTGTAAAATTTGTCTGAAATACTTTAAGCAGGTGTTATATACTATGAGAAGACAAATTATTTGAGATAGCAATTGAAAAGGGTCTCGTGTTGTGACTAAATACCAATTAGATAAAGATCAATTAATTTAATGACTGAATTACTTATTGATCCTCAAATCTCCATTCCTCCTTTTTCAGGGAACGAATAAACCCCTTCTTTTTCAAGTTTCAATTTAAGAATGTGGAGTATTCCTCAGGCCGGAACAAGACCTTCCTATGCTTCCTGGTTGACTCCCAGGCACGTAACGGTGAGGTCAAACGGGGCTACCTGGAGGACGAACATGCAGGCACACATGCTGAGGAGGCCTTCTTCCAGCAGGTGCTGCCTGAGTATGACTCCGCACTGCGCTACACGGTCACCTGGTATGTGTCCTCCAGCCCCTGCCCAGCCTGTGCAGCTAAGCTGGTGGAAATCCTGCAGGCTCGTAAGACCCTGCGCCTCACCATCTTCTCAGCCCGCCTGTTCATGTGGGAGGAGCCCGAGGGCCAGGTGGGGCTGAAGGCGCTGGCTGCCGCCGGCTGCAAGCTGCGCATGATGAAGCCCACAGACTTTTCCTATACCTGGGACACCTTTGTGGACAATGAAGACCAGAAGTTTGTCCCATGGGAGGACTGCAAGGAAAACTATGAGTATTACCAGGAGAAGTTGGCAGACATCCTCCAGTGATAGTGAGTGACATCACAGTCCCCCTTCACACATCATTCAGCCACCTTTGCAGTTTGTCCAGTGGGCTACTGCAGGATTTACATCAGTGTCCCACAATGTGCCAAAGTATGGGCATAGGTTTTACAAAACTATATCTATAAAAATATACATGCTGATTTGTTATGTTACCACTTTCATCAAAACATCAGCATTTACACAGCTTTAATGATCATGCTGTGTATTGATAGCTGAAGGCCTGAGTCCTGATTATATGTATGAGAAAATCAGAGGTCTCATCTGGCCAGCATCAGATTATATCAGAGATTACTTGGAGGAGTTCAGTCAGGCTTGGATAATGTATATTTGTGCCTTGGAGGCAGAACTGGAGGGCAGCAGCAGGTGTGGGAGTGAGCTTCCTAACAGCCAGACAGTCCTTGCCATGTAGCCATGTAAATGGAAACTGTTTTGGAGGAACTTGACCTTGTGATAATTATGCCATATGTCTGTAAAGCGAAATTATTGCTGATACTTCACTTTCCTCATGCATATGATTATGGTTTTAGCATGTGTCACTCAAACGGAAAACCAGCATTAATAATAAAGCTGTGGGAACTATTGGCATGAATTGATATTTGCAAGTTTGTTTGGGGAGTGATACATAGATACTAATAGAGAACACTCCACCATTCTATGAGAAAATAATACTGGGGGTGCAATATGACAAGAAATTGATTCAAATGCTCATTTGTGCAGGTTGCCATAGTGCAGTGCCATTTCTGAAGCAGTGCAAGCAGTGATTAAGAAATTGAGCAGTGATTGACTGATTGAGCAGTTCATCCAAAGGGCATGCTTTCTTCACTTTACAGTTTTCATTCGTTTGAGATTCACCTATGTGGCGATGCATGTCTAGCTTTTTGCCATACCACAAACGCAAAGAGATGTGTTGGAACTATATTAACACACAATATATAGCAATGTAAACAGCATGATGTAGAGATCCCCTTTACCTTATTTCTATTTCCTCATTTAACTATTTCACTCTCCCCTTCTTTAATATGCTGGCATTTTAATTCTCTCACTCTTCCTCTGTTTATCAGGGCCTGGGTTTGCAGCTGGTCAAAAGCATACCTGTAAGCTTCTCTTTCCCAGCATCCTACCTCTGTCTTGAGACCCAAGTATATGTGCGCCGTGCCTTACTTCCCCATGTGACGGACCCCCCTCTTCAGTCTGTTGTATGAATCCAGTCATTGTTACATTTTCTATATAGATATGTTGTAGCTAGACTCTGTGTGCCTCTCTCATCAAGGTCTTGTAAGGAGCTGTGTTTTTGGCCCAGATGGCCTAGTGAATCACTCTCTAAGGAGAGTCCCTGTCATCACAGACAGAAATTCAACCTTGACACATGATCATCCAAGAATCCCACATTGCCATGCTCACACTCAGAACCATATGATGTCAACTCTTTCTTTTGGGGTTAATTGAAAACGTGATGTCAATTGAAATGAATCTGAGAATGAATTACGTCAATTTTTAGTTACACTGTTTTTAATAAAAGTTTTTTGACATTCACACTTAAAATATCCATAGATTTTATCTTTAAGTATTTCATTTTTTGTTTTAAAATAATTTCATTTATTATTTAATTGGAAACTCAAGATTTAAGAATAATTATTAGAAGACACCCATTTTCAAACAATTGAATTTTAAAATAGATGGGATATGTAATTCCATGTTGTGTGAAATACAGTTTAAAATGGTATTCATGGAACAAATCTATATTTGTATTTTATACAAGTTATAAAGAGCATTGTTTCAAAACTACTGCATATGATATTCATATGATCCATGACATTAGGTCTATCTTTAGTATTATGCAGTTAGCTTGTTATATGGCTTAAGTTTTGTTTACGGCATATTTCATTGTGCACTTAAATTCACAATGCACTGACATAAACAAGAAAGTGTTTATGGTATTGTAAAAATCTATTCTAGAAATGTTTGGGTATGAGTATGTCAAATAAAGCAGACAAAAAGATGTGAAATAAGCCCAAAAGTCATGTTAATTGTGGAAGTAAAAACAACTGTATTGTATGTTTGATTAATTATTTCTTAATTGTTTATTGAAACATATCCAAACTGTTAGAGATGGTCCTGAAAAATATTTCTGGGTTTTCTTTGTATAGGCTTCTGGCAAAAATAATTTCATATGTCCTTCATATTTCCAGAATATAAATAATTGTGTTGTTCACTGTTTTATTCTAGTATCTTCCTTTTTACCCCTTTTAAAATTGATTGCTTTGTAAAGTACCTTATATACAGCATTGAAAAGTGCAATTACAGTGTATAGTTACTGGTTTGGACATCCATCTGTACAGTTACTTGCTTTTCAGTTTCAAATTCAAAAATTGAATTTGTTGTTTGAAAATGAATTCCCTGTTGTCTGAAATGTGTTTTTCAGCTGGCAAATGGCACTTAGGGGCAAATGAGAATATTGAAAACAAGGCTAAACCATTTTTCAGTAATAAAAAGAAAAAAAGTATTTTTATTCAGTGTTGATTTCCACTCAATGCACATACAAATCCAGAGCTTATTGACAGCTCAGTTAAGTCATTCAGCAGCCAATGAGAAAGTGCCAAAATATGAATATTCCTCATACCTTGAAATATTTCCATAAAGTATACTGCTAACAATTTCAGAATGATTGCACTTTTGAATTTCAATGAACAAAAACAAAACTAATAATGACTGCTTACCAGCTGAAAAGACTAGGGCCTATAGTTGGAAAAATGTACATACAAAAGGAAAGATACTGAAATCCTACTGACAAAAAAGAGGGCCTTGTTCAACGAAGCTGAAGATAACAAATTAAATCCTGTCTGTCTTTACTGGAATGACCATTTCTGCTGTGGGTATCCTGGAAGATGTCTGGAACACATAAATAGTGTGATAGATAAAGTAATATTTATAATTGTCTACGTATAATTGTCATTAACCTGAAAATATTGCACTTACAGTTAATAAATGTATCTATAGTAATTAATAACTGCACTCACAAGCTTCCCCAGAATTGCCATTTTACATTTTAAATTACCTGGGACTACAGCCATATACAAGAACATTTACAACCAGTTCTGGCTTCAAAGCATAAATGGTTGAGTATGGAGGACACATAAAACTTACCTTTAAACCAACTATTGCTTAGTAACCATTAGCTAAATAAACAATACCATAATTATCCAACTCTCCTTAAATTTTATCTTAGGGGAAGCATTATTTTGGTCCCATCTACATTACTACCAGATTACCACAAATTACTTCATCTGTGCTGCTACCTTTGATATGATGATCACATTTCATATTTGTACAATTTCTACAGTTTAAATCCTCATTAAGTTTTATTCATGCCATTAGGTTTGTATCCAAGCACCAATTTAATGTTCTGTGAAACCTGGGACAACCAGAATTTAACTCCAGCATGTTTAAGTATATTAATCTATGAGCATAACTTGAGAGATTTGTGAAACTTGGCAAGAGGTTAGACCTACAATAACAAATTATTCAATATTCTGTCAAAATAAAGACAGGACTAAACAAGTCATTTTTATCTCCAGGTCAAATGTATCACAAGGTCAGGCGTCTGCCCATCCCTGTCTTACACAGTATTAATATATTAACATATATAGAAACATGATGGAGAGAATAAGCTATTTTAAACAGCAAGCCAGATGTGTTTTTAGCACAGCTCAGAGAGATGCATTCCAGAGAGGCCCCATACAGAAGAACAAACATGATGCCATTTTCAAAGAGACAGAGATGCACGTGCAGGAAAATACATCCATCAGCCCCACCAATACAGACTGTCTGGATGGAGTGAGGCTTGTTTACCAAGGCATGTGTATACATATACAGAGAAATAAGGAAGTGACAGTCTGTCCCACTGGGCTACTTCTCACTTTGTGGGAGCTCAGAGAGGTGAGGTGTATGGGCGGCATGCCACAGCAACTGCAGTAGGTTCCCTTTGGGGGAGCTGCTGACCCCCTTCTCAAGCTGGGACAGGAACTGCAGTGTGGCCTCTGCCCTGCAGTCCGCCAGGTTGTAGCCCTGACCAGGGGCCCGGGTTTGGGCAGTGTGGAGTCCCTCCATGGTGCTGGACAACCACATGAGTCTCTTCAGGTTCTGTAAAGTGCGCCCCCGGTCATGCAGTAACTGGTGTTCTGTCACTGCCCGCCTGTAGAACAGTAACAGGGACACTGACGTATTGCACTCTGAAAACAACACTCTACATTAATCATATTGCAATATTTTCTATCATCATGTGTGTCTTTGTCTAAATCACCCCCCGCACATTGTTGCCAGGTAACTGGTGCAGCAACCCTCATTGCGCTAGTAGGCATTTTTTCTTATAAACATTACATATCTGAAAAAGGCATTCCAGGATCAGAAAGTAAACCCCGTTGTATGTCACAGGAAAATTGACTATCCAGCCAGATAAACGATACAACAAAATAGCTAGTCATTTTAAACCATCAGAAACTATACCTTAGCTATGGATACTTGAATACAATTACTTGAACACTATTAAAGCAAAATACATCAGTAACAAAATGCAATCAAACTGCTTTTGCTTTACGGCTATGCTATAGGGAGACTTCTTCTGAACGGTAAGGTGTTTTGTCCACCAGGTGGAGACATATGAGCAATATTTCAAACCTGATTCTGCAAAGTAACATAAATGTATTCATTTAATGTATTTAGAAAATATATATATATATATATATATATATTGACTTACTGCTATGCCATCTGCATTAACACATGTCAGACTTACATGTTCTGCAGGAAATATACATCATTCTAGATGATTCATGGTGGAAAAAACCAAGAATTTCTAATGAGCCTCCAGAAAATAGATTCTAAAGTATTCAAGTTTATATTTTTCACAATATTCTTACTGTTCACTAATATTCCGAAAGCTCTAATGTCAATACTATACTAGCACCATAATTAATTGCACTAGTAAATTAACAGAAATGTTCTATAGGCTGTACAGTCTAATCTGAAAAGTTCAAAATCCTGATAAAGCCAACAATAGGTTTAATTGAACTAAAGGAAAGTATCATCCGCTAGATTTAGAAAGGACTAATTACAGCGACAGCAGCAAAGTTTATTTTCATAACTAAATATGAATATTAAATATTTGTACATAATACACAATACAAACATCATTAACATCATTGATGTCATGTTCATTTCCTAAACATCTTTGTATTGTGAACCGTTTAAAAGAATTCAACAACAGGGAATTGGGAAAATTTCACATAACAGGTCTAAATAACTTTTCAAGACATTTAAAACATTTGCCTCTTGAACCAATAATATTTTGTCAAAATCACATAGCAACCTTGATAATATACAATATAAAATATATTTTGCACTATAAATATGTTTTGAATTCGTCTTCCCTTTTAAGATAGGGCTAGGAGCATGCAGCCACTTACCTTTCATTCTCCTGACACAGTGCAAGTGAGAATACAATTATGACCATGACAGCCATGGACTGGATAGATTTTTGTGACATAGCCATTGTCTATGACTTGAGGGGAAAAAAGGAAAAGATAAGAGTCAATAGTTAAGGGGGACTACCTTGCTTATTTTTTTCCTTGTTCAGTCACATCCAAACTGGCATACTGTCAACTACATAATGTTAAAATGGCTGTTTTGATTTACATTGACTTTCCGTAATTATAGTAAAACCACAAACAGGCTGTGTAAGTCCAATAGCTATATTTACAAGATGACAACATCTAGACAAACTGTCATGTCGCTTAATGTATAAGAAGCAGAGATGTTGGGAAGATTATCTCATTTCATGATTGGGGACAAAGTTCAGTTTCTGGTATCATAAATTACTAACATTACTTATAATGTCATTCTGGTCAATTCCAATCATGTTTCAATTACTGTATAAATTCATAATTATTTTTCATTACTTCATTTATATTCCTATTAATTTGTATTACAATTTGTATTACTTCAATTATTTTAACAGCAGTATAATCAAAAGGTTAATATAATGCGTATACTTAAAAAACTATTGACTTTCCAGCAAGATCAGAGCCATGTCATATAATTTCTTATAGAGCTTATAAGATCATAAAAAATACAATTATCTTTGATTTTATTTTAAAAGCAGAACATTTCCTTGGATAGCCAAAAACAACAAATACAATACCAAATTAATTAAGTAATTATTTACATTTCAAAATGTTTCAATCACATTGAAAATTCAGACCTATGTGGTCTTATGGGCTATTGAATGATGAAGTGTACATTTTTAAGACTGGGACTGCAAATAATGACAACAACAGTTAGAACTTTGCTATGGTACTTTGTTTGTAAAAAAAAAAAAAAAAAAAAAACACTCTTGCAAGCTATATATAAGACTGCATAATGCAGCATTATATGATTTTTATAACTACACAAAAACATTTGTGCTTTAATCTAATCATACTGTCCTATCTTTTCAATGTTGGGGAAACATTCAATAGAAATAGGATGAGCAGATCTATCTTTTAACCTGATACATGAACATCTCAAAAGATACATAAAAGAAAATATTTCAATGCAAAGATAGAACTCAACACTTTACAAATAGGACATAAAGTCGTCATAAATTCAAGGTTTTTGTGCAATAGCAATGAGTAAGCAAGGAAAGTATGATTACTCACACAGTTTCCTTTGGTGTGAGAGACCCAGCAGTGTCCCTGTCAGACAGCTCCTGAAACACTGAACTAAGTCATGTTCAGTGCCCAGCTTCTTTTTATATCCACATATACAATTGCACCAGTCTTTCACGCTCTGGGTATTACATGACATAAAAAGGCACCATTTGTAACGTCATTCACAGCTACTTTTTAATCAACAATCTGAAATACCTAGCTGAAGACTATGTCGAACAATTATTTCCCCATCATTTATATGCTAATCACTGCCAGGTCAGTAAAACATCCTCGTCTTATTTAAAATGAATACACATTATCCTGCTCTAGGAATTCTATAGGGCTCTTTGCATCATCTGCAAGTGAAGATTTGCGCCTCATTCAAATATTATCAATTACTGTCAAACAAATAATTTGTTTGGTATGAGGATTTATCTGTGCAATATTCTGATTAAATTATTAAGCTCTGAATCCTTCCTGCATCCCTGGGTTCTTGTTACATTATTAAATTTATCTGTCAGTATACAACTATTTAAATACATTAGAGGTTTACAGTTATGCATATATTAATCGTTTTTCATAACAGTCAAAATTGAGGAAAAATATGCTAACACATCATTTTCAATGAAAAAACATGAAATTATAACATCTCTCAAGTCTTATTGCCAACAGTAAGGACTTTGCGTTCATGCAAATATTTGGATCTAAGAGTTTGATGTAAGTAAGATGCTTTTCTCTATGAGTTTATGGTGGGGTCTAGTACCTCTAAATCTTAATAATTGATTCACATTGTGTGTTACATCAGTGTGTTACCCTGACACTTGGTAAGGTACCCATAGAAATTTCCATCACAGTGCTATTTTGGCCATCTTGACAACACCTTTCCAAACAGATTCCCTAAGTCAGGAATGTTGATCCTTATTAATGTTGGCAGCCTTGTTCAGAACAAAGGCATAAAGAGCATTGCTTTGCTTCAATTGACAGCTCTCTGCTGATGATGCAACATTCCACTGCACTAGGTAGGCCACTGGATAGCAACCAGCTGACAGAACCAGTCGAACCTACACCTTTTCCATATTTCCACTGCAGTGTCAGATATCTCCATTTGTTCTCTATGCCATAGCACTATTCAATGAACCAAGAACCAATCATCATAAAATGGCTTATGATTAGATATTATAAGTGTAAGATTACTGTACCACAACACAGGTAGTTTTAACTCTAGACACCCAATGTCTTAGTTATTAATGTCACTATCTAGAAAACCTACACTGATTTTTTTTTTTTTTTTTTTGGCTTTAGACTGCATGCAAGCTTATTGATGCTCTCAAATTTATGAGGATAAGATTTGCCTATGCTCATATTTATTGCAGAAGTCTTACCAGAGAATTGGTAGCAAAATGCATTACCAAAGTTGGACAGAGTTATGCCTCAATGCAGACAGCATTTCGTTGATCATTTACTGTGGGTGTGACTTTCATTTTATCGTGCTGTAATAAAAGATGATATTGGTTTTGGAACATTTTAAACAGATGATTAAAGGCTGAAGTATAATATTGTATTCAACAATTAAAACAGAAAGCAATTCATTCATGAAAAATATCCTGGCCTTAAGCTCTGTGCTCCACTTACTTTGTGCAATCTCTTCAGTGGGTAGATGTGACTATAAATAGAGATGAGTGAAGAGGAAGAGAAACAGGAAGACCCAGAAGCATTTGCAAAGTACCCCCTAGAAGGTTAAGCTAAAAAGGAAAAGAGCACTGCATCAGTGGGCTCTTGATTTGCAAAGTCTGGTTAAGGTGCTCATCTTGTTTGCACTCTTTGGCCCAGATCGATTCAAGATTGGACCAGTTTCAACCTTGCAAAAAGTCCCATGGAGTGAAGCATATCTAGAAGCTAGCCATAGCATGGCCCAAGGTATGGCATGAGCTAATCCCTTCACTCGCAACATGTTGTGCTAACCCAGAGGTCCTTAAGGAAGATAGCTGGTAACATCAACATGCACTAGTTTCCACAGAATTAAAGTGAAAGGGAAGATAAAATAAATAATAACAATCCCATGGATAGACAACCACCATTCCAACCCAAGGCCCATGTTTTCCACAGTCCTGAGTCCTTTATCAATACACAGTGATAGATATGACGTGTGAAAAACACTATGTCATCTATGTCTGTGTAACCATGTGTGTGATAATGTTCATCTGTGTACATCATAGAAGATAAAAGTAAAACTACTGGAATTTAAATATTATTGGACAGAATTGAACAAGAAAGCTAATAAAAGAAGTTATCCCAGCTGCTGAAATATATTGGATCTGAGTGTCTGAAATCAAGCATGTCATTTCACCCCAATACCAAGACATATGTGCTTCATATATCTATTTTATTCATAATCTACAGAAGTCCATGGTGACTGCTCTGCTTTCGTACACATAATTAGCTAGTACTGCTAGACAGGAAAGGTATGAGCAAATACATCACTTTCAAGACTGTTATTATTGTATGGTAACTACAATGGTAATTACAATGCCGTTGGAAGGAGGATGAGATTCACTAGTGGAATATCAGTCATGCGCTTCAAAGAGGTGACACCATAACATGAGTATATGCACCCAGCACAAGCACATTTACACTGGACACTCCGGTGATGTTCTGCTCTCTGTTGTAACTTAGCTTTCCAGTGGAAAATATTTCTTTTGGGTTTCCCAGCTTCCCGCATTACCCTCATTCAGTCACAAAGAGACAAACGTAATTATTAATATAAAAAAGCATATTACTATAAGAAGGCACAAACAATTCTGCACTTCCATAAATCTTACGTTTACTTATTCTCAAGCAACACCCATGCATGGAGGATTCACTGAATGCCCCCAGATCAGTCAGATTTTTTGAATTATTGCCATTAGTCTAATCATTTACAAAATACAATCACAATGTATGCTGTAATTTTCCTTCTTCTGTTATTAGCGTCCTGATAGACTTAAAAAAAAAAAAAAAAAAAAAAACCTTTCTAATGAGAAAGTGGCTAGTACATATGTACAGATGCTTTGTGAAAAATGCAGGAAGCATAAGGTTAAAGCAACATTGCTAAAGGAAATTGCAAAATGGTTAAATGGTCATATAAACCACAGAATACAGTTTCCGTGTATTCTGCGATATAGGTTTGTTTCCAAAAATAGCAACAAAGTGTAATACAACTTAAATTTGAGGATAAGGTCAAAGCCTAGGGACTACTACCTGTGTAGCTTTAACATACATATAATTGTGGAAGAGACACATATCATTCGAAATAACGCTGTACTTCCAGCCAAGAAAATTACATGATATATGCTATGCTATAGCATATTATCATGTCACTAACCAACTATACTTGACAACCCCAAACCGGAAAGCAGGTTGCTAAGGGTTAAAAACGCCACTCTTCCAGGCCTTAAAGTGTACATCACATGAAGCAGGAAGTACGTCTACCTAACCACGGTCTTATGTGGAGAGGATTTCCGGAGAAACGCCATTTCGTGCTTCCTTGAAGAGAAAAACACGGTCCTCAGGACAGCCGTGAGAGAAGCACAGATCACGCGCATTCAACGGTAATTATTTCACTCTGCTCATCCAAAACTGTTTTTAATTATGCAAGTTTGTTCAACAATTTACATCGTTTTAGCACATATTATGGAATATCAATGTGCAGAAGGTCGGTAGTGATGGCTCACGTTAGCCATTTTCCTGCGGGGCATTGTGTGAAGGCGGCAGCCATTTTTTTTTTTTTTAAATTTGCATTCCAGTCTGCGCATCTTGTGATTGAGTTTGTAGTTTAATTTTGTTCAGGCTTGAAAGACTGTCTCAGTTTAGCTAACGCATGTACGCGCTAATACATTTAATTATTTTAATATGTTCTTTCAGTTGTCTTGGAACGTTTGGGATTCTCTTGTAGACCATGGTCTAAAGAGTGTGCTTAGCTACCTAATGTAAGCCAAGTGAGTGCCAAATTAGCATAGTGTGTACTAGCGTGTTCGCCATTTTGGCCGCATCCTTGGTCGAACAAAGGCAATAGTCTAGGAGCCTCTGTTGTCCAGGTTGTAAATCGTACGCTTACTGACTGACTTGACACTCAATTACAAATAGCAGACATACCGATACATGCACCAAATGTTTTAACTTAATATAAATTGGTCGCTTTCCATGCGTTCGGCCTCACAACGCTCAAGTATGAATTTGGTTAGCCACGGGCAGGAGCGCTACTGATCTGGTCCTGCGTCCTTGCAACGCGATTTTTAAATTTAATTGTAATTGCTAATGTATATTCATTTTTGATTTGATAGCTAACTAGCTAATCTATGTAGAATCGATACGTAATTAGCTTGTTGGCTGCTTTTTTTTTTTTTTTCTTTGACTAGTTAGGTAACGTTGGCCACCATAGGTTACGGCAGCATCGTAGTAGCAAGACTAACAAGATTGATGTTTTCGAGATCTCAGATATAATGATAATACACCAGTTTAATGCACATGATTGTGTACATTGATAAAACTTTATTTTATTGTCACTTTCCAACAGCTTAAGTGAATCTCACTTACTGGTTCGATCATACGTATCTACGGTTTGTAAGGGCAGCCATTAGCGTTAAAAAGTCGTGCATTCAGCTGCGCAGAAATGAGGACACTGAAACCCCCTTGGGCATGCGGGCTCACAGTTTAATTTGTCGTCTTCGTACTGGCATTGGGGAGTAGCTGGCTACTTGTGATGTATTTCCATGTGCTACGCATTTCCTCACCATACACCTGCCTGTAGTCATCCATTCGCTGGCCCTTTGTTGCCGACCAAAAATTAAACTCGATTTGCTGGACATCTGCTTGCTTATTTAACCATCTGATGGCTGTACAGATGTGGCTTTGTATGGGAGAACCCGGAATCATGTGTGCTTGCAAATGTGACATGCCAAATTTATATAACTTCATTGATTGTTTGATTGCCATAATGGTGCATTTTCTCTTAATTTGTAATGTTGTAATGTTATGTGATGTGTGGGAAATGTGTAATACATGAAAATCTAAATGGAAAAATTCTTCTTTCAGTTTCTCATACGTTTGTGGAGTTACAATTTTTGTTTAGAAAAGTGAGGCCTGTTGAAATGGGAGGTAATTACGACTTTATTCATACCTTGCATGCTAATGTTGATTTAATTCTGTCCTTGAGCACATCTACAGTTGCATTTTTTTTTTTAAATATAAAATTTGTGTCCACAACACTGACCTGGAACTGCTTGGAGTAGCTTTTCCAGTCTCAAGCCTGTGGGAAAGCAGCTTTTTCAAGAATCATATGATTTAAGTCTCACACATTTTGGGGAAAAATGGCTTGCATGTCATGAAATGGTCTCTTTCTTGTATGTCTACTACCATAACACCTTAAAAATCCTATTGAAGTAATCTCCGGTCTGTAGATGACTGCTCATGTGTGCTTAGAATTTTTTAATCTCCAGCATTGTTGCTACCATCTCTGAACCCAAGCTCTGTGGGTGATGTTGATTTCCCTTTCAGATCCGAGCATGCATAGAGATTGTCCTCTTGACTGCAAGGTCTACGTGGGGAACTTGGGAAACAATGGGAATAAGACTGAGTTGGAGAGGGCCTTTGGTTATTATGGCCCTTTGCGTAGCGTTTGGGTTGCCAGAAATCCTCCTGGTTTTGCCTTTGTCGAGTTTGAAGACCCCCGAGATGCAACTGATGCAGTAAGAGAGCTGGATGGAAGGTAAATATTGGGTTAACGGGATATTTGGTGCTTATATGGGTCCTTTAAGATCATTCAACTTATAACTGACCCCCGAAAGTGTTAATTGTTTGCTCAGCCTGTGCCTGATTGTACTGAAGACCTTCGATTTTGTAGTGCAGTGGGTAGTCGTTAACCCCGCCCCCCCCGACCAGTTCCTTAAAATTGTTAGTGAGATCTATGGACTTGCAGCTATTCGCTTGTCACTGGACTTGTGTGTTTACTTATGTTCAGCAGGCTTGGTCCTGATTATGTAAAAGTTCAGTTGTGGCTTCTTTTTTTCAATTACTTGAACTGCTTGTTGGTTTTTACTGAGAAGTCTTTTAATGAGTCAAACTAATAGAATGTGGACAAGCCAGCAGAATATCTCCAAAAAGCAAGCCAGTTTCTACTTGTTGTTCAGGTTTCTGTGGAAAGACAGGAAATATGTGCCTAAGTGTGAGTGAGTACATTTAGTGGCTGAACTCCTGCATGGATCACTTCCAGGTTCCTTATTATTGCAAGCAAGCTCTTATAGTCCTGTTGGTTGCTGCTATTAAAAAAATGTCTTTTGTGAATCGTGGTTTTAAAATGTACAGGCAGTGCTGAGGAGGGGTTGGAAGTCATGTCCTTCATAAGAGAATTGGGTTGAATGTAATCCCTGTCTTCCATACTGGCTGTTTAACACATTGATTGTTGTATGTAGGACACTGTGTGGGTGCAGGGTGCGAGTGGAGCTTTCCAATGGAGAGAAGCGAACACGGAATCGTGGCCCGCCCCCCTCTTGGAGCCGCCGCCCACGGGATGACTACCGGCGTCGCAGTCCGCCCCCCAGGCGCAGGTAAACTCTCACTTGCCTCTGCCAATTTTTGTCCCCCCCCCACCCCTTACAGTGGGGGCCACTGTCTATGCCCATAGCATCATCAACATTTTAAAACTGGCTTTTAAAAAATGTTGATGCTTACTACTACTTGCCTCCCACCCTCAAAATCCTTTTCCTTCCGAGTTGCCTGTCCTGTTGTGTTGAACTTTGATCAAACACTGTCCTTATTGCAGATCGGCAGTAGGGTAACCTAGTGCCATGAGTATGCTAAATGGAAGGGCATGCAGTTGAAAAATAGTTTTCATCTTCATTGTCATTTGTTAGTCATTTAACATTAAAATCCAAAGGGTTGATCCATGGGGGGGGGGGGTGTTGAGTCTTTTCAGAATGTAGTGAAATAAGACTGGGCTCATTTATATGCAAAACTAAATGCAGCTTAAAAAGCTACAGACACGTTTTTGACTGTGATGAGGAGGAGCGAAAACGCAAGTCTAGCCAGGCATGTCATTTTTAAACCTATTTTTAAGACATTTTTGCAAGAAGTTACCAGATTTAGGTATCCTCATTCCTACAAAAGCAGAGACAGGCAAACACAGGAGAGGCATGCTTGCTGTTTAGAATAAACAGTATGCTCTTTACCTGAGTTGCAGTCCTTCAAAAAAAAAAAAAAAAAAATGATTTATGATGAATTTGGCTGTATCTTGTTTTTTTTTTTTTTTTTTTTTTTTAAAAACTTTTTTTTTTTTTTTTTCCCCTCTCTTCTCTGGAGCCCAGTCCTATTGCTGTGAAGCAGTGTCTTTCATATGAGAAGGACAGACTTGATAATGTATAGATTGGTTGTATTGATAGCTTTTGTTTAATTTTTTATTTTTTTAAGGTTGCTATTTTTTATTTACCATCTATATTAATAAAAATGAACCCCGTTTCAGAGTCACCACCATGCCTCTTCTCACCACCCTCTGAGTCAGTCAACTAGCCCTCTTTCAGCATCATGTGACCAGCGTGCCCCAATCAGCTTGGCTGGTGTCGTTTCACATGACCCAGGCATGGCCAGTCGTCAGGTTGCACCGCCCATTGGTTCCTGAGCATGCTGTTCTCAGCCTCCTCTCCAACCTTTATCCAATCGGCAGCGGCCTACCTCACATTCCCGACCAATCAGCGTTTTACTTTTCCAAACGTCTACACATCAACCTACAAGCAGCAGCCCTCGGCTAACCAATAAAAGCAGGAAAAATCCACAGCCAGCCCCCATCCGCCAGCCAACTAATCAGCTCGCAACATCTTGGCAAAACCTTTTCAGCAAATTCTACCTTCCCGGCCGCCAGTCTGGCTCCCCTTCGTCATTTCTAGCTTGTTGAAAACCAAAAGACTAGTAAGTTTTTCCTGCTTCATACAGTTTACTGCTGATTAGTTATAAATGGAGAAAGCTGCTACATAAGAAGATTCATTTTTATTTAAAAGCAAAGGGTTTGCCTTTTTCTTTTGACCAATTGTTTAAAGGTGGTTGGCCCTTCCTCCAGGGATTTGGATGCCTTTTCATTCCAAATTTTGCCCAGTAGAATTTCTGGCTTCCCCTGGTTTAAACATGGAAAGCCATCACCTTTAAACCCTGACTAGAACAGGTTGCTTAAAGGTTGCTATGGTATAAGAAGAATTTCTTAACAGTATTCATTTATTCCTTCTTCTGAAAGATTTGGCCTTTGACATGGTTGTGTGTGCGGTTGTGTAAAAGTGTGTAACATTGATTGTTCTGCAGTGACAGTGCCTTTCTGAGTATTTGGATTTCCCCTGCAATCTGCTTTATGGTTAATTTTGAATTGGTGTTTCAGCACATGACATTTTTCTCTCCCTTATTCCATTTTTTTTTTTTTTTGTGACCCCAGAGGTTAAATGCAAAGAAGGCTCCCAGCCGCCAGTTTAGATTTTCTTGCTGTGATGTCATAAAGAAACTGAATTGTTTTACCAGCCAAACCTGAACCCAAGGGAGATGAATCACTGAAATTGAAAATTCACACCCTCACCGGAAGTATTGTTTCCCACATCTCCTTTCTCCCACCTTTTAGCAGAGGTGATGGGAGTAGTGGGGAATGAGTGGTGTGTTTGTGTCCTTTCTGAAATGAAGAAGTGTTTGGTGGGTAATAGGGGGTTATCATTAGAACAGCGAAGGTGTAGAACTCAAGGCATGATTGGTAGCAGAGGGTCGCCACCGTGCTGCCACCATGGTGCGATTTTTACCGTCTTCCAATCACTCCCTTACAGATCACCCCGAAGGAGGAGCTTCAGCAGAAGTAGGAGCAGGTAATTCCACTTTTCACTCATCACTCACTCACTTATTTAGCTTCTATAGTTTTTCAGTTGATCAAGAGCAAAGGTCACTATTTTAAACCAGCTTCCCTGATAGAATTGCAGGTTAAACATGTTATTTGAACGCATACTTTGTTTGCTAATCTCAAGAGGGGGAGATTAAGGTTGTATGGTAAAGAATACTTAATATTTACCAAGAATTTACAGGAGCTCACAAAGCTTGTATAAATGTATGTTTGTCTATATCAAAACTATCAGGACGTATCTTGTGGGATGCTTGAGGTTATTTTCCATGAGGGTAATTTCTGGGTTGTTTGTCGCCTAGGTCTCTCTCCAGAGACAGGAGGAGGGAAAGATCTCTGTCAAGGGACAGGAACCACAAACCCTCACGATCCTTCTCTAGATCACGAAGGTAAGAAATTTTGTCAGAGACAATCTACATATTACAGATTTCCAGAAGCCTGAAAATTAAAAATGATGTTTAAAATGCATCAATCTGTTATTACTGACTATCTACATGTGTAGGTGGCTAAAGTCACCAAGCACACTTCTGGCTGTTAGCTTTAAAACTAACTTTATCATTTCTTTTCAGCCGTTCTAGGTCTAATGAAAGGAAGTAAAGGAATGAAAGTCGTCATGTTGAAAGGCAAAAATGGTCATCCCGTTAGGTAGATCAATGTCATGGACTTGGAGCCCTGGAGTTGTTTATGTTTTATTTTTTAAGTCTCTTTTAGCGAGTTAGTTTTGCTTTTTTTGGTGACATGCAAGGTACCTAGTTCCTTCATATTTTGTATATAAGTGGGTATACACAGGTGAAATGCTTTACACACAAAGTACTGTTTAGTCCATAAGTGATGTCCTCCCAGCATTCCATACCCACTTGCACAAACATTTAAACTTCCTCTTCCAAAGCTGTTCTGTGTCTGTTGTCTGTATATAGAGGACTGAATGTATCACGTGGAAGGTATGTGGCGTTTGATGCTGTCTAATCCAACAGACAAGCCACGCACAGGAGATTGTGGGGAAGGGGTTTGGATGCCAAGGCAAACTCCAGTAGTTTTTATTTTCCTTTTTTTTTTTTTTTTTCTCTTTTTTTTTGGAATTGCTTTGGTCAAAATTGAAGTCAAGGCAGTTCCAGAATATAGTGTAATCATTTCACTTGTAATTTTGAGTAAATATTGTGTTACATGTTGCAGTTTCTTACCATGTCTTTATGGCAGTGACCCAAAGCTGTAAGATCAGAGCCCCCATTGGATTATAACCTTGAACATAAGGAAGAAACCTTGTGATGTAATGAAGAAAAAAATTCTATAACAAATCTTTTTTTTCTGCTGTTTGTACTGTTTGTAATGTTCTCTGAATTAAAGCTGGATACAGAATGATTTTCCTGACTCTTGGCTTAAATTGCTGGATTTGGTCAGTATAAGCATGCCCTTGTTAAATTCTTGCTGTGTGCATGTGAAATGTGCTGCTTTTGATTTCTCAGGCTTTGTGTGTATATTCAGAGCAGTAAACTGCTCAGTGTAATTGCCTACTTGGTACACTAGAGGTCAGATTTAACATGACTTGTCACTTGGGTGAGAAGTACCCAAAGCAAAATGGATGCCACAGGTCAGAGGTATGTGTGAACAACTTGCAGGCCATATACTGGCATGTGAATTGTATTTAAAAAAAAAAAAAAAAAATATTGCTTTTTCACAGATTTTGCATTGTGTGATAAAAATGCTCACAATCATGCTTGCCAAAAGCATTTCTCTCCACATACACAAAGAAACGAAGGGATAGTAGGCAAGTCTGACTGAACAATCATCATGGAAATCACTAGAAAAACCTGTCCTGATGCCACAGTTCAAAAATGACTTCAAAGGTATTTGGCCTGTTATGAAGTTCAGAGTAACCTCCATGGATATACTGTGTTCCACCACATGGTTAAATGCTTCACATACAAGTGTGTCAAATATAAGTATAGATGTCACAAAGTATATTATGGAATTAGTGTCATAATCCACTGGAAAACATGACTTGGGTCCTTAAATTTCCAGGTTAAGCACCATTAAGCTTTTGTTACTCTTAGATTTACTGTACACCTGGGATGGAAGAGTCCCCTTAAACTGGCACAGGTTTGTAATATTTGTAATGATAAGGGTTTATGTCTAGGATTGAGGAGTTCAAGTGATTGATCATTCAGAGTTTTAATTCCAAAATCATCTCCCCTGTTTTTCCTTCAAATGTGCTCTCACCCGTAGTCTACTCCAGTAACAGACTTTGTGACACATGTTTAGTGATATTTAGCCTAAGCATGATTGTTTGCTAATAATGAGGTTTTAGGTGTGTCCAAAAAGCTTTGATGAAATGATTGTAATGTGGCTGTTGTAGATTCAGTAACTGAAAACTAGGTAGGTGGTATTTGAGAAGTGGTTTTATGTTCCCAACATAAAATGGTAGAATTTTAATATGTCAATTTTTGTATAGACCAATGTGTGCCGATGTATGAAGCGTGAAGTATCAAGTTGGATTTCACTTTGGAATCACTTTGTGCTATAGTTTCTTTACCTGTGGTGTCTTCATGAATGGGCTTAGAATCATTTCCTTTTTGTCCTACATTCCAAACAAACTGAATCTTGTGTTGGTTTATTTAGGCCTCCTCAACTTTCCATTTATTACCATTCATTTCACATACCTCTCACACATGCAAGAACCACATAAAACAGAACTTTATAAGATATAGATTATTTCCAGTTGCTAAAGGAACTGTTTTCTGTGTAATTACACTTAATGAGTAGTTTGGCTGTCCACTTTCTTTACTACATCTCTATAACATTAGCGGGCCATGTTTAACCAACATGGTTATGTTCCACTGTAATGAAGAGAGCAAAGTTTTTGTTAAACGAGATGACTTTCCCTTACCAAACTCTCCTCCCACACAGCCAGAGGCACCAATAAGGCATTGCCTAGCCAAAACATTGAAGTCAATGTGTTATAGAAAGTCAGACACGTGGAGGAGTTGCCCATTCCCTGGAGAGAAAAACAGTTACACACTGTTCATAGCTTGTATAGTATCATGCAGTTCAAAAGCATTTCTTTGCAGTCAGTGTAAAGGTGTTAATAGTGTCTACTACACCTGCACCTTGGACTCAGACCATCAAGGTCACTGGTGTGGAAAGGTTTGAATATTAACTGCGATAAGCTGAGAGAGAATGCAGTTGCAAAACATAAGATGACCTCTTAGCAAAGCTTGTTTCTCATAATTCTTCAGAAAGGGATACCTCGGTTGAGATACACTACCATTAGAGTTTTGGAATGTGACCCGGATACTGTTGCCCTCCATCCCATTTGACAGCAGACTTCTTTATATAGTTATTGGAGTATTAAATAGTTTTTACACATGAACAATTATAAGCTTTTATTGTCAAGCTTGATATTTTTTCTAGTAAGCTTTCCTTGGTATTATAAATTTAGCTCAGTAGATAGCTTGGTTGCATGGAGCATTTTATCCTACCATGCGCAACTTTTCATGGGATGCATGCTTAGTTTTCCCCATTTGCACATGATCTAGTTGTTTAGGTTTTCTTTTAATGTATCCCTTCCCCCATTGATTAGTCAAAGTATTTCCTATTTTGCAAAAATTCTTACAGTAGTTAAATTCTTTTTAAAAAATCCCTGCAAACAAATATATGAATACATGTTTTGACTGCCTGCTCAGTTTGGTCATAGCTTAGACTAAGCTAGTATAATCAGTCTTACAAGGTAAAGCAGAGTGATGAATCAGTGGAGGAAATGTAACCATGTGCCTGTGAGTACCTCAACCCTGAGTCAGCTGTGCCAGTCAGGCAATGTCAACTTGACCACACAGGAGTCAAGAGATGATGAAATGATAATAATACTAATAATACCAATGTGTGATATCCACATAATATAAATGTAATGTCCACAAGTATTAATTACAAATGACCACAACTACAAACACATTGTGCTTCCCACTTCCTGAGAGAGACACTAGTCATCCATAGACACACGAGAACAGGAGAGACAAAGAGACTGTAACACACAAACGTAAGTTTGATAGGAAGCATGATCCATACCCAACAACACATTTTAAAGATTGATGATTTGTATTCAGCAATATGCTGCTCAGAAGATTTAATAGGTACAGTGAATCATCAGAGAGGAGCATACGTAACCTATTTACTGTGGCTAGCTGATTAATGTTAACATGGTAATAGTAAGTAATAAATACCATTACAGCACTGCATGATGTCATTTGATTAAACATGACATTAGAAAGTATGTTAAAATTTAAATTGAAACTAATTATTTCCTGTATGTATCTTTAAACAGTTACATGCCAGCAGTTATGATGAACTTCTACAGCAGAACTCAATCTCAAGAATGATTTTTTTTCAGCTTCACTCCAGATTACACATCATCAATACCCTAAGGAAGCCATATGTAAACACTGATGTGTTCTTCAAAATTAGACATAAGTATATTCAGATGCACTGTCTGAAGCTAGCAAAGAAGGACGTTTTTTGCACAAATGAACCATTTGTGGCTCTCAGAGGGGCACTGTAAAGCAGTGGGTGAAAGGAAAGCCCAGCTCATGGTGAGGTATTCTCTTTTGAAAAAGCAGTCTTGCCTGTCTCTTCCTCATTTATCATGGCAATTAGACAAAAATTCTAAAGAACATACCAGGCCATGTACCATATTCTCCTGTGAATTCTTGTTTCAAGTTTCACCAGTTTCAGCAGCATATGCCTGTCTATTCTGCATGCTGGTGTTCTTTTTAAAATCATTTTTTGATAATATTTGCAATAAATCTGGGTGCAACTGAGCTAGTGAATGAACCCATGGTCAATGCCCATGTGCATACAATTATGATAGTTTGCAGAGAAGCTGAACAATGATGAATGAGGGATGTAGAACCAAGGATTTCTATAATTTGTGAGCAAATTACAGTTTCTGTTTATCTCATTTTAAATATCTATGCTGATGTTGATTTATTGACAGGGCTAATCAAACTGAGCATTTCAAAGCTCAGTAATCCAACTGTACAAAATGATTAGAACTTAATGAAACAACCCAGTCATTCATCTAGGCACATCATTTTACCTACAGACTTGACAGTATCCAGGACTGTGTCACACCGAGACTTAAATACATCAAGAATCTTTGTGTAAAACATATATGTATGTCCTGCTATCAGTACAATATCAGTATCTTTAGCTCATTTTTATTTATGCCCACTTGTTTGACAGAGTTCAACCTAAATATATGTTGTAGCTCATGTTATTAATTTATTATATTAAACTGAAACCCTCAATTAAATCACTCCCTCCTTAGTGACCTGAAGTGTAATTTCCTCAAATTTATTGTCAGTTGTTTTGGTTATATATCCCAGCATCATACTGGTCTTAATCACTGTGGTAAGACAATACCTGGAATATGATAGGCTTTGTTCCCATGTCTTAAACTAAACACATCCCATTTGATAATCAGAATTTTAAGTTTGTATTTCACTTATCTAAACATCTAGTTATAATGACTGCCAATTGATTGACCCTCTCAGCGGTGGGTTATTCTGTTTCAGTTATACACTGCATTGATAATTGCATTTTCAATCGATGTCTTTCTTATCGTGTCCAGGTTGACTGATTGTTCTGAGTATTCCTCAGTCCCATGTATCTCTGTGGTCCATTGGGTTCAATATTGAAACCTTACTATAAGACAATATTTCCTTTTCCTTTAATGAAGATCATACTCAGCTGTATATTTAACCAAGCAACATAAAAATAGTACACGGTGAATGCCTATTCAGCACAATTTCTTAAAACACCTCAATTGTTGTAACTTCATCAAAATAAATACTCCCTTTTATCTTATTCATGATCAAGACACGACTGCCCAGTGTGCCCACAACCTTCAAGTTGGCCAGCATCACACCACTGCTTTATAATTGCAACCTCTCTGCTATTCAAAATTTCCAACTGGTTTTTCTTCTACATTTTCTTTCCCAAGCCATGGAACATGCTGCCTCTGACCAGCTTTATAATTTTCTTCTTCCATTAAGGTTTGATGACTTGTCACTCTTCTGAGACTGTCCTCCCCTCCATTACTGACACACTTTCATCAGTAAGAGCATCTTTCCATGTATATGTACCCTTCTTATGCTTTTGACACCGTTGACCACAAGCACCTCCTCTCCACCTTGTTCACACTTGGGATTGCTGGCACTAGTCCTATATCTCTGGAGAATCATTTAGGGTTCCATTTGCTCATGTCAATACTCCTCCTCATCTCATTTCACATTTTATAACTCATTTCAGCCTCAAACCCTTGATGCCAGACGACAGTGCAATTGTTGGATCAGCTCCACCATCCCTCCAGCAGACCATCAAACCCTCTACCATGGCCATTCTGTGGTTTTAGCTATGGTATTTGTTATGATTTTCTTATTATTAGAAAAGTATTGCTTGATCTCATGAGTTGTATTTAACTCAAATTCAAATGTGTTAACCTGTATTGATGCTGTAGAGATTTGGCAGACAGACTTGCTAGTGTAAAAATGTTGTTAGCCAGGTCTGCTATCACTCATATTAAGCAGATGAATGAACTTATGTTCCACTTTTTAAGTCACTCTGGAGAAGAGCATCTGTTAAATTGTTATAATTTAATATAATGAGCCAACCTTTGGAAAACAATGCTTTAACTAAATAGTATAATAATGAGCCTCTATTGTGGTATTTTCTGAAATTAATTTGGAAGTCCAAATTTAAAGTATCTCAAGCCTTGTTCAATTCAAAATAAATTATAGCTTTCCTCAAGGAGAGCAATGAGATTTGTAAAGCACGGCTCCCCTCTGCAAAAAAAAAACAAAACTTTTCATTCAGTTTATGGGAATTTAATTGACTTAGACATTACATATTTTAAAATATAGTTCCTTGCATATTTTATAAGTTGTTTTTTTTTCCCTACAATTTCTCACCTTAGTGTTTTAATGTGTAAAAGATTTTACCTTGTACCCAAAAACACATCAAACCCTACCTGATGTACCATGCCTATTGTGTCTTAATGATATATTAAAGCTGAGTCCTATAGACAAGGTAATAATTACAGAGAAAGACCAACACACCTAATCTCTGGAAATGTGTCCTAATTTCACCTTTTGTGATTCAGCTGAATCCCCACAATTCAACTTATTTATTCTACATATTAAGTAACTGAGATAGATACATGAGTCACATGGTAAACAATTACATGATGCAAACCATTGGGCGGAGATTGTAAAAGTTCTTTTGCAAATTCCCTCCACTTTTCAATGATCTGTTTGTGGGATTTCTAGTGTCTGTGCCACTGTGATGTAACTAGGGGAGCAAGTGGAGTGGGAACTTAACCCTTTCATTGACAGTTCACAAAAAACTAAAAAGCCCAACCAGTTTATTGATAAAAATAAAGATTCATATTGGCTTTATTTTGTTGTGAAATGGTGTGAATATGTGTACGTATATACAGAAAGAGAAAGTTTATTGAAAACATATTTTCAGGATGTTTAAATGGCAGATATGCATAAGTGCATTATAACCTCAGGACTACTTATAGTTCCATTAAACTCTGGCTGACAACTAATGGGTTAAACATTAGAAGCCCTGCTCTGCCGCTCACCAAGTTACCCATAACCCTTTCTTTGTCAGCTCAAATACAGGGCAGTTCTCACACAGGGCCAAATGCAGACCTGCACTTGAGTATTAACTCATCAGAGAGTGGGAGACTTGTGCTGAAAATGCCCTTAAGCCCAGGTCTGTATACAGCCCAAAGTCATTTTCTCTCAACAATTTCTGCCACTCACTAGTCTCCCCACCCAAATTTATTTTGTTTGGATTTCTGTGTTACATTGAGGCATTTCTGAGTCAAATATTTTGGGTCTCTGTGATAGCCCACATAAATATATTTTGTCATGCTGAAATAAATGTAGAATATCTGAATGTTACTTTGTGAATGTTTTCAAGGATTTGATTGAAACTGTTTTACATTTTGGCCACAGCTTAGTCATCAGTTACTGTTAGTTACCTTAGTCAGTTACCTTAATTGGTTACATCAGTTATCTCTCTGTGAGCGAATTGTAAAACATTGTAATGTGTTTTGATGAATCAAAAAACTATAATCTCTTAACATGTTTAACTCAACCTTCTGTACAGGGAAGGCAAGAGATTAAAACTAAGCACACCCTCAATCAAGCATGGAAAGCTATTCTGCCTCTCCAACTCCCAAACAACCACCCCCCCCCCCAAGTGAGCATGACAATGTTCTCTGTACACTGAACTCCACCTTCCTGAATCACCAGCTTCCTTGTCCTGTCCAATTGTGTGTAAGCTGTCCCACCCCTTCCCTGCCCGGCTCCCACTACATGCACATGTTCCACGTGAAATGGCACTCTAGGAGGCTGAGACAGACTCAAAACTCCGCGCGCTTTTTGCACATTACTCAATTCCTTCTGACATCACAGCAGCATGACTCAGTGTGTCCAAGGCAACAAGAAGTTCTTGCAGGGAAATTACGGTAATCCACCCACAGAAAAACTCATGCCACTTCCACTCACTCTTATGTAACATTCCAGGGGTTGTTTAGTGTCTGCTGCTCTTCTCTCTCAAACGTCTCAACTTTCCCCCATTTTATAACCACCTAGTAAACCCCCAATAATTGTCACTTATGTTCTAAAATAAAAGTAATGTAGTTTTTTTCCACGCTAATTGCTAAATACAAATGTGTTTTAATTTTTCTTTCATCCTACTTATTTCATTACATGTTTTTCCTACCACTTCATTAAAATAAGTTAATTGTAGTATGCATTTATGATTTATCACATCATCAGATATCTGAAATGAAAAGAAGGAAAACACTCCATGATGAAGAACATAGGGAGTATCAACAGAAACTCAAGGTAACACTCCAAGCCCTGCCCAAAAACCAAATGAATGAATTGGTTTCACACTTCAACAAGAATCAACACAGACATCTTGCTGACATCAAGAGTCTGCGAGAGATTTAATGGACATGAAAGTGTCTACTATGAACACTGTTAGTCTTCTTATACATTACATTTCAATAGAACCAAGAAGGGGGAAGTAACATTGTTTGGTTTTTATTTTATGTTTGTGTTTTATAATGTTTGCACTCATGTTGAAATTAAGTAAGCTGTTGAAATAGAGTATCCCCATCTCCATTTGTCTCAGTGTCCCTAACTCTTATATGGTAGCACCAAAATAAAATTGGGTCTGTGGACCAACCAGCATTTTTCAAATCAGCATTGTGGGTAGCATGCAAGTGATAGGACCCCTCACACACATGACTTTCACTTAAAAATGATTTGTGTTAATTAATAGCCTATCCTCACCTTGGCTTCTTCACCTTGACTGCCAGCTACCAGATTGCTGTAGCGCTGACATGAAAAAAACTTGTGGAATGACAGCTGTGCTGCAGGCAAATCACTATGCCTGGTTAAAAAGCTCATCTAGGGACAAGTATCGGAAATGTATGTTAGCACAGCATAGCATATTTTACAACTATCTATATTCACATACAGATTAAGATAAATAAAGATTAAAATGACATTTTTTGCCCCCTCAGAAATACTCACGTGAAACACAGTATAACTTTTTAGCGGCCCTTAAATAACAAATATAACCAAATGCAACCAACAGTAGCATCCAACCCCAAGACTCCTTTTTTTGCCGACAGCATATGAAAGACATTTATCTTGCCTAATACCTCCAAACTATGTTGTAGGCCACAGAGTATGTAGCACACTAAAATCAATGAAGATCTATAACTCTTTTGTATATGTGAAATCCATTATCTGGAGCTTTTAATTGAGTAGAGTTAATGATTACAAAACAGCAAAAGCGAGCAGGTCTGTTTCTGTCCTATATTGCCATGGGCTCACCTTACCAGAAAGCTGTCACCATTCATCCCCTGCTCTTCATGTCTTCTTCTGTCTTTCTGCAAAGATCCTAAAAGACCATAAAGCCATGTTGCCTCCTGTCACACTCTGATCCCATCTCACTGCAGTTCCAGTTTTGTTTTTCAATCAGTAGGCCTCTGCACTGTTGTGCACCCAACATGAAAGGAGTAGGAAGTCTGTTCAACATGTTAGCATTATTGGGGGAGAGGAGGCCAATTAGTGCATACAATGTGCCTGAACTGTAAACACTTAGGGGTGGATAGGCAGACAGAAGCTCTCAGTAGAGCTTTTGAAGGACCTGACCAGTGATCAAAGCATCCAGACAAGCAATGCTAATGAGCCAATGGAGCAATGGTTTGAAAGAGGAATGTAGCTCACACAGTCACTAGGTCACTGCTTTGCAAAATATTGTTCACAGCCAAAAATCAGCCATTACCATTAATTCAGTGCTCAGCATTTTCTTGAGGAACAGGCAAGTGGATTGATAAGGGGAAATGACACGACTGACTCCAGTGTGCGTAACTGTGATGCCACTTTGGCATGCACAGCAGATTATCATCATTTTCCATAACTTCCTGATCTTGCCATAGACATATTCAAGTTTGTTTACAGATAGCTTTTCATGTGTTGAAATGTTGTCGGATTTCCCTGCTCTGCACCTGACAGGTCTCACTTACTTCTGAATGCCTAGCTGAAATATTAACCTCAATGACCACAATCCTCTCCAAGTTTGACATGCCATTTGCTGAAAATTGGACCTTACTATTTCCCATGAGACCACCCCAGTGTTCAAAGTTACGTATAACAGCACTTTCTCTGACAACATTTTGGTACTGGCCCTCTCACCTGCCACTTTTCTCCATATTCAAAAGAACTTGACTGTTCCAATCCTCCTGATTAACCGTGTTTAAGACTGAGGTCTTAGAAATCTTACATTTGGATGACTGAAACATTATCCTGACTCATGAATGATTGTGAGGGTTCTGAAATAATGTTCAGATCTTTCATGTCCATACATTCTTCTCTACCAGACAACTTGTAGCAAGCACCCTTCAACAATTATGACCTTCAGCCATACTAAGTGAGAATAGTAGTGCACAAACGCTATCTTTGAACCCCTTTGTATTTGTCAGTAAATTGTAACTAACAATTAATTGTCCATTTAATTTCTATTGAGGCGTGATTTACCTCTTCAAGGAGACATTATGCCAATTATAACATATTTATAACAATATAAATAGTGCATGGCATAAAGAATAATTATCCTCTGCTCACAGCCCTGCACTGACAAAAACCTATTTTAAAACCATGAATCTTAACTTAACATCAGATTGGCTATAACAAAAAGCAGCATGCAAAGCATGGCCCCAGGACTGAGCTTGCTCACCACTGCAGTTAGGGTTCACAAGCAATTCCAGTCTATAGTGTCAGAAAGTATCAGCAGTCAAAAAAGTATAATTCAACCCACATACATCTGTTATGCTTCCTTGTTTAAATTGTTTGCATTCAGTAACAAAAGAAATATTCCAGAGGGAACCTGGTCAGGATGTTCTGAGAAATTTCCTCTGCATTTCTAAATAACTCCACTGGGAGTACAACAAAAATGTTATAGTTTATTAGACTCTTCTTTAATTGGACTTTTGCAGATATTTTGTGGGCATGCAGCTAGAGTTGTAATGGTGTTCACCAGAGGGCAGTATGAATCATATACCACAGTATTGTACCATAAGAATTCTGGGCTTTAATGTGAGCATCCCAGATTTGGACTTTGACAGAAACTTGATAGTGAATTGACCTACTTGGCCACTTTTTGGCAGTCCATGTAAGCCAGAGAATGGAATGAATGTGCCATAAAGGTTCTAAGCTGTTGCAGTTTAGAGGCACTGGGGATACTTAATTTGGATTCCACACAAACTGGACCATGGTTACTCAAACTTACACTCAAACACTGGGACTTGACTCAGACTCAAGTCAAGGCTCAGAGACTCAACTAAACAACTGCTATCACCCAGACATCACAGGTCTAGGCTATGCCATTAGCCCATTATGAAAATGTGACTGCAGTTGTAAGACAAGTTAGGGCCACGGTAAGGGTAAGTTAGGGCAAGGCCCAGGCATAGTAGGCATAAGTAGTAGTAGCAGTTTACCTTGCAATCAGGGCCTCTTAAATCTTTTCCAGGTACCTCTAGGTAACCAGTTGTCACCAGATGCTTGGAAGAGATTCATTTCCTCAGGTCACTCATACCTTTTCTGTAGTATGAGGTGTGGCTTTTAATTTTCAAACAGACATGATTCAGACTAGTTGTACATGCTTTAGCTGCATGTGCTGGTTAAATTCTGTCCTGTGCTGAAAAGTTTTTACCTCATTTTGGGAAAAACTGTGTATTTCTGAATCTTTTATATTCAGGCTGTTTTCCTTTTTTACATTAAACTCTGTGTTCACGGGCTGTGTTATTCTGATTGAGGACATCTGTCAAATATATTCATTATATCGTTCTGATTCCATGAATTGTTGTCTTTTATATATTTTCCCGCTTTATGAGGTTCTCACCCCCCAGCAAAACCAAGATGCAACAGCTCCAGACAACCACTGCAATTTAAGACAAAACTGCAACTGTGAGAATTTTTATTTAATTGGGAATGCCAACAAAGGAAGTTAAATATCTGGCAATGGAACAAAACTGGTATTCAAGATTGATCGGAAACAACGTTCACGCTCCCATTCACTTCATGCATAATGTAACAAAGGCATCACTGGCTAATGAGGCACTAATCATTAATCAGCCATCAGTCCAGCAAAGGGACAGGCTCCTATTCTGGTTGAAAGAAAGATATCTCCTTTTATGTGCTGGGAACTGGGCATGCTGCCAGTGATAGTTGGGACGAGACCTTCGATTTTGTTGGGAACAGAATGCCGATATTGTGACAGCCAAACTCACTTGCTGACATAAACAAACTCGACTTCAAAAACACGTGAATTGGGCGGAGTGTACTCAAATTACGGCGCGAGTTTGACAAACTGCGGGAGGAGCTACTGGTAATAAATTTGAATGACTGGGACCCTTGTATGATGCATTTTATGTAGCTATACGTCTTATCCTTTCCGTAAATACCTGAGTGGGTTGTTGGGAACCAAACATATATACATTTATATAAGAGGGACTGGGAGTGAGAGAGACTTTTAAATAAACGTACACGGGCCCGCTTTACACCAAAAAATTACACAATGAAATAGTGAAAATATAAAAATATTGTAGTTTTACGAAAACGAAAAAAAATTGCTGAAATCGTTGCTGTGCTAACGGTTTAAAGAATCCTTAAATTCACACAAAAAATACAGCACTCCAACACTAAGGATAATCAAAATATCAAAAACAGTACATCAGGAAACCTCCGTTGTTACAATGGAAACATAGATGCACTCGTAGAGAACTCCTTTCACCATGCTGCTTTCATAGTCGCCCTCTATTTTTTGTATCCGATTCCTTATATTAAGTGTAGCCATAGAGAACGATTACTTGGACAAACCACGGTCTTAAAATAGTCTTAACTACTCGTCTGGGACAACTGGAGTGGGTGGGAGAGCGTTGTACTTCCAGAAATTAACTCTAAAGGGAGGGTGTGGAAGAAAAGAAAACTGGTATTTCCTCAAGCCAGGGGAACGCAGACTGAGAAATGTATTCACGTGTTCAAGTGTGTTTACCAGGATAGATGCACGTGTTTTACTGCATAGACTCCGCCTGTCCACGAGTTGCATGGCTTCACGCCCACCAAAGTAATATAAGTTCACTGCTACTCGGATACTGGACATATTGAGCAATTTAGCCAGACATAATACGCACGAGGACCTTCTCAATAGAGCAGTATTACTGTCATCGAAAGTCAGACTTCGTCGAGAATTGTCAATGCAGTGTTGATAGTTGTTTAGTATTCGCAATAAGATCTCAACAGTTGGGGACCATCAACAGCTTGCCAGCTTATTTTCATTCATTCCAAGAGCAGCAAGGAACTTCAAGGACTTCACTTACATTTCTCTTAGATCAAAGACTGTAAGAACATTTCTAATTTTTTTTTAAAAAATATTTGTAGCATGTATAATTTGCCATACTGTTCCAGTTTGAGTTAAACAGTGTGTCGTTAAAGTAGCCAATATAGTGCATTTCTGAAATGAATAATAATCAGAGACCTATTAGAGACATTAGACATCAGAGACATATTATTATAATGAATAATAATCAGGTAATCAGTTAGTCTTAATGTACAAAGCTGTAATAAAGTGGGCTAAATATAGCATTACATTTTTACTTAATTTTGTTCCACTAGTCAGGTCAATGGCGTGGTAGCACTGTAATAACTAAAGTGTATAATTAACATTAACAGTCCACTTTTACCGCGTAGGTTTATTTTGAGCTATTCATCTCGTACTATCTTTTCCCTAACTATAGTGTGTATTTTAGTGTTTTACAATATTTCGTTTGTTGTACGGTACTTAAATTTGTTATTCTCTAATGCCACGGTTCAATTAACAGTTTACTGCCGTAAAGCAGCTAGTCGTACATGTTTACCCATGATCGTATTGAACAGTAAATATGTTTGAAACGCTTCACTTGACGGTTTAATCGGTGTGTCAGTATCAAGTTTTTGAAGAGATTCCTGCTTTGCTATAGGGAACCCTCTGGCCCCAGTTTGAACTTGGCCGGTTCGCGTACACGTGTTACGAATTCACGTGGAAGGTATGAAATGGGCACGGCCTTCAGTCGCTCGAACCAATCAAATACGTTTTCGTCTTCCCGCCGGTCTGTTGAAATTTCCCCGGGTGACGGCCCATTTCCTTGACGTCACATTCTTTCAATTTTCAAGAATACCGTGGAAGGTAGCAGTGAGTCTTGACTGCCCGATGCTTTTTTATGTTTTATTTTCAGAATTATTTCAGGATAAAAAACAAGCTAAGTCAAGGGTTCCATCAATATTAATCATTATACTATTGCCAATCTTTAAGATAATTATGAGAGTCATAGATTTGAAAATCAAAAATATTTGCAGCAGTTCTACTTGTAGATTCTTGCCATACCTATTAATTTTTTAAAACAATTTTAATTTTATATATGTATATGAAAAGGAAATGTAAAAATACAATTTATTTGAAAGAAATGTTTAAGCATAGGAACAGGCTTAATCCATGTTCAGAAAACCAGCCAAAATTGTTTCAAAAGTTTAAATATTAAAGTGGCTGAAGTTTGACAGCTACCTAATATAACTCTTAAGCCAACATGTTGTGATTTCCAGAGAAAAAAACATTCTGGAGCTGGGTGCTTAGTTCATGATCTCAATTTAATAAGATGATTTGTCCTTATAGAACAAGGTAGACAGTGTGTCATCTTGAGAGCCATACTCTCAATGGGTAATTACATTTCCTGGATTAGTGAAGATAGAAAGCTTGTAGCTTCCAATTTCCTTTTCTGTTTTCTGCTTGTGCAAATAAATATTAAATAGATGTTTAGCCAATGAAGTTTAAGTTTGTGAATTGTATGCTTTATACAGGAATGTACATGCTTTATAATTGTCCCTACTAGTTAAACTGTATACATGCCTACAATGGTCAATTCAATGATCAATTCAGAGCAGAAGTAGGAGAAAAAATAGTGCATATACAGTCCCAACAATCAGTTTGTTTAACCTGGTAGCATCTGAAATGTGCAGAAAATAATAAGATAAAATTAGTTTACCAGACACTAAGAATGCAGTCTATTTGTAAATTACTACAGAATTATCAAAATTTTGGGGGGACAAATTTCTTTCATTGGCTGGATGGTTACATATACAGTATAGACATATTAAGTCAAGTTGAATATTTATGCCCTGTATGACTAGAGAGCTGATGTACAGTTAGCAGTGTCTTGAGTTTTCTTCTGGGTTTGTTGATGGAAAGTATTGGAACTAGTAGTGTGGATTGTATAGCTGTATAGTCTGGCATGTTGAAAGATATGAGGATATGTTCCAGACAATTACCTCAGTCTGCTCTGCCCCTTCCTGATATACTGAAGTGAAAAAATCTTCTTCCTTTTTTTATCAGAACAGAGAGTAAAGTATGTGGTTTGGTTATCTGGTTGCTTAGAATTTGTTTAAGAATAGAAGAGTAACTATACAGACGTGTTTTCCAGACTGAAAGCCTGGTACCTCAGATGGTGTGATGACTATGAGATTCTAAGATTTTATATATTTATTTCAGTTATTTTTACGATCACATATGAACCTATTGAGCAGTGCAGACATAAGAGAACATACAAACAACATAAGAAATATTATGTTATGAACCCACTTAGACTTGTCACAGGTAGAAGGGAGAGGACATCATTTAAATTAGGTGTTTATAAATTTTGTTTGTAAATTAAGTTTATTCTTTGATCTTCACAAGAAAAATGGAAGTGGATATGATGGCAGAAAAAAAGAGACTAAGAAAAGTTCTTTCCATGCTCACATAACATTTAACTTCACAAATATCCCACATCTTTCTGGAGAATCTGTGATGTTGAATTCCATAAATGAGGTAAATTCCCCATGAAGGTATTTCCTCTTTCATGGTGAGGTAAATCCCAGTATGTTTCTGAGAAATGCATTGGTATGAAGAGTTAGAGGAACTCCATTTCCTCTTCATTTTGTTATTGTAATATTTCAAAATATTTTAAATATCTATCCTTTTGTCTTCACATATTTATATACACAGAACAGGATGTTGAGGACTACGTAGTATTTTCTTTTATTTAATAGACTATGACTGGCCAGTCAGGCCATCCAGCTCCAGCCAAAAATAGCACCTTAAATCTCATGACAAATGTATGACCTGTGGTCACTAGGCTTCAAGGTGCCAGTATCACTCTAAATTTTGCCCAGACATGTTTGTGTGTTAACATACTCCCAGTGAAAGATTGCCACTTACATTCATACATTGATAACAAGCTAACATCACCCATAATAACCCCACAGTTGTTCTGAACTGTCTCTCTTTACTGCAGTTGGCCCAGTGAGAATCAATCATGGGGAATTTTTACACCAACTGGCACCAATAAGGCATATTTTAAGGACCACCAAATCACTGAAGTGGCTGTTCACATTGGCATGTTCTAATGTCCTCAGCATTATCACATTGTCATTGTTATAATTTAATGTATCTGTGTGCACTGGTCAGACACGCTGGTGGGGCTAGGCAAGGATAAAGAAAAAGGTCCCTACCTCAATTTGAATGGTGACCTCTGGAGGGCATGGTGAGATATGACAGGTCTCTGGCAATTGTGGGACCTTAATGCTGTCTGAGGACATGCCTCTACATGTTGCTGTGCAGAATTTGCCCAGGCATGTGTGAGAGTCACACTGTCCTGTTACTGCAGGCGGGTCTAACTTGGCCCAACCCACAGATTTGCTTTAAATAGGAAAAATTTGTTAAGGGACAGCATTTAAATGTTGGACCTGTCAAGCTTGTACAATTCAGAGGAAAAGCTTAACCTGTCTGAAGCTCATAGGGACACAGATATCAGTTATGGTGAGTTGATAATTTAAATATATATATATATATCTCCAGTGTTCATTTAACACGGTGTACATATGAGTCCTGTTGTTTTCATATGTACACTGTTAGTGTTAAATTAAAATTAACACTGGCCATTTTTCTGTGTATATACTTACATATCTCAGTTGGTTGATTATCAGTAATTTTGTGATTTTTTCTAACAGGCAATATTGTAATTCATACAATAAACATACACTGACACAAAATGAAAGATTAATGACAAAATGCAGCCTATAGTTTAGAAAATAATGCATAAGCCATTTATTTCCAGTTACAACATCTCAAAGGTAAATTTCTGTGCTGGATCTGTCAGTAAATGGTAGATAAGATGGTACTTGCTAAGAGAAACTTAACCGATTTTACGATAATAAAAGCATTTTCTACTTTTGAGTATTTTTTATTAAAGTAGTTAAAGTTGTTTCAAGTTAAGGTTTAAGATCATTCTTATTTTTGTTATTAGATGTATATTGACCATTCATTTTATAGGAAACAGGGATTTTATATTGCACCATTGCTTCCACTCTTCATATGAGCCTAGTTTAATTTAGCTGGAAACATGAATCAGAGTGAGGAGAGCTTTGTAGTAATTTGGTGTTGATCTTATCAGTAGCGGAGTGTGTACCTTCTTTCATAAAGCACATTTAGTTGTGACAAAAGAGGAGTTGCCATGGTGCTGTGGTCTAACCCAGTATTGCCTTCTTGCCCCATAGTGCAGAACCATGTCCAGTATCAGCAAGCGAATCTTGACAGCACTGGGGAATGGGCCAACTCGACGAAACCTGTTTGGCCCAGTGGACCGGGAACAGCTGCAAGCAGAGTACCAAGACATGCTGCAGAAAGACCTGGAGGATGCCTCCCGTCGCTGGAGTTTCAACTTTGCAACGGAGACACCAATGGAGGGTGGAGACTTCCAGTGGGAGGGGGTTGCAGTAGCAAAAGTTCCCATGCTGTACCGCTCCTGCATGGTGGAGGTGCAGAGACCATCTACATCAGGGGAGGGCTCAGGTTTGACCAACAAGGAGAACATCCCACGAACCCCAGAAAGGTGTACAACCAAGGCCCAGCACCTGGAGATGACACCAGAGAAACAACAGTGCCAAACACTGAAGCGGAAACAGACCAACATCACAGGTGTGTGTGGACAGCCATAACAAATATCTCATTGCATAATTCTTCTGAGCTGAGTTTCCCAAAGTGATCTTAGTTTTCAGGTGATCATAGTGCTAAAGGGATTCTAGGAAACCCTGCCCTGTTTAGTCAATCTAGAATAAAACTCAAAAAGCTTCAAAATATATTGCTTGCTAAATGTTTTATAATCATTTTATTATACAACTATTCTCATCAGTGGAGCATGTTTAAAAATGGATCTAACTGGAAAAAGAAAGTGAGACCATTGAGATGCAGTTTTTACAGAATCTGCTGCTCTATGCTGAGCTGCCACTGAGAAGTCAGGAAGGCATGTTCATTCATGTCCTCTGCTGCCAGTTCATTTTCTAGCCAATAGAGGGAGACTGTGAACAGGCACTGAGTCACGTATCACATGTTTCACAATAAAAGGAAAGTACGTGTGGACGGGAATGTTGATAAGGTGTGGACGTGTATGATCTAATAACGGTGAACTGTTTTAACTCTGTTTCCTTTGTCTCACTCTCTACAGATTTCTACCAGGCAAAGCGAAGAGTAGTACCCACGCCCCGGAAATCAGGGCAGTGAAGACAGATGGGTCCGTAACGGTCCCAAAGTACCACAGTAACACTACTGCCTCTCTCAGGAACCTCAATCCTGCACAGACTGTTATGTTCACTTTCACTAGAAGGACTTGCAACTATTTATCTTTGTACATATAAAGACGAACCAAGTAGCCACGCCTCTTTTTATCCACCGGAATCATGTCTGTCTGTGCCTTATTGCCTTAACATATACCTGTTGCTTTTTATGGAAGGCAGAAGGGGCTTAGCTCTTGTCATAATGGCAAACCACTAACCCTTCCAAACAGCCAGGTGAAGAAGGAAGTCAGTGACATCCTTTTTAAATCAAGGGAACTGCCTTTCACAACCTCAAAGACTCTGGAGAGATTAGGGAAATCTGCTCCCTGTGCCCTTATGGACTCCAAAAACACACTAAATGTACATTTTCAGCTCTGGAACGGGACTACAGCACCTGGATCCACAGACAGGGGGCTCATTCCAGACCTTCTCAAATGAAACCAATTTTAAGCAAAAGTTATAAAAAGTAAACTGTAGGTGCATTGTGTGTATGTATGAGTGTTATTCAATGTTAATGGTGGGGGGGTATGTAATGCCATCTATGTGGTTTTGTCGTTCACTGCCAGTAGTAACAGTTTCCCACACTTGCTTGCAATTCCTGCCCAAAGTGTATTTCTTATAGTTAAATGTAATGGTTAATGGAGTGTGCATCATGAGCCCAATTAATGAGAAATATAAAAAAATTATTTTAGTAAATTGCTGTATCACACTCCTATGGGTGGTGATATGAAGTCACACAAATATAAGAAACTAGAAATTAATTTCTGACAGGTGTCACAAGCTTGTGTCAGATCGTTGCTGAGGTGGAGTGTAATGGCAAGATATTGACAGATTTCCTATGAACTCCCTAAACTGCTTTAATGATAAGCAGATGGATTATGAGAATTTATACAACTTTTGTTTAGGATCATTACACTGAGTATGACGTGTAATATATAAACATTAGTGACTTGCGGCAGTGCACAAAACTGGGATGTATACACCTATAGGTATGTTACATATACATTCAGAAGGGTTAAACCTAGTGTTTGTTAACAGCAAATATTCCCCAAAATATGAAGGTACCTATAGAAACCACACTTAAAGAAGAAAAATGTGTTCTTTTACAAACATTTATTTTACTTACAGTGCAATTAGATACACCTGAAAGTGTTTCCAGTTTTATAGTATTGGTCCATTAATGGTTATTTATTGGTGCAGTGGAAAACTGTTTTCATTGGTGGAGAATTGATGGCAAAGACCCTTGATGTGCAAGTATGTTGAAAAGATGTGAATAGCTTTGTACTGTTCACATCCCATGTATCATGCTAAAACATTTCTCCAGCTTTATTCATAGTTTCCCAAGTTGCACTTGTATTTTATTTGTTAATACAACTATAGGTTAAAATGCACATGTCCTAAAGTATACCTTTTCAAAAGTTATAAAATATATAAAGTTGTATTTATTATTGAATAAAAGTATAGATGTTGTGTGTTTGTTAATTGAGATAAATACATTTTTACATTCTCTCTGATTGTGTTTTTGCTTTTTTATTATTTTAATGAAATAATAGATATTATGAACACCCTAAAATTCCACTTAATTATTGTCCATTGATTTAGTAAAAATATTTAGATTAGTAATTAATTTAGAATAATATCCAAAAGTAGCAACTTAAATGGCAACAAATGTGCTGTATTTGACATTGAAATTTCTCAAAACAATTATAATGCCATGACAGCAACACCACATTACCTGTTTCTTTCAGTGGACATCCTTTATCTGAACATGTTCAAAATTAACAATTGGTATGACTTTAATGTAATCATGGTTTAATGACAAAACAAGGCGGTGTACGCCTTGCTACAGCTGCACCGGCAAACTGAAGTTACTATTTACTAACAGGCATCTGATAATGTATCTTCCTCATTATATATAATGTTATTTAAAAAAAACTAGTACTGAGGCATTCTTTTCTGTGAATGAGAACAAATAGCACATGTATATCTAATGTCTATTGGACATGAGCTGCATCAATTGTTTGGAGCCACTTCAGTGCCTCTTTTTCTACATATTGAGACTAGTCCAGAAGATATACAGACACTACTGAGAAGCATGTAGTCAAACAATTACTTGAATGCAAGTATATGCTGTTATATGGATTAAGGATACACTACACACAGTTAGATAATGGTTCAGTGACATCTGTAAAATATTCCCTTTGGAGAGACTAATTTCTCTAATAAGAGAAGACAAGAACGTGTTCCTGTCTAAGTGTCCTTCTTTTCTGTAATCTCAAAGGATGCAACTGATATTCTGGGAAGTGGACAGACATGGGACTCTAAAATTGGAAAGTTCATGGACTTACTGAAATACCTTATGCTTCAAAAATCTGGAACTTATACTGCCCAGATGGCAAGACCTGTCCAACACTCCTTGTTCAGTCCTTACTGTCGTGCAGTTTCTTCACTCCGTAGTCCCATCAGATGAGCAAAACAGTGGTTGTTTCCCAATACTCAAATAACGTATACTCCTTTCCTCCCCTATCACCTCTTCACCTCTCTCCCACCAATACTGGCACACTGGAGGGAGGGGCGAGATGAGAAAGTAGCGTAGGAAAGGAAAGTGCATTTTTTGAGCACACACAGGTATTGCTTTGCAGGAGTTCATTTGTTCATAAAATGTTAGTTGATCAGCTATTCCAGTTCATCCATGTGCTCATCTCTGGAAGTTGGGCAAACCTACACCACATTACAGTGAGAAATCAGTCAGGCTCATAGTTATGAACTGGAAATGAGGCTAACTGAGGGGCAACATTCCTCACTCCCAGCTCACCTAAAACGAACCGAATACCCTGTGGGAATGCTTGTATAATGGAACTATGAAGCACATGTTGAAAAGCTGCATGACTTCACACCCACTTGTGTTTTAGAGGGAATGCCAACCATTTCACCAAGTCTCTCTAAGAAGTGTCATACTATATTTACTGTTTGTTATTGATAAGTGCCTATCCTGTTCATACACTACTCTGTGTATCCTAAAATTATCAGCTTGATTTCCCTTGAAGGGACAAGGGATTTATCATTTAGAGTCCTCTGTTAAGTGTTCTATGGCAAATGGGGTAATTTTTGAATGATTCATTTCAGAATATCTAGGGCTATAAGTATTTATATTAGTTTACCTAAGGTTTGCGATTTAACACTTTGGTCTTCAAATGAATGCTATATTTTCCAACAAACAAAAACTCCAGTTTATGAACAATAATCCAAGGTAAAATGCTAGATATATTAAGTGATATGACTGTGTATTGTAGTTTTAAGACTGGTTTATAGTTGGTTGCTATGTGCTATGAACAGATTCATTTTCCATTTTAAATTGTATATTTCCTGTTTTTCTTTTCTCATTTTCATGTGATAAAATGCTGTCTGTATTCTCAGCCTCAGCGATGATGCCTTTATGAGTGCTGATGCAGCATCATGCACCAGGACGTTTGATCCAAAGCTGACCAGTTGCTAGCATCTTTCAAAAATCTTCCTGCCTCCAGCTTATTTAATTATTTACACTCTCCTAATCTTTTTTGCCCCTCCCCCTCCTTTCCATGTATTCTCATTCGTTTATTTAATCTCTCCCCTTCTCAGCAGCCCCCACCCCCTGCTCCTAGCCCCCAGCCCCCTGCCCCCAGCCCCCTCAAGCTCTGACATGAAATTTCTAAGAGAAATTTGACAAGGTCCCCTCCCCCCAAACTTAATAGTACATCACCCCTAAGAGTGTCATTTCAGTAGGGGCAGCAAGGAGGGTGAACGATTTTCACAAATAAAAGCATAGGGTTATTTTATTATATTTAGTGGCTTTCATTTTCATGAAAGTGGCTTTCATTATCAGTGATTAAAATTGCTTTGCATATGTGTGCCATTTTAAATCACACCACAATTTTAAAGATGTAGAAAATAATGCACAAAACCCAGGCAATACAATAGGATTCATTCTGCAGCCCAAGTTCCAGCTCTGTCTGTCACGCATAAAAACACACAGACACACCACCTCAAATCTTTTGTGTAACTGCTCTGTGCTTCAGGACTTCATGGATGATGGATCCTGAGTATCCCTGTTGTAGACCCCCTGCTGCTTCCCTCAGCCCCCCACCCTGTCCCCAGTTTGTCTTTCCAGCTTGCAAAAGCACCTGCACGCGTGCGCAAGTGGCTCCTCCTGCAAACCCCCCCCAACCCCCCTCACTCCCATTGCTACTGCGTTGAAGACACAGCACTGATGTGGAGAAGCAGATCAGCTTTTATTCCGTCTGGTTGAGAGAGAAAAAGATAGTAAGAGTGAGTCAGCTAGCGAAAGGGAGGGAGGGAGGGAGGGAAGGCAAGCTAGCGGTAGACAGAGACACCGCAAACATGCTTGCTGTAAACAATGGCACATGAGGCTCTCATAGATAGAGTGGAAGAGGTGTGTTTTTTTTGCAGGCAAGGCAGTCCCTTGTGATTATGGGGGACACCGACAGAAGGAATGCGTCCTGCTGACAGATATCCGTGGGCCGTGGCAGTCCAGGATTAAACAGTATGGTAACGTTTCCAGAATGATCTATCGCCAGCTCACTATTGTCTTGTGTCTTTGTCTCATTGATCTCTGAGATATTTTTTATTGCACCATACTTGTTTCAACAAAAATGAAGCCAATGGCATCTGCATCATCATCATTTAGCATCTCTCTATTTCTGTCTATCTCTCTGTCTCTCGCTCCTCTGTGCTTCTTCTTATCCACCTCTCAATTTGTATGATGTAGAACTGGTGCTTGATTAAACCTGCATTGTATTTTCATTAGCTGTTGTTGTGCCTTTTTGTGCTTTTTGATATGGCAGTGTGTATTATTTCCCCTCTAGCGATCTCTTAATGTGATTTGTCACTGCCAAAAATTCTCTTTGTTTTGATGGAGTGGACCGAGTAAAATGCATTAATGAAAAGCTCTTCAAGCATGTAGACTGGAATGCTTAGTTTATTAATGAATTCACATGTCAACCCATTAACGCATTGCCAGTTTTATCATCGCCTTCATTCAGTAACTGTTTCTGGCCAATTTGTGTTTTATTTTGTGAATACCTCACATTGTCTCTCCAACATCGCTGTCATTCGAAAAAAATACCCAAGGGAACAACGATGAAAAAAACAACCTGATGTTGGCCTACTGAAAAAAAATTAGGACACGGCTGTGAGGGTTTATCTGCCGTCCTGTGCTGGCTGGCCCAGTGTCCTGCAGGGATTTTCAAGTGGCTTACTGGACAGGAAATGTGTATATTTTGTGACAGCCTGGTAAGGCTTCGGAAATGACCCAGACATCTTCCGTCTCTCGTTTCTTGGATTACATGTGTTAATCAGAGTTGTGTTTTGAGGATTTACAGTTTTGTTTTTCTTGTTATCTCAAAAAGATGTCAGGTTTATTTATTTGTTGTATTCAAATTGTGGCATGGGGTCTATAGCTGAGCAGTTCTCTGAGGGATCCCGAAGTCTGATGCGTTGTTTGGCTTCCCATTTAAAAAGTGTTTCAGGGCTGGGGGTGTGGGATATGATCGATCTGTAGGACACATTTGTAAGGATTATTGGAAAGCAAACACATAAAAGAAGCTTTGACATTAGATTCTTTATTGTTAGGATTACTCAGGGGGATAAAAACTACCGAAAATACATTGTTTAACCTATATTTTCTTGCACTGCAGATGCAGAATTCCCTTCAGATTGATCTATAGTGTTTTACTGTTAACTATTTTATGGTGGAACATGGCTGACCAGAGTTGAATCAGAGATGTGCATTCACAAACATATGTTTGCTAGAAATGGCTAAACCCTTTGGTCAGATGCAGCAAAGCCAAGAGTGAAATAAAGAGTGAATTAAGTTCACAATGAGTTATCACTGTTATTTGTGTCCCGACCAGTTGACTTTTTCCAAGCTGGAATGTATCTTACAGTGTACAAGTCATGAAAATAATATTTCAGTTTGGAAAAATAACAAATGCAGGCTGTAGCTTTATGGAACATTACCTTTAATTATAGCCACATATATTATAAGGAGGAGATGCAGGATGAGAAATAGAATGTGAAATGGAAAATCCTTTTATATGAGTTGTTTAATAGAGTTTTTATGCATTATTATTTTTTGCATGAAATCATAAGGAAGAAGTGTAAACACCACAGTGTATCACGACACAGTGTATCACAACAACAATGGTTAAATTCACACCTGCAATATTTGCTTGAAAATCAGCTAAATTTAAATATATTTAAACTGAAACAAAATCTGCTTTGTTGTCTTTGATTAAGCTGGAAACAGAGGTGTCAATCAATGCCTTTTATCATAACAACTTTGCCATTAAACAGGTTAAATTACATGAAATTGATTGTGTCATTAAACATCCAGGTTTCTCCCCGTTTAAGACTAATGAAAAAAGAAGCCAAACTGATTTTAATTAGTTATATTTATATTTCTGAGCGTAAATGTATTGTGCTGAAAAAATAATCACTGTTGAGCACAATGAAAATAAAAGGAGACCCACAGGAAAGAACTGGTACCTTTTTAATTTTAGATGTCAAATTTAAATGTCCTAATTTAGGCACTGCCTCTAACCTACTTCTTGTAACTATAAATAAAATTTTTGATATCAACAGCACATGAGATTTTGGACTAGCTGGCCATCCCAAATTCTACCTATCGGGACTCCAAAGGGCTTGAAGACGGGTGGTTCGGGACGTTTATTCTGTCAGCAATGGCTACTGACCCGGCACGCCAATTCTCTCTGTCCTCCCCATATCAGCTGGATAAGGGTGAGGCGACCACCCTGGGGCTGCCTCCCACCACCGGCCATGGTGGCTCAGATGGCAACATAAGCGTGGACGCGGCCGAGGCCCCTGACCCCCAACGCACACGGGCTGCCATCGATCACCTGCAGCAGAAGATCCTGAAGATCACTGAGCAGATCCGCGTGGAACAGGAGGCCCGGGACGAGAACGTGGCCGAGTACCTGAAGCTTGCTCATAACGCCGACAAGCAGCAGGCCTCCCGCATAAAGCAGGTCTTTGAAAAGAAGAACCAAAAGTCAGCACAGACCATTGCCCACCTGCACAAGAAGCTTGAGCACTACCACAAAAAGCTAAAAGAGATTGAGCAGGTGAGCTGCACTTGTATTAATATTCTCAGCAGGATGCTTATGAACAGGGAGTTTCTCAGATGTTTACACAAACTGACTGTTTGACTGTTTGTTTTGGGTAACGGAACACATCTATTGATTTTCCATGCAGCTGAAAATCAATAGATGCAGTGTGGTGTAAGGCAGAACTGTTTGTTATTCTACTGACAGAGATGCATCCCTTCGCCATACCCAACTAATTCCCCACTAAATTTTTTCACACCATTTTTCCCCTCCCCCAATCCCTATCTCTGCAGAATGGTCCCGCACGGCAGCCAAAAGATGTCCTACGGGACATGCAGCAGGGACTGAAGGACGTTGGGGCCAACGTCCGAGCAGGGATCAGCGGTTTCGGGGGTGGGGTGGTGGAGGGGGTTAAAGGAGGGGTGACAGCCCTGTCCCACACAGCAGTGGTCTCAAAGCCACGTGAGTTTGCCAGTCTAATCCGTAACAAGTTCGGCAGTGCCGACAATATTGCCCAGCTGAAGGACACCTTGGAGGAAACACACCCAGAGGACACCCCCCGCGCTCTCAGCGGAAGCGCCACTCTGGTGTCCAGCCCAAAGTACGGCAGTGACGACGAGTGCTCCAGCGCCACATCTGGGTCCGGCGGAGGCAGCAACTCTGGGGGTGGGTTAGTGTCAGGACTAGGGCCGGGAATGGGCAGCCCGAAATCAAACATGCTGGATGTCCAGCACCACTCATCCTGGGATGCCCTGCTGGAGGCCCTGCAGGAGATAAAGGCCAGTCAGACACATCTAGAGGATGCTATTGAGGACATGAAGGCGCAGCTGCAGAGTGACTACTCATACATGACCCAGTGCCTCCAGGAGGAAAGATACAGGTGCACAACCTGACTTTGTATGCTTTGTCTGAGTCAGCCCTGGGAGTCCTGGCATTTACTGGGTTTAAGTGTTTGTTTTCTTTTTTGCTCGATTTTGCAATAACCTTTGCTGTGCTTTTCTACACAGGTATGAACGTCTGGAGGAACAGCTCAATGACCTGACAGAGTTACATCAGAATGAAATGACAAACCTTAAGCAGGAGCTTGCCAGCATGGAGGAAAAGGTTGCCTACCAGTCGTACGAGAGAGCTAGAGACATACAGGTGAGAGCCTACCTGGCATACAAGCAGAGAAATACAGATAGTGGGGATTTTCCTATGAAATACTTCGCTGGGGGGAATAGCAACCTTTTTTGAGCTTAGACACAACATATAATATGCTGTGACAGCAGAATTATATAAACAATGAGATTAAAGTTGTCACCTTTGCAAGAACTTCAAAGGTCAAAAATGTAATGCTCTAGGGACAAGTGCATAAACATTGACAGTGTTTGTGTTCAAGAAAGACAATGAATGAATGCATTCTCATTTATTCATTTAAAAAAATGAACAAAACACCCTTATGATGTAACTTGCTATATTTAATGCAGTCAATGGATTCATTACAAGCTTTTTTAAGTCTCAGATCTTACAAAACATATTCATTGAATACTGTAGGTTCATTACTTTTGAATTGTGTGGTTTATTCTTATCAGAACAATACAAGTTCAAATTTATTCATATTTATTTATTTATATTTCACGGATTCTTGAGAAATGGGAAAAATATGTTTGGCAGATAAAACAATGTTTTTTCTGTTCATTTTTTTTAAAATAAAACTTTAAATAAAAATGAAGCAAGGGCAGTTGAGTACAACAAAGTAGTATTTTTTACTTATATCACAAACATTTTTGATTTTATAAAATTAAATGCATGCATTGGACCTGAAAAAGCCCTTGTCCTGAGACAAAAGTCATAAATTCATTTGGCTTAAAAAATGTTGATTGTAATTTTAAATTAAATATTTTACATATATTTCCTATATGTTAGGAGACAGAATAAAATATTCTAAACAACATTTGACTGTTTTTAACAAGTGTTTCTTAATTTTTATTTTTCTACTGAAATGGTGTCCTTAGTTTTTGTCAGCACTGTCGGATTTTTCTAAAAATCCAATAAAATTAGGAAATGTTGTGGTCAGCTAAAATCATGAAGACCCCTTTACCACTTCCTAATTGTTTCCCATGCAACAATCTTATAATAATCTTATAATCTTATTATCACTTATAATATTGATACTGCTGTTGTCACAATCATAACATGTGAACACCATATCTCTTTAATAATAAGATGAGTTTGAAATGAAGATAAAAATTATGGATTTCTTGCAGATTATCGAGTCAGCTAGCAAGTACTGGAAAACAAAATGGCACTTGCTTAAACACAGGAGTTACTGAAGCTGTAGGAATGTGAAATTTTGTCAACTCTGTCAGTATGAACTCCTTGTTCCATCAAAACAGTTTTTCTAATGAAAAGTTACTTTTTTAAACTTGGAAAGTGTTTTCACTTATTATTTTACTTAAGTGAGGTTAAATACAAAGGTGGACTTTTTTTTTTTTTTTTTTTACAAATTATGTTCAAGGCTACATAAAATGATAAAAAAAGCTACTGGGATTAATTTCCAAACATGTGTAATTTAGAAGTAGTATTGTTATGGGGCAAAACATCTGCACTGAGAAAATCAATGAAAATAATATTTTAAAAAATAGTTTCTGACAGTGTGGACAAAAACTTGTTCTGATCTAAAAACCATGCAAGTTGTTACAAAATGTTTTAACTGGGAGGTTGAACCTCAACATGATTTGATAGCTAAAATTTTACCTTATAAGAATATATATAGGTTTTATATATAATCAAGGTTTTTTATTGAAACCCTGTTTTGTACCATTTCTCAAGAATCCCTGATTTGTTTCTTTTTGTCATTGTTAGAGCAGTTTATTACATCACGAGTTGTTATTACATATGATGTGCTCTGCTACACAACACAAACCACCCACCACTGTGGTCTGATGCTGTGTTTCTGTTTCTGACCCCTCTGTGTAAATGAGCATCTAGTCTAGAATCTGGAATGTTTACATTCATTGGCCAGAACAGTTTAACACATCTTTAGGTGATGCATTGCATCTGCAGTGTGAGGGTGAGTCAGGCTCCTAACCCCATGATGAGCTCCTGTCTGTGTGTGCAGGAAGCGGTGGAGTCATGCCTCACACGAATCACAAAGCTGGAGCTGCAGCAGCAGCAGCAACAAGTGGTGCAGCTGGAGGGGGTGGAGAACGCCAATGCCCGTGCCCTGCTGGGGAAGTTTATCAACATCATCCTCACCCTCATGGCTGTGCTGCTGGTCTTTGTGTCCACACTGGCCAGCTTCATCACGCCACTGATGAAGACGCGGGCTCGGATTGGAGGCACCGTGCTCCTAGCGCTGCTCCTCTTCTCGCTCTGGAAACAGTGGGACCTCCTGGAGCACTGGCTGAGGCCCCGCTGAGCCCACGCCCTCACTCAGCTCCTCGTAAATACTGAGACAATCAGGGAGCTGCCTGAGATTTATTCACTGTTGAGGGCCTGCTATGACATTCTCCCATCCTCCACCTGGTTACACATCCATGAGTTTACAGCACCATTGTCCATTCTCCTTCTCAGCTACTTCTGTTGGAAGGCCAGCAATAAGTTTGGTATAGTGTCAACTTGACCTTTAAAAGAGAAGATCCTCAAAATCCTTAAAGCGTTTGGGGTTGAGGAGGTTGCAAATCGTGCCACAGCAAAGGACTAGTGTGCTAGCATGGTGTGCACTTAATTTTGGTGACAAAATCACAATAGAGCAAGGGACTGCCTGTCTGGTTGCTTGGTAATCCCCAGACACCACCACAGAAAAAAAGTCCAGGATCACAAACAATGGTCTTACAAATCTTTTTTTGTTGTTGAACGAATTCAGATTTTTTTTCAGTCATTCAGATAATTTTTCCACTTTTATTATAATATAATATCATGGATATTATTTGAAGATATTTTCATATTATTACTTACAATTATTTGTAAGACAGTCACTTTGTAGGTGTAATGACAGCAGAGGATCAGTTCTCTGAGATTTACAGCTCGGCATATGTAAAGCCTCCCTCTTAAGCAAACATTCACACCCAGTCTGGGGATGCTCAGTGAAACGTATACACACACACACACACACACACACACACACACACACACACACACACACACACACACACACACACACTCATACACACACACACACACACACACACACACACACACACACACACACACACACACACACTCACTCACTCACTCACACGCACACACACATACACACAGTCACACACATACTCACACACACACTCACTCACCCACACACACACACACACACACACTCAGCCACTCACACACACACTCACACACACATACACACACTCACACACACACTCACTCATACACACGTACAGACACACACACTCACACACACACACACAAATAGTCACTCACACACGTACACACATACACACACACACACACACTCACACAGCTCAGTCTGTGCTGCTGCATGGAAACTGGAGTACGTTTTCACATGTAATTCCTGTCGCAAAATGGCTTCCACTCAAAGCAGCACATTATTTCCAGTGCTGGTCATCATCCCAGCAAAACATACACACAAACAAAAAGCCCTACATTTACATCTATCAGGGGGACACACCAAATAAAATCACTTCCAGTTTTTGTGATCACAAATTGGTACTCTGTTATCTGCAGAGAGAGAACTAGTTTATTTGTGAAGGCTTTGTGTCCATATCTAAACGGCAAGTTTATTTTTCCATCACTTTTTTTAATAGTAATCAAATTGGTTCCAACATTTTTGTTACATTGAAGGAGTGATAAAAATATTCATCATGTTGACCATCTTTGCTTGTTATTGTGTATTAATATAGAAGTGTTTATAAGAGATCACACAATAATTCATTTGTAAAATTTCATGTCATAAAGAGACAATAATTGTTCAGTCAGTCTGACACAATTTTAATTGTTAACTGCAAAAGGTAGCATTTTGTAAAATTTAAAAATGACTTTGACTTGAATTTCTTGGATATTGCAATAGATTTATGGTAATGCATATAATGTTTTCTAAGTCCAAAAAAACCTGTGTCATATTATCTAGATCACATAAATTGTAATATTGAATGGTTTTTATCGGGTTATTTAGAATTCATAAACTGTGCTAATCTCTCTGCAATAAAATTGTCTATGTTGTTTACCTGTTTCTTACACAAACCATTCAGTGGGTGTTTTTGAGTACTTCAGACACATAAAACCTGGGGAGTGCTCCTGTATGGTGTTGTGATCTGAAATATGATATATCTGACCATAGCTTGCTATGATTTTATGTTCATCTGTTGTGAATTGGCTTTTAACTGGTATGTGTTTTTTTTATTTGTTCAGTTCTATGCATTCTGAACCATTTCCCCATTCAAATTTCAATTTTAACTAAATTCAGTTTTTTTAATGTTAACTTCATTTAAAATTAATTTGATGAGTTTGATATTAAAATAAACCTAAGAGAGATTCCTTAAGAGAGATATCCATGCCAAATTTGTAGACAATGTATAATATGATTTACAGTAAAATTATCTGCTATGATGGCTCAGAGGGGTAAGGTGTGCTTGTGGATTTGCAGCAAAGTTTATTAAATAATTTTTTACTTTTACTGACCTTTGTTAAGAACTGTGAAACAGATGTGTTACTTATATTTCTCTATTAGTACTGATACCTAGCTGTAAAATATAAAGTATTTACAAAAAAGTACATATCACTGTGATGGCAATTGACCTTTGACATCAACAACAGAGCTTTCATATGACTTTTTTCTCTTAAAATACATGTGATGTATGGTAGTGTATGAAATTTAAATTCATAGTTTACAAATGAACAATGCCCAACCCAGACTTGGCATGATACAGGTGGTAATGGGCAATGACAAAAGGCAAGTTATTTTGCATGAGCTGACCATGGCTGTTTACATACATTAACCGTGCTGTTCTGAAGGTTTCTGATACAAGTCATGTTCATTAACGTCCACTCAGGATACCTTAAGCAAGACAGCAAAACTGCCAAATTTGCAAACAATAAGGTGAAACTCAGTTGTGGATGATGCTGAATGTACAACATTAGGAATATAATAAGAATTTGATTTTATTCAGCCTACGTTAATTGTTTGAGCATTTTGAAAATGTTACATTGCACCTGTTCTGCTGGGACTGAGATTTGTGCATACATGAAATTGGTTCCCAACTGCTGATTTAGTATACCAATGAATGAGGAAGACTGCATGTTTATTTATAAAATGCTATATAAATAAAACAAAACTAAATGGCAGTCTTTGCTCCAATATATTTTCACAAGGTGCGATTTGAGATGTGACATTTATAAAAAAAAAAAAATGTTTGTGTTTTTCATAACTGTGATGTCTTGCTTGGTTTCTTAATCAGCTTTGCCATCTATGATGTTGGTACACTGAACACAAGAATGATTTGCACATAATTTGCACAAGGACTGTTGCTATCAAACAGAATAGGCTGTATTTCATTTGAAGCTTGAGCTGTTTTGTTAACTGTGTTTTTCTGGGATAAATGTTTATGAATCAGTTAAGAACATTTTAAGTACTGTTTGCAGGTAAAGGTTAAAAAGATTCAAGTGAGTGCACAATAGAGCAAGATTGAATGCTAATGTTTTGTGGTGACTTTAAAGGCCCTTAAAGCTGTAAAAAAGTTGTTGGTTCCAAATGATTTACTGTATGAGCTGACAGAAAAAAAAAACCTTATTATTCTGTGAAGCTATAATTTCAAGTTTACAGGTCACACATATTGTCATGCAGCAAACACTGCTGATGGGTGTAAAAAAGTGTGCTTTGCACAATTGGTATTCAGGGTAAGATGGATTTGCCCATCTTTGTCTACTTTATGCTAGCATAAATAGGTCACCTTGGATCAACCTCTGAAAATAAAGTGTTGGTTGAACTGTCTGTACCTATCTTTTGAATCATTGGCAGGCCACAATGTAAGCTTAAAACCAACCATGCACTTTCATTCAGTTATATATTCAATTTCTTTCCCCTAAGAGAATTTAACTTGATATTCAAGTGTCAATAGACATACATGTTTATGGAAATGTAACCTCTGTAGGTGTCCTTTATCATGCGCTGTGTATGTCAACAGTACTTAAGCCGCAACAGTAGTATCAAGAGGCATACAGGATGCTACGTGTAATAGAGGCATTGAATGCAGCAGAAAAAATATTTTAAAGTCCCGATTGGCAAATGGTGAATGACGGTTGATCATCATCATGTAGAATGAATTTCAACAGAGCTATTCAACAAAATGTATTTCACTGTGATGGGACTGGTCATTGTGAACAGAGCGTTGTGTTCCATTTTTTTTATTATCGATTTGTTGAAAATAAATTGGACAGTTTCTGTATTTCTTGCACAAAGGCACCCCCTGGTGGTTAATTGTCCATTTGTTTTTTTAAGAATTTGCTTGTTAAAAGATCTTTTTGGAGTGCTGAGTCTTATTTTATTTCAAATCATATGTTTCATTAAGGGGCAGTTTTAAGCAAGAGGTTTTAAAAGTTTTTTTTTTTTAAATGCATGTTTCTGATTTGGAGAGATTTTATTGTTGCCAGACCATCTTGTAGCACAGGGAGATATTTAATGAAAACTAATCTCAGAACTGGTGTGGTTACTGCCATAGAGCTGTCACACACTCCTGATCTGATAGATTTGGCTAGTTCATGAAACCTGACTCCTCCATCACAAATGTGTCAAATAAACAACAGCTACTTCTGGCTGGTCTCAGTTTCACAGAGGTTTATGTACTCAAGTGGAAATCATATATAAGATTCAGAATATCCACACTGTAATAAAATACACATTGTAATACACTCATACTTTAAATAGGTATAGATCACCACAGCCACATGTAATGGATATTATAGATCTAATAAATGGATTTCCTGTTTACTCGCTCCAGCCTTTGCTCGTTGACCAGATGACACATCAACATAAACACGTGTCTGAAAAATGATGCAGTCTAGAAAAAATAACAAATTCATGGTATTCAGGGCAAAATAATAGCTTTACAGAAGTCATGGCCATCTTGCTAACCTTTGGATATGAACACTCTATACACATCCCTGAATTGCATTGCTTGCTTTGACTGTATTTTGAATTCATGAACGGTATCAAATGAAACATTAAGTCATCCCATCATTTAGATGGGACATTTCAACACATTCTACATACCCCAGATTTTTAAAGATGTCAAAACAGTTGATGCCTAACTTGGAAATGCTTTTCATCTATTTACCTTAGATTCACTTTCATCAAGATCAACTCTTATGTGGGAGAGACAGCTGATTATGAATAGTTAATATGGAAATGTGATTTGGCTGGCTTGTTTGCTATGTATGGTTGTAATACAGTATTTTCTTTTGTATTTATTCAACATACCAATTATGCACAAAAGAAAAGGCCACATAATTTTAAAAAATATACTAATATAAGCAAATGATGATTGCGCAACAGCAAGGCCATAATTATACAGATAATCACAACTGTACACTCAATGGATTTCAAATTTCAGAGCATACAACTGAAACTTGAGGGACACAACCCTCTAGCACTGTAGGAAATGTAATGTCATACTTGTGATTGGCAGCATGTGCAGCTTTGTACAGTTGGCAGAAATACTGAGGCAGAAATTCACAAAAGAAACCTTGAGTTTGTTTTTTCTTTTTTAATTGTTTTTAGGCAGCCCCACAGGACTCCTGGATCTGATGCTTGGTGCTCTTACAATGCAAGACAGAGGTTAGAAGCCAACAGCCAGCCACTGAACAAGTCTATCTGGGTCTCAACACAGAACAGAGGTAAAGCTGCATTTCCTCCAGATAAGCAGGACATTCACCGCCATGGGATCTTTCTGTAATTTACAGTGCATGAAGCCATTTTACTTTCCATATCAAGGACAGCAATATTACATCTCTTGTCTACAAGACAATAAGAACTCCCATAAAAAAACAGCAGAGTAGAAAACAATCCAGTAAAAAGTTTGAAGATTAATTCCTGAATTTCCTTTCCGTCATGATGTCATTAACGTATTGCTCCAATGCCCACTTCGGTGTGATGTGACCCCTGGAAATCCCACCCCCAATTTAAAAAAATAAAATAAAATTCACACTGCCTCACTGTTCAGCCCACAAAGAGCTTTTTTATCTTAGACAGTGGGCATGCTGACTGGCATCTTCATCATACTAAAATTGTCTTCAAAACCCTCGGGTCTTTACATGATTAATGAGCCACATAACCCAAAGTCCACTGGCCAGGTGCCAAATCCTTCCAAACTCACAAGTTCCTTACAAAAATTCACCTTAATCAAAAGGGGCCGACATTCTAAAGTAGCCAAAGTGTTCCATTTAAGTGGAGAGTCCTGCTGAGGAACTACTACTGTTCACATCATCCCTGCTGTCGAGTCACTCGGCAGGGACTTCCTGAGCTGCGTCCAGCAGCAGGATACAAACCCCCTGCTCCAGTGAGGAGGCGCAGCACCACTGCGTGGAGGGGAGGGGTCAGGGGCGCGAAGTGGGCGACATCAGGCCACATTGGCCTCAGCGGATCTCTGAGTGTAGAACAGGATATAGGCCTGAGTACTGCACACCTCCTCCACGCTGCACACGTTCATCTCCGAGTCATTACAGTGAACCCAGAAACCTATTCACACACAGTTACACACAGACAGCAATGGGGAAAAAGGGGAAAGGTCACCATTAACAATATCAGTTTGCTTCACCACCTTTCAGAAACAAAATCTTCATGATAATGAATAGTCTTCCTGGCTTACTCTAAAAACACTTTCAAAAACAGAGCTTAATCCCATAAACTCTGAAATAACTGATGGGTGGATACTTACACACCACCTAGTCTTTATAATATACTATCGCAGGTGTAGAGGGAAGTTAAATGTCTCTAAATATTTTACCACATAGTAGCTACTTTGCACAAGTCAAAGCAAACTTATTTTTACTAAGTAAAAAGTAAGAGCAGAATCAAAAGGTGGGCACTGTGCGTGGAATACTACAAGGTGAGGAAATGGTAGTAATGCATTTTTTGGTTCTCAGAGATATGATGGGCTAAAGCTGACTGTTTCATTCAAGGTTTTACAGGTTATTGCTTTTGATTGCCATTGCCAAACTGAAACCTGGCCTTTCATGCAATCTCATTTAACTTCATTCTTCCCCTTTCCCCATTTCCCCACCACTCACCACCCTCAGTGTTGTAACAGTAGGCGGTGTAGTGCCCTGAGCCAAATCCCTTGCCATGGTGCATGACAACAGCAGACAAGTCATAGGTAAAGCCCTCTCTTTGAAGGGAGGAGAGGGAGTCTGTGCAGCAGTAGGGCTCTATGTGCAGCACTTGGTCGAAAGCCACATGGACCCCTATCTTCTCCCTGTGGTTCCGCCCTGACCATCTGTGATACAACCACACCAAAAATACTGGGTTACAGCAGGACAGCTCAAGAACAAGGATAATACACATTGGTGCAACATGACAAGATGATCTTGCAGTACATGGATATATCCTGTGGTGTAATAATATCTAAAAGATAAAATTAGGATAAAGAACTGGGAGTACGAAAGAGGCAAATCTCAATCACACACCATTTCACCTACATACAGACTGTGCACTCCCACAGGTGCAAAACTTGCCTAATGCCAGTGATGGAAGACTTAGACAAACTTGTCCTCAAAACTGTGTCACTACCACAACCGAGAGACTTATTTTTAAAAACAATGCTTAAGAATAGTTTACCTGAACAAAGAAAATTCAAATGTTTGCATGATGAGCTTAGTCACTCATAAGAAAAATCTGACAGAACTCACCTGAATCGCTTGAGATGCAGCCGCAAGACCTGAGGTAGTCGATAGATAAGCAGCTGCTTTCGTGCCTCTGTGAGAACCAGGGGTTTATGAGACGTCTTCCGCCTTTTTCCTAATGATTACAAAACATTTCAGCATATCTACCCAGATTGTGAACTGAACCTTTTATACAAAGTAAAACCATTCAAACAGTTCAACAAGTTTTGACCAGCAAGGACAAAATAAAGGTTTGACTGAACTTACCAAGCTTATACAAGTAAATGGTTCTAACAAAACTGACTTGTGTATGTCCAGCAAATTCAACATAACACCTTAGCACTTTCCTACCAGTAACAACACAAGTTCTGTCTGAGGGTAATCACTTTGGTTTAGAGGGGGTGGGGTGTGGGTGGTGGGTGCTCTACTAACTGTTGCAGTGGTTGCATGCGTAGATCCTCCCCTCCAGAGCCTCTGTCTCAGTGAATTTAGCCAGCATCTCAGTGAGCGAGCAGCTACGGTGGTAAGCCAGAGAGACGGATCCTTTATCCATGCTGTGGTAACGCTCTGGAAACTCCAAAGAGAGGTCCCAAAATGGCTCCACTGTGTTTGACTTGTAGTTACAGGACAGACAAGTAACCTGAAGGAACCAGAGACAGACTGCCCATGAACATTTTCCCCATTTGTGCACCTGATGGGTGACATGTTCACAATGGTGTCTGGCTCAGTAGCAGCATACAGCCAATCCTCCCTCTAATATGCATTCAATGTTTTACATTACTCTCAATGGGGTGATGACACAAAGGGATGAGCAGTGAGTTTGAGGGCATGCCCTCTTATTCATTCATTCAGTTTTTAATTCAAAATGTAAATAGCTAAAAATGTGTAATTAATATGCAGCTAGTCAACCAGCACACCATGATACAGTATGGTCAAACTGAACAACTCATTTGGGAAATGAAGAGACTTTTTGTCATGACTAACAAAAATAACGGACAGCTAATGTACAACTGTTTAATTAGTGTTGTGTAGAGCCTTGTTGGAAACAACATCCTCTAGGTTAAGCTGCACACCTTTTTTGGTATATCTCAGCATTGGGCTCAAATGTCATGCCGAATGTTAGCATTCTAGACACTTTGTGGGTTTTTTTTAGTTTACATACTCCAATTACACCCATTTCCACTGGTTTATAATATTTTTCATAACTGTTGTTTTTAAACACAGTTTCAAAGACCTTTGATTACAAAGCCCTACTCCAAAGACCTATGGTTAGAGCACTGTATATCAATAACTGTAAATCACAGGGTCCAGCACAACTCAGGACTACAGATCTCTGCCAATGGAAAAGGGGACACTGCAGAACTAAAGGGACATCTGTTCTGTATGGAACATCATTTTGAAAAACAGTATTTTAAATCTAAAATGTCTTTGGCAGCATTTCAGACATTAGAAGATGCTTAATTATAGGGCTGAATGTCTGAAAATTTTACAGGTGGCAGTTAGATACAACACACTGTGTAACTGCAATGTTTGAGAGCCTTGCATGTCTTTTCAGCTCTGGTTTAAAGTAACAACATTTGTCTCAAATTTCTAAGGAAGAAAGTTACTGTTTTACAATTGAAAAACTCTTGCTTGTCCATAAAAGATCTATAATCATTTAATAATGTTGGCTAACCTCTTTAAAGTTTTAGAGTTTTATTTTGATCACAGAAACAGCAGAATTTGGTTTGAGAAATCACATATTAGCATGATTTAATTAAATTCTGCATAATGCTTTTATAAGAGTGTACATAAGAGTGTAAGTTGCATAAATGAGCTTAGGTTCTTCTTTTTCACACTCCTAAAGACAATCAGTTACATAATTGTTTGATGCAACTTCTAATTCTGTTCACTGGATCCATATCTGTTACAATAAAACAAGACTGCAAGAGTTTATTATAGGTTACTGAGCACTGCTCAGTAAACTGCCTTTCAGTTAGGGAATCAATCTTTTGGTACAGTTGCCTTTCACAGCCATAAAGTCATGCACACACATAGAACTCACACACCTGGCTGAGCAGCTGTCCATGGAAGATGGTGTTGAGGACTTTTAGCACCTGCTTGGATAGCTTCCTCTGGGAGATGGGGATGACAATCTTTCGCTTGGTCCCTTCAGACTCCAACTCCTGTTGCACCTTGTCCAGCAGCTCACACAGGAACTCCTGGGCATCCTGCTGGTCATAGCCACGGAAGGCCGGGATCAGGTTCCACACAGAGTGCAACATAGCAAAGGGGGAGACCAACGACCAGCGGCCTGACCACATGACCCTGAAGAGCGTGTGCAACTCATGGCACAATGACATCTGCTGGCGGGTGGATGTGCGTGGCTCCTTGGGCTGCACCAGCTCAGCCGCATTCAGGCTGGGCACGGTACTGTGCTTGCTGCCTGCAGACAAACCCCCGCTACCCAGCTTCTCCATGCGTCCCAAGCCCCCGGTGGGTGCAGCCATGCTGTTGACTACACCGCCAGACACCCCTCTTGTACCTTGGGATCGGTTAGTCTTAGCCAGGAGCTCTTCGGTTTCGCACAGGTCCAGTGTGAGAAAGCACTCCCGGAACTTCTGTAGGTGGCTCAGCACCTGCAGGATGGAATTCATGTAGCAGGTGTTTCCCAGGTTGCGTAAACCTGTGACACCCGGTGTCACTTTCCGCCGTGACACAGCATGGGATGAGTAGTATCGGCGGAACTTCCTAGTGCCACTGGCTTTTCCCAGAGACTTATGGGACAGGCCCAGGATGGGGGTGGTGCGTGAATGTGGGAGGGGACGCTGGGGTGGGGGCGTGCGCTCTGGTGGGTCCCGGAACTTGCGTGGGATGAGGGCGGTGCTGCGGGGCAGCTGGGTGAGCAGGCGGGCACTCTTCCGTGGGGGAACGCTGGTGAGCTCCTCAAGCAGCCTGCGCTTGACCTCCTGCCGCCGCCGTCGCAGCTCTTCCTTCTGACGCTCCACTTCCTGCTCCCGTCGGCTCTGCTCTGCCCGCTGCCGTCCCAGCCAGGTTCGTAGGGCTTTCCCCAAAAGAGCTTGCCTCCGGTGCCACAGGGCCGTCTGCATGGATGGCCGAGGGCCACTGCAGTCCCTCACACCCTCTGCTGCCTTCAGGGGCGAGTCACCAGCCGAGGTCAGAGAACGCATGGAGCGCCGGCCAGGGCTTCGCACTGTGGACAGCGCCCCCCTCAGGAGCTTAAGGTCCCCCTCAGCATTGTCATTCAGCACGTAGTCCCCACAGGCATAGCAGAATACATCCAGCTCCCGCACCTCCATGGCCAGTGGGTGGTGGGACTCCTGGAAGTGCTTGAGGGTATGCTCCTCCATGTAGCGGCCACAGGCCACATGCGAGCACTTGAGGCAGGCCCACACCGACTCGGTGGTGGAGCAGTCCACGCAGCGCCACTTCTGCGGGTTGAGGATGGAGTGATCCTGCGCCAGGCGGAGGCGCACCACATGCTTACATCGATCCATCACTCAGCATGCACATGTGCTCTTGATCAGGATGTGTGCCCCAACACAGGGCAAAGGCTCATGCTGTAGGAGAGTGTGGGTTATTAACTCTCGAACAGTAGCACCAGCATTTGAGGTAAAGTATAATAACTTTACATCATTACTGTGATGACTACCAATCAAGAAGTTGTGCTTTTATGGAAAAACTAAGTTTTTGGCAATTAATTACAGTACCATAACCATAACTATATTAGTGCAATGCTTCACCTAAAACCAAAAACAAATGGTGCAGACTGCCTATAACATTTTACAGTCTATAATTCTATCCAATAACTCCATATAGGATGTAGAAGGATAACACTTACAGAAAGAGTAATTCCATGTGCGGAAATAAAGACAAAGAATATCTGTTGGTCATGGCTATGCCACGCGAGAGCTGTCGGACTTACAGTGGAAACAGCCTTGGGTATGCTTTAGCTCCTGTGAAAAACGTCAACATTGCAACTTCTATTAGCATCTGCTGCGACACTCAGATCCATCCAGTCGTTCAATGAAAACGTTTATACTGCAGCACAAAAGGAAACAGAACGCAAGCCAGATTACGAGAGGTAAAGAGAAAATTTGTACAGTCTGCGAAGACATTGTACAGTCTTCCAGACGTTGTAAACAAAAGAATTACCTGTCCCAAGCTAACCCCTGAAATGAAATGCACGTGTCCAGACCTGAGGAGGCTCAAGCCTCAGAAACTCTAAATCAGTTCAAGTTTCTCACGCCTCGGTCCTGCACAGATATATCTAGTTAATTTCAAAGCAAATGCGAACCGAAGATTACATGTAGAGGGTGGAAATGGTTGCTGTATATAAACAGTTAGCGAATAAATCACCATTAACATCAACCACATTGACTTTCTCAAAGAAAATATTAAAAATTCTTCAGTGAACGCCTTTACTGCCTCTTAGCTTACACTTGGGTTACTTTGAAGAAATCCACAAAAGCAGCCAATAGAATATCCGGGGTTTCGTTGATGTTTTTAACAACCCAGTTATCTGTAATCGGTTATATATTGTATTGATTGATAAATATTTTGCAATCTCGCCACAATAAACTGCTTGAAGTACACGCACACATTTGCCAAGCCCCATTATGTGTACTGTTTATAATGTGCATTTCGCTAGCTGGATGTGAAGTACATGGCTAGTGAACGGCATATCTGCACACTGCAGAAAAAAATAATCATCCCTAGCCAGCAAAGTTAGCTAGACCTGCACTTAGCGAGCGAACTAATGTTCTGTAACCACATGAATGCCTTGTTAGTATGGGACAGCCAACTAGATACATGTAACTTTCTAGCTAGTTGTTCATAAATAACCACATCATTGACCACGACAGAAAACTCTTGAAAGACACAAAGTTAGATAGCTCATACTGACTAGCACGCCTGATACAAGCAACAGGGAGGCAGATGGCTTGCTAATGTTACGTAGAGACATGAGCGTTAGCTAGCTAGTACAGCCAGCTAGCTTGTAAGGTGGCTTGCCAGCTAATAAGCAATGGTTATCGAATTTTAAATGAGCCATTGTTGAAAACTGATTTATGTCTGACAAGCAAACGAAGCGCTATCTAGATAACAACATACCTTATATCTGGGGAAAACAACTTTTAAATCACCGTCTTGGTGACTACCGGCGCGTTTAGGATCTGGTTAGCTATCTGGCTAGCCGGTAAGATAGTAATCGAAGTGCCTGCTCTCGCTAGCTAGTTTACTCAGCTAGCTAGATAGCGAGGCAGCGAACTAGCCACGAGAGTTTTTATTGAATTGGCTTCCATAACCTGGCCTGTAGACTTTTGGAAAACATTTGTAACTAACATAAATAAATCTGTATTCCGCATTTGACAACAGCTTCATTTATTAGGGAATTGTTTAGCTTTCTATCAGACAATGCAGAAGATATCAATAGCTAGCTGGCTAGCTACTTACCAGAACAAAGACCACTCTCTCAGACCGTGGCTAAACTCTTCCCCGACACACACACTCACCAACTTCTAGTCGGCGACAACACGCTGGCAGAACCCGTAACCAGGCGATCGCCAAAAAACAATAACGTTACAACAAAAATATAATTTAAGGAATCAACTTTCATGATAATCTCTGAACAAAACAACAGGAGGTCAACCCAGATTAAAGTCACAGATTCTTAAAGAAAAAACCATTAACTTTAAGAGGTTACAAACTCATCACTATTAACATGAAAAACGTTGCCCAAATCTAGGTTACCACTACATCCTATTTCTAATAAGAAACATAATTGTAGTTTTATTTATTTTTATAGTGTAAAGCTTTTATTTACCGCCATCATCTACACGCGCGAGCTGTCACCGACCTCGAGACAACCGAACTATTTGAGGCTTAAAACCAAGTCGCTGTGATTGGATTGAAAGTGATCAATCTTCCGGCATGCTTTGGATCCCATTGGTACACACAATGTCGATCATTCCGTTGAGTATTAGAAGGGTTTATAATTTAAGTCAATATTTAATAAGCACTGATTTCAGCGGTGACATTTTGATTTTTTATTCTTGCAACAAGATCAGGGATAATTTAAGAAATGTTCTGTCCTGAACGATCTATGGGTAATGAGGTGGGGACCTTACGACTAGATAAGCGGAGTACACCTACAAATTGATATGGAATGAAAGCGCTATTGAAAAGCTTCTGCTTCGTTCAGTAGTAAAAATTTTGCATGGAAACGTATTACTGTTATTAGAAGCTAAACTCGGCTCCCAGGCCAGCAGGCCGGGCAGACCTAGTACCCGGTGGAGAACAAACACCTCGCTTGTGATTGGTTGTGTATTTGATGACGACATTGAAGTGATCCGCCCACACATCTGCCGCGTCTTAGCCAGGCAATCAGGGAAGTTAACATGTAGCGAGAAGTTGTGATTTTTTATTGTTATGAAAACCTGTTGTTTATAAATATGAAATCTTTCAGTTATAATTTGACAGCCGTCTTTATCCAGGGCAGTATGCAGTCAATTTGAAAACAGACACCGGAAAAGGCAATTAATGAACCAGTGGCATGACGCTGAACTAGCCGGACATGGCTTCAGCTCAGGATCAGATGTATCTGTAAACCCAGATAGCTGCCAGCTTTTAGTGTTGTGTAAGTATGGGGTTCATTCGTCAACCCATAACATGTCAGAAAGTATGTCTTTCATCCCAATAACACTTTTTGTTTATTAAAAGCAATTGTTTTTCAATGTATGAAATCCATCTCATATAACAAATGTACAGGGGCTGATTGAGGTGTCTATAAGTGTAGTAGCCAACAGGTGTTTTTCATGTTTCTACCTATCCAGTAAATATTAAGCTGATTAGAACTGCCTTTAAAAGTAAGCCTTTTTAAACTGATAAGAGTCTGTTTTCATACTCTTTGCAAGTAACAAGTTCATTTCACCTTTTTGAGATTTGATGGGACAGGCCAGTCACTTGCATGTTTGACAAGCAGAGATGGGGTGCTACATTAAATAAGATACTTAAATATTTTTGCTTCACCTATTGCAGTCAAGAGATAACAGTTCATCTCAAGACCAACCAGTGATTCCTTTCTTTCCTTCAACAGCTGACCCATCAAGAGCATACCATTACTATTGTAAGCATTAAAGCACTTTTTGATATCACAAATGGAATCCTACTCCAATGTGATTTGCTGTTCAAGAAATGCATAAAATCAATACATTCGCCAAGAATATCATGATGAATCTCATCTATCTTTTTGATTCACTACCTCTCACCTACTTGTAATTCAACTAATTTGTCTTCTAATGCAATGTGTATTACAGCCACTGAAACATGGTCCTGCGATTACAACTATGGGAATTTACCATTAAAAAAGACAAAAATTGCCATTCTGTTTAAGATTATTTCTCTCATTATGATGCCAAATATAATGAGTTTCCCTGTAAAATTCTTGTTTTACAGACCTTCATCATTTTGACCCCCTCACAGTGCATTCCTACAAAGATCTGGTTTCTAATGGAGGTACATTATTTCTTGCATTTCATCAATCACAGTTGACTGAAAACAAGACATGAATATGATGGCTGTCACTGTTCAATAGTTCGTTAATTTGGACAATGTTAAGTCAATATCTAATTTATCAACAGGGAATCACTGATTAGTGATCCCCTGTCAATAGTTCCCTGATCACTAATTAAAAAAAGGAAAGCAATGGGGTCAAAAAGTGTGATTTAAAAATATTTTTATTAGAAATTTGTCAATATTGGTTTAGGGACATCATTATTTCAAATCAGTACTTGTTGACAACCAAAGCACTCTACAGTAATGGGTATTTTCTAATGTGAACTTTCAATACACAAACTATAATACAAAAACAAAATACAAAAATAGATCGAGTACAACAAGGACTGAGACAAATCTCCCAATGTCTGACTCCAGAGTTAAAAAAAATATATAAAATGTATGGCATTAAGTATTTTACATGTCCTTTCTGATTCTGCTACATCCAGTCACTCAAACTAGTTTTTTTAAGTAGTTCATAAAATATCTGTGTTATGGAAAAATTGATGAGGTTTAGCACTTCCCTTACATTAGAAGGTGAACATGCCCATATTCCACGTCTTGAGGTGGCGTCAGCACTTTTTCTCCCCTGGTCCTGTTTCCCCCTTAGTCTCTCAGCGTACGCTACTTCCTGGCACTACCTGCTGCTTCCGGACCTTGCTGAACAGCTCCAGGTACTGAATCATGGTGTCAGTGGAGTCCACAGGTGCATAGAGGCCTTCAGGCTTGGTGGTGAAGATGGAGGGCAGTTCAGGGATGTTTGGACCCAGAAAACTGTGCATGAACTCTTTCATCAGGTTCCAGCAGTCACCAGGCACCACACAAGCACAGTACTCCACCTGCAGACGTTTTATCACAAGGAGTGTTGCTACAAGTAGAGGAACGGTCTCCCATGTTAAGACAAATTGTAAGCTATATTACTCAATTAGTCCTCTATTCAAAACTCTGCTCCCCCTTCTGATGCTCATTTCAGTAAGAAACGTGTACAAAAAATACACTATATTGTATTAGTATGATTTAAAAATGTGGTATTTTGCCATTTAATACCATAAGTTGTTTAAAGGGACAGGTGACAACAGAACACAAATGGACTGTCAACACAGCTATATCTTTTCACTTTCACTTTTTAAAATGCACCCTGTAAACCCTCAGACTAAGCACATGCTTTTGGCCTCCAGTCCTCTGCACTATGCAGTCCACCACCTGAGCTGTACAATTCATACATAGGAGATTAAGTGGTCATGTCTACCTGATGTTGGCAGATCACTACAGATGGACTGCAGAGTATTCTTACACAGTGAGACATTGTTCCCAGAGGGGTGACTTGGTTGAACACACCGAATGGAAGGCCAAATGAAATAGTGTGCTTAGTGTACGTTAGCTATATTATTAAATGATTAATAATCCAGACTTTTCATGCTCATGGAGCTCCACAAACACTCCAACCCTACCGCATCTTCTTCCTTCACTTACCTCTACAGAGATGCCCCTTGCACTTGAGCTCATGGTAACAGTGCCGACTTTTATTAGGAAATCACAGTACTGGTATCGGGCACCACGGCTCTCCACCTTGTGCCCTTTGGCATTCTGAAAGTGGCTCTTCAGTTTCACCATCAGAACATCGAAGTTGGCATCAGCTGTCAGATAAGGTCCTCCCTCAAACAGGGCTAAACAACTCAGGGGTGTCTCCGTATTGTGCATTACATATAGGAATTTGGGTGGCTGACCTGTTGGGATATGAGAGAGGTCATAGGAAAGTGAATTAAGCATTTAGGCCTAAACTTTCTACAACATTTCAAAATTTCTCCCTATATGCAAAATGTTAAAGACAAAACTTTTGGTGTCAAAGGCTGCATTCACTGATGTGCACAGATACTTGCTTGGACAGGTGTGGGATTATGACATCTAAAATATTTTCAATGGTTTTTGTTTGCATTGTGAAGACTAAACCCAGAGTAGCAATCCATGTGGTTGAACAAAGCAATTCTAGGGAATAACTTTGTTTGCACTGGATACCTCCAAAAAGATGTTTATTTTTTTAACAAGTTTTTTGAACACTTAATGACTTTTCCAGAAATACTTGTACTTAGTTCTAATTAAAATGACATATCAAACGCTTATTGTAAGATGAACTTATCATTTTTCCTTCACCACTAGCGGTGCCTTATATCTTACAGAAAAAACGATTAACAAAGGTTCTTCCTGATATCATAATCTGTCAGAAATACTATAATACTAGTTTAACTTTTTGTTTTACATTTACACATTGTCACATCCAAAAAAATCATTTAGGCTTGCCAGATCTTGGAGCCAACTGTTGACAAAACTACTAGCATCTGCTGTTTCTCCAAACAAGAAGTGAATAAAATTCAAGAGGCCTTGCATTTCTCAAAAGTTGCATTCAGGTTATGCACATTTACTCTGTAAGCAATCACACTGCATTAGTTGCACTTGTTTGAACGAAAAACACTGGTTAATATAACTAGGTAGTTTTTCAAAAAAAAATGTCATCACAATATTTATTTTATTTTAACCAGTTCATATAAAATGAAATACCTAAATATTTTAACAACTGACAATATGACAGAGCTTGCAATTTTATACAAATGAGCTTAATTTGCCTCAAAATAGAAATTCAGCCAACCATATGTTAAATGTAGGAAAACACAGGTTTGGATGCACAAGAAGATAATGTTGGTGACAATTATATGGATGATATGGTTCTGAATTCCCCATACCACTGATGTTGCCGGCAGCGTGGTATGTCTCACAATCCACACAGAAGTTGCCCTGCTTCACTGCACCCAGTTGTTCTAGTTTCCTGTGCAGCATATCCACAGTCTGCTGCACACTCTTCCCTTCAGCAACAGGGACCTGACACACACTTTGGGGGTTGGTGGTAATTGTTGTGAAAGTGGAAGAGAGTTAAGGGAGAATATTTTTAGTCTCATAATTTCATGAAGCTGTGTAAAACTAAACACACTGCAGTGCTTCTTGAGGCAAATCAAAAAAAAAAAAAAAAAAACAGAGTACAGACAGGGTCATGGGTTTCCCCATATTATACCTTGTGCTTTCAGTTAGTACTGTGTTGGGAAAATCACACACAACTGTATCCCCTCCTGATGATCACGGCACCTTTTGATTGTGATCGTTAAATCATGAATGGCTCATGTCAACAGCTATGCTCTGTATACTATATTCACATCAGTGGCCCTTCAAACACGACCTGCTGCTTCAAATGCATCAAACAGGCAGCTGCTACTGAGATGCATTGGAATGGACTGGTGGACAAAAAACAAATAACGCATCTTGATACATTCGGTATTACTAACACTGTCATACATATGAGCGTGCGTGCTTTCATACCTACGCATCTGTGCAGTTATTGCCCTGTACTGCTGTCTTTGGAAAAAAAAGATAAAAAAATAATAATTATAATAAATAAACAAATAAAGCAAAAACAGGATAGATATTTATCAGATAAGACGATGAAAGCAATGACTAGTTCATGGAGTAGCTAATAAGTGATGTACTTCTAGCCAGCACTTCTGCTACCAATTTGAGGTAGCTAACATATATTTATGGACCAAAAGTGACTATTAAACATAGAACGGAGTTAAGTATATTGTAAACATTGTACCTTACCAAGTCACCCCCATATTTTCCTTGAGAGAATCACGATGATGTTTCCTGTGTTCTGACCTCAGCTCAGTAAACAAGAGCCCGGTTACTTGCTACAACTTCCTGTGAGGAAAGGGAAGTGAGGTAGTTTATTAGTAAAGCCGATCTCCCGTAGCAAATCAAGAAAAACGCGTTTGTCTATTATAACTGTAAATACAATTATTTTAAGTTATTGTATTTTCTTAAATATATTTTTATATTGTCAAAATGTACTTTATTCACTTATGAAATAAATGTGATCTGATCTCGAGCAGAGTTCAAAGTTGTAGTGTGCACGCAAGCCCTGATTCAGATTCAGCGACGTTGCGGTCATATTAATACTAGTTGTTTTAGAGCAAAACGCCCAAGCTGATTCAGGATCAGTTTTATGATTTCCTGTTTACGCCATCTTTAAAATAAGGGCAAGAGGCAGTGGATTCTCTTCCGACGCACGTGTATGTGAAGTACCCATGTACACTGTCCTGTTAGCTCGCGAGCTATCTGTTTCCTCTGGATTAGTTTCCTAGTGCGGGTTTATTAAACTGGCTGCTTAGTTTTACCACTCCGACCAATTCCTAACCACCTATCGGACAACAGAAATGCCCAAAGTGAAAAAGTCCAGAGGTGGAGGGAAGGAGAAGAGAGCAGTCACGATGCCTCTTGCAGACCAGATGCTGCAGGGGGACGTGGTGAGATCAAGTGGCCGGGTGAAAAGCAGGGATCGCCGGCAAGAGGATGAAGACGAGTACGTGGATGAGCGTTTGTCACGGAAAATCTTGGAGCAAGCGCGGATACAGCAGGAGGAAATTCAGATGGAGTATGGGCTTGGAACGACGGAGACCAAGAAAAAACCTTCGACTGTTTTGGGTGAGCAGAATATGTAGGATCGTACGACAGCTTTGGTAGACATGTGGAAACAGCGCTTTCAGACTTGGTAATTCGCTAATTGCAGTTTGCGAGGGTGATTAAACACGTACATATGAATAATTTACAATAAAAGTCTGTAATTTGTACGTTGAAGTTGATGATGGTAGATAGATAATCGGGATGCTCATACTCCTTTCCTCGGATTTTCGTTTGTAAGGCTTGACTGCGAACAGACAAACTATCCCACAGTAGCCCAAGTACTTTAAAGACAGCTAGAACACCACTTGAGCATCACGAACCAGGGAGGGCCAGGAATATCATCTGTCACTCATCACAATACGATTGCAAATATTATGTATGTAGTTGCACGTGCACATGTGAAAATGGCCTTTTTGAAAACTCATATTAACAATCATATTAGTCAGTACGGATTTATCGTAATCAATAGACTATTTATCCATGAGTATGTATGGACATTTGGATCCAGTAGAAGAAACCAAAAGTCAATACGAGCATGGCATGTTGACGTTGTCATAATAAAGAGAAAATTTCCAATGTTTATCAATTTTCCGGAGCACCCTGGTGATATCAGTGGGTATGCCTGTATAGAGCAGTTTGAATTGTCTGTACAGGAGCTGGGACTGAGGATTTGGATTCTGATGAAGAATGGCCAGCACTTGGCCAGGCAGGAGGTGAAGAGGAGGAAGAGTGTGGGGCTGAAGTGGAAGTGGACCCAGATGATGAGAGGGCAATACAGATGTTCATGAACAAGAACCCTCCACTCAGGTACCAACAGCATTCTCATCATTCAGGAAAATGACCTAGCCTCTTCTATCCTTTTGACATAAGGTGTCAAGAGGTCTTGGGTGTAATTTTTGGGCTCAGTATTCTAACTGATGCTCTTATCCAGAGGGATTTACACATACAATATGTTAAGGCAGCAAACATGTGGAATGTGCATATATGTGCGTATATATGTATATAATATGTGTGTGTAGCTATATAGCGAGAGAGACACACATGCTGTTTTCATTACATTTTGCCAAAATATGTTGTGTAAGATTTCCTCTTCATAACTGTTTGTGCAGAAAATGTTAGTTTTTCAATGGTGGTTAGACATTCTTGGTGGTTTTAGAATTTCTGATGATTGGTGTTTATATTTTTGTGGGTTTTAATAAAATGTAAAGGAAAGAAACAATACATTCTTCAATAATAGTATCAGCTCATAGAGTCCAATGCAGTCTTTGGGGACTGGATCTTTGCTGAAGACCAAACTGAATCCATTCAAGGTGCAATCCATATTTGATGTGTACCTTGCACATAGTACTTTGTTACAAGGACAATTACGGTCAGAAAAAAAAGGACCATTGTCATTTGTAATGCTACTTTCACATTTATTGACCCTACACTGAGTTTTTACAGCGCCAAACTCATGGGCTCTTTATGTCTCGTCAGACGAACCCTCGCCGACATCATAATGGATAAGATAACTGAGAAACAGACAGAGGTGGGAACTGTGATGTCAGAGGTTTCGGGGTGCCCCCTTCCTCAGCTGGATCCCAGAGTAATTGAGGTGTACAAGGGTGTTAATAAGGTACAGTAAAGTTTGAGCTATAATGGATCACTTACCCACAGAATCTTTCCATACACAGAAACTGTACATCAGGAAGCCCCTGCCTTTACCAGAATATGGAGAGAAACTGTCTGACTAATGTACAGATGGGGTTTATTCACAATCAAGTTTTTACTTCTTGGTGATGCTTGAGATAGAATGTGATCCAGTTCTAATTCATCATTATAGCCAGGCATATAGGCTAAGTATGTACAGTACATGAAAAGTAATTTAAGGAACTCTGTAAAAGAATATAAGTGGATGGGGCCTCCAGGTTTTTGACTACTTTTGGCAGATAAACCACCCCCAGTAAGTAAAGATAAATGAATAGCACTATAATAAATTAATAGTAAAAACCACACCAGTTGTCTATCTCTGTGTCCAGGTTCTGTCCAAATACCGTAGTGGAAAACTACCAAAGGCTTTCAAGATCATCCCAGCACTGTCAAATTGGGAACAGATTCTGTATCTGACTGGGCCCGAGACATGGACTGCAGCTGCTATGTACCAGGCCACAAGGTATCTCTCTACGTGGCGTGCGTGTGTGCATGTGTGCATGTGTGCTTGCATTAGCATGTACTGTTGCTACATCCAACATATCTGCCCAGCACATACTGGGTCAAAAGGGGTCCACAGTTTCCATCCACAAAGCAATTTCACTGATACTGCTCTTTTGCTTTGGGTTCTCTTGCTAGTTCACTGATCATTAAGTGTGATCACAATGCTGAAGTGCTAAGTTTAGCTCATTCCTCTTTCATAGAATATTTTCCTCCAACCTGAAGGAGCGCATGGCCCAGCGCTTCTATAACCTGGTTCTGCTTCCACGCATACGGGATGACATTGCAGAGTACAAACGACTCAACTTCCATCTTTACAGTGCTCTAAAGAAAGCACTTTTTAAACCTGGAGCATGGTTTAAAGGTAAGAGAAGGGAAGCTTTTTGTCAGGGATATGAATGTGATGTTTATGGGGGTGCCTTCCTTCTGTGTTTGTCTTGGCATTGAGTAAGAGCATTGCTTTAATGTGCTCTTTCCCGTTCTCAGGTATCCTGATCCCGTTGTGTGAGTCGGGGACCTGCACTCTGAGAGAAGCTATCATCATTGGTAGTATCCTTACCAAGTGCTCCATCCCTGTGCTACACTCCAGGTACTGCCAATGCCGAGGGAGGTGCTGTGGAGTCTTCTCCTCAGGCATCTTATCAAACATTTGTTTAAGTGATACTGCACTCATTTTAACAAGTTTAAGACTTCAGCATTGATCACTACTAAAAAATACTCGTGACCAACACAGCCAACCTCAGTAGTTTTGCATGGTGAAGGTGTGGTTGTTGTTTCAATCAATTTGTTGACTATATTGACTATGATGTTGAAGTTGTCTTTTACAACTGAAACACATCTATGGTGCTACACAAGTTTGTGTAGCATTTTGTGACATTCATGCTTGCTTACAGCCCAACACACTGTTCTTTCTGTAAATGTATAGTCAAACAGCACTGTACTTATTCAATCTATGTTTACTGTTCATACATGACTAATTTTACCTTTGCTCACAGTTTGATGCTAGGGGATTCCTTTTGTACTTCAGCTCATTGCCTCCTGGAACAAGAAGTGTTTCTTGTTCCCTGACAATCAGTTCAGTAATAAGTCAACAGTTGACATGAGGATCTGTAATTTGTTAGCCTCCAGCAGGTGTAACTGCAGAAGAGCATCATTTTTAGTGTTTGTCATATAACCTAATGACATCAACTAGTTGTATAAATTCTGAATGCACTTTATTAAAACACATCTTTCTCTGACCTTGACTCCCCCTACAGTGCTGCCATGCTCAAAATAGCAGAAATGGAGTACAACGGTGCCAACAGCATATTTCTGCGCCTCATGTTGGACAAGAAATATGCCCTACCTTTCCGAGTGCTGGACGCCTTAGTTGCCCACTTTCTGCGTTTCCGCACTGAGAAGCGCACCCTTCCCGTTTTATGGCATCAAAGCCTGCTCACATTGGTACAGCGCTACAAGGCCGATCTCGCCTCCGAACAGAAGACTGCGATGTTGGAGCTCATCAGACTGCAGCCACACCCTCTAATCTCCTCAGAGGTCCGACGGGAGCTGGTTAACTCGGAAGCGCGTGATGAAGAAACCGCCACCCCCATGATGGCTATGGACTGAGTCTTGGGGTAATTTGGAGGGTGGAGGCAAGGGTGAATGCATTCACTTTAACCAGCATAATCTTCCATTTTTCCTCTGCCTTTATCAAAATAAATGGGGAGTTAGGAACTCATGTGTTAGGAACACCTCAAGCCTTTCCCCTTCACTCCTGTGAAAATGAAAGGTTATGTGTTTCAGTTTTCATTTGCTGTGTTAATAGCTGTTGTGTCAGAAAATTAAGGGCGCCTCTGTGTGTATCCGGTAAGGAAGTAATACTCCCCATTCTGGCATTTTTTTTTCTCATGTGGCACAATTGAGTGAGGGGAGCTCGGGGCCTACTTTTAAGTGCCTTATGTTGTTCCATAATGTACAGCCAGAGCGTCCCAGAGTAGTGTGTTGTCAGTGTTCCAGAGTCCAAAAGTAATGATACATGACAAATGTATCTAAAAATAAATTGGGTGATATTTTATATCTACTATTGCATTAAATATTAAGTCCTCTACCAGTGTGAGAAATATTACAGAAACCTGCCGGAACACAAACAAAACACAGTTCAATATGTGGTCTGTTAGACATTTTTGTAGAGTGCTACAAGACCAAGCTCTTTAATAATAATTTCAGTGTAACTAAAAAATCACTATACAAAAATATGAAATGAAGTCCATTATATTTATTTCACCATGTGAAAATAGCATGTGATTAAATTATGTGGAAGTACCTGCCAGGTGTGACAGATTTGTGTTCATGGTCATTGGGGTTTTCTTGGTATGGTGTGTAAAATGTTGACATTAAAAATGTTAAATAGGATTCCCTGACATCCTAAGACATGGTGGTGATTAATCTTCTGTTTCTGATGACAAACATGGACAGGCAAACACACGAGCATAAGGTGGTGAGTGGATATTTAAGGATGTGAGTCGTGTATGCAGTTAACTCCACTGAAGTGATGCACAGATTTGTAATTGATAGCTACCTTTGTGTCTGCTTCAAATGTTTATGCATTGCTGCATTTGATCACAATGTTAAAATGGAGTAAATTCCATAAACAGAGTTTGAATTAGAGAATACCATATACGTTATACCAACTGATGTTTTTACTGAAGCCGGTTCACTATGAAGTAAGAAAGAAATAATTCTAATGAATTGAATATGCAGCGTTGAATAAATTCATTGGAACGGATAGTTCGTCATAGAACGTCATGTAGCGGCCTATATCCACTGGTAAAACACTGAAATTAAAGTTACCAGATCGTAAAGAAAAATAAAGAACGGATCTGTTGTCATCATACATCCCGTCATTGGCACATACCCAATTTCGCCAGTAGAAAGGCTGTGTATTGAAGGGTGTGTCTTGTGAAGCTGAAGGACTCGACACTAGATGGCGGTAGTGACCAACATCTAATTTCTTTGATTATGGAACTTTTTTTATATTCGATCTGCTCATTTACACGCTAAATTAATCGTACGACTTGCCCCCTAGTTTGTGTCGTGAATCGCAACGTATGACCAAAATCTTTTTGGAGATTTTCATCAATATATTGTCTTAAATGGTCATAAAATCTGGAAAACCCATGGCCGATGAAAACGGTTTGTCAGGTGTACTCTAGTTTTCATATCAAATGCTTTCACGTTACATTACGTCTTAAAAACACCATTCATACACGTTAGAATGCGCGGAAACCGGAAATGGATGTGGAACGTTTACCACTCAAAGTCGTCAAGAGGATCGCGCGAGGCCATTGGGGTGGAATTCTGGCCATTTCAAATGACAGATATTAGCAAATTGAACGATCATTAGTCGTTCACAAATAAGATAACAATATCGCATGAATTATTAGACCACTACTCTGCCATGCTATAAGCTATTTGTACATTCCAGTCGCTTAATCTTATGGCATTTGCTGGTGTCATCTTGCATTAATACCAGCCATATTGGTCATTTCAATTCAGTTAACTGTTACTAGCAACGACACTTGGTTGGTTGTACAATTTTCACAAATGGAGCTAATGTGTCATGAAGATACTCGGTTCAAATCAAGCCCAGTAAATGGTCCGACATCTAATTTCTCCCTCGCAATCCGGGCCCGCTGCGATCCAGAACTGACTGAGGATAGCAGGACTTTGAATAATCTTTTGGCCCTGGAGAGGAGACACTGGGCTACGCAATCGTACTTTGGCAAAATTCAGACAGACATCCAACCTTACATGAGGAGGATATTAGCTGTGTGGATGTTGCAGGTAGGAGATACAACTGCACGACAGCTTTGACTTCAGCCTTGCCGAGATTGCTACGTTCCTTAAGCCGCTTTGACTAGGATATCTATCCAACTAAGTAGCCGTACAAAATAGCACGCAGCTAACTTTTAGTGAATTTCCCTCAAACAATTTACAAAAGTATTAAGTCAGTTTGAGTGAAAAGATGATGTATAAGTACTAGTACTTAACAACCAAGTTATGTGTAAGTTATGTACTCAACATCAAAATGTGCTGAGTATCGTCTCTGTTGACGCTCTGTCAGGCCTGTGCTGCGGCTTCAGTTCTTGCTTGTTGCCTTCAGGTAACTCTTCAGCATGTGAAATGCATATTCAATTGGATTCAGATCAGGTGACTGGCTTAGCCAGTCAAGAATTTTCCACTTCGGAAAATTCCTTCTTTGTCCTGTCCTTGTCATGCAGTGGAAGCGCCGTCTTATGGATTGAAGTTGAATTTGACCAGATGTTTGTGTACGCTTCTGAATTCATTCATTCACTGCTACAGCTGCAATGAGCAATTACATCAGAAATGAGCATAAGTAAGCCAGTATCTGTGACAGGCATCCATGCCCAAACATATTACCCACCTCCCCTCACCACTACAACATATTTCACAGCTGAGGTGGTATACCTGTTCCTCCACACACTTTGCATTACTCTGATACAAGTGAACCTCATTTGTTCACATGACCTTTTCCACAAACACATTTAAGGTTCATTAATAGTTCATGTAAGGCACATTAAAATGAATAAAAAACATTGTAACACAAAAAGATGGGAAAATATTAAGTAAATACATTTAAACCATGCATAGTGAATAACCACTGGTAAATGGAAGCAGGTTTACCAATACATGAACCCCACAGAACATCAGATAATTCAATTAAACATCAGGTCTAAACTTCAGAGTGCTCACTGAACTGACCACTCAGTTGATTTAACAGCTACAAAGAAAAGAAGAGCCTAAAATAAGTGCATTTGTGGTAGGATGCGTGGAATATGCTGCTCAGCCGGAAGGCTGCGATTTGAAATCCCTTAATTCTGATATACATTTGAGGAAGGCAATTTACTCAGGTATTATGCATCTGTGTAAATGAGTATGTAGAAATAAAGGCAATGCAGTTCACATTAGAAGGCCAAGTTTTTAAGCCATAAAATAAACTCACTATATAAAGGATAGAAAAGCATTTTTAAAGAAATAAACACTTTCATTTTGTATCCCAGTCAGCTAAGTAGTTGAATTCACAAACGTATACAAGACCAGAATATACAACCATTTGTCTGGTCTACAGATTCCTTATTTTATATACATTTTTGGCAGGTTTATATAATTTCATTTGAAGTACACATTAAGTACTATGATAATTCAGGTAATAGGAAAACAATCAGTGTGCACTCCATAAAATGTTTCAATTTTAATGTTTTTGTTTTCTTACATGCTCAGTGACAGAAATTCTCATTTATGGTGAACAAATAAAGTTATACAGCTATGATCGATATGATCAGTGAGTCAATAATACAACCAAACAACATGAATTGGTCAATACAGAAACTTTTAGGGCAGGATTGCAACAATGAAAATCATTTTAAGTTTGATTTTTCCCTGTAATGGCATCTGACAGGTTTGTGAAGAGCAGAAGTGTGAAGAGGAGGTGTTTCCGTTGGCCATTCACTATCTGGATCGTTATTTGGGCCGTTTCTCTGTGCAGAGGACACATTTGCAACTCTTGGGCACTGTCTGCATGTTTCTAGCCTCCAAACTGCGTGAGACAGTTCATCTGACTGCCAGTAAACTCTGCATCTACACAGACAATTCCATCACCGTCTCTGACCTTCTGGTGATTATTTCTGCCGTCTTTTGATAATAATGTAAAATGAAGCCTGTATTTCATACCACCCTTAAAAGAACATTTCAGCATGACATAAATTGAAATGAGAACACATGAAGTAATGGCAAAATTATGTTTGTATGCAGTATATACGCAAAAATATGATGGACTGGTAAGGTCGCTAAATTCAAATGAAATTGGTATATCTGTGTTAGTCGTGTCCAAATTAAAAAAAATAAAGCCATAAGCTGTCTTTGTTGTTCAACACAGTAAGCTGGAATTGACTGTTGGATGGAGTTGCACAGAACTGAAAGATTGGAACTGTACACCTGGAAAAGTGCATGTAATAACTCTGCATACCGTGTGTGTGTGTGTGTGTGTGCACGCACGCACATTTACAGCAATGGGAGTTGGTGGTGGTATCCCGGCTGGACTGGGACTTGGCATCAGTGCTGCCCTCTGACTTTCTGGAGCCTATTTTACAGCGCCTGCCCATCATGCCTTTCAGTCTCCATGTATTGCGTAAACACACATACTCCTATGTTGCTCTGGCAGCCACGGGTAAGTTATTTCTGTTATGATCAATTAGACAGAACAACATCAGCTACGTCTCAGAAAAAGAGCATTTTAGATTCACAGATTTCATAGAATATAGCCCTGCGACTGGGTGTTTGGGTCCCAGCTGCACCATTACTGGCTGTGGCTGGAGGGTCTGCAAGGGTGAATTGGTTTAGTCTGATGTAATCATCCTTTGACAACATGGGTGGTATGTGATCATTGGCAATGTGGAAAGAAGTGGGGGCTTGTCGTCACGTGAATTGGGAAGGGTCACATGCTCACTGCTGCCCCCTTCTGAGCTGGTGGGAGAGTGCTACTGTGACAGAGTTTAGAGTGGAAAAATGGGAGAAAGTGCAAAAAAAGATAGCAATCAGATGTATTGCTTTCATGTTTTTATGTATTCAGTAGTCAGAAATGATGTTGAGTATGTTAAAGTACACTATTGATAATTTTGGTGTGATGGGATTCCAAGGCAACCATGTCCCATTGCAAGGACAGAAACAAAAACACGCAGAGTGTTTTCCATGAGCCCTGCAATTAGTATGATTGTGCTGAAAATGTATGTGGCTAGAACCAGCCAAATGCATGTCTGACCCAGTATGCATTATTTGTTCTGTTACTGTAAGTAAATATGTTTGATCTCTACATTTCAGACAGAACTCATTAGGTAATATAAACCAGATATGAATGCTTATTAAGGTCTTCAAAGACACTATAACATTTCCATCAGTGGTATAGTTATGTGACAGGCTATGTACTAACATCACATAAACTTATTGTCTGTAAGAATATGATGGTAATTTCAGGTTGCCATTTAATTCATCCATCAAGAGCACATGACAAATTGCTGGACCTTGTATTGAATCTACACTAAGGGAAATTTGGAAAATATCTGGAGATGGATTTGTAGTTTTAAAGTGGAAATTTTGCCTACTTAGAATACATTCCACAAATAGTTGCCATCAGTGAGTAATTGTGTGTAAATTAAATAATTTCTGCTTGGATTCAGGTTTGACTGGACTGCTGAGATTTGCCCCTTGAATTTTCTATTTGCAGAGTTGAAGTTTTTGCTGTTCCTGCCCTCCACAATCGCTAGTGCCTGTGTGGTGGCAGCTATTCGCCGACTCAAGATCATAGACGTCCCACTCTCCTGCAGAGAATTATTGGAGCTGCTTGCTGAGATCTTGGCTGCTGATGGGGTGAGACCAGGTTTACGCAGTCGCTGGCTCTGTTCATTTTCAGTTAATTCTGCTGTTTCCCAAGCAGCTCATGCTCATTGCAGTGATGAGCATGTAATTAAGTAAGATGGTACCAATATGCTGTTCAGACAGTCCGCATCTCTGGTCTAGTCAAATGTACCATACATTAATAGTATACATGCAATAATACATAAGTTGTGTGCTTTTCAGCTGGCCACTTTCCTGCTGTCCAGTTAAAAGGAACACATTGTCTTGCTTGTATTTACTTTTCTATTTCCACTGTATCCTGGGGTGTCCTATCCGCTCTGTCCACAGGGTTCCCTCCACTCCTGTTTGGAACAGCTTGAGGTGATGCTGGAGCTGAGCCTCCCCTCCTGCTCCACAGTCGTGGGGGCGTGTCTCCCTGAACCCCAGGGGCTCCACTTCCAGGGCCTTCACCAGTGGACCTGCACCCCAACTGATGTCCAGGATGTCCAGCTCTCCCCACAGGGAAAGTCCCCATCCAGATCAAGAACATCAGAGTGATCTTAATGTGAATGAGAGGCTGACAAGCAGTGAGGCCAGGCAGAAAAGGAAGGGATGACAGGGAAAGGGGCAGAAGCCATAGGTCCTTAGCCACCTCTTAAAACAGGTCACATAGTTGTGACATAGTTCTAGCTGGGTCCATCTGTTTGCATTACAATGGTACTAAAAAAAGAGATTAGGAAAAATTACAAAAACATAACTTTGACAGTTTTAACATGATGATAAAATAAATTATTAAATGAATTGAAGACATGAAAAAATATGTACAGGTTATGTTCTTTTAAATTGCCTGGTTCATAATGGGCAGTGGAAGTGTTCAAATACAACTATCTATGAGGGTTTTTCTTTAAGATTTTCCATTTCAGAGGGAGCAGTTGCTTAGTGCTTTCCAGACTTATTGTATGGGTGTAATACACAGTGGCTTTGGATGATGAGTATAACTTAAATGCAATTTCCATGATGAAATCCTTTATGAGGTTTTTACACATGAGGAAATATCTGTAACACATCAAAACACTCCTGAACTTCTGAGTGCTTGCTCTTCAGTCTTTTGTTCACAGAAAAATTGTACCATTAAAATGCAAATGCTGCTTTTCTTTTTATTCATAAATTGGATTTTTATTTCAGTGAGAATCTCACACAGAATGTTGGAAGCAACATGTGAAGTATAATTGGTTCAATTAATACACTTTTACAACTAGGTAATAATGTTATAGTGATAAAATCAATATAATTGTAACAATAAATTCTTCTCTTCACTAGAGGAACATTGTCGTAACATATTTTCTTGGCATAAGGGTAGAGATTTTAGGGGTATTTGTTTGAGGTATTCTTATGCTTCATTACTCAATCCTGCTGTCATAAATGCAGTTTATGGTCTGTATTGTGGTAGCATATAAACTGTGATGATGAAACATACTTGATTTGTTAATAGATTATACCCACAGTACTCCTGAGAACCATCTTACTAGCTGCTTAGTAATTGCATATGTGGACTGCTGTTTGTATTGACTGTTTGCTGTACTACAGCCCTCTGGGTAAGTCATGGATATTCCTCTAACTGAGACTCCCCTCTCCTGGCTGACAGTATGGTGAGTTATACATAACCCAGCTGTGCTGTAAATTGGCACTGGCATGGTCATTACAAGATTGAATATGTAAGTGCACCAAGTGCAAACAATCGCTTTGTGCAAAATGTAGTACATTATAAAATTTTAAACGGACCAATTCCCCCACAAGCTTTTTGAAATAGAAGATCTATGCTGAGTTGTCCAAAACAAGAACAAAATGGGGGAAGCTGGCACATAATCTTTGGCAAGATCAGCAGGAATAGGTCATGTGTAACTATCATGTTTGTACCTTATTCATGCCAAGGTGCTGGTGTCTCAATCTCATGAAGTTCTTGTACAATTAAGACCATGTAAATTTAAAGTAGGTCAGGAACAAAGTAGGACCCAATTTTCTCTGCTTTTGTTTTCCATATCCAACACTTGCAATAAATTAGGCACTTTAGCAACATGCAAAAAACCTTGACCAGCTGACATTGCATTCAGTTTTAACTGCTGAACAAGTGAAGAAATTTGGTCATTTGGACTACTGTTAGGTGAAAGTAACTGATCTGAATCACAGAAATATATTTTCTTTTTAAACAAGGTATTTTCATTGCATTTAAGGAAATCCTTTTTTTTGTTTTGTTTTAATGTACCCTCAAGACCAAGCTTGTGTGTACAGCCTGTATATATTTGAGTAGTGTGGTTTAATATATTTGAGTAGTGTGGTTTAAATGTAGTGCCACTCTTCATAGGTGACACACTTATGTTCACCCCCCACCTCCACCATCTCCAGCAGAATTTACAGAATCCCATTTGTGCACAAAAATGCACATCAGTGCAAATGAAAGGTGAGGTGTTAATAAGAAATCACTCAAGTTTAAGAATGGGGTTTTTATTTGAGGGAACACCTGCATTCCAGTCAGATGATCAAAGTTGAACTGAATGTGTTGTACTGTTTGGTGATTGGTGTAAACCAAGCTCCACAACTGTACAACACTGAATTTTGAAAAATGTACAAATGAAACATAGACTGCAAACAAAGGCCACTTAAGGCATCACAGAGTGTATAAATAAAAATTCTTAGACCATTCTTAGACAGTAACCAAAACAAACCTTTACACCCTTTCCTTGTAAAGCCATAAAGAAATAAAACCCATAGGTATCAGGCGAGACTGTTTTACACTTGCCATAAAAGCAAAACATTAAATCTGTTCCCTAGGTGACAGATAAAAACAATATTTGGAAACACTCCATTTTCTCATTAATGGACCAATGTCCTGGTAAGCACTGCCTGCTTTACTCTTCTCTCTCTCAAGTGCATATAGGTTATTCACAACTCACATTTGCATCTTTTCCTATTACAAACTTTGTTTTAAAATGCAGACCCTATTTAAGAATGTTATTCACCCAGGAAGGCACTGTCCAACCATCATAACCTGTTGCTGTATGTTTATGCCTGAGGGCCAAATACCTAAAGGTCAGTTTCAAAAGGACCTCTCAATGTTCAGACCAATTGATCATACACTACAATTAAGACCACATCTTGACCTTGTTTATAAATGGCACAATTAATGTAGAAACGTAACGCTGTTGTGTTAACATTTGCATTCAAATACAGTCTTTGGTAAGGATTATGGTTACAGTAGCTCCCGCTCCTAAGAGTGACAAATGTGTCACTTTAAAATCAAACTTCAAAACAAAAAATACAATTAAAAAAAAAAAAAAAAACAATTACAGCAGAACAAATGGACACAAATTCAGTTCAAGTGCCACTGCAGACACATAGCAAATAGTTACCCTCTTAATGAGATCCAATAGTGGTGAATCACTTAGATTTCCCCTTTCCACCATCTAGTTTTTCTTCTGTAGCTTGGAGGGTGTATTTTACACCATCAATCCAAATTCCTCAAAACTGAAGTTGAGATGGGCTTACCTAAAAATATAGCAAAAGCATGTGTTTTTGAACATAAAAGTACTGAGGATGATGTGAAACACAGATTTTCCACTTTCCTTTTTACAGCTGGGATAAATCTACTGATGTTTCAAAAGAAAATGATATTACAAAATTTTATGACTGTATAAAATTGAACTTTGATTTACTTTGCTCAGACTCTGACTTCTGTTACTGCAGGATCTTTTTTCCAAATATGGAATGGTATATTCTGTAACTACTGGATAACAAAAAGAGGGTGAAATTATTTGCCACATCTCAAAAGTGGTAATCGTAGCCCCTTCGGTCTCAAGCCCCATTTATTTTCCCTCCTTTTTGGTACCAATTATGTTAAACTGACAGAAGAACACACCAGTTTCAATAATGGCCTGCCAACTGCTAACCCAATGCCACCTCCCAAACAAGTCTTGTGTTCTCTTAAAACATTCATCAATTCCTTATACCATTCTAAATGTGTGTAGCAAGTAGTAACACTCCACCCTCACACACAGGCATGTCCACGAAGCTCCACAGCCCGCTTGTAAGCTTCAGTCACATTCTCGCAGTCAGTGAGAGAGAAAGCGCTCTCAGCTGTTCCAGTCTGATAGCAGTGCATGTCCCACAAGGTCTGTTGTCGGCCACTCTGCTCCCTGTCCAACGCACTCTCCCTCAACCCCAGCAGGTCATCTGCGGAAACGCAGCCCCGCATTTTGGTGCCTGTGTTTTGCTGGGTGGGCAACGCTGGCCCTCCACGCTCAGGTAGGTCCAACATGTCAAAGGACTCGGACGACAGGATGCTGTCCTCACTGACGGCACCATCTGGCCGAGACCGGTCTCCCCGCTGGATGGTGGATGCCAGCTGGTCCAGGGAACCGAACTCTTGCGGGCAGCCAGTGGAGAACTTGCCATGCCGTTTGAGGATGCCCTTACGGCGTGGGGGGCTGGCGGGCGACATTGAAGCCTGGGGGGTCTGGGCAGAGTCACTGCTTTCAGGTGAGGAGGAGTAGTAGCCAGACTCCCGTTCTGTTGGCTTCTTCAGAATTCCTTTGCGAGGGAGAGAGATGGAGGGTGGGGGTGAAGGAGAAGGAGAAGTGGAAGGTGCAGGAACAGGTTTAACATTCTCAGTCTCGTTGCTTTGAGGCTCATTAAGAGGCTTCTGTTTCAGACTGCCCCTCCTCTTCAAGATGCCCTTAAATGGACGTGCGGATGCTCCATCTTGCATCGTCTGGGAGACATTGTTCTCCTTCCTCGACCTGCGCAGCGAGCGCTGCCGGACCACTTCACCGCCCCCTTGAGGCCGCAGTAAGCAGCGTACTTTGGAGCCGTTCTCGAGCAGCGGCCGTGAGTTCCTGCGCAGCCATCCCGCAATGCTGGCCAGGCCCCCAGTCGCATGCGTTGCTGTCACAGATGGCCGGCTGACCACAGCCTCACTTTCTCCAATCAGAGGGCAGTGGTAGCCCCAGTTCAGCCACCAGTGTCTTGCAATTTCCTCAAGTGTGGCTCGGCGCTCCGGGTTCACCATCAGCATCCAGCGGATCAGCCCACAGGCATCTGCGAGGAGTTCACAGTGATCAGTAAACATACAGACACGGACAACCTTGTAGCCAAGTCATGCATTCCAAAGCATTCAGTGCACCATAATGGCCGACTCACTCAAAAGCCCTTTATCTTTAAGCCTTACAGCCAGCTCACTCATTCTAAAGCATTCCAGCCTTCATCTGACAGTTGACATTCAACAACATACATTAACACTGCTACTGTACATTTGCAATTGCTCAAATGTGTCTTGCAGCCAAAAACATAAGGCAAACTCAACTCCCACATGTGGTGGTATTAATTACCAGAGGGCTTGGTAGGCTTGCGGTATTCGCCTGTGCTGATCTGTCGTATCAAGTTCCGATAGTCCTGGCCATCAAAGGGCATGGCACCATGCACAAGGGTGTAGAGCAGCACACCCAGTGACCAGCTATCCACCTCTGGGCCCTTGTACGGCCGTCCATTCACAATCTCTGGTGATGCATACAGAGGGCTGCCACAGAAAGTCTGCAGGTACTCATCACCTCGGTAGAGGTTTGACAGTCCAAAATCCGCAATCTGAAAAAGTAAATAGCTTGTATTTAAATGTTGTTTATGTCAAGTGCAAAGTTAACAAGCAAATATATACAGTATATCATCTGTAATTTAAGAATTATTTCATACAGGATCAAAGCCTTCTTTTTTACCAATTTAAACCCCAAAGAGGCTAATGTTCTGAATGCTGAATAAATGTTCAGAGCCATGCAATACAGCAAAATGTATACTCATTAATCTCATGTAAAACACGATGCATGCCAAGCTCCAATAAGGACATCTGTATACATCGTAAGGGACAGCTGAGAGGAAAACCACTGACAGTGTCACTTAAGGGAAAAGCAGAGGGTCTGACTTCATTGAGTGCAAGGTAAGGCCTGAAGCGTGGGAATGCTACAAGTGTGCAGACCAAGTGGTGAGAGTCCTTCTCCATCCTCACCTTCACATTCCCTTGTCCATCCAGAAGAATGTTCTCCAGCTTCAGGTCCCTGTGTACTATCCTGTTCTGCAGTGACAAGAGAGAGGCAGTGAGCTTTTGAAGGCTGTTCTTTTCTTCAATACTTCATCATGACCTGGACCTTCCAGAAAGCAGTCCAACTCCACCATACAACAAAGAAATTACAGCTGCTCGGTTGCTATATTTATCAGTTCAAAAAGTTGGTTAGTTTGTTGTATGTTGATTGACTTCATAATCACTGGAAAATGTAACTGCAATGTGAATGTGTTTTGAGTGACTGAAAACATTTGCTTTATTTTCACTGTACTATCTTGAACGGCCTTTTAATTTCCTATGCATGCATAGGAGCTAAAGTGGTCAAATTTAAAATGTTAGAATTTATCAATATGTATGTCTCTACTATATGCAAAGCTTCATGTTTGCCCATGACTACCTATTTTTGCAGCTCTTAAACAGCAGTCTCAACACACTGAGATGAAAAGAAGAGCATTTGCATTACAGGAGACAGTTCTGTGTTCAGGCCATGCCCTATTATTCTGCACCCGAGGAGGGCATGCCTAAAATGCCAGAGGAGCTTAAATTTAGGTTTCTGTCTAGCCCAACTGACAAAAATGCAGGTCAGCCCCATTGTCTGGCCTTTCTGTTACAATCATCCAAGACATTCCATAAAAAACTCAGCACTAATAGCATTACAGATGATCTTGGACAAAGGAAAAAATTTAGTTTTCATTTTCAAGATTACAACCTCCAGTAAAAAGTTTATAGTGATATATTTTTACAAATGTAGATTATCTCTTTACAATAGTGTACATGGAAATTTAATTCCACTGTGTTATTTTCAAACATTGCAAGATTTTACACTCATCTCACCTCCCAATTTTAAATAAAAGAAAATTTATCAAATGGACTTGTAAAGCAAAAACCAGCCGAATGTCTTAATGTGTAATATCTTGTATTTGTATGGTGCTTCTTTTCTGACAGGAAGGAAGTGTGGTATGAAATGTTTTTTAAACCCTAAGAAGTCAACGCACCTTCGATCACACTCCCAAGCAACGTGAATCCATTCCAAATAATAGATAAAGGAACTGCAGTCGCTGCAGAACAGGAGGGCTCATTATGCAAACAGACGGTTGGAAGCCCCCCAGAGAACATGGCACAGATTAAATGAAGATGGCGTGTGAGGATTCACAGAGATCGTTTTGTTCCCACAGTTGCTCATTAGTGTCGCTGTAACCGCTGTTGGCATTCAGCATTGCGAATGTAACCCTGAACCAAATGATCTGTTACGCTGCAGGACATTATTGTCACCATCCATTCAAAACGCTTGATTGACAGTAAATAATTTTGGTTACATAACGAAGGGGTGGGTTGGGCCTGTGCACCCTGGACAAAAAAATGGGGAAGCTGGAAAGCGTGGCTGCCTGGCTCAAGCCAGGACTTTAAAATGCAGTGTGAGTGAGAGCACAGTGTTCAGTACACTGAACAGAACTAGATGTGTGGTTGATTTTATGACCGGGGTCCTTACCCGGTGGCAGTAGTGCACAGCAGACACTATCTGCCGGAAGAAGTGGCGCGCTTCTCGTTCACTCAGCTTCTGCCGCTCACAGATGTAGTCATACAGGTCCCCCTGACTGGCGTATTCCATCACGATCACAATTTTATGCTTGTTCTCAAACACTGGGTGACAGAAATATGGAATGTGAGGGTCAGAAACATATCTCAGTAGCTCTCAACAAATACAAAGCACTCATGGGGGAGTGGCATTGGGAACATGGGACACATGTATCATCCATTTGTACAGAGCAGCTAGAGGGCACTATGTCCCCTGCATGGCATATTCATGCCCCCACAGTAGACCTTTTATAGGGCCCTGTTACTCCTGATTACATAAGCAAAACAGATCATGTAGTTACATAAACCATCATGTACATAAAGATGTATTGTGTCAGCTGCTGTGGCTGTAGTAGAGAATTTGTTTTTTGTTTCATCAGGAGAATTTATACAGCTTATATTATACATTTTCAGAAAGACTTGGCCCATGAGGCAAACCAAAGAATTATAAAGTGAATCCCTTGGATTAAAACTACAGTGATCATGCCTTGTGACTATCTGATTTTTGTGGTGTTCTGAACTTTTTCTTTTGTGTTTTTGTAAAATAATATTGCAGTATCAGGAGCTACTATCAATGTACAACCTATGCAGGGTTTTAAAGCAGTCTTACATCTATTGTACATCAAAACAGATTATATACAATTAAAATAGCCTTTTAAAACCAAGCCCCATTGTTGTACCTTAGGGCAATACCAAAGAAAAATATAATAGAAGGTGTAGCAGTGTGGAACTGACAATGTCCTACAGACTATATATGGAAGAGGTTTTGAACTATGGGTAATTACTGTTTGAATATGTTTTGTCATTTGTCTTTTGTCAAAAAATGCCATGTCATTTCTTACCCCAACAACATTTTTCTAGTCTCCTAGCATCTTATTATGATGTACAGAGATTGAATAGAATATAGCCCCAACTAATGCATAAAAACTGTCTAATAACTCCACATATTGTTTTGAAGCCTTTTTCAGCAAGTGGGATCTGCCCTGAAATAAAACATTTCATACACACTATAAAGTGCTGCATCTATTGTACTGATGTGTACAACTTCAAATGATTACATACAACCAAAATAGCCTTCAAATACCTAACCACATTCTTTGTACCTTAGAGAAACACCAATGTATCATATAATAGAAGGTGTAGCAGACCTTGCTTTGTGGAAGACATTTTTAACTATGGCTAATTGCCTTTTCAAACAATTTCATTTGTCAAGGAAAAATAACATATCTTTTGTTAACCCAACAATATTTTTTTTTCTAGTCTTGTTGCTATTCCATTATGATATGCAAAGATGAACTAGAATGAAGTCCTCACTAATAGATAACAGGATGGAGAGACCATCTTCATAGAATGCATGGCTTAATGCATTACTGTGAACATGCCATGTGACTGAGAACTGCACACACTAAAGATCTCTGAAGTTGTGACAAGTAGAACACTTATTCAGCTGCATGTAACTGCTTGTTTAGTATTTATTTGGGTTTATTTGATTAATTCAGGTTCATTTTTCAAACCAGAATTTAATAAAAATTCACAGCATGTAAAATTATTTTTCTAAATATGTGGATTGATCAAGTAAGAACACAACATGTTTGGGTAAAATTACCCTTTAAAGCCCCCAGAAAATTTCATGTCTCATCTCCCAAGTCATATTTTACTGCAAATTGTCTTTACCTTATAGCCACCCTGCCTACAAAAACAACTCCAAGCGCCTTGGCTTACACTTCCTGTTGCAGTGGAATGTTTCTAATCAGTCAGAGATCTGCAAGAGCAAGCCCTGACGAGCTTTGTTTTGTGGAGTGGATTGACTGAGGAAAGTTGTTGCCCAACTCTACATCCCTTTTCCTCTAAATGGGTGTGGTGATTTGATTCTGGTTTCATACAAAGCAACAAATAAGATTAAAATATAAGAATGGTAAACCAAACTATCCTGAAGCTTATTTTTTACAAATTTTTATTTACCTTTCACCAGGAAGTCTCACGGAGAGTTTAATTGGCAAGAGGCCTGTTTAAACCAATGAGGACTGGTGTCAAAAATTACAACTGCAGGGGGTAATCGGTTTCATTCCAGAAGCTGTTCATCAACACAATCTCTAAGCAGTCATAGTTCTCTTCAGCATAAGAATAACATGATCCCATGGCAAAACCGAATAAACAAATTTACACGCAAAAGTTTTGATAGAAAATACAGGTTATGATATTTGTCAATGTGTGATATCAAGAGCAAGAAATGTAAGAACAAAAGCCGTTGGCAGCTGTCAGACTGGTTTAACACCATGTTCTGTGTTTGCTTTGCATGGTTCCTCTCAGGTTAGCTTTTATAAAACCGGATCCTGGGTGGCTTCCACTCACAAACAGCGTACCATGATGAACCAAACATGTGAATAGATCTGAGACATACCTTCATAGATAGTGATGATGTGAGGGTGGTTGAGAGAGGACATGATTTCAATCTCTCTGCGGATTTGTATCAGGTCCTGTTCATCTTTGATCTTCTCCTTTCTTATTGACTTGATGGCAACCTGTAGAAGATAGAATTTTATAAAGTGTTAACCTTATTGTACATTTAACTTAATTGTTTCATTTAGTTTGGTTCACTACTTTATGTTTGGTTTGTAACAAAACACATACAGTACATATTACCTGGTTTCAACAAGATTCATCTCTTACATTGGTACTACATGTATTGCTAGTGACTCAGTGTAGGTGTTCAAAAATATCTTAAATGTGGCAATGTAAAGGATTATCACTATAATTTGATAACAAAAATGCAAATTCAATTATAAACATTATGTACACCCTTGCAAGAGGGCAAAAGTCATGGTACACAGACAAATTTTGGTAACAATTGCAAGAATCAATGATTCTGTACAGAGAAGAGTTATATTGCCTTTACCAGGTAAGTGGTATGAAAGCAGGCAATTGTCATGAACTAAACCAACCAGAGCACAGATATAACTCACCAGATCACCAGAAATTTGCCAGCATAATATGGCTTTAATGATAACATTAAAAATGGTTAAATATGAAAAGAGAAACTCACTTTAATGCACATTTAGAACAAATTATGGCTGGGCAATACATTAAACCAGATTATGGTTTATCAGAATTCTCTTTGATCATGCCGTGGTATTTTTATACTGTGATACTACTGTATAGATTTACTGCCTCATGTCAGAGTAATGAGCAGCACTTTCACCATTTTCCAATCAAAAGGAGTTATGAAACATTTGAGACCTTACAAATTGAGAACTTTAGCCTTGAATCTTGTCAATAAGCAATGTAGCAAACTGACAAGTTAATTTTTGCAAGTAATTTTAATGCAATACAAATAATGTATGTGGAATGATCTTACACGAGGCAATGAACTTACACTCAGTTATAAATATGTATTACAAATATAGATTCAGTTACCAATACATATTTTAGTCATTACTCTAAACCAGAATCTTAACCATCAACTTATAAATTAGACTAGCATTGGTAAACTATGAGTGAAGCCATTTTGGCCAACAGTTAGGTCTAGATTTTATCATGAATCACATTTATAAATGGGAACTCATTATATAGAGTAATTTCTCATATATGCTTATTTATTCAAGCAAACTGATTACACAATTTATACATGTACCTTTTCCTTTGGAAAAACCGTTTGAAACAGTCATCAAGCATGCTCAAGTGCAGAAGAAATATTTGTATGTGCCTGGTAGGCCAGTAGCTTACAGGCTATGTCTGTGTGCCTGTTTGTGCAATGCATGTGTAACAGATAAAAGCATCTTATGTATCTGACTGTGTGTGTGCATGTGTTTTTGTGTGTGTGTGACTGTGTTTGTGTGTGGGGGGGTGCGTGCACGTGTATGCATGTGCATGTCAAAGTGATTGTCCGAGACCTGTCCAGATTCCTGGAATTCCAGATAGGCCTGTGAGTGCGTCAGCAGCAGTGTACACAGTGGGTGAGAGAGGCAGTGCAGGGGCTGGAGGGGTGATGACTAACAAATAGAGAGTTTAGGCCCTTTTCATCCAATGAGCCTCAGACTACACAGAGAAGCCTTGACACACAGAGGCACAGGCTGATGTCTATACAAACCACATTTATTTAACCTGGACTACACTGAAAGTGCTCATTTAAAGGCAGAAGCTTTGAGTAGCAGTTAAGAATCATGGCAAAGGGAAACCTCAAAAGACTTCTAAGCAATTCCCTTAAATAACGGAATGGCTCAATATTTCAACGTGCTCAATAGTAAAAATCCAATTTAAATTAAAAAGGCTAACAATGGCAGCGTAATTAAATATCTTTCTATTCAAAACCTCCCTCTCTGTGGTACATCCATGCCTTGAAACACTGAGGCTCCCAGCTCTCTTAATATATAGCAATCACAGAGCTTTCTCCAACAGCTCCTTGGTCTGATTTTACTCTTTCACAAAGCAGATCTCTATTCAGTCTTGTTTCTTTCCTTTGTAATTCTGGATAACAAAATTGACAAACGTCTCTTTAGCCTCACTGCCAGTGATTAAGAGGCTGCTTTTACTGTAGGCCATCTTCAGCCTAATTCACAGGCAGCAAACAGATGGTCCTTGGGGATAAAATGTTGTGGTTATCTGCTTCAGCAGCTATTCTTTCATGATCCATTACAGAGAAATGTTACTGTGATAGCTGAAACTCAGTAAACCCCTTGAGTTAATGTGGTGTGAGCACGTGGGAAGCCAAACTTGGAGGTTAGAAAAAAAAACTTCTGCATGTCAAAACCAAATAAAATTAACAAAAGGTGTCTAGCAAATTGCTTTTCTCAAAAAAATAGACAACTACCCAGTCACAACCATTTAGTTTATCTTTACACAAGTCTTAGTAAGAAAAACCAGTCTCACACTGGTTAATAACCAACTCCCAGAAAGGCAGGTTATTTCCCAAAGGCCTTCAGTAGAGTTTCGACAGAACTGTTTACTATGGCTTGTAAAGAAAAAAAAAGTGAGAACATCAAGGTTATCAGGACTGTTTTCTCTTTTTTCACAGCCTCTATTATTAGAAAAACTCTCCATGTGACAGGCAGACTATCTGAATTTCAGGTGGATCCTGCTTAACTCTCCACATGCTCCTATTTGCCCAGCAATCTCACCCTGTATTTTTGCTCAGGGCTTGACAAATGGAAAAACAGCTGCAGTCAAAACATGCTCTACCCAAATTAAGCACTGCCTAAATTATATTTGTGTGCTCACCAAAAATACTGGAAAAACTTGACAATAAGTAAAACTCAAGACCATACTGTTTGAAATGAGTCTAAATTAAATATTATGATTACTTCTTAAATTTATATGACTTGATTGTTAAAATAGTTATCCAACAGAGAACAGCTACCCCTACTTCTGTAATGTCTTGCAGTAATGAAAATAAAAAGCAATGAAATCAAAAATCTTTTGTGATGTACAGGCAAAGATAAGTGAATGTAGCAACTACTACCCCACTGACTTCCATTTAGAGAAGTAAATCCAAATTCATCTCTTACCTTTGCTTATATTTACAAGAGCGTATAATACTATTACTATTACTATAATTTCCTAAATATGAATATTAACCTTGTGGAGAAGATATGATGTGCTTTGATACAGAGTCAGGTCTCAATCACCCTCAGTCTGGTATCACTAGCATTATCAGAAAAAACATGTCTATGGCAGGAGAGATAAAAGAATAGAAATGTTTGCATTGTCATATTCAACAGCATACTCCACCCTCTTAGCCACAGCAAAAACTATCGCTTAAACTTTTTATTAAATTGAAATGAACATTTTCTAAAGCTAGCTTGTGGAATTTTTTCAGAATACAGGAAACAGCTACAATAGAATAGACTGTGCGCAATAAGGCACCTGAGCGGGTAATATTTAAATCTTAAAAAACATTATTACAGTATTTACACATTCATGAAACTCAGCTGCACATATTTTTCAAATACTGTTGAAGCATGTGTGTTTTATATTAATTTAACAGGAATTCCTCATGGAAATCCTTTCCACCTAAAATTCTTTCATCACTGGGTGTTCTTGTGCTCTGGGGGCTCATTCCAGTACCAGTTGCATTATGAAGACATGACAAAATTAATTACATGATTACTTTGCTGTTTGAGAACCAAGGAAAGTTTCAAATCTGATAACTCTTGACAAATACCTGTTTTTTCTCACATTTTTTCCATGCCTAAGGTTTTCATTAAAATGTAACATTGCATTACAACTATGAATAGAGCAAAACATGCTTTAAAGAGCTTTTCATGGGCATGAAAACAAAGTACTGTATATTTGAACAGCACATTTACAATAAAGCATACTAGTTCAAAATATTTCTTTTAAGCCAATGGTATTGATACTATTGTCTTTGTAGTATTTCAGTCCACAGTGAAAGAACAGGAGCTTTAACAGTGAGGTAACCCCTCCCTCCTAAACTCCTGGCTATCGCACACTGGCATTGTCAAAGAGCCTCCTATTGTGTTCTGTAATGCTGGCAGGGGCTATAAGCCAGATCCCTGAAAAAGAGTATAACAACAGTTATTTTCCCCTTTATTAAATGAGTGAGGGTTAACTCTAACATGTTTGTCCTTGGTACACCTTTTAGGAAATGCAAAACGATGCACACTTGTGATTCTTGAATTGATTCTTGTCTTGAATAAAATGAGAAAAGTTCCCATGGCTGGAAAACACTTGATTTAGTTGCTGCATTTACTATCAACTATAAAATACTTTATGTTTGCATATACAAACCTGTTCTACAGGTTTCTGCACATTTAACTTTTCAATGCATACATTTAAAAAGAGTACTCTTATTTCTTTAACTGTTGTTTAAAAGACACAAGCACAGATAATGTCATCTTACTGTGCTGGAAAATCATTATGCTGAAGTGCGTTGCCATCACTGTTGCTCAGCTCTCTCTCTCCCTGTTTGGAATGCCATCCGGCTCAGTGGCATATGAAGAGCAGGTAGTTGTCAAGTCAGAACAACAAAAGCTTTGGAAACAACTTCTCACTGAGACTAAATACAGTGCTAACATCTCCTAATGAGGTTCATCCATGAGAAGTACACTCCATTTTGGCACAGCCTACTCATGTTCTTTGTATAGCCACTTTTTTCTATGAGGGTCATCAGTTTAAACTTTATTCCAACATCTTGTATTGTTTATTCTAACATCTTGTAAAACATTTGGGCTGTATTCTTAGACTGTCCTCTTTACAGTTGACCATCTTTATTCAAACTTAGTCCTGATGCTAGTATTCAATTAAATATGTTTTAGATTGGGAATGCAGTTTTTGGACTTTTGATTCTTCATAATTAAAGCATGTTAAATGACTAACAATACCATTATTTAAAAAAAAAACTGAGATTCTATTTAGAAAGTCCAGTGCCCAAGCTTACAAAAATGTAGTTTCTTTAACATTGTTAATGACTTACTTATTTTCATAGACATAGATCTCCAGTCAAAAGAAAACTCATAAATGTGCTTTTAAATACTGTATCAGCAAAACTATATCATGTCAACAGAACCCTGGATATGCATGAAAATGGGAAAATAGGACTACAAAAAAATATTTCTCAAAACATATTTTGGTATGGCTTTGGAATAATCCTAATAGGTTATCTTTATGAGACTAAGGGCAAATTTAACGGATGGACATGGATTAAGCCTAGACTAAAATACAATTTACATTAATATTTCCACCAGGGACAGTATTTACTGCCAAAAAAGGGACCTGTGGGAGCAGAATCCATTTTTATTCCCTACAAGTTTAAGCTACAACAGTAAATCAGTAATCAGTCAGTCCTGAGTACTTTATATTACTGATACTGAATACTGTCATGATAAGGCACTAATGAGTCTATCATCTCTTTTGTATAGTATGATCTGTCATGAAAGCTTAATATCTTACTTACTGCAATTCACAGAAGCACCTAATGTGTGGTATGTGCAGTCTCCTCTAATATTCCATCTTTGTATTTATACATGTCAAAATTTACAAAAGCCACTACAGGGTGGCTACTTGGATTTTATATCCAATATTTACCAAGACCAGAAATGAAAACTGAATTTAAAATAAGACACCAACGCCTAAACGCATTCTGCTTCAAAACAAAACAACCTGGCTCTCAGCAAATGACTCACACAAGTCAATGAAGTACAACTAAATTCTCTTGTGTCTATTTTCATCCTATGATGTGTTACTATGAGTCACCTTTGATAATCTGTCTGGAATATGGGGTAAGGTTGGTTCCCTGCAGTGTTAAAAAACATGGCAGTATGTAAAGCTGATAAGCACTGGAAGGCTCAGAGCTTCTCCAGAGTGCAGGTGCCAGTACGTTTACTGGGCATTGATCCAGTCCCATTTGTTTTGTTCAGACTGTTGGACTCTCTATCAAATTCCAGAGAGTAGCCTAGATATGGCACCCTGCTACCAGACATTCCCTGAATCTAAGCAGAGACAAAAAAAGAGGCCCCCTTACCAACCTGAAGGAGTAAAAGAAACCTTGTGGGTATATCGGTGTCAAGTACTTTACCCTCAAAACAATAGGAGATGAAAACTAATTCCAGAGCAAATTGGAGCGCTTTTGTACACCAAATACATGGATGTGTGCAGAGGCTACATTTACATGCTGGGCTTTTACAGCCATTATATATATCATGTTGAAATCTACAAGATCATATTGTTAATGTCTGTGTTTTTACGAAAGAATTTACTTCCTTTTGAAAGCTACCTTTCTTAGTCTTTTTGGGAATGACATTTGAGCTTTAATGACTGGTGAAATGGCAAGTTCCCCCTTCGGGGATAATAAAACCCTTCACCAGAAAGGCAGGGTGTCACCTGCCTTTGTCTTCAAAAGGGTCTCATCCCCCAATACAATGGGTTTCTTTTTTGGCCTTTAGAGAAGAAGCTTATCAACATTCTCATGCACATTCCAAGCCCATTTTCACCAGATAGACATTGTTTTGAGGGTTTTGCTCCTTTGTTTGAGAAGTTTAAACCTGGTGTCTGGGCAGGTACGACAAATCAATTGTGTCACTAGAGCCTGTAAGCCAGGAGTGCTCAGACTGTTAAGAGTCCAGGGCTTGCTCTTGCAGAGGCCCCTTCTTATTATTAACAACTTTCATACTTGTATACTCTTCAAAATCAAATAAAGTTCAGATATGAGAATGGTTTTAAATGACAGTGACTACATTGGTTTCGAAAGGCTCACAATTAATGGCAGGCAATGGAGGCTACCAATTGTTCTTTGTACACAATTAAAAGGAATGCATCGTGGTACGTCTAAATTTTCAATTTCAGTTTCAAATGATTTAATGGTATGAACTTCATATGTAAATACTGCCAAAGCATGAAACAAAACGATATCAAGAACTGATTAACCATGAAAATACAAAAATAAAACACTTAAAAAAAACTGGGTCCAAACTGAGAAGAGAGGTGATAGATTTAATCATTATACATCTTTGCTGATTTTTATGGGTAAATCATTATATTTTAAAGGCCCCCTGAAACCAAAAAGGTAGTACACAAACTAATTGACAAATCCACATAATAAAGGGGTCTTCTTAATTTTGCTGGGCTACGGTCTTTACACAGTGCCTTAAGACAAACAATTATAATATGGTGTTAATTGTTTTACCCGGTTAGCACGGTAAGATCGCAATTTGGCTTTCACTGATGACAGCATAATGTGCATGATTACAGTTTCTATTGACAGATTTGCATTCGTGTTCTTGTGCAACTACAATACACAAACGAATAAGAAACCAAAAGTATTGTCTATTTAAGGAAATAATGTAGGCTACTTACCATTCTACCAGATCTTTCAACAGCTTTCTTAACTTTTCCGTAAGTCCCTTTGCCCAACGTTTCAAGAAATTCATATCTGTGTTTGAGGTTGTGTTTGTGATGATGTCTCTTCACCGCTTGCCGTTTCAACGGAGCATGTAAGGAGGAACTACCTACTAAAAGCTCGCTTTCGCTTAATAAAGTTCCCAGATAGTGCGCAGCTACAGACTGTTTGCTGCATTTGAAATCGGTAGCTTCCATAATAAAATACTTGTTTTAGTTCGCGGAAAACAAACGGTAAGTACTACAATACTAATCAGGGAAAAGTAACTCCAGCTTTCTGTTCTTTCGGCCACATCATTCACTCCGTATTCAAAAATGCATCCAGGAACGGAACAACAGGTAAGCCGTCCTCGCATTTGAATGTAGGCTTTGCTCTCAGTCGTGATTCGTTGTGGTTTTCTCTGGGTGTGTTTTTGCGCATGATTGACGCGGATGCCAGAGTTGCCTTGGAGATTACAAACCAATTGGCGCATTTGTATGCCGATTGGTTTTTTAGGTGTTACTGTCTTCAGATATACATACATACATACATACATACATACATACATACATACATACATACATACATACATACATACATACATACATACATACATACAAGATTTTTCTGTTTTGATACACACTGAAGCATGTTTTTCAAATTCTGACTATGCTCTTGGTTAGGAATTATGAGACACTTTGAAATTAACCTTTGGCTTTGCATTTACATTTAGGCATTCATTAGACGCTCTTATCCCGACCAAATCAGGAAATTCAAACCATAGTTAGGCCTACACAAGTCGAAGAGAGATGATACAAAGTTGTCAGTATCAGAAGTGACTGTAATAGTTTATTGCAGCAACATACAACATTTCATTAAGTGCTCTAGTAGGTGTCAGATGAAGTACAGGAGCATAAGTTTGAGTATATACTAAGAGATACATAGAAGCCTTTTGAGTTCCAGGGTGCAGGATGCTGTTGAAGTTGAAACAAATGTGTTTTCAATTTGAGGCAGACGAAAGAGATTCAGTTGTACTAAGCATTTTATGTTTGTTTGTTTTTCATTTCACAAACTTACTTTAGAAAGTATAGCAGTGTATACCATAATTATCAATGCACTGACAGCATTGCACACTGAAAATTGATACTGTGATTAAAAAAACAATTAGCAGTTCTCTATCTGTGAATCCATCTGGAGGCTCTGAACTCACTGGTTCCAGCTCAAAGTGTGCATAGCTTGCTCTCAGGTGTTTCCCAACACTTCAACATTATTATGCTACAATGTCACAATGTTCCCAAACAGGAATGTTACCAAATGGCATAACAGCCATAAAAGAGAGGTCCAAGGTACAGAGAGCAAGGTGCCATGGCAAGTGCACATATTAGATTGTGGCCTATAAAGATCCAGAAGGAAACAAAACCAGAAAAATTCCCCTGAAACCCAATGTGTTGTCTATTTTTTATATTTTGGTACAAGGTTCTGGCTTTATTGAATGCACACTCTCCATCTTCATGTTAACATTTCACAATTGTATGGATATATTTCCAGGAAGTTGTATTTATATTTTAGAAGGTTATATTTAAATATATTTATTCATAACTTCAGCATTTTTATCCACTTGGTTTAGAAAATCCAGATTCAGTCTAAAGACTGCATTTGTTCTCACATGACACACATTGAATACTCAGTACTCACCCAAGTTCATTTGACATGAAATCATGTTGGTCTCTGCACAAATAAACTAGCTATGCAACTCAATAAATAGTAAACACAGAACATAGGTACTATACAGCTGACTTAGTTCTGATATATGACAGAAACATTTGGAGAAACAGTTTTCTGTCTCCCAAATAACAGAAAATATGCAACTGACACGCAGTGAAGAGTCATGATTTATTCCAGGTATAACACTGGCCTGCTGATTGACCATTGGGGGACATAGGGACACATGGGGACAAACACAGAGACACATAGGCACAGAGGCATCTACTGCTAGTAAATGTTAAATTCAGACATTACCAGTGCCAGTCACAGGTAGTACTGGTAATGTCTGCATCTGATGCCAAGCTTTGAGGGCCATCTACACACTGGAAGAATTATTTACCAGGTTGAACCATCCCACAACTTCACTGCACTTTTTTTAAAATAAAATCCTCATTATGCTCTTACAGCTAATGAAAAATGAAATCAGTATTGCAGTGTATGCATTTTTAAAAAATGATATCAGCAAAACCTCTCAAATGAGACATAAAGTGAACGAGCCCTGATCTTACATTTAAGTTACATTGTGTTTGCTAAGTGTTATGTCTTGATAGAGGAGAATAGACTTGCAGCTCAAAACTCATACTACGGAAATGCCCTTTTGGTCAGTTTTGAGAGTATTATTTTATCAACAAAATATTTGCAAAGTTTTAACTTTACAAGGCTTATCCAGACCTTATCCAGACATAGTCAACACAACCCATTTTTATTTTTCCTTATTTAGACTGAAGATTTGATTATGATCGATGCCTTTGTTTATATAAAGATAGCATGAATAGGAACATGTGTATTGAACTGGTCTTAAATTTGGTTTATATGGTCAAGCATTTGAATTATTATCTGTCACTACACAATCACTAAACATTTGAATGAGATTGGGGTAATCAAAACAGGGATCATATGGGCAGTGTAACTCCAAGATTCAGGTTTCAAAATTCTCGCAAGTTTTCTTTCAATCTAGAGAACTGACTGTTCTGTTTGGTTATAATTTAAAACACTCATGTTACTCCCTCTTCTGGTCAGTTTAGGCACTACAACAACTCCCCAAAGAAAATTTCAACTCGCTGATTGATTTGCAAATTCAGAACTTTTAACTTCTGTCTCCAGTCAGCAGATGAGCACTCAGTGGTCACCCAATACGTTGTTTTAAAGAGAATGCATTATTATTTGCTAAATCACTTAAGTCCTAATTTTCTACAAGCGTGTGTTTAGTCTTGCGTCTACACTTCCTGAATTTTAGTCAGTGGTGTGATTCCTTAATCACTCAATCCATCTGTCTGTTGAGAGGTCAAATGAACCTGTAAATAATGTGTATATGTATAAAAAGTAATTGGCACATTTTTTTGCAAAATATGAAAGCATTACTAGTCTGAGAACCGATCTAATTAAATATCCTAAAATAAATAGCATATTTCTTTCCTTCTTAACATGACCCACAAAGGGCAGATCACAGTAAATTGCTAATTTAGGCAGAGCAGTTAACAGCCCTTTAACTTGTGGGTTCACAAATTTATCTCAAGCTAAAATCAAATATGCAGAGGTTGGGATCAGGACTGAATTTGTAAAGTTCAGGATGTCAGCTCTTAGAACGGCAAGTTCTACCTACTGGATGAGACCCAACAAGACATAATCCAAATTCTGTCATGACAGTGTTTGTTTAAGTGTGTATGAGGGCTGAAAGGGATACTGTGATTAATGTTATATGTGGTATGACTCTCTGGACCTCCTTTTTAAAAGCAGTTTCTTACTACTTTGTCATACGCAAACAGATTTAGCTGTTATACCAGGACCAAAGTTTGACATTGAACTGTATAGAACCTCTTTGGCAATCACTATTAGTTTCAGCAGCCCTCCAAGCTATTGGACCCACATTTAGTTTCTCTTGGTGTCAGGACATCCTAATAAATGTCATTCCTTTACCATTGCCAATATCATACATGCAACTGACTCCTTGGTCTCAGTCTTATTCAGACATGCCATTACATTTAAATGGTGCTATTATTATCCATTGTTTTTAGTTAGATTAATTGTTTTCCCTTCTTAATGCAACTGTACACAAAAAGCCCTTTTGAATTAAGACCAGTTTTATACCTGCAGTGTACAAATTAGGCAAAGTTAGGGAAAATTTCTTTTATTTGTCCTGCATTTAAATATGATTTAAATACCATGAAACTGTATATTTTCTTGTGATATTGTGACTAAAATTCTGCTGTAGTAACCCAGTACAGCCACCAGAGAACAGTATGTAGCTAGACTTGAATCTATAATTTGCAAGACACGAATGGACAAAGAGACTAGAATAAAGTCTACATTTGTTTAAGTAAATATAATTTACTGTTAAGATCATACAAAGACACCTATAATAAAATTTAAGATTAGTTTCATAGTATGGAATTGGAAAATATATTTAAACTGATTCCAGCTCTGCTCAGCCACACTCTTGTGAAACATGGCCTCATAAGAGGCATAAAAATACTATTAATACATTAATACTTTGTATATTGATTATGCATGTTGTAGGACGTTATTTTGCACCAAACTCTGTTACCGATCATTTCCCCACTGCACACAAATACCTTTAGTACACAAATGCCTGAATGAACATTTTAATAAAAACCGAACAGTGATCAACAAACAAATCCAAACAAGCTAGCTAAACATGTACATTTAAAGCCCTTATCTCAGAGTATTAACTGAATAGAATACGCTCACTCTGCATGTTATAGAAAATCCTGCTTTGTCAGAGCAGTTTGATTATTCCAATACAGCAAACCAGGCAGAAAACTCTTTCAATGGCAAAGAGCCCAGCCAATGAGATCAGTGCTCAGGGGCCACTCTAGGCTGTGGGCATACGTGCTGTCCACAGTCACAGTAATTTTATGAACAATCTTAGGTTATTTTGAATATACTAAAATAGTGGTGAAATCACTATGTCCCCTCAATGGTCAATCTGTGAACATGTATTACATCAGTTCAATTTAAGTCAATTCATTTGAGCTACTTCTCTTCATATGAAGTCGCATGTTTTTATTTCACTTTCACACTTCCTTTCTATGAATTATTTCAGTAAAAACAATGAGGAAAAAAGACTCCAGAACATTGTCCAGATAGGATTCACATAGGATTGCTAGCTCAAAGCATTCTGATGTAAGAGCAGCATCAGAACCCACCTGCACTGTGATCCAATCACCACCCATTTTATTCACTGAAAATTCGACACAAACTCTAACTATGCACATTCATTTCAGCAGAACACAGCAAATATCAATATTATATATTTAAATGTATAAATACATCCAGTTTCACATTACTTATAATAGAGTATTATGGACACAGAAATATTACTTTCCATACAATTGTTCATATGCTGTGGCAGTGTAAATAATATACATTTTAGTTTTAGTAAGGTTGAACATATAAACATAGAGTATTCAATTTGCCCCCTCAAATTATGTGATTTTACTTTTATAATACAATGATGAATGAAAGGATGAGAATTCACCACAGAAACAGAAAAGTCAGTTTTTACAACCAATCATATTTCAGAAAGAAGAATGGAACTTTTCTAGCTGAGATTTTGCTTATATAACATAACATACAACATTTGTTGTCCCCAGAGAATTTCATAATTTAGTAAATTTGGCTGGCTCTCTGGTCACATAATTCAAACTGATTGATTACAGAATACCTCGGTCCACACAAGAAAAAACAAAAATGTCGCAAGAGCAAATTAAGCTGTCTAAGGAAAACTAGTGTCTGTATATGTATTTGTATACATGTGCAAAATAAGAATCAATGTCAAAAAGCAAAGTAAATAAGTGTAGTTAGCATAAAATGCATGATCATTATTTATGGTTACTAGATAAGAAAAATTAAAGGAAATCAAAAAACTCTACAAACAACTGCTGGGCACTGCAGCAGGAATGGAATAGGTAACAAGAAATAAAAGGTGTCAGATGGAAAATAGCAAACTGAAATAGTGCTGATTTCAGTAAAAGATGATATATATGAGAGTTTGCATGATGTCATGTATGCTGTCACTCACTGAATTGTATAAACGAAGCAAAGGACTTTCCTTAATCCATCTACCCATTTTGGGTCTATTAAGACTCACTCTCTCCTTATCACTCGCTTTGCCACCATCTAGTGGGTAGACAAGGATCACGTTCACCCACTTCAGGTTAAGGTGGGAGTGTGACCAAAGAACACATAATTTTCTGGGGCCATCTCAGCCAGACACAACCAAAAGTAAAGCTATTGAAGTAATCGTTATAAGCTGTAACAAAGCTGGTGAAAGGATTTAACATCTTCTTTCCTTAGTTAAGTAATTGCTTTGAAAAATACAGGAAATGTTTCAAGAATCTTTCTGAAGACCCATCTTATGTCAGTTTGAAGTGTATCATTTTGATTATGATACACTGCACTGCTTTAAATCATAGAAAATTATTGGAATGATGTCAGAACCTGTGAACATAAAATTTCCCAACTCTGCAGTGCACATGAACAGCCACTATATGTGAACTGTTCATGGTACTATAATTTATGGATGGCTAGAACTTGATAATTGTGTTGCTGGAACTGAGAAATGTGTGATAAACGCCCTTTGCTAATATCATGAGCCGAATTATCTTCACAATTCCAGAATGGTTCATCTCTTCAGCTGTAATAAGCAACGCTTATATTCAGAATGTTTCAGTAGCTTATCCAAAGTCTACATAATTGACTGCCTTCTTAAACGCATTATGTATACCTTCGCAGTAGGTTACACTGAAATGGGACAGTCACATTCCCATGAAATAATTACATTAGAGCAATTCAAAACAATCACAACTGCGTTTCTCCTCATCACCGACTACATCCCCCAGAAAGCTATTGGAGCGCAGCGGCCTCCTATCAAATATCCCCTCCCTAACTGTTTGTTCATGTGTGGAAGAGCTTAGCCTTAGCATGTCCATTCGCTGTGCTTGAAGTGGGTAAGCCAACACAGAGGAAACTTTTTCCCGGGATTGGATTGATAGTGTAAAATGTTGATTTGAGAAATTGAATGCAATCTCAACAACTGAAGCTGGTAGGATTTCAAGCTTGGTAGCTTGCTACCTAGCTAACTGTCGCTGTGTTATAACGATAGTTGTTTTGTACGCTAGGTAGGTAGCTATCGCTGCCTGTCTGGATTTCTGTTTCGGAATCCTGACTTCTAGCTAGCTAGCTAGCCATGTAGCTAGCTAGCTAGCTAGTTTATCTGGCTAATTGAACTAAAGTCGACGTTGTTACTGCTTCGGATATGCCTGCCTGTTGGATTTGGATTAAGAGACGGAATACTTCACAAACTAAACCTTACTAATTTACTGCATGAGTACCTGGTGATCTACTTGTCGGAGAGACCGGGATTTTAGTTTGCGCTGCAGTTATAGCGATAGGTCGCTTGCTAGTTGAGGAGTGAAAGAGTTCGACTATGTTTTGCCCCATCGCCGAATGTGATGAGCTGTGAACCCAGTTTTGTTTTCTGTGTTTTTTTCTAAATGGTACCCAGCATGGTGACGCTGTATAGAATTGTTTCCAGACAAGGTGGCACTAGAAAAGGTTAAATTAGGGCCTTAAAATGACATTAGTTTCTTAAACTAGCTGTAGTTGGCCTGGAACACTTGACAGTTCTATGCGAGAAATCTGGTACACAGTTATGTCATCAGGGCGCTTTGAAGATGCCAAGCAAATAGTTTCTAGTTAGATTAGCTTGGTAGTGAACTACTTACCAAGTTAGCTGTATTGTTGGTTAAAAACGTTGTTTTGCCTGTAAGTGGGGCAGGTATAATATTGCTAACTTGCTAATTAGCAGAATAGATTAAAAAAATTTTACTGAATGGAAATAAAGAAACGTTACAGTTCTAATTAAATACCCTCTGCATGGACGTTGAGACCTGAGCACTGACCCTAAATTGGCGATTCACGCCCACACTGGGTTTTCACAAGGTCTCAACAACTGCAAAACACCCTCAATCTAAATTTGTTTTTGTAATAGGCTCATTACTTTGCCATGGAGGGTGTTGGTGGGGGTAACCCACAGAAAGTAACCCCGCTAGCGCGAGAATTGACGAGGATCTTTAACAGTTACAATAGACACTCCATACTGCTGAAAAAGAACTTGAAAGAGACCAACTCGTTTTTCCGGGAGATCAGACAGAACTACAGCAATGCTTGTGCATCTGCCGCCAGCTCGGAGGCCGCTGCCTTGGAAGCAGGTAAGAGCGATGATCGCCTCCCCATTCTCTACCGCACAGAAGGTTAAGTGATCTCACTCTCATCCCTTGAGCTGCTGCAGTCACAATACAAAGTTAATAGAAAAGTATAGTGTAAAATCTTATTATTGCACTAAGGTTATATTATTTGAGCTCAAAACAGGGTCGTGATGAATTAGAAAAACATTGTCCTTCTATGGTCTGCAGCTATTTCGGTCAGAAATGCTCCTTGGGATAAGTTCAATCGCCTCAAAGTTGTTTGGCTGTCTGACAGCATTTAAAAAGGAGCATACGCTTAGAAAGACAGACAATGGATCTTTTATTCGCCAAGGAGAGGAGAAAGAACAAGCCCCATAATACACAACTCTGTACTGTGTTAGCATTAGTAGAATAGCCTATTTTTGTGTAGATAGACGGCCACAGTTGTCGCTTACAGTGACCAACCACTGCAGTTGAGCTGCATCTACGGCAGTTATGGAACAGGTTTGCGCCTTGATCATTGTGAAGTTACCATTAGTATCATGTCATCAGTGCAGTATGCCTGTGGTATAGACCCTGGTATTGTTATAAAGATGCCCCAAACCTCTAGATCTTTAGTTTACCACCCCACCCCACCCCCTTTGCAAAGAAATATTTTCCAACCACTTCTTCAGCTGTAGAAATTGTATTAAATAGGATTTGGTCAAGGAGATTAGGCACAGTAAAGGGACTTTTCTAAAATGGGGGTGGGGGCTTGTGTAAAAATTCAGTTTTAAGACTCAGACAGCCAAGGCAACAGTGTTTCTGAAATACTTGTACCATGAACTACCAATGTTTTAAATCAATCATTTGGATCATCAATTCATTTTTCCTAGCTGCCAGCCAATGATATAGCCATGTGTATGTATCTACCCACAAAGGAGCACTTTCTCATTCCTTTATTAACTCGTGCTGTACCTGCAATGATAAATTGGATTAAAATGCCACTCACAGTTATTGTTGAATTTTAAGTATATGTAGACAATTTGTTGATACATTCTATTGGATTGAGTTTAAGATTTAAGCATGTTTAAAAGTGCATTCATTTTATTAAATACATTTAATGTGCATTGAATTGGGTTATATGAATGTTTCATTTTGCTGGTTTAAAAGGAAGATTTGCATGGTGAATACCCTTATCTGCTTGCTTTCTCCAAATTTAGCTGTATGACAACTGGGATTTTAAGCAGGTCACATTCTGATTACTTAAGGAGATCGGTCCATCACCCATTAATTTAAGGCACGTTTAAGTGAAAAAGGATGATTTGATCGAATATTATAAGAAACCTTTCAGTACCTAATGAGTCCTCATGCACCATACTATTCAGTATTTAAGGACAGGAGTACATTTTATTAGTTAACTTTAACATAATTTGCTTCAGATTACAATTTCTGTTATCACTTAAAACAAGGCAGAATATCAATGGAATGTGTGTTACTTTGGTAACTGACTTTCAAAATTGTCATAGTTCTCTTCCCCCCCGGTGTTTATGGGGCTCTTGCTTATCCTTTCTCATGAACTGTATACGTGCAAGCCCCTGTTGGTCTGCAACCTCGTTAGTCCCGCCCCTGCACCATGAACCATGAAGTCCTTGTTGCAAGAAATCTTTAATTCTCTACTGCCCTTAAAACCGCCAACAATGTGTTGGCCTGTATAATCCCAATCTGAACAAGGAAGTCATGTTTTTTCTCTGTAACATTATATATTGGCCATTAACATGTTGACTTCCAGGTAGTTAATATTTCTGTTCGATCCAGACACAGATGTCAGAAAGGCTATATTGATGCTTCATGCTGTTAAAACTCATTATAACATATTTACGCTGAATATTGTAGTAATGCTTAATCCTGTTAAAACTGCAATTGCAAGATATTTATGTTATCTGTGCTATTATTAATGCTGTGCTGATGAATACTACCCTTGTTCTTGTATACAACTTGGTGCTGTGTTGCCCAGTGTTACCAGTGTGTGTTTGTCAGTCTGCTCATCTCTTTGGGTTAGAAAATGCAAGTAACACTCATTTGTTGCTTAAACCTTAACTCTGTATACCTTGGTCATGCAATATTTTCAAGCCACTGGGTAGCATTCATGTTTTATTCTTTATACAAATAGAACTGTCTGGAACATTTTTCTGAACTTGAGCTTTTGCCATTATCTGGTAGGTCAGTGCTAATCCATAGGTCCTCATTGGAAGAAAGTCTTGAAAAAGTTTGTTTTTCTCTGTTACCATCGTCAGAACCTCAATTCATTAAATATGATTTAATAAGTCGTAGTCACAATAGGTAACTTGGATTTTATTTTGTTGTACGCAAAAAACATTTTCGATAAGTGGTGCAGTACCAGTTTCAACTTATTGCAAACTCCATTCTTGCCTAGATCCATTGATGAAATGCTGAAAGCCAATTCTATATTCATACTGTCTTACATTTTAAATATGGTTTGTCAGTAATAAAATATGCATTTTGTAATATGTATGTATGTGAATATATTGAGTGCATCACATGTAAGTGGTATTTAAAGCATTTAAGATGCACAATAAAGAGTATTCACAAATTTCGGTTTAGTTAATACATGAAATCAGCATCTACTGTAGGTGAGTTCTGTCTGAGGCTGAGGTATTTAGTCTTGCTTTAACAATGTTATTCACAAGTCAATGGGAAACACCACATTCATCAAAAAGACATTGTGTAGGAGTACAGTTTTCTTCATTGAAGTGTTTCAAAGGAGCAGAACAAAAGACCATGCCCAGTCAGAATAAAACATGCCTCACAGACTCATGTGGAGTTAACCAAAAGAAAACACATTTTCTTAATAAATTCAGTTGACTGAGCTCAAATTGTTCATCTAATAAAACTTGTCAATCTAATAAAACTGCATGTGTGTTCTAAGAAGTATGATTTATGTTATGAGTGGCTTGTACTACGTAACTCCCTTTCCTCATTTGTTGCAAGGCGAGATATTGACCACATGGTAACTTCTAATTTTCAAACCTCTTCACGAGAATATTACTAACTTTCTCATGTTTACATTCTTTTCAGCATGGTGAAAAACTTCTTGGGGAAAAAGTTGTTGGGGAAACTGTATTTGAGTTCAGTGTTACCTTGTGCCAGCTATAGTTGTCATACATTTTTCCCACAATGCTTAAAGATGGTGATAATCACATCACATGTTTGAACTATAGAGGTCAGAGGTTAATGGAGGTAAAAACATCATATAATTAAAAAAAATTATAGACACCAGCTTTTGTTCTGTTAAGTAATTTGTGTTTGACTTATGTAATGACTAATGCTGTCCAGAAGCTTTTTTTTCAAGTGGACGTTTTAAGAGTTAACCAAATAGACGGGATGTACAAATTTAAAAAGAGAAGCTTAGCCACACTCTTTACCTGGTTTTAGGGATTCAATTCCTGTTGTACTAAATCTCCCAGTTGTAATTACCTCCCTCATCTCCCTCTCGTGCTCCATCAGTATTCAGTAACCCCGTGTGAAATGGTATATGAGTAGGGCCCACAGAAATAACTGCATAAATAATATGTTTGCACCAAACTCTAGTGACACACATATATCTGTTACCTGCCACATTTGGCCTGGAATATTTTAATGAAGAATACTGACCAAAATCATAGAGTTGTCTTGGCAGATCCAATGGAAATAACAGAAAACTGGAAAAAGGCAAAAATAGCAACCAATCCAAAAACAAAATAAGTGTATTAAATTGTGCATCACCCTTAATGTGTGCTGGATTGGCAAATGACTCAAGTAACACTCATGCCTGAATACAGACCTTAACCATTATTTTCAAATGTTATTGTCCAGACATTTTGCAGTTTTGTACCACCTGCTTGCACTGTGCTCATTTTAGCCAAATTAGGTCCATGTTGCAGTACTACAATAGTGTACTTAATTTGCATCAGTCTGTGAACTTTTCCCTGTGATTCCAACCAACCAGATTTAAATCTAACACTGAGCCTTTCACTTTGAAAAGTTCAATATGACTGAGGAGCATTATGCTTTTCAATTATAAGGTGGTAAAATCCATCTGAGTTTTCGTGTAATTCTTCAATTAATTTCCCATGCTTCCCCTTTCTTAAACCTTTGGTCACACATTAACAAAACAATTAAAGTAGTTCAATATGTCCATCGCTGTTATAACACCAATAGGGCAACTACCAAAATAAAAAATATATAGAGAACAATCTGGGAGCTGTGGGGGGGGGCGTGTGGAGAACAAGAAGCAGAGAGCAGGCAATGGCTGCTCTCTGTTCTTTGTCTGTGTTATATAACAGTCTGCACTGTGACTCAGCAGTGCAGAGGATTATGACCACTTCCTGTTATTAACTTGGGATGAATCACAACTACTGTTTGTCTGGACTAGAGCACAGTTAGACCTTAAGATAATATGCATGATATGGTTTGTAGCTTCTTGAACAGGTTATATTAAGTTACTTCTCAACTAAATGGCTTAATAAGCCCTACAGTTTTTGCAAATGTAACTGTATATGATGTATAAATGTATATTGGCAGATATAAAGATATAATGGCAGGTGCAAACTTGTTCATATGATTTCTGATTCAAAATAGCAATTTTCAGAAAGCACATCATAATTAAAAAGTGAATAGTACCAATGGAAAAAAAACATTCCTTAATATGACAAGGCATTGAATTGCATTTTATGTTGGATTTTGAATGCAGAAACACCTTTATTCTTGCTAGAATATCTTCATTCATTTTCTTGTCACTAGAAATAAAACATAAAAAATGTGGAAACAAATATGCATTTGAAACCTTGGCTGAAATTCTTGAAAAGAAGGATTATGTTGTGCACATTTTCCACAAAAATGAGCAGGTGAAAGTGTGTTATTGTCTAGTCTGTTAGATGGTGGAATGTTACAGCGGTATTTACTTCAAAGAAGTTGAGGTGAATTTATTCATTGACTGTTTAAACAGTCTCAACATATCCTTCACATTCAACAACTTCACTTTCTTCATAGTCCTACTGCAGTGCTGCTTTGAGCTGAAATTAAGATAACATTAAATTATGACAAATTTTTTGAACATAGAGTGAAAAAACATCCACAGATACAGTTAGCGAGTCAATTAGAGGGCTCTTTGATTTATCAAATGAAACACAATTTATAGTGGTAGCTAGCTTGGCAGTTAAATAATTATTGTTATAGAAAGTGTTAGCCCCAAATGAGCTGGGTACAGTTCACTGTCCCTTCCCAAATTTGTAAACTTTAGCAACTTTGTCAAATGCTGCAATATATTGCTTCATCTATCTTGCTGGTTTAATGCGATTATTGTAATATATAAATGCATCCTATGAATGATATGAAATAAAGACACATGAAATAAATATGAAATAAAAAAGTAAACTGACAGTATTTTTACTAAAATGCAAATGGAAAGAAGTGATTGATGTGATTGTTTCAGTTCACCCTATCATTTTTGTGTAAGAGCTCTGGGGATTTCCATCTGACAGTTGGCAAATGCCTCGGCCACAAAAACCTGTGTAATTGCATGATAAACCTGTATAATATTGCATGGTAATGTTGCTGCTGCCTGTTTATTTTTGTTTTTATGGTTTCAGTTTTGTTTGAATCAAGCAGTGCATTTTCTCATTCATACATGAATAACTTCCTCTTCCCTGCCGTTGTCTTCATTCCTCAGGCCAGCTGAGCTGCATCTCCTTCCCCAGGCATGAGGAGGAGTTCCTGCATGCCAGGGTGGGCAGTGCCCCATACATCCTGGTTCTGGGGCAGGACTGTGCTGCCCGCTACCACCTGCTGAACTGCCTCCTGGGTGAGCGGCTGTTGCCCGTTTACGAGGGTGGCGGGGGCTGCGGTGAGGGCGGGGTGCAAGCGGCGCAAGCTATGCTTTACCCACGGACGCCAGACCCGGCTCAGCCTGGCGCTGCCTGGCCAGTACGAGCTGGTCCACCAACTGGCGGCCCACTGCGGCCGCTGGGACACTGTGCCTCGGGAGGACCTGGAGATACACGAGGAGTGCCAGGACCCAGCCCATCGCCTGGCCGAGCTGGAGGTCACGCTGCATCACCCTCTGCTCCAGGTGGGTTGGGTTGGAAATGGTTAATCAGAACAGTAGTTACTATTTTACGAGCGATGTGCAGGATTTTAACACAAAACGAGGTGATGCATGCTGTTTACTTTGAAGTAAAAATGTATTAAAGTGACACTGACCATCATCTAGTGTCAGTTTCCCATGTGAAATTAGCCTGCAATACCTCTGTAGGTTTTCAGATTTGATTTGATCATTTTCAGCTTTGATTTAATCAAATAAATCTATATGACTTTATAGTATAGTTGTAGCCTGCTGAAATTTCCATTGTCTGAGAAAAAGCAATTCCTTAACTTGCACAATCACAGATCGCATTGGATACTGTATGAACAGAGATTGTGGTACGTCACTTGTGGTGATGTTGCTGTAACTTAGCATAATATTCTTGGTGTGCACCTCCCATGATTTGGCTCTGTTGTTGCATGTATAAAACTGATCAGGAAAACACCTTAAGGAGCACTTTGTGTCAGTTGCAACTGCAGAAGGCAGGTCACAACATGGCAGGAGAGGTGTTCAGCTTTCAGTTTGTAGTTTGCTGTTAAAGCAGTTCAGCAGGTGAATTGTATATGTGGGGTTGAGGAATTGTCGGACACAAATGACAGCGGGGCTTCAGAACAGCTTCAGAACAATGGGAAAAGAGGAGGGGATGAAATTGCCAGGGTGTCTGTTTGCTTCTGTATTTTCAAATGCATATTGAGTTAGTTGTGAATAGTGATTTCAGTGCAAATAAACAGATATACAGCAGAAGGTCATTAGGTGTCACATGAAGCAGATGGTGATCCTTTTTGCTAGCAGACAGAGATTTGAATACGCGTTCTACTTTTCCTTTCTCTGTGGCAAGTTCAGAGTGCTTGAGTGTTCCTGAGGGTCTCATGGTTGACGAGTTTGCATTAATGTATTTATCTCAATAATAACATCAATATTTTATTACAGTGCTATACACTTGATTATGGTCCATTTTTCTGGTGGCAATTTCTGGTTTTTCGTATTCTTGTAGCCACATGAGAAAAACACTTAATGGGAGATTATACAATATAGTGCTGTAGTAAGCCTCATGATTCATGTTTTATGGATAGATAAGTAACAGCAAAAGGGTGAGGAATACAGAGTTGAGAGGGTCAAAGTATGTAGTTGTGCCAACTGAATTCTGCCTTCAGAAGAGAAAAACTCAATAAAATCCAAGAGAGTTAAATGGAATAATTATTTTTCCTAGAAAGTTGTTGTAGAGGTATAATCTTTATGAATTGAGTTTGAGTTGGAGCTTCAATGTTTGTAGCCACTTGTGTAAAGTATGATTTCTTTCATATCGTACCTTGAAAATGATCATATCATAATCTTGTGTGTGAATTTCCTTCAAAACATATTGTCAAACTAGTTTATCAGGTTTCCCCTCACAATTGTCTATCCAGTAATATTACCCTTCCATATGCTGCAACAAATGTTTTCACCGCCTACTGAGATAAAAATGAAAATGACTTGAAAAATGTGATGATTGAGGCTCATTTTTATGTTTAGTGGGTTGTTTGAGAAATATTCTTTAAAATTGAATTAAGTATGATTTCATATGAAATACAAGTAAAAGTATTAAATTCTGCTAAAAAGTTAAAACCAGCTAGCCAATGTTAAAACCAGTTTGAAGTTTGAAATGTGATGAAAAGGATGTATGCAGAGCCATTATAAAATGCATTTTATGACGTTCAGACATTGGAAAAATAAAATTTTGGTTGACAGATAATCCCTGATTATGTGAGTTAAATTATCGTACATGAAACCAATACTTTTGCATGCATGGCATCCTACCACAAATCAATGCACTATCTGTCCACAGCTGATACAAAATATCTTTCAGTTGACAAATCTTCAGTATGATTTGAGCTTTACAGCGCAACCTTTTCCACATACAACTTTGAATATTTAACTTTGATACAGGTAGAGTAAGGGTGATGAAATAATTCAGTCAAAATGAATAAAATTGTCCATGACCAGTGTATGAGAATGGGATTTCCATGTCTGAAAATCAAATCAGTTTGAATTAAACCGAATTGTGTACTAACAGTTTTTGCTTATTAACAAGGTTGACAACCAACTGCTCTCCCCTCTTGTTTGAATGAATGTCTCTCCAATGCTCTGATTCTGTAATTGCCACTTCACATCTGGGCTGTTCTGAATGTCCATCTCTAAGGGGTTATGCTCTTGGCTCATTGGTTTGTAGCAGTTAAAAAGTGAGCATGCATGTACTGTAAGGCACACTGCTGTTTTCTAGTTTTAATGCAAGCTAGTCTAAGCTTTACAACTGAAAATAGTGCTTAATATGTGCCACATTAATTGTGCATTGGGGGTTGCATGAATTAAAATAATTTTACTTTATTAATGAAACATTGCACATTGGGTAGTGAGTGTCAAGCCCGTTTCATGATGGCAGAATTCTGGAATGCAGCATAGCCTTGGGATATAGTGCAAACTGGCTAATTCCGTCTGATTCATTAATGGAATGAATCAAGACCTGCACCAGTTGTCCACTGCATTAGACCTGCACAAATTTGGTATGACATGCACATCTGGAGTGAAATACCCCCCCCAATACACACACACACACACACACCCTTAATCCCTGAAACAATGGCGAAGCTCCACTAAGCCCTGCAGAGTGTGGCCCAGGCAGCACAGGACTGCACAGATCTACTTTAGCAGACAGTACGGCCCTTACATAATATAAAAGTCTGGTGCATTTCACATGACCATGGTAAAAATGGGTGGAAAAATGAACTGCCATGATCTGGTTACTATGGTTACATCAGAATCCTGTTCTAAGTGCGCTGGTAACAAAATGGATTACTCCGTGGTTTTCGGCTGAACTCACTCTGTCTGCCAGCTTCTGTCAGTTGTTTAGCTTTGCTGAATACCCTCGGGTGGCTGGAGTCGAATAGAACAGCGATTTGCTTGACCCTTAAATGCACTTTATTGAACTACAACAGAACAACAGGCCTGTGAAGGTGCAATGGCACAAGGGTTAATATGCTACCACTGTGTAACAGTATTCTTAAAACAATTATTAAAACTAATTTTGAGGGTAATTCACACTATTGACAATAAAAAAAAAAAAAAAAGAAGGCAGCATCATTTTTGTTTCAAAATTGTCCAATTTTTAATTATTTGCAAAGGATGGCATAGGAGGATTGGAATTGCATGTTAATGTTTTTGCAATAATCTGATGCAAAACATCAGATTATAGTTATCAATCAATAATCTCGTGGCAATTGAATGCCGTGTCAGTGTTATTGAGAGACAAATGCATTTGTATATGCAATTGAATTGGTCAATATCCTGCAGTTGGCACATGGAAAATGCATCTGAAATCACCTGTGAATTATGTGTATCAGATCTTCCCCTAGACAATTGAGCAACTGGTTGGTTTGTAGATCAGTCGGTTTCCCATGTTGTAAGAGGATGATGGTAGAGATTTCTATGCCATGCAAATCAAAAAGAAAAGCTGTAACCCTCACAAACCCTATATTTATAAAAAAGACAATTGCACTTTATGTAAGACTAAAGTAACAACATCCACCATGTGATATATTGAGGTCTTGTGCCTGTGAGTGATATGACCTATAAAAATTATGGAAAATGATCTCCACACTCAGTCTCATCAAAAACCATGTGCTAGCTCATTCATGCTGCAGATCAAGTTGATGCTGAATTTTTTCATAGCATGTCTGCACGCACACACCATACACACACACATGCACAACAGACTCCGATCAACAAACTGAAAATACAATGAACCTTTTTGTATGTTGTATAGTGATGGCACCCTTCCTGAGTCAGATAACTTTGGCATTAAAAGAATCCTGGCTGGAGTTTTTTTGTGTGTTTAAATTAACGTAGCCTCTGAGTATCACAATGATCTACCAAACAGCGGGCTGTTAGTCCAGCACCGATTCAATCCCAGGTTTTGAAAAGTAAAGTCCTTTTTCCAACTAGATTTTCAATAATTCACTTAGTTTGAAACAAACTGTTATGAACAAAGGTTTTCTAGCAGTCAGTGTTTAAACTTGAAGTTTTTTGGCACCATCATTACGTGAGGCTCTTTGAAACACTTCATTTAATGCAGGCTCTTCATTGTGTAAATTAAGGTCACTGCATACTGTGTAACAGTTCCCCACATGTAGCCCCTGTTTATAAGGAATGTCACAGCTGGTATTTCACAGCTGTTCTCTAAGTATGGCCATGAATTTTTAGAAGTGTAGTGATAGGCTCTGCTGTGCCCCAAAAGAGATGCATGTGACAGGAGCTTACCTGAGGCCTCCCTCTCCGCAGCAAAGGAAACTGGTACACATAGGCACCCTTTAATGTCAGTAATAACCCTCAGGAACTGGTGTGCACTGGGGCCTGCAGCATAGGGTCATGGCCTCAGACCTACAGAGCTGAATCCCCAGCTGGTCTACACCTGGTGAGTGGACTCCCTGTAAGTGTAATGCAGAGGTTCTTAACCTTGGACATTGTGGGTCACAGGGTATGCTGGTTTTCATTATGACTCATCACCACATTGATCAGTTAAAGGGTTTGATTACACATTTAACTCACCTCATCTGGTTTCTTGACTCTGAATTGTTACAAATTTTCAGGTGAAGACAAAAACCAGCTTACCTTGAATGAGTGCAGCGAAGCATGCATCTGGTTTACAGCTCTGCATTACTGAAGGGAATGTATGTCCTCTGATCATAGGCCATCAGCTCCATAATCTCATTTCTCATTTGAAAAATGTTGAAAGCAATTGAATTAATGCCACTTCTGTGAAAGTGTTGTAGAATGGTGGAAGATTTGGGAGGGTTGTAAGATGTAAGGAGGGCTGTGCTGCTCTCATGGTCTTTAAGGTATGATTAATCCTGGAAGGTTTTCTCACTCATAACAAAAACATGTAATACAACAAAATGGACAATCCACTAAATTATAAATGTAGAAGGATAGGTATACAGTCAGATGGTCAGAAGATATGTCAGGGGAGACTTCTTGGCAAAAATGGAAAATTCCATGGTTGGTAATACATGCAGAATTCTGTAACTTTCACTAGACTTATGTATGGGAACCGGTTTGGTGCTCCAGACAGATCCAGTGTTGTCACCAGATATAGCTTTTCAGATTTAACATTCATAGTTAAACAGTAGCTACTTCTGTGTAATAAATGAAATGGTATAAATAGAGTAAGGAAGACATAAATAAAAACAGCATGAATAGTGAAGAGGAAAATGGAAAGAAAATCAATTCTAAAAATTAGCAGAATTCTCATGCTCATTCTAAGCAATGTTTTCCTTTTACTTCTGAGAAGAACACCTGAATCAATTAATAACATACCTAGAGCACTTATCTATGGGAACTGTGCCTGGGTGTCCACATTTCTTATGTGGGGCCACATCAAAAGGGTATAATTGTATGAAGTTTAAATAAGAACAAGCAGTATTTATGGAGAGCAGTTGTTTAATTTGATTTTAGCATTAATTTGGAATGTACCAGAGCGAGTATTTGCAGCGCTGTAGGATGGCGTCCTTTGTAGTGAGCGCTAAATGGGTATAGAGAGCCTCTCTCAGCTCTTTGCTAAATTCACACTGCCTCAGCAAAGCAACACCAGCCCTTTTTTTGGACACTGGGGGGAAGAAAGCAGGAACTTGTTAATTACATTACTGCATGAACAACAAAGTCCCCACCCAGTTCCCATTCAGGTTATGTGTTGATGCCAGGGAGAGCTAAATTGGTTTTACCGTACAGCACAGGCAGATCTCAAGAAATTCCAAGCAGGTTACAACAGCATCAAAACTCGCCATGCACTTGTCCATTGTTTTTCAGTAGAGAAGATTCAAAATACATAGGACACAGCTTTTAGTTCAATAAAAAGCAATTTTAGTGTTAATGCATTAAGATTGTACAAAAAGCTGATCTGGACAAGGGTGTTACTTTGGGTCTTAAGTGTATCGATGAATAGTTGCTACACCTTGACATGAATGTGTTTGGGTGCATGCATATGGATTTGGATTCTTGCACTTAGTTAACACAACTATTTACCCCAGGTCTGATTTTTGATATTTTTGGTATTTTTGAATATCTTTGAATATCTGAATGTTTTCATGCTTCAGACAAAATGTCATTCAACAGCCTGTGCCTCCAGGTGAGAAAGTAATTCTGGTTATGTGAAAATTCTTCTCAGTGAACTGTGGTTTGTGACTTGCTGCTCTATGTCATTCTGATGTAAGAGACAAAGTTCATTTATTTTATTGTCGATGATATGACTCTTACGAAAGAGTGAAAGTAGTCAGTTTTATATAGAGCCAGGCCCAAAATACATGCAGTGGAAATAAAATAGAGAAAGATTTCTATCTTAGAGAAATAACAAAATAGAGAAATAACAAAACTCAATAAGTACTTAAATATAATAAAATAATTTGTAAAAATTGAAGTAGCTTTGATTTATTATGAAAATAGCTCAAATATTCTGCCATTGGATTTTGGTGTCCTAACATTTATCTTACTCTCAGATGTTTGTTTTGTGTTAAAAACACAAGCAGTAGCCATACTTTTCTAATGAAATGTCTCCAGTATCCCACAGCTCTTGTTTCTTGGAGATGGGACTGACTGTCTCCTTTGTGTGTTTGTGAGTCATCTCTCTCTCTTGCTCTCTCTCTCTTTCTGTCTCTCTCTCTCTTCCTCTCTCTCCTCTCTCCCCTCCCTCTGCCCATCCTGCCTCTCTCCTTCCCTCCTGTCTTCTTCCCTTCCCCCCTCTCTCTCTCCTTCTTTCTGTCTAACCCTTCCCTCCCTGTCTTACCATACATGTCTTCTTGTCACTGTTCGTTTCTTCCTTTCACCAACTCTCTTTCAGTTTCTCTTCTTGTTTCAGAGTAACTGCCCTGTTCCACTAGTAGCTAAATTGGTTTTAATTAGATTTTTCCTGACATTGTACTAACACCCATTCTACATGTTTCATAGCCAAGGTTGGTCGTAATTTTTTTAGTATTGTTCGTTAATACTGTCATGCTTTACCCTATTCATTTCCCAATTTCAAATACAGGTTATGATATGCAATTTTTCATGTTTGGAAAATGTTCTTTAAATGTGTTTTATGAATTGAAAAAAGATAAGCCAAATATCTCTGCTTTTTCTGCAGAGTGCTTATACATAGTTATACATGTGCTTCTGCAATACAGTGTGTAATATATCAACTTACCATGAGGAGTGGTCAGAGGGCAGAGGGTTAGAATTAGTTGTATCCAGTTGAATTTTTTTTTCTTTCAGTTGAAACAGTTGCAGGGACCTAAAATGTGAGTAATACTTCAGGTGACTGCAAAAATGGGGTGTTACCATAAATTACGTTTTTGTATGCAACAGTGTTTTTACAGCAGAATATTCTTCTCTGATATTATTATATCAACATAAGTTTCACACAAATGGCAGGCAGCAGCTGTAATATTGTCATCATTTCTAGTTATTTGGACAGTGGTTGCCCATGGTGAGTGGGTTGCCTTCCCCTCAGCCTTTGCTGGAACTCATGTTTGCCCTATTTGTGCCATAGTGGCTGTTTACTCTTTCCCCCAGGGACTACATGTTTGCTGTGTTTTTATTATGCCCTGCTTTCTGAATCACACACTAAGTTGGCCAGCAGGTCCGGAGGAAATATGATGTAGTTACATTTGAACATGAATCAGCCATTCCTTTGCAATTATTTGTGCATTCTTGTCTGTGTTTGATTTGTCACTCCTTATGGCACACATGGAAGCACTTCGGGGGTAAGGTTCTTCACCAGAGTTTTCCTTGATCACTTCAGTTGTACTGTACTTCCATTCAAAAATAATATTGCAAACGATATTTTATGCTGTGTGATGTCAGCCATAGGGATATTGAATACACTGTTATGTTAATTAAACATTGTTTTTCTATCAGGTGTTTGTAAGGAAGTCTGGTTTGAATTTTTTCACATTGGCCCCAACAGAAGTTTAAGATCAGCGGGATTCATTCAGAAGTCAGAAAAGGGTGCTCAGAAACCTATGGTGCACCACAACTAGGCAGCAGAAAATACATTACTGTAGAGCGTAAATCAAAAGCCAGTCACAGGTAGTTTTGTCTTATGCCAGATATGCTTTAAAACTGTATTTAAAATTTTTAAGAAACAGGTGCTTTTTAAAATTTTAAAAGCATCATTTTGACAGAATGTTGTCTTTGTGGGGAAAAAGGCTGTACATTCTGTTTGTGAAGGTGAAAAATGGAACTTCCTGCACATTATTTTTACCTGATCTTCACACCTCAGTTTGGAGCACTGCTTTGTTTCTCTTTCTGTATTTGGGGTGGTAGTTCTTATCAGCCTGAGTTGTTGCCTGCATACTAGTGAATTGCACCAGGGCATTGATACCATTTCTTGAGTAGCTGCCAGGGTCAGGTGCTTTTCAGATTCTGTCGTGCTGGATCTGACATCATGAAATAGCAGTAGGCATCCTGAGAGGTCATAGACTTATTGCGTTATGACAGACAGTAAGTGGTCTTCTTTGGCCTTATGAGCAATGCTTTTAAAAATAATTGTCCTTCAATATTATGCTTGGTGGGTTGATGACATTTGATTGGTCCCCTTCTTTGGTCTCTTATCTGCCCTTTCATTTTTCGACAACTGAGTTTGCCTCAGGCCAGCTAGAGTGACTCGTTATGTTACACATACTGCAGCATAAGTGCAGACTCTGAATGAATTCAGTGGGAAAGTGTTTCTTTTCATTTGAAAAATGGAAAGTTTCATTTAAATTTTAGAACTTTAGGGGGATGATTTTCCTGCACAGCTTATCCTCAAAGTACTTCAGAGGTCACACACTATTTGGAAAACTGAAGACGGATCAAGTGCACATGTAAATCCAGTCCAGCTGAATAAATAAGAGCAGCCTCACAGTACACTGTATGTTAAGAGATGTGTAATATTCTTTTGTTTGCTAGCTTATAAAGTGGTTAATTTAGTGCATTTTTGAAGATGAGTCTGTATCATGTCATAGATGTAGAAATGTGAACTGTATTCTCATGTCCACCAAATACTAAGACCAAGTAGATTTATTTTGTGTTGATAAATATGCATTGATTTGCACCTTGCTAAGCATCCTTGCCAAACTTTAGCATCTATGCATCTATATGTTTCTGCTTTCAGTCAAAATCAGGAGTTATGTGTATTAACATAACTTAGTCTTTTTTTAAATGATTACACTAATTGATACTGCTTTTGTTCCAAAAAAATACTTGAATTCCTTTTGATACTCTGTGCATTTGCTCCCCCACCCAAAGGAGGCAAAGATCATGGTGGTGCCATGCCCCAGTGTTCAGCCCATAGAGGAGGCCCTGGAGGACTGCCTGCGCAACGTGGTACCCATCCTGCTTTATGCCGTCAACCAGGACCAGCTGACCCCCACGCAGGTGGCTGAGCTCCAGCAGGTGCGGGAGTCCCTGCCCTTCCCCATCTGCTTTGTCCGGATGCCCAGCGAGCCCGCCCCGGAGGGCGAGCGGGGGGCAGAGAAGCCCAGGGAAAGGGACCGGAGCGCCCTTCAGAAGCAGCTGCTCTCCCTGGGTTTCCTCAACAGCTCAGCGGGGAACTGCTCCTGCGGTGCCCCCTCACAGGCCTCCCACCTGGCCACCAAACCACAGAGCACTCTGGGAGAGAGCTTTGAACGCCTCCACCGGCTGCTTGTGCCCTTCGCACGGCATGTCCTGCAAAACTTGCAGGTGGAGGCTGCCAACCTACTCAACGCCGTGCACTGCCGCTGCCTGGACCTCTTCATCAACCAGGTAAGGTTCTCAGTTATACTGGTGCTGTCGCACAAACAGGTTTTCACTCAGCAAGTTGCGAGTACGTATTTTGGGATGAAGCACATGCAGGAATATTGTATATGCTCAAGGGTTATCGAGCTCCAGGATGAAGAGCCCCACAGTTGTTGAATAGTATGCAGTTTACATTAAATATTTTTCATGATTTATTGATTATGAGGGACATAGTAACAGCAGCTTGGAGGTGTTGCTTTGCATCTTGGTGGACTGTGTTGCCCTAGACAATATTCCCATGTGTGTTTTCAGATCTGTGTGTTGATTTTTCACCTGCAATGAAATATAAGAGTTGAGATTTAGAGGAATTGTGAGGTTGGGCTGTTTTTGGTGTATATATATACTTGCACTGGAGGGGCCATGCTATAGTCATACCACTTAAACTCGCCTAATGTGACTACACCCTAATCTAAGCTGGTTGACAGCCCAAAAGCATTACCTTCAGACTTTGGAAGGTTTGTGGATGGCTGTAGAGAGGGTGTTGAGGAGAGTCTTAGGTGATGTCATTAAACTGGCAACAGATGGGAATGTTTTCATTAATGTGAGGGTGGACTCTTAGGCTTTTGACATGCAACGAGACCTGCAGATCACTCCGCGACGGCTGGAGTACACCCGTGAGAAGGAGGGTGAGCTCTTCTCCTCCCTCATGGCTATTGCCAACCGTAAGCAGGAAGAGATGAAGGAGATGATCATAGAGACGCTTAGCAGCATGAAAGAGCAGCTCCTGGAGGATGCCGCCAACCTGGAGTTTACAGGTAACAGTGCAAGATCTTTTTATAGAGACCAGTTTCATTCAGCTGAACAAGCATCCGTCAACGACATGACAAGCACATCACCAAGTGCACATCATTTTTTTTTTATCTTTCTATCTTACAAATATTCTGCCAGATTTGTGAAACTACTCTTGATTCCTTGCATCATAGAACCAATTTAAAGTACAACGGTATTCAATTTGCAGATATTTTCTTTAAATTGTCTGAAATTTGAGTTCTAAATTAGAAGGTAAATCCAAAGATGAATTGGTTATATATTCCAAGATATTCATGATATACAGTGTAAGATATTTGAAAACAGCCAATATGCAGTCGTAAAGTAATGTTATTCCAGGTTGCTTGGTTCATTAACCCAGCGAGGGCATTGCTAAAAGTGATTTGCCTCAGCTACTGGCAGCCTGGTAAGAGTCTACTCAAGAAATGACCAAATGATATAGCTGAAGTATTTTTTGTATGCTGAATCTCAAAAACAGTATACTCAATTTGCATAATTTTCTTTGTGGGGAGAAATCAATGTAATCACCCCAAGAAAGCTGGTGGTCATTTCCAATTATGCACTTAATGATTTTGTTAGATTATATTGGCAACTCGTGGCTGGACGAGTGTGAGCCATTCACCCCGTTTCCATGGCAGCTTATCCTATTTAGAGTGGTGGTGGAGCAGCCACATAGTTGTGTGCTTTGAAGGGTGAGAAAAGCAGGATGGGGGTAAAGGCGTGCAGGTCCCTCCAGCATGCCCACACAGATGCTCCAATTTTAATGACCATTCCCTCTTGATCAGGACATTGATTTACAAATGCAATAAAAGTGTGCCATTCTTGAAATGAGCCAAATATCCCAATGAAGGTTGAATGCATGTTTAAGAAAATACAAAGGTTCAGCTTATTTCAGTTGCAGTCCATGTATGTCTTCCTTTGTTCTAAAATGTTTGAGCTTTACTCTTTCTCTCTTTCTCTCTCCACCTCCAAAAGATATTATTGTAACCCCCAATGGGGAGCCAGTAACCTCCAAGGACATCAAATCCTGTATCCATCAGATCCAGGAGCTGATCGTAGTTCGGCTCAACCAGGCTGTGGCTAATAAGCTAATCAGTTCCGTGGACTATCTACGAGAGAGTTTTGTGGGCACGCTGGAGCGCTGTCTAAGTAGCCTGGAGAAGTCTAACATGGACTCCTCTGTACACAACATAACCTCTAACCATCTCAAACAGGTAAAAGGCCACTACTACCAAGGGATGAACATATCATCAATGAAAGGTTGTTATAGGCAGGTGTTCCATGACTGAGCAATGTGTAGTGTATTTTATTATATCGTTAGTGTAGTTTTTGTAGAAGTGGCTGTGTCTGTACTGAGCTTGGACAAGTGCTTGTTTTTCTAGACCCCCTCCCAAGTGATGGAGAAAAACAGTCCTTTTCAGTTTGGCTGTGATTTTTATGCACCCCATGTGGGCCATATTATTCGTTGGCTGTAGAAGGAACAGTAATCTGTTACAAAATAATTTATTCAATCTCATACGTAGTTTGTCCTTGATCCAGACAAGTGAATTAGTTATTAATCAAATGATTCTTTCAGTTGTGCTTTCGGTTCATACTGTATGACCCTCAAACTATTTTTTTTTCCTAAACCTAAGGAAAAAAATTTAAGGCTCCTTTAAGTTAAGTTATCAGTAAGGTACAAAGCATTGTGTTTCAAAAGATCAGAGAACAGGAGAATGAGAACGTACAGAACGAGAACCTTTTCTATGTGTATGATAGAGCCCAAGATCAGAGTTAAACCCATATCTGTGAGAAGACGTTTGCCTGCTATTCATGCAAATTGCTTCTTCATGCCTCCTTTGGTCTTTAATACGACAGATTCTGAATGCTGCCTATCATGTTGAAGTTACATTCCATTCTGGGTCCTCTGTTACACGGCTAGTGTGGGAGCAGATCAAACAGGTAAGCACTGCTTCTCACTTTCAGGACTTGCCCCTCAGTCTGGCATCTTCAGGGTGGCTTACAGTCGGTCATAACATCACCATACATTAGAACAAAGGGCTGCTTTGACTTGTGTCTCCAACAACATGCTTCTGAGTAGTTTTTAGCATTGTTTTTATTATTATTTTATCACCTTTGTATGTGGTCAATTTCCATTTATTGCGATGCATTTATAATGACTTCTAATCATCTGAACACAGCCTTTTTATATGAAACGACAAGCTTTATGATTTAAGCAAGTCTCAGCAAACAATGGAAAATTGCAATACTGAGTATGCTTTGTTCATGAAGTAAGAGGCATTAAGTAGACAGTAATGATTTGATATAACAAGTCAAGCTCAAAGATGAAATGTGCGCAAGGTTTTGAATTCAGAATGAGTATTCTTGAGTGTGATATGTGAGATGTGAATTCAAGCAGAATGTGTCAATAGTATTTTGTTTTGCACAGTGACTTTTTGTGTGTTTTTTTGTATGTGTATGTATTTGAAAATGTATAGTGGTGATCAGTAGTCTGAGAGTTGAAAAATTGAGAGTAACTCCAAGATTTTCATAAAGGACTCTTCTAGCCAGGCCCCTGTCATATAAGTCCGTGTAAGTGACGCAACTAGATGATTAATTTTCCTACTGCAGCTATGTGACACCATATGTGTACCAGGCATGGAGGTTATTTTTGCTTAGGGGTAGGGGTGTCACAGTTAATGCCTTGGTGTTTTAAGGTCATTCCCTGATCCACATTCCTGTTAAGGTCATGCCCTGATCCATGTAATCCTTTATTCTTAAGTATGTAACAAAATGATGAGATGAGATTACACATGTGCTCTATGGTCAAATATGTTATTGCAATGTAATCATTCAATTGCCCAGAATGGAGCCACTTGAGACATGATGTGCAGAATAGTTGAAGAGGCAATCTGAGTGTCATGAAACCGTCAAACTTCCAACATTTTTTTATCAATGTATGTTAAATACAATGGAAATTAACAAAGTCAATGGCTAGAAAGTAAAACTTGATTCAGCACTGTATGCATCATATAGTAGAATGCAATCTAATGCAGTCTCATCCTGCAGATTCTTTCATTTCTCTTTCATTTCTCATTTGTCCCTGTCCTTGTCCTCCTCTGCATTCCTGTGTTCAGATTATCCAGAGGTTAACGTGGGTTAACCCGCCAGCCATTACAGCGGAGTGGAAACGGAAGGTGGCCCAGGATGCAATCGAGAGCCTTAGTGCTGCCAAGCTAGCCAAGAGCATCTGCTCTCAGTTCCGCACACGTCTCAACAGCTCCCATGATGCCTTCGCTGCCTCTCTGCGCCAGGTATCACACTTATTTGAACCTATTAACACTTATCATGCTCTATGGGCTATGATCAACACATAGCACATAGGATAGTGGTCCCTGACTTAATGCTGATATTTTGGTCCAGTGATCATGCAGTAGTGTAAAGCAAAAAAAACAGAGTGCCAGAAGCACTTCATGGTCACCGAATTGAATCAATACAAACAATGAAATTAGAAGTGTCCCTCCTTAAGGAAAGGATGGCCAAGCTTCCCAGTGTTTGGTGCTGTTATTTTCTGTGAAGTAATCCCTGATTTAGGGTGGTATGTCCTGGATTAACATTATCTGGTTATCTGGTGTGTTTTTTTTGTTTCTGCTCCATATGTTTGACTTCATTCACCTGAGTGAAACCAGTTTTAATCTCATCTTGTAAACTGTTTTAGATTAAAACATTTACATCTGACTCAAGACAGATGAAAGTAATTTGGCTGACAGCCTAGTCTTCAAAATTAAGAGTTTTATGTTCCATTTTACACACTGAAAAACTGGTTGTTTACCATTAAGGAGGGTGCAGCAGTTTTTGGTCCATTGCAGTATTGAACAAGACTTGCATGTACAAGGAATGATTTGTGATAAGAAAAACGGTAGTAGAGAACAAAACAGTAATGTCATTATTGTCATGGATATTATCAATAATTATTTTAATGCTTTGCATTGGGCTCAAAAATGACCCACAAGACTGCATGACTGTGATCAGCTAGTGAAAGCATGCTGTTTTATCAGCCTGTGTGTTGTGCCTGTGGTTGGTCCCTTGTGTGATGGAATGTCTGTCTCCATATTCAGTTGGAGGAGGGCCACACAGGGCGGCTGGAGCGGACAGAGGACCTCTGGCTACGTGTCAGGAAGGACCACGCCCCCCGACTGGCACGCCTCTCTTTGGAAAGCCGATCACTCCGAGATGTTCTGCTAAATGGTAAGATGGTTAGAGCTCATGCCATAAGGAATTTCTTGAAATGTCACATAATCGGATTGGAAATTTGCAGTCATAATAGTCAATCAAGCGCATTTTTGCTTTTTTTTTTATTTTGTTTTTTTTTTTGCACCAGGAAAAAAAGTTTTGCACACACTAGAATCAGGCAAGTCAAGCTGTAACATTACTGCATTATGGAGATCCACTCTTCCATGTCATTCTCATTAAATAAAATTCAATGATGTTTTCAGGTACCAAGTTCTATCACAGTTCGATTATTTGTCAGATCTAGTGTATAAGAATTTGGCTTTGTATATACTTTGGTTGAGAATGAAGTCAGTGTTTTCTATTTTTCTCTTTTTCCTTAGCAATAGTTATTAATTGAACATAAGACTATCCCCCTTCGCACACCCAGGAAATAAATAGATGGACAAATTAATGATTTTTTTTTTCTTTTAAATGAAAGCTTGGTATTTCTCTTCCCAGAACTTGGCATCAGAGTGAGTGGATCTTTTTATACTGCAGTGTCCCAGGCCACTTTATAGATACTTCTAGGAATTATAAACTTGCAAAAAAATTTGGAGTATAATGACCTCTGTACACCAAGGACAGTTTACAAGACTTTGTGTTCCGCATGTGGTTTTCCACAGGAAAACCTAAGCTGGGCCGGGAGCTAGGGCGGGGCCAGTACGGTGTGGTCTACCTTTGTGACAGCTGGGGCGGCCACTTCCCCTGTGCGCTTAAATCTGTCGTCCCCCCTGATGACAAACACTGGAATGACCTGGCTCTGGAGTTTCACTACACAAGGTGAGCCTGATGGGCAATGTGATGAGGGAGTGATGGGACATCTTCAGAATTACCTCACCTGTAATTATCTCACCTGCGAAGGGGTGCAGTGTCACACAGTTGAACATAAATTATTTCCTGGCATAGAATATCCTGACATTACTCTTCTGTTACTCTATAAAAATATGACTCATAAATTACTTGTGGCCGCAAATAGCATTTAACACAGGTGACCCATATTATAAACAATACTGTAATTAAACCAGTGAGAAATTAATTAGAAATTCTTAAGGAATCTGTGAGACAGAAGATGCCCTTTTCCAGAGTAACTTCAGTTGGTACATTTTTTTAAAAATTTTTTTTACATGATCAGTTTGTGTAGTTGGAACATTTAATTTATTGAAGCAGTTCAGAGTAGAGACTGTACTCAACAGCAGTGCCCCACCTGGGAATAAAGTCTGTAGTCTTTCAAAAACAAATAACTAACACCATGTAAAGGGATTATGTAATCATAAAACGTAATAAATATTTGCTTCTATGATGCATCATTGGCATCTTTAGCTTGCTGTTTTGAGGATCACTTACATCTCACAGTAAGAGCTTTTTGCATGACATCAGAACCTTATGATCAGCAGTGCATAGCTTTCACCACTCTTCTCTGTGATTCAGACACAGGGAGCTTTGTTCAGCTACTTCAGATACTTTATGTGAACTACTTTACTTGCTTGGATTTTAAGTTAGGACATATCTACAAACCCATGGCCGTTAAGAAGAAGGAGATTCTCCATTTAGTATGTTGCATGCATGTGTATGCATGTATCTACACATACAGGGTCAAGTCAAAATAATGGAAATGCCAAACGACCAATAAAGAGCATGACTACCCTTAGAACAGCTTTGGTCCTTGAAATTCTTCTACAAATTTTGAGTTGTAAATAGTAGGTCATTCTTCAAGCAGAAAAGCCTCCCGGTCTTTGGGACAAGGAGGTGAAAATCGTTTCTGTACTCTGTTCCAGAACATCATGTGAAGGTTCAGTGATGTTTAATAAGGGGATTGGGGAGACCTTGGAAAGTGTTCTACTTCCTTCTGGAGTTCAGAGAACCACTCTAAAGGCTTCCTTTGCTTTTCTCCAAATCAAAATACAAATGATTGCATTATTTTTCTTTCCATTTTAAAGGAAAGCTGAATGTTTCTGTTCCTATTACTTAAAGTGACAGGGAGGTTGAATATACCCAGCACACCTTATAAGTACTACTACTTCACTAGTACTACATATAAGTACTACTACTTACTACTTCAGTACTTCCATCAGTATGTATGTATGTGTGTGGATATTGGGCAGAATTTATGAACAAAAATACTTGAAAAAAGACCAAAGGGAAAAAGACTGGTTTTGTCAGTGGTGCAGACATTGAGCCTAAAGTCTCTGTTCCGGTCTTTCCAGGTCTCTTCCAAAGCATGAGCGATTGGTGGATCTGCACGGCTCAGTCATTGACCACACCTATGGGGGCGGGTCCAGCATTGCAGTGCTGCTGATCATGGAGAGGCTGCACCGAGACCTCTACACAGGACTCAAGGTAAAGCGCAGCAGCCCAGCAGGGGACCAAAAAGGGGCCAATCACACATTCATGCAGCACCTCAACTCCTGTGTATCATGGTTAAATCTGAACTGGACCACTGATATTTTCAGTTTTCCTGTGTTTGAAAACTGAAAAGCTTTGCAGCATTTTGTATGCACTTTTTCTGATTCTTTGGCACATGTGTAACAATTTCAAGGGAAATTATTCATTTGGTGAGAACAAAATCAGTGGCCAAAACAAGCTGCCACTGCAACCATTCTGGTTGCCATGTTTCTATATTTGGCCATCTGGTCATGCTTATTGCTTAACCCTGTTAAGCAGGGCATATTCAGCCTTCTGAGGGCTTACAGTGTTTTAACTTAACTAAGGCTTCTCATTTAGCTGTCTCCTACAAGTATGATCTGCTGAGTCAGAAAGCACCAAGCTGTCAGTTGGTTGTTCCTGTTCATGTTCACTTTTCAGCTGCAGTATAGATTTACCATAGCTGTGAATGACATTTCTGTAATGAACTACAGGCCCATCTCCAAAGGAGTACACATAATTGTACTCCGTCCATATTTGGATTTGCAATCGGTATGACCACTGAATTGTTTGTGACAGTGTGTGCTGTTGTGTGACCCCCACTCTTCTGTGCCAGGCTGGGCTGTCATTGAAGGAGCGATTGCAGATTGCCTTAGACGTTGTAGAAGGGATCCGGTTCCTACACAGCCAGGGGCTTCTGCACCGAGATATTAAACTAAAGAATGTTCTGGTAAGCCTGTCCAGCTGAAATTTCACGCTTTATTCACTCTTTCACTCCCACCTTAATACAGCAGTTTGATTCCTGACATGGTTGTCTCTTTGCCTTAACCCAGGATCAGGTCAAATTTCTTCAGTTCAGTCCAGTCGGAGTGAAATTAGTTTATGAAAGCTATATTTAGTATTTTTGTATTGTAGCATTTGGTTTGCCTCATTGAGTTTTCAGCATTTTAGATTTGTCTAAGGTTACATTGGTATGTCTGCTGACAGTTCTGTTATTCCCCAATCAAGTGAGTGAACCCAAAAGGTTAACCTGATAAAGTCTGATAGCAGGCAGACTTTTTGTAGCTAGCTCATTGGAAGTGAGAAATCCAGCCCTAATGTGCCATTGATTTGTGCTCCCCTTGTTTGACATTAATTAGATCAGTCCAAATATGAAGAGGGATGTTTATACTTATCAGATGTCTGTGATGTGTCTAGAATGTAGAGGCCATGTGATCCAAATGCCATAACCTTTACAAATATTTGAGATGGCTAAATTTACTTTGTCACAGCAAATTGAATTTCACGAACATGATCTTGTAGTAAATGCAGTATTGTGTACATAATTGTGATAGAGCAGTGGCGTAGTGTATCTTGTATTTTCTAGAGTATTTGTTGTCAGTGTTGTGATGCACCCCACAGTCATAAATGAAAGCCTGTCCATAACACAACCACCTATGGATTCAGCATATTTTTATTAATCATTTATTTTTCATTTTTACTGCCAACAATGCTTTGTCTAAGTGATATCGTTCTTCTCCTCAGTGTACACTGGCACCACTCACCTGCATACCGAGGCACAGGCTTGTAGTACATGGAAAATGGCAAACAGCAGAGAAGACAAGTCATTTAGGAAGCCGTTTTTGATACTGACAAATCCCACAAAAATGAATTGTCCTCTAAATTGATAACATTTGTGATTTTCCTCAAGTCTAATTGGATTTAATGCATAAAGCTACTCTGTAGCCCCACGATTAAAGTGGCTGAGTTAAAATCATATTAACACATTAATAAATAGCATTTTATTCATGAAAAGAGCAAATTTACCATTTTCTGCTCAAAGAACTTCCTATGAATTATCAATCCTAGAAATGTCCAGCAGTGTATGACACATTTATTTCAGTGACAAAAGCAGTTACTTTAAAATTGTATAGTCATTACTTATGTGTTTGTCATTTGTATATGGTTTGACTGCTGGCTGTACATAGGCAAAGAACCACTCTTGGAGCATAAAGTGGTGAGTATTTTTTAAGAAATCCACCAGCCTCTTCCTATACAGAAACACTCCCTTTCTTCTACAGCTGGACAAACAGAATCGTGCAAAGATCACGGATTTGGGGTTCTGCAAGCCGGAGGCCATGATGTCAGGCAGTATTGTGGGAACTCCCATTCACATGGCACCAGAGCTTTTCACAGGTCAGAACCACATCGCCATAGAAACCACACATTCTGAATGCTCCACACCAGAAAAGGAGATGCTTTCTCTGTTCAGTGTAGGATCTATGTGTCACTGGGAGGCACAGAATGAACTCTATTCATGCACAAATATCCATATGAGAAATTGCTCAACAGAACTTGTAGAGGCAAAGACCCTTTGGGTGTTTGAGACCAGGCACTTGTCTACTTTTGACTTTAAGCCAGCTGCCAAATTAAGATGAATTGAAAGGTCAGGTCACATCATTGAACATGATGGTTTTTCCCTTGTGGGCCTTTTACTAGTTGCACTCTTGCATTAATTTGTGTTGTCAGTTGTATAGCATTTTGCTCCAAAAATGGCATCATGTCTCCCGTTAATTTGCTCTGGCTAAAGGTATCTACTTTTTGAGGTTGTGATATTGATATTGGTATACTAGATGATGCATATGCTAGTCATGTCATCGCTGCAAGTCAGCCGTGTTTCGCTGCATTGATGTGGGTGTTGTGGTGAGTGGGAAGTTTCCTAGTGTCCGGTTGTTTTTTCCAGGGAAGTATGACAACTCTGTGGATGTGTATGCCTTCGGGATCCTCTTCTGGTACTTGTGCACTGGCTCAGTCAAGCTCCCAGAAGCCTTCGAGAAATGCGCCAGCAAGGACCAGTTGTGGAACAATGTAAAGAAAGGTAACCAAAACCCAATTCCTGCATTAAAGCAGGTGGTGGAGGTGTGACACCTGTTGTCTAAGGGAAGTTTTCTTTTACTGTCCCTCGAGAGCTCCAACAACTCCAGCTGTAGGCATTTTAGGTAAACACTTTTCAAACAGTAGTTATATTTGTAATTTTATCTATTTATATATTTGTTTAATTTTTATCTCAATCTGTTAGTGTTTCAATGCCCAGTGGGATGTCCATCCAACTGCTGCAGCATCCTCCATTTCAGATAAGCGTAGAATAACTTGTAAAACTGCAGCCACTTGATGTAATGGAGTTCCTCCCTGCCCACTGGCACATGTCCTATCTAGGTGATTCTGCAGGGAGTTCTGTGTCACCCTGTAAGCACTGGCACACTTAGAGAATGAGTGCCTAATATAATACCTAACAGCCCTTCATTTGTGAACAACAAACTCTTTATTTAAAGGCATGTTTCCTTCCTCAATGTAGCCTAGTCATTTTACTCACCCTTCATTGATTTTTTTTCCTTCTGTTGTCCCCGTCTTATGTTGTTGCTGTGTCCAGATCGAGCACTGATATTTCTGTCACTCTTCCACGGCAGGTGCTAGACCAGAGCGTTTGCCCAGCTTCGATGAGGAGTGCTGGCAGTTGATGGAAGCTTGTTGGAATGGAGATCCCTCTCAGAGGCCTTTGCTGGGCATTGTGCAGCCCAGTTTGCAAAGCATCATGGTCCGTTTGTGCACTACAGGGTCTGACAGGAAGAGTACCAGTTTGGAAGACTCTACTTGAATGGAGAAAGGAAGGGAAGATGACTGTGTGGTAGACAGACAGAAAAGTTGATTTATGTCTGAACCTGAAAACTGAGCAAGCTTGAGTTCTGATGGCCAAGAGGGCATGATCAATATACACAACCAAGTCAGACATTTTTCAATTGCAAGTAAATTAATGTACACAGTTTAAAAAAAAAGACCTGAACAAAATGTAACGCATACACAAATATGTGTGTATATATGTATTTGTGTTGTGTATTTATATATAAATTCAGACATACACTATGCTTCTTTCATAGCATGCATGCTAATGCCTGCTTCTCATAGGATTATTAGCTACTAGGGATGAAACATTGTTTTAAAAGTAGTGAGATTCCCAGTATTACAAAAAACATTAATTTTAGTTGGTATTTAAAATGGTTATTGGAGTATTACATATATTATAAAATGACTTTTTTAATAAAATGACTTTCACAAATGACTTGATCCAGTTTTGTTTCACTTTTAGTACTGTGGTGCATTTTTATACACAGAAATAAATTGACATTTGCTTTTAAGCTAGAAGATAAATTTTGTACTTGAGGAAAAAGTCTGAATTTTATGAAAATGAATTACTTCATTACCACTTTGATAAGGGTGAAAAGATAACATTCCTAATTTTAATGATAAATATTTTTGCTTACTAAGCTGTCAGATGGAGGCAGTTCAATTTCTTTAGATTCCTGATTTGAAAATGTTTCCTTTTACTGTCAGTTATGAAATTATAGGAAGCAAGGAGGCAAATCCCATATCTGTATGAGGGTTTTATTATTTCCCAGTCTGGAATACCCACATGTATTTGGTCTATTAGCTATGAGCTTATTTCTTTTGCTAATGAAGTAGCTGCACTAGTTGCTAGTTTTTCCATCCGGTTTGTTACTGCTAGCTCACCTTTTGTGTTCACTACTCTTTGTCCTCTGGAAAGGCTTGCACCGTGTCTCTGTTTTATGCACTTTGTATTGCAAATCACTCTGGGTAAGTACCTGTAGCTGTGATAAGTATCTGTTATGTAATGCAATTTACACACTGGAGTATGCACCACCAGAGACCTTTTTACTCCTCTGTGTCTACCAGCTTTTCATACATGAGTGGTTCGGGCAGTTGCTCCGGCAGTCTGGCAACCCACTGACTGGGACCTGAGAGCAAGATGCGGAATAAGAAAGTCACCTGGTGTAGTTTCTGTGAGAATGACAGAATTGAATTGTATTCTGCTTATGAATGGGAATTAGCAAAAGTTTTTCTAACTTGTCACATTTTAGCTATTTTATTCACATACCAAAGTATTCATCCATACACATAAACACACACACGATATATATATAATTTTTTTTTTTTTATGGATGGATGGCATAAGCACTGCTAACACTGTGCATCATGCAAATGCATGAAGTTGGTTTGCCATTTGACTCTGGGTTTGTCAGATGTTTTCAGATGCTGAGCTTCATGAAAGTAATGTTGGCTAACTAACTACCGAAGATAATTAGCTAGTGCTAAGACCTGTGACTTGAGCTCCTGTGGTAGACATTCCAGTGTTTATATCCGTTATTAGATTTACATAGTAAGCACTGAAGTCAGCCATACCTTAAGCATCCCAACTGCTATGTCACACCACCTGACTGATAAGCATAGGAGCTAATCTCAAATAATTTGATTTATATAATTATGTATAGCTGCAGTTAGTTTGACACACACACATACACACACACACTTAATCACACCTTACACTGTCAGTGTGACTAAATCTGTTAGCGGCATTCTAAATATGTTCCTGACACATGCACTTTGAAGTCCCATAGGGCTATGCCCTCATATTGAAAGAGGCCTTTGATATTTCTTAACAGATTTTTTTTCCATGTAAATTAATTCCTTAAATTTTATTTCTGACCTGTTTCACAAGGCACAGACTGTTGGGAGCAGCTGTATCTCCGGGAACTGTAGGGAATACTCCAGTGAACATCACTGCCTGTTTTGAATGATTTTGTGTAAATGGTCTAGGGGTCTTGGGGAGGGGGGGGAGGGGCTGGGAAATACTGCAATATTTCATAACTATATGTGAAAAAGCTTTAGTTGTTCTACTGGGAACCCACAGACTCTAAATTAACCTAGCTTTGGAAACCTTGCATCCTCAATGATGGATACAAGGTCACTGTCACTTTGCCATAATAGCAGAGCAGGGTGACCTACTCGCATGATAATAGCCTAAGTGTACTGCTGGCTCCTCAGAAAGAATTTGCTCCTCATCCAAATGAGTGAGTTATCTGTTATTTAATCCCCTGTCCTCGATCACTTTGACCCACTACACTCACCCACTTCAACCCCATTCCAACTGTCCCAACTTTCTTCAACATATAGTGTTACAATATTTACAAACTTGGTGAAGTGAAATGACTTAACATCTTTCCAATCTGGGACACCTCAAAATGTGTATATATGGTGATAGTGTGTATTAGGGCTGAAGCAGGTGGCATTGAAACTCAAAGGCTATAATTCTTATGCCTAGGTGGAGTACTGCCTTCATATCTAACTGCAGGATACTTGCTGCTCAGGAAATTAAAAAATATCTGGAGTCAGTCACTCCTCTAAGGAGATGGTCATATATCCAAGTTCAGCAATGAAAGCACGATTGCTACTATGACAGGACAGGGATGTAGGAAATACATTCCACAATATATTACAATTTGTTTAGAAAGCATGTTCAAACCCAAGACTAAAAATGACTGACCTTTCATATTGAGAGGAATATTGTCCCCTTGGCTTTGTTGAAGGGCATGGAGGAATTCCTTCAGTGAACACCAGAACACAGCCATCTACATACCTTTATATATGATAACTAGATAAGCACACATCTCAGTACATTTGCAATAGCTAGTCAACAGCTGCATAAAAAATCAACAACATTGCAAAAATGTACCAGTTTTTTTTTTTTTTTTTTTTAGGTTTTCAAATAAAATCATGTATGATACTGCAATATTTTCTCAAAAATAACAAGGAGAGCACCATTTATTAGAGCTTTCATTTACATGATTTTCAGTGTACTGAAAACTGATTTGAAGTATGCCATCCTAATATGCAGAACAAATCTTTATGTCTTTCATAAGGCCAGTACGTTGTCAGTGCACTCTGACCACAGAGAATGCATGCGACCTTGTGAGTACTTTATGATCAAATAATTACATTTGTATTTATGTACAGACATGGAAATGAAACAGATGGAAATATAAAATTAATGTATTTATTGCATTATCTAAAACAAGTGACAGGATCTAAATGCTTTTTTTATGCAACTAAAATAGAAGAAAGTAAATCCCACCAGCCTTTACTTTCTTCTTACTACCCCATCCCCCCAGGGTTTCTTGTACTTCATGGTGTGTGATTAAGTACAAATTTGATTATATTTGTATGATTATGCAAACGGAACCCTCTGAGGACAAACAAACAATTGTAGAATGTGGAAGTAAGCCCAGCTGACCCCTAAAGATGTACAGAACCTGATTTCTGAGAAGCATGTGTCAGAAAGTAGATGACTGCACAGGAACCCAATACAAGTTAATCTATATACTGTATATGCATTTTTAAATAAATTAAATAACAAAATATTTCAATTGCATACCTAAGGATAACTCACCCTCTAAGGCACTTAAACTGATAGTACCCACAGTACCCATATTGTAAACTATTGTGGCTGGCAGCCCTCTGGGACAAGGGACAACAGGCAGTAAAAGTAGGGAGGAATTCCTCAGAAGAATATCTGAGTCTCATTGCACACCAGTGACACCCCCTTAGATTTGTAAGGTTAACAATGTATTTTAATGAAAAGAATATAAAGTCAACTAAGTAGTCCCTAAAAAGAAATTGTTCTTTGATTCATTAATGGATACATTTATGTGTTAAGAGCTTCATGTCATTTAGGTCGCAAGAACCATCCCTCACTTGCTTAATGTATGCTTCTATCTTGTCTTTTTTGGTTAATATTGCCATGGCAATTAAGGGATGTATTTATTTTTGCCATTGAGACATAGAGATTGTAAGTTGTGTGCATACATTAGACATACAAAAATCTTGATACTGGTCTGAATGCTTCTTAATTCAAAAAAAGGTTTCTAGCTTCAAAATGTAAGTAGCATATTAATAAAGTCACAATGACATAATTAATTATTCCAAACAATGAATTCTTAAAACTGGTGTATTTTAATGATGAGCATATCAAACAAGCTACAGATTAATACTATGCAAGTTCATAATAATGTTATGTTTGTTTAAATTATTACATATGCCAATTAAAATATTGTACAAGAGAAGGGTACATGGTAAGACAAGTCTCATATAGAATTTATCTGTAGTTATTAAACCAGTGTAGAACTTACTTTTGCATTTTGAGAGCATACACATTTCTACATTGTCTTACAGTCCATGAAGCAGGGAGAAAGTTGCTAGGCAAGACCCAGGGTGGTGTTGAATACTGACAATAATGGAATGTGACTACTTTTAAATCCAGCAGAAATTGCTCAGTGGTGTAGAAGGTATGTTAATCTGTCCCAAAAAAAGAGTGAAATGGTACCACCTCTCTGACGTAAGGCTGCTGTGACAAGCTGATACAGAGCGCACCTGCTCCCCTCGCATCATGGGAACCCTCCTTCCCACCGGATACAGTCAGGAAAGACAACTTAGCGCTGCAGTGAGAGGAGTAATCATGGTAAATGTAGTTGTCAAACAGGAGTCATTCAGATGTCAGAAACAGCCCCTCCCCGGCACTCACAGATGCCTGGGAAAGGGTGTAGGCACCTCTTAGTGCTTGCCTACAGCAAGTATTTCCCTGCCTCACACCAAAATCTGTCTGTGAAAAAATGAAAGTGTTGGCGCAGCTATGAGAGAGGTAGAGAAAAAAAAAATCAAGCAAACAACTTTGGTTTGGGTTCCAAAGTCACTTTAATTTTTCAGCTGCTGTTTTAAGGTTTCTTTTGCACATCGACAAACGACAGGCAGAAAAAGTGGACCCATGTTTTTGTAATTAAGAGGCATCGTAACTGTTGAAAATGACTCTAAAGCAATCTGTTCTAGGTTTTGTTTAAGAAATGTAAGATGAATAGCTAGCTAATTCTGCAAAGACAGCATCTAGAACCATTTAAAGACCAGTGTTAAGAAAGTCTAGGGCCATGAGCTTGAACCTCAGTGCTGCCTGGAGCACAGAAATGAGTCGGACGAGTCCAGAAGTGGAAATGTCTTTGGTAAATGACAAGCAATAATGATTTCTGCAAAAAGAAATTTGAGGTTAATACTTCTCACTTATTAAATCAAGTAGAAGAAAATCCTTGCAGGTTTGAAAGGGTGCGATTTTTGTATGAAATCAGTGCACACTGTGTTCATAAACAGAAATACAACAATGCAGCTCATCACAGGAAATTTCAATGGAAAGAAAAGCATGACAATTTGAATTTTTTGCAAAACAGTTTAAAATAGAAAATACAAGCTATGGCTAGTCTACTCTTGATATCTAAAGCACAGACATAAGACAACATGGTCTCAGTTCAGAGCAGCCCTCGTCTGTGATTCCAATGAGATGTTTATAAAGAACAGATTGTGCACAAGTAGGAGACATAAGCTTATTACATTTTTTGTGTTACTGAACTCAGGAAGACAAGTAGGAAAAAAATATAGTAGCAAGCTGTACTGAATTCACAGAAGTTCATTCTACACAACCAATGCTGAATGTTTGAAAGATTTCCAGAGTTAAATCTTTTAAATTTGCTATATGAATGCACAGCACTTCATTGTTATATACCCTGCAGGCCATAAATAGATGCTAAAACAGCCATAGTGGAAACTGGTTTTTGGACAGAAATGCTTGCCATCTTCTACAACTGCATCCATAGCTGAAGTTGTCTCCCAGCCTGGTGAATTCATGCACAAGTAAAACATCCTCTTTACAGAAATAATGATCAGCAACTTCCTTTCATCTCATTGACCAAGTGAATGCTTGGCAGAAGTGCTTGATCAATATTGCAGCCATTTGACCTATTGAGGCTTATCAAAATAGTATTTCCATTAGAAAATGACAGTTTTAAAGACACGATCAGCAAAATCCACAGAAAAGACTGAAAGAAGGGAAGTCTGGAGAAGGTACTGTACACTGATTGTTATTTTTACAACATACAAAGTATTACTCAGAGATTATGAAGTTCAGTATGGTTGCCCTGAATATTACACCTGTTGCTATAAGCCAGTCACAGCATGAAAGGTAATTGGGTGGAGCAACTAAGGTGTTACTCCGTAAATATGCAGCAGGTTGAGATACTTTCAGTATTAGCATATTTTCTTTACAGTAATGAATAAACAATTGACTTGGCGGTGTTTCTCAAGGCAAGGGTTTCACAGCATATGTTTAAAAAGTCATACAGCAAATATTTTACAAAAACGTCTCAGATCTGTACAACGTAAACAAACTACAAAGAGTTTTCTTCACAGGATTAAATAATAAAAACAAATCCTTTACACAAAATTTTTCAAAAAAGGGAAGCATATTAATCATACAAAATTAGCTCCCAACAATTTATGCAACAAAAAAAATATATAAAATCCTCCTTGCTTTGCACACTACTGCCATGCTCAGCTCATTTCTCTTCTTTGCCCTCTGTTGGCATTACAAAAGCAAGGCCAAGCAGTGGAAAAGACAGGGTACTGTGCATGGAGGGCTTTAGCCATGGCAGGTAAGCCCCCACCCTCAAAGCAAAAAATCATAGGATACAGGATTGGAGTGTCATGGGGGATGTGGAGGCAGCAAAAAACTTTCATGCAAACACCCCTCCAAGCCTGAATTTTCCATTTCGTCACTATGATGATTGATACAAAGAGGTGATTCTTCCAGCATAGTGCGATCCATGGCACTATGAGACCCCTGTTCTGTTGGTAATCTTTTCCATTAGACCTAAAGAGAAAACTCCCTTTATCTCTGTCATTGCAATCACTGAGGCTCACAAACAAAGTCAGCTGATGGCGGCACGTGTGGTCTGGTAATAGGAAGCTAAAGGGCTTTTAGACCTCTGAGAGACTGACTGGCCAGGGTGTGAGAGGGAGTCAAATCCTTGCTATGTTATGGCTGTCCCTCATGGCATCTTGTCTCTCATGATAAAAATGGCTAAAATCATGCATTTTAGAAACCAGTGTGCCATGTTTCAAATATACAGCAAACCCTCTCTAACACAGAAATCAGTAGCGCTAGAGAAAGTAAATTCCCTGAAAGTTAAGGATCCGTAGGCTAAATAATCCAGCCGAAGAGTTCTTCAGAATCCAGTCCCAGTGTTTTCAGTGAAAACCTTTTTTAATGAAACAAAATTTCAGCTAACCTCCCTGCACGTCTTTCTGGGTGCAGTGAATGAAAAAGTGCATCCATTCAAGTATGTAAACAAAAAAACAACAACCACCAAAAAAAATCTTTAAAAAGAAAGGCGTTGCCTCCATGCTCAACAGCCAGGTCCATTATAGAGACACAGCGAAGTTTTAATGTCCTTCAGGAGCATGAACAGAGAAGCAGGAACAGTGAATTCCAGAGGGGGGAAAAAGGGGAAAGCTCTGCACCCAAGAGCTCCTGTTAGCTTCATCCTGTTCCTGACAGGAAGTGGGGCATTGCAGGGGCAGAGAGCTATGTTGGGATCTGGAATGACACTCCTCTCTGTCGTCAAGGATCTTTTGCTCAGGATGGTGTCTTGCGGCTCCTGTGGATGTAAGCAGGTGGGGCGGGGTGCAAGATACAACACACGATAGGGAAACACACAGGAAAAGAAAACAAAACAATGCATGGTCAAGATACAACACACAAGTGTGTGTGGGGAAACTGAACACAGGAAAAGAAAACAAAACTTGGTTTGAATGTGGACCAAATGCTTTAATGGGTAAAATTAAAAAATAGGAATCTGTGATTTTATTTTTGAAGAGAGAGAAAAGACAGAGGGGGAAAAAAAGAGTTAGTTTTGATTTGAAGACCAATTCTTACCACTATAACTTTAAAATTTTATGGGAGATGAGACTGAATTTTAATGCATTTAAAACAGGTTAAATGCATTTGATATCAAAAACTATTTATGTACTGGCATAAACCAAATCAATAATTTATGTGATGGTAAAATTGAGCTTCCCAGCACTTAGAGTGGAATGCTAAATGCTTGGCTGGTTGGAAGACTGGGCTCCCTTGGTTTGAATGTGGACCAAATGCTTTAATGGCCAACAGAACATGCAAAATTCAAATAAAAATACAGGAATCTGTGATTTTAGTTTTGCTCTGAAACTACTTAAGAGAGACAATCAAAAAGACTGTGAATATGTAAATGTATAATCTGATTTGTGTTCAGGTGAAAAAAGGTAAGTGATTTTTGATGGTGATACTGCACATTTCGCAACATGCATGAAGAGACTGTTTTGCAAATTTATTGCACATTTCTACAGGGTTGCTGATGTTTATAAAAAAATATTGATTTGGTGATGGAAAGTGCAGTACCATATAAAGCCACTGGAGGGCTAGTATTTAAGTCCACAATACAGTAGTTTGCGATTAACAGGAAATGAAAAGACAGACTAAAAAAGAAGGGAACAAGAGAAAGGAAAACTGTGGGGAAAGGTAGGGATCCAAGGGACATAGTGAGTCAAAACCCTACAATCAGGAGCTCAGGAAAAAAGTGAGTAGGCAGTGTCAGTGCCTACATCAAGTACATGCACAGCCAACATGTGGAGGCTTCAAGCGCTCATTAAACCCTGAACAAAAGCTTCTATTGTCTCCTCTAAACTATTAAAGAAATATTCACAACAATTCCAACTTTCCCAAAAATGTTGACTTGAGATCATGAAATTTCTTTATCTCACTCCATGTGGTCAAATACCACATGTAATGCTTAAATCACTTATTATCTGTGTCTTCTTGTAATTGTTAGCCTTTTAATTACTAATTACATTTTTTACAGAACAAATATACAATTGAGCATATTTAATGTAATGTGCTGTAAGAGTAAATATACCCCATGACAGACCTCATGATATGACCAAAATGAATGATTTACTGAACAGTGGTGTATATACACCTGACCTGCAGTTAGTGGCACTGTGGGCTCTCTTCTCTTCCATACCCGCTGCCCATAGCAGTGCTTGGACAGGGCTCATACTCACTCTGAGCCTGAGGAGTCATCATCCACTGTCCCTGCTTTGATGCTCATGGCAATGGGAGTCATGGAGACCGGTGTCACTCCATTGGGGTGCTCCTGTGCAGTGGTTCTGGCCCCACCTCCACAACCCTCACTGGAGGAGGAACCCCTGGAGGAGGCGGGACCAGTAGTGCCCACTGAGAGTTCATTGTGAATGCGTTTGACGCCATTTCTCTCTGCAATGGGAGAAAGGGGCTTCTTCTTCAGGATTCCTGGAATTGATGAGAGCACATGTAAATTCATTTGGAAAATGTATTCTAATTTTGTGACACCCCCCAAAAACAGAAGATATAACACCATAATTTTGTTGAAATGTCAGTAATCATATGTCAATATCATCACATTAATCTGGACAGTGAACCACTGCTGACAGAGTCTGTTTGTGGTACTGATATGCGAGAGCACTGAAGAAGACCAGTGCAAGACACCACACAAGCCTCCCTCACCTTTCTGTGGGTATGCACTGGGGTTGGGCAGACTGGACAGAAAGAGCATGGTGTTTTCCTTCCCATACCCTTCCCCTGTCCCATCATGCCTCTGTTCCACCAGATCTCTGTTGTCCTGGCCCAGGCAGAGGTCCGTGTGGCCAATGCTCTCCACCTTCAGCCTCTCTGTCCCACTTGGACCCTCACTATCGCTTGCGGTTGTCACAAACTCCCCCGGCCATAACAGCTTGCTCAGGTTATTGTCTGGGAGTAGAGAGGAAATCTGTTGCTGTTGCTCGCATATGTGTCAGTAGCAGTGTGCTCTTCAAAAAGACAATGACAGGACTGTGCCTTGGAACCTTGGAAAGATTGGACACTTGGATTTTGGGTGATAAATCACATTCAGGGGGATGTTTAGATATATTTAGCATACGGATATTACCAGACGTATCATTTTACTTCTTCATTCATAATTTTTTTTTTTTTTTTACTTAAGCTTTGAAGTCAAAAATAGGATATATTCATGTCTATTTGACATAATGCATATGACATATTTTTGAATGTGAAACTGAAATTGATTTGGATTTTCTCTGACTGTACCTTTGTGAGTGAGGTGAGGGTGCTTGCCAATGTGTGCAGCCAGGCTTTCCCAGCATGCCTCGGGAGGGTACGGCCCCTCTTCATCCTCACTGTCAGAGGAGTGTGAGGATGCAAAGGAGCCACTCTGATCGTCCTCCAGGGACAGGTCACTGTCCGAGTCTGAATCCTGGTCTGGGGTTTGAGAGAGAGAGATGAGGGCATGTTAGATGCACAGACCAGCAAAGCAAAAGCAATTTACATTGACAGGCATCCTGTTGCAGCAGTGCATTTTAACCTCCCCGAAAAGGTCTCTTGTACTTATGTACTTGTAATAAAAGTTCTGACATCCTACATTTTGTATACCAAACCAATAATATATTAAGGTGCTGAGTGTTTTTTTTTCCTGAAAATGCTCTTTCAGCCTTCTGAACCTCTGCCTGACGTGCACTTCAATATCTCTGAATCAAAGGGCTCCTTTCATTTCCCTATAAATCACTGCTGAGCACAACGCCAGAAAGATGTCAATTCATGGGCAGGGAGGACGTGGATGTACGAAGTTTTTGTTTTCTGTACGAAAGCAAACAGAATGAGGCTATTAAAAATAGATTCACCCACTCATTTCTAATTTGTGTTAGAGCAGTGTGTCTGTGCTTCTACTGATAGCACAAGGGCCTCCATTCCACCGAGAAACCAGGCCTGCATTTGTGCACTTTGACGGTCTTAAGCAATGTTCTCTTCACATGGCTGACACTGCACCCCTGTGGAAGCGCTACCGCATGCTAACAGAATGGCGCTACGGCATGCTAACAGTTATGAGTGTGTTAAGGACTGCATGAGGAGGCACAGGCAGGCTTACCGTCTACGTGCTCCTTCACTTCATGAAAGAGGGAACCAAGGCCATCATTCAGGCCTAAGTGCGCCTGACTGTTGTTCAGGCCAGCGTCCTCCCTGAAACAGACATACACACAGAGCATTAAAATGATGAAAAACACTGAAACGCAAATAAGCTAATTGTGACACAGCTGCTCCACTGTTACAGGGCAGAGTGAGGTGCAGTGCTTGCCGCACCAGGCTCTGAACCTGCATGATGTGTGTCCACACTCCTATAATATAGCTGTACTGACTGTACAGGGTGAGTAAAGTGTTCAAGTTTTAGTCTTGTCACTTTCCATCACTTTTCTAGTAATGTTATTTTCATTTTTAAAAATTACAATTTCATATCTAAAATTTATTATGCTGATTTCACAATATTTCTCTACATATACACAAAGAAAGAAGTATTTTTTTTTATAAATACTTGGTGAATTATTGATTACACTGTATATATGGAATAAATATTTTACCATTGTGTACTGGAAAATATTTGTTCATTTTTCTTCTTGGTTTTGACACTGTACCTCAGGACAAAGGGGACGTAGCTCTGCTGGCTCTTTCCAGACTGCAGGGTGCCATTAAGGGAGACGCTGGAGTCCCCGAATGGAGGCTGGTACAGGCGCCCACCCATGTAGATGCTGTTACAGTTATAGGCCTGCGGGGGGAGCAATGGTGGAAGTGTGGTGTTAGTGTTAGGAAGCTGGGCTTCAATCTCAGCAGCCGTGGGCTCCATGAGCATGGCATCTCACCTGAACTGCCTCAGAAACATCCAATAGCATCCACAGTAATGAGTTATGTGAGAAATGAGAGTCACTCTGGTTAAGAACGCCTGCTAAATTCCTAATATGTAAGGTAATGGACAGGGGCTAGAAACACATATGACAACAAAGAATCTCAGAGAAGGTGGGAAAAGTCACACTTAGAATGTCTGAGGATGGCCAAGGTAAACATCCCAAACCCTTTGCAAAACTGTGGTTTCTGCACACACCCACTGACACAACACTCCCAGAGGCCAGTCATGAGTGAGGAGGCGAGGTGAGACTGCTCGTACAACCGGAATTTAAGAAATGAACACTGCTCAGCACAGAAATTTTCCGGTCTGCCATAGTACAGAATGACCTCTAGCTAGAACTGTAGAACATTACAAAAATATTCTGTCCTTACTGACTGCATTTCTGTATTCATTTGTGTAACATATTCTTGAAATTTTCAAATGTAGCATTTCATTTAGCTTTCTACTGAATTGTATCTCTTGGACCTAACTGTACAGCATGGATTACAGGATTTTACAACCAAAAAATACCTAAGTTGCTTTTCTGAGTGGGAGCACAAATCTTAACTGGTTTCAGTAAAAATGGTGGTTGGTTTATTTAAAAGGGTGTTTTGGTGAAACAATAATTTTATAATAGAGCCATACAGGACCACTGTTCAACAGCTAAGGACTCTGTCTGCACACTGCCACCTGCTGACTGTACCAGTAAACTGCAGAAAACTGTGACGATGGATTACACAGAACTGTAATATCTTCAGGATGGTCACACTGGCCATCACTGCTTTCAGTGACTCACCGAAGTCAGCGACTTGGAGCCCATCATGTTATCCGGTCGTTTGCGACTGCAGCAATAGCGGATGGCAGTCCTCACCTCTTTGTTAAAGACAATCCGGAAAAAAAAGATGAAGGGGCCCTGAGGTGGAGACATGAACACAAAGGAGAACATGAGGACCGCTTCCAATTTACACACTTCTAATAACCCTGTGAATTACTGAATCTGCACTCCTATAGGCATAGATGCCCTAAAAACAGATCATAAGATCAAAAGTGGGACATACAAGTGGTAACTCAATGTCCTCTATGACCACTGCAAGCCTTGCAGGCCAGTGGCAGAGAAAGAGGTTACCTGAAGACAGTTGAATCCAGCAAACATGTAGTGGAAAATGATGGAGTCACTGTTTACAGACAGCAGAGCTAACAGGCACGTCACAGTGACCAACAGGAGAACCCCACAGGCCGTCCTGACGCCCGAACTGCAGGAAGTGAAAGCAGGGTTACCACACATGGATGTACACACACACACACATACGCACACACTCACCAAAGAGAGAAAGAGGATAGGTATAAAGCAAAACACAGGCATGTGAAGCCACAGCAGCGCTAACTACTAGCAGGTGTTTCACAGCAACCTGCAAAAACATGCATTTATGAGCCTGACCATGATCAAGACTTCAGCCTGGATTAACTATGCCCTGGCTGCAAACAGCATGTGTGTATGTTTAACACTGTTTGAATTTATCTATGTTATGTGTTTATGAGTGCCTGAGCAACAGAGACCACTGAAGAGCATTATGCTCCTCTGCGATGGTGGTGGAAAGCATTGTGGTTTTATACACTTTCAGAGAGGCAGCTGCGAGGCAACTCACACAGGGCTTTCCTTCTTCTCAAAGCCATGGTGATGCAGCGAGCAGGACGCCTTAGAGCTCAACACATACAGGAAGATGTTGATCTAAGAGAAATAACAGCGCGCGGGTCAATTTATAATCCACATGGATCTATCAACGGAAAAGGGATATAACAGATAGGATAGTGGCAGAACACAATAATGCAGTCAAATTACCATATAATAATTATTTTCAACAGTCTATCTGACAGTAGGACTGATCTGTTAAATTTAAGCCAAATACAGTGTTTTGATCAGTTGGGCACAGCTGGCATGTGAATACAATTCAACAACCTTCAGTGAAACAAGGAACCAAGTGACAGAGAATACACAAATATTCATCACTGGTAAGCATGGGGACTTAAACCACATACTTTGCGGTTTCTATGGCTATGAAATTTGGGTACAAACATTTCGTTAGTAAACAACGGCCAAGACCTTCTCTTATTTCACAAACTTACTGAAATCTCTTTTTCTGTGCTCCTCTCACCAGTGCGTCCCTTAGTGCAAGATTAAATCTTTCTGGCTAAGCCAGATGCCCTGGAATGTGGTAACATGATCACATTACCCTCTGTGAGTACGCCTGGCCAAACTACAAACACAGCCCTGTGAAATATAACCATTACAATACCATCTATTTGTTTATAGCCATAGAGACACAGTGCTGCAAAAAAAAATAAACATTTGCATGTCATCCAAAGGAATACTTGGAATTTGGACTGCAGTTCTGTGTTGTTTTGGTTGCTGAATGGATACAGGGTGGCCCAAGTTTGTTCTGTATTTAAACTAAGTGTCATACTAACTGATGTGCAACTGTGAACATCATAATTATGGAGAAACACAGAACAAGATTTTCAGATTACATCTGTCATGGTCCTTCTATAAAAACAAAACAGAGTAAGACAGAGAGTCTGGTGCTATAAGCTCTTCCTCTTTTGGTAAAACAGAAGAGCTCTCCACAAAGCTACTAGCCCCACACATTCCACAGTCCTCTCTTACTCTCTCTCTCTCTGCTGTCCTCCTTTCTCCCCACCACTCCGTACTTTAATATTCTATCAAAGCAGCAAGGCTGAAAGTATCATTATTTATAATTGAACCAAATTTTATTTATTATTGAAGAATGTACTCATCTTTAACAAGCAGGGGACCTCTGTGTGAGTCTGTAAAAGGCCATATTTGTCTCAGAAGTATTAAAATCTTAAGCTGATTCCTCAGTGAACATGGGAAAGACTGATTAGTAGCATAAATAGTGATAGTGGTTTTGTGATTATGAACTTCAGATTCCGCCTCAGAACTCCTGAGAAAGACTGAACCTGTAGCATATACACATGACCCCATATCCAGTCCGTTTGTCAAAGCCTGATCTCTCACCATGGCCCTCATCACTGCTGGGATTTTCAATAAATCTTGGCAATCTTGGCCTGTGGCACTTGACCTATGACATCTATTTTAACCCCAGTTCTAAAATAGGCCTGGTGTTTTTTTGGCCTGTCTTCTGCTGTCTTCTGTTTTAAAAAACGATAGACCTATTTCCACTTTCCTTGTTGAATGAGCAGCCGAATGACTTCTCAAAGACAACCTATTTTCGTTTATATTATTAGTATTATCATTATCATTATTATTGATTTAATTTTAATTCATATTTAAGACCACTGCTTGTCTATGCTTTGCACTGTGGATCACTCTTTAATGAAGCATTGAAAGTGGAGACTGAGGCCTAACACTTAAGCATCAGCCTCATGACGAGCTGAATGGAGGGCTATATAGGGGGTATATACTCACTGATACGACCAGGGCTATGGGTCCAGCAAAGCTCCAGATCAGTGTATCATACATGGAGAGCCAACAGAAGTCAGGGTTTCCATAGCCTTCTGGGTCCAGCCCCACTGCCAGCCCTGACGGACACAAATCAGCACACGAGATGCCACTGTCAGAGGCCCTGCACTCCAACAACAACTCTGAATCTGTTCTTCTTTTGTACCCAGTCCATATGTGAGTTTCTCAAGTAAGCACAAAGGCAAGCACAGCCGCACCTGAGGAGTGCTGCAGCAGAAGCATGTGTGCCCCGCTGTCATCTGCACCACGAATGGGCTGCAGTCTAGGTGCATGAATTTAAATGACAATCCAGCTTTTCCCAGATGATTTCTACGACAGTGCCAGCACAAATATTACAAATATTCATAGGATGGTTTGGATAATTTTAGGCAAAACAGGACCATAAGAGCAGTTGTTCAAAGCAGAGGATTTGGAGAAACATGGAAAATCTGCAGCAAAACATGATCTGATTAAGGAGCAGGTCTGTGTAATACTCTTACCTGACACAACCTGTCAAATTAATTACACAGGATTTGTTGTAATCCTTATCATGTCAATAAGGCAGCCAGCCAAAAAAGTGCAGTACGAAACAGTGAGGCTTAAAATGGCTCATCAAGGAGGAATTCACCAGTTGGGGTGAGAATGGAAGTATGTAAGTCTTACAGTGGAATTTAAAAAGAGGTTTTTGCAAGAGATGTTTTATACCAATCAAATTTGTTAATGTAGTACACATGTTCCAAACACTTGTCACAAAACAGGCAACAGACCCTAGCCTTAAATCCCCCAAAAGGAATCCTATGGAGTCACTGTCAAAGAAAACCTCCTATGTGAAACAGGAAGGAAGAAACCATTAGCTAACATCACTATTAGCAATGGGGAAAAAAAAACAGAAAACCTTGTAAGCACAGTTAAACTCATAATTCAAAACATTTGTTTGGTAAATTGTCGCTGTATGAACTTAAATCACTCCCCACTACTGAAAACAAGTGTGAACACACAGTGGGAACGCACAGTGTGAACACACAGTGTGAACGCACAGTGTGAACGCACAGTGTGAACACACAGTGTGAACACACAGGGAACAGGCACCTTGGTGTTGCACCATGTAAACATAAAGCAAATGAAGATTGATAAAGAAAATTAACCTCAGGGATTCATTTTCAAAAACATTTTCCCACCAATGTAAGGAAATCTGTTTCTCTCCTGAAACCGTGTTAACTATGAGCTTGTGAATCTGTACTGAGCAGACAGCAAGTATGGCTGGGGGACTGACCTGTAATGAAGGCGGGAACGCCCCAGCCAATGGTGTAGTAGAAGCGCATGGGGCCGTAGTTGACGTCGCGCACCTCGCTCAGCATGCGGTACACATGCAGGCCCTCCAGGAACAGCCATGCAAAGGTGCACAGATAGAAGAAGTGCAGGAGGATGGCGATCACTGTACACAGGAACTGAGTGGAAGAAAGATAAAGAAAAATAGATGGATGGAAGGTGGCCAGAGAGACACATTTATTATTCTGCTTGGAAAAAGAAATTTCTGTATAAATACATACTTATACATCAGACAGAAACATCCAAGAATAGTTAAATTTCACAAAATTTTAGAGGGCAGAGGAGGGAATGTACCGGACTATCTGCCTGGTTGATGCCAAGAATGAAGATGAGTTCAGAGAGGAAGAGGGCGGTGGCTCCGTTGTTTATGATGCTAGTCTTATTGCAGTGCATGGCCCGGAGGCAGATGAGGAAGACTGTGGTGAGGAAGAGGAAACCAAGCGTCACCCCAACCGTGCTCCACGTCACTAGCTTCACGGGCAGGATCTCACCATTCTGCCCCAAGGAGGGAGGGAAACAAAATAATTACATGTTACATGATGCATCATAACATGGTCATTAAACAACACTCCAATATGACAACTACTTTAGCTCATCATTAAAGACCACACAGTGTGATGAAGTATTAAACCTCGATCCATTATTACCCATTTTAATTAAAAAAACACCAGCAGCAAAAGCCACCATGTTACAAAATACAACGAAACATTTAAAATAAAACTTGGAGATTGAAACTATTTGACCCCAGGGGAATAATCTTGCTTAACTGAGTTACCACATTTTTGAAAAAAGCAGATCTTTTCATCAGTTTGCAATAAGTCCACCAAACCATTGTTTTGATAAACACACTACCTCCTGCCCTTGGCTATGCCTTGTCATACATTTCCTGCTCTTTAAAATATGCTATCTTTGACCAACCTAACAACATTTGGGATGTCTTGAAAATAGAGAAGGAGAGAAGCACAGGGGGAAAGTATACAATGGATGGAGGGAAGAAGAGAAGAGGTGAGAGTGTATGTACAAACCTAAGACATAAAGGAAGAATTTGATAATTCAGGTATCAGAGAAATGTAAGGGAGAGAGACAGCAATAGACAAGGAAGAGATAGATGCATTTGGTGCAGCTGAAGAAGAAAAAAAGAAAATAGTGGCTCAGTCAACATAATCCATTCACAACCAATTCAGACTGTAATCTCTGACTCACCTCTCTGCGAGAGATGTCCATGAGAACCGCAAAACTGGTCATGTGATAGCACTGGCAGCTGATGTGGGTGTGGTTTCGGAACACAACCTCGCAACCCTTTGCTGACCACCCACCGGTGCCCCCGGCTCTGTGAAAGACCAGGGAAAACACCTCACATATGCATACATACAGTATTACCATCCTCACTTCTCCTCCACTGTGCATCTTCATCTTCAACTTATCATAATTTGCTACTGAAGTAATGCTCAAAGATGTTTTTTTTATTTACAGTAGTTATTACTTTAAAAATTTGCATGGCAAACATGGTTTGGCTTGATGACACACTGGTGTACCACAGTACACAGGCTGAGAAACACTCTACTGCTGCACAGAGAATACCGTGCACCATATTGGTGAAAATACTCTTAATTAACAGACATGTTGGGGTATGAAGGGGGGTAATCTGAAAGTGTGTAAAGGGGTGAAGACTCACAGGATCGAGTGGTTCCAGAAAACGCAGATGGGTTTGGAGCGGTCCTCAGAATGGACCAAGCGGAACTGCACAGTGATGGGCTTCTCCAGGGTGTGCTGGAGCAGCTCCTCGTTGTCATGGACAGTGATACTGACCACTGGCGTGTTGATGACTGGCCGCTTGGGCACCCTGCACAGAAAGGCCAGTGGTTAAGCAAGAGTGCAGAAAATATAAACCACAAGTAAGGTGCTGCTAATGGTATATGGGGTGGACAATCTGAACAGCTGCAACGAATGCCAGCCATGTAAATTAAGGATAACACATAATTGTCCCACTTCTGTCCCACCCTGATACAGAATGAACACAGTGCCCTTCCCCCACCTCAGGCTCCTCTTGTCTGGGTCATATCGCTCGGGCAGCAGGGACGCCAGGCTGTGGAAAATGATGACGCTGGCAATGGCATCCCCATTTCTCTCATCGGGATGCCGGCGCTTCCTATTCACTGTTTGGTTCCCGGGGGCATCAGTGGGGAGGGCGGGGGCGGGGGCAGGGGCAGGGGGGGTCCTAAGGCCCTTGCCCTCCCGTGCCGACTCAAAGACTGAGTCGGGTAGAGTGACAGCCGTCTCCAGGTCGGCAGGCCGGGCCCCTCTCAGGGCCTTGTAGCGCGGGAGCTTGGCCCCTGCAAAGTTCATCTTTTCCAGACGATCCACTGAGATGACTGCAGAGACAGAAGCAAGGTCATGGGAAACAAGCCTTTCAAAACAAACTGCCAAATCGCTGGGCAGCATACAGATCCCCAGTTCAGCCAGGGCCCCCCCCTTAAGATTCTCAGACACTCTAAAAGGCATGTAGGGCTGCTCTCTGGGAAAATGAAACCCTGGAAGGGTATATGGTTGGACTTCCTCATAAGTTATTGGAAGAGGGGCAAAGGCATTGTGAAACCTAGAGACATGGATGGGGCATGCTTGCAAAAATCCAAAGGGATCATTTGCAAATATGTTTTAAATATTTACCACAAACCCCAGAAATGTAATGCAAAATTTAAAACTCATCTGTAAAGCTCTCAACATTTTCTTTGGCTGCATATGCTCAAGAGCCCTTTAAGCATATATTAGGATTACTTCATTAAAAATTTACTGCAGTTTCCCAAAATGTTTAAATGTTTCACATATTTTCAAAATATAAGTAATAAATGAGTGCAACATGCATGCAGTTATGTTTTGTGGGAGTCAGGGGCAGTGGAATGCCTAAACTGGAAAAACAGTGGTTAAGGTTTGCATTCTGTCCACTATGAGGGTGTTTGTTGTGTGTGTTATGATGGCATGACGTGGCAGTAATGACATGTTACATTGGCCTTCCGGCTTCCCCTCACCGATATTGGGTGTCACGATGGTGAAGGGGCTGAGGTAGGTCTTCCTCATGTTCTGTGCCAGAGTGTTGGCGTACTCTTCATACTGCTGTAGGAGCAGGGCGGTGCCACCCTCCGTCTGCTGGATCAGCTCCCAGTGCACTTCTGTGTCCGGCGCCAGGATGGCACTGCCCACGCGCAGCAGATTCTGTAGGAGGTGCACAAGGCCAGGGCAGGAAGTTAATGCCTTGTTTAATAGCAGAAAAAAACCACGTGTTTCCATTGTTTTTAAATGAACCCAAATATAATATTTCCGTAACAGTGGTATAAGAGTCTTTTTCTACTCAAAACTACTGCAACACAAAGGTCACTGCTGACCATGGCTGTGTTCAATGCAAGGATGTATGTCTGTTTGGTCATGGTCATGTGTTTACTGCATGCGTGATTGTGTGTGCCTGTGCTGTTGTGTGCTTTTAAAAAGTGTGTGTGCGTACATGCCTACCCCCTCACCTCTGTAAAATGTACATCCTGGGTGGCAGCGAGACCAAAGCCGTGCTGGCTGCTTTCATGCAGCAGGAGGCTCTGGGTCAGGCGGTAGGCGACCTTCACATCACTGCCATACAGGGAGGCTGTGTGCTGGCTGGCATTGGATAACATGGCCGCCACGTGTCGCACTCGTGTAGAATCCAGGTGGGAGACGTTGCGTGCCAGTTCCTCAGACTGCGTGAGAAAGAGAGGGGAGAGTAAATAACAGAAAGGCATAACCTCATACACATTTCAAGCAAGTGTACCTCCATGCACATTTTTTTCTGACAAGTATGAAAAAAATAAGTGTTTCACCCCACCTTGACAATTAACATATATACAGTCTAAGTGGGCCATTCAAGTCTCTGGGGTCTGCAGCACATATACAAAGAAATTTAAGAGAATGCATTTTTCATGCATCATGTTACAATTACGATGCTACACGTACTTTCCCTTAACACCACACAAATGCGTGCGCACACCAATATATGCCTTCACACATTTTTGAGCTTTATTGGACATCACCATCAGAAAAGAGAGAAAGCACAGTGTGCATTTTCATATCACATACAATGGTCTTCAGCTTAGCGAAGGACACAGAGGTGCAGTTGAAGAGGTTGGGGGGCAGCCAGCCCTTGTGTTCATCACAATGGCGGATAGCTGTGCCTGAGAGAGAGAGAGAGAGAGAGAGAGAAAAACTGTAGGATGACATTACAGACTGACAAACACCAACAGACCAACATATTCACAGCCTGCACCACTGACAATATTCTGGGACACTAATGAACAGCTAAGTGTGACTATAGCCCTGTAAACAATCTATACGTGCAACCAAAAGACCTGAGAGCAAAAAGTATTTACAATCAGCCAAACATCATCAAGTACTATTGTTTTATTATTATAATGTATTTTCGTGTCTGACATTAGAAAGCCACCAAAATACCTTCACTTATGTCATAATAAAATCAACATCTGACATTCTAACGAGGGTCTATTTAAATTGACTAGAATCCTAAAATCTGTATCCCTTTTTATCTGCAAAGCTCAACCCTCACCTACAATTCATTGCTGTCAAAAAAATGAGAATCATAATCTTTTATGTAATATGCCTACTGATCCCAGCCTTAACCCCTTCAGTGCCAGGTTTGAAATGCACATTGTAAGAGAGCTCATGACACTGTGGAGTTAAGAAGCATTTTATATCTGCTGAGGTGCTCGTCTGCAGAATATCAATTATCTACTTGGCAGTGCAGCTAGCTCAGCATGAAAGTCTGTACAGTTTTTACTCTAAGCATTGAGCAGTATCTCTTATGGAGCCATTATCTTCCTTCAATAGATACAGAGGCAGTTCAGCTCAGGAGCCTGACTGCCACAGCAACACCACAGCTGGGAATTAAACTTGTGACCATATGACTGCCATAAACCCCTCCCCTGACGACCCTAAAAACACTTTTTTCAGGAAGGACGCAACAGACACTCATACCAATAGATCCCTTGGGGCAAGGCACTGCGGCTGGAAGGCCGAATTTAGTCCTGGGCCACCATATGCCAGCCTCTTTAGCCTGAGGACAGCTGTCATAGATCACTGTGGGCAAAGAGGGAGAGCAGTCAGAAGCACATTCAAAATAGGCGTCAGGAGAGGGCATATGTTCTAATAGAGGACATTAAGGGAAAGAACATACTGTGACTAAAATAAACATACACACACACACACAATGAGTGCACTGTTCTCCTGCCTGAGCCAAAATCACTGACTGAGTTTGGTACACATGGACAACACACTGATACGGCTGCTTGTCCTGGGCTCTTCTGGAAAATTAATGAAATGACTAGATACTTGGTGATTTTCTAAAAAAGTAAATTTTCATTAGACTTCATTAGACTTCAGTAACAAAGTGAGGGATGACTCTAGTCCAGCCGGTATACTGTATGAGTATTACACATATATGCATACCAGTATCTGCAAATAAATCATAATACTTTTGAGATACATAACCTTTTTTAGGTAATATAATGACCTAACAGGCCACAGAGAGCAAAACTATAAAGAAACAACTAAACAGACATGTTTTTTTTCTGTTTTTGAAGACTGCGATGACAGTGCACCTTCACAGCCACTGGGCGAGACCTCAGCGAAAGGGTTGTCACAGTGGTCACACTGTCGTCCGATGACCCCTGGCTTGCACTGGCACTGCCCAGACTCACGATCACAGGCCCGCGAGAACGAGCCCACCGGGTAGCAGTCACACAGCAGGCAAGAATCACTGCTAGGGGGCTGGTAATGATTATCCTGGGGGATAGAGGGAGAAGGAGAGAGAGAGAGAGAGAGAGAGAGAGAGAGAGAGAGAGAACATTTTTATTATTCTGTTTGGCTAAGCTAGTAATCGTCACACAATGTTGAAGGGAATTTATGGTGAGCCACACAAAATTGTTATTTAATTTACTGGCTTCATTGCACAGCTCTGCTGTAAGAAAGGAAATTGGAGGTGTTTCCTCACTGTCACAAAGCAGCCAGGAAAAGCAAAATATGTGTTAAATATTTGTAGCATTCACTTAAATATCAGTTGTGCCGAATTTGTTTCAATATTTTATTTAGCTTTGGACCCAACTGTCAAGCCAGTTTATCTTTTGTCACTTCCATGCTGCCATTAAGGAATATGAGACTAATATCCCTGTGTCACAGCCCCACAGTGACAGATCCCAACACAGCTGGTATATCATCACCAGGCAGGACCGCCTGCACAACATAAGCATTGCTATTTAAGGAATCCTCCCTATGCAGACACACATAAATCAGGCATGCACAGTGAACTCCAGGAGCTGTGCAGGACAGACTCTGGGAGGCTTGCCTTGCAGCGACACTCCCCGGTGGTCTTGTTGCAGTCTGAGTCGAAGCCCTTGTCTGTCTGGCATGAGCAGGGCCCGCACGTCTTGTGACCCCACCATCCTCTGGGGCACGGCTGGTCACTCCTGGGAGGATATGGGCACAACCCTCACTGAGCATGACCTCACAGTCACTCTTTCCAATACCTCTACTAACTGATTATGAGGGAGGAGGAGTGAAGAGCAGTTTATTGATGAAGGAGTTCGTAAGATGGAAGTTGTGTTAACAGAAAAAAAAAAACATGAGTATCTTAAAATGATATGTATTTTTGTCTTTCCCTACACTACGAGAGATATGTCCCTGAAGATCCCTTACTCATGAAAGCTCAGACGCAGCATGAATTCACCTCTGTGATTTTTCTCGTAACAACATATCATAATTACACAGAGTGTACAGATGTTGCTTTTTTAAATAGGGGTCTAATGTACTAATCATACTACGGGTGGGTGGTTCCCTCACCTTTTCTCGCAGTACTGGCCAAAGTAGTTGCTGGGACAGTCACAGGTGTAGCCATGGGAGGAGCTTGGTGACCTTGTGCAAACTGATTGGTGCTCACAAGGATTCAGAGAGCACACATCTGTGCATTCATCACCATAGTAACCTGGCAGACAAGCAACAAGTAATGATTGCAAACCAAGTCATTTTAATCATCAATTCAAAAAAAATTTGTATTCGTGTGATTATCTTCACCTGTTTTCATTATTACCACAATATAAACAGTAACTTATCACACTAATGTATTAGAGAAGTAAGATGATGATGATGATGATGAAGGTCCTGACTCACCTGGATGGCAGGTGCAGGAGTGACTGTCCCAGTCATTGCTGCAGTAGCTGTTGGCAGGACAGGGGCTTAAGTCACAGGGGTCAGACAGACTGCAGCCTCGCTCCACATTCACCTTCTTGGCCTGAATGAGACTGAGTGAAACTGCAGTGGCCGACGTCTCACCCAAGTGCACGCCCTGTAGGGTAAACACACAGTTCAGGCAGTGAGAGACACAAGCTGAGACTCCAGGGCTGACCTGGGATCAGTCTGGATCAGTAAACCTCTGTAGTGCATATGATTTGGATATAAACAGGGGATACCTGATCCTAGATCAGTCATGCTTTATGAATACAGCACAAACAATACACCCACACTTACACAGACAATGAGAGAGAGACCACACTCACATAAACAGAGTTTTTGAGAAACTACAATGTGACCACATTGCCTGATGTTGTGTGTCTCAAAATGCACACAATGTCCGAGTGTGTGTGTGTGCATTTGAGTGTGTGATGCCACTGACCTGCACACAGCCACGGAATCCTTGTAGCACTTTCCCATCACGTCCAGAAATGCCCCCCACGCTCAACGTCCTCAGCTTCAGTCCCTTCAGTTTGCTGTCCACCTCCACACTGGCCTGTACAGAGGCACAGCCATGCCCATCAGAGCCATGAACTCAGCCCTAACCTTGGAGCACAGCTAAACCCATCACACACCACCCATCACCCTGCAGCAAAGCCACATCCACTACTCAGTCATGGCCACACCCTGACCCAAAAAAAACACACAACAAATTATGTACCTAAAATTACACACCTAACACAAACAATCCCTGCTCTAACCTTGGCCCACATACAATGCATTAAATTTACTGCAAAAGTAAGAACAGTAAAGCAATATCAAATTCAATTTTATTAAAGAACAAAAGTAAATAAATTGGGTAAATATATGTAAAACATGCAATTCATATTGTAAGCAACAGTTAAAAGTCATCATACAAGTGTTAACAAATATGACAGTTGAAGTTAGTGACTGCTGATCTTTAAAAAAAAGTCAAAGGTGATGTGAAATCATTTGGTTTAAATGGTATTAATATATTAATATTTAAAGAATCGTTGGAGGCTTACCATGTGCAGGCCGTAGTCAAGGGAGAGTATCACCTGATGACGGGTGGCAACACCCGCCCACCCACCACGCAGCTCCAGTTGCAGATGATGCCAATCACCGTCGTTAGCCTTCACCACTTCCAGCCGTGAAACCGTGGAGTCCTCCCCGCGCTGCAGTGACATCATCACGCTGCCGTTCCGAAGCTACACATACAGAGAGGCAGGTGCCCAGCCCAAGTGCACTACCAGTCAGGGAACTGAGCTTGTAACTTAAAAATAGCTCAATTAGTTCAATAGTTCATAGTTCAGTTCTAAGGAAGGGCAATGCTGCTATACGCTTGAGCAAGGTACTTCAAAATGCTTCAGTAAATATCCGGTTGTGTAAATGAATGTTGTGTAAATGTTAAATATATCACCTGCTCTGGATGAAGGCATTTGTTAAATGCCTAAATGTAATGTAAATTTTTTTTCTCACAACTCAGAGGGAGACTAATCTGGTTCTTCTAGCTTAACCAATGACTCACCAGCTCAAATGGTTAAGCTAGAAGAAGAGAAAGCAGACAATGTGCCCCACCTCACCATGAATCAGAAGTGAGTATCCTTAATACACATACTTACAACCAGAGTAATCCAGAAGTGACAAACAATAGACCAGACTATTAGACTGCTATCACATAGACAGCCCATAGAGGGAGTGCTTATCCTACAAAGTTGCCATTTAATAATGCACCCATAAATGTGACTTTGAATTATGCCATGTAGGACTAAATTCAATGTAATGCATCAAAAGATGTTTTGTGAGTAGCATTGTATTCTGAAAAAAATGAGCAAAAGTTATCACTCTGTACTGTTAGACTGTTGATCATTGTCATGAAATCAAGAGAAACAGCAAAGAAAAATGTGAGGGCTATAGAGAAAAATCAGTAAAATCACGGATTTTGAGTACTAACAAAAATGTAATTCTATCAAACATATGTAAGTACTGCATTCGTGCTCTGCAATAAACCCTCTAAAGTCCCACAGAAGAAAGATTAACTGCATACACAGCATATTATTTCTCAGCTTGCAGAAAGATTAAAACAAATATAAACACTGATTTAAAATTGTGAACTGATTATGCTTGTTTTTTCATTCGATTTCTCTGTGAAACATTAGACTGCAATCTGTGGAAAAGTGGATCACATGAGGCTGATCATCCAGAGTAAATCCACATCTGAATAAATGTGAATCTGTCAGAGCTGGGTAAACACAGTGCAGAAGGCAATGAGGCTACCAGCTGCAGGATAGTTCACCTCCACAGTTACACATGATCTACACAATGGTGGTCCTCCTGCAAGGTGATGGATAACCTGTGTTCTGGTTTACCTGCAGTGTTATGGTGTACCTGCAGTGTGATAAAGTGTAGTGTGCAGTGTGACTACAGGTAACTGCTGTGTGATGGTGTACTTGTATTGATGTTTACCTGTAGTTTGATGGTGTACCTGTATTGTTGTTTACCTGTAGTGTGATGGTGTACCTGTTTTGATGTTTACCAGTAGTGTGATGGTGTACCTATTTTGATGTTTACCTGTAGTGTGATGGTGTACCTATTTTGATGTTTACCTGTAGTGTGATGTTGTTCATGCTTTGTTTTACTGCAGTGTGATGGTGTACCCGTGCTGTGATAGCCTACTTGCTGTGTGATGAATTACCTGCAGTGTGATGGTGTGCTGCTGGCCTGCTGTTATTCGGAGCAGCACTGCACTGGGCTGCCGGGTGCGGAACATCATCTCCACATGCCAGGGCACTGTGACGACTGCTACCGGGTTGTTCCACTGTACAAGGCTGTTGCCCTGGAAACGCTGTGGACTGGCCATTGCTGCAACACAAGGAATGAGGAAGGCACTCATGACTTCTTGACAGATATGACATGTGATGGGAGTTAATAATTATTTAGGCCTAAGTCTATGTAAATACCAGTATTAAGATTATTGTGGAAGACAATATCTCCATTCGTGGCAATGTTATCTTATGAGTTACCTATGTCTCCTTCCTCCTGTTCATATACACACTGTATAGGTCTGACAATCTGGATGTACTGGGAAGCCTCTGGGGTTATTTGTCCTTTGCAGGCAGAGATGGGGCTGTCAAAATCTCACTAAGTAACATAAATGCATCCTCTCGTTGAACAGACTGCATGTTGTACCTCTCTATCCTTCCACAGTAACCCCCTGCTCCCCCACCCCCTGCTGGCTCCATCCGAATTCCCTTGGAGACGACGATGATAAATAATAATAAGTGGTGGGTCAAATAGGACCAGGGGGATTGGCTGCAGTGAACCCCAGGGAGTGCTGTGATTGGACAGCCGGAGTAGTTTTTCCAACACTGCACATGGATAACAAATACAAGCAGAGAAGGCTGAACAATATTAAGAGAATTATAATGATCACTTCCCCTAAAATGCTAGAAAATGCCTCAGAAAATCTAAAGAGAAATCCAACTAGGAGCAGAGGGAGTGTGTTTAGCGAGAATGCTGAAACTCCACAGCGTCAGCTGCTGTGGAACCGGGCGGCTGAAAGCAGATGAAAGCAGGCTGGAAACGTCAATTATTTTTGTTGTTGAGGCTCCCCCCTCCTCCCACTTCTGCTAAGGCATAAGCTCCCAGGCCCCTGGAGACCACATTAGCCAGCTGAATCACTGATGGAGAGCCTGCTTTTCTCCTCTTCAGTCACGTCTACTTAGCCGTCTCCCATCATCCTCTACAGACAGAGGTAACAAGGGATGACTAGTTTTCGCTATCCTGCTCTCATTCCCCTCTTACCTCCATCCTCCCCCTCTCTCACTCTTCTCTCATCCCTTCTGTTGGTTTCTGACTACATCCATCCCCTCATGGTAGGAATAACATCTGTGTCTCCAAGCTCTCATTTCCATTCTTGATCAGATTAAAACTATTACTACTGTTCATATTTTGGTCTGGCGGATGCCTTTATCCAAGGCTTAGTAGACTGCACTAAGATCAAAGTAGCAGATAGTATATTTTTATGCTTTACTTTTCTGATATGTTACAACTTTTCAAAGAACTGAGAATACAACACCCTCTTATATGCACACACAAAACGCACACACACACAGGTTGGTCTTGATTTCATACATCATCGAGTCAAACAGCTGCAAAGCCCTAGGAGTAGATGCAGCTGCTTATTTGGATGCACAAGCTAATGCACTTACATGGCACATGAGCATGACTTTGAAATGCACCTACACCAAATTGTTTTGAGCAGAGGACAATTGTGATGGAAAATCCTGGTACTTTTCAAAAACATCATGCATATACAAGAAGATTATTTTCTTTAGTTGTCACTTAATATTGATACATTTCATCCATGGAATTAGACATGAGTTTAAATACAATGTAAACTACATCAAAGGGTCTACTCTGCATCCTGCTGAATTCGAAAGTCCATTACCTCTTTCTCACTGTAACTGGATGGTGCCTTCACAAGCATATTGAAGATCAGACTCTAAAAGTCAAATCACGTGGTAATCCAGCCAGTCTACTTCTTCTCCCTACCCCCTACAATTACCCTCACTTCTGGTCTTTTCAATTCTACCTTTTTGCAGCCTCTGCCTACCTTTTTCACAGTTCCGTCCTCCAAAGCCTAGAGGGCAGTCACAGCTGAAAGATCCCCAACGGTTCACACAAGTACCACCATTCAGACAGGGGTTGGTGCTGCAGAAGTTCCTTTTGGATGAACATCCTGGGGAGTACCATAAAATATGAGAGATTGGCCAAGTTATGGAAATTGCAGAAATAAATAGGATTTCATTTTAATATTATGCATTAATTAGTAATTCATTTTCATAGCTCTGTTATCATGCAATGATCAGCCATGTGGTGCTCATTTTACAGTTTTATCTGTGCTTGTCAGGCTTATTAGTTTATAGTACAATGACCAGACCACTACAAAACAAGACAGGTCCTCCCAGTTTCCAGGAATGTGCTTCAGTAATGAACTACTGGTCAGTTACATCTTCAAACAAATCATGATCCTTTGAAGGTGGGGCTGCAGTTGGAGTATGCAGTTAAGAAACCTGGTGTTTGTGGACAAGACTATTTAACCTGTTTGAGAAAACATGGCATCTTAGTGCATTAGACAAATAAAGCACAACCATGAGCATAGCAATTAATTCATCATGTGACCATCACACACACAAAGCCTTGTGACAAGCTCAGAGATTTAATGTTTAAAGTTTTCTGACTCTTGAATATGTATGCATTAATTTATCTGAAATGCCTGAGTGCTCCCTTGAGCGTCTTAGGTGCAGTGCAGCCTGTTCTGTCCAGACAAAGACAGAGACGGTCCCCTCAGCATCCGACCCCACAACAGCTGAAGGCAATGGCTCTGACACAGCTGCTTCTGCTGGCAGCTGGCTGCAGAACATACCTGGCACAGTGCCATTGTTGGCGATGTGGCTAGCCATATCTATGTGGCGGTTGTCGATCTGCAGGTTCTTCATGCAGCCCACAAACTGGCGGGTCTGCACAGGGAAGGCCTCCGGGAGCTTAGGGACTCCGCCGAGGAGCAGAGGGCCAGTCAGGTCCAGAGACCTGAGCAAACAGCAGACAATATTATTATTATTATTATTATTATTATTATTATTATTAGCATCATCATCATTACCTGTAGTGGTAGAAATACTAGTAATTTTATTCATATTTTTTTCAGAGTAAAACAAAATTCCCCATCCGAAGATTGTAAAAATATATTACCAGTCACTTCAACTTCAGATTTAGGAAGGAAGGGATCTAAATGTGTTGGGAAATTAATAAATGTACAAGATTTTTTTGTGTTCACTCCATTTGCACATTTGCTGTTCAGCAAACTCTAAATGTGGTATCTTCACAAAACTGTGGCTGAGCTTCAACACACTGTTTTCCCCACTGTGTCAGCTGTAAAAATACCTTAAAACATTTAGATTGATTTATTGTGTGTTTGCAGTGAGTCTCGATGCTAGCAAAATGAATGCAGAAAAAAGATACTAAAGAAGCCCTAAAACTTCTGTTTAACCTGATCTGAGGATATTCAAATCACTGTGCTGGAGTAACCCAGAAAACACAGGCGTGCAGACTCCAACAGAAGATGGAAGAAAGGACAGATCAGATCTGCACATGAAATATTAATGAACTTTCACTCACACTCATGCTCCTCTAATGTTTTCCAGACTTTTTATATAGCATGCAGAATTCACACAAGGTTGTTGAGAACTTCCCTTAATTGGGGCAGCAGGCTATGTTGGTACCTATTGTTGTGACTGTCAAGATGCCATCGTTTCACACTGCTCACCTTGCTTTCCCATTCTGTCTCATCCTACGTTACATGCTGATGGTTCTACAGCATTCCATCCCAGTACAAAATTATTATTACACTTTCACAGCTGACGATATCTTCCACATTTACTCATTTTTCTACTTCAATATTATAAATTATACAAAAACATTTGATTTCTTGTAAACGCTGCTGTGTTGCTCCTTGCAAAGCTGATTATGTTCACTTTGGGCACAAAACAAATGACAGCAGCTCATCCAAAACTTACTTCTTGGATCCTGACTGGCTGCCTTGAGCAGAGCAGGAATAGTTCCCGATTGCGTGACCGAATTTCAGTGCCACAGATGTGTCACAGTCATCCACAGTCACCACCACGACCTTTTGGTCAGACGGACCTTGGGGTAGACCTGCCTGATTCAGGACAGGCTGGGGGGGGGGGTGGGGAAGAGAGAGAGGGAGAGTATTTCAGTTCTTACAAAACAAAACTGTCTTTACATCATTGACATTCAATATATTTATGAGAAAAGATTTTTTGTTATAAGTATATAATAATTATAGTATTTAAAAAACACATATAACATCCACAATTTACAAGTAGGCTATTTGCTAATATTCATTTTCATACATGTTTTATAGACTTCTAAGGGCTTAGTAATTAATAGTACTGGTTGAGTATCCGTTATCCGAAATGCCTGGGACCAGAATTTTTTTGGATTTTAGATTTTTTTGGATTTTGGAATACTTGCATATATAGCCATTCCTTTGGATGCAAGTCAGACGTATGTTAGCATAGCATGTAGAAGTACACATGTAGCATGTAGAAGATGTACACAATGCCAGGATATCGTCTGATGGTCACTATCGTTTGCACGCTGTCGTTAGCTCTGGCGGACCTACAGCCAAGTGTAATTTTATATTTACATATATTTTTTTCTTTTTACTTTATACATTTTTTTTCCGACCATATGTAAGGATGGTCGTAAGTCACATAAGTCAGGTGTGGAACTGCCCACTTGCAGCGTCATGTCAGCACTCAAAAGTTTCAGATTTTGGATTTTCAGATTAGGAATGACCAACATGTGCCCATACAATGCAAAAAACACACTGCATAAAGAAGAAGGCAGTGGATCTGCATTTGCTTGAAGTGGACTGGAGCATTTCTATTTCAGGGATGTGGTGTCAAGAGGACTAAGCCTACAGTGTGTGAAATGTCTGCAGCCTACACAGAGAGACTGGAGAAAGTGGCCATTTGAACAAAAGCTGAACCCCTACATATCATTAAACTTATCTTCTGGGTTACTGGCTGTGAATGGCTTAGGCCATGGGGGCAGGCGAGGAGGGAGGGTAATAGTGTCAGGGTCCTGTATTCAAACAGCACGGTTCATTATGAGGCCAACTGTTTACTGTGGCATGGTGTGAGCTGATGGGGGCATCTCAGTCACAGAGGCTGTAAATTTCTCACAGCAGGCAAGCTTCCCTCCATCTTAAAGTGCAAGCAGGCCAAATGTATCTATGAAGAGATATAAATACAAACTTTCCATAAAGATGCCATTTTTTCTGAGGCTTGTTGCTACCATGACTGTTCTTTTTATTCATCATTCATCTCTAGGAAATTGACTTTATGTTCATCAGTGTACAAGGACTCTGCCCCAGCAGTGACAAGCACCATCAGTCACTACACTGTAACGCCTTATTCACAGGAACAATGCCCCCACTGAGCATGATGAACCTGCACCATATATGACCAGACCCAGTATATTCATCCCAAACCAACAGCCAAGGCAAAGGCCCAACACTACAGTATATTCCAGGAGGGCATTGTTCATCTGGTGGTTTGTCCTTACCATAGCTCAAGAGCACTTAATTGGTTTAATCAATTGGTTTAATCATCACTCTGATGTGTTTTACATTTTTTGCAAGAGATAAATCATGACTGAAAACATTCATGGAATGTACTCAAGAACAATTTTATAGCAATGAACTCTGGGACACACAAAGTTATACATCAAACAGCCAATTAGAAAACTAGCCCAAACAAACTAGGGGGATTGACAGTCATGTAGGACCTTGAGTGAGTTTGAAACCCGCCTGACATAAATACTATGTCATCAGGGTCTGATGTCACCTTCCCTGTACAGATCCCTTCCCGTTACCCATGTTCCCCTTGCCAGAATCATCAGATCGATGGAGAAATCTCTGTCAGCACACCCACACCGTTCAAATGGCTCTCAAAGCTCTCAAGCTCAACTGATTCGCTGGCCTCAGCATCCCAGAGGGTTCCATTACCGGCGCCCACCCCAGCACTCAGTGCGGTTGACACTCGATTAGATTGGATTAAAAGAACATTACCGGTATTCTCACACGGTGTGTCCATTATGAAACAAACACCACCCTAGCGTTTGGCAAGAAATGTTTCATAACGGAGTGAGGCAGCATGTATATAGGCAGGCTGATGTGCACGCACGCACGCGCGCGTGCGCGCACACACGCACACACACAAATGCATGCACACACATGCACGCACACAAGCACACGCACATACGATGCAGCAAGCCAGTTTTGCACTCCCCTTTTCCCTACCTCTCACAGACCCTTGGGAATTAAAATAGCACAGAGTGAGCCATGTAGGTGACAGACAAATTTGCTTTTGTCTTCCTGGTACAAAGTTTGTCAAATGACACAACTCATTTTCCTCACATCCTCATACAAGCAACACAAAGGGTGTAGCTGTCATTGTTGTCTGTGTGGCTCTGCTGATTCTCCTAGCAGAGAGGTTATAAATAGACTTTTTGTCTGAAGGGTTGCTATTAATGGTGATGTTTTAAAACCATTCCAAGGCTTTACATCTATTTGTCGACACAAAACTGTCACACAAGATGCCAAGACTTAATGTACCTTGTTCAAAATGGATCATTTTAAATGTGTACTTGTTTTTTTTTAAATTTATCAATTCCTCTGAGATATCAGGGCAGGACTGAAAATACAGTAAATAGTAGTCCAACGTAAATCATTATCCTGAATCTCTGAATTGGAATCACCAATTTCCTCGAGACCACTCACCAAAAAGTATCCTGGAATGTTTCTTCATTTAAAAGCTCTTTGTTTGAGAACTTGTAAAAAAGATTAAGCAAATAAATGAGAAAACTGATAATCTTTCTGAATTACCAGGAATAAATAGCAACATACTCAGAATAGGGTGAAGTACTATTTATTCAATTTTGTAGTACTGACTAATGGATCAATGCTATTTTGTGCCCAGGCTCAGAATGCAGTTATTTTGGATTTTATTGTGTGTAGGCTTGCAGCTCAACTACCTTGTCCTGCAAGCCCTCCATATCTAAAACACTAATGCAAGGCTAGTTCAGAGAAGATAATTATGAGCCAATCATCAGGTGAAGGGATGTGCCTACCTGGAAAAGAGGCCGGCAAACATGGCAGGCCTCTGGGAGCAGGGCTGTGTGGCCCCAATGCACACATACACAGACACTCACTGTGGGAGGCTCCACATAACTTCCAATCACAAAAACAAATGCCTTCCCCTCTAGGTCAGCATCGGCACTAAACAAAAGATCCCTTTTATTGCTGGTGAAATCAATGGTTGGAAGGGATTGGTGTGGGGGTTGAGCAGGGCAGAGGATGACAATCAATAGGGTCAATAGCCCCTTTTAAAGAGAACCTTGGTCCCAGGTCATGACCCTATATATTGCAACCACAGGTTTAATACTTGGGCCAGCACCCACGTGTCATAGGCAAGAGGCTGCCTAAAATGCAGGAGACACTGTGCCACCCAGGGTGACTGGTGACAGACAGCAACAGCAGTGTAGTTTATCAGTTTACTGATCTAATGAAGTGTGGCTCAATCTCCTGTGAGCACCAAATTATCTGCATGCAGTCTGGGAGCACTCCACAGCGGGGGGAAAACTGCCTGAATATTCTGAGGCCAAATGATGAGGCCAAAAATGAGCAGAGGTGCTGAGTATATTGTAAGCCTGGTCTTGCAGTGGCAGCAACTACCAATAAAACAATGCTGCCATGGTTACCACCTCATAGCAAATGTAATCATATAAAACAATTATCATCCTGACTACCTAGCTACAGTCAACAAAGACTGTGTTTACTAGGCTTAATTCTTCATTATTGATCACAGCCTCTCAAAAGCATATCTCGTCTCCAAAAACAACCGAGACATCAATTAGGAATTCATGGTATCTTGTGGCATCTTGTTTCACCAAAATCACAACAAGAAAATAAAATAATTAGTCAGACAGGATCACGCCACCCTCCTCACCATGGCAAAAAACCAACGTCTGGCCATACAGTGGTTAACATGAAAAAACAAATCGATGTCTTATGGTGGGAAAGTATTTTAAACAGCTCTGTTGGATCCAAGTCACGGCAGTCGCTAATGGCGCCGCCTTGTACGCCTGTCTCTCTTTCCATGGCAGCCGGCTGGGGACGGGCCGCGCAGCCTGGCTGAGGGATGCTGGCTCAGTCTCGGCCCTTAATGTCCACCGTCCATCCTGGCGGCAGGTCACTCGCCGGGCAATGGCACCATCCGTCCTGCCTGTTAAAGGCCCAGTGAGCCCCTGCGGCCCCGCTGGCACCCCAACAAAAGCCGGTCCTGCCAGCCGTGATTGAGGATTACATATTTGTTGAGGGCCCCGTGTTCCCGTGTTCAAAGGGCCCCTTGTTACTGGAGGAAATGTTAATCGAAACTAGCAAGCGCTAAGGCTGCTTCAATAAGGTTTTACTTACAGGCTCTGTGACAGGGAGCAGGGACAGACTATAAGGGGGACAAGGAGGGAAGCGAAAAAAATCGACAATAAAATGAGATTTGTTATTTTGTAGCTGGCTGGAAACCATGGAAACCTGGGCCACTGAGCTGTGTGACAAACTTTCCTGGGCTGGCAGCCTGAGCTGGTCCTTTCTGTCCTCCCTTCCCACACGCAGCCGCTTTGCTTACAGGGATGGTCAGGTTTAAGTCAGCGGGGACCCCAGACAAGCACTATCACCCGCTTTGCAAACACCTCCAGTACCAAAGGCACATTTCTGTCCCAAATCCCCCCTGTGAGCAGGGCTGGGCAAGCAATGCTCCATGAGCTACTCCCAGCAGCTGCGTTTACATGCAACCCAATAGTGCCCATTATCCCCAATATACAAGAACTCTGAACAAGACTCTAATCAATTAAACATGCTATTCATAGCACTGTGACTGGAAAAGATTAAAATAACATCCCAATACATCCCATATGCCATTCTCTTATCCCAGCCAAAGCACTTTGTGGTGGGGCAGTAGCGTGCTTGGATTGGTTGATATTAGGCAGATTAGAGGCATGTCATAATGCTTGAGATTCCATCTAGCATTACCTTAATAACATAGGCATGACAGATCACAGCCAACAGCCTGAATATTATGCAAGGTTATAGAAGGTGAAAATATTTAATCTGATATAATTGTGAACATGTGCGGTTGTCTGTGCCGCTGCCGTGATGAATTCTTCATTCTCTCATCCATACTTTTTGTGGGCTCACAATGACATAGCCACAAATACATATGCAGTAGGTCCCCCAACAGCCAAGTAAATCCTGCCCTAAGTGGGATATGGGTGGAAAACAGCACTGTGTCCTTCAAGCTCCATTCTATGAACAAGGAATGGCCAGCCATAGCATTCTGGCATCACTGCAGAGATTGTCACAACAGACCAACACAACAATGAGGTATATTTCTCTCAGTTATATCACATATGCCACATTGAGTTATTTGTTACAATGTTGTATTCTATGCGGTAATGATAAATCCTCATCCTCTCCTTTGAAGTCTTATAATCCTATAATATTTTCACCTTCTATAACCTTGTGTCATGTTCAATGCTGTTGGCTAGGATCTGTCATGCCTATATTATTGTAGGGATGCTGGATGGAATCTGAAACCTCAGGAGGTTGCCTGGAAACAGCATTATGATGCAAAGCAACTTCCTCAATGGACTGAAATGTCACATCCTGTTTACAAGCATGGAGGGGGGGATGGGGTAGTGGGGGTCATATAAAAGGGCGAGTGGGGGGGGCATGGTCCCATGAATTCTTTACTAATTGAAATGGAAATAAAGAATTCAATGGCTCGCATTATAAAAAAGGCTCTTGTAACTGAAGCAACTTTTTTTCTTTTCAAATATGGACCTAGCTGTGAAAACACCCCCTGCCCTAACCCCCATTCTTCCAGCTTCCCTCTGGCACATCTCCCAATCCACTGTCCTGTCAGCGCCCAATCACTGGAATTACACAGCTCCAAGGTCTGAAACACGCTTACAAATGAGAAAGATAGACTGCTCTGTACATGCTTTGCCCTATTTTTGTCCTAGACCATGAGGACGGAACAGCTATGATATATCCATAGCTATCCCATGCAGGCAGTAATGCATTGTGGGTATTACATTTAGCAGATTTATCTACAGAGAGAATCAGTTTAATCTCAACAAAGAATATGTTGTCAACATATCAAATATACTCTGGAGCACTTTTTAGAATTTAAATTCTTTGTTCAAATGAGGTGTGACCAACACAGCTTTTGTACTTGTGGTATAGTGTCTCCCTGCACATCTCACAGCATCCCCACCATTGCATGAGCTTTGGTTTTACAGAATATAAACACCTAAATTAGGTTATTGCTTGAATTTAAGTTTCTGACAGTCTACCAGCTGTCATCAGTGAAAGATACACCTCTGCTTCATTCATTTGCCTCTTCTGTTATAGTGTGTGGATTGTATACTGTAAAGTAGTAGCTGGTTCATGGGTGTTTGTGCTGAAAGAAAGCACACGTTGCAGTTCCCCTGGTATAGCAGATTCATGAGATTAGGCTGATTCCGTATTGGACATAAAAAATTATACTAAAAAACCAACAATGTTGGCTTCACCCAAAAAAAAAAATCCAAATTGTAACATATAACTCAGGCAGTTTGAAAACAAAGGCTGGAGGTAGAACCTTTAATATTGTGCATGTCAGTGGTTTCTCATTAACAACCTAAGGCTAGTCAATATTAGCCTTAAGGATGTTCTTAAATCGTGTGTTGCATGTCATACATACTAATTTGTCCTTTGGTAGAGGCATTGCTCTTATTACTGTGCGGACTCAGTATTCCCCTCCAAGGTTAGGTCTCTTGTTGTCTTACCTTGTTGTAGTAGTGCACCTGGACCACGTGCCACTGGCCATCACTCACACCCCCCAGGATGAAGGGAGACACCAGCGTTTTGGTCTCTCCTGCAGACAAACATCAGCAGTAGGATTACAGTAACCAGAAGCAGCCACACATCTCAGACGTCTTTCCTCCTATTTGCTGATGAAGCATTAAACCTTTCCTTGGGAGGGAAGTCCCTCTGCAGAGAATACTGATTACATTGAGAATCTGGCCATCCACCAGTACTAGTTACGTTCAACGTGGCCTCCAGGTTTACTAATAATGGGAGAGTGAGGCTATCTGACATCAGTAGTGAGAGCTTCTATCATCTTCTGTTCCTTTTCAACATGTAAGAACAAATCAGAAATCTGTCAAATTACACATAGTGGATCCACCTATTTTGGGATTCATAGCCTGTACCTATGTCAATGTCACATTAGGTTGATGCATTTGGGTGAATGGTTGAGGAAAAACTACAGAATTTGGTTTAATAGTTGGGAAAACACACTTGCCCACACCATCCACTATGTCCCAGGTTCCCTGTTCCAAGGCTACCCCATCCTGCCCTTTCATACCTGCAGAGAAAGTGAGCTGGATCTGCTCATTGATGATCTCCACTGCGATGAAGTCATGCTTCTCATTAAATCGACCATTATAAAGCAGCAGTCCATTGGGTTCCATGGTGGCAAAGCTGAAAGACAGTAAAGATTTTGTGTACTAATTAAGCTTTGAACAATTTGGATCAGTAATTGTGTGCCCAAAGATAACTCTTCTGCGCCTTACACAAGGAGCATTGCACCTCAAGAGCTTATACTTCTCCATTGCAGTAATCCAGAGACTAATGACTGTTTTCCACAAACAGACCACACAGCACGATAGGTGAGCTCCTGTCAGTTGGAGGAGAGAGACATCTCTAGCTGAGGACAATATGTAGCCTGCGGGTACCTGGCACATTATTAGGAGAAGAATAAATATATATGGAGCAGAGGACACATCCCCTTACTACACTATGTGACTTAACCAGCCCTTGGAAAGCCATTTTATGTGCTAACCATTCAATGACCTCAAAGAACTGCAAAGCACATGAACTTCTGAGCTGCAGTAAATCTAATTAAGTACTGAGTTTTTGCAGTCAAGAGGCTGCTCTTCCTCTGCTAATTTACAGAATCTTTTTGTGAAAACCTGTGGCAAAATAGTTTTATAACTTAAGTTCTAAAACATGTTCTCAATAACGTAAGTGTAAAACATGGCTTGTCTGAAGGGGTTTTCTATACAGAGGTTTTACAATTAAATAGAAAATAATTAATTTTTAATGTCATAATACAGATTTTTTTCAAAGTACAGTATATAATATGACATTAAACAGCTAATTAGTTTTCCATTGCAAAATGTAATAACTTGGCAAACACTGCACTTATAAGTCGATTTCTGTTTAACAGCTGTTTTGCAGCTGAGCTAGCTCTTTAACATTTTTTGTGTAGATTCAAACACATGCACATTCTGCCTAAAATCACAATGTCTCTCACTTATTTGCTAATACCGATGGGATTTGATTTGAGCCACTACCACTATATATAGTTCAGCCATGAGTGAAATAGTCAGTACAGTGTTATTTCCCATCTGCAGCATAGTAACACTGATTATTAACGCATCGCGTAATGCTGGCTTTTCCTTCTCTATCTGTTAGCTACCACGTACTGAAGCAGATTACATAGTGATCCACTCATGCGGAGCATAAAACAAGGTTAGCAAAGCGCAGACCTCTGCACACATCAGTGAATGTCTAACAGGGTTAAAAATAAGCATATAGCTCTGTCACCGAGATGGAGATAAATCGCTTAAAAAGAATGTCATGTTGACTTTGTCAGTGGACTGCATGTACTGTACTACATTACCTCCATTCAAGAATAACAAATGAGTGAGTGGAGAAAAGATCCAGGGCAACTATGATTTCTCAGAAGCGGAACGAAGAACAGGGGAAATAATGAATAAAAACTCTGAATAATAAGAGATAAAGAAATTGTTAGGGACCTCAAGTTATAATCAGGCTGCAGGCCTTCATTTTGGTACTCCTTTTGAGCAGAATATGTACATATGTATTTTTTGGTACTTCATTTTGGTACTGAACTTGAGCAAAATATGTACATAATGTATTATGGGAAAGCTATGTAATGTAGCCTGGGCAGGGGTATTTGAGGAAAAATTATCATGGAAATCCTCATTTTTATTTTGACAGTGTGAAAAGCAGAAAGTGTGAACATTGTTAACTACTTCATCAAGACAGCCACAGACATGATGGCCTGTGCCTTTGATTACTCACACAAAATTAGGATTCACCTATAGGACAGACAGACCACCATTTATGCTCCATTAGAATAAATATGGAAAGCGTACACTTGGAATTCTGTGCAGCCACAACCTGTCAGTGTAGACAGAGTGTCTGTTGTCACATAACGCACAGTTAGACACATTTTAACACATCAGTGCACCCTTTTGCAAATGCCTTCTTCTGAAATCAAAGTCAGAAACTCACACAACCTCTGGGTATTTCACAGAGTGCAGTCCACAGTCAGTGAAGTCATAAAGACTAATAATAAAATACTAAACTAATAAAAAAATATATAAGACTAATTAAGGGTTATTGACCTGCGTTTGTTATGTCCTGGCAATCAGATATCCATCTAGGTATTTAAACATGTTTTTGTTTTGCATATCTAATTTCACCATATCACTCCTCAGTTTTCACTGCTTGCCAGGAAACACTAGAGCTCAAGTTTCACAAACATTTTCCCCAATGCTCCAGACTCTGTTCTATTTCATGTCGCTGACATCTCTACAGTCTGTATCTATGGAACGAAAACAGATCAGCCAAGTGTCTATGAAGCCTGTAGTGAGGGATGCACACAATCACTGACTTTATACATTCAAATGTGTCTCCCAACTTAAAACTGCAATTCTGCTGTAACATGAAGACTACACAAGTTTGGTGCTCCGGGGATACAAACAATCCAGAGAAAGTGCTTCTGCTCCAAAAACACATGGAACATTTTGATTTTTCATATTGGGTTTGTGCAATTTAAGGTATTTCATTTATCTCATGGTTCTAAAGTGGTTGGTGTTCATTATCAAAAATCAGCTGTGGGGGTGGGGGGAGGTTGAGGCATTTGGCGAAAGGCTGGAAAACACCCTTGACAGGTTGCCAGTCCATAACAGGGCCAGGCAAACACACACACAGCTGACTACCCATAGGCAATGTGAATTCTGGCAAGTCCAATCTGGCAAACCCACATGTCTTTTGGACAGAGGGAGGAAACCCAATAACCTGGAGGAAACCCACATGAAGATGGGCAGACAACGCAATCTATACACAGAAAGGGCTGGCCATCAAAGGTGGGTTCTTCTTTCTTGCTTGCTTACCCACACTTCACAGTGAAGTGAAATTTGCAGAACATACATAAGAATATGGTTATGTTGATATGAAATTAGTTTTTAGGCTCCACAACTTCCTGTATCACAGCAAGGTGTACAGGTAGTCTGTTCTGCTATCATTAGCAGTACATTGCACTAATGCAACAGTATAGTGACAGAAGACCCCTAAGAGATACTTGCATGCTGCAAAGGTCCTGACCTGGCAATTAAAAAACCCATTACACATACTGTAAAGAGTAGTTGTGCTGATGCAGTCAAAGCCAAATTTTATTAACCTTATTCTCTCACTCTTGGCTAAGAGTATCTGCTAAATGTAACATGATGTGATCATTCCCTGTTTCAATCGGATAAATATATACATCTTTGCTCAGTATCACCTGGTGAGTGACAATGCTGGTACAGCCATGGATTTAATTCATTTTGTTTGGTGGTGATGGTTGATGCGCTGTAAAACATATTTGTATATCTTTAAAGGGCATTAGATAGCACCTGCTATGTAAAATCTGCTCACTATTTAAAACAGATCCAATTATGACTGGCTATAATCACCCCAGCTATCATGTGTATTGCCCATGCAAATATTAATACAAAGCACAAGAATTACAAAAATCATACATTTAAAATAAGGAAGTAACTGATACACAAAAGGTGCTCACTATTCTGCTAATGCTCACATAAATCAGAAATGAGTTACAGCCTATGGGCTCTGTCATTAAAAAGAAAGGCCCACCACACATGGAAGAAACTTTCCCATGATCTGGAGTCTACGAAAACAAAGCAGGAGAAACATGATCACCTTGCTCTCCTCCGGTTACAGGGGATTTTGAAAACCATGCTTTTGCTTTACCAAGTTTTGCTTTACAGAGACAAGACAACATTAGACCCTTTTTACGGCTCTGATTGAGCAATCCATCAAAGTATTGAGAGGCACTGAAAAGAAACAGGTCTGTGCAGATCTGTGCAAGGAACATGAAGAAAAAGGTAGCACTTAAAACCATTCCTGTCATGCATATCTTCTTTGATAAAAACAGCATAGAGACTCAACCCACACACACAAAGTGAGTGTTAAATATAGATATAAAAAACCAATACAAAATCTGTGAGCTGCCAAGTAGCTAGCTAGCTACAGGATCTATCAATAGGCTAAATAACATAAACCACATACTGAAATAACTGACATTTAACTAGCAATTTCAAATGCAAGCTCCCACTCTTGCATTGCTAAGAAAAAATCTTGTTTGTAAGTGTACAAACCACTATGGAAATGGAGAATTATTATGTATTAAGATTGCTAGAGGTTATCTGAGTCTGCTTTAATGTGAGTTCTTATTTCAACAGACCTCAGTGTGAGAATATGAAAGCAAATGATGACACTTACATTCAATGTATGATTGCAAACTTCCAGGCTTCTTATTTTTACGAGGGAAGCATGGATGTATTCGCTTACTGCTCTATTAGCTCTTGTCTTCCTTAAGCTTTTTTACATAATTCATTGCAAGGAGTTAAATCTATTGCTAGCATACGTTACATGTACTACAGTCTAGTACCTCGCCTCCACACCAAAAACAAATACCAATTATTCTTCACTCCCATCTTGAATATAACCCTATTAGTCTGGTTTCTCCTTCAAGGAAACACTGGACAATCAGTAAGGCACTAAATAACCTCAAATATAAATCAAATTGTCCTGGTTACCTATAATATGTAGGTATTACATTTACCAATGATTAACATGGTAGAATCCCTAATATGTAGCAAAAGCTGTGCTACTACAAGAACAATTCAAATCACATGATCTGCTCACATATCTGAAGATGTTCTGGCTGAATGGTTCAGAGCAGGCCCAGCAGGATTATGGGATTCCTTAGCTCTGTCATTCAGACGCTGCACCTCTGCAGCTGCTGCTGTCTGTGTCACAGAGACCCAGTGTCGTACAGTAGACTCCTATAATTTTGAAACATACATTTTGTGCAAGGACAAGCAGACATCTCCTGAACTGGGCCACAGTTCTGCTGCTCCAGCAGGCTTCTTCCCATCAGTATGCTCTACTCACCCTAAGAGAGATGGACACAAACTAGGCCAAGTGCCTGACTCAACCAGACCCCCCACAACTCGCCCCTGGGTCCCTGATTAGAATCAAGAGACGGAGACGATGAGCTTCAGTTATGCAAGCACCTCAGATTCCACAGGAGGAGCTCCCGAGGCCTCTGTCCGCCATCCTTCCTTATGGCCCTCTCTCAACCCACATTCCCCACTGATCAGCCTTTCACACCGCACCAAGCCTCTTTCGCCCATAGTTGCCCATAAATTACAGAGCAGTGCAGAGATAAGCAGAAGTGACTGCAGGGCCCCTGGAGCACCTCTCTGGAAAATGTAAGATCCAGGGAAGGTTGTTGTTGCTGACATAACAGCAATCATTCTCTTTTCACCTGTGTGCTTATTGTCAGCTTGTCATGTCCACCTAAAACACATTCCCATCATATTTTATGTTAAACTTCAGTAAGATAAGTACGTTAATGTATGGTAATGACTATTGAAGGTTTGTCAGATAATGGTCTGAGCTTTCATAATTGTGTGAATTCCCAAGAAACAGAGGGCAACAGCTGGATTAAGATGACTTTTAATCTGTGATTGTTCTTGTAATGCCATGTTGAGACAAATTTCACACAGCAATCTTTTTAAACTGCATTGTTTGTCTGTAAATTGTGGGAGTGTAAAACCACCCAGAACACTGGGCAATTGACAGATTTAAGACAAAAATAGACAGCATTAAATATAATAACTTTAAGCATTATGCGTGGCTAAACAAGACAATTTGGACAGTGCTTAATTTGAAAGGTTTTCTTCATCTGGATTAGTGGACATTATTGGGCGTTTGTAGGGATGGCCTGGTGTATAATATCTCAAAAAGAGAGAACTCTCCTCACCCTGGCTGCTGTGGCGTGTTAGTGCATAGTGTTTGTGAGTTTGTATGCATGGATGTGTAATTGTATCGGGGAGCACTTACGTGAGTGACAGCGTGAAGTGGAACCGTTGGCGAAGGCCCTTGAAGGTGAGGAAGGATTGGGGAGGGAAGCCACGGGTGGTCATCTGGCAGTAGGGCTTTTCGTAGGCCCCAGCTGGGCACTCGCACTTAAACCCCCCCACTAGGAGGTTTACACAGGTGCCCCCGTTTTTGCATACCCCAGGGGTGCAGCGACCAGAGCGGGATGATAGTTCACACCTCTCCCCTGGACAAAAAAAGACAGATGGACATGGATCAGAGATCTACTTCTTCCCTTTATGTGCTTCACATTCAGCTTTGAATCAACACTGCTCAAAATGATCTTTCAGTTGAAGAAAGCTCCATCTTACAGTCTACCACCTTTCCAATAGGCACATATTTATGTCCTCCATTCAGCTCAACGATATGTGAAGCATTTCAGCAACTCTTACTTTTTACTTCTTGCACAACCTTTGTTAGTTCATTTCTGTGACTGATTGACTCTTCAGTAAGAAATAAAAAGACAGAACTTATGCAACTCTGAGGCATGTCTTCTTTCACCAATGACACTGCCAATCTCAGTTCAAAGTTCCAGCTTCCTATCCGTGTTGCTTCCTTCGGTGTCACATATCACATGGTGTTACATTCACAGCAGTTACCACATTAAATTATACAGTAACGGAGAAAGCCAAGAGGAAGAGAAACTCTCGTGCAAATCAGTCACCAGAGCTCATGGCTCTACACTTCAGGCCGCTGACGACAGGCTGCAGTTGCCATGGTGAGCCTGCACGCTTCCCTGCACTAGCAGGAATCTGTGTCAAGGTGATGCAACAATGTGGAACGCTTCAGTGAGTTCTGCTCTCGGGCCATTTTCTTTTTTTTTTCCCCTCTCATTCGTGCCCCCATCATGCCCCCTATCACAGGCAAGCAAAGGCCTACATCCCCACTTATTGAAAAAAGATTGAATCACAGAATCAGTGTTTGCTTGGACAAACAATGAAAATGCCAACCTCTGACAACCATTTTCCACCATTCGCTCCATTGGTCTTCTTTGTGTGTGTGTGTGTGTGTGTGTGTGTGTACATATGCATATGTCTGGTTGTGGCACTATGGAATAATGGATACCCTGTGATCATGGATACCAAAAACTGGATCTTCTAGTTTAGGCACGAGCCATATTGCATTCATCAGGAACTAATGCCAGGAAATAAATATGCCGAAATAGTAACCTCACGATAAAGCATCAGATAATTTCTGCTCAGTCACACAAACAGCATTTTGTCACATTCAGCAGACAAGTGAAGTCATTAGAAGTGCTGTGTAACCATGACGATTAAGCCTATCAATCATCTGGTGCCAAATCAAAACAAATTAAATCAATACACATATCTTCAATATTGAGTGTGCATATCTAAGAGAAACCTGAAGAGATTAAAGCATTTATCACAAAACAGATATGATTTGCCAGTTGCTAAGTCTTAAACCCTTAGACAGAAGGACTGACAATGCATTCAAAAAATGTAAATGGTTGATGAATTGTAGTGTCTGTAGCAGAAATTACTATTACTATTAATAACTTTAGTAGTAGTTGTAATTTTAGTGGTAGTATCATTAGTAATAGTGGTGGTGGTGGCAGCGGCAGTAGTGGCAGTACTATAGTCAGTAGCGTGTTAGTAAAAGCAATAGTGAAAAATAGGTATTTCATTGTGAAAATAGAAGTAAATACAACAAGTAAATGCATATCATACTAGTTAAAAACACAGAATGTCTACATCTGTACAATAGCCTGAGCGTCACTGGTTTTTGCCACTGATATTTATCCTCCACTGCCCCATAGTTTGTAACAATATGGGGCCACAGTCTCTCAATCAATCAAATGCTATTGGACACAGGACTCAAACAAACAGCTGGCATACAGCACTGCATAGACTGTTCTACTGATAACACTAGAAGAGGAAAAACTCCACTCCGCCAAGAGAGAAGAATCCACCTGAGAGCTAAGGTACTAGATACAACAGTGTTGTTACCTGGGAACAGGTGGGGCAATGTTCCAGGACATGTGATGATTCTAGGGATCATGCAATCCCCTGGGAGGGCCTGTGTGACACAGGTGCCAGAAGACGGCGCGTCAGCATGACGGCAAAAGGTGTCCCGGCTGGCCCCAGGCTGGGCCTGCCAGCTCGCATTCTGAACGTACGCTTGAATTATTAAAGCAGCGCTTCCTTCTGCTCTGCCGGCGACCTCCCAAAACCTCCGTCTCTCCTTTTGTTTACTTCCGACATTAATCATTAAGGCTGTCGAAATGAGCTGTGCCCCAGGAGAAATCTCTTTCTCTTTTCAAGAGGAGATGCTCTTTTGCTAAAAACACACCCACACATACATGCATGTACAAACAGCGAGCACATTTTCAAGGGTCTATGGGGAGCGGACGGCTATACAGAGGTTCTGATTGAACACCAGAACATCTACAAGTCTGTAACGTAGAGTTGCATAGCCATGATTCACAGGAACACTGTTTAACAGCAGTTTCCAGTTATAAAGAGCTGTGTTATTACAAGCAAGCATCTACCAATGGCTGTCACTTAAACTCTGCTGGACCTCAGAGCATAATGATCTATGGTGTTTCTGTGACATTGAGCACTCACATGGATTCGGTCCAGCGGGAATATTATTTACCATGTGAAACTTAACTCTTCATTGAACACCAAATCCCCCCTCAGCAAACACACATAATTAGACCTTACTATTTTTCAGCCTTTCTCCTCCCCATTCCTTGCCCCCCTCTTCTACCCCCTGCACACTGCCTCAAACAGAACCAGTTTGTCTGGTATTCTAAGGAAGAGGGTTCTGGCTGGCACAATCACCTATTTGAAGCACACCCCTAGTGCTGAGTGTCCTGCTAGCCCATTACTCATTCTGAGGTGTCGCCCACAAAGCAGGTCAGATGAAAGGGCTGTCAGGACTGCAGGGCCAGTCCAATGTGTTCAGCAGTGCAGAGATGCTGCTTTGAAGCGCTAAAGCCCTGCCCAGTCTCAGGGGATGCCTGAACAGAGCATGTGTTCAGCAGTGCTGGGTAACGGAACCACATTGCCTCTCCTCTGAAGCGAAATGGAGCAGGAGTCAGGCCTGGCTTTTAGTATTAATACAGCCTGATAGCTTGCTTCAGGACATACTCTAGGCTCTGCCAGAGCTACCCTCATAACTAGATAGAACAGGAGGGTAGCGTTGGCTTTGGCTCTGAGAATTGACTCACGGGCATCCAGTTTTCTTCAAAAGTACTTAATGTTGACATTATACATTCACAGAAATGTATGTATGTATGTATTTATGCTTATCTATAGCTGGAAGCTCATGTAAAATGATGTCTGATATGACTGCTGTGAAAAGATAACACACACACAAGGTGTCCACCTTAGAGACCATACAACTCTGCCATTGATCCAATAACTAAAAATGAATTTTAACTGACACTTCATCTCAATGTGTGCAGCCATAAACTCTTAGGTTCAAAATGTTCAGCCTTCTAGACTCTGATAATTACATTCATATTACAAGCTTGAGTAATGTTAGTACTATTGGCATGTGATCCCCGACAAACAGAAACACCAGACTCCCTCAAGCATGCAATCCATGTGTCCAGCTCAGAGTCGCTGCCCATTCAAACACGTGGTGTTGCAGAACTGAATGACGCATTAAGGAAACACAGACAGAGGCATGGAGCAAAATAAGTGTAACCATACACTGCCTCTCCAAGTAGATGCAACCTTTTGACCTACTAGTGGCTCTTTTGTTTGGAGGCACAGGCAGTCCTTGTTCAATCCCCAGATTTCCCCTGGGACCCAGGGGACATTTGTTGGAATGCAGGTGACCCCAGTTAAATTCCCTGCTTTAACTAACCCCTTCCCCAAGCATCTAAAATGCAAGACCATTTTAATCCACTATCAACTTCCTTCTCAAATACCCTTGTCCAGAGCGCCTTATAGCATAGTAAGCACACTGTCTCAATTTAAGCATTAAGCAGTCAACAAATGTCTTACAATGAGAACATTCTCTTCAGCAGTCTGTGGTTATACACATCCAACAGCACAGTGCTGAGTAAACAAGCTTGTACAAGAAGAAAAATGATCTGTCCAAATAAAATGAAGGTGAGAGCTAACAGGAAGGCCATAACCCAGGGCCAAAGGCTACAGTAAGCTGAAAGCTACAGCCGACCAATTCAAACGCACTGATGCTTGCCTCAGCTTCACATCTCTGCCATCATGGTTATAAATAATTGGTCTTCTTGATAATTCCTCCCACTCTCCATCTGCCATCATCTGCAGTCCCTCACACTTCAGCGCCCACATACCCAGTAAGCGGCTACATACGGCTCACTCTGCTCCCACTCAGCTCCATCGACTGATGCCAGCCAATGAGGCTGAGGCACGCATAGCGGCTCTGAGGGTACTTGACCCTGGACCAAGGGATTATGGGTAAGTGGCTGACTGCTGTTACATCACTGAGCATATCACATAACTGAAATTCTTCCATGGAAACCCAGTTGTGTAAAAGGGAGTAGGCAAGACAACTTCTGAGTGCTGCAGAATCCTCCACACACTCCTCTCCCCCATTCTCCAATGTACTTGGGTGTCAGCAAAGTAATACTTATCCACAGGTTTGGCAACCACAGTTTGGACCAGCTGTGGTTCAAAAATATATTTTAAAAATCCAGAATATTCTTGTATTCTTATATTATATATTCTAATAATCATATAGATTGGGTTTCAAGTTATGAATACGTATAGGGTAGAATTACTTCATTTTATATATGTGTCCTGAGCATCCACATTTTTTGCACATCCGCAGGGGTCCTGGAACCATATACCCATGGATAAGGCGGGCTGACTGTAAATAATTGAATAGAAAATAACACATGCATCAGATGCATTTTCCCTTAACTCGCAATGTGTTCAACTCAAAAAAATTATCACATCAAAGCCTTTGAAATAGGCTCGTCGTTCGTGTCAGACATGTAACAGCGTGGATTTTCTGACAAGCTGAGCACAGCAAGACCTTGGTGCACAAATTTCCAAAATCCCAAAGACAGCAATTCACGTGGCTTTGGCAGATGGCCTAGGGATGACAGGTGTGGCACACACCTAAGAAATTTGAATGGATGCTCATTTGACCTAATTACCAAAGTGTTCCTCAGGTGCATCAAACTAACACACAGCACAGAGAACGACTTAGTTCACAGTCTGAGGTTAAAGGCACATCATATCATGTACAGAGAAAAGGGAGGATTCAGTTTTTTTGTTAAAGTATAATAGCCATCATCACACAGCAAAGTGAGAAACAGTCACAGCAGCTAGACCTATCCTCCAACTACCTGCTCTCCTATTTTTGTCCATTTGCCTTGCATTACCTTTTCCTCCAGTCCCAGTGGTTTAATTCAAATTCTGCCACACACAGCAACACTAACAGTAAGAGATAACAATAAGTAGAAAAAATATATAATCGCATGATAATTTAAAACATACAAGCCTTGGGTACTAAACAGCAGTTGCGGCTCTTTTCTGAACAATTACCAGCTGTTTGTTACAATGATCATTTAATATTTATATCTAATTGGAGTATTAAATTCCTTTTAAATGCTCTGGAAAATACTGTACAGTCTGACAATGAAGCTAAAGGAAAGATTAGCTCAACACAGCAAGCACACCCCAACAGGGCTTATAGTTCTGATACAGAATGAACTGTAACATTCCACTAACGCATAGAATATCCTATTCCCCATGGGTTTTGTGTCACCATTCACTTTCATCAAAGCCCTCTGGATTCAGAAAGCCACATTATCAAAGACCTTGCTTTACTTATGTAATGGACCTTTGCTGTTGAACTAGTTATCCATCTCTAAAGGTAGCTTTGCTTTGACTGCTTTTAAAATGAGTACACCTATATTCCAATTTTCAGTGAAAATCCATTTTTTCAGCTTGCCTTTTAATGTAAGAGGCATAAAGACAGTTATTTTCTCCCATCTAAAAATAGGAATTCAAATCCCAACAGCCAAAAATGTAAACCATCCCATTACAACCCATAGAGTAAGCAGAGAGTAAAGCCCTGTAACTGCAGTGAAGTCAAAATGTATTTTCGTGGCTGTCATCTGATGTACCAAGCAGTTATACCCATTGTATGTATATCATCATACATATTTTAGATGTGTGTGTCCTTGCAAGTTTGTGCTCGAGTAGCAGACCGCTGCATAATTGAGGACTCAGGATTGCCTAAAGTTATCCAAAAGTAATTACATTTTTTCCATTGAAAATGTGGGACCTAATTACTATACATGGCAGAGGTGACTTTCAATTACTTTATTTGGTATAATCATGCTAAATATTTGCGATGAAGTGAGGAATGGCGTCTATAATGGGATGGTTTCTGACTTTATGAGGAATGGATGAAATTAGACAGAAAGGCACCCAATTTCTTCCTTATATTAATTAGCTCAAGCAGACATTCTGGGATATTTGTAGCATTACTAGAACACTTTATTAGCAGCTTCTGTGTAATCTTTTTGGAAATAATAATTTTCTGTGGAAATACATTTGATGCATGGACAGAGAGGGAATTGGAGGGCTTTAATCTTCTTCAGAAGAAAAATATGCTTTCATTAAATGAGTTATGCCAGTTTTGAGAACTCTGACAGTCTGTTATGCTGATTAATATCACATATCGCTTTAACATCATAGTATATTTTTTCCAGGAGGCAATTCACTGGCCGGAAACAGGATTTGGACTGGCTTGAAATTCATACATAATTGAGGAGCATCTTCCATTATGTTTCTGATCGCTCTCTCCAGCTTCAAAATTTCACCATCATTCTAAGCTTTAAGTAATCCTGCACAAACCAACAGCCTTATGCTTTCCCTGGGCAGGCAACAATAAGCATGAGTACCATTAGCAGAACCACATTACTATTTTGTCTAATTGGTTCATTGTGTCAATAATGGATTAGCTTTTCTTGTAGTGCTAACTTGTCTGATGTTGTGTCCTTAAATACAGCCGAAAATAAAGGTAAGGGTAATAAAATATGGGTTCTACAGTAAGTAAAGTTTATAAGTAAATAAGTTGTCCTGTATATGAGGTGACATGCACGGCAAAGGTCTGATCACAAAAATCCTGTCCTACAATTCTATGACTACTAATGACTTTATTTGGTGGACTGTATGGTAATTGTACCCACCTGGCTATCCTCCAAAAAGCCCAAGACAGCTATTCATAGAAATGCTAATCTTCAAAGGCATCCCAGAATACTCAGAGGATGGACTGAAAGCTTGGTTTTGAAATCTGCCAAAATGTGAGTTATGAGAATATTTCTGGACATGAATTCTCTCATGATATGTACTCTGAAAAAGCAAAGTAATTCAGTCTACATGCATATCATGAGTGTGTATTTTCTCCATTGTGGAGAAAATTGGTTCAAATTTCATTGCTAATGTATGTTTGAATATTGTAAACTGTTTATCCAAACAAGTGTATGATGCACAAAGAAATCAAATAAACATGGGTAAATTTAATCTGATCTGTTTGAGAAAGTTCTTAATTATTACTGAAGTATCTGTATCTATATCTATATCTAAGTATCTATTGCATATCTAATACTAATTCAATGAAATCATGGAAGATTTTCCTCTTCTAACCTCCTGTTGCCCATGTATAACACTTTAATATGAGTAGGATTTATAAACTAACATTAAATCAGACTTCGTTGAAGGAGCTTTCCATGAGTGTGCAGGTTTCAGCTGCAGTGCTTGCAGAAATACAAGTGACATGACAGCACAGATCAATTGTGTTTCCAAATTGGAAGAACGGGACATCCCTTGGAATACTCACTATGGCATAGTGGTAATGCATTCCATACTGAGTACCATGCAAAGTTGTTTCAATGTGAGCAAAGTCCAAATTGCTCAACTTTTATCTACTGCACCATCCACACCAAGGGGTTATTTCAATGGACTTGCACCTCCATTCAAGTCAGTGGTGTCTTCCACACCACCCACACTGTTGCCATGCAATTTTCTCCCAGCTATGCGATCACCCAAATTGTTTTGATTTCTGTCCCGTTGCCTGGAAACCTCTACCATACTAGGGATGAAATCCTTTCAGTGCTCATGGGCCAACGCGCTGACCCTGCACAGTCACATGAGCTGTGCAGTATTTAGATGGGGACAGAAAGTGACAACTGGACTGATCATACATGAATTGGTTTGAGTGAAAGCAACTTAGAATTAACTAGGTGACTGGGAAAGGTTTTCTTCCAGTAATAAACAAAAGACTAAGATGTGCACTACGACCATTGTATATGTTACTGTTTCATCTTAATCTTTGCTCATACAGTTTCAGCGACACAATATTCATTATCTGATGGATGGATAAGAATGTCTTCCACGTAATTAAATAACAAAAAAAGACAATGGTAAAACAGTTTTGTCTGTAGTAACGTAAAATGTAAATCCTGAGTCAACAAACATACTTGAATACGCAACTCTCTTCACTGAAGATGTCAGTCTTGACAAAAAATCCATTCACAATTGCTCTTTCCCCATACAATTGTGACTTAAGAAGAAAGTCCAAAATGTTACAGGTGTGTGACGTGTTGAGTCAGTTCTGAAAAGGCCTTTTCCTGACTACAATGGAATACCAACAATAAGACTAGAGACTTGCGAAAAAGCAAAAGTGGGTGGTAGACTTTTGTTCATTCTGATCAGGCTGCTTAGTGATTACAGTGTGGTACCGATCTGCAGGCAGTGGAGTTAACTCACCTGTGTAGTCCTCGAAGCACTCACAGGTGTAACCACCTTCACGGCTGCGGCACACACCGTGGGCACCACAGGGCTTGGAGTAGCACAGGTCAATCTCTGTGTCACAGAAGTCACCGGTGAAGCCAGGCGGGCAGCGGCAGCGCAGGCCGTTGATGGGGTGGATGGGCCGGAAGAGGATGGTGTCGGAGGCGATGAAGGGTGCCAGACTGTCGAACTTGAGCACAGAGACACACTTCATGTAGTTCTCACAGGGCTCCCGCAGGCAGATGTTGTCGTCAAAGGGCAGCACATCCTGGGACGAGATGTGAGCCAATAGGCTGCGGTTGAGGTACAGCCGCTCCTGCAGCTCCTCCGAGCCGAAGAACTCTCCACCTCGCGGGCCTGCCACCGGCGCCGCCACCGACAGGCTGACATTGAGGATGCCCGCGCTCACATCCGTGTCATCCTGGATGTTGAAGATCACAATGTCCTCACGGGCAGCTGACAGCACCCGGGCTACACCCTCCAGGAACTGGGCCAGCAGGAGGGACAGGAAGCGCTCCTGGGACGTGTTGGCCAGCCGCAGGGTGATGCTGTTTGACAGCATCTCGTCCGTAATGATGGTGACCTGGAGGAGGCACTGCGCTGCAACTGTGTGAACTCCATCTGCGGATGACAGGAGAAACCCACAGGGGGTGCTAGTTACCCAACAGGACACTGAAATATATTCAATCAATAAATACATTCCTGTTTGTACATTATTAAATGCACAGATTAAAATACACAATATCTTAAAACATGTGGAATGAATATATGCACTGAAGTATATGATAATATGAGCAGGAAAACAGCACCATATGTGCAGATTTTTAAAATTTGCACATGGAACTCTTATGTCATCCATGTTTCTTATGGGCAGGGAGCACTGTACCTGAAGCACATGACCATATATGCACCAGCCTGCCAATGACTGTTTTTTCACACGAAAACTCACAAACAATATACAGGACAGTAAGGGCCAACCAGAGAAGACGCCCATCTCTCACCAAAGACATCTGCTAAGCTGTAGGAGAGTAGATACTAGTGGTGGACAGAGCAAAATATCCATCACAAGTATGGATTTTCTTCAGATTCAATGCATAGGAAAGTCTTTCAAGGGAACGCTTTTAAACATACATTTACCTTCAATACTTAAAAGCATTATTGAACATTAAACAATACATTTGCACCCTACCCAGGGTCAGTGTAAGGCATTGTAATTTTTGATGAATACATGTCAAAAAACTATTTTTATGTAATTGTATCAACCTCATTGTGTGCCCTCAGAAATGTGCAACAACCCTGTAATGATTGTCATAAGCAATTTATGATAGAATACAACAGTGGCTTACATTTTTCCCTGATCTTTTTTTTGGGACTACTGGATCGGTGATTACCATTCCCTTTTCAGGCAACTTGGAGGAAGAAAGGCAAACACGTAATCAAATCAAACCAAGAGCGAAAACAAGCTTGTGCCTTTCCCTAAATAATTATCAATAGAGGTCTTTGTTTCAGGGGCCCTGGACTGGAGCCAGAGAAAGAAACCCCACAGCTTTTATGGACAAGAACCCACACAAACAAACAGCGTCGTTCAAGTTACCGGCTCCCAGACCCAGCCTATTGTGGGCAGCCAGGGCCAAAAAAAGAGAGGACTCCATGTTTAACAAGGCTTTAATCTGGGTCCCTTCAGTCCGAGCACTCGAAGTCCCAATCACTGAGGTCTCTAATTAGAAAGTATAAGAGCTCAGAAAATTAGGGGAGTTCAACATACACACCCACATGCCACAACACACACACACACACACACACACACACACGGGCACATCGGGACCCCAGTCCACAATCGTATGTGCATGCATATTTCCCGCATATTTGAAAGAAATGCTTGCAAAGCATATCAATCAGGTCGAATGCAGGACATTTACAAAGACTAATCAACACAATGAGAGACCAAAGCAGCCTGTATAAAGCCATCAGAGGATGGCCAGAGAGCCATTTGGGGTTGTAAACATTATGAGAGATTAAGCTTAAACAGTAAAATGAGTTCATGCAACAGAACACAGAATTGTGTCCATAGTATATAAAAGATCATTTACTGCATGTGGCCAGTTTGAGTGAGACAAAACATTTGTCAATAATTCTCTAACTTTTTCTGTATTTTAGTTTAAAAAACAAAAATGAACTGAACCAGATTCAGCTGTGTTCCTGATTTTATGCTTTGCACACAACAACAGGTTCCTGCTGTTTCGACCTTTCCTGACCTATTCACAGACTGTGCTCTCATAAGTTCTGACAGCCATGTGCTCACCCTCTCCTGCATAACCTCCTTATCAGAGGAATAACCTTCACCCAGTGTCATCTGTAGGTGTCCACTTAATACATTCCCATGGATTTAAACCCTCTTTGTCCTACATTCTGACTGATGTTGCTACCCACTAGTGAGTATTCACGCAGCTATGTCCACAGTCTGTGCAGTTTTATCAAGTGAGTCAAGTGAGGCAAACCAGGCCATCCCCCCCAAGTGGTTCAGCAGGGTAAGCCACTCACCATAAGGTTGTGCCCGATCGCTGAATAACTACTGTTTCAAATCTTAGCTTTGTCATTTGCAGTCTCATACATGTGGTGCATACAACCTGCTTCAACCCTCTAGGAGTAGGGAAAGATCAAATGAACCAGGGCTCCCTGAGGTACTGCTATAGTAGTTCCACATAATACAGGTTAGCTTCAAAAAAGTAAGTGCACAACAGTGAAGCAAAAAATAAATTTATCATAGAGTTCTAAGTACATGCATTACATCTAATGGGCTGCATTGTTCAATGTAAAGTAATTTGCTGACGCTTCCTTTCGGGTACATGATTGTACCAGTAAATGTGTTTGTATAGAGGGAACAGAACTGAAAAGAATGCCTCCATAATGAGGCTCTAAACAGCAGACTTACATGTCCATTTCTAACACACATTCCATTGGCAATAAAGAGCATAACGCCAGTCCTTGTAAGTGAATACACTCTCCTTTAAATGACTCTCAAGTTCAATATTTATCTGAACCTGAGGGCAGACCCAAAGGCCTGCAAGGGTCACCTACATATAGAGCATGCATACTGCTCACACTGCATGGCAAAGAAATTAAAGATGTTTGCACATGTATGTGTCTCGTAAATTTTTCAGATTTTTTTTTTTTTCATACACAACCAATCTTTTACATTCCTTGCCAATGTCCACTTACTTCCTCAGTACATGTGATTGACTGGCTCTCATATTACTACTGAAATGTACCGTTTTATTACTGAAATAAATGTGTGAAATTCCACTGAAGTGCATACGTAAAACTCAGCTCCCTGCCTGTTCCAGTGGAATGTAATACTTGCAGTATCACATCTGCACAGTTGGAAGTGATAGGGAAAAATGAGTGAAATAAAGTGAAACAGCCATCCTCTGCTACAGTGCCGATGATGCTAGATTCTGATCTTGATGCAGAATATCAAAGCAGCGGACTGACACATCACACATCCCACTTCACAGCAGCCCAGCGCTGACCCCAAGGTTTTGAGTCCCTGCCATGCCGTCTCTGTGGATACGTTTCCAAAACACATTATTTGAATGTAACTGTCATCTGCGCCGTGTCTGGCTGCACGCATATTTACATGTAACGGGTACACTCGTAACACGCTCGCCTGTAGTGATGGTGGAGTCAGGGACATCTGCAGCTGCCGTTTTTCACCATGTACGCATTTCTTTTTCCCTAAAGACCTGTCAGCATTACTGTTTTACAGCTCTCCAAATGAATGTCACCAGTTAATCAGTCATGTCTCCTCATCCACGGGCACGTTCGCTCATTTGTGGCTTCCAGCTACATGTAATTACATTAGAGAGAAAATAAGCATTGACATAAATGTGGATATGCTATGCATTTTAAAATGCATTCAAATGGGATTTCTGTGGGTGTCTCCATTGACAAACTGTACATCCTTCTTTGTTCCAATTATCCAGGCTGTTTTTCACGCTGATATGAGGATCAGCAGGGAAGATCCCAGATCCAGCCCCCTGCTTGTGAGGAAGTGAGCTTGTGCACATGAGTCACAATCCCTGCCTGTGGGCCAAATGAGCCTTTCCTTAAACATTGTTTTAGCCCAATAATGACTGCCAATTTTAACAGTCGCACATTTATATTTGTCTTGTATCTATACCCAAAGGCGAATACCTTCAAGGAAATCTGCTTCTTCCAGTCCAAGTGGTGTTTTGTAACCACAGTCAAATGCCTCTGAGTGGGGTGCCTAGGTACTGCACGCCCAGCATGTTGCTATGGATTTTGGCAACCCACAGCTATGACAAATACAGACCAATCAACAGATCCACCATGGTGCCAATGCCCATCACTCCTGCTCCTGGCTCATACCATGATTTATGTGCAGCTAGAAAATGAAGCTCGTTTGTCAAATGGAAAGGTACCAAGGGAAATGCGCAAATATGATTCACATTCAATCTAAAACTGTCCTTTATTTTCACTGTGCTGTTTGCTGGTGACACTGATAATTATGCGTCATTGGCCCCACTACGATAAGCAGCCTGACTCTACCACCAACAAGGATTTGTACATTAAGTGATGCATAGCTAAAAGATGTTACAGACTTAGAAATCTCAAACTCAATTCAGTTATTTTTAGTTCCCCAAAAAAACAGTCGTGTACATTGTAGCTTGCATTGCATTGACTTTTCTCTTATCTCAGACATATAAAGGTCTGTGCATCTGATAAAAAGCAATGCCAATCAATATCACTATTCACTGTTCAAAGGATGCAACAAATCTTATAATAAAAGCCAGACTGATGTTAGCCAGTTACATGACTTCTTTATCACAACCCCTAAGCTGTGTGATTAACCTGACTCACAGTCTGACTTGCTGTTAGACACAGTTGCCATCAAATGATTAGGATTATGAAAGCTCAGACTGGGCTAGTTCAAGACTGAGATTATGAACCACTGCAAGTGACAGGGCTGACACTGGAAAAAGAGACTGGACGGAGGACTGGGCAAAGGGACAGGGCTGAGACTGGGAAAAAAGGGACAGGGCTGAGACCAGGCCAATGTGACAGGGCTTTGCCAGCCCTGTGTCTGAATACTCCTCCATCTCCCGGGTGCCAAGAATTCTCCCTGCTCATCCCCGGCGCCAGCAAGAGATTAAGCACTCTCCATGTCTGGCGGTGCGTTACAGCAGGATGGCTGTGTTTGAGCAGGAATATGAGCCATAACGTGACCAACACGGTCACAGAACACTGGAGTGGGAATCCAAAGCGGTGGGTAAATTATGCCAGGAAGAGACCATCAGACCCAATAGGAACATAAGATACAGTGGAGAATCCATGAACTATGGGAGATTCTAAACTGAAGGGAAAATATAGTGAAACAAAATAAAACAGGCAACACAGAGCAGGGTACATTATCAGACTGAAGGTGCTGCATGGAGCTCAGGCTTTGTATTTCTCACCAGAGGCAGTACTGAACAATGTAGCTGGTCTGAGGGCTGATGTCCTTGACCCGTTTACTGTACCAGATACCGCCATCCTGACCACACCACCAGCATCATCAAAAAAAACGCTTCTACAAAAGGAGGATATAGTACTATATCTTTAAAATTGAGTGCTGTGTCACACAGAATATACGAGGTGTAGCTATTAAATAATGAGACTAATGCTCAAGAAATATATGTCTACTTCAAGCGATGCGTAACAATGAACTTATTCGCATATTATAACTTTCAGGGGTTGTTTATGCTTGCCCATTGGTCAATGTATACCACATGGTTCGTACATGCGCGCTGTGGTTCAATTTACATAAGCCCAATCTCATTATTTAACAGCCACACTTCATATATGTATGCGAATATGTTCATTTGTTTATAAGATGATAAAAAAATATGTGTCACCACCTATGTGATAGGGGCAACCAGTGTATAAGCAGCTAAAAACCAAGACTAATAGTTTTTGGTTGGATCGGGTGTACCTACTTATTACCAAGGTACATAACAGAAAACAAGACAAGGTAGCAATTATATGACAGATTCAGTTTCAATGGAATAAAGAATGAAAGAAAGAGTGAGATAAACAGAGAAAAAGAAAGATAGAGGGAGAGAATGAAAGAGAGGGCATCACAAAGGACAGATTCGTGTCTAATGAGCAGTACATATTCCAGTTCCTGTGTGGGGAGGCCCAGGAAATGGCAGCAGAGTCACAGCTTATCAGGATCAGGTGGGCAGTAACCACAGCGCCAAGGACAGCGTCACCCCCCTCCAGCGGGGCACCTATGCCCAACTTCCAAATGACACACCACTATATAACCACAACTTATTGCTACCGACATAAACTGTCACAGCATGACAAAATGGGTCTATTACAGTATATTAAAAGCCAGTTCAATTTAAGTGCCATCAAAATGTCACAGCCTCACCTGCATCTCTGCATGCACGTATTCCAATTGCAGCTGGACCGCAAGCTATTTCAGGTCCTCTGGAAATTTGATTAAATCCAGGAAAACTACCCACTAAGACTGCATCATTCAGCTGGTCCACACAAAGCTGCATTCATACAGCCCAACATGGTATAGGGAACCAAGCATTTCTCTCAAGCATAATAGCTTGTTACAGATACTTTACATAGAAGCATTTTTTCCAAGCATCACCCGAATATGTATGGCCAAGCCTAAAATATTTACGATAATAAGCTAGAAAGGGTCCCTCATTGCACAAGTTCAAATTCAAAGTACAAACAGTCAATAGTTACTGAGTGAAATAGCAGCTATCAAACATTAAATGCACGTGTAAATGTCCCTAGTGTATGTTACAAATTTCAAACATGCAGTTCTATTGGCACCTGCTGTCTGCTGACCACTACCATCTAGGCATGAAAATCACCAGGGACCTCCCAATAGGATATTATCACGATACCGAGGTGCCGATTCGATTTGTATTGCAATTCTATAAGTGTCAGATTGTATAACTATCCCCGATTCAATTTTACATTTTTTTCCTGATTTTTTTGGTAGCAATTTTACAACGTTTAAGTAAATCAATTAAATTTAAGTAGGAAAAAAACATTCAGGTTATGAACCGTGAACCTGTACCCTGCACTTATAAACTGCGGTTTCAATTTAAAAACCGAGATCATTACACTGCTACCCTGCTCATATCCAGTTGTCCATTTACTTTCTAAAATCCAGAGCGAGTCTACATTTTATATTTCAAGTGAGAGGGTGTTGCATGAATCTGAGAACTCGTGTTCACTGCGTATTCACTCATGTTTTCTAATCAAAAACAATGTGCATTCCGTCAAAAAAAACTGTCCGTGTGCAACTAGGCAAAAAACATAAGCTAGCTATTATTGTATTAGCAAAATGACAATAACACAAATAGATGTATTTTTTAGACAGATCGATTGTTCATCAGTGCCATGATATCAGAATCGTTTGTCACAAGAATCGCGATTTGCAACTGAATCGATTTTTTCTCCTACCACTACGACCAACGAGTGTTTACGATGGGTAAATATTTATTTTATTTAGAGGTAAACTGTATTGCATAAAGTAAGCATAATTTATGACCAATTTAACCCATGATTTAAAATTCTATGTGAGTAAATAACAACTGTTAGTAACCTTCATACTTGGTAGGAGTCTCTCAGAGTGCCCACAGCAAGCAAGAACCATGACCTTCAAACATGGAGGCAACAACTAGGGTAGAGATAGTTCAATTGAATTAATTTGACAGCACTGACCCTGTGACTCTGTGATAATTAAATACATAAATTACTCCATCTAAGCTTATCTCCCATGTCCTGGCTAATGTATCACCGTTGTTACTATGACTGTCCAGCCATACATACATCCTCTGTGTAAAAGACAGGCTTTGTTTAAGGGTCACCTTGAGAGGGTTTAAAAACTATGCATAGTACCAACAAACTCAGTAAATGGATGAAATGAAAACTTTTTAAAAAGGATTTTGACTACCACATCACATAACAGCACAGTCCTTATGTAGATCGAAAAGCTTTGTGAAGCAAGTGGAACTAAGCAATGACATCATTATTTCAGACATGTGAGCACTGCCCCAATCGCCCATGCCTGCCTGCAGCGACAGAACTTATAGTGTTGGATATGGTTATAAATTGCCAAAAATCGCTCACAACACAAAATGTGATAAAGAGGACTGCTGAATATCATGGAAAAATACAATGTTATTTAATTTCTTATGCCTTCAGCTTGCACTTGTTAATGAGAGAATGGGGTGGGGGGTTGGGAGGAGAGAGATTTATACATTTTTTATACAGCCTACACACTTTACAGTACACATCTAACAAGACCAGAGGATAAATCTGTTAATGCTGCCCCCTTTGTTGTGCAGTTCCAGGATGTCATGGGAACCAAATTAAAGTTCCCTTCCATGAACACTGACAAGAACAGAGCATGCTCAGCAGGGGGGCAGGCATAATCCTCCTCTTCAGCCAATGAGCAGCAAGCAAAAGGGGGGCCCCCCAATGGTAATTAATGTCCCAGAAAGAGGTGAGGAAGTCAGCGTCTTTGGTGGATGGACGCTAACATGGACAGATGGTGGAAACTGCAATGGGAGCTTGAGGGGAGTGATGAGGAAAGAGCGATTTAAGAGCAAAAGGCGGGGGGAGAGTTGAGAGGGGCAAAGACCATTTAACCCCTACCTGCTTGCCATGGCATGCATTTAGCCCAGCGGCAGGGAAATGGCGGGTCAGGGCACATGGGCACGGATGCTGCTCAGCTCTGCCCCCAACATTCTGCTCCACTCCACCAAAAAAATGTACCCAAACAGCTCTCCTCTCTTGATCAAACCCACGACACTTCTACCAAGCTCCTTTTTACAAAATAAATCCAGTGCTTCATGATTTACTGACACCCTCTACCCTCAGGAAAACTGTTTCTTTTCAGTTTAACAAACACTTTGGGCAGTGTTATTTTGTTTTTATTCTTAAACCAGCAGCAATTTTAATTCACAAATGTCAAATGGACCTTTGAATAATATGGGATAGTTCTTTTAAAGGTTTTAATTGTGCTTGATGATCTTGTGAACAAGCAATGAACCAAACCCTAAAGTTAGGGTCACCAGACCACTAAGATCATTGATGGGGCCATGTAATTGCATGATTCACAAATACAAATAGCCTAATGTCCAGACTGAGATTAGTTGAGCACACAGTTATATTCTTCTGTGGAATTGTTTTTTTTTTGTCTGACAGTAATATATACACCCAGAAGACAAAATAAAATGCACTCTGTGCAAGTGCTAGCAGTGCACTTAGTCTGTCTGAAGTTTGCAACAGCAGAATTTCAAAAATTATAAATATTAGTAATTATTACTTAATAGATTCTTTCTGAACACTAAACAGGCTAAGCAGAAAGAAACCAAAAAAAAGTATCAGTGTATAAACAAGTCCTCTTTAGGAGGGATGATCCAAAAGGAGATGGAAGTTCAGTGTGAAATTCCACACGACGGTGGGGTAGTTTCTTTGAGGAAATTCCAATGAATGCAGTCCAACGCTCAAGCTCAACCTCTCCCCAGAAACACGCTGTGGTCCAGAGTACCATACGCCAGTTGGAAGAGCTGGAATTGTCTGTCCCAGCTGGCACCCTCTCACAGACAGTGTAAAGGAGGCATCTAATTAAGAGATGTCATAAACATTGAGGTAATTGTCTAATCTTATGATGTAAATCCTGAGCTGTTATTACAGACACTAGAACAGAAATAATAGACACAAGAGATAATTAAACTGTGTGACCCAACAGTCTAATTTTGTGAATGGATGTCATGTAGTTAACCATCATTAGCTTGTTTAATTAAAGCCAATAGGCTGTGTGGCAACGGAAGTAGGCTATAAACCTTTCATTCTCTGTGAGCAAAGACAATTAACAGCACTGTGATTTCCATATTTAGACATGCATGATTAAAATGAGTGTACTTCAGTGTAATAAAATTACTGTTTTCTATCATTGTGCTGCAGTCTTTCCTTTTGAACCAAGTGAAATAGTTCACGTTTGATATTAATATTTTTCAAATCGCTGCAAAAATAGACTATGCTTTTTATTAATTTAATTTGTTGCCTGTTTTGAAATGAATATAACATTACCTGTTAGGGCATGACTGCATCATATAGAAAATGAACATTAATTAAATCTAAAACTCTGAAAACAGAAAATGTAATGTCAATGAATTAATCAAAAGTAAATTAATTTCACACAAGTATTCTCATAATTTCACATAATGACATGAGGTTATTTTGGTTGTTTAAAATATTTTCAAAAATGTATACACCGAATACACTCATGGAGTCCATTTTGAGAATTTTTTGCCTGCACCAGAGTGCATGTCTTATTCATATAATTTATGCACTGATTTATAAATAAAAATGCTTCATTTATATTATAACAGATGAATAGCACAGTGTGAGGAAGGCATTGCTGGCTTAAGGAGCACCTCGCTTTGAGAAGGGAAGGTGGAATAACTGCAGCTTTATCGGCCCACTTTAAAACTATGAAGAGCCACTGCAATTTCCTGAATAAATTCTTGTTTGTTACCTTTTGCAATGATCTTGTTAGGAATGCTGTTGTGCAGCTGCAGCTCAATACATATTCATTCATGTGCGTGTGCATGTGCCTGTGCGTGCGTGCTTGTGTGTTGATGCATGTAGGTGATTTATGAGCGATGATTATTATTGTGCCATCTGAGCTCAACAAGTGTAATTGTAAGCGCTTTTCCCCCTCTCCTGCAGAGCTTTGGAGCCTTGTTTGATGTGTGAAAATGAATACAGAACAACAAAGGGGGTAACTGAGCTTTCCATCTCTATTCAGTGAGGTTTAGGCAATTTATAACAGGGTTTGTTCAAAAAAGGACAGCCATTATGTTTAAAAAAATCTCATCGAACCATCTAAACCTTGACTGGTTCAGAGAAGTCCCTTAGCTGCAAGGACATGCACACCCTATGATAAGAGTGTTAAGAGTTGTGATAAGAGAGTGATGAGGAGCTGGAGTAACCAAATTGTTCATGCCCCTTCCCGGTCTGATACATTTCCTCTTTTGCAAGACTTTATTAATGCAGCACACATGGAGTGCTATGGTTAACCAGCACAGCCATTAACAATGTGCCCAAATACCATTAAAAATCAACACCATTCAAAACCACGCCAACTCATACCTCATAAACACTGCATGAAATTTAATGTTTAACTTTCAATTGAATAAGAACATGGAGCTGGAAAACACTGGAGATCAAACCAAGAACAAATCTCCTCTGAAGCAGCATATTAAAATATTTTTAAGATCCACTGCGGTTCAGTAACCGGAAGCCACTCTCATTCACAGATCCCCCCTGGCATTCAAATCCTTCACACAAACAGGAAACAGGCTGCACTGGGTGCTTAGCGCCTGAATGGATTATGTGAAATTTAACTTTGGGACAGAATTTCCTTTGATGAGGCATTTGAGGGAAAAGGTTACAGTCAAGAAATGGCTAAATTGTAGCAGCATGCTATGTGACTGTTCCAAACAACCGTTTGACTACCATAGCTGTTTAAAAGCAGAGCAGGTTTCCGTGGGCTCCAACCACCACCTCTGTAAAACAGACCAGAAGACTCAAGCCATTGCACTGGGGATTTGAGGATACATTGACAAAGGAGCACAAATCCAGGCAGGAGATGGTGCTCCTATCCTTGCACTGTTTACAAACACTGGGCAATTATATGAGGACCTATCAATGTACGTTAATACTGCCTGGCCTAACCTTTCTATGCCCCTGGCCTAATCCCACTGCTACGACCCCCTCCAAGAGCAGGGATGATGTCATCCCACACACATCCAGACCATCAGAGCGACAAAGCAAAGCGAGGCTGATTAGGACAAAAGAGACCGTCCCATTGTGGAGCCAGGCGAGGGCAGGAAATCAAATACTCTCTGCAACATCTCTGTGTCACAAATCAGAAGGCCTTACATACTCCAATGGAATTATGTCTGCTTATTTTTAATTGTATGAAAAAAAGACACAACTTTTGTCTGTTTTATGTTTAAAACGGGGCTACGGCACAACTTAACACACTTCAAACAAAGGCTGGCACCTAGTCTGCTCCTTCAAAACTTCCAAATCAGCCCCAGGAAAAAAAAAAGCCTGCAACAGTAAACCAGATCATTTTCTTGGTTTTAAAAACTAATTTTGATGCACTCCTTTTGGCACACTAGAGTATTTAGCTGCAGAAATAAATTTTAAGCAAATAAATAACCCTCTGCACCAATAGATGTGATACAATTTCAACGCTAAATTTGAAAATATTGTTACAGATAAGATGGGTGAAAAGGTTTTTTTTTCCTGAGCAAACAATTCAGTGTAGTAATATGCAAAAAGGGCACACTAGTTACGCCAAGCAGCACTTGCCAGCAGATTCCAAGGTCCCAGTAAAGGCTGGGAACAGGAGGGGGACAGTTGGTTGCAAAGTGGCTGTTTTTGCACTTTACGCTCTACCCCTCCCCCATGTCCCACTGCTCCACAAAGGAGCGTCCCTCTGTCCCCACCCACCAGGGATTTCTAAGGCATCGCTGGGGTCACCATGACGACGCTTACTCAACAAAGCATGTCTCTTGGCCTTTTCTTGCTTTCAAAGAAGAGGGAACAGTCAGGGCGGGAGAAAGAGGGATAAAAGAATGGGTGGAAGGACTTAAAAAGGAGAGGGGAGGGGAAGGAGGGGAGAGAAAAGAGGTGGAGGAGAGAGAGGGTTGAGCAAGAGGCACTGCGACAGGAAGAGGGACACAGAGATGATTAACAGAAAGAGAGAGGGAAGGACAGACAGAAACTGGGGGATAATGGAGGCCAGGCAAGAGAAAGGAAAGGAAAGAAAACCTTTCAGTGCACCAGGAAAGACTATGACTAATGCCCTTTTTAATAAAGCACACAGAGAAGCAGAAATATGGGAGGAAAGCTGAAGGGCCTCACATCTCCCAGACTACTGAAGTCATACATTGAGCTTGAAGGTCCCCCATATCTGGGCCTGTGTTTTCTGGTGAATGCATGCTGACGAATACAATAGCATACTGAAGTTTATTTTTAAAATGTCATCTGTAGGTCTCTACTTTCATTTACTCTCCAGTGGATCTCTTATGCATGAATGTGTGCACAAAACAAAGTCCAGAGGTATTAACTCCATGTGAGACAAACTGGCAGAGAAATATATTTACCTCTCCTAAAACGGATGCTTGTCCTCTCCCCAGGCTTGACCACCACAATGGAACATTTGGCCTGTCAGATGTCTTACAGAAAGCCCTGAGTTATGAGTGACACGACAAACTACAAGTGATGGTAGAATCGCAGCAGTACAGGTGCTTTCCCTGTTGAGATGGCAGGCAACAGCTTTAGCAGACTGGAAAAATGATTTTTGCTAAATCTGAGATGGCCAGGTAGTGGGGCACTGAAACAAAGAACTTTATCCATGATATGATTTACCCTTTTTCCATTTTAAAATGATTATTTTTCTGGATCTTAAGTTAAATTTCTATCACCAGCCAGCTCCTGCAACTGTGATTTTTATCTACTTCTATCTATTTTGTAAATTGCTTGGTCGTTTTTGCACAATAAGAAGTCAGACACAAGTCAGTACATTTGACAGCTCAAGTTTCAGTAAAAATGTTAAGCATGCCTTACTGCACAAAAAATGTAATGGATGCAAATTAGCCATTTTTGAGCTCTAATTAATCTGTCATTTCAAAAGACATCATTGACATCATCTGCCATAACTGTCTAAAGTGCTTCTAATAAACAATTAAGCTACAAAAATCATGAAAAGCTTTCCCACACAAAACCATCAATGCCAGAGTATATGCGTTACCAAGAATACAGTCACTTCTTTGGATGTCAGTGAGTCTTTATCATGAATGTCACAAACAATGTCAGATCTCAGCTCACCAGGGGCTTAAAATGCAAGTTTTGAATGGAAAATTCCAGAGCTAATACAACTACAAAACCCACGCATTCCTAAGCTGTAAAGCACAATTAAGGGTGCATAACCACATATAAGAACACCGGGACACACCACTGGATACAATTGAAAGTCAGAAAAGGAAAAGGAGCCTCCCCTTGTGATCAGATGATCAAATCTTTCATTGCCACAGTAGCAATGTGCTTCCTCTCTGTCAGCAGCATTAAGTGTGTTTTTCTCCCCCGGATGGGAAAATGGATTAACCCTGAGAAAGAAGCACTGGCCACTTACAGGGTGTGTGACAGAACCACATGGCATCATGCATTACACATCTCCAGCTGCATGACATAAGCTTTCGATTCAGAGTGTCATTTGTTGAATACAGGATCATTCACCGGGTTATACTGTGATGTAACTCAACAACAAAAAAAGACAGCTATGGAAGGCACAAAGCCCTTGCTCTGAATCCACCCCAACAGCAGGCATGGTAACGATGCCATGGAGCCCCCTAAATGGTCTTCTCAACAGTATTATCCAGTGATGTTACCACAGCATTTTCAGCAGCAATTAAAAACATATCAAATCCCATAGTCATCTACCGAATCCAGCATCCTCATCAGCCCACCATTTCTGAAGACGACCCTTTTAATATGTAAGGCAACACTTAAGCCGTGGCACTGCATCAGTGAGTTTGCCTTTTTCTTGTCTGCTCAGTAGATTATGTGCAGAGTAGATTATTATGGTAATTACAGCGCATTATTATAGTGTGTAATGGTGAATACTTCCAGCAGAGCTGGTAAATGGGGTGACAAGTGCCTATCATGACAATTTAGAATAATCAATTGATCTATTATGCCCATCAGTCTGAGTGGCAAATGCTCTGCAGCGCAGACAGATGTGTGAGCTGACCTGATGGTTGGGGAGTGTATGACTTATTTACTCAGATATTTATTTTCTAACACTAATTTTACTTCTCCTTATTTACCATTCTGTTTTGTAACATTTTTTTCACTGTAACATTTCTGCAATTTTTGTTGTAGTATACTGCATAAAAACCAAAAATAGACAATGGCAGATAATCTAGATATAATTTAGATAATAAAGTCTAAAGGCTGTGGTGCAAATAATGAATTCGTAATGTTGAAGACACATGCTATCTCAGTTGTTTACAAGAAGTGGGAGGGTAAAACCCTATGTCTTACTGCACTCACACAACAGGGTATGGCATTGCTCTCACCTACAATCCCATCACATCAGCCTCACTATCTTCCCCACCTCACACACAGATACACATGTGCGCACACGCGCACACACAGACGTACAATAACATATACATACACATATGTACATGTATGTGTGTGCATTCAAGCCACATTCTAAATCTCTATGGAAATGCATAACCATAACAACAATTAAAGACATGCCTCTGAAATGCCCTTCTACGGCTGCGACCTCCACACACTTACAGAGTGTGACGCATGACAGTGATGTATGCATGCATGCGTGAGATTCATGGTCACCAATCAGGGGGAGACACTCTCCCCTCACCTGCCTTTACCAAACAGCACCCACTGAGTCACATCTGGCTAGTGTGACAGAGGTACAGTTAGAAACAGAGTGTCCTCAATATTAAATGAAGGCCAAGGATGGTATGGATTACACAGTGTGTAAGTTGATGAGGGGAGGGTTAACCGGCCAGTTGGAGGGGGCAGGTCTTTTAGCGCTACGGACAATGGAGCTCAAGTTTACATCTGTTGTGTCAAGACGGTCTCTTTCTAGTTCACTGCCTCCAGCAGACAGCCATTGTGTCAGTTACTGTATGGGGCAATATGACGTCACCCTCCTCTTCTCATTGTTTCCTTCCAGGGCCCGGGACCCTCTGCTGCCGAAGGTTTCAGAAATCACTGACTAAATTCAAAAACAGTCATCAACTATCCAATCAACTTGTGCTCTCAGTTTTGCTGTCTGATACCAGCATCAAAAACACAGAAAAAAAATCAGATCAGTACTCATTGCAACCCAGACATGAACTCTCTCTTTTTCTCCCTCACACTCCCTCTGTCAGAAACTGTCTCACTTTATAAGTGCCCTCTGTTTAAACTTGTCTCCTTCCCATTCACGTGTGATCCGGCCTTCCCCATGTCTAGGTCCATATCTGCAGGCCATCTCTCTCAAGCTCCCTTTGTTTGCTTTTCTCCCCCTCCCCAATCTCACCAAATTCTCTCCATCTGAAACAGAGCCTGGTTTCCCCTCTCTCTTCTCCTCTCCCTCCCTCTTTCCTATTTTCGATGGGGGGACGTTGACACACATATCCCAGCAGGTGCAGGCCCAGCGGACAAACTGAGCTCCTAATTGGTTCGGCTGAGCCACAGCTGTTCCCACCCATGGCCCCTAGGAGAGCGTTGGCCTCAGAGAGGCTTGGCCACCATTGTCCCCTTTAAGACACGCAGCTTTCGCGTCTGTCGCCGGGGAACCCCCTGCCCTCCCTGGGAATTCACAAGAGGGCGAGGCCAGCAGCAACATCCCACAACTATTCCTGGCCAATTAACCTATCTCCTAACTCTCAGTCATTGAAGAACAACAGTTTCTAAATTTGCCAGTCCTCTACTGGCATCAAACCAAAGGATAGTGACTGTAATTTGAGTAGGGAATATATTTTTTAACTAGTTTTTCCCAATACCTTGATGACAAATCCCCTACTAATGTCAGATTGCATTTATGTGATGCTGCTTAGGGTGCCATTCTATTTTTTTTTTTGTTTTTACTTTCAAGGTCCTCAAAGGACAAGCACTTCACTCTGACTCAGAAGTCATAAACAGACTCCTGAAGCTGCCATTTAACATTCCTGCTGGCAGTTCCAGTTCAGTTGCATATTTGTTCAAATAACATTCTTGCCTTCACTTTTGTATTGATAGCTTTGATGTCTATGTAACCATAGACATCAATCAATAGGGAGATATTCTGTAAAAAGCACCACAAATGTGTTGTGTGATATTTTTAATGCTTTGTAATCTCTAAGAATGTAATTTCAATCCATTTGGATCAAGCCGATATGGTCTGTTAAGTAAAAAATATCTAGCCTAATGATGTGAAGGAAATGCATCCAGAGGAAATGGTGAGGCTGTTGTCACACAAGAGTAACACAGTACATGAGTGTCCTACTTTACACACTTAACACAATTTATTTTCAGTTTCAAATGTGAAATAATTAATCATAATAATATTTGACAGAGTTACCAGGTTTAAATATTACTGTTGTTATCTGGTTATAGTTTGAAGCATATTGCAGTTAGTGTTATATTGATCATTGAGAGACAAACTGGACAAAATCACAGATATAGACCAATAGATTTCCATTTGAAACTAAAACATATACAGTCATATGTAAAAACTTACATGTTATTTACTTTAAAATACTACTGGCTATTCATTCACTCAGTCACACTCAGTCATTCAACCAGTTCTACTTGGCAGATAATCAAATAATTAGCAAAAATATGGATATGCTTAACTGCGCCTACTTCATCATTTTCTGTTTCAACACTCCTACAGAAAGTCCTGTGTCATACACATGCTTTTGTTTTTATGTATTTATTTACAAATATTAAGGACCAGTAAAGATGAGTTAAATTAAATTTAGGATGAGTCAAGCAATGCATGCAGACACATAAATTAAGAACAACAATTATTCTTACCTGACACTGAGATTTTCATGGTGGCCTCCAACGGACGATTGTTGTCTAAGGCGCTGCTCAAACGGATCTCCCCAGTGCTCTGGTTCAGGATAACCAGATTCAGTTCATTTCCAGCTTCAAAGCTGTATTGTAGCTTGTCAGACACATCTGGGTCATGGGCAGGGATTCTTCCAATCACTCCTGAGGGGAAGCTGCTTGATTTGTTAGTGACATAATTGTTGAAGATAATCTGGAAATTCTTGAGCACAGGGAGGTTGTCATTCTTGTCGATTAACTTGATGTGCACAGTGGCTCTGCTTACTAAGGGGGCCGATGTGGCCTGCACCACGATCACATATTCTGAACGTGTCTCATAGTCCAGGTCCATCAAGGCTGTCAGCTCCCCAGAGAAGATGTCCAGCTGGAAGACCTCTGGGATGTTGCCTTCCACGATCTGGTACATGATCTGTGCATTGCTCCCCTCATCCGGGTCGGAGGCAGTCACGTGTGCCACCACCAGTCCAATGGGGCTGTTCTCCTCCACAAAGATGTCAAACTCATCCCTCTCAAACACTGGAGGGTTGTCGTTAACGTCCAAGACTGCCACTTGGATGTCCACAGGTGTCTTAAGTGCAGGGAGGCCCTTGTCCACAGCGAAAGCTCGTAGGTTGTATAGAGGAACATTTTCACGGTCAAGGCGACGCAGGGTGCGCACAATCCCCGATGTGGACTCAATGATGAAGTCACCATCACCATCCTCTCCTCCCTGGAAGGTGTAGTAGACACGTCCATTTAGCCCAGAGTCACGGTCGGTGGCAGAGACCTGCACCACACTGGTGAAGACTGGTACATCCTCCATCACAGAGCCTGTGTACTGGTCACGGAGGAACTGTGGGGAGTTGTCATTCACATCATTCACCAAAATCTCCAGATATGTGGTGTCAGACTTTTGTGGAATGCCATTGTCCCTGGCTGTAATAGCCAATGTATAGGAGACTTGGTCCTCATAGTCCAGCTCCATTTGGGTGGTGACTGCACCAGTGTCAGGGTCAATACTGAATTGAGGGATGCTGTCCTCCATGAAATAGGTGATACGGGCATTCTCCCCGGTGTCTTCATCTGTGGCACTGATGACCACAACTGTAGTTCCCACAGGTCGGTCCTCGTTGATATTGACGGTGTAGTGCGAGCTCTGAAAGACAGGGCGGTGCGTGTTGGTGTCTGTGACATTAACAAATACTTTAGCTGTGTCAAACCGTGTACCATCAGAGGCTGTGATGCTCAACACATACTGCCGCTCTAGCTTGTAGTCAAGTGGCAGAGCCAGTGTGATAAGGCCACCCCCACTCTGGCTAGTGATGGAAAAGCGATTTCGTGTGTTACCACTAGAGATCTGGTACGTGACCACACTGTTAATGTCCCGGTCCACAGCTGACACTGTCACTACACTGGTGCCCACAGTTGCATCCTCATTCAGGCGTGTATAGTATGCCTTCTGAGTGAACTGTGGATTGTTATCATTAACATCCAAAATGGTCATGCTGACACTGGCAGAGGAGGACATTACAGGGTAACCATGGTCACGGGCCTCAACTCCAAAATTGTAGAAGTCTACAGTCTCCCGGTCAAGCTCTTCTGCTACAACAATCCACCCGGTGCTGTTGTTTATGGCAAAGGGGAAGTTAGGTGTAGTCTCAACAAGCCTGTACTCCAGTCTTGAGTTGTCACCTGAGTCTGCATCAATAGCTTGAATGTGGATAATGGAGTAGCCCACTGGAACATTCTCCAGCACAGTGGCTTGGAAGGGCGTGCTGACGAAAATGGGGGCGTTGTCATTCACATCCAGAACCTGCACTGTAACAAGCCCACTGATGTTTGAAAGGGGTGGCCGGCCGCCATCCTGTGCCCGGATCCTCAGTGTGTATTCTTTATTGACCTCATAATCTAAATGGCTGACTAGGTCCATCTTACCGGTCTGTGCATCAATGTAAAATTGACCTCTGGTATTTCCGCTCATGATACTGAAGTGTACCACAGCATTGCTTCCACGGTCCTGGTCAGTAGCAGTAACCTGAAGGATCTCGGAGTTGGGTGGAAGGTCCTCAGGCACCTGCACAACATATCGCTTCTCACTAAACTGAGGGATGTTGTCATTGTCGTCCTCCACCGAGATGTACACAGTTGCTGTGGAGCTGCGTGGTTCTGGGTCTCGGCCTTGATCGTTAGCCTCCACAAGAAGCATATAGGCCTCCACTTCCTCACGGTCCACAGGGCCTTTAGTGCGGATCACCCCAGATCTGGCATCAATCTCAAACACGTCATTGGAGCCATTACTGTTGAGGACATGATATATGATATTTCCATTGATGGGGGCATCTCCATCTGTGGCTCGAACAGTAAGAACCTCGTACCCGATTTCCAGGTTTTCCCGCACACTCTCCTTATAGTCCTGCTGCTCAAATACTGGGTCGTGATCGTTGGTGTCGCTCACGGTGACAGTAAGGGTGGCCATTGCAGTGCGGCGGGGCATACCATGGTCCACTGCTGTTACCCTGAACACGTGGGTGTCCTTAGTTTCACGGTCCAACACTTCCACAGTGGTGACCGCACCACTGCCTGGGTCCACAGCAAACAGACTGTTGGAACGACTGTCAAACAGAGCTTCAATGAAATACTCTAGTCTGCCAGCTTCCCCTTCATCAGCGTCCACTGCTTTCAGAAGGACAACTGGGGTCCCAGCTGGCTTGTTTTCTGGCACCGACACCTGGTACATTGGAGGTTGAAACTGTGGGCTGGTGTTGACGTTTCTCTTCCTCCTGCTTACTATCCCAACCTCTGACTGTGCAGCTACCTGCAATAAGCCCTCCAAATAATCCTGCGTGAAGGACCCAAAACCTACACGCAAATGCATGGAGATGCCGTTCGCTCCCGACGCTTCCCTCTGTTCTCCTGAACCTTGGCATAACCCCCCATTTACACACCTGTTACAGTGAAGATCCACCTCAAAGAGTGAGCCACGCTTTAAACAGAGCCTCTTGGAAACAAATAGTCCTCCCGCCGAAAAGTACAATTGCGAATCGCCGGTCACGCTGCAGTGAAATTCGCTCCTAGCCGTCGAACCCGGCAATACATCCCCCACACGGAAAAGTGGAACATCAGCATTGTAACAAATTGACTGGTGACTGCGAACTTGCAGCAAACTGATTATGTCAACGTCCAGTTTCGTCTTCCTTTTGTGCTTAATGAAACAGTTCCTGCCATGCACATGTACATCGTACCGGCTGGTGAGGAGGTGTCTGAAGCCGGACACATTTGTTTTGCAGTCCGCGGCAGTGTACACGGTGAAGGGGTTAGAAGAAAGCGTAGAGCAATCCAAAGCTTCTGAAATGAACACAATCCCCGCCGCGGCATCCGTCTCTAAAAAAGTCTTTGTGAATTTGGGGGCAACTACCTGGTCCAGGGTACAAGTACCGCTCTCCCCCAGGTTTGCAATTACAGTCCCCGGTTCCGCATCTGCACTGAGGTGCACGCTGTAGCAATCCGACAAAGAGGCAAGTTTTAACCACCCAGTGATAACAAAAAACAAATCCCACTTAATGACGAGCATTTCTTGTGGATAGTATTTACCCTGTATCGCTATAATATACAAAAACCTTCCCTCAAACTTTCATTCGAGTCAGTTTCTTTTGTTGCGGCATATCCATACTTCCAACAAGCAGTAGGTAATCCAGTCGGACAGAGACGGAAACCGCAGCCCCCTCTCCACAGCTTCTCAGCCCGTCCCACAGACGTTGTCACCTCGTTGGGCTCGCGTAAATGATTAAAATGGCTTCGACTAGCTACTCCAGTGCCTTGTGGGCTTCTCATTACCATAAACCTGTTTCAAAACAACAGGAGAGAGAGAGTGAGTGAGAGAGAGAGAGAGAGAATTCAGCAAAAAACGTGGATTGCTATTAGGGGCAGATCTTAAAAGGGCAACAGTACCGGAGGCAAGACCACCGCCTGCTTGGTAATTCAAGTAGGGAGAAATGTTCTGCTTTTATTCTTGACGGTAACTCAAAGGAAAGAAATGCATTAGGATTGGTATAGCTTAATAGGCTGTAATCGACCTTAATGTAAGCGATATCTCAAAGTGCCTCCTGAATAGTGTGCAATGAGTGTCCTATTCTTAAATGGGTAATGACTTAAGTGCGGTACCCTGCACCGGTAAATAATATAATTCACAGCCACATTCTTCTTGTAAATGGGGCGTTGTATTTTGCGCCATTGTCTTGCATGTACTAACCCATTTTTGCACGCTGGTTTATTTATGAAATAATTATGTAAAACATCACTTTATTAAATTGGTTTCATTTGCCTTTCAGGCATTGTTGTGCATTCGTTTTGGTAACAGCTTTCTCCATATACGCGTGGTCTGCGGTTTTTAATGAGATTTAACAAAACAAAAAACATGAAAAAGTACAAGATTAATTTTCTTGGGTAGATGTCTCAGCACACCGTTAAGATGAATTTTCCAAGTAAACTGGTGTTTATTTATCCAATCTCCAAATTGACTTACTACAACAAATACACATGAGCTGGTCGTATTTGGGTCTTCGTTTGAAAAATCTTCATTTTGATGTGGGCACTGGATGAATGAACCTGGGACTTATTTGGAAAGTGAAAGCTGACCGAGAGCACATCGGGTGCCAAGTCTCGAGATGATAAGATGTTGCCCATCTCTGATATGAAGATAAGAGCAATATCTTCACAAATACGGAACTGCATAGGGAACTGAAAGATGAACTGGTACCAGAATGCCCTAGGCGTAGGAAACGAGCCTGGATTAACAAAATGTTTTATTGCACTGGCTAAATGACAGCAGACCACTATTACGTTAGGCTGACTGATTGTACATAAGGTGTTTATAGAAAAAACTGGCGAAGTTTTCCAGAAAAGTTTAAAAATTATAACCTTCAGTTCATATGTATGAAAGTGTGGTTGGCAATATTAAGTAGTATATAGCCAATCCATCCTTAGATTATTTACTACCATGACCTCCGTTTTGTTAAATGGTCCTGGAGAAGCAATGAGCCTCTCTGAGTTATACATTGATTCAATCAGTCTGGGCTTAATTTATTAAATACTAAATTAAGAAAGTGAGGAATTCTGATTCTGTAATTAGACGGATTAGACGCAGTCTGCAGTCGGTTTTAAAACGATGACTGCTGTTCACTCGCGATGAAACTCGCTGCCTCGGTTTGAAAGTGGATATGCGCATAATAAAAACGGAACATCGTTTTATTTGCAACGTTTGTTGTTGGAGTAAGATTTAGAACTGGATTTTACTTTGCTTAATCATGTCGCAGGGATAAAGCAATACGTTAGAGCGACAAAACCATGGACATAAATAGTCTATATACGTAGCCTATATACTAATTCGTTCGTTGGCTATTGCTGAGTTTTTGATGAAAGTGCTACATCTAGTGGACAAACATTTTGACGCAAATTGGATGGTGTGTGTGGTATAATCACATGTAAGGGGAGTGAGGCTACACCAATTCGTTTTAAGGAGGAGCTACTATCGGCTACATTTCATTGCAATTCACCAAATTCATATGACCGGAATTGATTTTGGAACTGATGGAACCTCACTGTTCGCTCACGAATGTGGTGAGCTGTTTTACGATAATGCCTCCGTTATTCAGAATTTACTTTATGTACTTTTAAAGTGAATTATTTTATAATAGAAACAGCGTAATTTTCTACTGTAAGTTAACAATATTAAACTTATCTCACAATTACTAAATTATTCCAACTCAAACAGGTTGATAAAATTATAACTGATATTTAAAGCTATATGTCCTATGCCTGTCCCTAAACATGGCTTGACAAATGGTAATGTCTATGTGTTGCCTGAAGTCAATTTCTGTGAAATAATCCCTCAGCAAATTTAGATTCAGGAGAGATTAAATACAACACAAGAGAATATGTGGGTGTTTCAAATGGTCTATGTCTAGTTTGACTGACTGAAAATAATCAATGCCAGTAATTCCTCACCTGTAGCAATATCACCTAAATCCATTCAGTTGGCTTTCCATTGACAACCACTTTAATACATTTAATACTTAAACAGTTTCCAGGCAAACTGGCTAATTTTGAAACAGATTAATATTCAACTGGAAAATATGCAGTACAATAGTCCTCAGCAGCCAGGAATGAGACATTAAGACTTAACACACGACTTAAGGCAAAAAATCTAGCTATGCATGCAATACCCATCCTGCTGATGCTCAATACATTCATTGCAACCTTCACACAGAACACACTCCACACCCTTAATCACAGAATGTAACCTTGGATACAAATTGCACTGCAGTGAAGAAAAAATAACATGAATTTGTATTTAACAGTTCAAATTTTATTGGTGTAGGAGGCTCTAATACAACATGAATCAAGCTTTACAAAAAAGACAAACCACCAACAAAAAAAACCAAAACAAATAAAAACAAAAAAAGCTTCCTGCAAGACAAAGAAACAGAAACCACAACCTCTCCACCCATCACTCTAAAGAAAAGGAGGGAGGGAGGGGTCAGGGTGAGTGGAGAGATGAAAAAAGACATTGCTATACACAGTAAATTTGTTCAGTTTTTCTCTCAGGTCTCTGCCCATCTATGCGTAGGCCTGTCCAGTTCATTGTGACCTCCCTCTGTTTCTTAAGCAAATGGACTGACTGACACAAGGACAGACAGAGAGCGAGACATAGCACTAACCGTTGACCAACAGCAATAACAAAAAGCCAAAGACATGCCTCCCCAACCTCTTTAACACCCAGTACCACATCACCCAGAAGAGTAACAGTTATAATTCGGCCAAGGAGATGGGGGGCAGAGATAATACCAATAGCAATATATATATAATCAATATTATAATGAGAATAGAAAAAATAATGACTATTCAATAGCCCGACCCCCCATCTTACCCCTGGCTTAAGTCAGTCTGTGTCACCCTGATCCCTTTAACCTCTTGAACAATGCAAGAGGCAGGGAAATAGCATTCATTCACAACTTGTCCAAGGAGACACCAACAGTGAAGTATCGGCAGGGATCATTATTAACATTATTGTCATACTGCTTTACCGTCATAATACTAATATTTATAACAACAATATGGTTAGCAAATGGCTTCAATGAGAATGAGATGCTTTGAAAAATAAAAAAATAAACAATGAATGAAAAATGTTGTCCTTTTTGTTTTAGGCTAAAGACCCAGAGTGTAGCACTGAGAGATGGAGACACAGGGAACAATGGCGAGACAGAAAGAAAACAGAAATGGACAAAGATGGCGGGAGTAAGATCGAGAAAGAGATAGAGGAGGGAGGAGATAAAGACAGAGAAAGAGAGAAAGAAAGGGGGAGGAAGAGAGAGAGAACAGCATCTCTAACTTTGTTGTTTGCATTTGAGCGCCTTAATAAGGTCGTTCTTCAGAGCCTCCTGCTTTGACTTGTCAGCCAGGGTCTGAACACTCCTGAGAGAGAGAGAAAGAGAGAGAAATAAGAGCTTTAGTTTTATAGTATGGTAGTTTTTTCTACAGGGCGTGTCATGGTAAGCAAAACCCACACAGCAGGAAGAGTTAATTAGTTATCTTATGTTCATACAGCACCTTTAATCAGATACATTCTGTTAACGTTATGGCAGTCAGTCCTGCTCAGTTGCATTCCATGGTGTTTTTAAGTATTGTCAATAAGCCACAAACTGCCAGGCTTTAGTACGGTTAACCACACTAGACAATATTCGTGAGGCTGACTTTGTGCACAGCAATATGCCAAACACAATCACAACCCTGCACAATGGTGTCCTTCACTTTTGGTAGTTCTTGTCCATTCAAATCCATTCAAAATCAATTTCTGCTCTCTTTTAGTCCACTATTGAGTGCAACAACCTGCCTCACAAAAGATCGGTCTCCTTTTTGCATTACTGTCTTTCTAATAGCCTTCAGTTTGTTGTCATTCAGCGAGGTTAACACTGCGAGGCCAAATGACGTCCATGGAGGTAATGAAGCCGTCATTCATTTCAATCAGTCGTTTGCACCTGTGTGACACGCACACACAGTAACTCTCGCTAATACGACACACACAGTAAGTAGTATTCCATGCCAGGACAGTGGCGCACACTGGCCAGGGGCAGAGAGCTCAAGCTCTGCCCCGGCCCCCGCGACCCTTGACCCCTCAGCCTGTACCTCCAGCCCTAGTTGTCAGGCTGAATGAAGATCTGGCGCTGGGTGAGGACCTGAGACAACTCTTTCTGGAGCTGCCGGTACTTTTGATTATCGGGCAAAGAGTCAATAGATCTGAAGGAGAAAGGGGGGAGAAACCAATAGAGAGGGAGGAAAGGATAGAACAAATAAGAAAAGGAATGACACAACAGGGAAGCAATGAACAAGATATGGAGAGGTAAGTTAAGGGAGAAGGAAAGAAAGATGAAAACAAGAGTAAGCTAAAACCAAGTCACTAGGGGAAAAGGGGAAAGATGGCCAAGGCAGAGAGTTGGGGTGGAGGGGGGCATTACTCAAAACAGAAACTGAGTAATAAGAGACTTCCTGTTTCTTCCCTCTAGCATTGATTCTAACCTCCACAAAAGTTATCACTGTTTTATATGGAAATGGAGCATTTAGTGTAACTATTATGGCCCCTCATCCTTAGCTTTGATTAAAAGATTTGACTCACATCTGTCAGTGACTTGAGATGAGTAAATACTGAAAATCTTCACTTATGCTCATAATTCAATTTGGAAATATGCACCACAGTTGTACCCCCAACCAACAGGAACAGAGAAAGGAAATTTCATAATTTAATATATTTAATGACATGAGCTGAGTTTGGTCAGCAACTGGTAAATACCTCAGGCCATTGACAATGTCCTTGGTCTTCCCAAAGTAGATCTCATTCAGGGTGGAGCGAATCTTGTTTTCCATATCCTGAAAGGAAAACAGGTGTGACAGTTAAGACAAAATAAAATATTAAGATGCTGCATTTGCTACCAAAGAGGTCAGGTCACAACTACACATTGAATGCCAGTGGATCAATGTGCCGGAACACACAGGTGTGTGAGTGTGTGAGTGTGAAAAAGGAGGACAACAGTGCTGTTCCTATTACCTCCACCAGGCGGCCAATGTTGGCGATGTGTGGGGAAGACTCTCCCACTGTTTCATCTTTCTCCATCTTAAGAAAGGAGAGGAAAGGGGAATGGGGTAAGGGGATGGTACAGGAGAGATAATGCAGAAACAGTTTTAGTCAAATTGGGGGAAAAAGTGAAAGTAAAAGTATTTTGTAAATCTGTTCTTTGTTACTCTTTTTACATCCTCAGAAATTCTACACTACTTCCAGCTTAATTAAGCAGAGATTTCCTGAAATTCATGTCTCTCGTAAATGTTTCTGTGCCAGACATGTTCCGTGTCAGGTATATGAGCCTACTAGGTGTGACGATAATTACACGTTTGCTTTTTACACAGCCGGCTACATGAGAATGTCTCGTTGTGTATAGTCATACAGATGTGGAGCATGTGTTGTTACCTGCCTACTCATGATGTTATGAGTCTGCACTGTAAGATTTCTACATAACCTGAGCACATGATTCCTTACTTCCTCTCTGGTCTCTAATTAAAGACTGTGGGCTCCTGGCCATGCACTCGTGACCTTACCTTTCTGAGTAACTTGTGAGATGAAATCCAAAACAAAAGGTATGATGTTCCTAACGCTTACAATAAATATATCCTGGTATGAAATATAAAAGCTACGAGGAAAGACTCAAGTTACTTAACATATTTAGACTTAGCGAGAGGAGACTAAGGGGTGATATAGAGGTTTTTAAATGTATAAAAGGAATCAACAAGGTTAATTACAATACATTTTTTTTAGGGTGAGTTCAGTCTGTAGGACAAGGGAACATAAATGGAAACTAGTTAAAAGTAAGTTCTGCACTGATATAAGGAAGTATTATTTTACACAAAGAGTTATCAATACATGGAATAGGTTGCCAGGTCATGTAGTTGAGGCAGAGACCCCTGCTGTGTTCATGTCCAGACTTGATGCAGTTTTGGATACTCTTTAATTGAAATGGCAAGATTAGTTGGGCCGAATGGCCTGTTCTCGTCATATGTTCTTATGTTCTTAAACTAATGACTTGCCATATACTTGTCACATTAAGAAAAACACTCATTACCTGTGCTACATGTCAATGAACCACTTCCTCTCTGGTCCAAGTGTCCCTTCCTTGGTGATATTAACCCTGTCATAAGCTACCAGACCATAAACAAGTCTCTCTGGAGAACACTTCCCCTGGCTGACAGGTTACCTGTCTGGTGAGGCTACCCCCCAGGTTCATGGTGCCAGAGCCCGTCTTAGTCGTCTGTAGCCACAGCATCACAGTGGAGGTCAGCTTGTAATGAGCGGTGCGGCCACTGGACTTCTCCTGTGTGTGAGAGAGAGAGAGAGAGTGATGAGAGAGTGAGTGTGAGAGGGAGATGACAGGAGAAAAAGGGAAAAATGGATGAAAATCAGTCACATTCTAGGACAGTAAAGGGTCTGTTGTTTTGATACTCTCGTTACTGCTTCCCTTTCCATACCCTCACCTGAACCTCTACCACATGGATGGAGTCCCAGCAACCCTTGATCTTCTTGGAGCCATCTCCAGCCTTCTTGATCAGGATGACACCTGCAAAACCATGGTCCAAGTCCCACAGGTATACTGAAGACACACCTCCTTCAAAGTATCTGTGATGAAGTAAGGGGAAAACAGTGAGTACTCAGCACACTGGTCAGATTCAATAATACTGGCACGCAATAGAAATAGAAATGACGTGTGTATGCAGGAAAATACAAGACTTAGAGCTCTCCTGAAATTAAAGGGAAACTCAAGTCAAAAATGACTGGATAATATTTGCACCATAGGGTATTTTTGGTTGCCTAAAATGGCTTTGTGTTCCTTGGATGTAACTCTACCATGACGTGCAATAACTGGACCCAATGACTCCCAGGAGACAGCTGCCCATACCATGGCAGATATATCACCATAACAACTGGGAACACGCTATGTGGATTGTTGAATGTGGAAGACCTTCTTTTACTTTCTCCAAATAATAAGAATAAGCATTAAAGACAACCCAGCAGACCATATCACTTTCTTCAAAGTCCATGTTTAAGGCTCATTACACCAGGTTATAAGTTGTTGTGTATTGGCCTTAGTTATAAGCGATTTCTCAATGGCAGCACTACCATAAATGTCAGCTTTGTTATATTTATATTTATATTAAAAGGGAATGAAGGAATTAAAAAGTACAGTAGGATCTTAGTTACACAAGTACAGTTTTTTTTTCAGAATTATGTGATGTTTGTAACATTGGAAGTGAGTATGCAACAATTTAAATGAATGAGAGAGTATAAAATGGGGATACATGTAGGACTGACATTAGATGAGCATCTTAAGAGATTTTTCTTTTCATGTAATACATACAATTAATTGAAATATCATTAAATGACTGAGCTACAGTCACGGCATTACGTATACTCACAGGTCTCTGTACTGGTCAAAAGCATTGTTGGCTTCAACCTCTAGTTTGCGGAGACGTGCAGATGGCATGGCACCATCATCAATTGGGGGCTCGTATTTATTGCTCCAGGGTGATCTGAGGAAGATAATGGAATGATAGGAGAAAGGGGACCAAGAAAAGAAATGTCACCATGTCATCCACTGGAGAAGGACTTCCGTATGATCATTTAAAGGCACTTTAGAACAAAATTTGACTCTTATCCTTTCCAAACTGGAGTTTCAAGTTTTTCAGCACCAAAATGCAGTGCATTTATTAAGTGAGTCACTTGAGGCGTCCTTCACGTTCACTATTTTTTGCACTTGTATTTCTGCTATGTTAAAATAAGAGTGAAAGACAGGGCTCAAGGGACAAGCAGAGCTGAAATTCTGACAGTGACCTGTAGGAGTCCCCATCGCGATTGTAATCACAGAGCAGGTAGTCCTTTCCCACCACTTTGTCCCGGGCGATCTTCAGGGGCTGGTCCACAGAGGACAGCAGATCCTCGCACAGACTGGGTACCTGGGAACACAAAGGACAGAACAAATTGGAGGGCACCAATATGATCAAAACATTTTTATAGTGAACCAATTACCATTTTAAAATCGAAATTAAGCTTTCTGGAAAAAGACTCTATGGGCGTGATGTAACTGGACAGACACACATACACACATACCCATACACACACAGTAAATAACCTTTATAAAGCTGTTCGACTAGTTCAGCACACATTACCTAGCACTTTATCCAGGAACTTTATCCAAAAGCCTACACCAGGTGCCTTGCTTCTACATACATTGAACTATCCTGCAGAAAACACTAACGAATGTATTCAGCTTTAAAGCTTCTATTTTGCATAGTGAGAAAAGACAAATGGAAAAATGGTAATAAGTGCTGTCTCAGTTGTGATCAACAGGGTAAATAGCAGGTGCATTCCAGGGTGAAGAGAAAAATGCACCAAAACAGAAGCTATTTCTTCCCCTCACTCTCTCACTTCCCCTCTCTTTCCCCCTTTCTCTCCCCGAGCTTTAACAATTTGTCTCTCTTTGTCTGGGCGCAACAGGGCGTCACAAACCCTCTTTTAACACCCCTGACCCCAAACACATTGGGAGGGAGATGGGGAACAGGGGACTGGAAGAGGGAAGAGGAATAGGAAAGTGGGAGAAAGAATAAACAACTAAGGGAATTAAATAAAAAAAAGAGAGACTAGTGAAGCCAACATGAGACAAGTTCATTACAAAATGTTACTGCATCACTGTGTAGATTCACTATTTCAATCATAAAAGAGGCAGGGGGTTGAAAAGGTGGAAAAAGGGGTTTGGAAAGGGGTTTGAAAATTTGAGAGGCTTTCAGAGGGACATACACCCTTTGAGACAAAGAGCTACAAATTGCCTCTCACAGACAGACACAGAATCCTCCATCCACCCCACCCCCTTCCCCCCAACATGGACAAACAGACACAATGCACAATGGCCGTCTTGTTCCATCACCATGGAAACACTGCCCCACACCTGACAGCCACCTTCTTTCAGACAAAGCCAGAGAGAAAACTTGGAGTGAGAAGTAGAAGGAAAGGTAAGAGGCCGCAGGATTGGGTCTGTTGGTCTGCCGGGATGTCTACAAAGAGAGTGACTGGTGGGACAGTCAGAGGAGGAGTATGTGCTCCTGAAATGTTGTGTCCAGAGGGGGCAGCAGTGTGACTGACAGCTCTGATAATGACTGCTAACAACCACACACAGATGCAGATCTGAGAGCTGAGAGCAACTAGGTGTTGGACAGAAGCAAGGGGTAGAAAGAGGGAGTGACAGGGAAAAACTTAATCATACAACAGAGTTATATGACACAGGGAGTAAATACAATAAAAAGAGAAATAAAGTAGAAACTTTGAGGAATAGAGAAGGGAAAGCAATTCTGGCTGTTATCATTGGACTGTAAATATGAGTCATTAATTCAACGCACCTATGTGAATTCAGCCCTTGACAATTATTGAGCCATTACGGAACTGTAAACCATCTGGCCACCAGAAACACCAAGAAGATTCAGGAAGGTGGTCTGAAACACTGCACTTCCACTCATCTGTGTCAGTTTGCTCTTTGAGGCATACTGATCACAGCTCTGTTTTAGTATTGACAAGTATAGGTATGATTCACTTACTAGGTCAATGAGGTCACTGAGGTTCTTCTCTATCTGCTGTGGGGGCAGACGCCTCATCAAGTCCAGGGCACAATCCAACTGCTGGTCATTCTGGAATGAACAAAGTGAGATACAATGTCTGAAATACCACACAAATGCATGTGCAAACAAAATTATATATACAAATACAACACATGCAAACAAATACAAATACCTGCAGACACAAATTAGAAACCATTATATAAATGTGATGCTGTAAGCAAAAGCAAACAATGCTGATCTGTGCATCTAAAAACAAAGACTGCAATATACTCCCAGTGTTTGTACCCAATGTAAAAAATAATTATTTGAAATAATTTAACTATTTAGACCTAATAATGACCTAATAAAATCCCCACATATTACTGTTAAAAGAACATTGATTTCCCAGGAATACTCAGAACAAATTCTTCTTTCATATTTTGGTTCAAAACACATTTCGCTGAAAATTCTCAGAGCTATGAAAAACTATTTTTAAACATTTACCTGTATCTGAAGACTTTCAGTATTTAAAATAGGCTTTTATTCAGGTCTGAGTTCTATAGAAAATATTATGTCAGCATTTAGGCTACATAGTATGTACTGTTATAGGCTATCTATAAGCTAGGCCTATATCAGGCCTAGAGCACTGTTCATTCAAAACCAAAACCAATACATCTAAGGAGAAAACACTCACAGAAATATGGAATTCTTGTTGGACACAACCTTTGAGCATTCAGCACCTAACCTCACAAAATAAGGGCCTATATTTTCTTTACCACCACATACAGATATCATTGGTATATGCATTAGTGAGGAAATTGGACCACAAACAGATGAGCAACACTTTAACAGATGGACATACCACACACAACCACCTCATTGGCACACATGGGTGGACAGCTAGGTAGAGCTGTACCACCTAGAGGAAGCATACACTCATTATACATGCAACCAGAAAGACCAACATAGAGCCATTTTTCACTACATGTGTTCTGTCTTGTCTGTTTCTTCTGTATTTACCCTGTATCAACTCTACTCGCTGGGAAACTCCATTAGGTCCAGCTGACACCTGCTATCCCAGACACTTAGTTTATAAGCACCCCTCTCCTGGGCTAAACAGTCACAGCTGAGCAGTGCCCTGGGGCAGCTGAGAGGTGAGGTTTTAGGGATGGGTTTTGTGGGGGGCTGGATGAAGGAAAGGAGTAAAGAGAAGGTGCTGACAGAGACAAAACATCTGCTTTCTCCATTAGGAGACTTTGGGCTAGATTTAGCTTTTGAAGGGATAGTAATGTTTACATTTCTTTCTAGACTAAACACTGCTATACTTGTTAGCATCACCCTGGGCCCTGGGTTGCAGAGTATGTTTTTACCTTTGTAGTTTACTGACATATAAACCAAAAGGCCTGGGGTCAACAAAAACTAACAAGATGATCAGCCTCTTGCAATGAAAAGATTACAAGATTCAACTTATCTTTTGCAAACAATAACAAGCTGGAAACAGACCACCTTCAATTAAACGAGTTAACAGGCTCATCATGTTCCCATAAAGGCAGCTAACTGGCACAGGAGTTGGTAGGTACTGACATATCTGAGAAGTTACTTGTGGTTGTGCATGCACATATATGCATAGTGACGTGTGTCTGTGTTGTAGGAGCTCAGAATTCTCTTTGTCTCACAATGAGTAAGTGAAACGGGCAGTCACACAAAGGACTGTAAATGTATGTTCAAGACCAAAGCTATTCACAATGATCAACGCAGCCAATTAGTTAGGTCTAGCCTACTTACTGTGTTACAACTGACAGATTTCAAAGTGTCTGTATTGACGTACCTCTCCATTGTAACAGGCCGAACTGACCAGTGCTTTTCATCAGACCATGAAACAACGTGTGGGAAGTATGTTACCGAACTCGTAACCCTGTAATGTCAATACTGGCAATAAATCATACGACATGTTGTCATAGACATCAATGGGGATTGCGAAGTGCTGTTATAAAGAGTTAAAGAGCTGTACACGTTGCCCTCCATGGGTTGGACTGGGTGGAGGATGACTGTAGCAACACAAGGCCGGCAGTCCGGCGCTATTGCTATTTTAACTTCGGGATATGGGAAGGAAGGAGGAGGGGGCGGTCAGGCTGTGACCCTTCAAAATACTAGAAATCGCAGCCGAGTAATTCTGAACATTCTGCAACTTTACTGTGCATTTACCGGCTTCGATAGGTAACCTGCGTTTCACCTATGTGTACATGTCAGCCAATCGACAACAACAAGCTAACTATCAGCTCAACTCTTGAGCACCACCAAAATTCTAGCTTGCTGCGTAGACCAGCTACTTCCTATAAAGGGCACTGGCTTGCTAATATCCTCTCTCAGCACCCCCCTCTCCTAAAACTACCACCCCCGTTGCTGTTGCACCTCTCCACGGCCTTACCATGTCTGCGGCTTTCGGTGTCGATTCTCAGCAGTGCAATATGCTTTGGTGGATTTCTTTATACTTTCGTTTGCTTATTGTGCTTTTGTTCTTCTCTTGTTGTTATTTCAATTCCTTCCGAGTTGCTGTTGTTTCTCTTCGCCTCTCTCGGTACCCAGCCCCGTCAGCGAATTCACTTCCTCAACCGGGGGAGCAATGGAGAGGGTGGTGGGGTGGGGGGAGCGTGGAGTATGCAAACAGTGCATGCATATCCGGGTCACCCCACTCCTTCTCTCTAACAACCAATCAGACAGACGTAACTAAGGCATGGCCAAGTATGGAAAGAAAGGAGGAGTGGTTAAGAGGAGACCACAGGGCGGTCTTGAGGAGAGGGGAAGAGGGTGAGAGTTTTTGGTGGGTGTGTTAATTGCAAAAAGACGGTGGAGAGAGCCAGGGAATTCCTGAAGCCTCTGTGAATTCTCCCACTCCCCTGTTTTAGCCAAGCGCTTTGGCCGCCTGTCCATGCCTTCTCAAGCAGTAGTAGGAAATGGGAACGTCAGAGTTATTTGTTGCAAATGACAGTTTACATGATCCAAATGTATATCTCACATATGATAAGACATTATGTCCATATGTGCATTCGAACGTGCCCACACACACACACACACACACACACACACACACACACACACACACACACACACACACACACACACACACACACACACACACACACACAGACCCAGCACATTTATTTTTTCTTTGTATGCTCTGGGTTTACTGCTCTCATCCTTCATTGAGGTGTGTAGTGCATGCAGTTTGAGTCTGTAGTGGTCTAGGTAGTGGTCAGTGAATTAGTGAAGAAGACTAATTAATTTGGGGACAATTCCTTTCTTAATTTTGTCTGTATTAATAATAAGCTTTATCACAGGTTTAAATTGTATAGAATGAACACTTGACTCTGTATAATGTCATAAGAGAAGCAAAATAAAAATGATATACTTGGAAGTGGAAATGATTTTGTACTGCAATAGCTATATCTGATTTATATTGCAGTATATGAGAGGTTGCAGGGAATTCTAGTTTTGCAGGGTTAGATTTCTCCTGCATTTTTGATGCACATAATGACTGATTGAAGTTTGATTGAACTAAAGTCAAAACCAAAGACATAGTAAAGGTCTGTAGGCACCAAATATTCAAATGTGCTATTCTCCTGTATGTACAAGTACAACAGTGTGCTGAGCATAATTGTGTCACTAAAGCAGTGAGGAAGAGGAAACTTGGGCCTTAAATAGCCTTCCCCTGTAAGGAAGTTCAGAGGGTCACTGGAAAGTATATGCAGAGAGCAAGTGGCATCACAGTCATACTGTAAATGTGACAGATCTGCAGTTTCCAACTGAGAGCTTAAGCTGTGAAAACTGTGATAAAACAGTAAACTGCCTCACCCCTTTCAAAAGTCTTAGGCACACATGCAGGCGACATTCCATTTCATGCCTGGTACATATTTCCTGGTATCAGATTTGGCAGGCAGAGGTCACTGTTAAAACCTATACATGGATGACTATTTTTATGTTCGTGGCCTTGTCTAAGAGCCACCTAAAAGAATATTTTTAATATGTCAATTTTCTATACTCATTAGCTTTTAATTAGTCAGATTTATGCATTTTCTAGGATTGGGTGGTAAACCTATAAAATAAACAGAGGGCATGAGGGGGATTGGGGACTAATGCAATGTGTTGCCTTGGATGCATATTTAGTGCCATGTAAAGGAGAAGTTATAAACAAGCAGTTTAAATCTGATAAATTTGTACGGTGACTATAAGAATCTTCTATGCACTTTTTTGTTCTGCTATGGAATTTGTCTCATGGTTGCAAGATGTTTGAGTAACATCTGGTAACTCTTTTCAGAAGCTTAGCACATATTTTCTTTACTGATTAAATACATAGAACTCATGCAATGTGTTTTTGTGTTTACCTCAAGTGTCTGTCTTTCTTTGGATACATTGTTGTAGTTAAAATATTTCTGCCCTTCTACAATATTGTTATTGCGGTCACATGTATTCCAGACTGCCCTTATTTCCTGGAGGGTTCACTTTGCAGGCCATATGTGCTCTTTTTAAATATAAAATCAGAGTAATTTCTACTCATTTGTGTTTCCTTAAATTGAGGTTCCCAGACATTCCGAGCATGCTTAATGAGTAAATACATTACCAGTGACCCACACTTTATTTAACTGTAGCCTTGCATCTGTTCAGATATGGACAATTAGTAGTTTTCAACATATTCCAGAATACCTGCTTATCACTGACCCATTGCAATGTTTAGTTGTGTGATACTGTGTGTTGAATGCTGGAGATTTGTGCTACTTGGGTAAAGCATCTTTTTACAGGCAACTCATAGCACACCTTGACCCCTGTCATTACAGTTTATTCCCACCCATAAATTTTGAGAACTGCTGTTTTAGATTATTTACTTTTTTGTATTCTCAGGACACAAAGGCCTCTTCACTGACAAAAGTCTGATGCTTTCCATATCCTTTATTTAATAATGATAGTACACTTGCAATAATTTGTAATGTCCTTTTTACACTTGAAATTGGACATAGTCATGTTTTAGTTGAAATTTTCTAAAATACATACCTCTTTTTCCCCAGTGTTAAACACCACTACTTATTTGTACCCAAATAACAGAAGTTGCACATTTTCAAATACTGCAATTAAATAGTGAGTGTTCAAAGAGTAAAATGATGAAGATCCATAATATTCAGTGTTTGCTTTATATTATTACTTCCATGGGTGTATTGCGAATTACACAGGGTATATATCATGACGTATTCAAACAAGACCAAAAACGTTGTCATTTTTTCCTCTTCAAGTACAACACATGACAAAGAAAGACTGAAAACAAGACTTTCGTTTTCAAGTCCTAAGGTTAGATGTCATATTAAGACAATGTTTGGAAGTGCAACACAAAGGCTTACATGTAGTTGACCTTTGAGATTAAAACAATATATTCAAGATGGCTAGCGCAAAAGTAAAAATGCAGTTTGCGTATTTGTTTGCTGTTTCTAAACAAATATTTGCTCAATAAATATACATTTCCAGGGAAATCCTTGAGTTAACAGTTTTATGAACCAACATGGTAATTCCATCGTCAGAATGCTGAGACATAAGAATGCCCTAGAAAGATATTCGCATCTGCACAATAGTTTTACAGTTTTTATATTTTATATATACATAAAAGTAATCAATTATATGTCATGACAGTCCATTGGATTATCACACGATTACAAATTTTCCGCTCTATGGTTTGTAGAGTGCGTTCTTTCCCTAAAATACATTAATTTTATATGTTATAGGAATCCCTAAGGGTCACAATTATGAACAAAAACCCTGCTCCTGTGTGAATTTAATTTGGTCTGAAAAACCATACCATTTGATTAGCAACCAGCACAATGAAGATCACTGGACATTTGACAATACATGGGCAACTTTTAAATCTGTACTCGACTCGAAAGCTTGCGTTACACCCACAATAAGACACTATAACACATTACATTAGCCTACATGCAAAATAAAAACAGACTTTGAAGTGCCCTATGCACTATTTCACTTTCAATGTTATATGCAAGGATGTCATTGGTTATTAATATGCTCAACGCCCCTGTAACATTACTGTAACCAATGATACCATAGGTGACGATGCCTTTAGACCAATTAGAGTGCGCGTTTCAGGAGGTCCGTAGTCGTGTGCCGGAACTTTATCATAATCCAAATCGTGCCTTTCAGTTTACTACTACATGAAATCAATAGATCATATGAGATTGTCTTTTATATATTTCTGCTTTACAGCACCCTTAATAAACTAACACATTTTAGGGGTACCTATCACATTTATTGTTCATCCTCAGGTATCGCAAAAATGTCTGAAGGAGAGTTGGGTCGGAAGTGGGATCGATGCCTGGCTAATAGCGTCGTCAAACTTGGTAAAGAATATTTGTTTTGCACGAATTTCGCTTTTTTGTCTGGAATTTTAAATAACAAGTATTGATAGATGTGTCCGGCAAATGGAAAAGTAAATGACCGTACGTGTGTGCGTGTGACTATGACCCTGTCCCGTCAGGGGACGTAGGTTTTGTGCGAGGTCAAAGCTGTGAATGGCAAATTCCTAAGTTTTTCCTGTACTGTTGTTATTTGCATGTGTTTGTTTGCTGGAGGTTGCACATTTGTTAAGAACTGGAGAAGGATATAACGTATAGAGATAACAAATTCGATCGATAGCTATTTGCACAGCTGGTTTTACGAATAACGCATTTTTTTTGCTTGTCTTGACTTTGGTGAGTAAAAAAAAACGTAAATTTGTATGACAGGTTAATGCTCAACAATCGATGGCACTAGCGCTACTAGAGTTAAGCGGCCAAATATATGGAAACACTGGAGCATCGCACACGTGAAAGGCTATCTTAACTATTCTAGCTACCTAGCACTCATTAGCCAGCTAGCTAAAATTTTTAAAAGTTTAGCTACAATTTATTGTAATTTACCTAAGTTGTTACACTGCAGTGGTTTACCTCAGTAAAGTGCTTTCCCATCGCTAACACACAGTTATGTGTGATATCGTCTATCGATTTTGCATTAGTTATAATTTAACAATAAGTGATTAAACTTAAGTAAGCTAATTAAACTGGGGGGGGTGCGGACGAGAGGGGGCGCGAAAGAGTGCCACGGGGATTCCGCCAGGACGCATGATTTATGCAGTTTGATTCTAGACAATATCTTAGCATGCAAGAAATAGGTTGCTTTCATTGCACTTGAAGGGTAGATCGCAGATCGCGGCCACCAAACCAATTGCCCGGTTTTTAAGTTTTGCAGCAGAACATGCATAGTTTCTTTAATATGCGTGTCTCTAACTCAGAAATCCGACCAGTCGTCCTCTATCACGTGGTACAGGTCCTTCTGTCTGGCCTTTAAGAAATGAAATAATAAAGAATGCTTGCTAATCTTGCAGTAGATAATTTTACAGTTCAATGCCTCTCCCCTTTTTACTGGTTCCTGCTTGCCTTTTTATTGGTGGGTGGGACAGTGCTTAGACACAATGGTAATGTCAGATTTCATGTGTTGCTTCTGTAAAAAGTAAAATATATTTAAAGTTGCAATCAATTTTCACACAATTTAATTTTGTATGTTAAGGCACAGCTGCAGTAAACTGACTTTTCACTTATGCAGTTTTCTGACTTTCATATGTTATATATGCCACTTTTGGATTCTCCATGTTTTTTGGATACTACAAGTCAGTGCATTCGCATGTTTTTGAGTGACACTAAACAATATGCAATTCAAAGATTTACCTTGCTCCAAGATAGATTAAAAATAAGAAAAAGGGTATTGAATATGGGATGTCTTGATATAGAATTACTTTGGGGCCATTTGCCATCCAAGTGTGTCAAATTAATGCCACAATAGCAAAAATCTGTAAGTGGTTTGGAAAGAAAAAGGGTAGAATGAGAGTCAGTGTGGGGGTGGGCCTCAAATGGAAACAATAAAACAAGGGAGTACATAAAGGAGAGAGGGGGGGGAGGAAGGGAGGGAGGGAGAGAGTGAGAGAGAGAGAGATGAGGGTTGGGGTGCATCATGTTGCCTAAGAGATGTTTATAACAGTGTTAACTCTGCAGTGAAGCTGCAAGAAGACATATCCCAGCTCTGCGCCATAGCCACTACTATGTTATGTGAGTGATGTGAGCAATGGTGTATCTCCCAGCCATCACACACAGATGGAGGCAGAGAGGGAGAGGCGGGAGGAGTGAATAGTTGTTTGACCTGAATTAATAAAGATGGCAAGAAGGGAGGGGAGGAGGGAGAGATGTTATTTTCATTTTGTGGCCACACTTTATACTTGTAAATTGTATGATTGTGAATAATGTCTGACTGCTTTGGCAGCGGCGCAGTGGTCATGCCGCATAGCTGGCTGAATTGAACCATGAGGGAGGGGGGGAGGACAAACGTTTGTTTCTGTGTGCTTTTTCTGTTGCCCTGGTTGTGGCTGTGGCCAGGTGGGTCTGGGCTGGAGTGAGGTGAAGATAAGAGCACTCAAATGTGGTTCTCCCACTATATGTCCATCTCTCTGGATTATAGTGGCCCCCTCAACTTCTCATGCTATCCCAAATTTCAACTCTCTCCGTCTCTGAACTTACACACTTCCTAAAGTCTTTTCTCTCTCTCTCTCTCTCTCTCTCTCTCTCTCTCTCTCTCCCTCTCTTTGTCTCTCTCTCTCTCTCTCTCTCTCTCTCTCTCTCTCTCTCTCTCTCTCTCTCTCTCTCTCTCTAATGAGCTCTGTCTGGCTGACAGGTGCTGTTTACCAGGTCTGGGATCAGAGGTCACTGGGTCCCCCCCATGCCTCGTTAGGGCAGATTTACTTCCGCACACAAGGTGTGGGGGAGAGGGTTGGGATGAATGTGTTGGGGGGTGGTTTTAAGGGGCTGTCTGTACCTTTAAGTGTGAGTCTGGTTACTGTTTTCTGGGTCAGCATTTGTGTTTTATGTTTCGTTTTTAGGTTCTGTTCATTTTATACCACTCTATTTTCTTTTTCTCTTTCTTAGGGGTTGGTCTTGCGATTGGGGCTGTGCTCTCAGCCACTATCTTCAAACGTGAGTCTCATTCTCTGTCTGTAGTGAGATACAGTGTTGCCAGTCAGGGGTTAAAGTGCTCATTAATAGAACACATAACGCACGTAGACCTATCAAACAGTGAGGGTATCAAAACGGCAGCCAAGTGCAGTGTTTGTAATAGACGTCCCCTGTATGTGTTCATGGATGTGCAAAGGTGCAGCAGTCTCAGTGCAGCACTGAATAAGTGAACATATGTGAGCAAGGTGTGCGCTCTCTCTCTCTCATCTGCAGGCCGCATATGGCCAGTGGCATTTGGGTCTGGGGTGGGGCTTGGCAATGCCTATGCCAACTGCCAGCATGACTTCAGGTCACCTTTACTGCTGCATGGGCACATGGTCAAGGTGAGTTATAGCACTGTAGATAATGTAGCCCATAAAGCAAAGCACCATCATTGCACACAGTGCTGCATTTCAATCTCCAGGTTAAGTTTCCGTCCTAACGTCAAATAATGTTGCATTATGAGTAATTTCACTCTTGGTTCCACTCTTAGAAAATCAAGACTTCAAAAGTTGAAAACTTCATTTTCAGTATATTTGCATGTATTTTGTCAGATTAGACATTTTGGAGTTATATTCAGCAAGATATATTGAGTTTGCACGTAAGGTTAAACAGTCTTATCACATAAAGAATCTGGGCATGTTTATATAAAAATGAGGAATATTTCCCATCTTGCCAAAAATATACTCAATGACTGAGAGTCTGAGAGAGTGAAGAAAAATACATGTCAGGTTTTGCAATCTGTCATTTGAAAATATATGACAAAGTGTGATGTATTAACAAAGCTGTCCATGTTGTAAGGGGAGCAGTTGATCATTTATATTGTTTAAACTTTCTTTCTTCAGGAGCAGTAGAACAGATCCAACAAGATCCTACAGGAGGCGCCATCTGTTATTATAATTTTTTCTGTTTCTTATTCATTTGCACATTTTCTCTCTCAGTGCTGTCAAAACAGTCTGTCTGTAGGCTATTTCCCCCCCACCCTGTATCTTTAATTTGGGTCTGAGCAGGACAGCTGGTGTTTATTTATTAAAAAAGAAGTGTAATCAAAGAGGAAGAATCATCTTTTTTATTAGCATGCCAGTGTGAATGTGTCTGCATGTCTGCTTCACACTATTTGTTTGTGTGTGTGTGCCTGCACATTGATTTCTCCATTGCACTTTTGAAGAACGTTAATTCTGGGTAATTCTTTCAAAGGAGGTAATGCTTGAGGCCTGTTTGTGTGTATTTATATCTAATGAGGGTTTTTCAAGTGAGAGTTGTCAAATTTGTGTGAAGAACAGTCCTTTGGGTGGAAAGGAAGGTCTGTTTGTTTGAACATACAGTTTGGTAATTTGTTTGGTAAAATCATTTCTTCTCTTGCTAGTCTTTAGCTATGGAAAGAACACACTGCTGTAGTGTTCTGACTGCAAATATGAACACACATTTGCATTAAAGTTAAATAACTTTCTCAATAAGCAGCTATAGGCAGATGGTGACACGTTAATGGGAACAGAACAGAACAAAAAGCCTTGTACGTTTTTCATCAACACATCATTCTTTTCCAGATGAAAAGGGTCCCAAGTGATGCAGATGATCAGTTGCATACTCATTTAGAATACAATTTTGGATGGAGCTATTGAGGCCCAACAATGGCCACCAAAGCAACAGAATGCTGTTGAATGAAATATTTTTGTAGGAGTGACAGAGTGAAAGAGTTTGTGTGTGTTAGCGAGTTGAAGAAGACTCCTGCTGTTCTGGAATGGGAGCCAGAATCAGCACCTGCACCCCCAGAGGACAGAGAGGGAGAGAAAGCAACGTATTTTGGGGGAAGGGGGAAGGGGGTGAGTGTTGGAAGCTCTAACCGGCTGGTGAAAAATGGGGTCTCCTAAGCTGACACTTCATACAGTACATTTATTCCATACGCTCCCCTGATTGCTGTAATGTGGTTCTGCTTCTATCATGCTCCTTTGCAGCTCTGTATTTCTTTAAAAGACGGGGTGAGATCAGAGTGCATGGAGCAAGCCTGCCTGAGCTATAAAGGAATGAGAGTACAGGAGGCTCATGCAGAGAGCACAGCAAGGGCCCTTGGCTCAGCCCCTCTGACACGCAGGGACTGTAATTACTGACATGCTTCCTTGCTGCACACACACTCAAAGAAAATATGCTCACACTTCCACAGAGCAATGAGGCAAATGCATGTGTGCAGTTAAAAAAATCTGACAATAAATGCTTCTTTAGCACCTGCTGACTGCCCAGACAGAGGTCGGAGGTCACAGGTCAGATAAGTGTTGGCAGAGCCACGTTCTCTTCTGGCAGAAACAAAGGAAAAGCAGAACAAACAGACTTTCAGGTGTGCCACTGATTGCTCCTGTTCACTCTCTGAATCTTTGTAATGTGGAAATGCAGTGTGTGTGCTGTGAGTGTATAACCTTTGTGGCCTTTAAGTGTCTCTTTTAATGAGTAGAGTGCAGTATGGTGTGTGTGTGTGTGTAGTCTTAGAGTGTACTGTGTGAATCTGTGTTGTATCTGTGTATGACAAGCAGAGTAGTGTGTATAGTCTAAGTGTGCACCTGCAAATGTGTGGGCTTGAAGTGTCTGTACAGTGTAAATGAGCAGGACGTGTGAATGTGTGTGCGCGCATCCATGTGTACTGTGAGTGGTTTGCGTGTGTGTTTGTCCAGGCCTCTGGCGCTGCAGTATGTCAGGAATGCGTTGGAATGCCAGCTCTGGGCTTGAGTTCAGCACTTATTACTAACAGGTGAGCGCTATATCACGCACTATAACACACATATACATAAGCACCTACTCACTCACATGCAGACACACATATTCACACACACAAACACTCACAGCATAATCACTGACAAACCGATTGACGCTCATAGTCATGTTAACACCCTGACAAAATAAAACTTGAGCCACTATTTTTCCAAGCCCCTCAAAATTATTTGTTTGCAAGTGAAGCGAGAGAGGTGGAGGAGAAGCAGGAGGAGGAGGAGGAGGGAGGGGGGGTATGGAAGGAAGCCAAGGTGCACACCTGCAGAGAGAGCTAGAACACAGTTTCAGAGCTGTCAGGATACCTGCCTGTGCCTGTCTGATGGATTCTAGAGTGCATAATCATAATCAGAATAATGATAATACTCCCAAGAAACTGACAATCACTAATATTATCAATAGCAATAGCAATCAGACAGAATGACAGATTTTTCCTAACTAATCTGCTCTTTTAGGTTTCTTTCCCATGCATTTAATGTGCCTGGACAGCAAGATCACAACCACAAAATATGTATGGCCATGTTTTTGGCACTATGATCACAAAATGAAAATAGGTGTTGCAGAGATACACTGACATTTGGCCCTTTGGTCTCCTGACTAACAGTAGGGAAATCTACCAGTACCATTTTTACCATATCTGTTTGTGTTATCTGAAAAAATCTCAGAACCAATGCACAGAACCACACTTAATGTTAACACAATGATTGGAAGTCTATGGGAACAAAACCAAACACCAATCAAAAGTGAGGAAAACTTATCACAGAGCCTAATGTCAGAGATCAGTTTTTGTAACCAGTATTTTTTTTTGTTTTTTTTTGCATGGACACAAATTAAAGCACACCAGTGGTTTTGTCTGTAGTTGAAAAGAATTAAGAAGGGCTTACGTGCCAACACAATGAATATCCCTTTAAGGACGAATCTGTTTATGTTGGTGTGGTTATTACTGGCTCTGAAAAGCATCTCTCTCTTTCCCTTGTAATGTGGCCACCACTGAAACAGAGCCCAAAACAGACACACAGCCTACCTGACCCAAAACAGAGTCAGTACAAACCAGAGGTGGACAGGCATGGACTCAAAAGGAAGGTCGAATGCTTTATAGCACAGTATACATCAGCAGCACAGCCAGAGAGAACTAGAAGAACCACCTGAAACACAGTATATCATATACACAGCTGCATGTATTTCCATAGACTGGACATGTATGACTGTATGAAACTTGTTGTGGAAGACAGACAGCAAACATTTCAGTCATGTCATCAGTTGTCTATAAGATAGCCCAGTAGGGTCATGCTTATATTTGTGTTTCATTCTATGGATTACTTTCCTGACTGCATCAAGATCATGTACAACTATAAAAGACTAACAAATGGGAGAATTACTCAAAGGTAGGAGTGTGGATGAGGTGTTGAAAAGGAGAAGGGGGAAGAAGAGGAAGAGAGAAAGAAACACTTAGTAATCAGTGTCAGCAGTTTCATCTAGCGATGGAGTTGTTACTCTTCCGTTGTGCAGCGCGACCCTGCTTGAGGAGAGGAGAGGCCCCGCGTTGTCGGTAAGCAGTAAGACGCAGACCCGCAAGAAGCGACTCACATTTTTCCCCAATCCTTTTTTTATGCGTTCAGAAACACAGCGGGACCCCAGTCTAGCGTCGCCTCGCCTACAGAGATAGTGAGGAGTACCAGAAAGAACCGGAGTGAGGTTGTAAGGAAAGTGTCCAAATAAGAAAAAAGGGAAACTGAAGACCATACACAGTTTAAAACGAAAAAATAACTTCTGTTGGAAGTTGGAGGAAAAGAGACACAAGTAGTCTCGGAAAGGGGGGGATTAAGAGAGAGCGAGCGAGAGAGAGAGACAGAGAGAGGAGGGACTGAGTGTGTGGAAAGAAAGAGATAGAGCTTCTTGGTTGCGCTATCACTTCACCCTTCTCCTCATCTGTCTACCCGTCTGCTTTGGACGATGTAACCGTTTTCACGTAAAACACTGGCTTACTCAGGCGTGTTGTCGTGGCTCATCTATCCATTTTTAATATCTAATTCCTTTATTGTTTATAATTGTTCTAGTGCAGGCGAGAATCTCCCTCAGCCTCTCCGATCTCCTGCGGGGCGGGTAGCGTGAGAGCGAGGGGAGACTCTGTGTTCGGACTGGGTAAAGGGTTTTAGGGTGAAAGAGTCTAGGTCCCCCGGCTCGTCTGCTTTCCCGGCGCCTCTCAACAGTAAGTGAAAGTTTTTTTTTTCCTCTTCTCTCACAAACCCCATATTCCTTTTCACTTCTTCTCATCTCCCTTTCTCGGTCTATCTAAAGGAGTGTTTTAAGTTTTGCGCTAGAAATGCTTGTTTAAATGTAGCTATCATCATAGCTGTCTGTCCAATCGTCTTCTTGACATGTGTTAGTAAAGGGTCTAATGTAAAGACCCTGAGTAGAAATTAAAACTGTCAGATCAACACTCCTTTTATAATCACTTTACTTTCATAAACATATTCACCAATGTTTCTGAAGTGCGTCACCGACCATCCGAACCATACGGCTAGGCTAACTTAGCAGGAAACTAATTAACCAATTACTTAAGTCATCAAGTGACCCTGACAGTGTCTATTTTCTTTTATAGGCGACATACTGATAACAATAGTAAAACGATCACTTTTTTCTGGGCAATGTTACTGTGATTTACTTTTTCCTGTAGTTACCTATCTGAATGATCACGATTTGGAACTGATATAACTTTAGTTTTTTTTTAAAAGAACATGGCATGGATTAAAGAATCAGAGATAATACGATTAAATTATATACTTTCTGGTTCTGCCCTTTTCATTTCTCACGCACTCTCCTCCGTTTACTGCCGCAGGGTGTTTGGGAGGTGGAGAGGAAGAGCGTTATTGTATACCTGGAGAGTGTTATTTCTGTGAGAGCACAGTATTCAATCTAAGTACAGATATCGTTTATGCAAAAGAAATAATATGACTAACGATTCTCATGCTTAACCTATAACACAAGAATCGTAGTGCTGAGAGGCAGGCTCAAAGCAACAAGAGGAGTTTTTGTGGAGGCATCGCTACGCAGTGCTCCAGTTTATTGGAGTCAGGTGGTTTCGGGCAGACAGCACGGCTCCCTCAGCGCTAAATGCTCGTCTTGTTTTGTTCTTTTCCTGACTGTTGGAGGTAGTTGGATTATGAGAGCATTTTAATTGACATTTTATCAGGATGGTGACGCAAGTGCCCAAGCGCTCCTTTAGAGACGAGGGCCAAACAAAGATGGCAATATTCATATCCCCTTCCAGTTTAACCCTCATCCCCCTGCAAGTTCAAAAGATGTTTATCTCGTGTTAGTATATCAACGCTGTCAAATCTAAAAGCAGCCAACCGTCATTTCATAGGGATCGCCTAGCAAGGCATTCTCCCTCCTCCCACGTCTTTGCGTGTATTCCAGAGTAGTTCTCTTATTTTATAAACTCTGAGTATTCTATTGTGTGTCATTCTGGCAAGTAAGGTTTGGAAAATTGTTCTGGGGAAGACTGTTTTACAGTGAGCATATGCATGCAATTAACCCAGAAACAGCTGCGTTAAATACAGTACAGCTTGTAATTCTTATTGGGTGTTAATGCATCTGCTTCACCTTAATCCTCACTGCCCCTTCCCCCCATACATACATACATACATACATACATACATACATACATACATACATACATACATACATACATACATACATACATACATACATGCGCATAGGATATCTTCAAATTCTAAAAAACCAATAAATGTTCTGTTTGTGAGAGAAAGAACTAAGGTAATAATACTGAATAATAGGGTATTGCATAGACTAATTCAGAGTATTTCTGATAGAAGTGATGTTGCCCAATGGTTTCCAGGTGCAGTTATGTGGCAGTGTGCTGTGATTGGCTACACACTTTTGGCACTGTGCATGGCGGCTCCGCCCGCCCACATCAACCGCCTGGCACTGTTCCCTGACAAGAGCGCTTGGTGTGAGGCCAAGAACATCACCCAGATCGTCGGGCACACCGGTTGCCAGGCTCGCTCCATTCAAAACAGGTCATTGCAGCACTATGTGTCCATATGTTACACTGTGATGCCAATTCATATGAACACACGTACGCATGCTCATGCATGCACAGAGACACACATGTGGTGCAGACGCTTGTAGTCCTTATCTGCTCAGATCTGACTTTTATAAATAATCTGTTATTGTTATGGCTGAATTGGCTCTATGATTGAAGATTACAATGTCTGTCAGCTGATGAATGTTAATTGGCTTTAATATTATTGTGATGTTAAAGGCAAATTTCCACATGGACAATAAAGTTGTATAATACATTCCATTCTGCTAATTGTGTAAGGGTTGTGATTGTAAGTGAATGATAATCTGTCCCTCTCCTGACCCCTTTCCTTCAGGGCATGTCTGGGACAGTGCTTCAGTTACAGTGTTCCCAACACTTTCCCACAGTCTACAGAGTCCCTGGTGCACTGCGACTCGTGCATGCCTGCACAGACACAATGGGAGGTGGTGAGTATCCCCAGGTTAACAGCTGCACAGACACAGTGGGAGGTGGTGAGTATCCCCAGGTTCACAGCTGCGCAGACACAGTGGGAGGTGGTGAGTTTCCCAGGTTCACAGCTGCGCAGACACAGTGGGAGGTGGTGAGTTTCCCAGGTTCACAGCTGCAGACACAGTGGGAGGTGGTGAGTTTCCCAGGTTCACAGCTGCGCAGACACAGTGGGAGGTGGTGAGTTTCCCAGGTTCACAGCTGCGCAGACCAGTGCAGCAGTGTTGTGCAATGCCCCCCTCCCAGCCTCGTGTTTACAGTACCACATCCTCCTCTCTCCCTGCCTCACGCCTGCATACACCAGACTGTGATCCATGCAGTGTATCTGCATTTCATCCAACTGTGTGTGTGTGCATGTTTGTGCATGTGTGTGTGTTAACATGCATATGTATGTTTGTTTTTGTTTGCATTGATGTGTTTCTCTGTCTGCATTTTACTGACATCAGATACGTGTGTATATGTGTGTGCCTTTTTGTGTTTGTGTGTGTGTTTGTCTGTTGTTGATTACATTTTGGTGACTGGTTCTTCTGTGCAGGACTGTTAGCCTGTGACTGAAGCCTTTAGCTCCAGTTTTTAGTGGTTTGGTATATCCTTATCATGGCCAGCTATCCCTAGAGACTGTGGCCAAAGGGGAAATTAGTACTAAGTATTTAATAAAAGAGTGATTAAAACTAATTAAGGATGACAATGAACTAGCAAAGTATGTGACACACAGAAGAGGGCATATTCCTTTCGAGGTTGTATCAGTTTTGCTGTAATTTGTAGACCCCCAAAATGTGGTCTTCTATTTCTGTAGGTCACCCTGGAGTGCCCAGGCAGTGAAGAGGCGCCCCGTGTGGACAAGCTGGTAGAGCGTATTTTACACTGCAGCTGTCAGTCCTGCAGTAAGGAGGCTGGCCCAGAGGGGGCGCTGCTGCAGCTCTACCCATCAGAGACCGCCCCCGAGCCTCCGCCCCTGCCCAGCGGCAGCCACGCCCACCTGGCAGCCCATCACAGTGCCCATGGCGAAGCACAAGAGCGACACCTGCAGCACGGCCATTCACACACGGACCTCCATGCGCATGCACACACTCCTGCTGGAGGATAGTGGGAGCTACCTTGGCCATGTCTCTCTTTATCCTGTCTTTCTTTTCTGGCCTCTCCCTTTATGCTGATCCCCTTTTTATCTTTCTCCCTTATATCAAGCTTTCCATTGAATTACCTCATCCCTTGCTCTCCTCATACTTGTCTTGATATGACACAACTAAAGCACTTTTAGAGCACCACTACTTTATAAGAAAGCTGCATAGAGATGCACATACACACATATGAATTCGCACATTCCTGCAATTAGACTTTTCCTACATCCACATCTTCATACACACACACACACACACACACTCGAGAATGATGTAAACTTTGGAAAAATTCACTGCACTGTCTACGCTCTGACACATTCCCAAACTCCCAACCTTACTCGCTACATACCTGTACATCCCTGCCCTCCTCATTACCCCAATGTTAAGGGCTAAGGGGATTGCAGTCACTTTCTCAGCACTTGGCTTTAGACTATAGAACCTGTAATCTCATCTGTGTAAACATGTGTCTTTGAACATAATAAACTGTAGTTATGTAATAACCTGATCTCTCACCTGCTTTTGTCAGTATGTTTTTTCTGTATTTTGGTTTTGCCAATTTGTAGACTTCATTCACTTTTACAGAAAAGTATACATTCTTAAAATTTTGGACCCTAGTTTGGACATAGGACTCATTTAACTCATACAAGTGATGATATTGTAAATGCTGAAAATTACATCTAGAGTCTGCAGGAAATGTTATGAGTGTAGCTTTGAATTCATTGGGTGAATCAAATAAAGGAACATGAAATCAAAACATGAATTCATTTTTATTTTACATTGCTGAAATTTTGTGTGGAAAACATTTTTGAGTACTTTAGCTTTTTACATCGAAGGATTACCAAACAAAAAAATCACTCCGGGAAATTTGCAGTGACGCGGCACATCCTGGTGGTTATTATACAAAACTACATGCAAAGTAAAATTAATTAGTGCTTTGGGTTCATAGAGGGTGCTTCTGCTCTCTACTGGCAGCTATGGGGAACTTCCAGTGAAAGAAATCAAAGGCCCAACTTCTCATGTTTCACCAAACCTTGGCATTTTTAGCTCCAACGAAACACAAGCTACTGACTGTTTGCTGGGACAGGAGTGAGTGGAGCTTGTGATAAGTACAGAAAAAGGCTTTTACTGCAAATTCACAGGTTTTCTTGAGGAACAGTGCTAGAGGGCAGCAAGAAGTACTTCTCATTTCCCATGTGCCAATGGTCCCCCATTGCATTCAGTTATGAAACAAACAAAACACTTAAGTTCATAATATACATCTTAAGAGTTTTTTTTTTAAATATTGGTAAATCTGAGCCATATGTATAACATTTTCTCTTAAAGTTCACCTACTCCACAAAGACATGTAATCTGCAATACTATGTTTTCATCAGAGATTCTTAGGATATTTTTTATATATATATATATTTTTTTTTTTTTCACTGAGCAGCTCAGTGTTTCCCTGGCTGGAGTCGGAGATGGAGGATAGTGCAGTTGCATCTGAAGTCAGTGCTGGGTGAGGGTAGTAATGCGAACACCAACTGGCACAGCAAAGATGAAGGCATGTTAGCCATCAGTGGATAAAGCATGTGGCATGTACCACCTGCCTCTACCAAATGTCAAATGCTGTTGTCCATGTGGAACAGGAGGCCTTTGTGGTAATGAGGCTTGCTCTCATGGTCCTCCCATTCCCTACATCCTTCACCTGGAGAGAGAAACCATCCCATCATTCTACTTATACTACCAGGTGAACGTCCAGTGTAAGGCTAGTATTAGACCAATAAAAAGAGGAAATTCTTTACATCCCCATTCTGATATTCTTCAGCTTTACATCACATCCTGTGAAAATTGTTTTGTGAAATAATGCAAACATTTAGATGTTCAAGAAAGTATTTTTGATATAAAAGTGCATTTTCTGACTTCTCCCAAAGATTACTTTTCAGCCTGTCCTTTACAGGTGGTTTGTGGAGGAGACGTTGAAGATGAAGATATCTATGATAGTTTTGCTTTGTGCTGTGTGTGTGTGTGTGTGTGTGTGTGTGTGTGTGTGTGTGTGTGTGTGTGTGTGTGTGTGTGTGTGTGTGTGTGTGTGTGTGTGTGTGTGTGTGTGTGTGTTTTATTACACCATAGATTGAAAACCAAATATTAATTTCATAAATGGAGGACATTTTTTGGAATTTCATAATTCCACCCAGACATTTTTTGACTGAAAAAAGGATGTATCCAGGAAAACTCATATGCTAATCCTACACAAATATCCAGCTTGCTGTCCAAGCAATGGTTTCATAAGGAAAGAACCTCATGTGTCTTCTGTGTATAAACATCTTATAGATCATCTGCAGATCTGATGGCAAACTGTGCTGGTTAGCACCTGTGCTGGCACCTGCAGCTGGAGAACGCAGCTGCCACTTGCCAGTAGCGCAGTCTGCACTGATGAGAAATGTACACAGAGAAAGCACAGCTGCAATAGAGCAAGGGCATATGGGGGAGGGCAAATAACACTAGAGTATGTGTGTGTGTGTGTGTGTGTGTGTGTGTGTTTCTGTATGTGTATATAAGTGTGCATGAGTGTGTATGTGTGTGTGTCAATATTAATAATGGGAGGTTTCCTGCCAACACAATGGGTGGAGCTACCCTATGATGAAGATGCTAACAGGTCCTAAGTGTGCTAAACCAATGATTGTGTGGAGAGGAAGACTTTTTGATTGATTCAAAATGTCACTGATTCAAAGAAATTAGTGACTGATAGCTCGTTCCTTCTTTTATAAGGCTCTTCAAAATATATTCTACAATTAATAGTTTGTGTGCCTGTGTGTAGCCTGTGTGTTTGTGTGTGTGTCTGTGTGAGTGTGTGTGAGCACATCCTCTAGATGTTTGCTGTGTGACAGGGGGAGCGAGAAACAGCGTGAGAAACATGAACATGAGTGAGTCCAAAAAAATAATCCACTTAAAAGTAGTTTTAGGTGCATTGTGTACTGAACATCTTTTAAAGAATTTATCTCAATTCACTTAAGACCAAGGACTACAGAGATACATGAGCATTATCAATTCTTTGAGAATGAACATTTCATCTAAAGGCCTGTTTTCAATGAACCGCTCTTCCTCATGGACTGGGACTTGGCAATGAGAACAAATGAATAATTTAGCTACAGAGCTTAGAGTTATGATGTGCAGATAAGGAAACGCCAGTGTGCTTTTGGGAATTCCAGTGCATCTGTGATGTATTGCAGTGTACAAGCGGCTATTGAGCACTGGGAAACTAACTAGGGCCCATTCTCCTTTGACAGGAGTCTTCTCTTTGGCACTAATCAACTGTCTTCAGCACAAACATCCCATTCCCCTGAGGGAGGAGGTGCTGATGTTAGCCCCAGGGCCATTCTGCACTGGAGGAAGGGGGAAGAGGGATCTTTGTGTGCATAAACTTAGATCTGCTTCATTACTAACATGGTGCTGGTCAGCAAGTACTGAACATCCCTCTTTCAGGCCTAAAGGAGAAACCTATCAAAGTTTGTCACAATGCCATGAGTCAGCACTAACCTCCTTCCACCAATGTGGAGCAGTTAGGTTTGCAGCAGCAGCAGGAGTGGATGTGAATGTGAGTGCCTGATTGTCCATGTCGACATTTCTAAGGAAGAGAAATCATCACGATTGCTGAGACGATGTGTTTTGTTTCCACTCTGTCCTTCAGGGAGCAGAAGCTGGAGACAGTTTGCCCTGTCCTGTTCTCAGTCCTTCAGCAATGCAGTCATCTGGCCTCTTCCTACTCAATGCAGCAGAGAGAAGTGCAGTTCAGCTCTCATATAGCGCTTGTATTTGTGTCTGGATCTTTTGTTGTTCTGTGTTGCAGTTTACTGTATTAGTGGTGCCAGCAACATGTTGCATCAATATGCTATTTTTCAATGTGCTATTTTTTATTTTTTTGGATACAGTCATTGTCTTGTGTTGTATGATGACATTGTGTGTTAATTAACGTTGAGTCAGGTTCTGTAATGATACGTTGGGCTGTATTGCACTGAATCAGGTTATCTTCTCTGCTCTCCTTTCTTCTTCCTTTGCTTAATTAGCCCTAAAGCTCCTTTCATAATGAAAACATCAATAATTATAACTACAGTAATAAAATATGTTAATTGCTCAAGCTCTAATTAATTGAGCTGGTTACATTGACATGATAATGATAGTTGTTACTTGGAATAATAAAGCTATCACAGATGAGTTGCTGGTATTTTAAATAACAGAATTATAACAATAAAATTATGGCTGTCTCCTGCCCCTAATGTACACAGGGTATACCTCTGTCACACTGTCTCACCCTCTGTCTCCCACCCAGGCAGCACACAGTGTCCAAATGTGAACAACTTAGCCATTGCTTCTCATGCCATTTCTGCTGGCACTCTCTGGCCATGTGACCTTGAACACATTGGAAATTTTATTTACACACACCAAATCTGCACATGTACATTTGTGCATGCTTTTGTGTGTGCACCTGAGCTTGTGTGCAAGGGTATGTGTGTGGCTGTGTGCATATTCATGTATGCGTGCATTTGTGTTTTTGTTGTGCATGTGTGTGTGCATGTGTGTTTTTGTGTCAGTTGTGGACAGAGGAGGTTAAAAAATATCTTTAAACCTATCAGCTTGATCCCTATTACTTTTCTTGATTAATAGAAACAATTACTTTACTGAATAATCAGCATCAACAGACATCATAATATACATGTTTACCTGTGTAATTTATAAATTGTAGTATTGTTTTCTAACCTGTGTTGTGTTTGTTATTCCCACACATCATTATAATTTGTGAATTGTTCTGTCTGAAATCAGGCACTATTGATGAAAAATGGATTAGCCTAATGTGTAAGATTCTTCAATTTAAATGCTCATGAAACAGCACAGATAATTGCTGTGAAGTTTGTGTGCTCCTACCAAAACCTGCAATGTGAGAATGTTCAATTAACAAGGACAGCAATTATCTAAATAATTAATGAACAGGTAATCCCACAGCTTTCTATTAACTATGCCTCACATTGTAGTTTTCTTGTGCTTCAGAATTCAAATTATAAAGCTGAACTACATTCAGTTAAATCAATTTTGATTATTAAAGAATAAACTTTTTACTTTTTGTCTGAATATTGCATCAGCTTTGAGTGCAATGCACAATAAAGAGTAGCTCCCAGACCTCACGAAAGCCATGATGTTTAATGAGAATTTAAGTGCAGAATTTTCACAGATCATTTTAATGTACAACTATTTCCTATAATAATAGTTAATAAAGGATCAGGAGAGAGGAGTGACCCAATGATTGAAACACTGGACACACAACTGTCCCTCATGACAGAAAGTGGAACAGGAGTGCAGAAAGACATTCAGCAAGATGGGACAAGGAACACTTCAAACCAAACTGCTCAAGGGCAGCCCTGTACTGACAAACAGTGAGAGGAATGGAGTAAATGAAACCTGGGGTACACAGACAAACACTTTGACTTTAATGCCCTTTAATGGATGCACACTAATGAAAAACACGCTGAAGCAGACTTTTTTAAAATGTATAAAAAACACACGACAATCACACCTACCCATCCCCAGCACACCACCATACAGCCATTCCTACCAAGAGAGCATCAAGGACCCAGGAGAAAACCAAGGCGGTAAAATTCTCTTCTAACCATGCAAACAGTCCTTTAATAATGCCAACATAGGTGAAACATATGTAGGCAATGACATTAAAACATGTTCTACACACTTACAGAGGGCACAAAGAGGACAGCCCAGCGACCTGCTCCTGCCAGCTCAGGGTGAGGGAGCCATGACAACTGTCCCTCACTTCTTTTCACACTGCAAACGCACAACAAACCACACGCTGCCTGTGACATCAGGGTGTTGCACAGTCAGTGTGTGCTTGGTTTATGTGCCTGTGACACCAACCAGGAGTGGCCACTAGAGAGCCAGCCAGTTGTTGCCGGTAATGGCGTGGCTGGGTTTGGAACACCCCCACCCCAGGACTTCCCCAATGCTACGTCACCAACTGAAACTCAGATAAAGGAGGGGCTCAACTGGCTAACCTCAGCATGGGCATGTAGTGTCAATCGGAGATGACTGAATGAAGATCAAAACTGAACCAACTTATCTCAAACAGGAGGGAATTAACAGCAAAATAAATGTGTGTATGTGAGATGGGAGGGAAGAAACAAACAGAGAAAAGAGGAAGAATAATAGCCTGCCAATTCAACCACTTCTCTATTTGGCATCAGGCCATTCCCCTGTACCCTTCTGCAATAAGGCTCATTGGCACACAAAGCAATGCAGTCACAACACTGATCCCCTCTCTCTTATGTTGAACTGCCTTTTCTGACATTACAGCATTGGACTGTTGTGGGGTCAGTGTTTTTCCCCAGTTAATGATGAAAAGCAAGTTAAAAGATTCAGGTGGGGCTGAGTAGAGGACCTGCTCCAATTTTCTGCATCTTAATGGTCAAGTTCTCCATTAAGTATGATATAGATGTTCTGCAGATGGTTGCTATGCTGCCCTCAGGTGGTGGAAACATGACATGGCATGGCATGGCAAGGTCTTGGTTTGTAAAACTGTCATTAGTCAATATCAAGCAAGAGAATTAACTTGTGTATTAGCTTGTGTATTAGTATTATGAATACTCTGTCCTCAATAGTCCCACAACTGATTTTACTATTTAGTTAATAAATGAGATTTCATTGCTTTGAGAATGCTGAAATTCTGTGGTGGCTTTTGCCTATTTCATTTTGCACTTTGCAAGGGGCCATGGCATGGCCACCAGTAGCAGTAATATAATCAAGGGTATATTAAAGTATTCAAAGCTGAACCACCCTAATGTCTGGGATGTACGGCATACCTACCAATTAGCTTTAGTACCATAGACTTTGGAATTAGAATATTCCCTCCTTTTCAGACAGTATATTCTCCTTCTCAATTATCACCACACAACTGACCTGTAGGTACTGCATTTGTCAGAGACAGAACTAGAGTACAGCTTTTTTAAACATCATCATGTAAGCCTCCTTGAATGACTGCAGCCTCACATAGTGTTTTGCTAAATGACTCATTGTTTTCCTGTGGCTTAGGAACCTCGTATGTCTTTTCCATCTTGCCTGCACCATTTACCCTGAATCCTGAGGGTAACATTCATGCATGGGTCTGCAATAATGAATAATTTTTTATCAAAGTCTGTGATTGCATCCAGATGAGGGAACACTGCCTATTGACCCAAGAACAAGGTATTTGGTTAATGGTTTACATTACTTAACAGTTAAGATTTTATTCAAATCAGTTAAATCATGAGTCAATTGATAAAAAAATGTAATGCCCCAGGCATGAGTTTTAGTACTGCAGAAGAAATCTGACATGTACTCATGATATTGTATTTACCATGTTGTGTTGCATACAGATATATACAGCATTACAATCATTCTCTGTGTGTTAAATGTAGGATGACAGTTTCAGGCAAACGATAAAGCAGGCATGTTGGAAGAGTCTAAGTGGGGAGTGCAAGGTCCTGGCCTAAGCAGATGTTTGGGATAAGCACAAGTGCCTCTCAGCAGTGTCCCTGTTCTCTGAGGGGAGGGATTTATGATTAGAGGGGGCCAAGGGTCAGATCAGAGATTGTATGACCCCCTGTTAAGCGGGTCACTCATGCATGGCCATGGATATGAGTCAAATTCAAACAACCAGTGAAAAAGAAATTTCTCCATTATACGTGCATTTTGTTCCATGCAGTACAATAAGTTTAAGAATTTGTGTGAGCTGCTTGCATCTGCTGACAGACAGAAATCTGCAGTTCCCGAAGGCTACTCTAAACTGATCTGAAATGGTCTCTCTAAGCCAATTGTTTTTGTTGATGGTCTCTGTGCAGACAGACATCAAGTGTCCATAGTCTAAAGCAATAGTTTCATGTGAATATTGTTTTGTAGGTGATATGTGGTTATCAGACACATTTTTACCTTAGATTTATATAATATGAAATATAATTTTGTATAAAGCCAGTTATAATATTCCAGCATGCCATGTGTGCTTCCAACATTTTTTTAAAGACCCTGTACAGCTAGAAATATTATTTTCCATTTTCATGATTTAAGTGGATAAATGCAACCATGTGTTTTTAAAAAACTTTTTCTTTGTTACTGCCAAGGTTATACTGCTCAAGATCATGTCTCCAGACTGGCAGGGTATCAGGGTACAGTTATCCTTCATACATTTATCTTGCCAATTAACCAATAAGACAGTATAAATTTTATGCAACTCAAGACGGCTAAATTCCTCTAAAAAATCAAAGCAGAGTGAAACCAGGTCTGCCAAGTCATACTGCAGCGCTGAGCTGGCTCATTGTTTTCTGGCCTTGAGACAGACTGTTCTGCTGGACAGAGGGTTCAGCTGCTCTTGCTTTCAGCATGGAGCTCGGTCCCTAGCACAGACACCGCCCGTCACAGGTAGGGCAGTGACTTTCACATGCCTGTCTTTGTGCTCACGGGAACGTTTGTAATTATTAACAGCGGAGTCCTGGTCTTGTGTTTCTGAGCGAGCCCTTGAGTGTCTCACCCGCTTCAGTAACCATGGACACGGGACGGTGGGGGTGGGGGAGCTATGAGCTTTTCCAAAGTTGACGTCAAATGCAAATAGAACACAGATGTGAGGACAAGAAAGGAAAACTCAAGAGTGTCTCTTCCTGGTTGGTGAAGCAGGCTGTGCACACAGTCAAAACACACAGCACACAAG